>CM069861.1:190660863-192143363 GCA_036172795.1 Pelodytes ibericus
TCCCTTACACAGATACCCATACACACTCTCCCTTACACAGATACCTACACACACACACACTCCCTTACACAGATACCTACAGACACAATCCCTTACAGATACCTACACACACACACAAACACACACACACACACACTCCCTTACACAGATACCCACACACACTCTCCCTTACACAGATACCTACACACACACACACACACTCCCTTACACAGATACCTACACACTCCCTTACACAGATACCCATACACACTCTCCCTTACACAGATACCTACACACACACACTCCCTTACACAGATATCTACACACACCCACACTCCCTTACACAGATACCTACACACACACACACCCTTACACAGATACACACACACTCTCCCTTACACAGAGACACACACACACTCCCTTACACAGAGACACACACACACACACCCTTACACAGATACCTACATACACACTCCCTTACACAGATACCTATAGACACACTCCCTTACACAGATACCTACAGACACTCTCCCTTACACAGATACCTACACACACACACACACTCCCTTACACAGATACCTACACACTCCCTTACACAGATACCCATACACACTCTCCCTTACACAGATACCTACGCACACACACACTCCCTTACACAGATACCTACAGACTCAATCCCTTACAGATACCTACACACACACACAAACACACACACACACACACACACACACTCCCTTACACAGATACCCACACACACTCTCCCTTACACAGATACCTACACACACACACACACTCCCTTACACAGATACCTACACACTCCCTTACACAGATACCCATACACACTCTCCCTTACACAGATACCTACACACACACACTCCCTTACACAGATACCTACAGACACAATCCCTTACAGATACCTACACACACACACACACACACACACACACACACTTCCTTACACAGATACCTACCCACACACACACTTTCTTACACAGATACCTACACACCCACACACACCCTTACACAGATACCTGCACACACATTCCCTTACACAGATACCTACACACACACACACACACACACCCTTACACAGATACCTATACACACACACACACTCCCTTGCACAGGTACCTACACACACACACACACACACACACACACACACACATACACACTCCCTTTCACAGATACCTACACACACACACACACACACACACACACACACACATACTCCCTTACACAGATACCTTCACACACACACACACTCCCTTACACAGATACCTACACACTAGGGTTTCCACCTTTTCCTAAAAAAAATACCGGCCGTGGGTGGGTGGAGCTACAAGTGGGAGGGGCCATGAGGGGTGGATCCACAAAGGGGGCGAATTATCACGGAAATGATATATTTTATTTGTATATCATGCCAGTGAGAAGCGTGGGTGTATATATATAATATATATATATATATGTGTATATTTGTATATCATATACACACACAAGCTGTCTCTCACACACGCTGTCTATCACACACAAAGACAAGCTGTTTATTACACAAAAATACAAGCAGTTTCTCATACACAGACTGTCTCTCTTGCTCACACACAGACTTTTACTCACTCTCTCACAGACTGTCACTCTCACTACCTACCCCCCCCCCCGACAATATCTCCCACTCGCCCCACCTACCCTCACAAGCATGTTTTCCCAGTCTATTGTAATATGGAGGGTGGTCAGGAGCAGTTGGTCAATATGCCAGTAATATTTTGCCACTCAATATGCCAGTAATATTTTGCCACTCAATATGCCAGTAATATTTTGCCACTCAATATGCCAGTATTTTGCCTCTCAGTATGCCAGTATTTTGCGCCTCAGTATGCCATTCTTTTCCCTTTTAATATTACAGTATTTTGCCCCTCAATATGCCATTCTTTTCCCATTTTAATATTCCAGGATTTTGCCACTCTATTGCCACTTAATATGCCAGGATATTGCCAATTAATATGCTAGGATATTGCCATTTAATTTGTCAGGATATTGCCAATTAATATGCCAGGATATTGCCACTTAATATGCCAGGATATAGCCAATTAATATGCCAGGATATTGCCAGTTAATATGCCAGGATATTGCCACTTAATATGCCAGGATATAGCCAATTAATATGCCAGGATATTGCCAATTAATATATCAGGATATTGCCAATTAATATGCCAGGGTATTGCCAATTAATATGCCAGGGTGTTGCCATTTAATATGCCAGGATATAGCCAATTAATATGCCAGGGTATTGCCATTTAATATGCCAGGATATAGATAATTAATATGCCATGGTATTGCCATTTAATATGCCAGGATATTGCCAATTAATATGCCAGGATATTGCCATTTAATATGCCAGGGTATTGCCAATTAATATGCCAGGGTATTGTCATTTAATATGCCAGGATATTGCCAATTACTATGCCAGGATATAGCCAATTAATATGCCAGGATATTGCCACTTAATATGCCAGGATATAGCCACCCTCCTCCCCCCTTTCCAATTCCCCTTCCCCAGTACTTACCTCCTTGCTGCTGTCTCCCGCTGCAGGTCCGTGGCTGTGAGGGAAGCATTGTGCGCTCCCCTCCAGCCGCGCGGCTTCAATAAAGTTTGTTGAAAAAAAAAAGTTTAAACAAACTTTTATTGAAGCCGCGCGGCTGGATGGGAGCGCACAACGCTTCCCTCACAGCCTCGGACCTGCACCGGGAGACAGCAGCAAGAAGGTAAGTACTGGGGGAGGGGAATTGAGAAGGGGAGAGCAAAATACTGGGCCTTGCGTTGCCGGTATATTACATATAGCGGCCCCAAGACCCCAAATACCGGCTGTGCAGGTGAATTACCGGCCAGGGGGCAACCCTACTACACACACACACCCTTCCTTACACAGATACCTACACACACACATACACAGATACAATTACACAAAAAAAATTTTTTTTTTACCAAAATAAGGATATGCCATTGTCGAGGTCATCTCCCTCCAATCTGGAAGTCATCATCTTCTGAGCGCCTGTGTGTCACCTGATGCCCGGCGCTCCGGACGTATCAAGGAGGTGCAGTTTCCGCATCCAATCTCATGCGTGCCGCATTTGGCCCCCGGGCCGCATGTTGGACGACCCTGCCCTATACTTTACTATGTCTGTATGTACTGTGTATTGTTCCACACAGGTAACTGTACTTCAAGAGTTTGCAGTGTCATTGTTAATATTACCTATTCAAGGAGGAACTAAAATGACATCTCTGATGGAAAAAGGACTATGGAAATCCCCAAATATCTATCCTTTGTGTGTAACTTAAATAACGCAAGTCCCTGGAGTCAAAATCAGAGATGTTTACATATGTATGAAGCTCATATGATCTACAGCGACAGGAATGTTGTCTATATCTGCTTGCAGGGCACAAAAGGAAAACAATATGCTTTCTGCTGTGGACTTTCAAAGGAAAACTAATTCAAAGCAGCTGTACTACCAGACTTTTACTCTGCTAGGCATGGCTTATAACCAGCACAAATAAACAGAAACACAAGATATGGCACCTGACATATCCAACACCAGCTGTCTAATGCTAATAAATGAGCAAATATTCACCTAAACAATATTTAGAATGTGAATGTAGAGTATAAAAAAATTATCAAAATTATCTATACATTGGGCTATATTCATGAAAAAACTGAACTGCAGGGAATTGAGAAGGGAATTTCAAACGTAAGGCCAAAGTAACCAAGGTGGAAACATTCTACCTATTCCTTACAATTCTCTCTTTTATTGATAAAGCCCAACGTGTTAGCAAAATTGCAAGTACATAAATTAAAGAGAAACATGTGCATCAAGCGTGTCTCCGGTTCATGACATCGCCTTGTGGCTTGATCTGCAAATGAACTGCCTTCAATGGGAAAGGTGTAATTTGCATATCAAGCCACAAGGTGATGTCATAAACAGGAGACTCCACAGACACATTTAAAAAACATTTTTTTTTCATAATGTATTAATGTGCTTGCTATTCTGCTAACACAATGTATATATTTGATCTTTTTTTTTTTCTTCTCTACGTTCAATTTTTAATTAATGTTTAGGTGGCAGAGCCCTGTTAAACGTTACACCTTCTGCACAGCTAAGGCAACAGGTGCCATTTTGAGTGTGCTGGAATAATATTAGCAGTGTGTCCCTTATAAGGCAAACAGGAGAAACGGAATTCTGGTGATCGAAAATGAATGTTGAAACAATGGGTCACTGAGACAATTAGCAGGGTCCCTCAAGTTTTGTATTCTAAAACCATAATTGAAATCCATTAAATTTACAGATGTTTTCCTCCATGAAGCATATGTTTGCGTCTGGAAGATTATAGAATTAGCAGGTTTATTACACCGTGAGATTACTATGTGTGTGTTTTTCTAACACAGAGGATGAAAATATAGCCGAGGGAAATTACTAAATATGAAGCTAGAGAGTGTGAAAAGTAATCCCTGTACCATTTAAAAAAAAAAAAATTTTTTGGGGGGGGGGTTAAAAAATACCTTTTGGATCCTTAATTGAATTACGTGCTTCTATTTTTTTCCCCACAGACAATGAATGTCAAGAAAAAACGAAAGAATGAGTTGCACGAATGGCAGAATCCGACATGTAAATAATTGGCTATTACATACAATCCTACTGAGACTCTGCATACCTTGCACTAATGTTACAAATAGATGCACTGAGGTGTGCTACAACATGGAGACATGTTAGGAAAGTGAGTGCTGCCTCTTCAATTACTGTTTTATACTGTGGAGAAAGTATAATGTCCTTTATAAAGAGCCATTCGCTTCTGTACTGCTATAGCTAAAGTGCAAAACACTTAGAACTAAATGAATCAGCAGCTGAATAATATATTTTATTACATAAAAATAAGTAAGTGCTGATTGTGAATGAAATGACAAACATAAGAAACATAATGAAACAGTGCAGCAAATAACTAGTGAAAATCACAAAATATCACAGCAAATCAATAGTAAGAAAGTGATGCGCATAGAAAATACTTATCAAACAGTGCTTGGTCAAGATGAATGTATGTTCAAACCACAGAAAAAACTGAAAAAAACACAAAAGCATGTGTGAACCTGAAAATATATATATATGATATAGATGAGTGAAAATAACTCTAGTGGAATAAAACTCACATTTCCCAGAACCTTAAAAAAAACAGCTCTGGTGTGAAACACTTTGTGGGAATAAAATCTTCTGGGCTTGAAACTCAATAGGAGCCAGAAAGCAGTAGTAGTGGCAGTGATGGAGTATGTGGAGAGAGAAGGGAAAATATAGTGCAGCTTGTAGATAAAGAACACTTTATTGGTCCCCAAACTTGAAAGGCTTACTTTAAAAGCATGACACATGAACATATCATATTTGCATAAAATCTAAAACACGGCAAAGGGAAACTTGCAGAGCAGCAATGTGATCAAAGTGGGGGTGTTCAGGAGCCTCTCAGCATCTCCGAGTGATATTGAAGAAAAAAACAGTAACACCAAGCTGGTTCACACTCTGTAAGGATCCCCCTCCGTCTGATTCGCACAACGCGTTTTGGCTGAGTGCCTTCTTCCGGGTGCATTCATCCTCACCAAGCACTGTTTGATAAGTATTTTTTATGCGCATTACTTTATTTACTATGAATATATTTTATTATTACCCAGATTTTGGGTCTATTCACTAAAATTCAAATAGGTCGCAAAGAGGTTGAGTTGGGAAGTTGAATTTGACTTAGTCTCAAACTCAAATTCTACGTCTACCTTAAGCTATTCATTAAACAAAACTCAACATTCAACTCAACCTCAACTTGACTCTCATTGCCAAACTCAACCTCTTTTTTTCTAACTGTAATGTGCTGACTGCCTCTAGGGGCAGTCAAGCAACAATTTCAGAGTGACAGAAGATATTGTTTTTCCATCACTTACGTCGCTCTCTGCTGTGCATGCTGTATTGGAGGAGCATACTCCTCTTCAATACAGAGCCTGCCATCACCTGGTGATGACGGTGCCCTGGGGGGCAGAGACGGGTGTTGTATGATGCCTTGATCATCATTGACACCTTTAACACATAGGCAGTGAAAGCTGATCACTGCCTATGTGAGTTTGAACGGATACGATCACATTCACAGTGCTAGTATTCGCAGGGGTTGCCAAAGGCAACCCTCGGAGGCTGCTTCCGATCCAAAGCAGCCTCTGAGAATAGCTGCCAGCATGTAGCTTTGTGCTAAGGATGCTACATGAAAACTATACATACGTCCAGGTGCGTTAAGTTATTAAAACTTCCAGTGGAGCTCAGGATGTCAAGCCTGAAGAAGAGACCTGAGAGGTGTTGAAAGCTTGCATTCTAAATCTGCTCAGTTATCCAAAAAAGGTATCAACATGATTCTACTTGCCTCCTGTGCTTCTATGCTTAACATAGTATCAACTCTCATATTTTGGTAAATAGAAGAAACAGAATCCCCCAACAAACGTAAATTGCTGTAGTGACTCTTTTTTTTTGTGAGAGTTGAGAGGCAGGACTGCAAGAAACCTGTGATGCAAAGTCAGAGGTCCGACCTAATTTAAGAAACAAATATGGCAGCTCTGGTCCTTGCAGCAAGTGCCGTAAAAAAGTACAACAAATGAAACATTTGTATGGAACGGCATGTGTATAATGGTTTGCTCCTTTTATTTAATACAGTGTTAGTTAAGGGTTGACAGTTTCCTTTCAATATAAAAGAATAACTTGCAGGACCAAGTATGACCACTTGGGGGATCCAGTATATAAAACGCATTTCAAAAACTAACATGTAGTTTTGGTCTATATTTCCTTTTCATCACTATACAAAGCATTGTAGAGGACATTTACTGTGCTAGTCAGACTGTCTTGGGGATAATCTTTGTGTAATCTGGCCATTGTGCAAACATGGCCATAGAATTAAAACTACCATTTGCTAGGCACATTTACATCAAACTAAAAGCCTTTTGCTGTATAATGAAAACACAATTGCATAGTGCACATGCAAAATGAGAAACATACCCATTGCCGGGTTGAGGATAAAATGAAACTATCATGAAATACCCTAATTATCCTAAACTTTGGCTAATTATTATAAAATAGTTTGTCAAGATAGATTTCAGATTTTATGAGATTATAGTAAAAACATAATTTGTGGAAAGGGTGATTGTACGGGGATCTCTTTATTTCCTCCACTCTAACTATAGATCTCACACGCTGGTATTCATCCTGCAGAGGTTTTTAAACAAAAAACAATTGGTTTGATTGGTGGGCTGGCATTTGTACAACCTGGGAAATCATGTCTTAGTTGGTTAGCACAGACTTTCTGCTCAGCCACTCACACTCACGCCTTCATGAGGTCAATGCAATAATGGATGCTGACTCATTGCTGACAAGTGCAAGATTATGCACCTGGGCTGCCCCCACTAGCCACCAGGGATCGACTTCAAGGTGAGGGGGAGGGAGGGGGAAGAGAGACAGGGGGAGGGAGGGGGGAAGAGACAGAGGGAGGGGGAGGGAGGGGGGCAGAAACATAGACAGGGGAGGGAGGGGGGCAGAGACAGAGCTGAGGGGGGGCAGAGAGAAACAAGGGGGGGGGAGACAGAGGAGAGGGGGGAATCAAAGGGAGGGGGAGAGAGACAAAGCTGGGGGCAAGGGAAAGAGAGGCAGAATTGGCACATAAAAGGAAATAAAAACAAATGCATTTTTTTATATAATTTTTTATTAAAAAAGCAATTTACATGTGAATATATACAAGTTTAACTTTTTTCCTATAGGGTAGTCTTATATTCAGGCTTTTAGTTTTTTTCCTAAAGGAATATCCAAAGTTTGGGGGGTCGTCTTATAATTAGGGTCGTCTTATAATCGAGCAAATACGGTATTTGGTACAGTCCTAACCTCGACATCTGAGGAAAGGGATTCAGGAGTAATAATTTCAGAGGACTTGAAGGTAGGTAGGCAATGCAATAGAGCAGCAGGAAATGCTAGCAGAATGCTTGGTTGCATAGGGAGAGGTATTAGCAGTAGGGAAGTGCTCATGCCATTGTACAGAGCACTGGTGAGACCTCACTTGGAGTATTGTACGCAGTACTGGAGACCGTATCTCCAGAAGGATATTGATACTTTGGAGAGAGTTCAGAGAAGGGCTACTAAACTGGTTCATGGGTTGAAGGATAAAACTTACCAGGAAAGGTTAAAGCATCTTAACATGTATAGCTTGGAGGAAAGACGTAACAGGGGGGACATGATAGAAACATTTAAATACATAAAGGGAATCAACACAGTAAAGGAAGAGAGTATATTTAAAAGAAGAAAAACTACCACAACTAGAGGACATAGTCTTAAATTAGAGGGGCAACGATTTAAAAGTAATATCAGGAAGTATTACTTTACTGAGAGGGTAGTGGATGTATGGAATAGCCTTCCAGCAGAAGTGGTAGAGGTAAACACAGTCAAGGATTTTAAGCATGCGTGGGATAGACACAAGGCTATCCTAGCTATAAGACCGGGAACAGGGGACTAATAAAAGTACTCAAAAAAAATTGGGCAGACTAGATGGACCGAATGGTTCTTATCTGCCGACACATTCTATGTTTCTATGTTTCATTCAGGCATGGATGACCACTTGAAGAATGAGTAGGGATTCCATGATGGCGCTGAACCTTCAGAATTAATTAGTCCTCAGGAACTCCCACCTCAAGGGACACAAATTAAGGAGTCCCTAGATGGATGAAACAAGTTTAACATCATTTTTTTTTTGCAGGAAGCAGAAGGCTATAGAAAACAGTATTCACTTAAACCTGTTTTAAATATGCGCCTTCCACTCTTGGATCCAGATTATAGCTAAAGTTTTCTGCTTAGCATTTTCACCATGTTGGCCCAACCCCTAGATAATAATAAGCATTAAGTTAAAGACATAATAATACAGGAGTGAGCAGTAGTTGGTAAAACTATTACAATTAAAGAATATGCCTCTGTTATTTAATAATTATAATTGTGATGATCACATTTAATTCTCTTCCTTTTGTACCGTTATTATTTGCAAATCATTGTATTACCGCACTTGTGTATTGTGTACAAGTATCTAGGATAACAGTACAAATGACTACAATTGACAATACAGCCACCAGCATCTTAAGAGCTCTTTATATTAAGCTATACCTCCCACCACTCATACTTAATTTCAAAGAAAAGCCCAGCAAGGGATTATATTTTGTTAATAAGGTAATGGGCAATGTTCAGTGACTTTACACAATGCACAAAAGCTGGGAATATAATTATCTTCATGTCCCACCTTAATTCAATTTTTCTGTGGAAATATACTGTAAATGTCAAGAACTTTCACCTAATAAGAGCTTTAACCATTCAGGTAAATAAAAAAACAGGGGGGGGGGGAACGGGACGTTTGGCGATCATGTCTTTATATTAAGAACCACAGTCCAGATTATGGGGGATACACGGTACAGTAAAGGACAAAAATCTGTTTTTGCTTTTCTCAACGCATATACCACTTTTCTGTTATGGTACTTACTGTATTTGCAGGGGGGAAAAAGGCATCACTGATTATAAAAGAGACACCCCAAATGTTGGATCTTACTTTATGAAAAAAGCAAGGCTAAATATAGTAAAAATAGGTTCACATGTAAATTGTACTTCATATTTAATAAAAATGTTATTTAAAAATGCATTTGTTGTTTTTATTTCATTCCTCTCTCCATATAATGCCCCTACAGCATAATATTGCACCCACAGGACCTGCCCCCGCACCATATTACAGCACCCACTGAAATCACAGTTGGTTGTAGAAAGAAAAAAATACATTGAAAATGATTAAGCACGGGGCCTCTAAATTTAGGGCCATCCAATTCTTGGAGAGATAGGCAGGGCTGTTACTATAGAAACAGTAACACATATATGACAGTCTAATGTGTATATATATATATATATATATATATATATATATATATATATATATATATATATATATGCAGTCTTTATCTTAGCCTATGCACCCTTATATTTTTAATGAGCAGCTTAATTAAAATGGTGGTGTGGTCACCCTAGTTGTAAGGTGACCATATCACAGTTTTATTTAAGGATAGTGGAAAACTGCAGGGCTGCCCTAGGCACAATACAAACTGCACACAAATCCATTTTTAGTGAGGGAGTAAGGGTTTTCTTACTTTCCCTACTTTAAATTGCAAACGTCTGATTGGCCTAGCATAATCATGTGACTTTCTAATCAACCAGCCAATGAAATAGCACCCCAGGGTATATAAACCATGAACTGAGCTAGTATATTTAGCTTTGTTCCTTTCTAAGGGGGGAGGGGGGAGAGAAAAGCTGATGCTTTGGTGGAATGTGTGAATTGCTGCAGCATTGACAGGGATAACCAATATGGTCCATTTTGGGAATTAAAGGCTGATAGTTTGACTTAAAATGGATGCCTGAGCCATGGACTACTTTAAAAAAAAAAAATGTCTTAAGTTGAGTGTTTTGGGTTGGCACTATAACTGTGGGTGTAGTCAAAGTTGTATATTAAAATTGGGACATTGCTGGTTGAGAGCAGCCCGTGAAATGACCAGTTTACTGTGAATGAGGGAAGTCCTATGCTTTAAAAAAAAAAAAAAAAACTTGGTTGGCAACAAATGTATAAACATCATAATTAATAGAAACATATATATTAGAGGTTTTGGGTCTATGGATTGGCCAAAGTATAATTAATTAAGCTCACCTGCCATATTAAGGCAGTGTTTGGGGGAGGGGGGGGGGGTTGTATATGATTACACTGTTTTGTATTTGAACTTTCCATTAGCTTAATGAAAAATGTTATGCTTTAGTCTGTTATGGACAGAAGTTCAAGTGAAGTCTAAAAATATTACCATACATGACAAAGCTATCGCTATTAAACTGGGAGAATACCAATGTTAATTGTTGCTGACTGCTGTTTTACCTGCAATAGTCACCACTTCTAATTGCTGCACAAGCTGCTGTCTACTTAAAACTGGGTGAGGTTTGCAACATGTCTGTTTCAAACTGAAAACAAGTCTACAATGTAAAATGTTAAAAGGATTTTATATGTGCACTATATGAGGAGTTTAGAAGTCTGCTTTCATGATGGTCTTTGTTCTTTCAAAATAGGAACACCAAAATCTTCTGAATTTTGGGTGCAAAGGTTTTTTTTTTTTTTCCCCTCCCTAAAATTACTACTTGTACATCACTTTCTAAGAACCTGTACTATTTATGCTTTTAAAACTGTACAGCAGAACTGCTACAGTGGCTATTCCCTCAAACTACAAATCCCTTTTAAAACTTGCATTGTGCTTTATAACATAATGTTTAAAAATCTCTTCACCCATTTAAATATTTTTGTTTTGTTATATTTATTAGACTTTTAGTGGATCTGTTTGTTTGCGCCCCCCTCCCTCAAATACTAATAAAAGGAGAAGGGGTGTCAATTTAATTTAATTTTTTTTATATATCCATCTCCGAATCCTTAAACATGATGGATACTCAAATACCATAGTTTTATTGCTGCATATATTGGGTCCCTATGAACAAAACCTTGTTGAAATCTAGGTTTTTTTTTTGTTTTTTGTTTTTGTTTTAACTGAACATTTTTTTTTGTTGTTGTGTGTTGTAACTAAGCATTGGCTTTTGTAATGTGGTGGGGGGGGAGGGGGAGGAATGTGGTATTGTAATCTCCCATTCTGAATACATGTGGGCTTATAAATGGGAAAATGCTTAAATCTGTAGGATTTAAACGGTGATTTCTGTGATTGAGGTAGTGTACATTAAGAAATGTAAAGCCTGGTGTGTATTGACTTACACTATTCTAAATGTGTATGCTCATGTCTAATTATGAATTCTTATAATTTCAAAAGGAATGTATGCACTTGATCAAACTAGTAACAGGTCAACTCAAGTGCTCTACCAGATCCATTTTGAATTCTGGTAAGGTGTTTAAGTGATATCCTATGTTATGTGGCTATGGGGAGTTATTCAAACACATCCAGCTTTTGTGGAAGTATTGTATATCCAAATTGATGTGAAATAATTACATGCCAATCTCAGGACATTTATATCAACCAATTATTCTACTCCCTCTTTTTCTCGCTCCTGCAAGGAGAGATTTCTGGAGCTCCAAGGAAGAACACAAGATGTTGGAAATTATGAAATTCTAATTTAATAAAATTATTAAAGCATGTGGGACCCAGACCGTAACCAGAACAAAAAAGGTTGTGTTAACCCACAAAGAATTCAAGATGTATAGAGGTTGAGCATGCTTTTGCAAACTTAAATACCATGAAAGCAATATTTATTGAAAATGTCACGGAAAACACAATAGTAGAAAAATAAAACATATCAATATAGATTTAATCAGTTAAGTATAACATGGCTTCAAATAGATATAGGAGATAAAGTGCAGTACAGATCAATTATGCATGTAATGCAATTGATTATGCAGTTAAGTTTGTGACCACAAGATGGCAGTGACTTTTTGGGGGGCATGGTACAAGACTTGCATGATGCTGCACACTATCTTCTCGGCTTAGAGATCCTATCAAAGGCTAATATTTGAAATGGTGGTACTCTAAGGCTACCATACAACAATCTCTAAAATATATACATCTGGTAAAGAAAATCAATATTGTTTCTGAATGTAAATCATTGTCAATTATGTCCATACATCTGCAGTAATTCAGAATTTTTTTTTTTTTATTTTATATATTTTTTTTTTTTTAAATCTTGCAGTGATATTCTAGCCTTATGCTTTCACCAGAGTGGGCAATTGGAAGTAGTCTGCCAATTTGGGTAAAAATCCTCAATATAAAATAAGTGGCGTTTTAAGCATATAAGAGTATATAGTATACCAGATAAATAACATCAGGGTTTCCTTAGGACCTGCCATGAATGTGAGTCAGTCTTGTTCCCAAAGAAAAGGGGTCTCAGTCAGCCCCCCTTTTTTTTTATTTTTTATAATTAAGACTGATCTGACAAAGGCTAGCTGATGGTTTTTGTAAAATCATTTTATATTTACCACTGACTTTCCAGTTGAACAATATCCTTTTAGATTACATGTCCACAGCTGATGCTTCTCAAGGGTTAATTTTGCCTTTCTATTTCAGACTGGTCCCTGGTGGCACCATGCTCGGACACCTTTTAAGAATGACACACTTTTTTTTGTGTGTGCATTTATAACCACTGATACTAAACCTTCTACCAAATCTAGTTTATCTTCATTTGTTATCACGTATACACAATGGTCACTCAAATTTTGTTCCAAAAATACACTTTGCTCATCAATCAGCCAGTCAAGATTATTTATTTTTTTAAACCAGCAGGGGTTTGACAATGTTAGGTTAATGGAGGCAATAGCATTGCAGATTTTTTATTTTTTTTTTCTCTTGGGGAGGGGATAATTGACAACCCTGTCTGCACAATAATTCCTGTGCACAGATTTCTCATGATGCTAGTCAGTGTTAGCTTACTTGGTAAGCAACAAAAGTTAATCTTTGGTGTGCTTCCCCATGGGGAACATATTGCACTAAAACTTCATTTGAAACCTATGAAATGTTTTTGCTGGGGCAATGCAGACTACAAGGAATACAAACTGAGTATTGACTACTGTCCAGTTATCTTTTAAGGGGTTTATGGAAAAATGTCTGCTTTAGCTCCAAGAAAAAGGTAGTTTATATTGCAGTTGAAGTCCTTGCACAACACCTGCCCCAACATTGCTCTCCATGACAAATACTGCTTTCTGTCAAGATGTAATTGTTCAAAACTATCAATTCTCCTATTTGAAAGCAGCATGAGGCTTATGTGAAACTTTCTCTAGTTAAAACAGAGAATTCTACTTTCCAACCAAACTTTTTTTTTTTTGAAGATGGACAAACACCACAGCTTGTAGCTGTGGGTAGTATCCAGGGGCACATCTCCCTACCTCAGTTGTATGGACAAGCAATTTTGGCAATCAAGCGTGTGCATGGGTTTGGCAATCCAAGTGGTGTCCTAGATGCTGATTTACATAGTTCACCTCCCAATGTCATGGGATTGGGGAAACCACTTAATGGCTATCTTGCTACAAATGGGCAATGATGAGACAGAATAAATCCTACTCTAGGAGACCTAAAAAAAAAAAAAAAAAAAAAAAAAAAAAAAAAAAGCGCGCACCCAAATAGTGCTTTATTAAAGTGGCCTTTGCTAGAATAAAATGGTAAAAGCAAGGGAAAATTGATCTTTCTAATGTCCCAGCTCCTGCAGGCTACAGTATGGGTGCCTGAGACTCTCACACAGATGGTTTCTACTCCCAGAGTCCTGCAGTTTTATGACAGATTTCCAGTTTGGTCAGATATCGGTTTGTGATAGCATAGATCCTCACCGCCGGATGAGGTCAGATCACATCCTTCCAAATTCACTCAGTGCTCCAAATAAAACCATTGGGGAATACATGTAAATATTGGCATATGTTGGAGCCATAGCAGCTCCCATTGATGTGCTCAACTGTTGTATGAAATAGCAATTTTCATGTATGTAGTAGAGGGGATAGCGCATATTCCCATAGCAACCATGACCATACCCTGCCCTCCCCCCCCCCCCCCCCCGAAAAAGACACAAGGCTTGATTTTCGTGTAAATAGGCCACAGCACTTTTATTATTAAACAGAAAATAAAATTAGTTAGGACTGTATAAGCCAAACCACCACTTCTTAAATCTTTATATAAAATACAGCCTAACAATCTCTGAACATCCTTGCCAATCCCCAAATATTATGTTTTAACTTATTTGATGCAACTGGCATCTATAACCAACTTGTGGTACTCCCCTCCCCCCTCGTCCAGCGGGTCTCTTACCACGCAATAGCTTCTCCTCTATGCTTACCACTAGCCGATCCAATAGCTAAGTGGGCACGTCCTATATCGGTGATGTAACACCTTCAAGGTTAGGGGAAAGCTGAGCCCAAAACTTCAATCATCTGAACATGACTCCACCTTTTATATAGACCCTGACTGGCAAGGACACGTTCCCCCGAGTGCTGTGACAAGAAAGAAATGTTACAAAAAATAAACTAAAATACAATATATTGGTAGGGGAGGGTGGGAATTTTTATCCAAGTGTCGGTTAGCTTTCTTGTGGGAAAAAAATGGCTGCAGAGGAAATAAACACACAATTTATAAACAAAACCCCTCCACCATTGCTGTCTATCAAATCCTACTACCCCACACACATACATGCCCTTAAAGCTACAGCTGCGCCTAGCTACCAGGGTTCTAACTTGAACAAAAATGTAAGATAATGTTGGCTCTAGCATCTGAGATCCACTGGGGGGGCCTTGGTATTACTCCTGTGTGTTCCAATAGGTCCCAAACAGCCCATAGGACAGCTTGATGGGGGATGATGTAGATGTCTAGTTACATACATTTTGGCCAGGAGACCTGAACTATCGGAGCAGATGGTTAGGGCCATCGCTAGTTCTTTTAGGTGCCAGTCTAGCAGTTTGTCAATAGATTCCAATAAACTTCCTCGTGAGGACACAATTGGTCGTCCAGGCGGGCGAATCAGGTTTTTATGTACCTTGGGTGACTTGTATAATGCTGGGCATATTGGGTGGGTCTTGATTTGAAACTGCTTTTATTTTCAAATTAACATCCATGGTGGGGTCTTCGATCACCTCATTATGTTCCAGGGGCTTCTAGTTGCAAAATTTCTTCCCTGTACATTTAGTAATCCATGATCACTACTCCTCCACCTTTTTTGTCCATGGGGTGTGTCACGAATGCACCCCCTACTCCAAGAGTGCATGTGACTGGGTTATGGTGGTGCAAGGGTTAAAATTAACTTTGTCTGCCCTAGACTAGAAATAATGGTAAAACCCCCTATCACACCACCCACACTTAATTATACTGATATAACTAATGTCCTAACACTGCCACCACCAAGACAATTTATAAATGGGGTGCCTTGGTCCCCCACGCAAATTAGACTTAACCCACAAAATATGCTTTAATCCAATATCTATGCGATTGGTCTAATCAGGTCTCTATACCAGACAAAGGCAGAACTTAATAAAGGAATATTTATTATGATCAAAAGAAGTCACAGTGCATACAAAAAATAAAACAGATGACAAATTATTTACACCAAAACAGATAAATTAAAAAGGTTTTCTGTTAATTTCTCCTAACTACTCACTTAGAGAAGTACCATTGTTTTCTGTCCGAGTGACTGCGGCAAGGAAATGACGGCAACTTACACAAAATTAGATCTTGGCCCCTAGTAAGCACACTGGCCATTATTCCATCATTAGATTTATACCTTGTCAGGTCATCATGTCATCTCAGGTTTCTAAGCTGGCCCAGGGGTGGGAAGCTGTAACTAAAAAAAGTGCCCTCCCCCATGTGTGGTGGAACTACCCAGTCAAAATATGGAATTGTGTTGCTAATTTGCCTCCAGTGCAAGTCACATACATAATTCTTGCCTCTATTAATTTGTTGCAATTTATGAAGTCCATAGATATGTCACACTTGCTACCCATGACTCTACCACAGACTTCACAATAACTTCCAAATGGCTCAAGTTGCACCAGCCATATTTGTACTCATTTTGTAGGGTGTACTATTCCCTGTCTAAATATTCACAAAATGCGGCATGATTAATAATCTGTGAGTTATTAATACATGTTTGGGATATGACTTTTTCAGGACAAGACTTCTAACTGGTAAAGGCCACTTAGCATATCAAAAGAACCTACTATCTATGATGTACCTATGCAACATAGACTTACTGGCAACTAACTCAGTGTAACATTTCACACCTTGTAACATCAGTTCCAGCTTCAAAGGAACCACTCAAGTTGTAAAGCTTTTCAGATCACAAAGGTCATACCATCTCTACCGGATAGTAGATGCAGGTATTCACTACTGCAATTGTGACAGGGTGGATTACAATTTGAGGGTCAGTGGATAGAGATGTCAAAGCTGTCAAGTCGTCTTTTGAAATGAAGCTGAAGAATTTCCTTATCTCAGTTAGCCAATAAATAGTTTGTTGGTTTCCTGTGCATAGCTTTAGTTTTTTATTTCACTATTAACTACTTGCATGAATGAATTCAATGTCATGTTGGACTATTGCTGGTCACAGGTACTCTTGAGCTTAAATGGTGCCACTGTTTTATTTTGAATGCATACTAAAGAATTCTTTCAGGCATAAAGTCCTGTAGAATTTTATATAGATCTATTTCCTGTTCAAAGTTGTCTGATAGGTTAGTTGGAACAAAGTACATACCTTTTTGGCTAGTAGGTTCTTCTCAGGCTTGGATACATTTCGATTTGATAAATTTAAAAACTGGGATCACATCCTCCTTGATTGGTGATCTGCCCTTGGGGCGAAAAAGGTGGCCTTGTATTTATTTTGCGGCCTGCTTGTCCTCTGATTTGCAGACGTGAGGTAGATCATGGGTTCTGCGGGTTTCCTGATTGTAATTTTTTTTTTTTTTTCGGACTTTGAATGCTATTCTCTTGCTGCCCACTCGGCCAGCAATAGAATTAATGGTTGGAATAATAACCCTTGACTTTCGACAGCTTTTTGTCTTTTAAAGCCGTGTCATTCCTGTATTTTGTTGACTTCTTGCAAATTGGTCACTGATTTGGAAGCTGTCGTCATGAATAGCATCAAATGAAGCAACTTTTTTTCGCATCACTCCCAGATCCCTGCCGACTTCATACACCACCAGGATGATTAAAACCAAGGAGCATTTGTTAAAGCCAATCCACCTCCTGCAAAATTCAGGGTTATTGTGACCAATGGTCAGTGTTTTTTCTTTTTGTGTGTTTTTTTTAATTCTAAAACCTTGTAGTATTTATTGCTCTGAAATCAGAGAAACAAGCCAGTAGGTCCATATCAAATTTGTTTTCTTCAATTTCAATAATATAAAATACAGATTTTTCACGGTCTGTGCTGGGCAAGTCCAGTTATGTAGCCCATACAACTTGATCTTCTTCTAAATCTATACAATCCCCTTAAGTAATGAAACTCATGTTTTGTCTTCAAAAAGCTCTTAAGTGGCTTCTAAAATGTGGTGCCCATCTACTGTATGTAGGGAAGGAACTTTTTAAAAAAATTTTGTAAAAATTAAGCAGTAAGTAACCATAACATACTCTTCCCTACCCTACTAGGATAGGGTCACCAGGATCTGAAGTAGGTGTAATCCATTGCTTGGGTTACTGGCATCCTGCTTAAGCTTTATTACCCCAGGACTATCCCATGAGAGCCTGTGCGGATAGCTACCCCGCAATGCTAGGGACTGGCATATGGATGATGTCTGGCCTATTGCCATGCCCAGCCCATGCCATGCACTTTACTGGCCCTGTAAGAAAACCAGAGCAGAAAAAATTAGCAGATACATATTTTAAAATAGTCCTCTGTAAAAACTGGGCTGCACAGACCCCATGTTGGATCAGGCTGCGTGTGTGTGTGTGTCTTCAAGTGGCCCATGTTTGAAATGGATTAAGGCAGGTGATCACTGACTAAATTTGCATATGCCTACCCAGAATCAATCTTCTGTGTGAAGCCGCCTGGCTTGTCGGGTGGGGGTCAGATTAATTGTTACTTGATAACACCACCTCTCGGCAGCGTTCAATTTTTTTTTTTTTTTTGTCTAAGCATGACTAGGGTACTTCCCATTAAAACAAACTTGACCAACTATTTATTTGCTTCCATGTTGTTCTTCCCACACAAAATAAAACCATGACAACATCTTTGGAAATTGCCACATTTATTAAAAATAACACATGGAGAACTTCATTAAATAAGAGGATGAACAGGCGGAGCCACTTCAAGCAAGCTTTAAGCCAAAATAAAAATATATTTATTGTAAAATGTAGTCACATACAGGTAAACGGCTTAGCACACAGACTACCACGTTACGTGTTTTGTGCTGGACTTGTACTTATTCATAGGCATATTCAGTGAAACTTTTGCACATGTTATTTACCAATTACATAATTAGGCAATCAAGATTAAAAAAAAAAAACTCAATTTCAGCTATTTAGGAAAGCAGTAACGTCATGATTTTAATTTAAACCATTAGGAAATCTGGTTTTCAAAGTAAAAATTCAGTACACCTCACGTTTGCACAACTTTTTGAAGATATTGCCTTTTCTTAATTTTATTTTCAATGTTGACAGGTGTAGGGACAGTTTTTAAGGGAGGGAAGATAATCAGTTCTATTTTGGAAAGGTTAAGGGGAGAACATATTCAGAGTGGGGGATGGGAACAAGGCAGAAGGTAGTTGTGGGCAGTGAAGTTACACCTGATATAGTCAACTTCAACGTTTTTGAAGTGAGAGGCAAGGTCTTGGGCTATAAGAGTTGAGCAGGGCAGAGGAGAGCATTAAATGTTGAAGAGTCATCTTGGATTCGATGAGAGGGAAGATATTAAAGTAGAGAAATCGTGTTGCTTGGACTGAGCGAGAGCAGAGTTGTAGGAACACAGCATGAACTTATAGCGAAGAAAAAAAATCCTCCTTGCAGCGTGATTTCCTAAAACGCCGCTCAGCCGTGCAAGTACATTTTTGGAGGTACCTTGTCTGCGTTGTGTGCCATGGTTGATTGTTGGTTGGGTCTGCAGGCACGTTTGGCAACGGGCAATCTTGTCAAGGGCTGAGATGAGGATTCTGTTGTAAGAGTTAGCAGCTTCCTCCAGACATGAGATGGATGGGAAGGGGGGGAAGAGAGGTTTCAAGAGTTGTGGTAAGAAGCGGGAGGGTAGAGTTAGATAGAAGTCTTTGGAATTGAGTTGGGGGAGATGTATAGTAGTCGACTGAGGTTACAGTGGTATAGGTTAGAAGGTGGTCAGATGGGGAAAGGTGAATGGGAAAAGTTAGAAATGGCACATGATTTGGTGAATACTAGGTCTGAGTGACTGTGGGTTGGGAAGTTGGTCCACTGGGAGAGGAGTTTTGAAGTGTGCAAAAGATTAGGTTAGGTCAGTGGGAATGTTGAAATGACCTGGTACATCGGAGGAAAGAATGTTGGGGAGCCATTCAGAAAAGTTGTCAAACAGCAACACGGAGGGATAAAGGGGAGCAAAGACACACATAAAAATTCTGATAGCAGCAATAAAAACAGTACAGAAATATCACCAGTCCGTCCAAATGTATCACTCCAAAGACGGTAATTCCGAACTTGATGGGGTACAATAGGCGACTGGTGAAGAAAAGTCCAATATCGGGAAACGACTTCCGCATTGAATTCTCATACAGCGTCACCAACTCTCGTGATGCGTTTCGCCCAATCGGGCTTCTTCAAGGCAATGACGTCTGTACGAGGCATCGGAGGTCTTATAGTGTATGTACAATTGTGTTGCTATAGTAACAAATGTCCGTTAAGACACAATTCGATCGTATGCAGAAAAGAGGAGAGAAAGCAACGAATACAGTAACAATAAAGCTCTGTTGACAAATATCGATAGTCACACCCGGCTATGTATATTAAAAATGATATAAATAAATATAATCAACTTTAAAAAACGCACATAATGCACATAATGCTAATGCATAAAATCTTAGAAGACTGGGGCATATAGAAAATAGACAGACATAGTTACATTGTCATTTTCAGTAGTCCATTAACAAGTCTGGTATTAAAAATATATAATTCTGTATTAGTATGGAAAAAATATAAATAAAATTGCACACTATTTTTAAATAATGCTGATGTTGCATACAATATTTTTAGAGACATATACCCAAAAGTAATTTTTTATAAAGAAGAATGTAGGTTGAAACCTCCAGAAACTAAACTATCTAGGCAAACTCATTACAACTTGTGAATATACATAAGTATATAAGAGTAATAATAGTAATACAAAATAATATTAAAGCAGCATACACCCAGGAGTGATATTTAAAAACAATACAATTGTATTGCAAAAAAGTTGTATTAAAAATTATATATGGGTCTACCTCATTCCAACTTGTCATGCACAAAAACGTGTATATAGCATATAGTGATGTATTATACGTAATAATATTAAAGAGATGTGCCCAAAAATGATTCTAATAAAAGGTAACTATTATAAAAAAAATGGCATAATTTAAACTCAACATTAAGGCCTCTAGGGACTAAAGTGTCTTGTTCAAAAATCCATCTAATTTCGGCTTGCCCTAGATTTCTAATTCGGTCTCCTCCTCCCCACTGAATTTTTGGTTTATCTATAGCTATAAATTGAAGTTGGGAGGGATCTTTATGATGTATATTTAAAAAGTGATGGGAGACACTGTTTTTCAAAGCCGTTTTTGATATTTCCGACCTGTTCTCCTATACAGATTTTAAGAGGTCTTAAAGTTCTGCCAATATAATATAATCCACAGGGACACCATAAACATATATATATTACCCCTTTAGTTTCACAGGTAATTTTTATCTTAAGATAAATAAAATTTATCATTATGTGGATTCTTAAAACTACATCGTTTTTCTATTGTGTTTTATTGGTTTCTTTACAAGCCTGACACATCCTACATCTATGGAAACCTGTCAAATCCCCCTAGAAATGTTTGTGTTCTCAGACTGTATAATTTTGGACGTCTTTAGGAAAGTTTGACTTATATGGTTCGCAGACGTGAGCCTAAAAAAGGTTGCAAAGTAGGATCCTGACATAAGATTGGCCAGTATTTATTTATAATCTTAAGGATATGTTTGCTATTACCACTATATTGAGTAATTAGGGGAATCTCAAGGTTTTTGTGCCTTAATCTTTGGTTTAGTTTTCAAAAATTCTTGTCTGTCTGATAACCGCACTTCAATGGTCTCATTAATTGGTGTAATGTCATAATTTTTATTCGCAAATTTGTCTTTGGGTCTCTGCTTGTATTTGAAAGTCTGAAATGTCCCTACAATTTCTTCTCAGCCTATATAATTGTCTCTTTGGTACATTTTAGAAGCCAAGGAAAGAAGTGACAGCTATCTGATTCTATAAAGCTGTTCATATCAACCTTCTTTTTTTTTTTTTTTTTTTTTTTAAAACGTTCGAGATTTGAGTGTGTTGGTGTCATGGAACAATACTAAATCTAAAAAATTGACTTTCTTTACTATAGACCGCCTTTAACTTTATCCCCC
This sequence comes from Pelodytes ibericus, assembly GCA_036172795.1. NCBI lineage: Eukaryota > Metazoa > Chordata > Amphibia > Anura > Pelodytidae > Pelodytes > Pelodytes ibericus. The sequence continues at coordinate 190,682,997 of CM069861.1, forward strand.
ATTCATTAGAATTAAGAAATGTTAGAAATGATTTCTAATGTGGTAGAGTCCCCCTTCCATATAAAAAATAAGTCATCTATATATCTCTTATTAGACACAAGGTTTGCAGCCCAGGTATGCTGGCCATAAATATAGGTCTCCTCCCAGAAGGCCATAAAGAAAGAGGTTTTCATAGCTAGGGGCAAACCTGCTGCCCATAGCTGTTCCAGTTAATTGTAGATATAATTGGTCCTCATACCAGAAAGTTATTTTCCAGTATGAGGAGAATGACCTCTAAGATAAATCTAATCTGTGGCTGAGGCATATCAGCTCCCTTTTGTAAAAATAATTCAACTGCCTGTCATATGCCTTTTAGGAACCATCTAATAGGGACGGAGCCCAAATTGTGCGTTTTGTGTGTGCGCGTGTCCCCCACATGCAAAAACAAAATATCTAGGATGGTCATGGAATCTATAAAAATGCATAACCTCATACAATACCTGTCATACCATGCTTCAAAACCACCTCACTCGCACAACTGCATCAGAAACTCCAAGTTGTCATCCTGACGGACGAACCTGTGCCCAGCAAGAAGCCCCATAAATGTGAGTGATCCACACCGAAAGTTGTTGAAAACTTAAAATTACAAAGAATGAAATCTGTATGCAGACAGACCCACCTCAGCCCAAGAGAGGAGGGCGGATATAAGAGTAGAAGAGACTCCCTGCATCCTATTTGTATAAGTTAAACCCCACCTGGAAACTTCTGTGGCTGCCCCTATAGCAAAAGAATGAATCAAGACACAGGGTTAAGCCCTAAAGCCACTAAACATTGTTTTCCAAAAAACAAGCTGAATATAGGATAAAGCAGACCAATCTGCATGAATTGGCAAAGGGCCTGGAAACTGGGCAAAATTGTCAAGAAATAAATGAACACAATGGACAGGACACATGGAAAACACCACTTGAAGAAAAATAAACCTTCAACCATTTTCGAACCTTTATGTTTTCAAATTCCATAACCCCCACCACCAGATATGTTGGGGACTAGTTCTTTTATAAGACAGGCCCCCCAAAGTGTCCAGGAAAACAACAAATTAAATAAAATACATTCCTAAAGGGGGGAAAATAAAGGGAATGGAGCTGTGTCAAACTGCGACAGCAACTCCATAGTAATCAGCCAACGAGAGTCTATACGACTAATACCCCTGCAAATACCTCTCAAAGCTTGAACACAAGCCTTCGTAATGTCAGGAAAACCAAGCAACCCTTACAAAAGGACTTAACCACAAGACCAGCCCAATTTTAGGAGGTACCAGGGCAGTTACACCAACCTATGCAAACAATATGGCCCACTCCTTTCAAAAGGCATTGTGCCGCCCAAGTACCTGGTACAACCGACCGTTTAATAAGACCTTGCATCGAATATACTCCATTGACTACAACCCTCTGTTGCCTGTCACTGAGCCATTGTCTAATCCAATTTAACAATATTAAAATCCAAACTCAAAGATTGCAGTTCATTGATAAGCCTTCTATGTGTGTGTCAAAAGCCTTACTGAAATCTAGGTAAGCAATGTCTACTGCACCACCCTGATCTATTATTTTAGTCACCCAATCAGTAAGATTAGTTTGGCATGATCTCCCTGAAGGAAACCCATCCAATTTTTTTTTAGATGTTCAACATATCTATTTTACAAGGTTTCCATTATTTTCCCCACTACTGAAGTAAGACTTACCGGTTTATAGTTGCCCAACTCCTCCCTACTACTTTTCTTGTGAATGGGCACAACATTTGCTAATTTCCAATCTTCTCGGACTACTCCTGTTAACTATAATTTGTTAAATAGATCTGTTAACGGTTTTGCTAGTACACCACTGAGTTCGTTTAACTTTGGATGTATCCCATACGGGCCCATCAACTTATTTGTCTTTACGTTAGACAGCTGAAGAAAAACCTCTTCCTCTGTAAACTTTCATGCGTCAAGACTCAATTAGTCTTGTTCCCTAAATGAGGTCCCTTACTCTCATTTTAATTTGTAAAACTGAACAAAAATATTCATTTAAGCAGTCTGCTAGGCCTTTATCCTCTTCTACATAGTATCCTTTTGTTTTAATCTATTTTCCTTTTTTTTTTTTTTTTTTTTTTTTTTTCCATTTTCTCATTTATGTATCTCAAAAAATGTTGTTGTATCACCCTTTTTCACTGACAGGCTATTTTCTCTTCTGCTTGTGCTTTGGAAACGCTTATAGCTTGCTTTGCCTCTTTCTGCCTAATCTTAGAAAGATCTTTCTATCTTACTCACTGTTTTTTTGTTTTTATAATTACTAAATGCTAGATTTTGGCTTTTTTTTTTTTTTTTTACTATTTTGGCCACCTGCAGAGAACCCAAGTGGTTTCTTCCTTTTTTTATTTTTTTTTGCCTTCAGTAGTGCAACTTTTAAATAATCCCATTTCTCCTGGACTCCATTTAAAATTCTTCAGTCCGATAATGACTCCTTTACACCTAATCTAAAAAATCTGTTTATCTAAAACGTTTGTTTTTGTGTGGTGTGACTGACCACACTGACTGGTGATCACTAGATCCTAAACTTTCACCTACAGTAATATCTGATAACAAATCTCCATTTGTGAACACTAAGTCTAGTATGGCCTGCTTTCAAGTTGGCTCCTCAACTACTTGCTTTAGAGATAATCCCAGTAGGGAGTTTAGGATGTGTACTCCTGGCGCAAGTAGCTATTTGGTATTTCCAGTTCACATCAGGAAGATTAAAGTCACCCATGATGATCACTTCTCCCTTCATTGTCATTTTAGCTATTTCCTCAACTAGTAGATCATCTAACTCCTCTATTTGTCCAGGGGGCCTATCACACCTACCAGAGTTACCCTATGATTACCAAATTGTAACGTAACCAAAACTGACTGTTCCCCACACTAACTTGTATTACATTAGATTTTAAGCTATCCCTCACATACAGGGCCACCCTTCCACCTTTCTTGCCTTCTCTATGTAAAGCGTACCCTGGTGTTGATATGTCCCAATCATGTTATTCATTATACTGTGTCTCAGTATCGGCCACTAAATATACATTCTTGTTTGCCAATATTGCCACAAGTTCATGGATCTTATTCCCTAAACTGCGAGAATTGTAGACATGACCCTAAGCTTATCATTTTTCAGCACACTTAACAGACATTTTATCCCCTATTTTAGTTTAAAAACCTAATTGCAAAACCTCTGAACTTCTTACTGAGCGCATTTGTTCCCTTTTCGAGAAAGATGCAAACAATCTTTTGTACAGTTCATTTCTATCCCAAAGAGAACTTTCGTGAGAGCAAAATCCTTGTTCCTGACACCATTCCCCAAGCTACAAGTTAAAGTCCCTTATACGCATCTGTCTGTCAGTCTGAATGTTATGCACAGGCAGAACTTCAGAAAATGACAGTGTGGACACAACCTGCCGTACATCATTGGCAAGAACATGAAAAACTTCACCTCTGAAACCTCATTGCAAGCCAAATCCTTTGTCCCTAGGTGAACCAGTATATCCAATTCTCCTTCCTGATTTGCTTGCTTAACAATATTAGAAATACGCCTCCTGTCTCTGCGAGCAGTAGCTCCAGGAAGACATCTCATTAAGCTAGTACTGTCCAACTCCACACCTCTCATGATAAAATCCCTCAACTCCTTTCTACCAGGGTTCACTTTCTCCTTGCACACCTTGGCGATAGAGGAGGATGGTTCCTCAAACTCTGTATGAGCCTACCTCCATAACACCACTGCACTCTGCAAATGAATTATGGAGAGCGCCACACAGACTGTGGGACATTCTTTTTTTATCCACAACTCTACCTGATCCAACAGTAACCCACCTGCCATTCCTAGGAAGCCCCTGTGGCAATGGCTTTACAACAGTCTCCTGAGGTTTGTTTTACAGATCATTTACAACTCTCGGACTTTAAAAAATGCAATCTCCTCCTACAATCTAGAGAACGGTCTACAGATTAGACGGCATCCAAACCTCCAAAAAAATGGAAAGTGAAACAAATGCATAACCATTATTGCAGTAAAACAAATCTGCCATTTTAAGAATTCAAATCAAACAGATCTTTGTTTTCTCACCTCTTTGTACTTCAGACTACCTCCAGAGTATCTCCAGAGTATCTCTAACTATACTGTTTGAAAGCAGCTCTTAGAAGAGCAGCCAAGCTATTAAATTAAATTGGGTTAATTTGCCTTGTGAATCCTTTTTTCTTGATGAAGCAGGAAGTCCATAAAAAGTGTTCTTGCACAGTGTGTTTGTGTGTGTGTGTGTTGGGACACACACTCCTTTTTGCAAAAAGTGACTTAGTGCTCTGTTAAAGTCTTACCACCAGTCACAAAAGGCTTAAACAAACCATTACAAGCATGACATTGTGATGTTGGAACTCCACCCAGTACCACAAGAAGAAGCTGTTTTACCATATGACACTACGGACTTTGGTGGATTGACTAATCCCATAACCCCAATATGCTCTTCATGTATTGCTTGACTGCCAATTCAAAGTTGGACATGTTTAATAAAACCTGCAGTGCACTCATGGGGGTTAATGCCCCTCAAGCAAAGGAAGCCTGGAAGAAGGGGAATTGGAGTAGGATGAACACATAAATGTAAAAAAAAAAAAAGCAGGTTTCCCAAGTAGGCATCTTCAATATAAACAAAAATATCCTGACTGAAAAGCATTAAAGTCCTCAATAACAGTCAAATAGTTTGAGTAGCTTTCACTCACATAAAACAAATTGCATGGACCGGTATTATGAATCGCACGTATAGTGACATTTTAAATCGTATTTTAAAGTGGGTGTTTAAACATGTAACGAACCGTCTACCGGACGAAGTAGACCCTCTGTCCGTTGTGGGAAATCACCTCCTTAGCCCCCACTTACAGCTCAGCATTCACCCAGCAAGTCTTTCCTGGACCCTTGCTCTTTGTACCCAAATAGACAGAACATCTAGCAGTTAGGTACAGCAAGATTTGAACAACTCCTCCTTTATTTGTGCAACAGCACAGACTTATAAATACATAAACATGACATCACAGCATTAGTAATCCAGATAGAAATGACCATGAGTAAACCCAATTACAATACACACAGTAAGACACATAATCAGTTTAACAGAAGGACATACAATGGGGAAATCCTGCCTCACACCTTTCAGGATACAAAGGTATCGGATACATACAGAGTGCACTCAATTAAAGTAACTTGCTAAGAGACATCACTGTACAACAGGACACTGAATTACTTACATGAAGACAATGGGAAAGGTGACATAATTACAGGGGTTTACAGGATAGGATACAATCTTAACCTGGGGAAAACACATTGAATGGGACAAAGGCTTAAATCCTAAAGTACACATCTTGGCTCACATCCTGAATGAGCCTATATTTGAAGTCCAGTTGAAAACAGGGGTCCACTGGCGCCCTCAAAGTGTGCACCCTCAAACTAATATTTACAGACAGGGTCCATAGTCTACATGGAGTCTTCTGGCTGCCAGGCCCCTCCAAGAACCCCCGTCACAGTGGATCTTCAAATCCATTTCATGACATATCTCCTTTTTTGAGGGGAGACTGACACTGGAGGAGCCCCCAGACGGGGTGACTCTTAAGTCAGTCTGTATAGTGGTCTCCCCATGGTCAATCACAAGTTTGCAGTCCCCACGCTTTGTTTGTTCAAAAATATTCCTTACCTGACCAACCTCCATCTCTCCCGAAACATGCATCTGCCGCTGGGGAGAAAGGCGAAATGTTCCTTCCCCCATAAATCCTTTCAGCCGCTGGGGAGCAGATAGGGTGGCAGGGTTAGCTGTGATTGATACTATGGGGGTATCCCTTTAGTACCTGGGAACACTGATGCCAGCACTTCCACGGAAGTGATTTGGATCAAAGCAAACTTTGCTTTATTGTCTATCTACTCCTTCCAAATTGATTTATTAATGTGCTCTCTCCATTTTTATCTAATCTGTCTAAGGCACTTTGTGGTCTAAAGCCCCAGGCTGGCCCTGTATTCCAACCTGCTGCCTTCCACGAACTACATTCATATCCCCAGTAGTCATAAGTCACACATGTATGGGTCCTTGATGTTAGGCATATCTTTGTACACTGTTGACGACAATGACGATGGAAATGTACAATTTACGACATCATAATAATCAAATGCGAATGTGGCTACCCGTGTACTAGAGGAATTGTACCAAAATGTGTAAACATGATTGTCTTTGGTTATAGCGACTTGTTGGGCCTTTATTAGACCTAGCAGCAAGAACAAATACACAAAATTCATGTTATAACCGGATCTGCTTCCTCTGGAGCTGGAACTTTCTTGCAATGTGAAGCGTGTATCAAAGTGCTCTTTCTGGCCAATTTAACTGAGGTAGCTGTGGTTAGAAGAACTTGGAATGGCCCATCATATCTGGGTTCAAGGGTATGTTTTCTCAGGAACTTCTTAACCAGAACCCAATCACCAGGAAGCAACTTGTGTGTGCCTGTATCAGGCTCTGGATCACTACTCTGTTGGTGATTCGAAAGTGCGCTGCTCCGTGGGCCCACTGAACCACAGGCGGATACATACTTTTAGATAGACAAAATTTGAGATTGCTAGTATGCACTCCATCCTGTAAGGTTGCTCCTTTCTGTTTCCAATTTTCCTTTTCTTCAGGACTTACAGCTGCTTGTTCTTTCAAAAACTTGAGGTCCGTAGGTAAGGTTTGCATGGTAAAGATAGGAATTTCCTCACCGGACACTCTTCTGTCCACTTTACTTGATTGACATGCAGCATCTTTGACGGCTTGGTCAGCTTTATGATTGCCACACGTTTCTTCCGAATTCAGTCTTCCATGAGCTTTTACTTTCAATATGGCCACTTCAGGAAGGCGTAAAGCATCCATCAGTTCCTTGATAGCTGTACCAATAGTGTGGTACTCCCCCCTTGGGAAGAGGCAGAAGAGTGGCAGGATTCAAAGTGTAGCTGAGTAGTAAGGAGACATTATCGGGTAACAAAGTCGTTTAAAGACGAAGATGTCTCTGTGTAGAGAGATGTTTAGGCTGAACTGCAGGGTTATATAAAGAAAACAAAGGATAGGATTTCTTGTGCTGGGGCAATTGGATCGACTCTAGGCCTTTAGCGACCAGGAGGAGAGTATCCAGGGGAATAATCCTGAACTCGGGCCGGGATAGGACCAGGCCTTTCCTTATGGGTTCTTTAAGGCCTGCAACGAAAGCAGCTGATAGCATCTGGGTGTGGGCTTTATTACATGTATTGAAACCCAGATCAGAGAAGGTTTGAGTTAACCTAGAATTAAATCTTTCAACCGTTTCTGATTTTTCTTGAACAATATTAATAGAAGTAGCCTGATCAGCTAATTTATCTTGAGACCATTCATGGAGTTGTTCACAAAATGTGATACCAGATTGAAAATCTGTGTCAGTAGTGAGACTGGCATCATCAAAGCTCTTTTCCATTATGGGCCAGTAGGCATCCCCCGCTTTAATTTCACACAGACTAAACAAATCGCGCCATGCAGCAGAGTATGTTTTACGGATCTGAACGATCCGTCTGTAAAAGGGCATGGGCTGTTTTTCTGGGTCTGGAAGTGAATTCACCAAGGTTGCAGCTTGGGATGGGTTAAATGTAACATACATCACAGGGGCTCCCACCAGACCATGCTGGGTGCTGCGAGGGCCTTTTAGGGGAATGCAAGGTAGATTATTTGGGATCTGTGGTGGCTGTCGTCCCTGGATACTACCCTCATCAGGGGGAATGGAAGCTGAAACTGCTGTAGCACTGGACTCAGAGGAAGGAACTGCATTAGGAACCTGGAGGGGATCAAGTTGTGAGATAGTGTGATAATGGCCTGATGCAGCAGGGGATGAAACGTGCACACAAAAAAATTCCAGCTGCATAGACACACACCATGAGGAGGGATGGGTGGAGAAGGGGGGGGGGGAATAAGCAGTTTCTGCAAGCACAAAGTGTTAACTATGTGAGTGCCTAAGCACAGAAGAAGGAAGGGAGGGGTGAAAAAAAAGGGGGGGGGAAAGCAGATGTGCAAGCACAAAGGTTTTTAACTATGATTGCCGAAGCACAGCTCTCCTGAGGACAAAAGATAGAATAGGAGAGTTACAAGACATAGACTTATAGTTCCCAATTAACGTATATGGTACCCAAAAAGACATACAGGCAAAAGCACAATACACAGATGTAATTAAATTACAAATACCTTAAAATAAATGCCGGCTAATAATAAACTCAGGTCACACAAACACTCAATTTCACATGCAATATCTGCATACCAAAACAGACGCCTGTTTGTATTTCTGTTCACCAAACTAGCTTAGCTAAAACAACAAAATAACACCCGGTTCTTTACCAAACGAGGCCTAAAACAAAAAACCACTCAAGCTTCTTTACCAAAGCGAGCTAAATAACACAAGGTTCAATACCAAATGAGGCTCAAAACAAAAAACCACTCAAGCTTCTTTACCAAAGCGAGCTAAATAACACCAGGTTCTATACCAAATGAGGCTCAAAACAAAAAACCACTCAAGCTTCTTTACCAAAGCGAGCTAAATAACACAAGGTTCAATACCAAATGAGGCTCAAAACAAAAAACCACTCAAGCTTCTTTACCAAAGTGAGCTAAATAACACCATTAAACTCTCAACAGAGTTTTAAAAATATGATAAGCAAGTAGTACAACAGAAGTACAACAGATTCTCAAGCAAGCAGACACTTCCACACAAAACACACACTCAGGAATGACTAAGGAAGTAGATAGACAATTGACAGATTCTATTCAAATAAAGGGGACATTTGGGCAAACTATATACCTGTTCAATGGCGTTATCCACGAGAAGCCGGGCGCAGACACTGAGTGCAGGCCAAGTCCAAAGACAGGAAAATATATAGGTAATTTTACCATATGCAGAGGTGATCAGGCTCTTTTTTTCCAGTCTCTGGAGGTCTCCTCTCCGGTCCTCAATGCGGCTTTCGTAGCAACACAACCCAAATGTCCCTGGTCGGGCGCCAACTGATTTGGATCAAAGCAAACTTTGCTTTATTGTCTATCTACTCCTTCCAAATTGATCAACTAATGAGCTCTCCCCTAGAAGTAATTCACACCGGGGACAAAGTTTCTGATCAGTGAAAAACCTGAGGCAAACCTTTATTTCCCAGAGTGGGAGATTCCTTTTAAAGCAGAAATACGTCATGAACAGAGTCACGGTTAAATATACCGTATACATTCAACAATTGGCTAATAGTTTAGGGGTCTTGTCTAAACCCACCCTACAGGATGTGACATCATTACAGAGTTCTCCCACACATATTCCAGCTCCATCTTGGTTACACGATGGGAGGGTGAGTGAGTAGTTACTGAACAAAGAGGGGCTGCAGGGGAAACAGTTACTGTTACTTTAACAGTGATTCTCCATTTTGCTGCACGTGGCACATAACTGTTAACTTACACAAAGGAAGTGGGGGAGCAGTTAGTAACAAAAGCTGTTCAGGAATTTGTTACATGAGGCTTGCTGGATGGGAGGAATTTACAGAGGAAATAGTTACTGAGCAAAATTATGACCAAGGATATTTTAGGGAATGTGTGACAAATAAGACATAAACACAAGTGTATAATAGTAAAAGAGACATTTGTCCATAACAGAAGTAGCCTGGTTGGAGCCTGGGTGCTGGAGGGGGAGACTGACAGTCTCACCTTTGAATACACAGCTCTGCTTCTGGAGGGGGAGACCGATTGTCTCCCCTTTGGACAAACCACCATGCTGCTCTGGGGGGAGACCGACTTTTTCCCCTTTGGCTAAACAGCCCTGTTGCTGGGGGACAGGACCGACTGTCCCTACCCCCTGTGCTGTAAGTGCAGAGACCACGGTCCCATCTGCACGGTTGTGGGGCTTACTGTCTCCCCCTGGTACGTTAAGCTGCCACTGGGGAGAGGGGGTAACAAGCTCCTCTCCCATACATACTGTCTCCGCTCCAAATAGTGTCCTGCTGCTGGGGAAAGGAGACTGGGCTCTCTGTTCCCTGCAGATCACACTGCCGCTGGGGAATGGAGATGATGCTCTCCTCTCCCTGTGGGGCCAGTGGAGAGACCTCTGGCCCATTTCCACTTGCCGGCTGGAGGTCCTTCCAGTACATCTCGACCATATCCTCCCAGCTGAAGGGTTCTGGACCTGGGTCTGCCACGATGCTCTCCTGCTGGGTATCCTCAATGGAGCGGAACAGGTGTTTGTAATCCTGCTCCAGTTCCCATTCCAGGGATACTAGGTGCGTCAAGTCTGGTCTCACTTTGTGGGGGTCATTCCAGAATTGCATACCCTCCCTCCAGTCAAATATCTTGGAACCGGGTCTCATCAGGGCTCCCAAAGTCAGGTTCTGTGAAAGCCTCCCACAGCAAGCCAGGGCCATTAAACTCTTCTCCCTCCGGGATATCATGCTCCACTGTCCAAGGTTTATACCGAACTGTATACCACCAGAGTGCCTGGTAGGCATCCTCTAGCCATAGCTCCTGCCATACCCGGTGCTCGAGCTCCTTTACCCATTGCTCCAGGGGCTGCTCTCCCAGGAAGGGCATCCGCAGTGCCAGTCGCGTCTGCTGTCGCTGCTTCTCGCTGGGGAGTCCCTCGTCCCGCTGATACTGTACGTTATCCAGTGCCTGGTACCAGATGCCTTTCCTTATTGCATCCCGGTCATCCAGGTCTTCCTCCTCATATGGAACTGCTTTTTGGTTCCAGCCTGGTTCCATCCTGCTGCTGTCAGGGTCGCTGTACTGGGACATGCGTTGCCCTCAAGTTATAAATCCAGGAAATGGTGTTGCCTTGTATCTGTCCTTCTGGGCTGTGAGAACCATCCCACTGCTGCCACCAATGTAACAAACCATCTACCAGATGTAGTAGACCCTCTGTCCATTGTGGGAAATCACCTCCTTAGCCCCAACTTACAGCTCAGCATTCACCCAGCAAGTCTTTCCTGGACCCTTGCTCTTTGTACCCAAATAGACAGAACATCTAGCAGTTAGGTACAGCAAGATTGAACAACTCCTTTATTTGTGCAACAGCACAGACTTATAAATACATAAACATGACATCACAGCATTAGTAATCCAGATAGAAATGACCATGAGTAAACCCAATTACAATACACACAGTAAGACACATAATCAGTTTAACAGAAGGACATACAATGGGGAAATCCTGCCTCACACCTTTCAAGATACAAAGGTATCAGATACATACAGAGTGCACTTCAGGAAACTGAATTACTTACATGAAGACAATGGGAAAGGTGACATAATTACAGGGGTTTACAGGATAGGATACATTCCTTAACCTGGGGAAAACACATTGAATGGGACAAAGGCTTAAATCCTAAAGTACACATCTTGGCTCACATCCTGAATGAGCCTATATTTAAAGTCCAGTTGAAAACAGGGGTCCACTGGCGTCCTCAAAGTGTGTACCCTCAAACTAATATATTTACAGACAGGGTCCATAGTCTACAGGGAGTCTTCTGGCTGCCAGGCCCCTCCAAGAACCCCCGTCACAGTGGATCTTCAAATCCATTTCATGACAAAACATATCCCCTTTCTTTAAATTATACTGGAGCAGGCCACACAAGACATGCATGCATGCATGCATGTTCTCCACATACTCCTGCAAGGGTTCCATTAGGCCCCACCATACTATCCATATGTGATCTATAGATCTAAAACCAATTTTGGAAAATGTATCATATTGGATAGACATGTTCTTCCTCAAACATATCCACAGATGCCCACATAGGTGCATGGGGTGGCACACTGGAACCCATTGCAGGTCTTTCAATTTGTTTTAAAAAAAATCACCATTGAAACAGACTTCATTTCATAAAGTACAAGATGTAAAAATCCTAAAACCATTCTTTTGGAGGCCCCATCATAGCCCCAACGTTGTGCTGCCAATTCCATTGCTTTGATGCCTTCTGACTAAGGGGTCAAGGTACACAGGTGCACCCCATCAAGTGTAATCCACTACACACCACTAGGCGTGGCTTAAGTTTTATTTAACAAATGGGTGGTATCTGTCACCATTAAAGAGTAAATACACTTTTTTTTTTTCTATTTTTAAGACTATGTTCCCTTAATTTAAAAACCACATTGGTATCGCTTAAAGATAATCCCACCTTATCCCCAATCCTAGGGAAAAAAGATGAACCATATCCAGCTGTGCACATTCCCCCTTGAGCCTGGTCACTTCCTCCCATATAACTGGAGATTTCCTTATGTACAATTGATGATTGTCAGGAGAACTAGATCCAACAAACCATTGATTCAACACACAATCAAATCTAGCCACATTCTGTCAAGTTAGAAAATAAAGCCATTAATAAAGATGAAGTACACCTTCATGGAGTTGTATTCCAACAAAACAGGCAAGGTTTCAACTCATGATTTGAGTTGGTGGTTTTTGGGGTGTTTTTTTTTTTTTTTTTTTTTTTTTTTTTTTTTTTTTTTAGCCTAGTGCCTATGTAATGAGTTAAAAAACAAATGATTTACCATGTACAACAGTCATTGGCACAATTGGCTCTGCACCTTTTACAAACAGTGCAGAGATTGTAACAATTTACACAGTGAATAACATTCAAGTGATTGTGTACAGAGTATCAACGCAGTTAATTTCATTGAATCAAAATATAAGTTTTATAGTATGCAATGAGGCTTCAAACCTTTAAATTGCTACAATTGCATAGACTAATTTTTACAGAGGTATTAATTAGCACAGTTGTTCCAGTACATATATTGTTTAACAAATAGAGTTCCTTAAGAGCATTTTTAACATTTTAAGGACATTTTGGACAATACTTCTTTTCAGCCAGGTTCCCTCCAACCTGGGGATGACAAGAACGAAAGTGGAATTTGACTTCTGATTTCTGATCCAGTCATATAGTATTTATAAATTCTTGTTTTGTTTTTTTCTTTCTTCAACATCGCAATATCACCCCTCTTTGGTTTTGGAACCCAATCTATGATTTTGAAAGTAGAAATGTTAATTTATAGTTCAACTCCTGGAAGTGATGGGGAACAGGTAGTTCAATCTTGCCTGTGCGGAATCAAGATGTGTGTTTAGAAAATCTGGCCTTCATATGTTGAGTGGTTTCTCCCCCATAGATCGTTACATGGACATTTTAGTATATATGTGACCAAAACTAGAATCACAGGTAAAATAGGATTTAATATACTCCTTCACCCAGACAATACTAGCATTCTCAAAAAGTTTCACTTAACGAAGTATCCCAAAATCCCTCGGTCACCTCCCAGAGTTAAAGAACCAGTTCAATCCAGCATTGGAGACACATGACCTGAGTTTTGAGTTATAATCTGGCCTTTAGCAAAGCTTAGAGGATGGTATAAATAGTAGAAGCGTAGTCAGGCAAGTCGAGGTCAGTAGGTAGGATTAGGGAGAATAGTCAGACGGTCCAAATTGGTAACGAGTAAATGGAGATCAGTAGAAAGCTTGATTATGATGCAGGCAGGAACCACAATAATCTGACAAAGGTACAGTGACAGGAAGTGGCTTTTATAGGCAGTGAGCACATGACCAGACACAGCTGTGGAGAGTTGATAATTATAATTCTTGCTGTACTAAGCAAGAATGAAAGACTAGTGGTCCTGGCTATTTTGGGTACAAAGAGCAAGGTTTCAGGAAATACTTGCTGGGTGAATGCTGAGCTATAATCGGGGACTAAGGAGGAGATTCCCTACAACGAGCAGAGGGTCAACATCATGTAGACAGTCTGTTTACAGTAGCATTAACAGTTTACCTGATCTTCATGGAAATTAAACATATCATTTAAAAAAAAAAAAAAAAGAATTTAATTTAATTTATTGAGTAGATAGTTGGGAGACAGAGGAAAGAAAGCCATACATACAGATACCAAGAGAACCAAAGAATATGTAATGGGGGGACCCCCAATTGATCATTATTTCCCTCATCTCTCATCTGTTAAGTGCTTTCACGTCTGCATCCAATCTATCTGTCTTTTTAGGTCCCAGTATTCTCTTCCTTTTCTTTATTCCTCCAATTATCCCAATTTTGTATCTTGGTCTCATGCTCGTTCCTTCTCCAGTTATTCCCCTGTTTATCTCCTTTTCTCCCCAATTCTTTTCTCCTTATTTTCCTGTCCCAGTAATTATTCCAATTTTTGAATACTTGAGGCTCCTCCCATCTTCCATTTCTCCAATTATCTCCATTTATGTTGCTCTAATTAGCACTGGCCCTAGTCTTTTTTGGGGATCCCCGTGTGAAGAACCTGGGGAAGCACTGGGAATGTAGGCACTTCTCTGGTCCCTTCCTGACCACCTCAGTCAGCAGGTTCACCATTAGCTCTGTCTGGTGCCGAGGTTGCCTGCCTTTTTTCCCCACGATCGTTGGCTGTTTTAGAGGTCCCACTCCGATTGGTGCCTAGCCAGTCCAAATTATGCAATCTGAAAATCTAACTATTTTACTGTCAACATTACTTATTGTTCAACCAAACATTATCTGATATTTTACTGTATAAAAAGCCTGCTATTCCCGGGTGAATTATTTGGGACTCTGGCTGATATCCATTGAGGGCTAGGAGAAAAGTAACCCTGGGAGTAGACGTCTTTTTACACTGACTGTATAAGCTTGCTCTTTATGAGGATGTTTAGTCCACCAGTTATCGACCCTTGTAAGTACCAATTCTAAATCTGCTGTTATCAGAACAAATAACCTAATGAATTCTTGGCATTCTCTGGGAAACTCTTCCAAAACCATGGTTATATGTTCGGGTGAACACAACATCATGGAATGCTGTGGCCTCCACAATGTAGACTAGAACAATAATCCGTTGGGCCACTACTCGTGGATCATCAGTTGGTCTCATAGTAACTGTAATTTCTTTTTCAGCACTGAAAATATAAAAGTTAGTTGAAGGAATTCTTCCAGCCTGATCAGACCCTCCCATTGAACCCAAATAACCTACTGGCCAGTGGTCCCATAGCTGCTTCTAATAATTCTGTCCATTCTTTTAAATGTAAGCCACCTTTCCTGGCTCTTTCAGCTCCTCTCTTAAACCAGTGTCTGAAATTGTTGGTTATTGCTTGGCATATGTACCCACCATTTTTTTTGCAAGATAATTGACATAAGTCTTATTTGCCAAGAGATGCTAGTCGGCATTTCTCTTGCATTCAAATTTTCAGTTGCTTTTATAGGTGCTTGTGGTACACAATTTAGTTTGCACATTTCTTTTGTGCTCTAAGATTTAAATAACTGGCCTGGGTACACTAGGCATTTTCTTATCCCATTTGTTTGTTTTTCTTTAATTTTTTTACATTTTATATTCACTATATATTCATATATTCATTATACATATAATAGCATCTCTGTTCTTCTGTTACTTTTTAATTCCTTCTCCAACACCAATACTTTTGTTCTTAGGCCAGCTATTTCATAGCAATCTCTTAAATCTAAAGCATCCTCCATTCTGTTAGTACTCAGTAAACATTTTGTTAGTTACAATCTGCATCAAAATAGCCATATAACACTCATACTTTCCACAATCAGAGCCTGCTGGTTCTAGAAGCTCATGTGGTCCATTGTTTGTCAATGTAATTTTGGAAGTATTCTAGTACTTCTGCATAAAAATACTTGGCACCTAGAAATTACATTTTAAAATGGAGCTTATCAATAATTGTCACTGACGCATTGTAATCTTTCAGAGTGGTCTACTCACAGAATTATACATTACACATAACCAATCTACTAACAGAATCTGACTGTTAGTAGAGGATGGGTTATGTCCAGATCTGCACTGGCAAGGCTCTGAATTTTCATTTGTTTCAAATCTCTATTTGAAGAGTTGCCACCAACTAAAGATGTTCACATCAGCCCTAGCCTTAAGAATAGTATCCCAGTGCTGAGGTAATTTTTTTTTTTCATTTTTAGACTGTGTAATAGTGTGGGTAAAGCTACGGGTCAAGTTGAGAGGTGTGTGGGGGGATGTATAAAGCAGTCAGATATCAGTACAAGTGATGATTGTAGTGTGAGATTCTACTGAACAATTCATATTTTTTTTTTTTTTTTTTTATATTGGACATTTTACATTATTGCTTCATGAAATAGTATCCCTTGTACTTAAAATTCCTGCTTTTGATCCAAAAGAACAAAAAACCCTAAATGTCACGCACATGGGCTATTGGCCATGATGAGAGAATGGGAGGGAAAGGGTTAATGACACCAGATCCCTGGTTACCTGTTGCTAGTCCCAGCAACCACTAAATTCATATTCAAGAATAAAGACAAGAGCTGATTAAGTAAATATTTAATCTGTAAAAGATTCACAGTGCTGTGTGCAAAAATACAGAAATAAATGACATGCATAAATACAAAGTACAAGTTGCAAAATGGTCCATAAATTTGTTTTCTAAGAGACCTGACCCCCTGGGTGGATCAGAGGGGCTTGGCCTGACAGTTTTATGGCCCACTCAATCAGTCCTGGGCACTAGTGTGGATAGTTGCCTACAAACACAATACGCTTACCAAAATGTCATGTACTGTATACCATAATTTAGTTCGGATCACATTCCTTATATTTTTAGGAGTATTTAGACACCAAACATGCATGTTTTAACAGTTTGGAAAGTACTCATTCTTGGTTCTCGTGACTGGAACAAATTCCGCTGGCCATGTTTGGTACCAAACAAAAGAATACAACCTGGACAATCTGAATATATATATATATCTTCTGGTTGTCCTCTGATTCAACCAATGTCAGAGTACATGCTCTTTTACGACTAGTTACACTTTATGGCTTAGGCCTGGTGGTGGGTCAGTCTACAATAAAGGCTATTACAACATAAACATAACAAATTATATGAATGCCAACTCATGCTTTGGCATGACACCTCCCCCTTAAGATGGGGGACAGAGGGATTTAGCCACAGGCTGATAAATCTGTCAACCATTAACCCTATATTACTGATTAGGCCGTGGTAACCGTTTCCTGCTAAGATACAGTATTTCTTTTGGGATACCTATCCTGCAGGCTTTACTGATCACAGCATCAACTACTTTATCTGCTTGGAGTGAGGATAAGGCCATGCTCTCAGGGTGCTTATTGGCATAGTTGGTCACTTTAGGGAAAAATGATTTCTCTGTGCTGCTGGGTAAAGCTGAAGGCCCAATAATATCTGACTGCGCATCAGACAGCTTTACTCTTCCATTATCACCCCCCTCATCTTCTACAGGTACAGCCCTGGTACACTGCTGACATGTTACACCTGATCTCATTAGTTTCTCTCTCTGGTTCCCATTTTCCTCCCAGGAGCACAATCTCTGCCTTTTACATTCCCTATCCAGGGAGCATGTTACAGAAGGAAAATCACATTCTTCCTCCCACTCACTCTCTGCCATTCCAGGGTCACAGGATTCAGACACAAAGCACCACACAGTCCTGGTCTATCAAACTTACTTGTGACAAGAGGCTCACCAAACCCACTCCTTAGCCCGTCTCCACTAGGTTTCGGCATTTGGAATTCATTGTAATTATCACTTTTTACAACACACCCCATCTCACTTTTGCAAGGTATCACTGGTCCAGTTACTGGAAGACATTTCAGTCCCCAGCTCTCTGCACTTTCCATCCAGGGAATATTTTCCAGAAGGAAGATCCCATTTCTCCTCCCTCTTACTCTCAGGCATCAAAGTCTCACAGGATTTAGAAACAAGCAAATCACCAATCAGTCCCGGTTCTTCATCCTTAATTGTTAACAGAGGCTCACCAAACCCTCTTCCTAGCCCGTCTCCACTAGGTTTAGGCATTTGGATTTCATTGTAATCACGTTTTACAACACACCCCATCTCACCTTTGCAAGGCATCAGTGCTTCAGTTACAGGTAGACTTTATCAATCCCCTGCTCTCCCTCCCAGTGATCACATTCCCCAATGTCCCCAAAAGTTTCACACAGTACCTCAGTTGGAGCAGGACTGTCGGTCAGCCCTTCCAGCTCACAAACCGTGTCCTCTGGAGCGTAGTGACAGAGCATCCGGCCCAAATCATTCCCCAACAGAATATTAACAGGGATATCCTCAGAAACCCCCACCTCCGGCAAACCTTTTCCTGCACCCCAATCAAGGTACACACGTGCCAGGGGCACAGCAGGGCACACACCTCCAATTCCTTTGATGGACATAGTTCTCCCAGGGATTATGTCCTCCATATTAACCACTTCAGGGATGCACCAAGGTGAATGAAGCTCCAGAATCTTAGTCCCAGGGTCACCCGGTCACCCACAGTCACACTCTGCAGGTTATCCTCTTGTTTTTCCACAGACCCATCCACAAGCAAAACTGATAGTGCCCCTTCCGGGGTGCTTGCACCTCCACGAACAGGTAGGGGTGCACTCCTAGTAGGGCAAGTCATGCTCAGATGCCCAATCTGGTTGCATCTAAAACACTGGTGGGCCTGTGACTCACTCTATCATAGCCCCTGCTACATTGGAGGCCAGTGGTGTTCTCACTGCAGATCTTGTGGACAATAACCAGCAAATTCAATAAATATCACAATCACTATACAATCATAAACTATACACATACTGCACCTAACCAGACATCAGAAGGGGGTATCAGCAAGGGAATAAGCTCCATTACCTCATGAAGCAACTGAAAAGGGGAAAAACCCATGAGGGGAAACTAACTACTGGACGGGACTCCATTACTTCATGAAGCACCCGTGGGTAGGAGGGGGAAAACACATGAGGGGAAACTATCAACGGAACGGAACTTCATTACTTTATGAATAATAACTGGGAGGGGAATTAACAGAAAAGGGGGGGTCCATTATCTTCACGGAACTAACTGGGGTAAACACATCAACATCAATTAGGGGGGGGACCAACTTACCTGCAGTCCACAGTCAGCCAAACATAATAATACCAACATAAATAAACATAATACCAACATAAACGTAAACATAATACATAAAGACATAATCCAAACATACATAAACATCAACGCAACCCATTTCTAATATAAACCCTCCTCTCAAAGAAATCAAAACCCCACCCTCAAGGAGTCCATTCCTCTGTCCGTAAACACCCAGTGTCCCACCCCCCACCCAAAAGCAATTTTTTTTTTTCGAATATAATAATAAATAACATAACACTAATAATAATAATAATATTAACAGAATAACAATCATAAAAATAACAATCATAAAAATAAAATAACTATAACAAACAACTTAACAAACATCTTAACCATAACCATTACATTACCTATTCACAGAGGAAGGTACTAGTCTGCTATGGTGTGGCAGCCTTCCATGGAAAAAAAGAAATCTGTAAAATCTAAGGGGGAAAAGGTGAAGATAGATTGAAAAACCCTCTTACCAAGATTCAAGGGCTCCCATGGAACGGTTCAAGGCGGGTGGACCTTGAGATTTCGCCACAGACTCTGCCAAATAGAGGGATCCATGGAGGCCCTTTCGGTGTTGTAGATCCCGAGAACCGCTCTCCGAATATCTGCCACCACCACCTGACAGGAAAGGTCTTTACGCTGTAAGGAAAGCTGACACCGTGCCATCCAAGTGAAATACTTCGCTACTGAACTGACTACAAAAAGGGTGCTCAAATTAAAGGCCCTCCTCCGTGAGTTGTACGTCCCGTACACCCATTCCGCGTAAGTCCAGCGGGATAAGCAGGGGATGCCCAAGGCGACTGAGACCTTTTTGTAGACCTGAACGTTAAAGGGGCACTCGAGGAGAAAGTGGTCCATGGACTCCACCTTCCCGGAACATTCCACCCGTGGACAACCGCGATCTTCTATGTTCCTGTACTTCAAGTTCCCTCGAACGTAAAGTCTACCTTGGAAGGAGAGAAACGCCAAGTCTCGGAATTTCTCCGGAAGGCACCTGGAGTTGATGATGTTTCTCAACCCCGAGGCGAGAGTCCTTGGCGGGCAGTCCTTCAAAGCAAGCTGAACGCCAAAGTGGGTGGCCAGTACCCTCCTGTTGAGAAGCTTCTTAGGAGAGTCCCGAACCTCGACCACCGTGATGTTCCACCTGTGGAGAATTCGCACTCCCTCGATGACCGAAGTCGGGAGATAGCTAGAATGGCGAACTCTCATGCTCTTCACCTTCCCGCCGTGAAACCAGTCCACCAAGAAAGGTGCGACCCATTCCCTGAATATACTCGCCCAGCCAGGCTGCTCGTCCTTCAGGAGAGCCCCAAAGTTCCTTTTCAGGAAGTTATTTGTAAAGAAGACGATGGGGTTGACCATGGCCAGACCCCCGCTCTTCCTGGCTAGGTAAGTGACCTCTCTCTTGATGAGGTTTAGCCTGTTCCCCCACAACATGCGGAAGAACAGCCCAAACATCCGAGCGTGAAGAGACCTGGGCAAAAAAAAGATGTTACTGACGTAGCCGAATACAGTCAGAACATAGGTTTTGATCAGTTTCACCCGTTCTCTGTACGTCAGTTTCCACCTATGGCTCTCCTCCACCTTGCTGGAAGCTATGGCAAGCCGTTCGGACCAGTTCCTGAGAGCCAGATCCCCTGGTCCGAACATCATCCCCAAGATCTTAATTTCAGACTGGGCCTTTGGGAAACGGTCTGGAAGAGGGAACTGGTCCCCCTCCTTCCCGCACCAGAAAACTCCGCTCTTGTCCCTGTTAATACGGGAGGTCGAAGCGGCAGAATATGCTAGAATTAAATCATCCACCTCCATGGACTCTCGTGTGTCGGAGACCCCTATGGAGATGTCATCAGCATAGGCAACCACCCGGAAAGGCCTCTCCGGAGCCCTGGCCACTCCCTGAAACGTGCTCGCCTCGACCCTCCGGATGAAGGGATCGACTGCAAACACGTACAAGAGCGGGCTGAGAGGACAGCCTTGCCAGACCCCGGATCGGATCCTAAACGTCCTGCCCTTCCACCCGTTCACAAGAGCGAAGCTTTCGGCCCCTCTGTACAAAGTGATAATCCAATTAATGAATTTCCCTGGCAAGCCATACTTCCGCAAGACTGACCACAGATAACGGTGATCGACCCGATCAAAAGCTTTGGACTGATCAAGTGCCAGAAGGTATATCCCCCTGTTCTCCGGCCCTGCACTTCTCGAGGGCTTCCCTGACCTCGAAAACGGCATCGAAGACAGTTCTTCCCCCGATTGAGCAGTACTGGGAGGTGGATAGGATTTGCCTCGCTAGACCCTGTACTCGTTTCATCACAATCTTTGCCAGGATCTTCCTGTCGACATTTAAAAGGGATATGAGGCGCCAGTTCCCCACATCCACGGTGTCGAGCACGTTCGGTTTGGTTAACAAGATCAGGGCAGAAGTCCTCATCGAGGGTGGTAATAATCCTCGAGCCAAGCTCTCATTAAACACCTCGGCTAAATGAGGGGCAAAGATCGCAGAACTGCTGGTAAAACTCGGCCGTCAGTCCATCAGGACCAGGCGATTTACACTTGTTCTGCTGCTGGATACTCTCTGTGACCTCTTCTATGGTGAACTCGCTAGACAACTCATCAAAGGGGAGGTCGCTATACTCAGAGAGCGTGAGCTCGCTTAGAAAGTCATCCACTTCTCTCCCTCGGGATGCCTCGGCACATTGGGGTCTGCCCTTACCGAGTAGCTCAATATAGTAGTCGCGGACCACCTTCAGAATCCCGCGAGGGGACTCCTCGAGGATTCCGTCAGTGTCCCGCAGACCAGAGATGGTCTTGGTACCTTCCTTCCGCTTGCAGCTGAGATAAGGATCGGGTGAGTGGTAAGACCCATGATCCCTCTCTTTTACAAGGGAGGCGTACCTATCATCTAACGTCTAAAACCACACAACGTTCTTTCTGCAACTCAATAACCCTGTTGATGCGAACATCAACTTCCTTAAATAGGATGGCGATTCCCCCATATCTCTCTGTGGCTAAAGAGAAGTAGGAGGGCCCCCAGCTCCAGTCCCGCTTTGCAGCGTGCAGGGCCGCCAGGGTTTCCAGCCGAGTCTCCTGTACTAAGATGACATTGTACGGAGCCCGGCTGAGGTGATCATAAACCAAAAATCTGGCCCTGCTAGACAAAATACTATTTACATTCACTGTAGCCACAGAGAGTATAGGAAAAGCCGCCATAAGGGTACTAAGCACAAGGAGACTTTCCCTTCCTTCTGTGATCCCCCTCCTCCTCCTCCGTACCGGAGCAGTACCTCTTCACTGAGACTCCGGGACATAACTGACTTTAGTCTCTCAGAGGTACCTCCTGTCCGATTTCAACCTCTACCCCCATCTCGGGGATGTTAGCCAACTCCTCCTCTAGCTCGCAGTCGGCCCAGCTGGAAGATAGTGCCTCGTATCTATTGGATACGGGCACCGGGGCCTCCTGCAAGCATAATGAGGAGGAGGAAGACCCTTTTGCCTTGCCACCCTTAGAAGTGGTGTCCCCCTCTTTCGAGGGTTTCGCCACAGGGGGCTTGGCGGTCTTCCGAGACGTGGGCAGAGCCGTGGAGGGAGGGGGGGGATTCTCACCCTTCTTCACCGTGTACCATACTAAGGACTGTGCACCTAAGGACTGTGCTTGTAAGCATTTCTTTTCTGTGGGGATAACCACAACCTTGGAGGGGGTACGAGGGGGAAGGAACCTAGGGGGAGCCATAATGGCATTGCTAAAATGCCTGTACGATCCGCACTTGTGGCAGACCCTGGGCTGACCAGGGTAAAAACAGGATACCCAGTCAGCCCTGATGTAAAAGCTGTTCGGCATATGCTGCGTGACACCTCTGATCTCCCGTAGCAACACTGAGATAGTCCATCCACCTGTCCATATCCCATCCTCATCTAGTATTTTAACTCTGGGTGACTTAACATCCCCAAACCTCTTGGACCATACCAGGATGTCAGCTATGGGAATGGACTCATTCCTCACCAGGAAAGTAACCTTTTTTAAACCCTGGCGAGAAATGGGCACAGCGGTAAATCCTGCCCACTTGGTACCCTGCATGGACCTGGCAGCCTCCCATCCAGCCCAGAAATGTTCCAGGAGCTGCGACGTCAAAAATGAGACGTCGAACTCCCGTGTTCCTGAGACATGGATGAGAGCATACAGGTCCACAGGTGCAAACCCCATATCCCCCAAACGGGCCACCAGCCACCTTCTGTCAGGCACCTGGATCCCGTCCCCACAGACTAACCTTACCACGTTCCTCCTGTTCCCGAAGGAAACCCGAGGAACTGTGGCAGTTCCGCCCGTGGTGATACGGGGTGGCCCAGATGCCCAAGCCTTAGGCACACTGGGACCCGCTTTCTGGGAAGGGGTGGGGCGGATCTCTCCAATGGCAGGACCCACAGAGCCCTCGGTCACACCAGAACCCCGGACGTGGGAGTGCCTAGGTGGTACTGCCTGTGCACCACCCTGTGAAATAACACGTGTACCACCACGTGAACCCACATGTGAAACATCATTACCAGGGGGAATAACAGGGGAAATAATAGGGGGAACAACATAACCAGGGGGAATAACAGGGGGAATAGCATAACCAGAGGGGGGGGGACCAGGGGGAACAACATAACCAGAGGGGGGAATAATAGGGGAAATAACTGAACCAGAGGGGGGGGACCGGGGGTAATAACTGAACCAAAGGGGGGGGGACCAGGGGGAACAACATAACCAGAGGGGGGAATTACAGGAGAAATAACTGAACCAGAGGGGGGGGGGAGCATGGGGAATAACTGAACCAGAGGGGGGGGGGGGAACAGGGGGAATAACTGAACCAGAGGGGGGGCTCCAGGGGGGGACAATATAACCAGGGGGAATAACTTCAGGAGATTGAGGCCGGCTGTGGACTACTCTATGCAGGCCAGTTGGTCCCTGCACACCACCTGGAACACCATTTTGCCCATCAGCTGCCCGAGAACAGGAGGCAGAGGGTCCAGCCACACAAGGGGGACCAATCACAGCAAGAGGAAGGTCAGAGGGAAGGGAGGGAATGGGAAGGGAGAAGAGGGATGGCCCCTCCATGTGATCACCGGCACTCGCCACAGTACCGGTGGGGATGGTCTCCCTGTCACATTGGAGGGCGGTGGGGGGCCCAGATACATCCACAGAGGCAGGGTGGGTAGACACCTGGGGCATACGGGTGTTGCCACCCGTATTGGGGTTGGTATCCCTGGCCCCAGGAGCCTGCAATATCGGGAAGGCTTCCTCAGAAAAATAAAACTCACCCTCCTCCGTGGATTCCCCGGACCCCCTGACAGGGGTCTCAGGCTGACGGCGAGCGGTGTTCTTCCTTTTCTTTTTCCTCTTCTTGCCAACGGAGCCCTCCCCGAGGTCGTCTCCAAACCTGAGGAGGGACTCCTTAATCAGCCCTCGACCCCTGTCCTGGTTGACTTCCAGCTTCCATTCTGCTCCCCCCACCCCGCCTCTTCATTCTCTCCAACCCTCCCCTCCGCCGCCCCAACGATTGATGCAGCGCCCCCCGGTGCAGTTGGGGCAGAGGTACGTTGCACCACAGGTGATGGAGCATCAGACCCTCTGCTCGACTCCCCACCCGTGGATACATCCCTTCGATCTCCTAGGGCCCTCTGCCTCCTGGACTGCGCAGCTTCCCTGGCCCTCTGCCTCAAGACAGCTTGTATGTCGTCCATTTGAGATTTTGTCTGGGCCAAAATATATGCAATCCTCTGTTCCTCCATTTTCTTTTGAGAGATGAGGGCTCTAAAAGGCCCACTTTTATTACTAGATGCTCTGTTTGATTTCTCTCTCTGTTCCTTTAATTCACCTCGGACCGCAACCAGGCTTGAATCCATGTCAGAGTGCTTAGTTTTTAACGATGTCAGAACGCCCCTGAGCCTGTCTGAGGATAATGTCTTTATATCTCTTTCCTCAACCCCCTCACCCTTTGCTTTTGCAGCATAGGTTAGAGAGGCCTGATAGGCCTTGCAGTCAAATTCTTCAGGTGGGGTGTCAGGGATTATGTCTTCAGATTCGTCTGCCACAGCTAATGGCAGGGGGAACTGCGCCAACTGGAAATGAAGGAAGTGGATGCCATCCCCGGCTAACCCTTCACAAATAAATAACAATCCAGACATCAACTGGATGTCAGCTCTGGCCAAGCCTCCCTGGGGGACCCCCACTCCCTTCCTCCAATTTGCCAGCTGCAGTGCCATCCCCTTTGCCAGGTCCTCTAATTGAGAGACCTGTAGCTTGACTTGCCTGAATATATCTTTTTTTTTCATTTGAGGACAAGTTGCTGGTATTTTCTTTACCCTGTTGATGCGAACATCAACTTCCTTAAATAGGATGGCGATTCCCCCATATCTCTCTGTGGCTAGAGAGAAGTAGGAGGGCCCCCAGCTCCAGTAACGCTTTGCAGCGTGCAGGGCCGCCAGGGTTTCCAGCCGAGTCTCCTGTACTAAGATGACATTGTACGGAGCCCGGCTGAGGTGATCATAAACCAAAAATCTGGCCCTGCTAGACAAAATACTATTTACATTCACTGTAGCCACAGAGAGTATAGGAAAAGCCGCCATAAGGGTATTAAGCACAAGGAGACTTTCCCTTCCTTCTGTGATCCCCCTCCTCCTCCTCCGTACCGTAGCAGTACGACTCCGGGACATAACTGACTTTAGTCTCTCAGAGGTACCTCCTGTCTGATTTCAACCTCTACCCCCATCTCGGGGATGTTAGCCAACTCCTCCTCTAGCTCGCAGTCGGCCCAGCTGGAAGATAGTGCCTCGCATCTATTGGATACGGGCACCGGGGCCTCCTGCAAGCATAATGAGGAGGAGGAAGACCCTTTTGCCTTGCCACCCTTAGAAGTGGTGTCCCCCTCTTTCGAGGGTTTCGCCACAGGGGGCTTGGCGGTCTTCCGAGACGTGGGCAGAGCCGTGGAGGGAGGGGGGGGATTCTCACCCTTCTTCACCGTGTACCATACTAAGGACTGTGCACCTAAGGACTGTGCTTGTAAGCATTTCTTTTCTGTGGGGATAACCACAACCTTGGAGGGGGTACGAGGGGGAAGGAACCTAGGGGGAGCCATAATGGCATTGCTAAAATGCCTGTACGATCCGCACTTGTGGCAGACCCTGGGCTGACCAGGGTAAAAACAGGATACCCGGTCAGCCCTGATGTAAAAGCTGTTCGGCATATGCTGCGTGACACCTCTGATCTCCCGTAGCAACACTGAGATAGTCCATCCACCTGTCCATATCCCATCCTCATCTAGTATTTTAACTCTGGGTGACTTAACATCCCCAAACCTCTTGGACCATACCAGGATGTCCGCTATGGGAATGGACTCATTCCTCACCAGGAAAGTAACCTTTTTTAAACCCTGGCGAGAAATGGGCACAGCGGTAAATCCTGCCCACTTGGTACCCTGCATGGACCTGGCAGCCTCCCATCCAGCCCAGAAATGTTCCAGGAGCTGCGACGTCAAAAACGAGACGTCGAACTCCCGTGTTCCTGAGACATGGATGAGAGCATACAGGTCCACAGGTGCAAACCCCATATCCCCCAAACGGGCCACCAGCCACCTTCTGTCAGGCACCTGGATCCCGTCCCCACAGACTAACCTTACCACGTTCCTCCTGTTCCCGAAGGAAACCCGAGGAACTGTGGCAGTTCCGCCCGTGGTGATACGGGGTGGCCCAGATGCCCAAGCCTTAGGCACACTGGGACCCGCTTTCTGGGAAGGGGTGGGGCGGATCTCTCCAATGGCAGGACCCACAGAGCCCTCGGTCACACCAGAACCCCGGACGTGGGAGTGCCTAGGTGGTACTGCCTGTGCACCACCCTGTGAAATTTCACGTGTACCACCACGTGCACCCACATGTGAAACATCATTACCAGGGGGAATAACAGGGGAAATAATAGGGGAAACAACATAACCAGGGGGAATAACAGGGGGAATAGCATAACCAGAGGGGGGGGGACCAGGGGGAACAACATAACCAGAGGGGGGAATAATAGGGGAAATAACTGAACCAGAGGGGGGGGAACCGGGGGGAATAACTGAACCAGAGGGGGGGGGACCGGGGGTAATAACTGAACCAAAGGGGGGGGGGACCAGGGGGAACAACATAACCAGAGGGGGGAATTACAGGAGAAATAACTGAACCAGAGGGGGGGGGGAGCATGGGGAATAACTGAACCAGAGGGGGGGGGGGGGAACAGGGGGAATAACTGAACCAGAGGGGGGGCTCCAGGGGGGGACAATATAACCAGGGGGAATAACTTCAGGAGATTGAGGCCGGCTGTGGACTACTCTATGCAGGCCAGTTGGTCCCTGCACACCACCTGGAACACCATTTTGCCCATCAGCTGCCCGAGAACAGGAGGCAGAGGGTCCAGCCACACCAGGGGGACCAATCACAGCAAGAGGAAGGTCAGAGGGAAGGGAGGGAATGGGAAGGGAGAAGAGGGATGGCCCCTCCATGTGATCACCGGCACTCGCCACAGTACCGGTGGGGATGGTCTCCCTGTCACATTGGAGGGCGGTGGGGGGCCCAGATACATCCACAGAGGCAGGGTGGGTAGACACCTGGGGCATACGGGTGTTGCCACCCGTATTGGGGTTGGTATCCCTGGCCCCAGGAGCCTGCAATATCGGGAAGGCTTCCTCAGAAAAATAAAACTCACCCTCCTCCGTGGATTCCCCGGACCCCCTGACAGGGGTCTCAGGCTGACGGCGAGCGGTGTTCTTCCTTTTCTTTTTCCTCTTCTTGCCAACGGAGCCCTCCCCGAGGTCGTCTCCAAACCTGAGGAGGGACTCCTTAATCAGCCCTCGCCCCCTGTCCTGGTTGACTTCCAGCTTCCATTCTGCTCCCCCCACCCCGCCTCTTCATTCTCTCCAACCCTCCCCTCCGCCGCCCCAACGATTGATGCAGCGCCCCCCGGTGCAGTTGGGGCAGAGGTACGTTGCACCACAGGTGATGGAGCATCAGACCCTCTGCTCGACTCCCCACCCGTGGATACATCCCTTCGATCTCCTAGGGCCCTCTGCCTCCTGGACTGCGCAGCTTCCCTGGCCCTCTGCCTCAAGACAGCTTGTATGTCGTCCATTTGAGATTTTGTCTGGGCCAAAATATATGCAATCCTCTGTTCCTCCATTTTCTTTTGAGAGATGAGGGCTCTAAAAGGCCCACTTTTATTACTAGATGCTCTGTTTGATTTCTCTCTCTGTTCCTTTAATTCACCTCGGACCGCAACCAGGCTTGAATCCATGTCAGAGTGCTTAGTTTTTAACGATGTCAGAACGCCCCTGAGCCTGTCTGAGGATAATGTCTTTATATCTCTTTCCTCAACCCCCTCACCCTTTGCTTTTGCAGCATAGGTTAGAGAGGCCTGATAGGCCTTGCAGTCAAATTCTTCAGGTGGGGTGTCAGGGATTATGTCTTCAGATTCGTCTGCCACAGCTAATGGCAGGGGGAACTGCGCCAACTGGAAATGAAGGAAGTGGATGCCATCCCCGGCTAACCCTTCACAAATAAATAACAATCCAGACATCAACTGGATGTCAGCTCTGGCCAAGCCTCCCTGGGGGACCCCCACTCCCTTCCTCCAATTTGCCAGCTGCAGTGCCATCCCCTTTGCCAGGTCCTCTAATTGAGAGACCTGTAGCTTGACTTGCCTGAATATATCTTTTTTTTCATTTGAGGACAAGTTGCTGGTATTTTCTTTACCCTGTTGATGCGAACATCAACTTCCTTAAATAGGATGGCGATTCCCCCATATCTCTCTGTGGCTAGAGAGAAGTAGGAGGGCCCCCAGCTCCAGTAACGCTTTGCAGCGTGCAGGGCCGCCAGGGTTTCCAGCCGAGTCTCCTGTACTAAGATGACATTGTACGGAGCCCGGCTGAGGTGATCATAAACCAAAAATCTGGCCCTGCTAGACAAAATACTATTTACATTCACTGTAGCCACAGAGAGTATAGGAAAAGCCGCCATAAGGGTATTAAGCACAAGGAGACTTTCCCTTCCTTCTGTGATCCCCCTCCTCCTCCTCCGTACCGGAGCAGTACGACTCCGGGACATAACTGACTTTAGTCTCTCAGAGGTACCTCCTGTCTGATTTCAACCTCTACCCCCATCTCGGGGATGTTAGCCAACTCCTCCTCTAGCTCGCAGTCGGCCCAGCTGGAAGATAGTGCCTCGTATCTATTGGATACGGGCACCGGGGCCTCCTGCAAGCATAATGAGGAGGAGGAAGACCCTTTTGCCTTGCCACCCTTAGAAGTGGTGTCCCCCTCTTTCGAGGGTTTCGCCACAGGGGGCTTGGCGGTCTTCCGAGACGTGGGCAGAGCCGTGGAGGGAGGGGGGGGATTCTCACCCTTCTTCACCGTGTACCATACTAAGGACTGTGCACCTAAGGACTGTGCTTGTAAGCATTTCTTTTCTGTGGGGATAACCACAACCTTGGAGGGGGTACGAGGGGGAAGGAACCTAGGGGGAGCCATAATGGCATTGCTAAAATGCCTGTACGATCCGCACTTGTGGCAGACCCTGGGCTGACCAGGGTAAAAACAGGATACCCGGTCAGCCCTGATGTAAAAGCTGTTCGGCATATGCTGCGTGACACCTCTGATCTCCCGTAGCAACACTGAGATAGTCCATCCACCTGTCCATATCCCATCCTCATCTAGTATTTTAACTCTGGGTGACTTAACATCCCCAAACCTCTTGGACCATACCAGGATGTCCGCTATGGGAATGGACTCATTCCTCACCAGGAAAGTAACCTTTTTTAAACCCTGGCGAGAAATGGGCACAGCGGTAAATCCTGCCCACTTGGTACCCTGCATGGACCTGGCAGCCTCCCATCCAGCCCAGAAATGTTCCAGGAGCTGCGACGTCAAAAACGAGACGTCGAACTCCCGTGTTCCTGAGACATGGATGAGAGCATACAGGTCCACAGGTGCAAACCCCATATCCCCCAAACGGGCCACCAGCCACCTTCTGTCAGGCACCTGGATCACGTCCCCACAGACTAACCTTACCACGTTCCTCCTGTTCCCGAAGGAAACCCGAGGAACTGTGGCAGTTCCGCCCGTGGTGATACGGGGTGGCCCAGATGCCCAAGCCTTAGGCACACAGGGACCCGCTTTCTGGGAAGGGGTGGGGCGGATCTCTCCAATGGCAGGACCTGCAGAGCCCTCGGTCACACCAGAACCCCGGACGTGGGAGTGCCTAGGGGGTACTGCCTGTGCACCACCCTGTGAAATAACACGTGTACCACCACGTGAACCCACATGTGAAACATCATTACCAGGGGGAATAACAGGGGAAATAATAGGGGGAACAACATAACCAGGGGGAATAACAGGGGGAATAGCATAACCAGAGGGGGGGGGGGGACCAGGGGGAACAACATAACCAGAGGGGGGAATAATAGGGAAATAACTGAACCAGAGGGGGGGGAACCGGGGGGAATAACTGAACCAGAGGGGGGGGGGACCGGGGGTAATAACTGAACCAAAGGGGGGGGGGACCAGGGGGAACAACATAACCAGAGGGGGGAATTACAGGAGAAATAACTGAACCAGAGGGGGGGGGACAGGGGGAATAACTGAACCAGAGGGGGGGCTCCAGGGGGGGACAATATAACCAGGGGGAATAACTTCAGGAGATTGAGGCCGGCTGTGGACTACTCTATGCAGGCCAGTTGGTCCCTGCACACCACCTGGAACACCATTTTGCCCATCAGCTGCCCGAGAACAGGAGGCAGAGGGTCCAGCCACACCAGGGGGACCAATCACAGCAAGAGGAAGGTCAGAGGGAAGGGAGGGAATGGGAAGGGAGAAGAGGGATGGCCCCTCCATGTGATCACCGGCACTCGCCACAGTACCGGTGGGGATGGTCTCCCTGTCACATTGGAGGGCGGTGGGGGGCCCAGATACATCCACAGAGGCAGGGTGGGTAGACACCTGGGGCATACGGGTGTTGGGGTTGGTATCCCTGGCCCCAGGAGCCTGCAATATCGGGAAGGCTTCCTCAGAAAAATAAAACTCACCCTCCTCCGTGGATTCCCCGGACCCCCTGACAGGGGTCTCAGGCTGACGGCGAGCGGTGTTCTTCCTTTTCTTTTTCCTCTTCTTGCCAACGGAGCCCTCCCCGAGGTCGTCTCCAAACCTGAGGAGGGACTCCTTAATCAGCCCTCGACCCCTGTCCTGGTTGACTTCCAGCTTCCATTCTGCTCCCCCCACCCCGCCTCTTCATTCTCTCCAACCCTCCCCTCCGCCGCCCCAACGATTGATGCAGCGCCCCCCCGGTGCAGTTGGGGCAGAGGTACGTTGCACCACAGGTGATGGAGCATCAGACCCTCTGCTCGACTCCCCACCCGTGGATACATCCCTTCGATCTCCTAGGGCCCTCTGCCTCCTGGACTGCGCAGCTTCCCTGGCCCTCTGCCTCAAGACAGCTTGTATGTCGTCCATTTGAGATTTTGTCTGGGCCAAAATATATGCAATCCTCTGTTCCTCCATTTTCTTTTGAGAGATGAGGGCTCTAAAAGGCCCACTTTTATTACTAGATGCTCTGTTTGATTTCTCTCTCTGTTCCTTTAATTCACCTCGGACCGCAACCAGGCTTGAATCCATGTCAGAGTGCTTAGTTTTTAACGATGTCAGAACGCCCCTGAGCCTGTCTGAGGATAATGTCTTTATATCTCTTTCCTCAACCCCCTCACCCTTTGCTTTTGCAGCATAGGTTAGAGAGGCCTGATAGGCCTTGCAGTCAAATTCTTCAGGTGGGGTGTCAGGGATTATGTCTTCAGATTCGTCTGCCACAGCTAATGGCAGGGGGAACTGCGCCAACTGGAAATGAAGGAAGTGGATGCCATCCCCGGCTAACCCTTCACAAATAAATAACAATCCAGACATCAACTGGATGTCAGCTCTGGCCAAGCCTCCCTGGGGGACCCCCACTCCCTTCCTCCAATTTGCCAGCTGCAGTGCCATCCCCTTTGCCAGGTCCTCTAATTGAGAGACCTGTAGCTTGACTTGCCTGAATATATCTTTTTTTTCATTTGAGGACAAGTTGCTGGTATTTTCTTTACCCTGTTGATGCGAACATCAACTTCCTTAAATAGGATGGCGATTCCCCCATATCTCTCTGTGGCTAGAGAGAAGTAGGAGGGCCCCCAGCTCCAGTAACGCTTTGCAGCGTGCAGGGCCGCCAGGGTTTCCAGCCGAGTCTCCTGTACTAAGATGACATTGTACGGAGCCCGGCTGAGGTGATCATAAACCAAAAATCTGGCCCTGCTAGACAAAATACTATTTACATTCACTGTAGCCACAGAGAGTATAGGAAAAGCCGCCATAAGGGTATTAAGCACAAGGAGACTTTCCCTTCCTTCTGTGATCCCCCTCCTCCTCCTCCGTACCGGAGCAGTACGACTCCGGGACATAACTGACTTTAGTCTCTCAGAGGTACCTCCTGTCTGATTTCAACCTCTACCCCCATCTCGGGGATGTTAGCCAACTCCTCCTCTAGCTCGCAGTCGGCCCAGCTGGAAGATTGTGCCTCGTATCTATTGGATACGGGCACCGGGGCCTCCTGCAAGCATAATGAGGAGGAGGAAGACCCTTTTGCCTTGCCACCCTTAGAAGTGGTGTCCCCCTCTTTCGAGGGTTTCGCCACAGGGGGCTTGGCGGTCTTCCGAGACGTGGGCAGAGCCGTGGAGGGAGGGGGGGGATTCTCACCCTTCTTCACCGTGTACCATACTAAGGACTGTGCACCTAAGGACTGTGCTTGTAAGCATTTCTTTTCTGTGGGGATAACCACAACCTTGGAGGGGGTACGAGGGGGAAGGAACCTAGGGGGAGCCATAATGGCATTGCTAAAATGCCTGTACGATCCGCACTTGTGGCAGACCCTGGGCTGACCAGGGTAAAAACAGGATACCCGGTCAGCCCTGATGTAAAAGCTGTTCGGCATATGCTGCGTGACACCTCTGATCTCCCGTAGCAACACTGAGATAGTCCATCCACCTGTCCATATCCCATCCTCATCTAGTATTTTAACTCTGGGTGACTTAACATCCCCAAACCTCTTGGACCATACCAGGATGTCCGCTATGGGAATGGACTCATTCCTCACCAGGAAAGTAACCTTTTTTAAACCCTGGCGAGAAATGGGCACAGCGGTAAATCCTGCCCACTTGGTACCCTGCATGGACCTGGCAGCCTCCCATCCAGCCCAGAAATGTTCCAGGAGCTGCGACGTCAAAAACGAGACGTCGAACTCCCGTGTTCCTGAGACATGGATGAGAGCATACAGGTCCACAGGTGCAAACCCCATATCCCCCAAACGGGCCACCAGCCACCTTCTGTCAGGCACCTGGATCACGTCCCCACAGACTAACCTTACCACGTTCCTCCTGTTCCCGAAGGAAACCCGAGGAACTGTGGCAGTTCCGCCCGTGGTGATACGGGGTGGCCCAGATGCCCAAGCCTTAGGCACACAGGGACCCGCTTTCTGGGAAGGGGTGGGGCGGATCTCTCCAATGGCAGGACCCGCAGAGCCCTCGGTCACACCAGAACCCCGGACGTGGGAGTGCCTAGGGGGTACTGCCTGTGCACCACCCTGTGAAATAACACGTGTACCACCACGTGAACCCACATGTGAAACATCATTACCAGGGGGAATAACAGGGGAAATAATAGGGGGAACAACATAACCAGGGGGAATAACAGGGGGAATAGCATAACCAGAGGGGTGGGGGGACCAGGGGGAACAACATAACCAGAGGGGGGAATAATAGGGGAAATAACTGAACCAGAGGGGGGGGAACCGGGGGGAATAACTGAACCAGAGGGGGGGGGGACCGGGGGTAATAACTGAACCAAAGGGGGGGGGGGACCAGGGGGAACAACATAACCAGAGGGGGGAATTACAGGAGAAATAACTGAACCAGAGGGGGGGGGGAGCATGGGGAATAACTGAACCAGAGGGGGGGGGGACAGGGGGAATAACTGAACCAGAGGGGGGGCTCCAGGGGGGGACAATATAACCAGGGGGAATAACTTCAGGAGATTGAGGCCGGCTGTGGACTACTCTATGCAGGCCAGTTGGTCCCTGCACACCACCTGGAACACCATTTTGCCCATCAGCTGCCCGAGAACAGGAGGCAGAGGGTCCAGCCACACCAGGGGGACCAATCACAGCAAGAGGAAGGTCAGAGGGAAGGGAGGGAATGGGAAGGGAGAAGAGGGATGGCCCCTCCATGTGATCACCGGCACTCGCCACAGTACCGATGGGGATGGTCTCCCTGTCACATTGGAGGGCGGTGGGGGGCCCAGATACATCCACAGAGGCAGGGTGGGTAGACACCTGGGGCATACGGGTGTTGCCACCCGTATTGGGGTTGGTATCCCTGGCCCCAGGAGCCTGCAATATCGGGAAGGCTTCCTCAGAAAAATAAAACTCACCCTCCTCCGTGGATTCCCCGGACCCCCTGACAGGGGTCTCAGGCTGACGGCGAGCGGTGTTCTTCCTTTTCTTTTTCCTCTTCTTGCCAACGGAGCCCTCCCCGAGGTCGTCTCCAAACCTGAGGAGGGACTCCTTAATCAGCCCTCGACCCCTGTCCTGGTTGACTTCCAGCTTCCATTCTGCTCCCCCCACCCCGCCTCTTCATTCTCTCCAACCCTCCCCTCCGCCGCCCCAACGATTGATGCAGCGCCCCCCGGTGCAGTTGGGGCAGAGGTACGTTGCACCACAGGTGATGGAGCATCAGACCCTCTGCTCGACTCCCCACCCGTGGATACATCCCTTCGATCTCCTAGGGCCCTCTGCCTCCTGGACTGCGCAGCTTCCCTGGCCCTCTGCCTCA
The DNA here is from genome assembly GCA_036172795.1 of Pelodytes ibericus. Classification (NCBI taxonomy): domain Eukaryota; kingdom Metazoa; phylum Chordata; class Amphibia; order Anura; family Pelodytidae; genus Pelodytes; species Pelodytes ibericus. The sequence goes on from CM069861.1 coordinate 190,717,847, forward strand.
AGACAGCTTGTATGTCGTCCATTTGAGATTTTGTCTGGGCCAAAATATATGCAATCCTCTGTTCCTCCATTTTCTTTTGAGAGATGAGGGCTCTAAAAGGCCCACTTTTATTACTAGATGCTCTGTTTGATTTCTCTCTCTGTTCCTTTAATTCACCTCGGACCGCAACCAGGCTTGAATCCATGTCAGAGTGCTTAGTTTTTAACGATGTCAGAACGCCCCTGAGCCTGTCTGAGGATAATGTCTTTATATCTCTTTCCTCAACCCCCTCACCCTTTGCTTTTGCAGCATAGGTTAGAGAGGCCTGATAGGCCTTGCAGTCAAATTCTTCAGGTGGGGTGTCAGGGATTATGTCTTCAGATTCGTCTGCCACAGCTAATGGCAGGGGGAACTGCGCCAACTGGAAATGAAGGAAGTGGATGCCATCCCCGGCTAACCCTTCACAAATAAATAACAATCCAGACATCAACTGGATGTCAGCTCTGGTCCAAGCCTCCCTGGGGGACCCCCACTCCCTTCCTCCAATTTGCCAGCTGCAGTGCCATCCCCTTTGCCAGGTCCTCTAATTGAGAGACCTGTAGCTTGACTTGCCTGAATATATCTTTTTTTTCATTTGAGGACAAGTTGCTGGTATTTTCTTTAAGGAAGTTGATGTTCGCATCAACAGGGTAAATAGGATGGCGATTCCCCCATATCTCTCTGTGGCTAGAGAGAAGTAGGAGGGCCCCCAGCTCCAGTAACGCTTTGCAGCGTGCAGGGCCGCCAGGGTTTCCAGCCGAGTCTCCTGTACTAAGATGACATTGTACGGAGCCCGGCTGAGGTGATCATAAACCAAAAATCTGGCCCTGCTAGACAAAATACTATTTACATTCACTGTAGCCACAGAGAGTATAGGAAAAGCCGCCATAAGGGTATTAAGCACAAGGAGACTTTCCCTTCCTTCTGTGATTCCCCTCCTCCTCCTCCGTACCGGAGCAGTACGACTCCGGGACATAACTGACTTTAGTCTCTCAGAGGTACCTCCTGTCTGATTTCAACCTCTACCCCCATCTCGGGGATGTTAGCCAACTCCTCCTCTAGCTCGCAGTCGGCCCAGCTGGAAGATAGTGCCTCGTATCTATTGGATACGGGCACCGGGGCCTCCTGCAAGCATAATGAGGAGGAGGAAGACCCTTTTGCCTTGCCACCCTTAGAAGTGGTGTCCCCCTCTTTCGAGGGTTTCGCCACAGGGGGCTTGGCGGTCTTCCGAGACGTGGGCAGAGCCGTGGAGGGAGGGGGGGGATTCTCACCCTTCTTCACCGTGTACCATACTAAGGACTGTGCACCTAAGGACTGTGCTTGTAAGCATTTCTTTTCTGTGGGGATAACCACAACCTTGGAGGGGGTACGAGGGGGAAGGAACCTAGGGGGAGCCATAATGGCATTGCTAAAATGCCTGTACGATCCGCACTTGTGGCAGACCCTGGGCTGACCAGGGTAAAAACAGGATACCCGGTCAGCCCTGATGTAAAAGCTGTTCGGCATATGCTGCGTGACACCTCTGATCTCCCGTAGCAACACTGAGATAGTCCATCCACCTGTCCATATCCCATCCTCATCTAGTATTTTAACTCTGGGTGACTTAACATCCCCAAACCTCTTGGACCATACCAGGATGTCCGCTATGGGAATGGACTCATTCCTCACCAGGAAAGTAACCTTTTTTAAACCCTGGCGAGAAATGGGCACAGCGGTAAATCCTGCCCACTTGGTACCCTGCATGGACCTGGCAGCCTCCCATCCAGCCCAGAAATGTTCCAGGAGCTGCGACGTCAAAAAACGAGACGTCGAACTCCCGTGTTCCTGAGACATGGATGAGAGCATACAGGTCCACAGGTGCAAACCCCATATCCCCCAAACGGGCCACCAGCCACCTTCTGTCAGGCACCTGGATCCCGTCCCCACAGACTAACCTTACCACGTTCCTCCTGTTCCCGAAGGAAACCCGAGGAACTGTGGCAGTTCCGCCCGTGGTGATACGGGGTGGCCCAGATGCCCAAGCCTTAGGCACACAGGGACCCGCTTTCTGGGAAGGGGTGGGGCGGATCTCTCCAATGGCAGGACCCGCAGAGCCCTCGGTCACACCAGAACCCCGGACGTGGGAGTGCCTAGGGGGTACTGCCTGTGCACCACCCTGTGAAATAACACGTGTACCACCACGTGAACCCACATGTGAAACATCATTACCAGGGGGAATAACAGGGGAAATAATAGGGGGAACAACATAACCAGGGGGAATAACAGGGGGAATAGCATAACCAGAGGGGGGGGGGGGGGACCAGGGGGAACAACATAACCAGAGGGGGGAATAATAGGGAAATAACTGAACCAGAGGGGGGGGAACCGGGGGGAATAACTGAACCAGAGGGGGGGGGGGACCGGGGGTAATAACTGAACCAAAGGGGGGGGGGACCAGGGGGAACAACATAACCAGAGGGGGGAATTACAGGAGAAATAACTGAACCAGAGGGGGGGGGACAGGGGGAATAACTGAACCAGAGGGGGGGCTCCAGGGGGGGACAATATAACCAGGGGGAATAACTTCAGGAGATTGAGGCCGGCTGTGGACTACTCTATGCAGGCCAGTTGGTCCCTGCACACCACCTGGAACACCATTTTGCCCATCAGCTGCCCGAGAACAGGAGGCAGAGGGTCCAGCCACACCAGGGGGACCAATCACAGCAAGAGGAAGGTCAGAGGGAAGGGAGGGAATGGGAAGGGAGAAGAGGGATGGCCCCTCCATGTGATCACCGGCACTCGCCACAGTACCGGTGGGGATGGTCTCCCTGTCACATTGGAGGGCGGTGGGGGGCCCAGATACATCCACAGAGGCAGGGTGGGTAGACACCTGGGGCATACGGGTGTTGCCACCCGTATTGGGGTTGGTATCCCTGGCCCCAGGAGCCTGCAATATCGGGAAGGCTTCCTCAGAAAAATAAAACTCACCCTCCTCCGTGGATTCCCCGGACCCCCTGACAGGGGTCTCAGGCTGACGGCGAGCGGTGTTCTTCCTTTTCTTTTTCCTCTTCTTGCCAACGGAGCCCTCCCCGAGGTCGTCTCCAAACCTGAGGAGGGACTCCTTAATCAGCCCTCGACCCCTGTCCTGGTTGACTTCCAGCTTCCATTCTGCTCCCCCCACCCCGCCTCTTCATTCTCTCCAACCCTCCCCTCCGCCGCCCCAACGATTGATGCAGCGCCCCCCCGGTGCAGTTGGGGCAGAGGTACGTTGCACCACAGGTGATGGAGCATCAGACCCTCTGCTCGACTCCCCACCCGTGGATACATCCCTTCGATCTCCTAGGGCCCTCTGCCTCCTGGACTGCGCAGCTTCCCTGGCCCTCTGCCTCAAGACAGCTTGTATGTCGTCCATTTGAGATTTTGTCTGGGCCAAAATATATGCAATCCTCTGTTCCTCCATTTTCTTTTGAGAGATGAGGGCTCTAAAAGGCCCACTTTTATTACTAGATGCTCTGTTTGATTTCTCTCTCTGTTCCTTTAATTCACCTCGGACCGCAACCAGGCTTGAATCCATGTCAGAGTGCTTAGTTTTTAACGATGTCAGAACGCCCCTGAGCCTGTCTGAGGATAATGTCTTTATATCTCTTTCCTCAACCCCCTCACCCTTTGCTTTTGCAGCATAGGTTAGAGAGGCCTGATAGGCCTTGCAGTCAAATTCTTCAGGTGGGGTGTCAGGGATTATGTCTTCAGATTCGTCTGCCACAGCTAATGGCAGGGGGAACTGCGCCAACTGGAAATGAAGGAAGTGGATGCCATCCCCGGCTAACCCTTCACAAATAAATAACAATCCAGACATCAACTGGATGTCAGCTCTGGCCAAGCCTCCCTGGGGGACCCCCACTCCCTTCCTCCAATTTGCCAGCTGCAGTGCCATCCCCTTTGCCAGGTCCTCTAATTGAGAGACCTGTAGCTTGACTTGCCTGAATATATCTTTTTTTTCATTTGAGGACAAGTTGCTGGTATTTTCTTTACCCTGTTGATGCGAACATCAACTTCCTTAAATAGGATGGCGATTCCCCCATATCTCTCTGTGGCTAGAGAGAAGTAGGAGGGCCCCCAGCTCCAGTAACGCTTTGCAGCGTGCAGGGCCGCCAGGGTTTCCAGCCGAGTCTCCTGTACTAAGATGACATTGTACGGAGCCCGGCTGAGGTGATCATAAACCAAAAATCTGGCCCTGCTAGACAAAATACTATTTACATTCACTGTAGCCACAGAGAGTATAGGAAAAGCCGCCATAAGGGTATTAAGCACAAGGAGACTTTCCCTTCCTTCTGTGATCCCCCTCCTCCTCCTCCGTACCGGAGCAGTACGACTCCGGGACATAACTGACTTTAGTCTCTCAGAGGTACCTCCTGTCTGATTTCAACCTCTACCCCCATCTCGGGGATGTTAGCCAACTCCTCCTCTAGCTCGCAGTCGGCCCAGCTGGAAGATAGTGCCTCGTATCTATTGGATACGGGCACCGGGGCCTCCTGCAAGCATAATGAGGAGGAGGAAGACCCTTTTGCCTTGCCACCCTTAGAAGTGGTGTCCCCCTCTTTCGAGGGTTTCGCCACAGGGGGCTTGGCGGTCTTCCGAGACGTGGGCAGAGCCGTGGAGGGAGGGGGGGGATTCTCACCCTTCTTCACCGTGTACCATACTAAGGACTGTGCACCTAAGGACTGTGCTTGTAAGCATTTCTTTTCTGTGGGGATAACCACAACCTTGGAGGGGGTACGAGGGGGAAGGAACCTAGGGGGAGCCATAATGGCATTGCTAAAATGCCTGTACGATCCGCACTTGTGGCAGACCCTGGGCTGACCAGGGTAAAAACAGGATACCCGGTCAGCCCTGATGTAAAAGCTGTTCGGCATATGCTGCGTGACACCTCTGATCTCCCGTAGCAACACTGAGATAGTCCATCCACCTGTCCATATCCCATCCTCATCTAGTATTTTAACTCTGGGTGACTTAACATCCCCAAACCTCTTGGACCATACCAGGATGTCCGCTATGGGAATGGACTCATTCCTCACCAGGAAAGTAACCTTTTTTAAACCCTGGCGAGAAATGGGCACAGCGGTAAATCCTGCCCACTTGGTACCCTGCATGGACCTGGCAGCCTCCCATCCAGCCCAGAAATGTTCCAGGAGCTGCGACGTCAAAAACGAGACGTCGAACTCCCGTGTTCCTGAGACATGGATGAGAGCATACAGGTCCACAGGTGCAAACCCCATATCCCCCAAACGGGCCACCAGCCACCTTCTGTCAGGCACCTGGATCACGTCCCCACAGACTAACCTTACCACGTTCCTCCTGTTCCCGAAGGAAACCCGAGGAACTGTGGCAGTTCCGCCCGTGGTGATACGGGGTGGCCCAGATGCCCAAGCCTTAGGCACACAGGGACCCGCTTTCTGGGAAGGGGTGGGGCGGATCTCTCCAATGGCAGGACCCGCAGAGCCCTCGGTCACACCAGAACCCCGGACGTGGGAGTGCCTAGGGGGTACTGCCTGTGCACCACCCTGTGAAATAACACGTGTACCACCACGTGAACCCACATGTGAAACATCATTACCAGGGGGAATAACAGGGGAAATAATAGGGGGAACAACATAACCAGGGGGAATAACAGGGGGAATAGCATAACCAGAGGGGTGGGGGGACCAGGGGGAACAACATAACCAGAGGGGGGAATAATAGGGGAAATAACTGAACCAGAGGGGGGGGAACCGGGGGGAATAACTGAACCAGAGGGGGGGGGGACCGGGGGTAATAACTGAACCAAAGGGGGGGGGGACCAGGGGGAACAACATAACCAGAGGGGGGAATTACAGGAGAAATAACTGAACCAGAGGGGGGGGGGAGCATGGGGAATAACTGAACCAGAGGGGGGGGGGACAGGGGGAATAACTGAACCAGAGGGGGGGCTCCAGGGGGGGACAATATAACCAGGGGGAATAACTTCAGGAGATTGAGGCCGGCTGTGGACTACTCTATGCAGGCCAGTTGGTCCCTGCACACCACCTGGAACACCATTTTGCCCATCAGCTGCCCGAGAACAGGAGGCAGAGGGTCCAGCCACACCAGGGGGACCAATCACAGCAAGAGGAAGGTCAGAGGGAAGGGAGGGAATGGGAAGGGAGAAGAGGGATGGCCCCTCCATGTGATCACCGGCACTCGCCACAGTACCGGTGGGGATGGTCTCCCTGTCACATTGGAGGGCGGTGGGGGGCCCAGATACATCCACAGAGGCAGGGTGGGTAGACACCTGGGGCATACGGGTGTTGCCACCCGTATTGGGGTTGGTATCCCTGGCCCCAGGAGCCTGCAATATCGGGAAGGCTTCCTCAGAAAAATAAAACTCACCCTCCTCCGTGGATTCCCCGGACCCCCTGACAGGGGTCTCAGGCTGACGGCGAGCGGTGTTCTTCCTTTTCTTTTTCCTCTTCTTGCCAACGGAGCCCTCCCCGAGGTCGTCTCCAAACCTGAGGAGGGACTCCTTAATCAGCCCTCGACCCCTGTCCTGGTTGACTTCCAGCTTCCATTCTGCTCCCCCCACCCCGCCTCTTCATTCTCTCCAACCCTCCCCTCCGCCGCCCCAACGATTGATGCAGCGCCCCCCGGTGCAGTTGGGGCAGAGGTACGTTGCACCACAGGTGATGGAGCATCAGACCCTCTGCTCGACTCCCCACCCGTGGATACATCCCTTCGATCTCCTAGGGCCCTCTGCCTCCTGGACTGCGCAGCTTCCCTGGCCCTCTGCCTCAAGACAGCTTGTATGTCGTCCATTTGAGATTTTGTCTGGGCCAAAATATATGCAATCCTCTGTTCCTCCATTTTCTTTTGAGAGATGAGGGCTCTAAAAGGCCCACTTTTATTACTAGATGCTCTGTTTGATTTCTCTCTCTGTTCCTTTAATTCACCTCGGACCGCAACCAGGCTTGAATCCATGTCAGAGTGCTTAGTTTTTAACGATGTCAGAACGCCCCTGAGCCTGTCTGAGGATAATGTCTTTATATCTCTTTCCTCAACCCCCTCACCCTTTGCTTTTGCAGCATAGGTTAGAGAGGCCTGATAGGCCTTGCAGTCAAATTCTTCAGGTGGGGTGTCAGGGATTATGTCTTCAGATTCGTCTGCCACAGCTAATGGCAGGGGGAACTGCGCCAACTGGAAATGAAGGAAGTGGATGCCATCCCCGGCTAACCCTTCACAAATAAATAACAATCCAGACATCAACTGGATGTCAGCTCTGGCCAAGCCTCCCTGGGGGACCCCCACTCCCTTCCTCCAATTTGCCAGCTGCAGTGCCATCCCCTTTGCCAGGTCCTCTAATTGAGAGACCTGTAGCTTGACTTGCCTGAATATATCTTTTTTTTCATTTGAGGACAAGTTGCTGGTATTTTCTTTAAGGAAGTTGATGTTCGCATCAACAGGGTAAATAGGATGGCGATTCCCCCATATCTCTCTGTGGCTAGAGAGAAGTAGGAGGGCCCCCAGCTCCAGTAACGCTTTGCAGCGTGCAGGGCCGCCAGGGTTTCCAGCCGAGTCTCCTGTACTAAGATGACATTGTACGGAGCCCGGCTGAGGTGATCATAAACCAAAAATCTGGCCCTGCTAGACAAAATACTATTTACATTCACTGTAGCCACAGAGAGTATAGGAAAAGCCGCCATAAGGGTATTAAGCACAAGGAGACTTTCCCTTCCTTCTGTGATTCCCCTCCTCCTCCTCCGTACCGGAGCAGTACGACTCCGGGACATAACTGACTTTAGTCTCTCAGAGGTACCTCCTGTCTGATTTCAACCTCTACCCCCATCTCGGGGATGTTAGCCAACTCCTCCTCTAGCTCGCAGTCGGCCCAGCTGGAAGATAGTGCCTCGTATCTATTGGATACGGGCACCGGGGCCTCCTGCAAGCATAATGAGGAGGAGGAAGACCCTTTTGCCTTGCCACCCTTAGAAGTGGTGTCCCCCTCTTTCGAGGGTTTCGCCACAGGGGGCTTGGCGGTCTTCCGAGACGTGGGCAGAGCCGTGGAGTGAGGGGGGGGATTCTCACCCTTCTTCACCGTGTACCATACTAAGGACTGTGCACCTAAGGACTGTGCTTGTAAGCATTTCTTTTCTGTGGGGATAACCACAACCTTGGAGGGGGTACGAGGGGGAAGGAACCTAGGGGGAGCCATAATGGCATTGCTAAAATGCCTGTACGATCCGCACTTGTGGCAGACCCTGGGCTGACCAGGGTAAAAACAGGATACCCGGTCAGCCCTGATGTAAAAGCTGTTCGGCATATGCTGCGTGACACCTCTGATCTCCCGTAGCAACACTGAGATAGTCCATCCACCTGTCCATATCCCATCCTCATCTAGTATTTTAACTCTGGGTGACTTAACATCCCCAAACCTCTTGGACCATACCAGGATGTCCGCTATGGGAATGGACTCATTCCTCACCAGGAAAGTAACCTTTTTTAAACCCTGGCGAGAAATGGGCACAGCGGTAAATCCTGCCCACTTGGTACCCTGCATGGACCTGGCAGCCTCCCATCCAGCCCAGAAATGTTCCAGGAGCTGCGACGTCAAAAACGAGACGTCGAACTCCCGTGTTCCTGAGACATGGATGAGAGCATACAGGTCCACAGGTGCAAACCCCATATCCCCCAAACGGGCCACCAGCCACCTTCTGTCAGGCACCTGGATCACGTCCCCACAGACTAACCTTACCACGTTCCTCCTGTTCCCGAAGGAAACCCGAGGAACTGTGGCAGTTCCGCCCGTGGTGATACGGGGTGGCCCAGATGCCCAAGCCTTAGGCACACAGGGACCCGCTTTCTGGGAAGGGGTGGGGCGGATCTCTCCAATGGCAGGACCCGCAGAGCCCTCGGTCACACCAGAACCCCGGACGTGGGAGTGCCTAGGGGGTACTGCCTGTGCACCACCCTGTGAAATAACACGTGTACCACCACGTGAACCCACATGTGAAACATCATTACCAGGGGGAATAACAGGGGAAATAATAGGGGGAACAACATAACCAGGGGGAATAACAGGGGGAATAGCATAACCAGAGGGGGGGGGGGACCAGGGGGAACAACATAACCAGAGGGGGGAATAATAGGGGAAATAACTGAACCAGAGGGGGGGGAACCGGGGGGAATAACTGAACCAGAGGGGGGGGGGACCGGGGGTAATAACTGAACCAAAGGGGGGGGGGAACAGGGGGAACAACATAACCAGAGGGGGGAATTACAGGAGAAATAACTGAACCAGAGGGGGGGGGGAGCATGGGGAATAACTGAACCAGAGGGGGGGGGGGGACAGGGGGAATAACTGAACCAGAGGGGGGGCTCCAGGGGGGGACAATATAACCAGGGGGAATAACTTCAGGAGATTGAGGCCGGCTGTGGACTACTCTATGCAGGCCAGTTGGTCCCTGCACACCACCTGGAACACCATTTTGCCCATCAGCTGCCCGAGAACAGGAGGCAGAGGGTCCAGCCACACCAGGGGGACCAATCACAGCAAGAGGAAGGTCAGAGGGAAGGGAGGGAATGGGAAGGGAGAAGAGGGATGGCCCCTCCATGTGATCACCGGCACTCGCCACAGTACCGGTGGGGATGGTCTCCCTGTCACATTGGAGGGCGGTGGGGGGCCCAGATACATCCACAGAGGCAGGGTGGGTAGACACCTGGGGCATACGGGTGTTGCCACCCGTATTGGGGTTGGTATCCCTGGCCCCAGGAGCCTGCAATATCGGGAAGGCTTCCTCAGAAAAATAAAACTCACCCTCCTCCGTGGATTCCCCGGACCCCCTGACAGGGGTCTCAGGCTGACGGCGAGCGGTGTTCTTCCTTTTCTTTTTCCTCTTCTTGCCAACGGAGCCCTCCCCGAGGTCGTCTCCAAACCTGAGGAGGGACTCCTTAATCAGCCCTCGACCCCTGTCCTGGTTGACTTCCAGCTTCCATTCTGCTCCCCCCACCCCGCCTCTTCATTCTCTCCAACCCTCCCCTCCGCCGCCCCAACGATTGATGCAGCGCCCCCCGGTGCAGTTGGGGCAGAGGTACGTTGCACCACAGGTGATGGAGCATCAGACCCTCTGCTCGACTCCCCACCCGTGGATACATCCCTTCGATCTCCTAGGGCCCTCTGCCTCCTGGACTGCGCAGCTTCCCTGGCCCTCTGCCTCAAGACAGCTTGTATGTCGTCCATTTGAGATTTTGTCTGGGCCAAAATATATGCAATCCTCTGTTCCTCCATTTTCTTTTGAGAGATGAGGGCTCTAAAAGGCCCACTTTTATTACTAGATGCTCTGTTTGATTTCTCTCTCTGTTCCTTTAATTCACCTCGGACCGCAACCAGGCTTGAATCCATGTCAGAGTGCTTAGTTTTTAACGATGTCAGAACGCCCCTGAGCCTGTCTGAGGATAATGTCTTTATATCTCTTTCCTCAACCACCTCACCCTTTGCTTTTGCAGCATAGGTTAGAGAGGCCTGATAGGCCTTGCAGTCAAATTCTTCAGGTGGGGTGTCAGGGATTATGTCTTCAGATTCGTCTGCCACAGCTAATGGCAGGGGGAACTGCGCCAACTGGAAATGAAGGAAGTGGATGCCATCCCCGGCTAACCCTTCACAAATAAATAACAATCCAGACATCAACTGGATGTCAGCTCTGGCCAAGCCTCCCTGGGGGACCCCCACTCCCTTCCTCCAATTTGCCAGCTGCAGTGCCATCCCCTTTGCCAGGTCCTCTAATTGAGAGACCTGTAGCTTGACTTGCCTGAATATATCTTTTTTTTCATTTGAGGACAAGTTGCTGGTATTTTCTTTAAGGAAGTTGATGTTCGCATCAACAGGGTAAATAGGATGGCGATTCCCCCATATCTCTCTGTGGCTAGAGAGAAGTAGGAGGGCCCTCAGCTCCAGTAACGCTTTGCAGCGTGCAGGGCCGCCAGGGTTTCCAGCCGAGTCTCCTGTACTAAGATGACATTGTACGGAGCCCGGCTGAGGTGATCATAAACCAAAAATCTGGCCCTGCTAGACAAAATACTATTTACATTCACTGTAGCCACAGAGAGTATAGGAAAAGCCGCCATAAGGGTATTAAGCACAAGGAGACTTTCCCTTCCTTCTGTGATTCCCCTCCTCCTCCTCCGTACCGGAGCAGTACGACTCCGGGACATAACTGACTTTAGTCTCTCAGAGGTACCTCCTGTCTGATTTCAACCTCTACCCCCATCTCGGGGATGTTAGCCAACTCCTCCTCTAGCTCGCAGTCGGCCCAGCTGGAAGATAGTGCCTCGTATCTATTGGATACGGGCACCGGGGCCTCCTGCAAGCATAATGAGGAGGAGGAAGACCCTTTTGCCTTGCCACCCTTAGAAGTGGTGTCCCCCTCTTTCGAGGGTTTCGCCACAGGGGGCTTGGCGGTCTTCCGAGACGTGGGCAGAGCCGTGGAGTGAGGGGGGGGATTCTCACCCTTCTTCACCGTGTACCATACTAAGGACTGTGCACCTAAGGACTGTGCTTGTAAGCATTTCTTTTCTGTGGGGATAACCACAACCTTGGAGGGGGTACGAGGGGGAAGGAACCTAGGGGGAGCCATAATGGCATTGCTAAAATGCCTGTACGATCCGCACTTGTGGCAGACCCTGGGCTGACCAGGGTAAAAACAGGATACCCGGTCAGCCCTGATGTAAAAGCTGTTCGGCATATGCTGCGTGACACCTCTGATCTCCCGTAGCAACACTGAGATAGTCCATCCACCTGTCCATATCCCATCCTCATCTAGTATTTTAACTCTGGGTGACTTAACATCCCCAAACCTCTTGGACCATACCAGGATGTCCGCTATGGGAATGGACTCATTCCTCACCAGGAAAGTAACCTTTTTTAAACCCTGGCGAGAAATGGGCACAGCGGTAAATCCTGCCCACTTGGTACCCTGCATGGACCTGGCAGCCTCCCATCCAGCCCAGAAATGTTCCAGGAGCTGCGACGTCAAAAACGAGACGTCGAACTCCCGTGTTCCTGAGACATGGATGAGAGCATACAGGTCCACAGGTGCAAACCCCATATCCCCCAAACGGGCCACCAGCCACCTTCTGTCAGGCACCTGGATCCCGTCCCCACAGACTAACCTTACCACGTTCCTCCTGTTCCCGAAGGAAACCCGAGGAACTGTGGCAGTTCCGCCCGTGGTGATACGGGGTGGCCCAGATGCCCAAGCCTTAGGCACACAGGGACCCGCTTTCTGGGAAGGGGTGGGGCGGATCTCTCCAATGGCAGGACCCGCAGAGCCCTCGGTCACACCAGAACCCCGGACGTGGGAGTGCCTAGGGGGTACTGCCTGTGCACCACCCTGTGAAATAACACGTGTACCACCACGTGAACCCACATGTGAAACATCATTACCAGGGGGAATAACAGGGGAAATAATAGGGGGAACAACATAACCAGGGGGAATAACAGGGGGAATAGCATAACCAGAGGGGGGGGGGGACCAGGGGGAACAACATAACCAGAGGGGGGAATAATAGGGGAAATAACTGAACCAGAGGGGGGGGAACCGGGGGGAATAACTGAACCAGAGGGGGGGGAACCGGGGGGAATAACTGAACCAGAGGGGGGGGGGACCGGGGGTAATAACTGAACCAAAGGGGGGGGGGACCAGGGGGAACAACATAACCAGAGGGGGGAATTACAGGAGAAATAACTGAACCAGAGGGGGGGGGGGAGCATGGGGAATAACTGAACCAGAGGGGGGGGGGACAGGGGGAATAACTGAACCAGAGGGGGGGCTCCAGGGGGGGACAATATAACCAGGGGGAATAACTTCAGGAGATTGAGGCCGGCTGTGGACTACTCTATGCAGGCCAGTTGGTCCCTGCACACCACCTGGAACACCATTTTGCCCATCAGCTGCCCGAGAACAGGAGGCAGAGGGTCCAGCCACACCAGGGGGACCAATCACAGCAAGAGGAAGGTCAGAGGGAAGGGAGGGAATGGGAAGGGAGAAGAGGGATGGCCCCTCCATGTGATCACCGGCACTCGCCACAGTACCGGTGGGGATGGTCTCCCTGTCACATTGGAGGGCGGTGGGGGGCCCAGATACATCCACAGAGGCAGGGTGGGTAGACACCTGGGGCATACGGGTGTTGCCACCCGTATTGGGGTTGGTATCCCTGGCCCCAGGAGCCTGCAATATCGGGAAGGCTTCCTCAGAAAAATAAAACTCACCCTCCTCCGTGGATTCCCCGGACCCCCTGACAGGGGTCTCAGGCTGACGGCGAGCGGTGTTCTTCCTTTTCTTTTTCCTCTTCTTGCCAACGGAGCCCTCCCCGAGGTCGTCTCCAAACCTGAGGAGGGACTCCTTAATCAGCCCTCGACCCCTGTCCTGGTTGACTTCCAGCTTCCATTCTGCTCCCCCCACCCCGCCTCTTCATTCTCTCCAACCCTCCCCTCCGCCGCCCCAACGATTGATGCAGCGCCCCCCGGTGCAGTTGGGGCAGAGGTACGTTGCACCACAGGTGATGGAGCATCAGACCCTCTGCTCGACTCCCCACCCGTGGATACATCCCTTCGATCTCCTAGGGCCCTCTGCCTCCTGGACTGCGCAGCTTCCCTGGCCCTCTGCCTCAAGACAGCTTGTATGTCGTCCATTTGAGATTTTGTCTGGGCCAAAATATATGCAATCCTCTGTTCCTCCATTTTCTTTTGAGAGATGAGGGCTCTAAAAGGCCCACTTTTATTACTAGATGCTCTGTTTGATTTCTCTCTCTGTTCCTTTAATTCACCTCGGACCGCAACCAGGCTTGAATCCATGTCAGAGTGCTTAGTTTTTAACGATGTCAGAACGCCCCTGAGCCTGTCTGAGGATAATGTCTTTATATCTCTTTCCTCAACCCCCTCACCCTTTGCTTTTGCAGCATAGGTTAGAGAGGCCTGATAGGCCTTGCAGTCAAATTCTTCAGGTGGGGTGTCAGGGATTATGTCTTCAGATTCGTCTGCCACAGCTAATGGCAGGGGGAACTGCGCCAACTGGAAATGAAGGAAGTGGATGCCATCCCCGGCTAACCCTTCACAAATAAATAACAATCCAGACATCAACTGGATGTCAGCTCTGGCCAAGCCTCCCTGGGGGACCCCCACTCCCTTCCTCCAATTTGCCAGCTGCAGTGCCATCCCCTTTGCCAGGTCCTCTAATTGAGAGACCTGTAGCTTGACTTGCCTGAATATATCTTTTTTTTCATTTGAGGACAAGTTGCTGGTATTTTCTTTTCCATCACCGAATGATAATACATCCTGCAATTTTTCCAATCTGACCTTCCATCCCCAGACAGGGGAGGAAGGCCCGAGGGCCATGTTTGGAGAAGGCCAAACTAAGCCTCAGAGTGTAGTAAATTCAAGCCGAAAAAGATGCAGGTAAATCTGATGTAATTGCAGCCAACGCCCAATACTTCCAAAGATTCAGGAGCTGCTGGCACCAGACTTGCCCTCCAATAGATCCTCGTTAAAGGATTTAACGTGTACTCATTCCAATTACAGGGCCCCACCAACCCCCGGAGCGCGCTGCACCCCCTGCAACTTTCTCCCTGCAGTGAATTAATAAGCCCCGCAAAAAAAAATAAAACATTTTTTTAAAAGCTTTATCCCGCTCCCCGGGCCCGGTTCCCCGCGGGACGCGCACGCACAAGATGGAGCCGTTGAACCAGCCAGCAAGCGAACACACAGCCCAAACCATGCCCAAGGGGTGCACGGACAGTTGGTACACGAATTGACACCTAAAAAAAAAAAAGTGGTTTTAAAAAGCTCCATGACCTTTAGGGGACCGGTCAGGCTTGCGACGCCCAGACAGGGTTCCACGACGACGGGTGCTTTTTACCTCTTACCTAGTCCGGTAAGGTGCACTGTTACTGGAGGTGGTCAAGTGGTTCATGACCCCGACACTTGACCCGGGGGGGGGGGGCGACCGGACACCGCCTTAATACCCTGGCGCATTTTCCATGGCCACTACTGTATATATCTTGACTCAACCATTATAGACTTTCTAGTTGACCTACTCCAGTTATAACCTTTTTTTTCTATCCTCCCCAATCTAGGTTCTCTTTCACCTGCATTCTATTTATGTGCATCATCATACTTGCTTCCCAATATTTTTTTTTGGTTATGTATACCTAGTCCCCCACCCCCTTTTGGATATGTTTCTTGCTTGATCCTGGGTCACTCTCCCAACCATACAAAATTCTTACATTTATTTTGGCTTTATTTTAGCCACTCCATATTCGGATAGCCTTGGGTCACTCTAAATATATACAACCTCTTTGGCAAAACGTAGGATTTATTGTCCCCATTAATATCCATGAAATAGTTGTTTCCATCTATTGATAATAGCTTGTAATTCACTGAGGGCCGTACTCTGCTGAGCCAATTACCTTTCCCTTAATTTTCTTGTTCTCTCATTTTACATGCAAATGGTTCTAAGGATATGATATAATGGCACTAGTGAACAGCCTTGCCTTGTACCATTACATATGTAAACCAGTATGATCCTATATCTTGTCACATTACTTTATCTGAGGGATTTATATTTATAGCCATTATAGCATTCAGCATATTCTCCCCAAAACCCATTGCAGTTAGCGTTTCTCCCAGGTATACCAAGCGGATATTCTCCTTGCTGGTGAGGAAAATAGTCTTCAAATATATGGAACCCGGTGCTGAGGGTAGGCAGTCGACCATGCTTCACACAAACCATAAAGAAAGATTCTTGCACTTCAAAGATTCAATTTCAATATTTAATAAAGGTCATAATGTGCAAAGTGATGAAGCCAGATACAGACTGTACAGAGTGATGGCAAAACTGCAGACACTTCACGTGTTTCGTGTCTAGTGACACTTGGTCATAAGTGCAGTTTGGCAAACAACAAGTATTTTTAATTAGCACTAGTTCACGTTGTCAATCAGTCAAACATTGAATATTACATTGTGTGCATATAGGACCATATGTCTAAATAACGTTTTCTTAAATTACTTATGTGACCGTGATATAACATAAAAACATTGATACATAAATCCAAATTGCATTACTATACTTTAAAAAAAAAAGAAATAAAAATAATTAAGAAAATACAAAAATAAGAATGTATTAAAGAACCTTGACATAGAAGAATTAGAAATATCCAATATGCTTCAAGCTGGTGCATAGTTCTGGGCATTTGGCACCCTTTGGGTCCTATTTTATTTTTTCAATAACTGAAACGTATCATAAATTTGCATCATTGCAAGTTAGAAAATGCCGGGCTTCCCACATTTTTCACCAAAAATAACACCGGATGTACAGCAATTTGCATATTGTTTTACCTCAATCTTGCCATTTCATTTACATGTAATTGTCATCTCAATTTTTTTTTATAGATTTTCTCACTGTAAAACATACTCCCTGGTCCAAAAATGTTTTTCATAGTCTGCCTCAAAATGGGCAGATTCTTTTTGATATCTACAATACCTTTTCAATATTCATGATTGCAAGATGTTACAAAAGAGGTTCTGTTTCGATTTAGGTAAAATAGTTTAATTTCGATTTTTTTTTTTAAATGTTATCAGTTGTTGCCAATCTCAGTATTTGGCTACACTGTAGATACTGCTGTCATCATCCAGGTTATATATCCTCTTAGTTTTAATCTGTTTGTGAGCTCTGGTGTTTTTATTTCAAAAGCCTCGGCATCTAGGCAGTTTCTTCTTAGTGTGATAAATAGCCTTACTGGAATATGTTTGGGCTCTTGTGGCATATAGTACAGAATTTACCGCTGTACGAATCAGTGTCAAGACTAACAGGCAAATCTGTCACATCTAGTAAAGTCCAAAAAGTTTATGGTTCTATCTGAGATGTTCATGGTAAA
Organism: Pelodytes ibericus; assembly: GCA_036172795.1. NCBI lineage: Eukaryota > Metazoa > Chordata > Amphibia > Anura > Pelodytidae > Pelodytes > Pelodytes ibericus. Next base: position 190,734,779 of record CM069861.1, read on the forward strand.
ACTTCAATTTAATTGATTATTTTTAACAAATTTATAAAATTCAAGCTCATCATCATTGCCTTGCCAGATGAACAACAAATCCGTTGATGTACCGCCCATATTAGGCGATAGACCGACAATATGGGTTCAAATGGCTATACATGAATGAGTCCTCCCCAGGCTGTCATGTATATGTTTACATATGAGGGTGCAAAACGCGCCCCCATTGCTGTCCTTTGACATTGTAAAAAAAGAAAAAAAATTTTTTTTGCTATACTTAAACATATCGTCTAAGGCTTTTAGACCACACTGCTTTTACCCAGCTGATCCTGTCAAACGCTTTATCAGTGTCAAGTGACAGGGCAAGCATGGGTCCACCCTTGTTTACCAAATAGTCAGTTAGCTTCCAAATATTGTCACTTGCCAATCTGCCCTGAATAAATCCCGTTTGATCTCTGTATACATTTTAGGCATCCCTTCACTCTATGCAATAATGTCAATGAATATATTTTTGTATCCATATTAATAAGCAATATTGGGCAGTAGTTCTTTTATATTTGGATCTTTACCAGGTTTAGCTATTGGTAATATTGCTGCTTACAGCATCTTTCATGACTTGATTTTAATGTATTTGTCAAATACGGTATCTCCTTTTTTAGACATGATTTTCATAACATTTCCCTGAGTATCCATCTGGGCCAGGAGCTTACATTTATATCTTAAATTAGATATTGCATTTTTGACTTACTCTTCCCTTATTGGTACTTGGTAAAAGTCAAAAGTGCTTTTGACTCTCCCCCATTTTTTTTTAATATTATATAATGATAAATAAAACTCTGGGCTGGATCAACATGTGCTCTGTTACTTATTTTATGATTTCTGGCCTTAGCATTATTTCTTTGGAGTTGTTGAGTGAGAACTTTTATCTGCTTTATTATCCAGATAATACCACTTTTGTTTTGCCTTTGTTAAAATTGTATTCACTCTTGTTTCCAGACTTTCATTTTATATTTTGCCTAATTTGCTGAATATTTTTACTTACCTAGACTTCTGGGTGTAACTTATTCTGTCTGGACAGATTCTCCAGAGAAATATACAGATCAGTCTAGCAGGGTGCGTATTTTTAATATAGGCTGCTCTACTTATCAAATTTCCCCTGATCATTGATACATCCTCTGATATATTTTTCCTAAAATATTGAAGTATGAAGTTTTTTAATTTAGTCTTGATATGTCTTATCCGTTAGTATCCTGTCATTTAATCTCCACCTTGGTCTAGATGATTGAGTCTTATTTATAAATTCCATTATCACTGGATTATTATCTGACCATCCTATTTCCAGTATTTTGCTATTCTTACATAATGTAATCACTGAAGCCTGGATAATTAGCATATCCTACAATATGATCTAAAATGATTTGAGAAAGTATAATCCCTTATTTCTGGGTTAATTCCTCCATAGGTCATAGCTTGTTTTTACCTAGAAAATACATACTTCTTGTTTGTTTGTTTTTTTAAATAAAATTTGTATCTTGCTAGAGGGTAGTGGATGTATGGAATAGCCTTCCAGTGGTAGAGGTAAACACAGTGAAGGATTTTAAGCATGCATGGCATAGGCACAAGGCTATCCTAGCTATAAGATAGGGAACTGGGGACTAATAAAAGTATTCTGAAAATTGGGCAGACTAGATGGACTGGTTCTTATCTGCCGACACATTCTATGTTATGTAGGATCAATGTCTTCAGCTCATAAACATTAAAAAAATGATCTGTTTGGGCCAACAGAAATGGTAGCATATACCAAGGAAAATCCAAACTGCAGCAAAGTCCAGAATCATGCACAAAAGTCTCACGCAAATAATTTTGCCCACTACAGGCTTCCTCTTGTTTATTAAAGGCTCAAAATTCAGTCATACAGATGTACAGTCCAATATGTCCTACATATCCCCAGCTAGTGGGCGGAGGTATATGGGCCTTATTTAGATTTGTCAATATGCAATGTTCTCAAGAGTTCTTAAGGTTTTTGCATTTTACAAAATGAGTCCAAAATGCATTAAACATAGTCTGAAACACCAACAGGAGTTTGAATGTAAAGTAAAGAACTGGTTGTGACTGTTTAGAGCTCCACCATGTTGTCTTGGTCAGTTCCAATACTGAATCTCTAGCTCTTGTGTAATTTGCTGAATGTTCATTATGTCTTTCCATTAGCATATGTACAACCACAGAGAGGTGGGAAAGAGATTTGTTTACTTTCTTCATCATACCTCAGTTTTACTTTGACATTTTGAAATGTTATGGGACACCAGAGACTGGGAATATGGTGTGATCATCAAGGCTTTAAGATATTAAAAGTTCAGATTTTGATATCCTCAAAACCTTGGAGCCACTAGCTACTGTACAGAATATGCCATATCCCGCATAAGAAATTCTTGTCATCTCTTCGTGCCACACTGTGGACCTTTTTTTCAAGACAACTGATAAAGCTGCAAGTAAATGGATATATAGAGACAAAAGAGAACATAATTACTTACCACACCCATGTCTGTAACTCCCCCAAATTTCCCGGAAAATGAGGGGCTCAGTGCCGAAAAGCATGGCAGGAGGCTGTGGGCATTTACTGCAACAACTACGTGAGGCTCACATTGTTGTGCAACGTAAATGCTAAACACCCAGTGTCCATTCATGTAAGTAGAAACGAACGATTCCATTTTACAAAATAGACCAAATGAGAGCAAAGCCCAAAGTATATACTACTAAATTTGGATACAACGGATGAAAATAGATGAAAGCGTTCAATATGAACATGAATGGAATGAGGTAAACCAAAAAGGAATAGGGAAACTAATGTATGAATGAGAATCATAACAAAGGAACAGAACCAAAGATAGAAATTACCCAGATTCACACCACTGACTGAAGAAATATACACCAGAACCTGGCACAAAAAGAATAGAGAGAGAATACATCAACACAAACATTACAATTAGCGTGTTGGTAGAAAGGGCCAGAGGACCAATTGTTCATTTATTCCCTTGGGAGAAATTGTCTCAAGAGTCCGAATTCAATATGCTTCTCTTTGCAGTAGCAATCTGGCTCTATCACCTCCGCGGCGAGGCAATGGGATGTGTTCATCTGAAGTCTGTGACCCATTTGAAAAAAGTGTTTGGCGACAAGTTTATCAGATTTCAGATCCCAATAGGCTGTGGTGAGAAGATCTGTGTGCTCTGATCCTTTCACATAACGTCAAGATTGTTTTCCCAATATATGATAGCCCACAAGGGCATGTTATCATGTAAATAACACATTTTGGGGTACATGTGATCCGGTGTTTAATCTGGTATTATTTACCCGTACGGGGGGGACGGCGAAATGAGCAACTGAATTAATGTGTGAACAAGTCACACGGTTAAGGCGCCTAAAACATCCTGGTTGTTGATAAGCAGCTACTGGCTGTTCAATACCATAGCAGTGTACTGAATCTGAGAGCACCAGATGATCTCGTAGATTACCACATTTGTAGAGAGAGAGACACAAAAGACAGACGCACAAAAGACAGACGCACAAAAGACAGACGCACCAAACAAGAAGAGCGAGGATGATTATCATTATTAAAATGACAACACCTATTTGGGCTAGAGCACCTTGCCATCCAGACATCCATCCAAACCATTTTTCCCATGGATCCATGGCCCCAGAATTCCATTTCAGTTCATTGGACAAACTCTTTAACTTTTCTATTGCCAATGTTACCTTACCATTAGTGCCTGTATTATCTGGGATATAGGTACAGCATGTCATGGTGTCTGGGAGTATTTTACATACTCCCCCTTTCTCTGCCAGAATCATATCTAAGGCCATTCTATTCTGGAAGGTCATCTGGGAAGTTGCTTGTAATTGTTCCGCCAAACCCTGGAGGGCATCTCTTGTATAATTTACAAAACGTTGTTGATTATAATATATGTAATTAATCCAATTTACATTTTTATTGGCCGTAATGATTGGGAAAATAGATTCAAACCTTGCGGACACTTCATCTCTGCAGCTTTGAATTCATTCGGCACTCCTATGGCATCTATATAGATATGGGGATCAAAACTGCCTTTTACAGGAGTATCTCTTTATTCTAGAGTATGGGTGTAATGTACCTGGGGTATCTTGGTGTCCGTCAGAGATTATGTGTATAGGCATAATTACCTTAGCTAGAGCACATTCTCCCCACCACATGCCCTCCAATCTAGTTCTAATCTGCATATCCCCACAAATCCAATATATGTCCCCAAGGGATCTTACTTGTTGCTGGAGTAAGGCAGCTGGCATTGAGTTATATGTGGCACAGTACTTACCAGTGAAATTACCAAAGAATTGGCCTACCCCATCATATATACCTTAACAAGTGTAGTTTCCTGGATATATGGTGATACCTTTATCTGGCTTAACATCTTTAAGGACAATTGGGTATTCCTTTGTCCATGACTTACATTCCGTCCGGTCAGTTTTAATCATAGTATAGAGACTTGGGAAACACATCTCTATCTCCGGAGGTATGTTCAAAGGGACAGTACCTAAGTGAGGCCTCGCTCCTCCACAGACATAGCAGTTAGATCTGTTGTGTTTGTTAGCGTTATATATTTCAGCCACTCAAGCCATAAGTTAGTGTCAGAGAAACCCGTCTCTACAGCCAGTGTCCTCATACGTGGGGTTAGCTATAGCCATCATGTCTTTTAGAGTTTTGATGTGTGGCTTAAGAGGATTAATATTCATGTGCGCGGCATCTACCCATTCAGGTGAGTCATACATGTTCCGTAAGTAAAAGGTCCCCTGTTTACTGTATGAAACTCCTCCCTTCCAGTACATTCCCATTACATATTGCCCAGCATACCCAGGACTAGGATGTTCTATGTTCAAAGCTAATTTTATAGGTGTCGCTCCCCCTGGTTTCCTGAACGTCATTCTTTTCAGTAAGGACTCCCCATTTGTATCTAATCTGTCTATAGCCCCAGGCTGGCCCTGTATTCCAACCTGCTGCCTTCCAAGAACTACACTCATATCCCCAGTAGTCATCAGTCACACATATGTATGGGTCCTTGATGTTAGGTATATCTTTGTACACTGTTGACGATAATTATGATGGAAATGTACAATTTACAACATCACAATAATCAAATGCAAATGTGGCTACCCGTGTACTAGAGGAATTGTACCAAAATGTGTAAACATGACTTGTTGGGCCTTTATTAGACCTAGCAGCAAGAACAAATACACAAAATTCATGTTCTAACCGGATCTGCTTCCTCTGGAGCTTGACATATCTGGGTTCAAGGGTATGTTTTCTCAGGAACTTTTTAACCAGAACCCAATCACCAGGAAGCAACTTGTGTGTGCCTGTATCAGACTCTGGATCTGACACTCTTCTGTCCACTTCACTTGATTGACATGCAGCGTCCATGGCGGCTTGGTCAGCTTATGATTGCCACACGTTTCTTCCGAATTCAGTCTTCCATGAGTTTTTACTTTCAATATGGCCACTTCTTCAGGTCCTCGATAGCTGTACCAATAGTGTGGTACTCCCCCCTTGGGAAGAGGCAGAAGAGTGGCAGGATTCAAAGTGTAGCTGAGTAGTAAGGCGACATTATCGGGTAACAAAGTTTTGAAGACGAAGATGTCTCTGTGTAGAGAGATATTTAGGCTAAATTGCAGGGTTATATAAAGAAAACATTAAAGGATTGGATTTCTTGTGCTGGGGCAATTGAATTGACTCTAGGCCTTTAGCGACCAGGAGGAGAGTATCCAGGGGAATAATCCTGAACTCGGGCCAGGATAGGACCAGGCCTTTCCTTATGGGTTCTTTAAGGTCTGCAACGAAAGCAGCTGATAGCATCTGGGTGTGGGCCTTATTACATGTATTGAAACCCAGATCAGAGAAGGTTTGAGTTAACCTAGAATTAAATCTTTCAACCGTTTCTGATTTTTCTTGAACAATATTATTAATAGAAGTAGCCTGATCAGCTAATTTATCTTGAGACCATTCATGGAGTTGTTCACAAAATGTGATACCAGATTGAAAATCTGGGTCAGTAGTGAGACGGGCATCATCAAAGCTCTTTTCCATTATGGGCCAGTAGGCATCCCCCGCTTTAATTTCACACAGACTAAACAAATCGCGCCATGCAGCAGAGTATGTTTTACGGATCTGAACAATCCGTCTGTAAAAGGACATGGGCTGTTTTTCTGGGTCTGGAAGTGAATTCACCAAGGTTGCAGCTTGGGATGGGTTAAAGGTAACATACATCACAGGGGCTCCCCCCAGACCCTGCTGGGTGCTGCCAGGGCCTGCTAGGGGAATACAAGGGAGATTATTTGGTGGCTGTCCCTCCTGGATATTACCATCATTGTGTAAACCAGCTATTTCAGAGCGAATGGAACCTGGAACTGCTGCAGTATTGGACTCAAGGGGAGGAACTGCATTATTAAACTGGGGCGAATCAAATTGTGATGTATTGGGATAATGGCCTGATGCAAAAGGGGGGGGGGGGTTAGGAGGAAAATGGACTGTTGAAACAGGGGAATCGGCAGGTACAGTGGCACCAATAGTCATAATAGGGACAGATACACTGGGGGCAGCCATGATAGGGGCAGGACTAGAAGAGGATATAAGGGTGAGGGAGGAAGTGACCATCATGGAAGGGATGGGTGTGGCAGATGCAGGAAATTGTGACAATGAAAGGGCAGAAGTGGAAAGAGCTAAAGGAGAGGTAAGGGCGGAAGTGACAGTGAGAAGTGGAAGGAATTGGGCAGGGACAGAAGCAACCGGAGCTGAAAGGGAGGGTGTATCCACAGACACAGGCAAGAGAGAAGAATGCAAAGAAACAGGACGGGAAGGCATGACTGGGTTTTGAAGTGGAGAAGGAATGGGGCCTGGGAAATAATAGGATCCGTCTGCCCCAAGGACAGGGTACAAGGGGGTAGGAACTGGAGAGGGAGTGCTCACAGGTGTGGGCTGTGTGGGGGCTCCAGAGGTGGCCATCTTCCCTTTGTGCCAGGCTCCATCATAAGGAGGGGGATGGGAAATGTTTGTAACAGTTTCAACAAAACCATCTTTCTCATGATACACAAAGATTTTCTGCCCCTTTACATCTATTTCCTCCTCAATCCAGCCCTCCTTCTTAATCCCTTTAGCCACCCTATACCAAGCATCTGCGGCTTTCATTAATCCGTTATCTAGCAATATCCCATTCTTATCGTTTTAAAAGTTTTCTCCAATCCTCCGCCTAGAGTCTGCCCTGAGAAGACATAGTAATTCCACAAATCTTAACAATTTTATCCAATTTTCCTACAGCTGATTTCCCAGCTCTTTCCCTCACAAGATCACAGGCCAACCGACCTTGGAAGGAGCTAACATTTGATTGACCCATGTGCACACTGTAATATTACTGGAAAAAGCAACTGGAAAAGAAAGAAACTATCCCTGAACAAAATGAAACTGAAACTAAGAGACTGTGGGAGAGAGAGAATGATAGGAAACAGATTACAGGAATTATAAACAAAGGAATCAAACCGTGCACACAAAGTTTCTGCTGCTTATACACCAAGAAAGATGGAGGGGTGAAAAAGCAGGGGGGGAGAAGGAAAGTTTCAGCCAGCACAAAGGATTTTTAACCATGTGGCTGCTGTAGCACAGCTCACCTAAAGACAAAAGATAGAATAGGAGAGCAACAAGACAATTAACATATATGGTATCCAAAAAGACATATACAGGCAAATACAGAATACACAGCTGTAATTAAATTACAAACACCTTAAAATAAATGCCGGCTAATAAAAAAAACTCGGGTCACACACGCACTCAAATTCACATACAATATCTGCATACCAAAACAGGCGCCTGTTTGTATTTCTGTTCACCAAACTAGCTTAACTAAACCTACAAAATATAACACCTTAAAACTAGGAAAATCATAAAAGTAAAACAATAAAACTAGCTAGATCTCTATACCAAGACTCTCAGCCAAAACAACAAATAAAACAACACCACAATGTTAGGCAAGTATGCAACAGAAGTATAACAGATTCTCAGTCAAGCAGACTCTTCCATACATAAAACACACTCTTAGGAATGACTAAGGAAGTAGATAGACAATTGACAGGTTCTATTCAAATAAAGGGGACGTTTGGGCAAACTATATACCTGTTCAGTAGTTATCCACGAGAAGCCGGCGCAGACACGGAGTGCAGGCTGTAGCGGAGATGCAATATTACCCAGGTTATCTCCGCTTATAATCCAAGTGAGACTCAGGAACAAGTAAATAGTAAATCCAAAGGCAGGGTTTCCAGCAGGTCAAATACAGCAATCCCAATAACTGGACGACACACAGTTTCAGGAGCATAACTGACAAGAACTGTTTAATGATACAGAAACACAGAATATATACAGTTGAACATCTTGACAAACCAGATTAGACAAAGGAACTATAACAGGATTATAATTTAACCTAAGGAGATACAAAGGGAAATCCTGCCTCACACCTTTCAGGATACAAAGGTGCCCAGCTCAGATACACACAGGAAACTAAATGACTTACATAAGACAATGGGAGAGGTGACAAAAACAGGGATTAAAGATAGGATCCAATCTTAACTTGGGGAAAACACAGTGAATAGGACAAAGACTTGGATCCTAGTAATTACAGTACATTCCTCTGCTTGGGAGATAATTGAGTTAACCTTTGTATCAGCTCAATTATCTCCAAGCTAAAATATACAGGTTCTATACAATATTAATAACTTTCAAAATATGCATCACATTCACATAAAACATACATTTTCAGAATCAGCATACTTTAAATATGAAAATAACTAAAAATCAAACAATTCCACCCAGAAGTTCAAAAGTTACCTTTTTGGGCATTTTTAAAGGGCCACACACCCCAGGGCCATAGTCACAGGGGAGGAGGCTGGCAAACAGGCCTCTCCAAGACCAAGTGGTGAAGGGCACTTCGTCACACATCTCCCCTTTTGGGGGGAGACTAACCAGGTACCTGACCTTCTGTCGGTCAGTACCTAAGTTAGTCGATTCACCCACCCTCAGTAAACAAGTGCCAGAGTAGCCCACCCACAACAAACAATTACTGCACATAGGTATTCCTCTGGGATAACTGGGCAACACGCTGTGGGGGCTTGGGGGGCAGAGGCCAGCTGTGCTCTACCCCAATGCCAGAGCTTCTGTTAGGGTAGCCTGGTGGGGACTTGGCTTTAGAGGGGAGACATCACTTTCCCCCTCCTCCTTGTACTCCTGCGATTGTAGCTGGGGATTTGGACCGGCTGTCCAGCATCCCTGTGGGTCAGGCACAGAGACCACGGTCCCATCTGCGCCGTCTGGGAGATTGGTGTCTCCCCTTAGTAGGTTAAGCTGCAGCTGGGGAGAGAGGGTGCCGTGCTCCTCTCCCTGGAACACAGGCTGCCCCTGGAGAGGGAGACCGACAGTCTCCACTTCCATAATATTGTCCTGCTGCTGGGGAGAGAGGCCGACTGTCTCTGCTCCCTGTAGGACACACTGCTGCTGGGGGGTAAGGATGACACTTTCTTCCCCCTGGGGTGCATCTTGCTGCTGGGGAAGGGGGTCGCCTGTCTCCACTCCCAATACAATACTCTGCCGCTGGGGAGAGAGACCGGTTGTCTCCTCTCCCTGAAACTCACCCTGCCGCTGGGGAGTGAGGCCGATTGCCTCCACTCCCTGTAGGGTACACTGCTGCTGGGGAGAGAGGCCGGCTGCCTCTTCTCCCTTCAGCTTACACTGCCGCTGGGGAGAGAGACCGGTTGTCTCCTCTCCCTGAAACTCTCCCTGCCGCTGGGGAGTGAGGCCGATTGCCTCCACTCCCTGTAGGGTACACTGCTGCTGGGGATAGAGGCCGGCTGCCTCTTCTCCCTTCACCTTACACTGCCGCTGGGGAGAGAGACCGGTTGTCTCCTCTCCCTGAAACTCTCCCTGCCGCTGGGGAGTGAGGCCGATTGCCTCCACTCCCTGTAGGGTACAATGCCGCTGGGGAGAGAGGCCGGCTGCCTCTTCTCCCTGCAGTTTACACTGCTGCTGGTGAGAGAGACCGGTTGTCTCCTCTCCCTGGGACTCACCCTGCATGGGTATCCACAGTGGCGACCTGTACAACTCAAGCTCGAGGCACCTTGCCGCTTGGTTCTCCACATAAGTCTTAAAAGCCTGGTACGGTACCTTTGGTTTGTTCTCCTGTACCATGGGCACAATCTGGTTCCTCTCTGGAGTTTGTTGGACCTTCTGTCGTAGTACAAACTCCTGTACCTCCGTCATGGTTTTGGCGATAATCTCTGTTGGTGGGTTTTCCCCATAAAATGACAGCCGGAATTGCAATTCTCTTTTAAATTCCAACTGCCCCTGTTTAATCTGCACCAAAGCCGGACCCTCTTCTGCTCTGTACTCCGCCATGACTTCTGCAACCAGGACTGCCTTGGTCTTGTTGCTGGCAGGAATACCCCTTGCTTCCAGGAGGTCCTTTACAGTGGATCAATTTAAAGTGGTGTAATTGATCTCCATCCGTGATCCATCAATGCTGTTGTCTTTCCTGGTACTTGCTCCTCTGTGGGTCTGGATCCCAGCGCTGCCAACCAATGTAGCGGAGATGCAATATTACCCAGGTTATCTCCGCTTATAATCCAAGTGAGACTCAGGAACAAGTAAATAGTAAATCCAAAGGCAAGGTTTCCAGCAGGTCAAATACAGCAATATCCCAACAGCAATCCCAATAACTGGACGACACACAGTTTCAGGAGCATAACTGACAAGAACTGTTTAATGATACAGAAACACAGAATATATACAGTTGAACCTCTTGACAAACCAGATTAGACAAAGGAACTATAACAGGATTATAATTTAACCTAAGGAGATACAAAGGGAAATCCTGCCTCACACCTTTCAGGATACAAAGGTGCCCAGCTCAGATACACACAGGAAACTAAATGACTTACATAAGACAATGGGAGAGGTGACAAAAACAGGGATTAAAGATAGGATCCAATCTTAACTTGGGGAAAACACAGTGAATAGGACAAAGACTTGGATCCTAGTAATTACAGTACATTCCTCTGCTTGGGAGATAATTGAGTTAACCTTTGTATCAGCTCAATTATCTCCAAGCTAAAATATACAGGTTCTATACAATATTAATAACTTTCAAAATATGCATCACATTCACATAAAACATACATTTTCAGAATCAGCATACTTTAAATATGAAAATAACTAAAAATCAAACAATTCCACCCAGAAGTTCAAAAGTTACCTTTTTGGGCATTTTTAAAGGGCCACACACCCCAGGGCCATAGTCACAGGGGAGGAGGCTGGCAAACAGGCCTCTCCAAGACCAAGTGGCGAAGGGCACTTCGTCACACAGGCCAAGTCCAAAGACAGGAAAATATATAGGTAATTTACCATATGCAGAGGTGATCAGGCTCTTTTTTCCAGTCTCTGGGGGTCTCCTCTCCGGTCCTCAATGCGGCTTCTGTAGCAACACAACCCAAATGTCCCTGTTCGGGCGCCAACTGATTTGGATCAAAGCAAACTTTGCTTTATTGTCTATCTACTCCTTCCAAATTAATCAACTAATGCGCTGTCCCCTAGAAGTAATTCACACCGGAGACAAAGTTTCTTATCAGTGAAAAACCTGAGGCAAACCTTTATTTCCCAGAGTGGGAGATTCCTTTTAAAGCAGAAATACGTCATGTACAGATTCACAGTTAAACATACAGTATACATTCAACAATTGGCTAATACTTTCAGGGTTCTTATCTAAACCCACCCTACAGAATGTGACTTCATTACAGAGTTCTCCCACTCACATTCCAGCTCCATCTTGGTTACACAATGGGAGGGGGAGTGAGTAGTTACTGAACAAAGAAAGGCTGCAGGGGAAACAGTTACTGTTACTTTAACAGTGATTCTCCATTTTGTTGCACGTGGCACATAACTGTTAACTTACACAAAGGAAGTGGGGGAGGAGTTAATAACAGAAACGGAAATAGTTACTGAGCAAAATTATGACCAAGGATATTCTTTTAGGGAATGTGTGACAAATAAGACATAAACATAAGTGTATAATAGTAAAAGAGACATTTGTCCATAACAATATAGGGATATCCTGGAACATGAAATGCTTAAAGTTTTAAACTCACTGGTGAAGGGAGAGATTACCACCATAGGCACAAGAGGCACATATACCTATAATCAATAATACCAGGAAAGGATGTCGAGATGTGCTCAAGTTATAGACCCATATCACTAAATACAGATGTTAAAATATTATCTAAAATACTGAGTGAGAGATTAAAGGGGATTATGGAAGATCTTATACATGAGGATCAAGTAGGTTTTGTTGTGAATAGGGAGGGAAGCAACGGCATAATTAACTTGATGCATAGGGCCCAAAGATGGGGAATCCCTGCCCTGTTACTATCTACCGATGCTGAAAAGGCATTCAGCAAGGTGAATTGGTGATTTTTAATAGCTACTCTTGAAAAAAATAGCCCTAGGCCCAATGATGTTAAACTCGATAAAATTGCTTTGCATGCTCCAACAGCAAGAGTACGCATAAATGGACAACTATCACGACCGATTCCCCTGTCTAATGGAATGAGGCAGGGATGCCCTCTCTCACCAATATTGTTTGCTCTGATGTTGGAGCCACTCTTAAAAGCAATACAACAAAATATGGACATCCAGGGGCTGGAAGCGACAGCATAAGGTCTCTGCTTGTGTCGATTAAACTTTTTTTTCTTTGTAACAAGACCTTGCATATCTCTTCCAAACATAGTGAAGGAATTGAATAGGTATGGGAGAATCACGTATTATAAAATCAATCTCTCCAAGTCCGAAATACTCAATGTATCAATACAACCTGATTTGATCGGTGGTATAACGGTCATTTCCATTTAAAGTAAAACCTACTCGCATAAAATACCTAGGAATAGACCTTACTAATGATTTGGACACCCTTTACGATGTTAACTATTTACCATTAATGAATATAAAAAAAGATCTGGATAAATGGACAAGAATAAATATATATCATGGTTTGGATGAATACATCTGATAAAAATGAACCAAAGCCCTAGAATACTGTATCTTATGCAAACACTCCCAATAGCAATCCCGAAAACATTTTTTAGTCAATATAAAAATTGACAAGTAACTAAGATCCCAAGACTCTCCTTTAAACCATTAACTAAATCCGATAATAGAGGAGGGCTGGGACTCCCAGATCTAAAAGTCTATTACCAAGCAATTCCTTTATCTTGAATAATTAATTGGAACAACACCGAAAGAAATGATGGAAAGAATTAGAACAAGACTCATTTAATTTTCCTATAGAAATAGCACAATGGTTAGATAATAAGCAGAAAGCATTGGTAGATAGAAACCATACAATAGATTGTGCTACAATAAATACCTTTTAGAAAGATGCAAGCAAAAAACAATCTAATAAAAAAAGATCTCTATACTTACTCCACTTAAATATAATATGGATTTTAAACCATGACTTGAAAAGGGATTGTTTGATGGATATCTCACTATACAGACTCTATTCCCACGAATTGGCCACTTTTATGTTTAACAGAAAGGAGAGAGAGTGACCGATCTATCAAAATTAATTTCAAAGGATAAGAGATTTCAACTGACTAATTTGCAGATTATATAGTGAAGATACACTGTCATCTTTTGGAACTCTCCTCCCTTTTGTTTCAAAGAGAGGAAATGTGCTTGTCAAATATACATAATTATTTCTAAAATGTATAAAAACCTTTTGTGAAGACAACTTAAACCTTACTTTATTAAAAAATGGGAAGACTGTACTATAATACTGACTAACTCTGAATAGCAAATTACAGAGACTGCTCATGTATGTTCAATCTCAAGTCAAACTCAAATCTCAACCCAGTAATGAGGGATTTCTGGAAAAAGATAATAGAAACTATTAAAATAACATCTGACCCCAATTTTGATGAAACCCCCATGAGTGTCCTAATTCATCATAATAAAGTTCCACTCAAGAAATATAAAGTCATTGACTATAAGATTAGTAAATGCAGCAAACTCACAATGCCAAAGCTTTGGAAACAGCCTCTACCTCTGTGACCCAATCCTTATATCCCAGAGGCTGTCTATCTACAGAATGGAGTGTCTGATATGGGCTGGGAGGGGGGGAGATAGAGGCCCATAACAAAAGATGGACCCTTGGATTAGTTTCAGGCAAGGTCAGGAATTCCAGTGATTTTTATTTGAGAGGCTGGTGGGGGGTGGGGGGGGGGGGGGAAGAGGAGGAGGATTGTTTTATGGATATTACTTTTTTTCCAACCCCCCCACCCCCCTTTCTTTGGGTTTGGAAGGGAGGGAAGAGGTGTAAAAGGGAATGTTATTATTGACATGGTAGAGATTATGGAAATGTATGTCATGTGTTTTTTTGTTTTTTTTATATATATATTTCTCAATTGTGGGGAAAAATTAGATATTCAAATTTTTTTTTTTTTTTTAATCAAACCAGACAAAACAATACAAAATATTATGAATTAGACCGAATGAGAACAAATCCCAAAGTGTATACTACTAAATTCGGATACAACAGATGAAAATAGACAAAAGCGTTCAATATGAATATATACTCTATATATAGAACAAACAAAAGATGGAAAGAAAGGGGGAGAAGAGAAAAGGGGTAAAAGAATAAAGTATATAAAATGAAAAGGCGAGGACAAGATATAGTCTGAATATTCTTGAGACAATATCTTATGAGTATTTAAAACAATTAAGCAGGTAAAATTATACAGAGTTTATTAAAAATACAAAATTGATAATTGAGTAAGTTCACAAAGTACAATAAACATATAAAACAAAATGTAAAAAGATCTGAAACGTTTTTTGCTAGTTAAAGTTTCTTCAGAGGTTGACAGCTTTTAAAGGAACCTGCATGAAAGATCATTTATGGAATACTTAGATAATGAAATGGAAACAAATACAGAGCTAGTGTAAATATAGTAAATATATAAAATCAAAAACAAACCTATCCAACATTAAAAGAAATCTATAATACATATTATTGGTTGAAATTTCACTTAAATTATAGTTTGCCTCACAAAATAGTGTAGACAAAGATGCACATAATCGATTGTATGTCAGTAGATTAAACATTCTACCTGTAAAACATACTAAAAAACATCTGAGCATTTATAAATAAATGTTAAATTTTTTTTTAAAAAGGACTTGCATGTTTATAATGTCGATGTAGTATAGAAGATGATTTGATGATAAATGTGGGTGGATTTTCTACAAAAACATTTAAAAAAAAAATGTATACATATGTTGGAATATGTGTAAATAAACAATGTTTAAATACCAATGGTTGAAAAGTCTATTAATAAATTTAACATATTGCGCATATAGACTATTGTGACTGCCAAACTTACCCCAGTTACTATCCTTAAAGTGACAATACACGCTACTGACAACTTTAGTAACAGGGTTATTTTTAAGCAAAGCACAGTTTTGTTTTATGTTTATTTTATGGACATGAAATAAAAGCTAAGTTTTATTGAATTAGAGACTTCAAACATCTCTCCTTTGCATATTTATTGGACACATTATCAGTGGTATATTAATGAGACGGTCTCTTGCGTATCTTCCTTTGATACTACACTACTGATTTAACCCTCTTCCCCCGGCCAACTCTGCCACCCAACTTGGACATGGCAGTACTTTTTTTGGGATACAAGATGTGGCCCCCTCCTTTTTTTTGGGGGGGGGGGCCTTTGCTGCCAGGTGGCCTCTTCTCCTTTACTTACTCTTACTCGCTCTTAAATCTATTGATTTATTACTAGTAAGTGATCCAACTCCAGACACGATAGGTCTTCCTTTGTGGATTTGTGAAATAGCTGGCGGTTTTGGGTATTGTACATTTAATAGTTATATTCTTTCTTATTTAGAATACCTTCTTTTTTTTTTTCTTTCTACCTTTCTCTAATAATAGAGGCAAACTCGCTTGTATCTTCGGAAGGGAATCTTTCTTTTCTTTTTTTGTAGATGAATCACTGAGTTGTCGATCAATCTCTTGTTTATCCTCGTCTGTTGAGTAGTACCAAGCCACCACCCTTATCTGCTGGTTTAATTATATTTTTATTTTGAAGTTCAGTGAGCTTTTTCATCTGTTTAAATAACGCTGGTTGAATTTTCTGTTTTTAATCTTACTAAGGGCTCTGGTGACCAAGGTTTCAAAGGCTGCAAATAGGGCCAGATTTATAAGCTTGATGAAAGAAGGTGGCTTTTGGGCTTAAGATCATTTTGTAGAAAATAATCAACTGGAGGTGTAATTGGATTATTAGCGATATTTACTTTTTTTATTCAAATTTAGAAAAATATCTTTTTAAAGTTTACATTATGTGTAAATGTATTTGTCAATAAAAGCCCTAAATGCATCAAATTTGTTGGTTGGGGCAAACTTAAGGCCCTTATTCAATCATTTTATTTTCCCTATGGTTATGTTATGGCTTGACAAGTTGAAAATACCAGTGGGGGTTATACCCTTACCTGTTATTTCATTACTATACTTAAGTTACCCTTCCTCTGAGTCTATAACATTAAACAGACAAAGTACTCACCACACCTGTGTGAACCCACACCACTAAACTGGAAGTAGAATGTACCATTAGAACCCATGGAATGCATGGCTAGTGCAACCATTGTCATGGTAATCAGAGACCTTATTAGAAAACCCTCCCAATAGACTGCAGCCAGTTGAGGGTTGCTGGAGACAAATAGCGTTTTTTTATATATTTTTTTTTTATCACATTCAAACGGCTTGTTTTTAAAATGGGGATTAACATTCTCTACTGACACTATACAAAAAAAAAAACACAGCATATCTGACCATCATAAATCTTGAAATAAAACAACAAATGACGAGAGCAGAGAACACAGCACAAATAAAAAGCCAGCGATAGCATGATGGACTGTATATTATATGTGTAAGACAAGGAAAGAGGAGGGGAAAAAAAAAACAGCTGAAGATGAGAGCATACATTTAACGAAAAAAAATAATAATTTCAATGTCAAACTTAACATCTGAATCACAATCGGGGATCCTTGGTTGTTGCCAAGATTGGAATTGGAAAGGTTTAGCAGATCTAGAATGGGAAGGGCCAGTGCCACCTCCTTCAGATGCCAATCAAGCTATTTGGCTATTGGTTAAAGTAGGCTGCCTCTTGCTGCCACAATTGGCCGGCCTGGGGATTTGTTTAGGTTTTTGTGTGCTTTGGGGAGTGTATACAGCGCCGGACACTTCGGGTGAGTCTCTAACAGGTAATCATGTGGTTTATTTTATTTTTTTTAGAAAGTGTTTTACCAGGAAGAGTACATTGAGATTTCTCTCGTTTTCAAGGATGTCCTGGGGACCCAGTCAAGAATGGAGTTAGTTACACATTTAACAGTAGATTAAACATAAATACATATGTTTAAACAAGTTGGAAGGAGAACATACAGGGTAAATCATTATTGATACAAAAAAGGAACATGTACAGGATACAAAGGAGTTTGTAAACTAATAACCAGTACAATGTGTTTTAAGGGTTTAGGAGACTCTCATTTTCAGGGATTTTAGACAAGATGATGATTTGGCAGAATCAGGGAGGCTATTCCACATATGAGGAGCTCTGAAAGAGAACGCACCTCGACCCATTTCCTTTTTGAAGTGAGGGATCGCTAGTAAAGAGTTGGTTCAGCATCTGAGGTTGAAGGATGTGCAGGGAGTAAGAGTGAGCATGCTGCTCAGGTAGGGGGGGAGCTTTCCAGAGAAGTGGTTATGCCCTAAGCAAGCTAGGTGGAGAGTGCACCTGGAGACAAGCATGAGTGTTCTAATCACACTGTAGTGCAAAACGACACAAATGTATTGTACAGTGTCGAGTTTACAGAGATGGCTCTGCAGGGCAGAATCGTACACATCTCCATAGTCTAAGATCGGCATTAACATTTGCTGCACAAAAGGTTTCCTTACTGTGAAATCTAGGTTTGATTTGTTTACAGATAGAAAGCCAATCCTTAGGATAGCTTTGACACAAGCTTATCAATATGAAGACCAAAAGATAAGTTGGGGTCTAAACACATGCCAAGATACTTATATGAATTTACCTGAGTCAGGTTATAACTGGATTTGGTCTTGATGATTGAGGATTGTTTAATTTTAAGTAGTTTAGCATTTGTCTCATGGACTTTTTTTTTTTTTTTTTTTTTTTTTTCAGTGAGGAATAATTTGTTGCTAGCTATCAAATTTTCAACTTTAGAAAACTGAGCCTGTAGCACAGATTCCACTTTTGATAGTTTAGTACCACACGTATACATGACCATATCATCAGCAGACATATGCACATGAGCCAGGTCCCACACCGACGGAAGATCATTTATAGTGAGAAAAGCAGTGGCCCAAGAACGGATCCTTGAGGCACTCCACACTTGATTGGCAACAGGAGGGAGGCAGTATCAGCAATGAGCAAATCTTGAGTCCTATCAGAAGTATGAACGAAACCAGCAGAGCGACCTCTCATTTATACCAGAATAACTTAGATTGTTTAGCAGAAGATCATGATCAACCGTATCAAAGGCCTTTGCAAAGTCTAGGAAACCTGTGAGTTCACCACTCTCCATACCACTCTAAATGTCATTGCTCACCTTTTTAAGAGGGCAGTTCTCGTGGAGTGATTTTACCAAAACCAACCAACATAGTTGATCATGGGCACATATTTTTACAGGATTTTAGAAAGGATGGGTAGCAGTGAAATAGGCCTGTAGTTTGACACTGTTTACATCACCATTTCTGTGGATGGGGATAACTCCTGGCTTTTTTCCAGGCTTTGGGGACATAACCGGAGGACAGGGACACACTGATTAAGTAGGCAAAGGGTAGCGCAGTAACAGGTGCCTTCAGCCTCAGTAGCATTGATGGAAGTAGGTCCGGCCCACATTGTAATTTCATTTTTTGATTGAGAAGATGCGCTGCTATTTTACTGTGAAATTAGGAGCAAATTCAAATTCAGCAAGGTGCTTGGCCAGGGGAAATATTGGTGGTGACTCATCTGCAATAGAAAGTGCCATGATTCTCATTGGGGTGTTTTTAGCTATAAGAGCTGTGGTGCATCCTACAAAGTAGTTATTGAATTCATTTGCTGTTGCCATTGGAGATTTTAGAACTTCATTATGTGTTTTTTAATTGTGGATGGTTCTGAACGGCACGGGGGGTCATACATGTTTGTTTTTTATGACACTCCAAAATTTGGTCAAGTTGCCTTGGCAAGTTTGGTTTGTCTTGCATCTATTGAGGATGTGCTAATAAGCGTTGTGTTCTTGGTAGGAGCCAGTTTGCTGAAATTTTGACCATGAAGCATCCCTGAAATGGAATAAGTCCAGGAGGTCAGCTGAGACCCAGGGCGGATGGGCACCCCTTTCTCTCACACTATGCAGCGGGGCATGTTGATCACAGACCTCCATGAACTCAGATTGAAAATATCTAATTGCAGAGTCCAGATTGGTTATCAAGCTTAACCTGCTCCACAGACTGTTGCTCAAGTCACTGAGAAAAGACTGGAGATTAAACTTAAAACATCTTGCAACAATTACTCAAGGGGTTGATTTGATAGGTCTTACTTTCCGTACAGAGTACACTAAGCAATGATCACTGGACACATTGGGTAGAATGCCAGACTACTGGATTCTTTTGGGACAAGATGAAAGGATCCAATCCAGCAGCGTATGGTTAGAGCTGTTGGGATTCATCCAAGTAGGAGAAGAAATAAGCTGGGTTAGGTGCATGGATTTGAACAGTGAGCATGTTTTTTTAACATTGTTGTGGTCTAACCAGTCTACATTGAGATCTCCATGAACCAGCAGCTCACTTTTCTTATTCAGGACACTAATATCTCCCAGTAGTTTCTTGAGACTGAGCAGGGGAATTTGGTGGGCAATAGATCCCTACAAGTACTAATGGTTTTGAGAATGGGTGTAATATTCTTCCGGCAATAACTTCAAAAGTAGAGTGGGTACTTGATAACAAGGTCTATGAAATTCAGTGACGTGTGTGTGTATATAAAACAATACCTCCTCCTCTCATTTGTCTTTTCTGGAGCAGATGTATCCATGTATCTGTATTGCAGAGTCTGGGGTTCTAGGGATTAACCAGGATTCAGTGATGACAAGAGTTTTAGGTTTGTACTCCTGACACCATAAATTTTGGGTAGAAGGCTGTGTATGTTGCAATGGACACAGGAGAGGCCCTTATTGAAAGAGACGTTGATATTTGTACTAGGACAGGGCCCAGGGTTGGTTTCAATGTCCTTTGCCAGGGCAAGAAGAATGAACACAAATTTGCAGACCTGCTTTCACTGACAACCTATGTTGAATAGATGGAGAGGGTGGGGTTTTGTTTTAACACTCTCCACCAGCACTCACTAGGAAGTGCACATTTACAAAGCAGTCTATGGAGTATCACTACATTATTTTGCAAGGCAGGGGTCTGTGTATCAGGATGAGTGGGAAATGGCTTAGTTTTGCCAGGCATAATGAAAACATAATACCTTTAACTTGGCTGATCATTCTGGCAGTAAGGCAGGTTAGACAAGAGAAGAAGCATAGATTAGAAGCATTAAACTAGTATCTCCTCTAGGATGCAACATTTAAAGCTGTAGTTGAGTTTATTTTAATGTGTAACCTGTTTGAATTATAACAAGTGAATTCATTGTTTGATGTGACCCTAGTAGACTTTATTAAACAGACAAGTTACAAAGTAGCCTTAGTCAGGTAGCTGCTAATTTCCAAAACCTGAGTGTAGGTGGAGGTAAATCTACAGGAGAGAAGATATTGAGGGGTAAGGTTTATAAAAGAAAATTTACCTGGTTGTGGGAGGGATTAAACACCCTTCTTGCAAAAATCCAAATGTGTGCTGGGATTCTGTAGAGAGAAGGATATGCATATTGGAGACTTTATCACCCCCCCCCCCCTCCCCCCGTCTGTATAATGTGGGCATTTTAACACAACTTTTTAAGATAAGAGAACCTAGAGCATTAAGGCACAAAAACGTGGCTATAAGTTAAAGGTTAGAGAAAATAAAAATTAAAGAAACAATGGTTACCACAACACATGCAGATAAAAGGCTTACTATATCACTAGTAGACGTAATACTATACCAATTAAGGTCACATTCAAGAGTTGCTAGCAGTTTCCTTTAGATTGGATATAACCTGGCGTGTTCAAGTCAGTTACAAACACCCTTCTTGCAAGAATCCATATGGCTGTGTGCTGGGATTCAGGGATTCTGGTGTGTTCAAGTCTGTTACAAACACCCTTCTTGTTTAGTCTGTCTCCTGCTGCCAGTGCTTGATCTAGTAACTGTAGAACCCCCCCCCCACCCCATTTTGTTTATTTAGTGAGATTTATAAAAGTCGTTGTTGTTTTTTTGTTTTGTTTTTTATCTAGTTTGGGCATATATACATGTCTTTTTCCATTTCTGTTTTCATATCCCTTCAATAAAAATAAAAACACATTTATACTGTTAGAAGAAAGATGATATTTATGTGCAAAAAGCCTGTGGGAAATCGGTATCTTGCTATATAGACTGAACCCCAAGTAACCTATAATCAGTTGCCTGTAAATCCAGTCATCCTGTTATGGTCAGTTTACTTCAAAGAATATGCCTAGAGCTGAGATAATCGATCACTTCTGACCATTCACCCTAAGGGGATAATCCCCCTTTACCTAGTACCATTCTGACCCTTTAATAGAAAGCTAGTTTCTCTAAAACTACATGGAACAAACCACATATGTATACTTTCACACTTAACCCTTTCATACCCAGTCACACACAAAAGTAGAAACATGGTTGGCATACAATGGCTGCTGTGAAGCTGAGACACCTAATAAACATTTCGTCTTCCCTTTTGTATACTTTAACAGATCCTGCTAATGAATCCATTAATAAATGGTTGTGTGACAAGGTGGAGCTTGTTGCACAGCGATCCATGTGTTCCTTTTCATGTGGGTCATCATACAATGTATCAGCCAGACTTCCTGGGTCTTTTAAATTGCGGCGTTCTTCACCTTCCAATAAAGGCATTGCGTGGTTAGTGCCAGTATACTTTACAATCAGCACCTTTTAATGAGAAGAAAGAAAACAGACACACAACAGCAAACAAAGCCACAATCAGACCAGTCACCAGTTTTGCTTCAAGTGAACAGAGCCATCCTTCAAGACCAAATGGATCCCATTCCTTACTAACCTCGCTTAGTTTATTCTGAATTCTTGAAATTTCATCTGAAGGGTATAAGCCCAGTTACCGCATAGCCAATAGATACTTTGGGCAATTATGATTAGATGGGGTCCACACTGACCTCCCACCATTCTTTGTACCCATAATCCTCCTCCAGACATTTTGACTTTTCACATGTTCTGACTTCTTTATATCAGCAGAGGTATCGGAAACAATGCTATGTTCACCTTTTTATACAATTTTAAAATCCAATAAATGCGCTTTTTTTTTTTTTTTTTTTTTAGAAATTCAGTCGGGTAAGGTTATCAAATATGCATTCAGATACAGTGCACTATGATATTCATAACTGGATTTTTCTAGCTTTTTATACAGCTTGTTTGTGACCCCTAGAAAGCTTCTAAAACAAATTGCTTACCAGTAGACAGAAGGACAATTGGGATAGGATGTGTGAGTAATTAATAGAGGCATCAGTATCCATTAACATTCTGCTGTGGACCTACCTTAATTTATCAAGATATTTCCCCATTTCTTGCTTCAACACTGAATCATTTTGAAGCAACATTCATTTGCGGGCCACTGAAAAATGAAAAATTAAGGTTTTGGGAAAATATCCAATTTGTCCAAAACATTTTTATGAGGGCTTATTCACATTATTAGTTTCTGGTGTGGAGCCTTCCACTGCACAGACTAGTCTCCTTCTGTTATTTCTGTTTTGATATTAATTCAAACAATTAATAATCCTAGTGTATTGTTTCTGGACTGCTAGAGAGAAATCAGTTCATCTATGAATTTCAGGATGGGTACGGCAAGGAAAAAAGATCAAGATTAGTCTTTATTACCTTACCTAATTTGGTGTCAAAAGCAAACACTAAGACATGGCTCTCAGCACAACATGGGAGATCATTAATAAACATATTAAAGAGAGGGACCAAAACAGACCCCTGAGGTACTCCGCTCAATACCCTGGTCCAATTTTAGGATTTTCCATTTACAACAACCCTTTGTGTTCTTTTAGCCAATTTTCAATCCAAATACATACATTTGCCCCCAAACCAATTTGTAGAGTAACCTTTTGTGTGTAACAGTATCAAATGCTTTAGCAAAGTCAAAATAGATCACATCAACTGCCACACCTAGATCTATATTTTTACTGACTTCTTCATAGAATGTTATTACATTTGTTTGACAAGACCTGTCTTTCAAAAAACCATGTTGACTTTTTTTTTACTAATTACATTCTGATTCAAGATGTATTCTTGAGTGTATACCTTTAGCAATCCTTCAAATTTCCCCATTACAGATGTCAAGCTCACAGGCCTATAATTACCTGGCAGAGATTTTGATCCCTTTTTAAATATTGGAATGACATCCGCCTTTCGCCAGTCTGTTGGCACTATACCTGAACTGAAAGAATCCCTAAAGATCATAAATAGTGGTCTGGCCAGAATTATGCTTAAATCTCTAAGGACCCTTTGGTGTATACCATCTGGCCATGGGGTCTTGTCTATCTTAACAGAGTTTAATTGCTTAAGCACTTTTTCCTGTGTCAGCCAATCCCATGTTTGCGGTGACTGTTCTGTAACTTCTGGTAGCATGGGCTCATCCATCGGTTCTCTGTCCTCACTTACCAAATTTCCCATTTAACAAGGGCCCAACATTTTCCCTCTCTAGCAATAAAAAAAAAAAAATTGGGTTAGATTTACTCTCCTTGACAATCCTTTTCCAATTTAGCCTTTTTAATTGCCTTTTTGCAGGCATTGTTGGCATCTTTGTCCTCTATAAATGATAATGCTGATCCCTTGCTTTTATAATGTTTGAATGCCCTTTTCTTGTTTTGTATTTCCTGTTTTCATGTTACCGGTACGCCACATTGGTTTTGATTTGTGCCTTTTGTATTTGTTTCCCAAATATTTATATATTGGGATGTGTACTTTTGTAATGTGTGCTTAAAGGAATTCCACTTTGTCCTCTGTGTTTAGTCCAGAAAATAATCGTTCCCAGTCTAAATGTTCAATCAATGCCCCTAGTCCATCAAGGTTGGCTCTTCTAAAATTATTTTGTAGGCATAGTTACCAATTTCCTTTTTTGCATTAATCTCAAACGAAACCATGTTATGGTCACTATTCCTCAAGTGTTCTCTTACTTGGATGTTTGAGATGAGCTCCTCATTGTTTGTTATTACCAAATCCAGACATAAAGCATTTATTCTAGTTGGGGTGTCTAATAATTGTGCCATAAATTTGTTACTAAGCAGGTTCAGAAACTTGCTGCCCTTAGCGGAACTCCAATCTATATCTGGGTAATTAAATCTCCCATGATTAAAACTTCATTCAGATTTTCAGCCCTTTCAATTTGTAATAAAATCTGATCTTCTCCATCAATGCTAATATTTGGTGGTTTGTAGCATACACCTACAAGTAATGTGCGATTTCTTTTTACGGTCTATGCCAATCTCCCCCCACAGTGTCTCCACATTAGTTCCAGTTACATTTTGCACACCTTCTTTAATACTGGGATTTAATTTAGGATTTACATATAAACAAATCCCTCGGACTCTGTCCTTTCTAAAAAGTGAGTAACCTTGTAAATTAACTGACCAGTCGTGGGTCTCATCCCACCACGTTTCTGTGATTCTGATTAAATCATACTGTTCAGCACTTACCAGTATCTCCAGCTCACCCATTTTGTTTGTCAAGCTTCTTGCATTTGCTAAAAGACATTTAAGATTACTAGCCATTTTCTGTTTAGTTGACAAACACTTAATGTGTGCAGGTTTAATTATATGGACCTCCCTTTGGTCTATGTTAACCCCACCACTGCTTTCCTCCTCCTCTCCCATAGCTAGACCCACCTTCCAATCTACCCTAGCTACCATTGCTTCATTTTGATCTTGACCCTCCCCCCCAGAGCTTAGTTTAAAAGCTCATCTAATCCTCTAGCCATACTCGCCCCTAATACTGCAGCCCCCTCATCATTGAGGTGCAGCCCATCCCGTCCATAGTCTGTAGCCGACTGCAAAGTCTGCCCAGTGCTCCAAGAACCCAAATCCCTCTTGCTTCCACCACCTTCGCAACCACGCATTAATCTCCCTAAGCTCCCGCTGTCTCCCTGACGTAGCGTGTGGTACTGGTAATATTTCCGAGAATATTACCTTGGAGGTCCTTTCCTTTAGCTTCTTTCCTAGTTTCCTAAAATCATTTTTTAGGACCCCCCCACTTACCATTATCTTTGTCATTAGTACCAATGTGTACTATGACCGCTGGATCATGCCCAGCCCCTCCCAACAATCTGCCTACCCGTTCCGCAACATGCCGAACCAGAGCACCCGGGAGACAACATACAGTTCGGCATTTGGGGTCCAGGCGACAGATTACCCTATCTACCTTCCTAATAATAGAAAACCCTACCACCACAACCTGTCTAGCCTTCCTAGTGTCCTGGCTCCCAACTGTGCTGGGGAGGCTACTCACCTGGCTGCTAGGAGAGTCCGCCTGCCCCAGAAATGCCTCTTCTGAGCTAATCCCCCCAGCATCCTCACACAAGCTGGCAAACATGTTTGGGTGAACCAGCTCAGAACAAGCCTCCCTAGCTCTCCGACCCCTACTGCCCCTTACACAGCTAACCCAGCGCTCTGCCCTAGACACCTCTTCTTCTACACTGGCCCCAGCCAATGCCTGCACCGTGAGCAGTAAACTCCGCTCCATGTTGCTTATGTCCCTAAGTGTTTCCAGTTGCCTCTTTAGATCTAGTATGATAGTCTCCAAAGCAGTAACCTGCTCACATCTGCAGCAGCAATATGGACCCTGGGGAACATGCTCCAAGACAGCATACATACTGCAAGACATGCACTTAGTGGCATTGTCCAACATGCTCTCTAATGTAAACCACAAAATTAAAAATAGAATAAAAAAAGATTTATACTTTACCCTCCTTTCTTTTCACTTTAGAAGCTGCTCACTTGAATTCGCCTGGCTCACTATTCGCCTGCTCCTTTCAGTTAAATGGCCTTTCTAAACTCTTTCTTAAACCAGTCTTATCCACTCCTTAATCTCCCTAAGATCCCGCTGTATCCCTGATGTAGTGCGTGGTACTTTTTAAGTTTGTCTAGTTCCCCAAAATAATTTTTAAGGAATTCCCTCACCTGCCATTAACTTTGTACCAACATGAACTAAGACTGCTGGATCATCCCCAGCCCCTCCCAATAATCTGTCTCTGGAGTCTGCAACATGCTGAAACCAAGCACCCGGGAGACAACATACAGTTCCTCAATCAAGGGGCCTGGAAACAGATTACCCTATCTACCTTCCTAATAATAGAATCCTCTACCACCAGTACCTGTTTAGCCTGCCTAGTGTCCTGGTTCCCCACAAAGCAAAGTAAGCCTCACAGAGAGGGAAAATGTATAATTAGCAACACCGTTCCACATGTTTTCCCTCAACCTTTTTTTTTTTTTGTTTCCCCCCTAAATCCCATCAAGACTTTACACTGCACACAAACAGTGATCCCCTTGTGATGTGATTCTACAGGGGAGAATATTTTCAGAGTGGGTTTGGGGGTTGGGAATGAGTCAGGAGGTAGTTGAAGCAAGTCACGGGAGGTGAAGTTACACCTGATAGCGTCTATTTTGTTTTTGAAGTGAGAGGCAAGGTCTTGGGCCATAAGAGCGGAGCAGAGGAGCAGGGAGGGCAGAGGAGCACATTAAATGTTGAGAATAGATGTTTGGGATTTGATGAGAGGGTACATACAGGGGGAAAGGTGAATGGGAAGTTAGAGATGGCACATGATTTAGTGAATACTAGGTCTAGTGAGTGACCGACAGTGTGGGTTGGAAAGTTGGTCCCCTGGGAGAGGCCAAAGGTAGAGGTGAGGGAAAGGAGTTTTGAAGAAGCAGGAGAGTTGGTTAGGTCAAGTGGAATGTTAAAATCTCCCAGGATGAGACATAGTACATCAGTAGAAAGAAAGTTGGGAAGCAATGCAGAGAAGTTGTCAAAAAACTTCAAAAAGGTCTGTGAAGCTGGAAGAGAGGGGAAGGTTAGACTAAGTTTGTGAAAGATGGGGGGGTCATTTAGAGTAAATTTCTACAAATCAGATAAGAGAAAGTTAGCAGAGCATTTGGGGAGAACGATAAATCCAACAATATACACTAAGGTGTTAAAGGTTATTAGTTAAGTAGAGTTACAAAGAACGTTTATACAATACAGATAATACAAAGGAGTTTAGATGTGGCTAATCAAAACAAGTATTAAGAGGGCCCAATCTGGTGCAGTTGGTAAAATCTTCTTCATATACCTTTTGCAGTATTAGAGAGAATGCAATACAGCCTTGGTTACTTGAAGTGAGATGTATAAAGGAAAAATCAGGTCAGTCACACAACTTTTGTGGACTTATCTATCTTTGGCACCAGAACCACAGGGGCAGTCCAAGGGCGTTTGTACATGGTAATTACCTCCTTGTTCTAACATTGAGACAAACGTAGATTTGGGATCCCTCTCAGTGAAAATGGGCAAAAGCTGAAATGGCCAGCTCTAACCTACTCGGGAGAGGAATCATTATTTTTTGTTCACTTGCACATTACAGAGGAAACCTCTCCATTAGCAAATCAGACTGGTCCTACACGTAAGGGCAGTCCAGATCCAAATAGCCTGGCAGGCCTCCTCTGCACGAGGAACACAGCAACCACAGACGTACGTTTGGGCCTTCATTGGCCTCGTCAGTGTGGTATGGCTGGTATCCCTCTAGGTGCACAATAGAAAAATAAAGGATAAATGAATACATTTCCCACCGCAGTACCCCATGATTATGGTTTAGAAGATGTTTTTCCATTTCTGCCACCAGGTTGTACTAGACATGTCAGTAAATTAATGTTCAATACTTTTGAAGTTCTTGTTTGTGAAATAACTTAATGTGAATCCGGTCTCCAAAGGTTCATTGATCTTGAATTGATCAACCCCTTCTTGCCAAGGGGTTTCCTCAGTTATGCTACGCTTTATCAATGGGGGACCCCAGGGTCATGTTGATTTGTAAGTAATGAATGTACAGTCATGTGTACGGATTCTTTCTGGATACCTTGTGATGCAATAAATTCCTTGTGTAATTGGTTCCCCTAAAGAGCAGTGTTTTGTACCAAATTCACACTTCATCGTTTGGCTCTGAGACAAAGCCCCTGCCCCAGTAGGAATACCATGTCAGTAGGATTTACTCTTCACAAACTCTTTGCAGTATGAATGATTATGCCAACATGAATCCACTATGATTCTCTTGCTTCAGTAAGCAACCTAAGAAATTAATTTGCTGTAGTTCTATGCCATGTATAACCACATTAGGATACTGCAGCTCTGCATGTAACACATGCTTCTGTGACTGGTATTCTACTTGATAAGTTGATGGCTATTCTGACACCACTAGATGGCACTAGTGAAGTGGCGCTACAAGTATTACCCTGACATCCCACCCAACTGTTGACCCACAGTTCTCTATGATCATAGGCAAACCCACTTATATCTGGTAGCTCCGCATTACCAATATGGTGTATCGTTATAGTCTTAAGGTTTGCACCTTGATCTTAGTCTGTAGATAGTTCAGTTTGCATTGACAAACCCACAAAATCTCATGAAATGTGTTAATTTCTCAATTATACAGACCAATATTTCCACTGTATATCTGTTACTTTCTTTGTTAGACCCTCCATTAGTGTATTGATGGTTCTGAGTTTGCATAACTTTGGAATTTAACATGCCCTCAGACTGGAGTGTTGTAGTCATGCTAGATATGTCAATAGAATTGACAACTCCCAACCCCGGTCCCCACACCTCTCAGAATAGTATCCAATCTCCCTCCTATTCCTAATCCTGCTTCTTGTTGCCCACCTTCCTAAAGCCTTTTCCATAGTGGATGTGAAACTAGAACAGTTCTGAAAGTGTTGAAACCAGCCAATCTGTCAGTTTATCTGCCAAGTAATCAACTGGGAAATATCATTCCTGACTATAGAGGTAGGTCTCGTTAAGCTGATTTGGAAAGGGCCACTATAGAGACCACTCAAGTCTCCAGACACTCGGGTCTCTTCCCATCATCCATTAGTGAAGGAGTTGTATGAACATAGGTGGAGGGAGGAGCCAATATTGTAGGCTCTCTTCCTCTATATTCAACAGCACCTTCACCGCACCACCTTTGCTATGTCCTACTTCCCAATTGATTCCCTTTTTAATACATTTGTCCACTATAAGTTATCAGAAATTCTCTAGTTACTGTCAAAATGATATATAGGATTAATAACGCTATTCCATACTGATCTTCAACCTCTCGAAATATATAGCCCATTTTCCCCAAATAGTACTTTACACTCCCAATGTTTCTCATTTCCCTTAGTCTTTCCAAAAACACTTAATGAAATGATGTTGTCTCCCAACAATCTCAACCACCCACACACCCAAAATCAAATGTCACATCTACACATGGAACTTGTAGATGGTCACTGGTCTAAACCCTGATCCATCCTGATATATCATGTGCATAGTTCCATCTCAGTTGCCTACTTAAAGGAGTAGTGTTTAGTTAGTTTTAGTTAGCCCTCTGTATAGTCTTGTATAGATGAAGCTGTTGCTGGTTTGGACTGTGATGAGCTTTTCCATCCAAATCAAGGTAAATATTATAAGTATATTGATTAAAATTATCATCTTGGTAACTTTGGTATAAATCTGTGAGGGATCAAGAAATATCAGTTGTTAGCAGGTTGCTCTGTATCTGGTGCAAAAACCCCTTTGTATAATTTACATTGGACCCACTTATGCCTTCTGTCCTTTTTGGGGTTGGACCTCTACTTGTAAGACTATTGTGCCCAATGTGTCTAGGATTACATAGGGACCATGAAATCCATATGAATTGATTTCCAGGGACCATCTGCAACTGGCAAATCTCTTGAGGCATCGGCCTTTGTCCCTTGGGACATAGATTTACCTGGGCTCAAATAAGGCATTCCTGAATGCAATGTAGAGCTGAAGTTAAGGCCATACAATTTGTCTCAGGTGATACTCTAATGCACTCTGTTCAGTGTGACTCATAAATCCATGTGTGTGTTGTGCAATGGGCCTCTGCAAATGGTTTGGGACAACAAAAAAAGTCTCTCTTGTTGGTAATTAGGACCACTATAACATAATCCTTCTTTTATAAAATAGTCTTTGTTGGTTCTGAAACAAAAGATAAAGGTTAGGATCCCTATACTTTTTGGCTTTTAAATCGGACACTTATGAACTTTGATCACCAACCTTGGCTACCGAGTCATTATTTATTTTGCACATAAAGTGCTCCTCCCATGTTTCCTGTGTCTTTCATTAAATGCCATGCATCCCCATCTAATGCAGTCTCCTTTGCTAACAAATCCACATTACGCTTTGAATGCTCATCTGAGGTGTTTGAGCTTTTACGACTGCTGCCTGGGTGCTTTAATCCCCATTCAACAGATGTCCCTAAGGCTTGAATGTGTCTCTCAGAATACAGACAACATATATAGCATAACTGATGTAGGAGTATTTCAATCACTCACATACACCTCAGATTTTCAGAAAATCTCAGAGGGTCTTCACAAGATGTTTAAAAATCGATTGTTCTGTTTGGCATCTTCTCTCCCATTTGCTCTCCAGTGCATGTAAAAATAGAGAGAAATACACAGGAGCAGGGGTAAAGTAAAAAATACATGTTTTAATAAAAGTAGTATATGCTTACATGTAGTGTTGGCGTATACAGCATGCAATCAGTTTCTGATGGATGGATGCACGAGCAGCAGACGGCTTGCATAAATGCAATAGGAGATGAACACATGCAGCAACCAAAATAAAATAAAATAAAAATAGTTATTCTTAAAATGTCGTCCCAATAAACTGGAAGATCTAGGGGATTGAAGGTACAGTACTGTAAAAGTGCCACACTATGCGTTTCGCCCTCTCCGGGCTTCCTCCTGGTGTGTATTGTAGAAAATCTTCTTGATTTTATTATTGCACGCCTTGTGGCTTCCGGGTTTGTGACGTCATCACGACTCGCGTCACGTTCCGGGATTTGCACTCAAGATCACACAAGAGTCCTTCATTTGGTTGGAAGTGACTGGCAAAGTGTATATACTCAAAAACTTACATGGGATAAAAACTGTTTGTGCATACATCTAAAACTTCCCTTTTATGCACTAAACCTTCAAAAAAGCTTCTATATAATATATAGATTTTTGTTTACATGAAAAAATCTATGTATTTTTTCCAAATTTTAAAAAGAAACATTAATATATTTTATTCTTTATTTGTTAGGAATGCAAACCACTCATATTAATGAGTAATCTCATACATAAGATAAAATGAAAGTTTAAACAATGAATAAAAACTATTTCCCACATTTTCACACATGGGATATTAAAAAACTTTATTGAACTGCGTCTTTGAAAGTTTTGTGCATTTTATTATAACAAACATAAAAATGTACACAGTTATAAGAAATTATACATATCAAAATCCACATTTAGACCTTAGGGTTGCAAAGTGTCCACATCAAATACCCATTTCATCTCAACCTTACCCATTTCTCTATCTCCCCCTCTCCAATGTTTCTTCACTTTGTCAGTGGCCCAAAATGTTAACCCTTTGGGATTTTTATGGCAATGAAAGAAATGTTTTGAAAGGGAATGCTGTGTGATCCCCTTTCTGATATTTCTGACATGCTCCCCCATCCTTTTCTTTAAAGTTCTAGATGTTCTCCCTATATACTGAAATCTGCATGGGCATTCACACATAGATCACATTAGTGGAGAAGCATATCAAAAATTGTTTAAATGAGAAAATTCTTATTAGAAAAAGATACATATTTGGTAATAGGGTATTTTTGTTAGTGTAGTGACACTTTGCATGGCTCACAGTTTTTACATCCAAAGAAACCAGGTTTTTGGGTTAGAAAGGGAGTTGGCCCTTTTTGTTATTGTTTGTTTTCCCAAAGTAGCTTTTTGTAAGTTTAAGCCCCCCTAAATATAACATTAGGCTCTACTGGTATAAGTTCTTTTCTTTTAAAGTTTCATCTTTGGATAAAATACGTCAATGTTTTTAATCATTTTCATAACTTTCTTCGATTTGTTATAATCGAAGACTAAAGGTAGGTTGAATTCTTTTGAATCTTTTGTAAATTTTTGTTTATATTGTAATAGGGTATTTCTTTCTGTATTTGATATTTCATTTATGGTTTTATCTAAAATGTCTGAGTTATATCCCTTTTCTTTAAACTAGTCTTTGAGGATATGTGCTGGTTGTAGGTACACCTTGTCGGATTATTAATAACCATAAAAATATAAATATGAGTTATTAATTATGAATCATAAAAAATATGAAAATTGATGATTCCTATATATGGGTCCGACTAAAAATACCCATATCAAGAATTTATGTATGTGAGAGTTTGGATGACGTTTTTACAAAAGTAAATGCAATGCAACAATTATTAATAAAATAATGAATTTATTGAATAAAGAATAAAGATCAAATGGTAAGCAAAATAGCATAACAACAAAATACAATATCAATAGATGTTAATCATAATTCACATGTATGACTTATAACATAAGTAGAACAAAACATGAATTATGCAGCTCTGTACCTATATCAACATGCATGTAGAATAATTTACTATGCAGTACGTTTCTGACCATAAGATGGCCATGCATTTTATTTAGATACAACCTACCGCGAAAACCGCTTCATTCAATGCAGGACGTGCCAGGCACTTCCTTTGTCATTAAGGGAGTTTCTCCCAGGACGTGCCTGGCACGTCCTTTGTCGGCAAGGGGTTAAGATAAATTTACCCAAATATATATGCTAATGACATCCATAAAAATGAGATTATGCTAGAAACAATTTACCACATTTATACATTACCGGCAGAGGTTGGTTTGCAGTTGAGACTCCTTCCATTGAAGAATTGAGTGATGGGAGTTACTCCTGGGACTTGGCTCAATACTATGGGTATGGAGATTATAGTGAACATGTGCTATTAAAAGCCTTATATTCCTGAGTTCTCCCCAGAAGGAGAGAGACTCAGCCCGTTTCTAAAACATTCCCATCTCTCACCCCACTAGTGGCAGCTCTCCCAAAATCAGTCTCCCCAGCTCTTTTCAGGTATCTCAGGTCTCCTTTTTCTACACCCCCAGTACCAACTTATCAACCAAACCTTATCTCAGACTCACACCCTGTTTCTGTAACTTCTAGCCAATTGAATGGATGGGTGTATTTAATTTAAATGAGATGATGTCATGGTTTATAGCTACACCTGGATTGTGAGTATAATATAAGACAATATATGTTTAAATGTCTAAAGGTGTTAATACAATTTGAAATTAGAGTAAATATGTATCATATTCTTATTCTTATCATTGCACATTAAATAAAAATGTATAATAAAATATAAACCACACTAATAAAACAATAAAAACAATATTCTAATTAATATGTAGGATTAATAATACTTTACATTTTTATTAGTGAAGGTGTGATATAATTATATATTTTATTGGGTGATTTGAATCAACTAGGTCTATTTATAATAACCCTTATTAGATTCTACAAATCAAAAATCCCAATAATCTCAGTGTGTCTGTGTCTGTCAGTTTCTGCCAGTTTGGGTGGGCTAGCAAGTTGCAGAGAAGCCCCCCTTCTCCTCTAGTATGTACACAGCTGTGTCTGCATCAGTACAATGAGATGTAATAAACCTTGCACAACAATGGCCACCTTATCTGTTCCGGTGATACTATGAACTTATCAGTAAAATATTTGGTTACAGATAACAGAGTTAGGAATGTGGAAGACTTTCCTTTTATCCTCAGGGACACAGAATAAGACTTTAACACACAGAAGGATGTCCAAAAACTGTCACAAAATGGAGGCTGCTTGCATCCATCTTGTTATACTTTGCTTCTGCTTTATTCATATATACCAATCTCGAGATTACTTTTCAATACCTCTGACAACCTCTACATCCATAAAATTTCTCCTTATTCTCGTCTATTGGCTTTTTGGGATGCCTTTAAGCCATGGTGGATGGTGGCAGCTATCATGATCAATATAGATAATTGTGTTAACTTTTTTGTTTTGAGAATACCCGTTTCTATATAAATATCGATGTCCAGAAATTGAATACTTTCTTTACTGTAATTTGTGTTAAGTACATAATTCTTGTCATTTTTACACCAGAAAGTGAGAAAACATTCCAAATTAGTAGTATTTCCTTTCCAAACAAAAAATAGGTCATCTATACACCTTCTATATAGCACCAGGTTCGCCTGCCAGTCATGCACTTCCCACATATGTTGGTCCTCCCAATCTCCCATGAAGAGGTTGGCATAACTGGGGTTATGATTTATATGAAGTGGGGTAGAATTTTGACTTCCTTTTTAAATTTAATTTGGCTTTATATGTTGTTCCTAAATCTTCATTTCCATCTCCTATTCTATTTGATCTTGAGACATAAAATCTTTTTAGAGTTGCCCCTCTTATAAATTTATTTATATCTATATAGACCGCAAAAGTGTCAAATAATTTTTGTGGTCCCTGGTGCCCCCCTGAGACAGGCAAAGGTCGCTTCCTCCCCAGGTGCTGGAGCTTATTTTTGTTTTAATATTTTGTAGGCCAGCGAGGGCAGCTATGACAGCCTGGCATCTATCGGGAATGGACCTAATCAGATGGCCGTTCAAGTCTATAGGCAGTTCGTTCTACCACACCCATAACAAGGTGATCTCTCGCCGGGTCCTCGGCTTATGTCTGTTCACCTCAAGTCCGACCATTCTCCAAACATTCTCGATCAGGTTCAAATCAGGACTACTGGGGGGCCAATCCACCAGGCACATGCCTTTGCACTCCTAGCACTGTCTAACCGTTCCAGCTCAGTTGCAGGGAGCCAAAATTCGTGCTGGAAGATGCCGAAGTCCTGTGGCTGACCGAACAACCAACCTTCCGATGGTGGGCATCAGTGATCTGGATAAAATCCGTATGTACGACTTGGCATTGACAGTTCAGTCTACCATGTGCAAATCTCCTGTGCCTTTTGCGCTCATGCAGCCCCATATCATTTGCGACACCGGGAACTTGACGGTGGAGAATACGCAGCTGGGTAGTTATTCACCCCTGAATCTCCTGACCTAGGCTATACAATCCGTCCCATGAATGTTGAACTTACTCTTGTCTGAGAAGATGACCTTCTCCCACATGTCAAGTGTCCAAGCCTTGTGAGCTCTTGCCCACCTTAGACCCTTGGCTCTAACGGTCTCCATCATAAAGGGTTTCTTCCGGGGGCGGCGCGCGATGAGCCCTGCCTGGCACAACCTTCTCCTTGCTGTTCTGTTGCGACCATCACCTCGTGGCCACTATCCAATACCAGTTGATTTGCTGTGACGTGAGCCAGCAATCGTGCAGGCAGAGCTGTACCAGCAGCCTGTCTTGTGAAGCTGTCATGCTCCTTTTCTGCCCTTGACCTTTCCTCTGCTCCATATTGCCTGTCTGAGTATGCCTCTTCAGCCAACGACTCACTGTGGACTGGTGTGTTTCAATCCTGTTGGCAATCTGCCGGTATGATAGACCTTCACTGCGCAGTGCGAGCAATACAGCCTTGACTTCCGGAGTCAGTTGCATCTTATGGCTGGAATCTCACCATGGGCTGGTTCTATGATGAGCTGGAACAAAGAACAGGGGGTCAGGGTTAGTCCAGTGCCCACAAACACACTCACAAAACTGTTATTGTTAAAAAAACAAAATATATTTTATTAGTGATAAAAGGGTACAATACTGTATTTAATAACTGGCGCGATATGTCCACTACTGTAAATATAATTGCATAAACACCAGTGTTTTGAACCACAACGTCGAGACAACTAAACACTAATTGTCACAAAAGCACCCTATAGCAAGAGTGCATGTAACTTGGTTATGGTGGTGAAAGGGTTAACATTAACTATCTAGCTGCCTTAGATTGGAAATAATGAGAAAAGAAACCCTTTAACACACCCCACACTTAATTATACTGATATAACTAATGTTCTACCACCACCAAGTCAATTTATAAATGGGGTGCCTTGGTCCCCCAAGCAAATTAGACTAAACCCACAAAAAATGCTTTAACACAATATCTATGCAATTTCAAATTACCAATAATTGGTTTCATCAGGCAACATGAGGCTCTTTAGCAGACAAAGGCAAAACTTAATAAAGGAATATTTTTATTATGAACAAAACCAGTCACAGTGCATACAAAAAATGAAATCAAGTCCATAGGCAGTTCGTTCTGCCATACCCATGCCGGGTCCTTGGCTTGTGTCTGTTCACCGCAAGTCCAACCATTCTCCAAACGTTCACGATCAGGTTCAAATCAGGACTACTGGGGGGCCAATCTAGAAGGCACATGCCTTTGCACTCCAAGCACTGTCTAACCTTTCAGGCTCGGTGGCAGGGAGCCAAATAGCTGCCCGAACAGTCTCCCGACGGTGGGCATCAGTGATCTGGATAAAATCCGTATTCGCCCACATTAGACGCTTGGCTCTAACAGTCTCCGTCATCAAGTGTTTCTTGTGGGGGCACCGTGTGATGAGCCATGCCTGGCAAAACCTTCTCCTTGCCGTTCTTTTGCTGACAATTGCCCCCGTGGCTTCCCTCCAATCCCAGTCGATTTGCGGTGACTTGAGCCAGCGATCGTGCAGGCAGAGCCGTACCAGCAGCCTGTCTTGTGATGCGGTCTTCACAAGACAGGCTGCTGGTATGGCTTCAGACCACAACATGGCTGGTTTTTGAGACCACTAAACACTAAATTTCACGAATGCACCATACTACAAGAGTGCATGTAACTTGGTTATGGTGGTGAAAGGGTTAACATTCACTATCTGGCTGCCTTAGACTGGAAAAAATTAGAAGTTCACTCCCCCTTGTGTGGTGGAACAACCCAGTCCTAATAGAGAATGTTGATTCTATTTTCTTTCCCGTGCATGTCACGAAGATCATAAATTGCAACAAATAAATAGAGGCAAGAATTAAGTCACACTTTATATGTCACGCTTGTTACCCATGACTCCATACCACAGATTTCACAATATAGAAACATAGAATGTGTCGGCAGATAAGAACCATTTGATTCATCTAGTCTGATACTAATACTTTAATTAGCCCCCCCTCCCCCACCGGATGATGCTGCTTCAATGATTATAGTTAAGACGGGAAAGGTTCTGGCCAGGGGTCTCCCAAAAAAAGGTGTTTTTCTGTATATGGGTAATTCGCCCTAAAACAGCTATTCCTTCTGTAGGAAATGCCAGGATGATGTTCCTCACCCTCTTTTAATTGTTCTAGAAATACTAGAGTATTTTGGCAGACAATGTGTTGGCCATTTCTTTTGTAATTTTCTTTTTTTTTTTTCATACTGTTACTGTGATTCATGTAAAAACAGTTGCTTTCAAACTGGAATTTTTTACAATTGCCAGATATGCCTCTGTCATTTTGATACATGGTCTGTAGTGATGACATGTACAATATGGAAGTATAAGTATTAAATGCACAACTACCATACCATATTGCATGACTTTACTTCCTGCCAAAACATACTCTTTATGGGCTTTGCACTTGCTTTCAATCACTTGTGATAAAAATGCATATAGACCTACTTTCTGAGCAATCTATCTTACTAATGAAAGAAGACCATTTTTATACTTTTGGTTTATGCTGTAACTCTTTGAAATGCTTTTCAAAGCTTTATTACCCAGTAAGAGAATTCTGTGCATACTGTAAATCATCATTTGTCACGCATAAATAATTTGTGTGCATGCTTAAAAAAATCCATTACTTGCTATAAATCTATCAAATGGAAAAACTGGAAAATTTGCCAAATAAATGCAGTTTAGGAAAACTACAGTTTACAATAGATATATTTGGTATAGTGTCACTGCATGAACACAAATGTACTATATATATGTACTATATATAATATATATATATATAACTCATGGATCTGAATCTAAAACAAATCTTTTGATTTAACCCCTTCGCGACAACGGACGTGTCAGGCACGTCCTGCTGGGAACTCAGTCTATGATCACAAAAACCGCTTTAACGATGCTGGTCTATTGCATTAATGTTGAGGCAATAGCCAGCACCAAAATTTTGTTTCTGGGGCACCCACGATCGCCCCACGGAGCAGCATGCTCCATCAATATGGCTATGCCCTCTGGTGGTCTGAGCTTCGAAAGTGAAAGTAAATTCACTTTCGTCGCTCTGAATGTGCTGCTTGACTGCCCCTAGAGGTAGCTAAGCAGCATAGCAATGTAAAAAATATTTCATTGGCTTAAAACTGGTTATTTAGTAAGATTAGCTTATAGTGTTAAAATTTAATTTAAATATATTAAGGGATAGCATAAGGGTTAGCGTTGGGGTTCAATTTAGTGTTAGGGTTACATTTTGGGTTCGGGTCAAAAGGTCAATATAGGGAAAAAAAGAAACAACTATTTTTGGTTTTTGCCCCATGACTTGCAAAAAAAATGCCAAAAAATATGGAAACATGCATATTTCTGAACTCGGGACAACATTTATAAACTATTTAGATGGGGTCTTTTTTTAATGATTGTATTTGTGTAAATTATATTTTAGGTCAAAGTTAGTAAAAGTGGGTTTTGAAAAAAAATTTCATCATATTTTGATTTTTTTTTGCAGTAAATTATAAGATATGATGAACATAATAGTATCTAATGAAAGCCCTTCTTATGACGATAAAAACATATCATTTGTGTGGGTACAGTATGTGAGAGAAGAAAATTGCAGCTAAACACAAACACCCCACAAATGTCAAAACAGCCATTGTCACCAAGGGAAAGTAAAGGTGAAAATATCTTGGCACTAAGTGGTTAAAAGTATTAAACTAAAGCAAAAATGTATTCATATTTACTTGGTCTCATAAGTGATGTTAAGCATGCATCACCTTTTTTGGCACCATATGCAAATAAACTTATAGGCTGTAGTATATGTAATTTGTATTTCTGGGGGAGAGGGAGACTACTGAACAAAAGATATGCATTAAAGGGAACCTATAGTTCTTGTAAGTCCTCCACTGGCCTTCATCTTTTTTTTTTGAGCAGCATCTTTCAGTTCATTGAATTGTCCTGTACACATCTAGTATAGCTTCCCACAGAATATCCCAACCCAGAATACTCTTCATTTAGTGATAACATCCAGAAGGACATTTTAGGAGATATTTAGACCGTTATGTTCACGTCACCCATTGAACTACAATTCTTAAAGGTAGTTGATCCCCAGTATCTTGTATACGTAGGGCTGACATGGGTGCCAGTGTGTCAGCGTAATAATGGAAATCTAGGCAGACGGCCTAGTTTAAACATATGAATGGCAATTTTAATACAGCAATATTAAAATAAGTGTAAACAATAAAATGACAATATACAAATGCAATACAAATAAAAATGTTCCAATCGCATGGGGACATTAACATATTCTGGGATTTAAACGTTGTAAAGAAACACCCCTAGTTTACCCTGGCTTCCCAGTAAAAACAAGCTTGACACGACCTAGCATCTCTTACAGCTACATACTCATGGTGCAAGGATCCAAAGCTCCTAGCCTCACAAGCTAAAGCAAAGGTTTTGGTTCTTCCTCTGGTGGACTGCAGACTGATCTCCATCATAACATATCTTCAACATATTAACATGGTACCTTCATATCTAGGGCTTCAACATAGGTATTGGGATGAAAAAGGGTCCCTTCCAATCGGTCTGCTGTGGGGCAGGACAAGATAATGTCTTATTTTACATACTCGTTCTCTAGCAGTGAGCATGCCATTATTTGTCTGGAAGTAGAGATGAACTTCTGTCATTGGCTGAATCCAGTCTCTGAATTTCAATACATACCCCAGACACATCTTTTGTGAGGTATGTAGTTACCCTTCCCATGCCTCGATGACTAAAATCTAGTGGTCCCCTAATATTCAGGGATAGGCAAACTGTATATATGTATGTATGTATGTGTGTTTGCCTATCGCTGAATATTAGGGGACCCATAGCTTTTAGTGTAGGAATAGGGCTGGAGTCTTTTATACCATTAAATATTTTAATCCGATAGGATGAAAGGAAACCGTGTTTGTTATGCCATAAAGTGAAAATATGGTGTTGTATACCGGTTAAGTATAATTGAATAGTATTGAAAGACAATGTTAAGTGAAGGTGGCGAAAAGAAATGAAAGTAACCATTGTCGCCAAAGAAAATGTATCCACAATATTAAACTCTAGCAAGAACCGGTTAAAAATGTGCAATGCCCTATCACATGATTTTTTTTTAAGTGTTGACTGAAAGCGCCAACTGTGAGCTAATAGTCTAGTCCATAGTCATGTCTTGCAACAGTGGTGCCGGGGTAGCTACCTAGTAATGCTCTGTGGAATTCCTATAATTGAGTTTGAGCTAACCGATCAGCTGCAATGTTAACAGCTGGGATATGTACATATGCATAGCTTCTAGCCTTGTCTGTTTTCTCATGAAGCGCATATTGGTCAGGGATGCGGAGCTTCCTTTGACAATGTGGCATGTAGCTGGAGTGCCAGGGATAGAGAATTCCTCCCCAACTTCTGGTAGTGGCGACATACTAAAATTAAAGCCTAGGAGGTTATGAGAGACCTTTCCTGTACTGGTTGGCTAACTACTGCCAACTGAAAAATCTACCTAGGTTTGGTGAGAGGTGAGGCCCTGCTAATTGCCAAGCGGCTTGAGGAGGCTCGATCTATGAGTTGGCCCTGAGGGGATTTCATGGCCACTGAATGATGTGGTGGTGTCGGCCTCTCTGTGACTTATAAAGCGTGAGATACAACGGGAGTGACAGGTGAGGTCCTCTCTATGCAACAAATCTAGACGATGAAAATACATCAGTCTGAGGATGGGTGTTGGCATAATGGCCTGAAAAATTAACTAGTGGTCTCTTAAACCCTATAAGCCAGTATATACCTATCTATTTGCAGGTAGGTGGAGGGGTAGGGAGTTATTATAATATTGAGATCAACATACCTGATGTAATACCGTATATGGAGTAGGTCTTGGGTAACTCAGCCCCTGCAATACCAGTATATAGCTTGCCCAAGTTGAACCGGCACTAAATTAAGAGTGGACATTAAACTAGTTGGCCTAGTGCCTATGATCTCTAGACAAAATGAGACCCGGACCACAGCCAGAAAAAAAACTTGAAATATAGACATGGGTAACATCATAACCAGCCACTAGAGGCTGACATTACAATCCAGCAGTAACCCGAACATGAGTCAAAGGCATTTCATATGATTTCACGTAAGCCTTGTTTGAATGCATAAGGATATAATAGGGCGTTCAGTTACAGATACACTAACGGCCTGCATGTGGGGCAAGATTCACATGTAACCGAACATTCCATAACTAAAGCATTTATACAAGACATAACCGTATGAGTATAGTCTATTATGTTTTGTGAGTATAGGGCCGAACAGTTGTGTGCGTGTGCATACTCCCAAATGCCCACTAAACCTATGCAAACCATGAATTAGGCTAGAAATAGCTGGAAGACTCAAAGTATCCTCGTCTTTGGTATACCAATGAAATACAATGATCAGATGCGTGCAAATCTGGTAAGTAAAAGCATAGAGCCGACCCGATATGACACTGAGCACCCGTGACTGAGGTGCGATGGTCAGCTTTATAACTCCCGGTTTTGAAGATTCCCGGACAGTCTGTGAGGAGAACAAAGGAAGTTAAGTGTCCTGGTGAGGCCTGTATCAGCGAAAGTGGTGGTATTCAAATCGCCAGACCTGAAATGGTAGTAAAGAGAGGTCTGGTGTCCCTTAAGAAGGGAAACCAAGCCCCTCCCACAACTACAGGCTCAGCCTTACATATATGAAACAAATGTATTTGTACTTTTCTATCTTGCATAATGTCCCTACACATTGTACCATATGTTGACAACTTACATATTTTTCTTTTGCTTTTAGTATTACCAGTTTCAAGGGCTCTTTTTTTAAATTCCATTGTTAAAGCCTTTCTCCAGGTAGCCTTTTTCTAAGAAGTGGTGCTTAGATGTAGATCTTATCCAATACGTATGCTTCTGTGTAAAGTGATGATGCCAACTAATGCATTTAAGCAGACTATTCGATGTATGACATCACCTGTCCAGATCAAGGCTATATCATCGATGTACCTGAGCCAAGTGAAAACATGACATGAGCTGTCCAAAATCCTTTTACAAATGCAATATTTTCAGCACCTTCCCATTGTCATCCCTCTAATCTGTCTATATAATTTATCAAACAAACTGAAGAATCAGATTGCGGAGTGACAAAACCAGATAGCGAAATTATATCCAACGAGTGATTTATTAGAAAATAAATAGTGGCTAGCACAATCCTGAAATGCCACAACACACAGAAGGGATCCGCCAATCCGATGCTTCAGTTTGTTTGATAAAGATTCTATGGGCGGGGGTTGCCCAGCATTTGAATGAAAAATCCAGCAAACATCCGTACAACTACAAATAAGTCTGCCAAGAAGATAGCAGTGAGACCCAGATACAGCTCCTTTTTTTAAAATCTTTTCTATGTTTATATACTTCAATATATAAATATACTATACTATATATCAAACCAAAATAAATCAGGGTGAGAATAAATGCATATTGTGTGTGATCACTATTTGTTTTTTTCTTATTGAAAACAATAAACCTCTTTTCAATCAAAATGGGTTTTCCTGGTGGATGTTTTTATTCTTGAAGAATTTGTGTTAAGCAATATGTTGATATTGGTTTACATACGTAGTCATATTGTTTTCTGAGGAATCAATTCCTTATCTTTAGCCTTTCTGAAGAGGAAATTCGATTCTGACTGGAATTTATATTAGTCTTATTTTAAAGATGGCGTTTTGATCTCTTGTCTAATGAGATTTCTCTTCAGAATCTCCTTGGTCAATGTAATTCTGAAGTTCCTGACTCTAAATGCCTGAGCTGTCAGTAGTGTGTGGAGGTTATTGTGCGTTCTCTCCCATGGTTTTT
This sequence comes from Pelodytes ibericus, assembly GCA_036172795.1. Lineage (NCBI taxonomy): Eukaryota > Metazoa > Chordata > Amphibia > Anura > Pelodytidae > Pelodytes > Pelodytes ibericus. The sequence goes on from CM069861.1 coordinate 190,778,129, forward strand.
CTGGCTTTTCCTATGAAATGTTATCACATTCCTTGCAAACCTTTTTTTTTTTTTTTGTATTTGCATTAGTTCCTTAATTATACTTTTGTGTCAAGCTGTTCTTTCAATTTGATTTCAAGTTAAGTGTTAATCTGAATTAAAAAATGTTTTAAATTTCCGTTTTTAATTGATTGAGTTCACCCAACCTATGAGTTTCACATTCTTTCCATCAATTGTTTATAAGAACTGCACACAATGTCACAACATATTTTAGATTTCTTTTAAGAAGAAATTGGATGTCAGATTAAAATTCATTTTGAGCCCCCAACTCTTCAGATCATTTTTCAAGTGATGGAATTTCTCAACTTACCCACATTTAATTTATGTAATCTTGAAATTGAGAAAACATGTGTTGCACACAAATTTGCTCAAATATAAATGCAATATATAGTCAGATGATCCTCCGTGTCAATACATATGGAGACAGAGGAGAAAATACAAAGTAGTGAAGTAAAATTAAAAATGTGACCATTAATCCCTTAGTGACAAGACATTTTCACCTTGACTTTCCCTTGGTTTTGACATTTCTGGGGTGTTTTTGTTTAGCTGCAATTTTATTCTTTCTCACATACAGTACCCACACAAATTATGTTGTTTTTATAGTCATAAGAAGGGCTTTCATTAGATACCATTATGTTCATCATATCTTATAATTTACTACAAAAAAAAATCATAAAATATGATGAAAATTTAAAAAAAAACTTTCTAACTTTGACCTAAAATATAATTGACACAAATAAAATCATTAAAAAAAGACCCCGTCTAAATAGTTTCTAAATGTTGTCCCGAGTTCAGAAATATGCATGTTTCCATATTTTTCGGTGTTTTTGTTTTTTTCCTAATATTGACCTTTTTGACCCCAACCTGACCCCAAAATTTAACCCCAACACTAAATTTAACCCCAACTCTAATCCTTATTATATCCCTTAATATGCTTTAATTTTAATTTAATTTTAACCCTATCCCTTATGCTAAAAATTATTTAATTTTAACCCTTTAGGCTAATCTAACTATATAACCAGTTTTTAATTAATTATTTATTTTAAATGTTTTCCATTGCTATGCTACTTAACTACCACTAGGGGCAGTCAAGTAGCATATTCAGAGCGACGGAAGTGAAGTTACTTTCACTTCCGAAGCTCAGACTGGCAGAGGGCATAGCCATATTGACGGAGCAGAAATTTCAGTGCTGGCTATTGCCTCGACATCGAGGCAATAGACCAGCACAGTTAAAGTTGTTTTCGCTATCGTTGATCGCGAAAACCGCTTGATTCACTGCAGGATGTGCCAGTCCTTTGTCGTTAAGGGAGTTTCTCCCAGGACATGCCTGACAAGTCCTTTGTCGCGAAGGGGTTAATAATCGCCACCTCCCGAGTATAGGGCACAGTATTCATTCAGCATTTTAAAAAAATGATATAAATTAATGTGTGACCTATTATCCGTATGAATCAGAAAAGGTCAGTGCACCACAGCATTGGATCCTGAATTATAGATTGGAAACTTGCCATTCTCAATAAGAAAAGCGGTATTCCTATACCCCAAACATAATGCCAGAAGCAATACATGGTCTCCTACCAGGTATCTATTGGCAAGAAGTGGATTACGGTAGGGTATTATCCATTCATAATAGATAAAAAATATATATAATATTATATCCACTGTTATACATTAGAAAGTGCTATACAAATGTGTACTTATTTTATTAGGTTTACAGCAAACCAAAAGAAATCTATGGCACATATGTTAAGGATGCTTGGATAGCACCTGAGATTCCTTAACTTGAAAAAAAAAACTTTTATACTTTTTTTCTGAAATTTCTGAAAGACAAATCAATTCTTCCAGATCTTCTGGAGAGTTTACTTTAGAAATTCTGTAGGGCTTTTCCAGCAGCCACAGACAGTGAACTCATTACAGATGCTGATGGACCAAACCAAGCAGTCATCAGAGGACAGAATGGACTCCCTTGGAATTCCTGTCTCTTGAAATGACTTAAATGGACCTATTACCAAAATAATTTTACATCAGTCAATTGAAAATATATTGGTTGTTAATTTTTCTAACCAACAGAATTGCCATATGAACATACAATTTGCTTTCAGTGAGGATGTGGCCACATTTACGCCCTGTATTAGATCGGTGTGGTCAGAAGTTGAATCTGAGCTGCAATATTTGCACCTTCCCCATAAAATGAAGTGCCCTTGTACACTAAAATATAGCTTTAAGTAGAAATCTAATTCTAGTTTTTAGTCTGGTTTATAAAACTGCTGATGAGTTAAGAAAAGTAACTCCCAAGCAAAGCAATGTTTAAAATGCTGAATATTAATGCAAAATAGTTTTTTTCTAAGCACATTGTATCTCAGTCTTCTGCCACATATACATTTTATCTACAGAACAAAATGCATTAGCATTTAATTTTCTATTTCAAGATCTGTCCGTTGATGCATTTGTTCTTTTGTATAATTCATTCATTTCTAAACATGTTTCTACTCTGTTTTGTGTCTTTACAATAAGGCCACAGTAAGGTTTTTACTCCATTATCTCTCCCCCTTCTGTTTACAAATTTACAGTTTAGAATATAAATCCCCTAATTACAGGCACTAGACTGCCTTTTTGCCTGATTTATTAACTAGTAAATGAAGCCTAATATCGTTCTGGACAAAAACAAATTGAGTTGTAACACTGTAAATAATAACATAGCATGCAAACTGTTTACATTTATATATAAAAAAACAAATACGCTTTCAAGATTTTTTTTTTTTTTCTGAATACAAACCTTGTATTTGCAGCTGAAATGGGGCTGTATTTTCCAGCTTCTATACCCCATAGAATCCTTCTTTAGCTAGCAATGGGGCCATGGCCGAATATTTATTACATAAAAATGCATTTACACTAGAACAGGGTAGGTACAAGAAACACATGTATGTATACAAAACACTTTAGTCAAGAAAATACATAGAATAAAGTAAGAAAAGCATGTATTTTCCAATAAAGATACATATAGAAACAAAATGCATATCATAAAGACATATCGAGAGGTATAAATGTATAGTTTTACAAAGTATTGTATAGTGTACATGCGTATCCAATTTTATCTTTTGTATGTATATTTACATATTTGTAGATCCTGGGGGAGCATGTGTAAAATACATGGGGGGGGAGAAACCCTAATGTGCATATTTCCAATATGTTAGATTTTAGGGAGGTAAGAGGTAAACTATATGGCGTATCTTTTATGATGAATGTATAAATAGGGCAGAGGATTGGTGAAGAGTTGCATCGAGGTAAATTTATACAATGTAAGACATCAAACTCTGAATTCAAGTCTTTAGGCTTTCTGGTTTAAAGATCAAAAATCCATTTGGCCTTGAAGTTTAACCTCCACAAATTGTCACCCTGTTCACCAAATTTGTACCCCATCTATAGCCTGGATTATACATTTACTGCTATCACCCCATTACATTGCAGAAAATGCTACCCAGGCAGTGCTTCTTGAGATTTTCATGGGAGCTCACCCAAAGTATGATATTTTTTTTTTTTTTTGCTTTGTATTCAAATGAAGCAATGTGTTCACACACTGTTTAAGCCTTCTAGTTGACCCACATATTGGACCTTACACATATCACGTAAACAAATACACAACTAGAGTTGAGCGAACCCGAACCGCAAAGTTCGGGTTCATACCGATCATTAGGAGTTTAGGACCCCGGACCCGAACTGTGGAGACCGGGGGGGACATTAGGTCCCCCCCAAAATTAATATGTTCGGGTCAAGTTCGACCCCGAACCCGGACTTTTTTTTCGGAATTCGGCCGAACCCGCCAACATGAGTGTAATTGCAATTGACGTATTTCTTTATGGGATATGATAAGGGTGTCCTCCACACATATATACATGCCTTTAACACTAAGCCATGATTCATGAGGCCTACTACTGGATTTAAAGAGGCTAGGGGATACTACAGAACCAATGGTAGCCCTTCTCCGCTGTGTCACTCAGTCTCACACCCTTTAGAAGTATGGGTAAGGTTTATTTTGTTAATTTGGGTTATTGATCTGCTTAGGACTGGAAGTAAATCCCCACCCTAATGTGTATACTTGGAACCTATATTACAATCTATTGGCCTAGGGTAAGGTAGAATACTATTTTGTTTACTCCTGGAATCGGCGGAGGAGACAAATTGGCTTTGGTCCATTCTCATTGCTCTTAAAAATGTTTTAAGAATACGGGGAGAGTAACATTCAGACCAAAACACAGTCTCTGCATTTACAGGATTCCAAAACAGTCATCTCGCTCTGCACAGTACTTTCTCATATGCAAGAACTGGCCTGTTGGCATGTTCTCTGAGAGGCTGTTTGTGGGACGAGGATGCATGCAAAATGGTGTTCTCACTGTTTTTTCTTTTCTATAAGATTTTGTAACAGTCCTAATTGATTTTGATTCCAAATGAAGAACATAAAATGTGATACTTAGAGGATCTCTATAGGCTTTAAACTGTAAATTAAAGGAATTGTGATTTACTACCGTAATACTTTATATAACTCCTGTAAAATGCAATAAATGTACTTAAAGGAAAAGAACAATCCAAAGATTTGGGAATCTTCCCACAATTCTATATAGAGATGGGTATAAAGATGACCTCCATTGTCATCCAACACCTTTTGGTGGTAGACCTGTTTTTGAGAAGATAGTAAATACAGCATGTCAACATGGTACTGAAATAGCTTCAAGCAAGTCCCTTAAGTCCCTTAAGTCCCTTAAGATAGGAAACAAGTCTCAAAATAAGAGGCTACAGGTACATGTCCATCAACCCTGACAAATGCTCATTCAAAGAGTCAATGCCAGATTACATTACCTTAACATTTATTTATATAAGGCCAACAATTTACATAGGGCTAGATACAGAGCATACAGAGGAACTGCATACTAAGTTAGACAAACTTGGACATACTTACATGAGGTAGAGAGCCCTGTTTGCAAGCTTACATTCTAGAGGGAATGGGGGACATGAAACGCATAAGGAAGGCTATGTGGATGGTTGGCACTAGGTGGGTTCTTGCTGGATTAGTTGTAAGCTACCTGATATTAACTGTGGTTGAGGACAGTGAGAGCTGGAGGGATTGGCTAGAGGTAAATCAACTGGTATGTTGGATGGGTAGTACGCTTTATTATAGAGATGAGTTTTGAGGGACTTTTTAAAGTTTTAAAAGGAAGGAGAGCACTGGATGCTCTGCAGAAGGGAGTTCTAAAGAAAGGGGGCAGCTTGGGTAAAATCTTGGAGGCGCGAGTGGGAAGATTTGATGAGGTTGGAGAGCTGTAATCCCATTGAGGAGCACAGGTCCTGCAGGGAAGTATTGGTTAACGAGGGAGACAACATATGGAGGGGCTGAGGAGTAAAGGGCTTTGAAGTTAGACAGAATTTTAAACTTTATCCTAGAGCAGACGGGGAGCAAGTGGAGGGCATTGCATAGGGGAGCAGCCGAATCAGACCTACGGGCAAGAAAGGAATCTGGCAGCTGTATTTTGAATAGATTGCAGGGGAGAAAGACGAGCCATAGGTAGACCAGTCAGAATGCTGTTACAGTAGTCAAGACGAGAGATCACAAGCGAGTGCACTAGTATTTTGGCGGTCTCTGCGCTGAGGAACGGCGGAATACGTGCAATTTTCCTTAGGTGCAGACAACAGGATTTGGCTAAAGACTGAATATGAGGACCCAAGGAGAGAGCAGAGTCAAGTGACCCCAAGACATTGGATGCTGGTGCGATAATAGCATTATCAAAGGTAACTGTAAAGCCAGGTGTACTGGACAGTTTTATGGCAGGAAGATGATCAGCTCCATTTTGGAAAGATTAAGTTTCAGGTAGCCATCAGACATCCAAGTGGAGATGGCTGACTACACGTACACGTAACACAATAGAGGGAGTAAGGTCAGGGGAGGAGAGGTAGATCTGAGTCTCATCCGCATACAGGTGGTATTAAGAGCCAAAAGAGCGGATGAGTTCTTCTAGAAAGTTTGTGTACAGGGAAAACAGCAGGCCAAGGACTGATCCTTGCAGAATGCCATCAGAGAGTGGAAAAGGTGACTATGTAGCTCCAGCAAGCGACACTGAATAGGAGCGCTCAAATAGGTACAACTCGATCCATAGGCAGCAGATAGATCTAAGAGGATCATCACTGAGAAGTGGCTTTTAGATTTGGCAGAAAGGAGGTAATTTGATACTATAGTGAGGACTGTTTCAGTAGAGTGTAAGGGGTCAAGTTGGTCAGAAAGTCTGTTAGCCGCAAGTTGTCTCCAGCAACTTGGAGATGAAGAGGAGAAGGGATATAGGACTGTAGTTAGATGGAAGTGTGGGGTCTAGGGAAGATTTTTTTTTTCAATACAGGTATGATTTGGGGATGCTTGAAGTATGATGGTACTATTCCAGAGGAAAGAGAGGTGTTTATGAGATGGATTATAGTTGGTCAGAGTAGAGGGGATCAAGACGGGATGGGATCTAGTGCGCAAGTAGTAGATCTCGAGCAGGAGAGTAGATAGTCTACCTCTTTCTCAGCTACAGGGGAGAAGATATTCAGTGTGGGTTTGGGGGATGGGAACAAGGCAGTTGTTACTATCTTCCCGTAAGAAGTAATCAAACATCAAAGCCCGTCCTATTCTACCTGACAGTCATGTGAACTCCCCAGGGAACATCATATATAACCAGGGACATTTGTTTGTAAACAGATACACAAAAGAATCCTATTCATACATAGATCTATATGCACACACATATACCTACATGCAAGTATACACATGCCTACACAAATATACATACACAACCATATATACATACACACATACACAGACCCATATGCCTACACTCCCCCAATTGAATCGGTTCTGACTAAGAATTGATTCACACATTCTTGCTAATTCTAAATGTTCTTCTTTTGTGCATTTTACATAGCTGTTTGCACAAACAACAATAAAGTCCAAATAATAGAATAACTAATACAAACTGTATGAAAACAAACACAATTGAAACAGTTCTTAGCAATGGGTGTGTATGTCCTGAAAGTGTTTTGTTAATGTTTGGAAACTGGCCTCCTATTTTCTTTTACCAGTTCCTGTAATTCTATAACCCTCTGATTATTTCTTTTAAATAATGTAGCCAAGTCTACCATAAGTGATGGAATAGTTTTAAACAAGGGAGGAATCATGGATTCCCAATTGCCGAGATCGGTCTGCCTTACATCCATAGAGGCCTGTTTAGGCTGTATGTTGGCCCTGATGATTTCATTTCCAATCTTTATTGATCCTTCTGTGAGATTCACACACCATCCAGTAGGAGGCATACTGCAATGTACTCTTTGCTGCCACTGAATTAGAGAAACACCTAATGCACAGACAGCAGAACCCTCTCCATGTAGTACTTTCTTCCACCCTGGACCAGGTCGTTGAAGTTGGATACCTCATCTTCCAGAATGTTTGTCAGTGCATCTATCTATTTGGTCCAGCTGTTCGAGTACACCTGAGCCAGACATTCCGTCTTTCACAGCAACTTCAATTGATTTCCTTCCAGACTTGGAGAAGGAGTTACTTCAGCACATTTGTGCCATTGCCTGTTTCCAGTTCTCCCAAAACAGTCATTGTGTACACAGCAAGTGGTACCGTTGTCCATACTGGAACATCAGTCATTAGTGGAATTACTTTCCTTCCAATTTGGTTTTTATAACACCAGTTTTCCAGACTTCTAATCTTAGATGACAGCAGATTTTTACAGTCAATTCCATAATTCTTCACCAAACCAGACACCATTAATGAGTTCATTATTCTTGGCCATTCACCTTTTTTACCTAAAAACCTAAACTTAAGAGTTCATTCAGTAAGCCTCCAACTATACCACACACCATAGCCTTGGACACAATATTATTGTTTATTGATTCAATCAGAGCATTCACAGATATATTGATCCCCTGCAAATTTTCAAATCCTGTGAATGTTCTGTATGTCTAAATCAGTTTCCGCTCGAGTGTTAGTCTACTCTTCCCTCTTTATGCACAATTTCTTGCAACCCTCCCACAAAATATTGTGCTCTTGAGCTTCTATATCAGCCCTATTCAAAATGGAAGTTCCCAAACTCATTCCTAATATTATCTGTTCCCAGATCCCTTTCAGATAATTTTCTAAAAATGAGCCCTTGTGTAGCATCCCAGAATAAATATATGTCTACATGAAAATAATTTCTAAACCATAATTTCATTGTCTCTGGGCAACTCTCTGGAATATTATAAAATGAAAAATGTAAAAAGTTGTAATGTCCTGAAAACCTTAAGAGAAATGGTAATGCCACACATGATAACAGTAAATATACAGTATTTCGAGTTTGAACAGTCCATGTTTTGGCCAAGAGGACATTCTGCAAAATGCCATTGATTCCATGCATTCATCCTCTGTGAATGGTTCATTTCATGGGTTAACCTGCTTAAAAGACAAATATTAGAATGAAGAAGAAAGACATTCTTATATTTAAAATGCTGTACCCCCTCAGAGTAACCTACTACACTTACTATCCCACACCTTTTTAATTTGCTGTCCAGTGCGCAGCACATTATGTTCATTGTTTAGTGTTCTGGATACTCCACAGGTCTTATTTGCATAATAAAGTTTTCTCAAGACTTTTCTCAGTATCTCCACCCCCATTTGTTGCAAGCACCTAGATACCTAACACATGTTATTTGTATAATCCCAACTATATACTAATATCAGCAGCCAATTAGAAACACAAATCCATTTCTCTTTGGTTTCATTGCCTTCAGTCTTTGTTTCCTTTCCTGAAAGATAAACTCTTGAAACAGAGATGCGAATAATTTACAATAAAAACAAAATATAATTTCTATAAAGTCTGAACTATCTATACAATTACTATTACCATTTGTCTATAATTTTTCATTATATGTAAAAAGTAATAATAAAAGAAATTTATAAAAAAAACTAAGTCAAGGTGCTCCTACATGATGCCCTCTCTCTTTCATCTTCTGCCACTTTAACATCACCTTTCGAGTTGGACAATTCTTGCTTATGTTTATCCACCTGTTCCTTGAAAAGGTCTCTCTCCGCCCTGATCTTATCATATTCTATTTGCAGATTTTCATGTTCTGATTTTAACTGAGAAAATGGTATCCAGGGTTTAGAATTTTGCCTCCAGTTACCAGCCTGTAATCTATCCCTTTCACTTCTAATCTCATTAAAGGGAATCCCGGGCCTTCACTGTCTCTCTCCAGTTTCATGTCTGTCTCTTTGTCTTCGAACCTGTGAATTCTGTCCATTTTGTTGGTTTTTATTGCCTGTAAAGTAAGAATTAGGATTAAACACTTCTTTTCTCTGCTGGCCCTCCACTCTGAAAACTCTAGCAGAATCAACAGCAAACAATCTCTCTCCTTTTTCCTCCACCAGTTATCTGCTCGCAATAATATGTCATTCAAATCTCTAGGATCAGGAGTCACACACACTTCTCTTCCCTAAGGCTTTCTTCCAAAACATCCATAAACATAACCCTGTGCACAATATCTCCTTCTCCAAAACCTGGGTTAGTAGGAACTAACAATGCCATAATTATTGTAATTCTGGACGATAACTCATAAGGAGACTCCTGCTTTAACAGATAAAGATACATTAGAAGCTATGCCATACAGAGCCCGCAACAATTCTTTTAAAACCTCTTTTGTTCTACGATGTCCACCACATGTCTGTTTAATCCTGACCCAAAGACCATTCCCAATAACTCTTTGCAAAACTCTCTGTACATCTTCCACAGTTAGACTATACATGTTACTAACTCTCTGAAGATCACAAAACCATTGCAAAAATCTGTTAATATCATGCTGAGGGACATGTCCTATTTCTTTCACTATGGCATCCATCTCATGAGGTTTGAGTTTCTTAGTTGTTACCTGCATCTCTCCAGTGTTACTAGCATTTAACACTGTGGTAGTGGTTATTGGTGCTGCTGGCAGGTTACCCTGAGACAGTTTGCTATCTTCCCATGGATATATGGGTTTGTATCCTTCATCTCCAAACCCTGGATTTGCAGGAGTTTCAGTTGAAGGGGACAAAGAGGGAGGATCAGTGTTACATGCTAGTTTATCAAAGGCTACATTTGTTGCATGTCTACACTCCTCTAATTCTCTCTGTATTATGGCAACATTCTCCTTTAGCCTCTCATTCTCCTCTGTCAACACATCACACAGCTTTGCTTTATCAATTAAAGCTTCACCAGTTGTAACTCCATGCATCCTCAGATCCACAATTCTCTCACTCAATTCCTTATGTACAGTCACAGATTCTTTAAGCTCTAGGTCACGTTCAGAGATGACAGCTATCTTTTCTTTAACTATTTCCTGTAATCTTATGCAACAAGACCTCAATCCCTGCACAACACAAACCTTTATTTTTTTTTTAGATGTTTTCTTATCAGCTACGATTCCACCTAAAAATGTCTGCATAGACTCCCATGATTGTCTTCAGTCCTGTGGGATGTCATATGGCCCTCCATGCATTTTAATAGTGTAATACCCAGGTATTAACATTTTCAACCATCTTTCCTGTCTTATGCCTCTTATGGATCTCTTACTAAACTAACCACAAAAGGAAGAAAGAGGAAAAGAAAAAGAAAAAACAATATCGACAAAATGGAGAGAGAAGAAGGAAAATAAAAAGTACCAGCAAAATATAAATAGAAATAAAGGAGAGAGAAAAAAAAAACGATATACTTACCATTCCACAGCAGACTTTTGGGAGGTTGAGTCCAAGCTTAAGTTACCAGTCCTTCCTTGGCACAGGAACACACCAACTCTTGCGATTCTTTTCCAGAGAATAACTTTTTTTATTTGGAACTTGCCCAGAATATTTGGAGGTTCTCCTTCTTGTAGATAAGTACGATCCGTAAAAGTCCTTCTGGCCACGGTCACGGCACCAATATGTTGTAGATAATATAAACAATGGTACAATATGTTGTATATTGGCATGTATTCCAGGTCACGCTGAGAGATGTTTTATATATATTGGTGGTGTGTCTGTGGTAATATATCTTTAGATCTCTTATAGATCTTATCGTTTCAGCACTTTGCGTTGTGTTTTAAAATGTTCATTCACTCTATCCCACCTTTCCAAGCAAATTACTTGAATCACCTTTATCACCTTATCCAGATAAAGGCCTTTCCCATGTATATTGCTACTCAGGCTCCAGCAACAGGGATGAAATAAAATACTTAGTCTTTTCAGAGAGAGTTTCTTACCTTATTCAAAGTTTTCCCAGGACAAGATCACACAAGAATATTCAATACTTCAGTCAGCACAATAATCTTCTTGACCAGCCTCTCTCACTAAACTCCAAACTACTAACTAAACTTCCTACTTTTACTCCCTAACTTTACTACTATTTTAGTACAATCCATTTGGTAATGTCCTTCCTCTTTTACTCCCAGGAACAATCAACTTTGTTTTGTTGTTGTTTTACAATCCCAAGCAAGTTACTATCTTCCTGTAAGAAGTAATCAAACATCAAAGCCCATCCTATTCTACCTGACAGTCATGTGAACTCCCCAGGGAACATCAGAGACAACAAGGGGCATTTGTTTTTAAACAGATACACAAAAGAATCCTATTAATACATAGAGCTTTCTGCACACACATATACCTACATTCGTGTATACACATGCGTACATAAATATACATACAAACCATATATACATACAAACACTCGTATGCACAGACCCATATGCCTACAGTGGTCAGGGGAAAGATGAATGGAAAATGGTAGAGATGGCAGACAGTGTGGATTGGAAAGTTTGTCCATTGGGAGAGGCCAAAGGAAGAGGTTAGGGGAGAGGAGTTTTGAAATGGCAGGATAGTTGGTTTGGTCAATGGGAATATTCAAATCTCCTATAATGAGACAAGGTACAACAGAGGAAAGAAAGTTGCGGAACCATGAAGAAAAGTTGTAAACAAATTGGGAAGTTGCCCCAGGGGCCAATAAACAGCAACATGGAGGGATTCGAAAGATGAAAATGAGGGAGTAGGGGCTGGAAGGAGCAGTTAGGAGATGGGATGCCAACACCTCCACCCTTTTTGTCCCCAGGTCTTGGGGTGTGGCTGAAGTGTAGGCCACCCGAAAAGGGCAGCAGGAGAGACCGTGTCAGATGAGGTAACCAGATTTCAGTAAGCGCAAGGAGTTTACAGGAGTGAGAGATAAATAAGTCATGGGCCTGTCTTTAGGTATGTCCTGTCCACCAAATGTGTGTATTTTGGACAACATGTGAAATATATATGCATTATTGGGGATAGGACTTCTAAGAAATTAGACCGCCTCGTCAATAAAGTCAAAAACAGTTTTCTGAAACTTATTTGTGGGGTTAAATGGAAAGCTGCTGTAGATATTGTTGCTGATTCAGGGCTTCTACCTTGTAGTTAGATGAATTTTTTGGATTACTAGAGTACCCCTCTTTTGTCAAATTGGCAAACTGTAATCTTGGTATCATATTTGAATGTAAGAATTCTCAGATTTGCAAGCCATAAGTCATGTGGTTTGTTTGTGCAAATTAGAATATAATACTATTACAGTACTGTTTGTTCTCGGGCATTGTAGCACCCACCCCTCTCTTTGTCGCCATGAGTAACAGGGTATGCCTACGGCCGTGGGTCCCTGGCCTGCTTGCACCTAGAGGATCATCAGCCATACCACACTGACGAGGCCATGTAGGCCGAAACGTACGTCTGTGGTTTGCTGTGTTCCTCGTGTAGAGGGTACTAGCCATGCATTTCGGATCTGGACTGCCCTTATGGGTGGGATCAGTCTGATATGCTAATGGAGTGGTTCCTTTGCAATGGTGTAAGCAGGCAAAAAATGGAGTTGCTCTCCCGAGTAGGTATTATCCTACAGGACAGACTATTGCAGTACTGTTTGTTCTCGGGCATTGTAGCACCCACCCCTCTCTTTGTCGCTTAGAATATAATGCACAGACATATTGTTGAAAGGTTTCTGCGGCTTGTCCCCTAAAGTGACCTTGGTAACATTTTAGACCTGCTCTTGCAGAGTTGACACATGTTTGTATCTCAGCACTTGTGGTAGTTTTATTTTGTGTGGTTTTACAGTACAAGGTTTCCAGGACAGCCAAAATCTGGGAATACATAGTCACCATTTCCAAAGATTTGTTAGCTGCACCCGAATGGTGTCCCAAATCCGAGAACACATGTATGTTAACAATCTTACATTATTTACAATTTCATTCTCCACAAAGGAGTTATCACTATCCTCAGACCACTGGAAGAAAACCTTTTTCTTGTCAACTTATGGACAAATCTGTTAATGTCCCTTCTGTAGTACCGTATATTGCTCATTGGAAATTGTTTCATGTTACTTGTGTCCTGTCCTCATCGTGACCGGCTATTTTGTCTGTCTTGGTCTGTGCCTCTTGCATCCCTGTAGCAACACCACCTTCTTTTCTTTTTTTTTTTTTTCCTCAGGCACCCATCATTTTTTGGAGTACATTGTACAGACTTGCAATGCTTGTGTGTAGACCTTGTATCCTCTGAGGACAATGACGACATGGCAGGCCTTGGTGTCTAACCCAGATCACTTGCTTCGGCACTTGAAAAACTGATTTCTATGTTTCTATTCACAAAAATTCTACTTTATTTTTTGAGACTAAATCGAATTCGGCACCCAAGTTTGACTTAGACAAAAAAAAAAACGAGGCTCTAATCTTCACCATTGAAACACTTACATTACTCTACTATAACCGGTTGACCTCTGGAACAAACATCAGCTTGCAGACCTGGCAGCAAATCGAGTCTTGAACCAGAGTCTCTACTGCGCCTTACACTTGTATTCACCTAAAAGAAGATAAATTAAAGAAAAATAAATGAGAGCTGATTTTTGTGGGTCTATTCACTAAAATTCAACTTTGCGGGTCATTTTGAGACAAATTCACCACCTGAGTCTCACAAATAGCTTTGATCAATTGTCGCCCATGGGAAGATTCCATCCTGGATTAATTTTAGGTGCCAAATTTGACTTAGTCTCTAAATGAAAGTCGACCTCTGTTACAGCACCGAAAAGGGGTCAAAGTTCCACCACACTCGGTAAAAGAGACAAAGACTCCTTTTATCAACTACTGGCCATATAAGGTGATCAGAATTCAGATGAGTCACATAGATGGATTTGCAAAGTCGTTGTTTTATTTGGCACACTGTAGCTGTGGTAGTGTGCATAGGATTCAGGATTGCAACAATATAATATGCAGTAACTCATGCTACTCTATACTATTGTATGGAGTACAGTCTTTAGCAAGATGATGACCTTCAAAGCTTGCTCAGCCTAGCATTCGGGTTCAGTTCTTTAGCCTTGGAATCTTTCCATTCTAGCTGGAGGTAACATTGCATAACTTATTTAGCAGTGATATGCCGTAAAATGGCTGGGTACATCTTAGCTGATATCATAGCTTCTTTTGCTTCATAGCTTAGCTATGCTTTGTTCTTTGATCTGCTAGCCCACTTTGGCCTGCTGGTTAGATTCAATTATAGTATTGGCTTCAAACACACTCCTCCCACAAACTCCAGTCACAGTTTTTCTGTTACCATGTACAGATGCTATCTAACAATAGCACTATAACTTGAGTCTGACTGGGTGTATTCTAACCTTCAGTATCCATACTTATAGAGATCTTAATGGCAATGGCCCTCAATTCAACAAACTCACTTGAACTTAATTTTCCTTGTACTTTTGACTGCCGTCAATCAACCTTTGTCTGTCCTGATTGCTGATCCATCAGTGAACAAAGCAATCGGTTTATGGTCATCCCTTCATACAGTTGAGCAATCTTGATAGACAGCTGTAACAAAGGTTTATTGCAGAAATTGTAATGTGACCGTGTCATATGCTAACACTGAGAGAAGCTTTGTCAATTCTTTCAATCACCAGCTTGTATCCCACCTCTACATTATAGGAGTGTGACTTTGGGTCACTGCCGCTTTTACAGGTAAACATTCATCTTGGACCCAACACGCAATGGGAAGGTCTGTTTTTCCTGAGATTGGGGACTTTCCAGTTATGGTCTCCACATGTTGCATTGCTATATATGATGCCAGCAGCTTCTTCTCCAAAGGTGAGCACAGTTGTTGAGCTCCAATAAGTTGTTTGCATCAGGACATCACATTGTCTGTTACCATCACATCAAGTTGGAATGGTGCTTCATTTTGGACTGGTCCCAATCTCTGATGCTGGTGTACTGCTTCTTTGGCAGTAACATTGTAGATGAGGCACAGCAATAGGTCTAGGTGAGTTATAAATGACCTCCAATACCCATGTGCACCCAGGAACTTTTGGGCTTCCGTCATACTTTGTGGTATCCAGTACAGGTTGTGCCCACAACATTTCAAGGAACTTTACTTCTTTGGCAGGGCTATGTACATCAGGATTTATTTCCCAGCCATATGCTCTCAGTTTTGGTCATGCCACTTGTATACTGCAGATCTTACTCAAGATTACAAATAAAAGGATACCCTTTTAATCCCATCCCCCTATAAATAAATACAAAATAATCAATAGAGGACTATACAGACATTAACTACATGATAGTTTCCTATTACCAAGAAGAGCTTCTGTATAGTGTGGAGCGGACACCGGGATGTTCGAACTTGACCCCGAACCGCATTGAAGTCAATGGGGACCCGACTTTCGGCTTATGGAATACATGTAATACTATTGGCTTTCTATAAACCGAAATAGAGTCCCCATTCATAAGAAATTCTTATGAATGGGGACTCTAGTTCGGTTTATAGAAAGCCAATAGTATTACATGTATTCTATAAGCCGAAAGTCTATAAACCGAAAGACATTCGGTTTATAGACTTTCTTTTTATAGAATAGCAATAGCATATGTCTTTCGGTTTATAGACTTTCGGCCTATAGAATACATGTAATGCTATTGCTATTCTATAATCCGAAAGTCTATACACCAAATGTTTTTCTGTTTATAGACTTTCGGTGTATAGCCGAACTCCAACACGGACATACAGTGAAATGTTCGGGTCCCGGGTCCGAACACCGTAATGTTCGGTACGAACCCGAACAGTGCGGTTCGGGTTCACTCGACACTACTTATGTACCATTTTCTTCCCTGCACTGACAATAAACAAACATGTACACTTTGTCCATTCTGTAAAGCCCTATCTGTGGCAAAATCTAGAATACCACTTGTAAGGCAATATCTTGCAAATATTCTGTCATCAGATATTGTTTAAGGAAATGAAGGAATAACAATACATCCTGTAGTGGAGCTGCAATATTAAATCCCAATATCTCCGCTAGTCAAATAAGGTAATCCAAGTAAAGCGCTGGAAAGTAAGGCAATATCCCAAATCCCCCAGTAACCGGAAGAAACACAGTTCTGGGAGTCAACTGAGAAGTTTATTCACAGCTCCAGCATTTATGCAATTCCCCATGCAAGGGGTTTCCTTAATCCCCTTACAGGGGCTATGCAGTAGTGGACTACATGGGAAACTGAAACTACAGGACATTTCTCCCACCATGCACTGCTGTACGGGAGGGCACTCCCACTAGATAATCCTGTTAAGTGGATTATTCCTCCGTACAGCAGAACCGGGTTTTAACATAATAATATATAACTTTGACATTAACACAAATACATTTTTACACCAGGTTAACACAGCTATTTCAGACAACCTTTAAATGTTCTGCAATATGACCTAAAGTGGCAAGGTTTGCCACACATCCCTCTATTTCTACCTTAAAAAAAAATATACCTCATTGTAAATACTTATTTTATCATGTAAGACATCGAAACAGAATAGCCCTTTGTTTGTTTCCCCTGACGGGTCATATACTGCCCACCTGACAGACCTATAATCTCAGATTTGCCTCACGAAACCAAGGTAATTAATCAATTGTTAATCATACAAAATCACAGCCATTCAGTTTTACAATAAACTAAACAAAGGTTTATCCCCTGCAGACCTGAAGAGAGACTTTTTTTTTTTTTTATCCATTTTTCCTTTTTTTTTTTTAATCAGACACTGTCGCTAAATCTCTGAACAAAGGTGAAATTGTTTACATGCTGGCAAAAGTTTGTTACACGGTTACCTTTTGACATAAAGATAACCATGATACAGCTGTAACTACAGTGTTTTGTGAAAAACTTGTTCATGTAAAAAAGTGTTGTTTAAGTGTAAGAACCTAGTAATGTGTAATATCCTGAATATCTTTCTAAACTAAAAGAAGGAACTTAAGATGTTTTGGTTCAATGTAGGGATAAACTCTGTTCTCTTTTTGCCATTTTGTTTCCCCCCATTGCACAAAATTCCAATTATATTTAATTTGTTTTTTGCAGGTTCTGTTAACAATACATAGTTGCCAACAAACCTCTGAAGAACCTGCGGTACACCAGTGAAATGCAACAGGTTTATATCTCACCAAAACGGTATTTATAAAAAGAGTATTATGTAATATGTTTTAAACGTTGTGTATATTGTTATTACTATTATATATATTATGTGAGTATACTGTTAATAATTTAACTGTTTTAAATTAATGAAATGTCCACAGCCAATCACAGGAGCATTTGTATAAATATACACACCTACACCTGATGCCTTTCTCCCTACACTCAGCCCAGAGAAACTACCAGGGTCCATGGCATGGTGGGTGGTGTGATCAGCTGGTGGAGTCTGCAGTGATGACTGTAAATTAGCATGTCCGCATTTTACCCTAAATGGGGAGAGAGATCAAAAACTGATTTAATTTTAGGTATGTTGGCAGAAATATTTCCTTGCAGTTAACAAGCAAATTGACAATCACTTGGAAATCGGAAAAGATAATGTTTAATAAAACAAGATGATGTTTGAAAAATATATTAATAAACATATTCTAGATGAACACATGTATAGCCTTTGATAAATCTTAAAATTTCATATAATTGAAAATGTACCCTAGTGCTGCAAAAAAAAAAAATTCTAGTTAGTATCACAATTGATACAATATAAACAAGAGTATATAAAGAAAACATACATTTGTATAAACGTGTAGTGCCAGGCCATCTTTATTGATGATGATGAGAAAGCTTAACTTCAACTGCTCTGAGTAGATCAATCGGCCTTGATGTTCCTGGAGAGAGATTTCCCAGGCCTACGCACCAGATGGCAGTCTGGCTGGAATTTTATGCTGCTTTTCTGGTGTTGTCTTTTGTGCTATTCTCTACACCAACAGCCAGCCTCTCTTCCAGCCTACTTATGGGTTGTCCTAGCCCCCTTTTGCTTGTAGCTTAGGATGCCCTGTTGCTCATGCTTCTATCATCCAAAATCTCAATTTTGCTTTGCTGAAATAATTTGAGTGACTTTTTGGTTGTAGGAACAAAAAACTAGACATAAAATGTTACACATGTATCAGTGTCCATAACAATGTAGTCATTGGTTTTGGAGATATTGGTTACTAAAATTCAAATATGATTTCAAAATTGGAAAATATGCAATTTTTGCCAGCCATTTATTTTATTAACCTTGGATTCTTATATAGTTAAGAACAATCATACAATGATTTATCAGTATAATCTTGTCGTACTCATGGTAATATCATACCATCTTACAGATATATTTTCTTTCCATGAATTCATTTTACATGATTTTAAAATATATGAAAAATCCCACCAAAATGTCGCAATACATAATTGAGGATCCTCCAAAAAGCACATCTTTCACTTTATCTCCACAAATGTATTAAATGAGTGTCTGTCTGTAGCAGACATGGCTATAGGTTATTCTTTTAAAGAAAGGTAATTAAACATTCCTGTTGAGCTGACATCCTGCTTTTTATCCAATTAAACGCCATCTGCCCTCATTGATATATACACAAAGATTAAAACCAAATATTTTCAAACAAGTCCTCTGGAAAGCAAAGGGATAAGATCCTAATTAGAAGTGTGCAGATTCTCTGTTTTGCAATTACAAAGAGAATACAAATTAGAAAGCTAATGACTTATCTCCATGCCGAATAAACCGACAAAGATTCATCTTCTTTAACTACTTTAATTTTACAGTTAATAGTCACCTTGTGGCTTCTCACCATTTATCAGGGTTTGTTTATACTTTCTAAGTTGCTTCCGCGACTCTGGAAAGCAAAATAAACTGCAGTGGAGAACAAATATCATTTCAAATTCCTACAGAAACTGTTATTTCAGTTTGGTATTCCAGCAGAGTGGGGATGCTACTGTCTTTACCCTTAGGGAGAAGTAGCAGACTATATAAGAACACATTAAACATCTCTGGTGGAACTTTCTTGTAAGTATTGTCACACAAGACGAAGGAGTCGTAGAATCTCAATCTGGGGGTCTATTTATCATACTTCACAAAGTTTTGAAGTCAGGAAATAAAATCTAGTAAATTGCATTATTTATGTCTTGCTAGACTTTATTATACAAAGTTACAACTCTTTTGAGGAGTTTAGGAGTCATATTTTCTCTCTTCCGTCTGTCAGCAGCATCATTATAGGATATGTCTCATTTTAATTCAATTGAGTTTCGTCTTGCTCTAGCATAGTGAAAGCAATTTGTAACAGCCTGTATATTTTCTTATGTATAATTTCAACCAGCAATTTTTTTTGGGAAGGAAGGATGACTGTGCATGTATCATAAAAAATATATTCAGCAAATAAAGCAAAGGTTGTAGAGGTTGGCTCATCTCAGGATGGGCAGTGCTCAGATATATTGTCCTGTGGAATGGTACCCAACTCACTTGTGTAAATAGAGGTGAACTTTACTCTTTATTTCTGCATGTAAGGCTGTTCCAACCCATCATTAGGTCCAGGAAAGTCTCTTAGAACAACAGTCCCTAAAATGGCACATCCACATTTTTGCTTTAGATAATCTCATCAGTGGGATACAGAAAGGGATGAATGTTGGAGCATAACTAAATATTGTCACAAGACAAAGGTTTGAGATCTGCTGTAATTTTTTTATTTTTTTTTTAAGTACTTAATATCTTTTTACTCCTGTGATGAATTTAAATGTATTTGTTACAATGTAATTATTTGGATAATGATAAAACTGTACTCATGTGGTTATGTGGACTACATCATCGTTACAACATAATTTAACATTCTAATCGTTACCATTGAACATACTGTTAGTTGTGAGAATAATTCCCAGATCAGTGAGATGTGGGGAGAAAATGGGTATTTACAGTTTAAGTTCACCGTCATAGGAGATTATCCTGCACCTATTTGAAATGACTGTGGCCTTTGTTATTTGAAAAATCTTCATTAAAAAATATTTGAATAAGAATGTAAACATTTATACAATAATACAAAAAATATATCAAATAATGATCAAACAGGGGATAAACTCTAAGTACATACATCCAGTGGGATACGAGTAACAACTTATCAGTTTATATACACTATATTATTATATATCATACATATAATATATATAATGGGACTCTAAATGTGCCACACACTGTGTAATACCCCTCAATGTATTTATATAATATATACAACATATTAGCAATCATCATCCGGTCAGAAACAAACTATGAAATAAGATTATAATTGAAACGAGAGTGAGGGGGATGTGGGCTCACAGACTGGCAGATGCAAGGTAACATATACAGCTCCAATGTTAAATCCTGGTGCCTTCCGCTTGGTGTATGGCTAACACCCAGTTCAGTAAATCCAAGCAAGGTACGCAGAAAAAAAACAGCACGGTATGCGTTGAAAAACTTGATTTAATAATGTGTAAGTAGCTAGTCCAAAATCTTCACAGCAACAGATGGCAAAAGAAAAATCAAGTGACTCAGCATGACGCGTTTCGCGCTTAATCATATGATTTAGCAAGGTATGCAGAATCATTACAATTCTGCATACCTTGCTAAGATTATAATTGACACCGATGTTTTGTTCCCATTAAAGCCACTCTTGTTCAGTGTTTGGTGTTGGTAAGCGGAAAGCTAGTTTGTAATGTCTATTTTCAAATATGTATTGTATGACCTCATTTGTGTAGTGATTTAATAGCTTTCCAGTGTCAGGTGATAATTGTCATGGCAGAAATTAGAATATGGCCTAGTATAATTTTATTGTAATTTGGTAAATTTAGGAGAATTTGCTTAAAGAGACAAAGCTCTGGTGTTAAATTATCAATTGAATTGTCACCAGTTTTAATTTTATTTATGTATCAAATTCCAATAAGGTCTAATTTTAGGGCACAACCACAGCATGGGACACAAAGATCCCCTTTCTCCACACCCCCTCTAGCAGGTATTTGTATGTGATGAGTTACATTTGTGTAATCTGGAGTAAGGTACCAATGGTTGTATAATTGGACTCTAAATGTGCCACACACTGTGTAATACTCCTCAATGGATTTATAAAGTTAATTAATTCTGTGATGTTTAATGTTTTAACCAGCTCTCCCTCCCATTTTATCATGGAATCATTTTTTTTATTTAGTTCCCCGGCCAAATGAGTGTAGCATATAGAAATGGCTCCTTTCCAAGCAGGATCCGAATAGTATGCAGTTTACTTTGCTTTGGATCCTGCCCTGAAAGGCCACAATTAACAATAAGAGTAATTATTTTGTTCTATATTTCATCAGAAATGTTCAAATCAAATTTGTTTTTCATTTGGTTAAATCTGCAAATTTTGTTTAATGTAAACAAATTATCAAAGTGTGTTATGGAATGTGATGTCCAGTAATCTAAATTTAAGTCGGGAATGTCATAAATTAAAACTGATAATGAAGTTGCCCTAGACCAAATTGCAAAGGGTCTAAAAAATGTTTATAGAATGTTCAATGATTTTATAGTAATTTTGGAGGATGGTAACATATTTATGTTACGTGATCGTCAAAATGGAGGACGACATATTATTTGATAAGAATTAGAAACATTTTTGTTGTCTCCATCTCTAGCCATTGGGGCTGTCCAGTATCTAAATGAAATTTAAAGACTGTGACCTTTCTGTAGACCAACTCCTGGCATTATTAGATACCATTAAAATTACTTTATAATGAATCTTGGACATAATGTACATTTCCATTATATACAACTGTGCCCCTCTATACTTCTCCTCTGTTAAGCAGGATCATTAATTCATGATTTAACATATTGACAGGTATAAATATGCAAACTATATGTTCATATAGTTATATAACTTGTTTTTTTTTATACAGTGCCTAAATACCTGTGGGACTCAAAGTGCTTTACCACATACACAAGGATTTATCCAAATTGGCAGCTGAATAATAACACCCAGCTTAATATTACTCCTTTATCAACCTTAGAAGGATTATGGGGCAGTTCTGACCCTGCCAGGATTTAAACCAGCAGACCTGCAAATTGACCAGGTCCAGTCATCAGATGATTAATTAACTGAGTTATCTCACTGGAGCAACTATAACTAGAAAATGATATCAAATGTTTAATATATACAAAAATGGTGATCAGATTGTGGTAACTGGGTAAGCCTCTGTGACAGGCAGGAAGAGAAGCCTTACCCAGAGGTCATGATGTCAGCAAAGCATACATTATTTATTGTGCAATTCCTTGAACAGTGCAAAGGTATCAAAAAATGAGTGGAAATGCACCATTGAAGGAGAGAGAGAGATCCCAGAGTAGTGGAACACCAGATGTGTTTCACGTTCAAAAGCACTTATCAATCCAATTATTGTAAGTTATTTTAATTTTTGGCCAGTGATTTAGTGCTTTTAAACATGAAATGCATCAATTTTCACTGCTCTACTCAGGGGGTCAATCTTTCTCTTCGTAAAGTGGATTTCTTTTTTTTGATACTTTATTTTGTTTTTTACACTATAACAAAAAATAATTTATTATTTTGCTGACATCAAAACCTTGACCTTATGCTTCTCCTTGCAAGGTGTCCAGTCCACTTTCTGTTTGTATTGATATCTCAAATAAAACCTTAATATAAAATGGATAATATAATGGATTGCTATTATGTATTAAGCTTCATTCATTTTAGATGTATTATTTTGTGTGTCTTTGTATATGAACCTGTATAGTCCAATCACTGCACATTGCATAAGTTCCCAGTTGTCTAGATTCTTGTAAAATAATATAAAACAAATGGGTGAAGTTTAAGATTAAGGGAGCAGATATTATTTTTCTTTATTACATTTTGAACATTCTACACTTTATGACCGTGTGGAAGAATGCCTTGAACGTTGTGCCAGTTCCAAAATAAATTAGAAATAGCAATACCTGGTTCAAAAATGTTTGGAGGGCTTTTTTTTATTTAATATGGTGTGCTGTGTCTGTCAAATTAAATATGTCTATTAAAGCCTGGTACCAGTTGTAACTTAAACCAACATTGGATCAAAATTCTCAATCCATGTAGGACAAATGTTTATTTGTAAAGAAAATAAATAGGTTACTTTTAACCAAGTCTCCTTACCTTCTGTCTCTGTCAAATAGGTTAGTCTAACTTGGGGTTGCTGGGTGTCCAGCCTTGACCTGGACAGCCCAGTATTTGTCAAGGTTACAGTCCCCCACACAGCTGTATGAGTTTATACATTTAGAATTCCCTCCATTTTGTGGCTCAGTGTTATTATACACTGCTGCAGAATTTAATGGTGTTTTTTTTTGTAAATAATACCCTGTTAAGTGTACAGAGAGCTAGTTTCTTTACCCAGGGCCCATGAATTCCAGAAAACAGCAAGCAGGGTCCACTTCAAGATGGAGGTGAGGAATGTAAGAAATGAGCAGAGTCTGAAATGTTTGTCCCATCATAGAAACATAGAAACATAGAATGTGTCGGCAGATAAGAACCATTCGGTCCATCTAGTCTGCCCAATTTTTTTTGAGTACTTTTATTAGTCCCCCGTTCCCGGTCTTATATCTAGGATAGCCTTGTGTCTATCCCACGCATGCTTAAAATCCTTCACTGTGTTTACCTCTACCACTTCTGCTGGAAGGCTATTCCATACATCCACTACCCTCTCAGTAAAGTAATACTTCCTAATATTACTTTTAAATCGTTGCCCCTCTAATTTAAGACTATGTCCTCTAGTTGTGGTAGTTTTTCTTCTTTTAAATATACTCTCTTCCTTTACTGTGTTGATTCCCTTTATGTATTTAAATGTTTCTATCATATCCCCCCTGTTACGTCTTTCCTCCAAGCTATACATGTTAAGATGCTTTAACCTTTCCTGGTAAGTTTTATCCTTCAACCCATGAACCAGTTTAGTAGCCCTTCTCTGAACTCTCTCCAAAGTATCAATATCCTTCTGGAGATACGGTCTCCAGTACTGCGTACAATACTCCAAGTGAGGTCTCACCAGTGCTCTGTACAATGGCATGAGCCCTTCCCTCTTCCTACTGCTAATACCTTTCCCTATGCAACCAAGCATTCTGCTAGCATTTCCTGCTGCTCTATTGCATTGCCTACCTACCTTCAAGTCCTCTGAAATTATTACTCCTAAATCCCTTTCCTCAGATGTTGAGGTTAGGACTGTGCCAAATAGTCTATATTCTGATTTGGGGTTTTTACACCCAAGGTGCATAATCTTGCACTTGTCCACATTAAATGTCAGTTGCCACTGCTCTGACCATTTTTCTAATTTAGCTAAATCATTTGCCATTTGGCTTATCCCTCCATGAATATCAACCCTGCTGCAAATCTTTGTATCATCAGCAAAAAGACATACTTTGCCAACAAGACCTTCTGCAATAATGCGAACATCAAAGCCTCAATTACAAACCAGATTGTCTTGCATAAAATATCCACATATTTTATTTACATATTTACTGCATCTGAAAATAACCAAAATCTTTGCTTTAATTACATTACTTAATTGGTCCAGATATGTAAAATAATCTCCCTAAATGAAATCCATTCTACAATAAACTGAGGGGTTGTGTATGATTTTTTTCTCTTTTGACTGGGTTGTGTGTGTGTGTGTGTGTGTGTGTGTGTGTGTGTGTGTGTAATATGTATATTTATTTTCTGTTGGTATTTCATACAATGATCCTCTATACCATAATTAAAACCTGGTGTGGGATAGTTGGGAGGTTCGAACAAGATTCTGATATTGATCAATACCAATCATACCTGATGGATGGTTGAATGACTTATGCTGACTGACACTATCGTGTATGATACATTCGATGCTGGACTTTCCGTTCCATAGAAGCTTGGATTGTTGTGTAATTTCATATATGCTGTAATGTTGTTTTTTTTTTTTTTTTTTAAGATACAAAGGGACTGTATCACCCAAACATTGCTTATACTATGGATGTAGAGAATAAAAAAATGATTGAAAATGATCTATATATTGTGTTAGCAGATATGCAACCAAATGCCTAAATTAAGAGAATGTGTTTTAAATGTGTCTGTGGAGTCTCCTGCTTATGACATCACCTGTGGCTTGATATGCAAATTACATATTTCCCATGGAAAACCAGTTAATTTGCATATCAAGCCACAGCTGATGTCATAAGCAGGAGGCTCCACAGGTGATGTCATAAGCAGGAGGCTCCACAGGTGATGTCATAAGCAGGAGGCTCCACAGGTGATGTCATAAGCAGGAGGCTCCACAGGTGATGTCATACGCAGGAGGCTCCACAGGTGATGTCATAAGCAGGAGGCTCCACAGACACATTTAAAACATGTTGTTCTCCCAATGTAGGCATTTACTTGCAATTTTGCCAACAAGATTATTTTCAATCATTACATCTCAGTGAAAACAATGTTTGGGTGATACAGTCCAGTCTAAGAAGAGCTTTACAATTTCCAAAGCAGTGCTAGAAAAAAAACATGATAATATAAAATCCCTTACTCCACTGTGGCATCCAAATATAATCAATTTTTCACAAATTTCAAATGTTATGGTTACAAATCACGAATTGGCTTAAGGGGTAAACTAGAGGCAGGGCATGGGATGCATTATACTGCACCTCCTAAAATAAATATTTATATCAAACTCTTCTCCATGTTCAAACCTGCAGGCAGTCATTACAACGGAGATGCTTTTAGACACTTGTGCTGACTCACTCTGTTTTATATTATACTAAAATTGTTTCTCCATCTATACGTCTCTGAATAAATCATGTCCTTTTTGTGATGCCATTTTCATCTCCACTTTAACCAACTTTTATTCTTTGAAGGCTGGTTTTTTTTAGGGATTTTCTAGTTGAAATAGAAGTGTTCTCCTTGAATTAACCCTAACTGGCTGTCATTTGCTATCTATTCCATATGTATCCTATATGTATCTATTCTATATGTATTGCTTAGTTTATTCCCCAGGAGTCATACTCTGCATGCTGGTAATTGCACAGCAAGGTGTGGTGACATAACATGCATACACACTGTTTGTAATGCCAATGCTTTTGCCAGATGAACTGCTCCTCTACCTCATGTGTCTTTTGATATGTTAATGAGGGCACACCTCCAGTGACCTCACAAGCCATTCAATATGCCTGTTGAACAATAGTCTGTGTTTTCCCTGCCTCCATTGGGTAATCTGTCTTGTGCTGGGTTGTGCTGTGCCTTTTTAATTAAAAATGTGTTTTCCGGTTAGTCTTGCAAAGTGTTGCATGGTTTGTTTGACTGTCACTAATTATTGCACATTACTGTGTTTTTGTCTCTTATTATATATCTGTTAAAGTAGACAGACTTCACATTACTGTGATTTTGCTTCTTATTCTATATTGGGTAAATTAGGCAGACTTTGTTACTGTGTGTTTTGTCTCATTATAAATCTGTTAAATTTTAAATTTGTTGAAACACCACACAATGTTGTAGAAAATGGCTGCAATTTAGGTTTTTGGCTGCCCTGGGCCTGATCAGACTCATTTCCCCTGCCCTCCTTGCCACATACATGCCGTCTTCTTCAGGATCCATTCCTTCTCCATTATTGTGTGCCCTCTAACAGGGATAAGTATCTGGGGCAAGGTCAGTGAAGCTCCATAGAACATCATTGCTTTGTCCAGCAAATAATCAGAAACTAATGTGGTGAAAGAATCACACCAGATATAGTGCCCGAGCCAGAGACTCCACCAAACACCCACAATATGCAATAGAATACACAGGCAGCACAGGTGAAGTGAAGTTTAATCCGTACAGAGTGGCAATGTTTCAGCCTAAAAAGTCATTGTAAAGCATGTATGTATGCAGAGGGGATAGGTGCCCGATTCCTGAGACATACTACAATACCCACAATCCCCCATAACCATAACAGCCCATGTCCCCGAAATAAATAGACACGAGACTTGTGATGGTATAACAAGGCCACAGCACTTCTTTATTAACATGTATCAGGCTGTATAAACCACTACCATCCTTTAATACTTATATGTATAAAAACGGAATACAGCCTGACAAAAACACTAAGCCCTTGCCAGTATAACCATTTAAACTTAAACCCATATATTTCCATAGTGCAAACTTTAACCAACCAAAATCCAGAATCCAGAAGCTCGCCTCCCCTCCTCGTCCCTTGAGATGCCATACCTCCACCTGGACCATCTCCCCCACAATGCTTACCACTAGCCGACTCACTTAGCTCAGTGGGCACGTCCAATACAAACAACTTCCATGTTGCTTTTAAGGTTAGGGGAGGACCCGGAGCACCATTCTCCTTGTGATACCCCCAACTTCATTTTCCAAAACATATCCCCTACTGGCAAGGACTGCCAACCCCCGCCACAGACCCGCTCGTTTAACACCTTAAATCAGCGGGGACTACCCACCTCCACTGCCATGGCCTGTTCCAAACCTTCTTGTAACGCCAAGTTAAACAAGTTGAGGCCCACCTCAGTCAAGTGCACCCCATCACTCCTGAAGTACCTGGCCGCGTCGGACTCAAAAACCCTATGGCGTATAGTTAAACCCCCCACACTTAACACAAAACGAGACACGCTTCTTCAGTTTTACCCGGCTCCGCTCAATCGCCCTCTGATTGTGCGCGCCCCTCCAATAGTTGCGTGGCACCACCTCTGACCACACCAGAGACACGCTGGGAAAGAGCACCAGAAGCCTCGCCAGGTCCCTCTTTATAATATCACCCAAAGTCCACACAGGGACCGAACCCAGGTCATTACCCCCCAGATGAATAAGCAAGACATCTGGGGGCCCTAGTAGCCGGGACAGCTGGACCACCTCGGGTAACAAGCGTACCCACCGCATGCCCCGGAACCTGAACCACCGAACATCCACCACGGTACCCGGAAAGCCCAGGCACTCTCCCCCAGGTCGCACGGCAGCCCGACTCCGTGCCCAGAATATGTATGAATGGCCTATAAGCCACACCCTCCGAGGCGAAACATCTGTGAATTCAAAGCAGAAGAAACTGAGATCAGACCAGACGGACGGATATAAGACATAAACCTGCGGAATTCCCACCGCCCAATCTGCCTAAAAGCCCGCTTGGCATAACCCAGCCTTGCGGCCTCAGACGCAGCGCCAATCCTGAAAGAGTGACCCCCAAACTCCCTGCTCGGAAGGCCCAGGGCCTCAATTGCCATACGGAGGACCCTGATGAATTGAAATCTAGTCAAAGGAGTCGCATCAGCGTGTACCAACAACGAATTAGGACCGGCCGGTCGGACCAAACCGTAACGGTCGAAACAAGCCACTGGGCAAACCGCAGAACTGGAGACTTCCCGTAGAGAGACGCACTTCCCAGTCCCAAGCATATCCGTTTTAGACCGCCGGATCAGGAACCTCACCAGACCTGGTTCCCACACCATATCCACTGCCAATATACCCCCCGGTCTCGTTTTTGCCTGGCTAACCAACTCCCCGATACGCAAGGCCCCAAAAAATGCCATGGAAAACCGAAACAAATCTACCTCAAAAGGCGAGTGGCAAACCATCGGCAGAACGTGGCACAGGCCTAGCAACCAAGCCCCAGACACCGGTTTTCGGTAGTCCACGGAATGATGGCCCCTCCTCCAACCCTTCAACGCCTGCCGCACTAGGAATTCCTTAGTCACGTCCCGTAACCCGGAAGCTCTGAACCAGAAACTAAGGCCTGACATCCACGCCGTCACTGCCCCGGGCGACACGCCAGCTGCATCCCAATGCCACAACAACCACAATAAACCTTCTATGCCAGCCCCATCGTCCCTGAAACCCCCACGAGCCGACTCCAGATTTAACCATTCCCCCCAGACCTTACCATAATGCTTCCATGTGGATCCAGCGACAGACTGGCAAACCCACTGCGCTATTCGCCCAACCCAAGGTCCCACAATGCCGCCCATGGTGCTGCTGCCCGGAACGCCTCCCACTGTGAATGAGAAAAGCGCATCCGCAATCACATTATGCACCCAGGGATAAGGACAGCACGAAAGGTTACATTAAAATCAAGGCAGTTAAGGACCAGAAGCCGCAACAGCCGAACTACCGGTGGGGAAGAATCCGTCAGGTTATTCACCGCCTTCACCACGCCCATGTTGTCACAGTGGAAAACCACCTTGCGATCATGCAACGTGGTTCCCCAAAGGACCACCGACACCAAAATAGGGAATAGCTCTAAGAAAGCCAAATTCTTTGTCAGGCCAACCGAACCCCAAAAAGGGGGCCAGGTCTCTGCAGACCACTGGGACCCCAAAATTGCTTCATAACCCACGGACCCCGAGGCATCCGTGTACAGATGGAGATCGGCGTTGGACACCTCCGGGGCCTGCCACAACGACCGCCCATTGTACCTGCTCAAAAACTCATCCCACACAGCCAAATCATCCCGTAGGGGTCGTGTTAGCCTGACATAATGGTGCGGCCGGCAAACCCCCACCGTAGCCGCCGCCAAACGTCTGCTAAACACCCTGCCCATCGGCATAATCTTACAGGCGAAATTGAGCTTCCCCAATAAAGATTGCAATGCCCGAAGCTGAGTCTTCCTCAAACCGCAAGCCCTATAAAGGCCCAACAGCTTATCTCGGGGGAGCCGGCATTCGCCAGCCAGGGAGTCAATCTCAATGCCCAGGAAGCAGATACAGGTAGTCGGACCCTCCGTCTTGTCCGCAGCCAGCAGGACCCCAAACGAAGCCAAAACCGCCTTTGCCGTCCTCAACAAATGGCTGCAAACCTGCAAACCCGAGGGACCCACCAACAGGAAGTCATCCAGGTAGTGCAACACTGATCTGCACCCGGACTCCTCCCTGATAACCCAATCCAAAAACGTGCTAAAGAACTCAAAATAAAAACAAAAAATGGAACAACCCATGGGAAGGCACAAGTCAACTTAAAACTTCCCTTCTAAATGGCACCGAGGAGGTGATGGCACTCTGGATGGACCGGAAGAAGCCGGAAGGCCGACTCCACATCGGTTTTCGCCATCAAAGCACCAGTCCCCGTCGCCCTTACCATCCTAACTGCCAAATCAAAAGACGCATTTGACACCCTGCACAATTCCGCATCAATGTCGTCGTTAACCGACTCCCCATAGGGGTAAGACAGATGTTGGATCAGCCGAAATTTACCCGGCTCCTTTTTGGGAACCACTCCCAAGGGAGAAACCCGTAAGGCGGCTAACGGGGGCGAATCAAAAGGACCCGCCATGCGGCCCAGGGCTACCTCCTTAGCCAACTTATCCCGAACCACCTCAGGGTGTTCAGCCACCGAACGCAAATTCCGCAACTGCAAGCAAACTTCCCGTTCCTGAAAGGGGATTCTAAAACCAAACTCAAAACCCTGCAACAAAATGTCCGCTGCCCTGCGATTCCTACACCGGCTTAGCCAGGGGCGCATTGCCCCGACGTCCACCGGCGTCGCCCCCTTTCCACCCAGGTCAGACTTGTCCCCCCCTTTCTGACGCTTGAAGCACCAGGAGGCAGGGTGGCTAACTCCGGAACACTCGTGTTTGAAACGACAACCGGCGCCGAACTTGCATTGGCTCTCATTAAACTGCCAGCACCCTCCCGGGCGTCGTTGTGGCGCGCAGAGGGAGAACCCAGTCCCCCGACCCCCCCCAAGAAAGGACGTCAAACCCCCTTGATGAGAGGCTGGCCGTGTCATAATGGCCAGCCACAACCCCACATCCATTTGGTCCCAACCCAGGGTAGGCCGTAACGCAATCCGTTGCCGGAATTGTTCGTCATAGCGCCACCAGCTGAGACCCCCATAAATCCTGCACGCGTTCCAGATTTGATCCTGGTAACAAAACAGGGAGTAACACTTCTCAGGGGCTTTTTCCCCAATAACACTGGCCAAGATGGAGAAAGCCCGAATCCAATTCCCATAATTCTTTGCGATTTTGCGATACCGGTATTTCTCTTTCTCCTTCTCGGAATCTTTCAACTCCTTCTCTGGAGGAGGAACGTCCTCCATGGGAAGGAGCGAATATATCTCCACGTATTCGCCCTTCCAAATGCGCTCCCTCACCTCAGGCTTAAGATGAAGGCCCAATGGGCCCGACCAACATAAGTACACAGCCCCATGCGCCATTGGTGCTACTGGCTGGGCCAATTCAGCCACCCCCACCAGCGACGCCGACGTACTCGGCGCCGCCGATGTACTCGGCATCGTTAACGGGACCACAGGGAGTGCCGCGGCAGTGGCCGCCGGCAGAGAAAAGGGGGGTGGCAATGTGGGAGCCTGCAAGGCCCCTGCCGCACCCGGCATACCCGAAACCACACCCGGTGAACCCCCCTGGGGACCCCACACACCGCTCAGCGTACTATTGACACCCTGCAAGGCCGCGCTACCAGAAGGCCCCGCCACCCGGCTCACATGCTCGATCGCCCCACGCAAGCAATGCAACAAAACCACCCACGGCTGACTAACAGGAGTACTGGTATCCCCCACCCCCGAAAACCCCGCCACCGGGTGCCCCGTGGACTCACCAGTGTCTCCTTGTACCGCACCCAGGGCCGGCGTGGAGGCCCAAGAGGCCACTGAATTGCCCGCAACCTGATGAGCAGGAGGGGGGACGTGGATTGGCACAGCGCTAGTAGCTGGAGCCTGTGGAGAAGATACAGGTGAGTACAACGCCAAATCAGGAGGAGAGAGAAGCCCAGCCACGGGAACCTGGTTAGTAGTTACAGGGTTAGGGGACGGGGTAGGGGGCAGTAGGAGAGCCAGGCCCGGATCCTCGTCCCCCAGAAGACCCACTGCTGCTGCCAACAACCCCCCTGCTGCCCCCCGCCCGAAAGGGTAAGTGAAGAGACCCCCATTTTCTGCCCTGAGGCCTACTCACCACCCTGGCCTGCCGATCAGCGCTCCTCCTCCTGCTAGGCCCCGCATCCGGATGCGGGGGGTAAGGTAGCAGGGCTGCACCGGACCTGGTCACAGCCCTGGATGACCAACGTGTGTCGTGCTCCAAGCCCCGAGGGGAGGGGCACGGCCTGCAAACCCCGCTCCCACTAGCCACCGGGGATGGGCGTGTGGCTGCAGTAGCATTAAGCCCCTTAGATGACATGGTATCCAACTCAGGGATCCACCTCTCTGCTCTGTGTTTGAGGGATTTCTCTCTATCTCGCCACTACTTGTCTTGGGTACCTGTTCGATTATACAAAATGTTTAATGTGAAACTTTGTTTAAATTCCTCAAAATGCAATAGCTCTGATAGATCCACTTGCTTTGTTTTAACTGTGGTTTTCTGTTTCAAAAACCTTGCTTTAATTTTCTGGGTTGATTCCCCCACATAGATTAAAATACGTTTTATACATATATAACACGTAAGTGGAATTACATGTAAAATAAGATCTTAAATCCTACCACTTGTCCACTTTAGGGTGTCTGAACCTTTTACCCTTTAAAATGCTGGGACATGCTATACAGCACAGACAGGGAAAATTGCCACATTTTTCTTCACCAAAAAGACATCATTCCATCTTTCACAGGTGCAAAATCTGCACTAACCAATTTCTCTCTAAGGGTTTTACATCCTCTATATGCCATCATAGACGGTTGTGCAAACTCCTTAATATTAGGATGGGCATCCTGTAGGATGTACCAGTATTTTGTTAGGATTTTGTCAATACTCGAGCTGTGTGTTCCAAAGTCAGAGACAAAAACTAGTCTGGTCTGAAGGCAAATGTCATGAACAAACATAAGGAATAACAGTAACATGAACAACTATGGTGCTCACCTTGGTCCTAAATCAGTTTCCAGTGCCTTGTCTGCCCCCAATCTAAAAAAAGAGCTCTAGTCCTGAAGGGGTTATTACGCCTACCTCTATCAAAAGGGAGATCTGCAATGTGTAACTTTAGAAATATACTAATATTTAAACAAAAAAGTGTGGTGTCCTCCAAACTCTTTAGTAAATAGGGTGTGAACACAATGATAGTGGGATGCCTCATCCACTAATCCATTTATTATAGCTATCTCTGATTTGCCGACTTCTGACTTTACACTTGTGAATACAATGACTGACTGGGCTATGGATGTTGTTCAAACATAAAAATGACCATTGCCTTGGGTAATGTAGTAGAGGCCAATGTTTGCTCAAGCAGATGTGGCTGATTAAACAATTGATGTTTTCATGGGACTGAAAGTCCTTTGTCTGAGGAGTAGTACTCCTTTATCAAGCTCCGCATATTAAAAATATGATGTGTAGTTCCAAACTAATTGCAGTAAAGACCCTTATCACTTTGAACTGGCAGACCCCTCGCCCCCTTTCAATAAAGGCTTGGGTGGACAGGGTGAAGGAGCTTCTGATCATGGCTGAACTCGCTGCATCCATTCCTGCCCAGATTAGGAAATATACAGACACTTGGTTTCACTGGATGACACTCCTCGAATATGACTCCTTTGGCAGCATTTTAAATTATGATATTCTGTTTGTATGGAGGGAGCCTGAATGTTAACTCTTATTTTCTGTATATGATCTACAATTCTTTATAGTAAATGCTTTATATGTGGTAAATAATTACATTGAGATATTTCTATTTAAACAACTAACCCACTATTGTAATGTTTTAATTATACACAACCATAATAAAATCTCAATCATTTGATGTTAGCCTGCCTGCGTTAGTGTTTGACAGACTGCTTCCAATGAATAATAGTATGAACAATATCCTTGTGTAGTTATGAGTGAAATATAAGCATCATGTCTGTCTGTGATCCGATTTACCTGACCTAAATTAATTCCCTGGTATTGCAAACATACATTTGCCTTTTTTATGATGAAAATGAAAAATGAGGTCAGCACTGGAAAAGACAATGAGCTTTGGGTGACATATCATTATTACTTTAAACACGTGAGAAGAAAGTATCTGTCCTACAGAAAATAATCTCTATATTTTACAATTCATTACGGCTGCATACCTATTGCCTGCAGGTTAAGTGTACATTTAATCTTTGGCATGCCATGTTCTCTAATAAAGTCTCATTAATTTTAGACATGGCAGACATCTATTGCTCTGGCACTAAAACCAATGAAATGCATTGGAACTTTGTACGATAGGATGAAAAATGTATTTTTTTTTTATTTTTTTTTTTTTGTAGGCTTAAATTTGTCACGTTTCGTATTTTACAAGTGTTTTCACACAACATCTTGTATTTTCTATATCGGATGCAGATGTTCAATAAAATGCATCTTGTTTACATATTTTAAGAGTTGATCCTTTTTAAAGGTGCAGTCAATCCAGTTGGTTCGCAGGACTGCTTCATAATTTTTTTTTAATTACTCCATCTTTCTTTTTATTTTCTGAAATATAAACATGAACGATATATTTGTACATGTAAAATCATTCTTATATCATATTGATAATTTCCAAAAGTACCTTATCACATACAATACATACATTACAAAAAACAACCATTAACATAACACCATGCCGAAGGTCTCATCATATAAAACACATGAAATGTATGTTCTATCCTTTTATTTTGCTAATCCATTTATCAACTGGCTATTTTGATATGCAATAGCATTCATCTATCTTAGACTGTTGCCA
The DNA here is from genome assembly GCA_036172795.1 of Pelodytes ibericus. Classification (NCBI taxonomy): domain Eukaryota; kingdom Metazoa; phylum Chordata; class Amphibia; order Anura; family Pelodytidae; genus Pelodytes; species Pelodytes ibericus. The sequence continues at coordinate 190,813,071 of CM069861.1, forward strand.
TTTGCATTTGGTATATTACTTGGTTTTAATTTGTGACCAAGTTATTATATTTTGCTCTCTCCAATTTCTTCCGATCAATAGCTTTGATGCTAAAATGAAATGTATCACTAACATTCTCTTGTCGTTCCTCAGTTCTCTTGGTAAAATATGCATCATCGCTATTTCAGGAGTCTTACCCATGTTACTATTCTCAATTTTAAGTGCATCACCTGCAAAATTCCTTTATACCTTCAAATGTCCACCAAATGTGGATACAACTTCCCACATCCACTTAACATTGCCAACAAATATTTGAGGCTTAGGGATACCTTGTAGGTACTAAGTAGGAAAAACGCTACGGGAAAAACAAGCACAGTACACCAAGAAGAAAACATACAGGGTAGAGAAACCTACCTCTTCATCTTGAGTCAGATAACGATGAACTATTACACAGATTGACTACATATTGCCTGCACTCTTCAAACCCTGCAATGTCAGAAGTAACCATTGAAGTAAAAGCATTATAGATGGATGTGGATGCAGGAGCAGCAATTTCAGTTACCACACAAAAAAACTGAAAAGAGCTACACATACAAGCAACACAGAGGACCACCTCTCTTCATTAGATTGCTCATCTGGGAATGCCAGACCTCATCAAGAACCCTTGCAAAAATCTTACAGTCCCATCAGGACAGAATGATGGATGGGTGGAATCCTTGAAACAGCATTTTCCTGAGGGTTTTTAAGGACTAATTGTGGAAAATAAAAAATGACTGTGAAGCTCAAGCTGAAACCGAATGCCCATCCTAGATTCTTCAAGGCCCGGACAGTACCATTTGCCCTTCGAGCAGAGGTGGAAGCTGAACTCATCTGGCTAGAAGAACAGGGTGTCATTTCCAAGGTAGAGCACAGCGAATGGGCATCACCTATGGTGCCAGTAAAGAAATCAAATGGGGACTTGCGCATCTGTGGGGATTTTCGCATGGTTCTGAATACTCAACTGGATGTAGATCAGTATCCTCTACCCAGAGTAGATGACATCTTTGCCTCACTTGCTCAATTCATTGAGATTGACATCCAACAAGCCTACCTACCATTTAAGGTCCACCCTTCTTCCCAAAAATACCTCACCATTAACACTCACATGGGCTTGGATGAATACAACGGTATGGTGTCTGGCAAAGATCCCACACCAGCCATCTGGCAGAGGAAGATTGATGCAATCTTAGCAGATGTTCCTTTTACACAGTGTCTATTAGATAACATGCTCATCACTGGTTGTACAAATCAAGAACACAAGCAGAACGTAGAGCAGGTGTTACAAAGACTTCAGGACAATGGTCTCAAGGTGAACTTAGAAAAATGCAAATTTATGTTGCCCAAATTGGAGTTATGCAGCCACCTAGTAGATGCAGAGGGCAAATACACCACTGAAGTCAAGGTTGATGCTTTAGTCATAGCTCCAATCTCAACAAATGTCCAACAACTATGATCATACCTTGCCCTCCTCAACTAGTATAATATATTTGTCCCAGACCTGGCTCACACATTGTTCCCACTGCATGAGCTTCTATAGAAACACTCCAGATGGGAGTGGTCAGCAGAATGTCAACAAACTTGTTAGGTCTCAAAACATAAAAGGTTGGCCTCACGTATGCTTGTACACTTCACCCTCCACAAGCTTCTCACTTTGACTTTCGACACCTCAACTTATGGTCTGGGTGCTGTACTTTTCCCCCTATTACCAGATAGCTGAGAAACCAGTGGCCTTTGCCACAATATCCTTGACAAAGACAGAAAGCAACTATTCTCAGATTGGTAAAGAGGCACTTGCATTGATATGGGCATTTTCAGAAGTTTCACATTTACCTCTATGGTAGAGATTAACAGGTCATATACCTCTACTTCAAATCTTCAGCCCAGACAAGGGGATCTCCCAGAAAACTGCAGCCCATCTCCAATGCCATGCCCTGTTCTTGGGTGCATATAGCTACCATATACAATATCGAAGCCATGATGCAAATGCCAATGCTGATGCAATGTCCTGTCCGACAGAACTGCTTCCAGATTCCTCTCCAGCTGTCAAGATGTGTAGGTACACCACCACACACCTACTGACTTCTGGAGAGATAGCAGCCCATATCATGAAGGATACTGTTTTGAATACACCGCATTCCTTTATACAAACTGGCTGACCAGCTACTATTACATAGGATTATGAACCTTACTACTGGAAGTAAATTGAATTGACTGAGTGACAATTGTGTATTGGGGAGACAGTGATCAGTGACATATCTTGGACTTGCAACATACTGGTCACCCTTGTGAAACGGAAAGCTCGAGGTTACATGTGGTGGCCTAACAAAGATGCCAATATTACAGCATATGTCAATGGTTGTATAGGGTGTGCATAAACTGCAAGAGACCCTCCACGAGGATGTATTTAGACCTGGACTTGGCCCATAGCTCCTTGGTTTCGAGTCATGAATTTCATAGTTTTGTTACTCTTCATAACATCAAACACAAGTTAACTGCACCTTACAACCCAACGACCAATGGCCAAGCAGAACGGTTTGTGCAAACTTTCAAGATCTACTTCAAGGCCACAGTGGCTTCAACCAGCCATAGGTCCATATCTCCTCAGAAGTTAGAATCCTTTCTCTTTGCTTACAGAACACCACCACATGCTACAACTGGTACAACACCAGCTGAGCTTCTGCTAGGCCGACGGCCATGGACTGCTTTTGACAAGCTTTGTCCTAAAACTGTTCATGACCATGTATTTCACTCCCAAGAGTGCTTCATCGGTGGCCTATGATTCTGGTTCTGAAGTTCCTCATGCCCCTGACCCCCTTTTCCCCACTTTGAACCCAGCGCTCTCCACCTATTCCTGTCCTGCCACCTTGACTGCTGGTGGCCGTCCCCAACACCATCGCCACCCTCCTGACCACTTACACCTTCAGGAACTCATCCGAGACTTCAGTAGGTCCTCCCATAGGACCTGGGAAAATCCTGAAGGTTATTCTCTCCCACCAATTCCTTCTGAAGGCTAGTGTTCTAGCTTCAGTGACACTGCTCCTGTGGATGTAATGGGTTCCAGGTGGATTAATACTGTTTTTGGTTTTTGTTATTCTGTTTTAAACTTTTTTCTCTCTCTCTATTTTTTTTGTTCGAAGGGAGGTGTTATACCTGGAATGTAGGGCACTGCCATCTCACTTCCCTCTCACTTTCGTTAGTGGCTCCGCCACTGTGATGACTCACAGGTCAGAGAGCACGGCAGCCATCTTAAGTCAGTGTGTGTGATGCAGTACTGCTAGTGAGGATTTTTTACTCCTGTGTTTCTGTCAGTTATTATAAATCTGGTTTATACAGTAAATGTGCAGCAATAAAGTAAGGTTGTATAAACTACTGGCCATATGTGAAGCAGACAGGATCATAATAATAGGTAAAACCAATCACACATGTTAGCAGTGACGTCCAACTCGGGACACTGAGCAGCAGCCAGGCGGTAAGTACTAGGGAAGGGGGAGGAGGGAGTAATAACGAGCATGGGAACTTTAAATTATTAATAGAAAAGCATATTACTGGCTTCCTAATTAGCAAATTGGCTGGGGCATCTGAATGGCACAATAATACTGGCATCTGAATGACACAATATCCCTGGCATTTGAATTGCACAGAATTCCTGGCATCTGAATGGCACAATATTACTGGGATTTTAATGGCACAATATTAATGGGATTTTAATGGCACAATATTCCTGGCATCTGAATGGCACAATATTCCTGGCATCTGAATTGCACAATATTCCTGGCATCTGAATGGCACAATATTCCTGGTATTTGAATGGCTCAATATTCCTGGATTTAAATAGCTCAATATTACTGGGATTTGAATGGCACAATATTACTGGGATTTGAATGGCACAATATTACTGGGATTGGAATGGCACAATATTACTGGGATTGGAATGTCACAATATTCCTGGGATCTGAATGGCACAATATTACTGGTATTTGAATGGCACAATATTACTGGCATCTGAATGGCACAATATTACTGGCATCTGAATGGCACAATATTACTGTGTGTGTGGCATAATTAATTGGGCTCCGAGGTGAGGCATAACTAGTGGAGCTCTGGTGTGGTATAATTTATGGGGATCCTGTGTGTTTCATAGTTATGGGGCTCCTGTGTAATTTCAGATCATTTGCCACCAAGGTATTTCCACCATTTGACACTTTTGTGACAAAGTATATTTAGGTTCTGTCTATGGAAAAAAAAATTGTATAAAAGGATGTCCAGGAGAGCAATGAAACAAATAGAAATAAAGGGTCGGCACTCCAGTGTAATCCAGGAAAAAAATAATAAATGTATTGATGTCCGTTGTCCACAAAAAAACAAGCAGGATGATTTGTGATGCGAACGAAAAGGATTGACGTGTTTCGCACCCCTTTGTGCTTTTTCAAGAGCTTTATTACCCCATATAGCATGGAATTTAAAAAGATCAAAGCCATTATTAAAACACCTCTCACAGTCCTCTGTAAATATAGCAAAATGTTGGGACAAGGAGCTAAATGTGTGACTAAAAAACAAAATTGTGGGTAATATTGTGTCCTCTAGTCTTTTCCAGAGCCAGAATACAAAGCATACATTGGCTGCAAACAATTGGCATGTTTCCTTACGGACACAGTGTTTGCAATTTTGTAAATAGGACAGATCGTGTCATTTCCACAGTCAATGGGAAAAACTTTAAACTGAAACACTATATCAATTGGGCAACGCGGTGCATCATCTATTTGATAACCTGTACCAAATGCAACATGCAGTATGTTGGTTATACGCTCAGAGCTGAAGGAAAGGGTCAGGGAGCACTTAACAGATTTAGAGCACAAAAATCAGTCCTCATTCACTGGTAAGCATTTTAATATCTGTAATGATGGTGACTTAAGATACTTCAGCTCAGTGGCTGGCCTATCATTGGTGAAGGAGTCACAGCTGTGACCGGGCCTGTCACTCCAGGGGACCTGGCTGCCCTGTCGACTCCTGCAAAAAAAAAAATGGGAAAAAAATGGGAAAACTGGGCAGCTGCCCTGTGGGCCCCCGCTGCCCGTGTGACTGTCTCACATGGAGACCGCACCGATTGGGCAGCAGCCGTGAGTCTTCATCGACTAGATGCAGACCTGGCTTTTCATCACAGCCGCCGGAAATGACGATGTCTTATCGAGTGGCTGTATTTCCTGCACACAGCGTGCAAGCAGGAAACACCTTAGTGGAGTTGGCCGACAAGCAGCATCCAGCTATGGGGGTAGGGGGGGTTTACTTGGCATATTAACGAGCAATCGATGGGCAAAATAACACTGGCAAATGATGGGCAAAATAACACTTGCATCATTACGGGCAAAATGACACTGGCAAATGATGGGAAAAATGACACTGGCAAATGATGGGAAAAATGACACTGGCAAATGATGGGAAAAATGACACTGGCAAATTAATGGTAAAATAAAACATGGAGGAGACTGTCAGGTGAGTACTGGGGTAGGGGTAGGAGGGTGGTGGTGTATTAATGGAAAAATTGGCTGTGGCATATTAATGGGAAATTGGCTCGGGCATATTTATGGGCAGGCTAATAGTGGCATATTAATGGGAAATTGGCGGTGGCATATTGGCAATATGGCAGTGGCATATTTATGGGCAGGTTAATAGTGTCATATTGGCAGTCTGGCTGTGGCATATTAATGGGCAGGCTAATAGTGGCAAATTCATGGGCAAAATGGCTGTGGCATATTAATTGGCAATCTGAATGTCTGGCTGTGGCATACTAATGGGCAGGCTAATCATGGCATAGTGAGCAAATTGGCTGTGGCATAATAATGGGCAAATTGGCTGTGGCTAAATTGATGCTGTGGCATGTTCTGTGGGGCAAAATAACATGTACTACGGGGGAAAGTGACACTGTGGCATGTTCTGCAGGGGAAGTTCAGCAGGACAAAGTGACAATGGGATATGTTCTGCCGGGCAAATTTACACTGTGGCATGCCAAATTGTGTGGGTGAAATATGAGTACAAGCCAAGTGCTGTGGGTACTGTACAGTGCTGTGTTAAGACCTTTAAGTGCAATGTGGGTGCAGAGGAATGTAATAAAAATAAGAAATAAACATTTTTTCAATAACATTTTCATTACATATGAAAATAGTTGAATATAATTTTAAAAAGTTCATATAAGTATACATGCAGCAAGTTTATACATATATTTGGGGGCCACCTTAAGCTTTTGAAAAGGCTGGAAACATTTTAATGTTTTTTTTTTGTGTGGTCATAAAAGTAATATTACTTTACTGAGAGGGTGGTGGGTGAGAGGTTAATATATGAAGGAGTTTAAGCATGCATGGGATAAGCATAAGTCTATCCTTGATATAAGATAAGGCCAGGGACTATTGAAAATATTACTTTACTGAGAGGGTAGTGGATGAATGGAATAGCCTTCCAGCAGAAGTGGTAAAGGTTAATACAGTGAAGGAGTTTAAGCATGCATGGGATAGGTATAAGGCTACCCTAGATATAAGACAAGGCCAGGCAGAAAGCAAAACAGTTGGGAGGCATGTAAGTGGCATTTCTGGGGTGGAGTTGCATGGTGGGATCGGAGGGACCCAGGGCAATTTTTGCACCGGGGCCCAGTGGTTTCTAGTTACGCCTCTGCTTCAGCTTTCACAGCATTGAAAGCATAATCTCTTAAAGGGGATTAAATAATGATATATTTGTATATTGTATTTACAACTTATTCACAGACTTGGGCTGACCTTAGAGACTACGTATTTGTGGGTCCAATTCATACTTCCACTTAATAAGGAGTTGATTCGGTTTGTATAATGGGTATATGATCCTATATGATGGTGATTAGGCATTAATAACATGTATCTTACTTCTCTGGTTGTCTACTTTGTAGAGGGTTAGATAAATTAATGATATAGGCTAAATGCAAGAAAAGTTAAGAGCAATATAATTGTGAGGTTCTGTCTATTTTTAATTTATTTACTTTTTTCATATTTCATTATTTATATTTTTATTGTGCATTACACTGGAGTGCTTACACTTTATTTCTATTCACTGTTTTGGAAGTCGGGTTGTTCCATTGCGACCTAGGTTTCTTGGCTCAGTAATTGCTCCCACTACATTCACTTAATGGTTGGATTGAGCTGGCTGTATATTTTCAAACGAGCAATGAAACATGTTGGTGAAGAAAGAAGATGCCGAGTGGATAATGCATATTTGATCATTCCCTGTTGCGTATACATTGATCAGTTGAATGAAGTGAGCATGCTGAGAATAATAGGATTGTCTTGAAAAGCAGGATCTAGCTAACGTGGAGACTGCCTGTCTCTAACAGTGAGATGTATAGGGTCAGCTCAGGAATGTAGAAATAGGATAACTTTAGGATGTTTAAAGAATGATGCTAAGACACCTAATTTTACCACAAAAAAATGGGAAAAAATATTGACTTGAGTATAAGCCTAGGGTGGGAAATGAGGCAGCTGCTGGTAAATATTGGCCTGAATCTGCCATTTAATATTCCAGGATATTGCCCCCAATATGTAATTTAATATGCCAGGATATTGCCCCCAATATGCCATTTAATATTCCAGGATATTGCCCCCAATTTGACATTTAATATTGCAGGATATTGCCCCCAATATGCCATTTTAATATGCCAGGATTTTCCCCCCAATATGCCATGTAATATGCCAAGATATTGCACCCAATATGCCATTTAATATGCCAGGATATTGCCCCCAATATGCCATGTAATATGCCAGGATATTGCCCCCAATATGCCATGTAATATGCCAGGATTTTGCCCCCAATATGCCATGTAATATGCCAGGATTTTGCCCCCAATATGCCATGTAATATGCCAGGATTTTGCCCCCAATATGCCATTTAATATGCCAGGATTTTGCCCCCAATATGCCATTTAATATGCCAGGATTTTGCCCCCAATATGCCATTTAATATGCCAGGATATTGCCCCCAATATGCCATTTTAATATGCCAGGATTTTGCCCCCAATATGCCATGTAATATGCCAAGATATTGCACCCAATATTCCATTTAATATGCCAGGATATTGCCCCCAATAAGCCATGTAATATGCCAGGATATTGCCCCCAATATGCCATGTAATATGCCAGGATTTTGCCCCCAAAATGCCATTTAATATGCCAGGATTTTGCCCCCAATATGCCATGTAATATGCCAGGATATTGCCCCCAATATGCCATGTAATATGCCAGGATATTGCCCCCAATATGCCATGTAATATGCCAGGATATTGCCCCTTAGTATGCTCGTTATGCCACCCTCCTCCCCCCCTTCCCCTGACCCCAGTACTTACCTTGTTCCTGCTCCATCTCCCGGTGCTCTGAAGGTGCGTGGCTGTGAGGGAAGCGTTGTGAACTCCCCTCCAGCCGCGCGGAACAATAACGTTTGTTTAAAAAAAAAACACTTTGTTGACCGCGCGGCTGGAGGGGAGCGCACAACGCTTCCCTCACAGCCACGCACCTTCAGAGCACCGGGAGACAGAGCAGGAACGAGGTAAGTTTTAGATTTATTTTTTTCCCCAGACACCGACTCGAGTATAAGCCGAGGGGGGGCATTTTTCAGCACAAAAAATGTGCTGAAAAACTCGGCTTATACTCGAGTATATACGGTACTTACTTAGCAAAATGTCTTGGCTCATTGTATAACCATTTCTTAATTGTGTGGATTCTTTTTGGTGTTAAATAGTTTTGTCTGCTGTGCCAGCTAGAAGTTTTTTTTTTTTTAATGTGTTCTTATGGGTGGGGTTTTTTTGTTTTGTCAGCAAGAAGTGTGTGCATAAAAAGTGTATGTTGTGTGCAGTTCAGAATGCTTTGTCATACCCCTTTTTTTGTGGGTGGGATGCCTCATGTGGCTATTCAGAAAAGGTTCAGAAAATAAATGGTAAGTACTTAGGGAAGCTACTGTGGGCGCAACTCTCAGGGAAAGAGAATATAACGTGGGGACAATATGGTAAATGTAAAAAATGTTTAATCAGTATAAGACAAAAATAAAAATGCGTATAGAAACATAAAATGTGTCGGCAGATAAAAACCATTCAGTCCATCTAGTCTGCCCAATGTTCTAAATACTTTTATTAGTCCCCCGTTCCCGGTCTTATAGCTAGGATAGCATTGTGTCTATCCTACGCATGCTTAAAATCCTTGACTGTGTTTACCTCTACCACTTCTGCTGGAAGGCCATTAAATACATCCACTAACCTCTCAGTAAAGTAATACTTCCTGTTATTACATTTAAATCGTTGCCCCTCTAATTTAAGACTATGTCCTCTAGTTGTGGTAGTTTTTCTTCTTTTAAATATACTCTCTTCCTTAACTGTGTTGATTCCTTTTATGTATTTAAATGTTTCTATCATATCCCCCCTGTTACGTCTTTCCTCCAATCTATACTTGCTAATATATATTTATAAAAATATATTTTAACAAACGTATACAGTTAAATACATTTTTCTAAAAATATATAATGGGTCAAAACACATGATGAAGGGAATAGCTTCCACATTGTATCTAAGCAGCTGTGGTCACTTATTTCTGACCATGGAGGCAAGGTAACGTCAAGGCCTGGGACCCTAGGAGTTCATTGAGCTTTCCATTAGAAAATAACCGAAATACAGAAGATACGAAAAAAAACATGAAATGTTAATGGAGTGCACAAGATAATGTTAATGGTAGTCACGCATGCCATTATCCTGCTATCTTTAAGATCATGAGTCCTGCTTATACCAAGACAATGACAAAACCATCTCACACCGATGATGCTGACGCTAGTGGTCCAGTAAAGGATAGGAATTTGAGTTTAAATCTACCTGTCTTACTTTTATTTACTAACATTTAGTCTAAGGCGCCTATGGCCAGTGCAACATTAGTGCAAAATGAAGGGCAAATCAACAGTCATGTTTTAATGGTGGTCCTAGCAGCAGTAAAAAAAAAAAAAATTGGTGCAATTGATTTGGTCTGTGTTTTTCTAATAGTCACATGTTCAGAATGAGCATGTATTATTTATGTAGTATTTTACATAAGGCTATCTCAGCTGATCTTATTAAACTGCACCAGTCCTCTGCCTGCCGCTTAAATGAGAGAACATGGGGGTGTAAGTTGCAGTTAGAGGAGTTAAGTCATAGAAGGGCTAACAAGAGGGGCTATTGATACCCCTCCTTCCTCCAGCTTCTCTCTAACCCAACTCAATGGGTAATGGCTGCACCACTTTTCACATCTGAATGTCCAAGTGCCAAGCACTTTGTCTTGTTCTTCTGTGAGTTTGTAGTATGAGACACACAAGTAAAAAGTGTCTGCTTTCAATTATTCCACATTTCCAATAAAGCAAAGTTTTTGGATGAGGAAGTATAGGGGATGGAAGCAGTGATAGATACCAAGATTGTTGATGGTGGACATTAGCTGGACTTTGTGAAGGAATATTTCATGATCTATGGCCTTATATAGAACTTGCCACAGTCAATGGTATTCTTGTATCTTTTTCTCCCTAGGGACAGGCAAAGCAATTGTACATCAATTACAGACAGCTGCATACATGCAGACATAGCAGACATGAAATCATTTGACTTTGTTTTTTTTCTACCTACATTTCTAAACGGCTGATCTGCATAGATACAACATAACAGCTGGTTATCATAATGCCAATTTCGCATATTCTCCTACACCATTCTGTTTTTAACCTGTCCCATGACGTTCCACAAATTGTCCATTTACCTTTTTCTTCAATTTATCTTTTTCACACTTTCATTATAACTACCGAGTGATACTGAATAATTGAACTCTTTCTTCTATGACTAAAATACAAGTAACTTAACCCCTTCCCGACGTTAGGACGTACTATGCCGTCCTGACTTCAAGTGCCTTAAAGTCGTTAGGACAGCAAAGTACGTCCTGTACTAAACAGCTCATGGCGGCTCCCCGCGATGAGCTTGTAACGGACCGTCACACCCAGCAAGTCTTTCCTGGACCCTTGCTCTTTGTCAAATAAAGTAGTTCAATCTTGCTGTACCTAACTGCTAGATGTCCTGTCTATTTGGGTACAAACAACACAGACTTATAAAAGACATACACATGACATCACAGACATTAGTATACAATGGGGGGGATGGAACTAAACAGTTCTCCAACTAACTGGGGCTAGGAAAACATTAGACATTCAGACTGCAACCCAAATTACCATACAGTGAGTAGACACACAGTAAGAAACATAATGTACACAACATAATCAGTTTACCAGTTAATCCAGTTAAAACAGAACAATGGATGTTGGAGTAAACTATTGGAGTCACTGTCACATTATAACCCTTCAGAGTGGTCTACTAACAGAATTAAACATAACACATAACCAATATACTAACAGAATATAACTAACTAACCATATTAACGTATAGTGTTATGGCACATCCCTTGCCCAGGTAGTCCATTCATTTGTGAGTTGGTCCGGTAGATTCAATCTACCGAACACCCAGGCAGAAAGGCACGAACAAGCCTTTCTGCAGGGGAAAATGCAAGCTTTTATAATGGGGCCATAGTCCAGAGGCAGCAGGCGAGCTACCAGGCTTCTCCAGAAAATAGTGGCGAGGTTGGTTCCGCCACATCTCTACCCTTTTCCAAACAGACTAACAGGGTATCTGACCTCCTGCCGGTCAGTGCCCTGGTTAGTCCAGCAGCCCACCCACAAAACAGAAACAGCAGTACAGCCCACCAACAATAAATGGTTACTACACCCGAGTAAGGGAGAACCTTGTCCATGTCCAGGTGCCTCACCACGGCTGTGTGGGGGACTGGTAGGCTGCCTATGTGTGTTGCTGAGTGGGCAGAGACCTGCGGTACTCTGCCCTGGTGCCAGCAGTACCACAGAAGTAGCCTGGTTGGAGCCTGGTTGCTGGAGGGGGAGACCGACTGTCTCCCCTTTGGATACACAGCTCTGCTGCTGGAGGGGGAGACCGATTGTCTCCCCTTTGGACAAACCACCATGCTGCTGTGGGGGGAGACCGACTTTCTCCCCTTTGGCTAAACAGCCTGGTTGCTGGGGGACAGGACCGACTGTCCCTACCCCCTGTGCTGTAAGTGCAGAGACCAAGGTCCCATCTGCACGGTTGTGGGGCTTACTTTCTCCCCCTGGTATGTTAAGCTGCCGCTGGGGAGAGGGGGTAACAAGCTCCTCTCCCATACATACTACCATCCGCTGGGGAGGGAGACCGACTGTCTCCGCTCCCAATACAGTGTCCTGCTGCAGGGGAAAGGAGACTGGGCTCTCTATTCCCTGCTGTATCTGCCGCTGGGGAGGGAGGACAAGGCTCTCCTCTCCCAATAAAACACTCTGCCGCTGGGGGACAGGACCGACTGTCTCTGCCCCCTGTAACTCAGCCTGCCGCTGGGGAAAGGAGACTGGGCTCTCTGTTCCCTGCAAATCACACTGCCGCTGGGGAATGGAGACTGGGCTCTCTGTTCCCTGCAAATCACACTGCCGCTGGGGGATGGAGACGATGCTCTCCTCTCCTTGTGGGGCCAGTGGAGAGACCTCGGTCCCATCTCCACTTGCCGGCTGGAGGTCCTCCCAGTACATCTCTATGATATCCTCCCAGCTGAAGGGCTCTGGACCTGGGTCTGCCACGATGCTCTCCTGCTGGGTATCCTCAATGGAGCGGAACAGGTGTTTGTAATCCTGCTCCAGTTCCCATTCCAGGGATACAAGGTGGGTCAAGTCTGGTCTCACTTCGTGGGGGTCATCCCAGACTTGCATACCCTCCCTCCAGTCAAAAATTTCTTGGAACCGGGTCTCGTCAGTGCTCCCAAAGTCAGGTTCTGTGAAAGCCTCCCACAGCAAGCCAGGGCCATTAAACTCTTCTCCCTCCGGGTTTTCTTGCTCCACTGTCCAGGGTGTATACCGAACTGTATACCACCAGAGTGCCTGGTAGGCATCCTCTAGCCATAGCTCCTGCCATACCCGGTGCTCGAGCTCCTTTACCGCGTCTGCTGTCGCTGCTCCTCGCTGGGGAGTCCCTCGCCCCCCTGATATTGTACATTATCCAGTGCCTGGTACCAGATGCCTTTCCGTATTGCATCCCGGCCATCCAGGTCTTCCTCCTCATATGGAACTACTGTGTGGGTACAGCCTGGTTCCATCCTGCTGCTGTCAGGGTCGCTGTACTGAGACATGCGTTGCCCTCAAATTATAAATCCAGGAAATGGTGTTGCCTTGTAGCTGTCCTTCTGGGCTGTGAGAACAATCCCGTCGCTTGCCACCAATTGTAACTGACCGTCACACCCAGCAAGTCTTTCCTGGACCCTTGCTCTTTGTACCCAAATAGACAGGACATCTAGCAGTTAGGTACAGCAAGATTGAACTACTTTATTTGACAAACAACACAGACTTATAAAATACATACACATGACATCACAGACATTAGTATACTAAACAGCTCATCGCGGCTCCCCGCGATGAGCTTGTAACGGACCGTCACACCCAGCAAGTCTTTCCTGGACCCTTGCTCTTTGTCAAATAAAGTAGTTCAATCTTGCTGTACCTAACTGCTAGATGTCCTGTCTATTTGGGTACAAACAACACAGACTTATAAAATACATACACATGACATCACAGACATTAGTATACAATGCGTGGGATGGAACTAAACAGTTCTCCAACTAACTGGGGCTAGGAAAACATTAGACATTCAGACTGCAACCCAAATTACCATACAGTGAGTAGACACACAGTAAGAAACATAATGTACACAACATAATCAGTTTACCAGTTAATCCAGTTAAAACAGAACAATGGATGTTGAAATAAACTATTGGAGTCACTGTCACATTATAAACTTTCAGAGTGGTCTACTAACAGAATTAAACATTACACATAACCAATATACTAACAGAATATAACTAACTAACCATATTAACGTATAGTGTTATGGCACATCCCTTGCCCAGGTAGTCCATTCATTTGTGAGTTGGTCCGGTAGATTCAATCTACCGAACACCCAGGCAGAAATGCAAGAACAAGCCTTTCTGCAGGGGAAAATGCAAGCTTTTACCATGGGGCCATAGTCCAGAGGCAGCAGACGAGCAACCAGGCTTCTCCAGAACATAGTGGCGAGGTTGGTTCCGCCACAGAGCTGTTTTCGGATGCCGCTGCAGGCACTTACAGCGGGATCCCACCTGTCAGATGAGGCCACTTTGAGTGGCCAGAATCTGACAGGGAAAATGTAGCCGGTGCTCAAAGCGAGCACCGGCTACATTTTGCTAAATCGCGCTGTGCCCGAACTTCCGGGTTCGGGCACGCCTCCGTGACGTCACACGTTCGTCCGGAGGTCTCGCGATTTTTTGGCAGGGACCCACAGGGTCTATTAAGTCTCTGCCAGAGTGTTCCTGGCTACCGATCACCTTGTGATCGGTGGCCAGGAACAAATTGTGACGTTTTGGTGCTTGCGTCGTTTGGGACGCAAGCACCACGTGTCACGAAGGGGTTAACATCCTCTCTTCTCAAAAACTTTAATAGATATTTATTGCTCTACTGCTTACGTCTTCCTTCTAAAATTGTAAGTCGACCTACTGTTTGTCTCTGTTATTTTTCTGTCCTCTTGTCATGAATAATATTTTAGGCACATTATAAAACGGCCACAAACAGATCAATATTCAAAAGTTCAGATTACTAAGGCTGATGTAAATATTGTTCCATGTAAGATCATCATTTGCTCAGTGAGTGACTCAGATGAAAGTCTTGTTGCCTTGGTAACTCGCAAGTGCACAAATTAGTCAACGGAAAGGTTTAATCTGCATAAAAGTGTTGTTAAAGTATATGTGTGTGAGGACAGACAAAGGCTTCATTCTCAGATGAGTAAGAGTATATATTCATACCCAACATAAAAACAGATGGGTCTATTCAATACAATTTGAGACTAGCTCAAAGAGGTTGATTTTGGAGGTCAACTTTTGTTTTGAGACTGTCAAATCGGTACGTGAGTTTGAATTAGTCTCAAAAATAGCGTTGATCATTTCACCTCCCATTACTTTCAATGGGGAAGATTCAAACCTGTTTTTTTTTTTGTATCTCAAATTCGGGGGCTGTTTCAAGATGAGTCGACCTCCAAAGTTGAATTTTAGTAAATTGACCCTTTATTGATTATTACTTTTACCCTAAGTTTCATTCCACTCAGGTTTTCACTACAATTTGCTAGCTATTAACCTGTATAGAGCTTATGTCTTGTACCTGTATCATTTGATACACATTGCTTCTGTAGAACGCAATAAAATGTTGTTTTTCTTTGCCCACCACCATCCTAGGCTCAAGTTGACTGAAAAAAATATTTTAGAAAACTGATAATAATAATAATGAAGAGTTTAATAATTGCATGCACTTTCATATGCATGAAAATAGGTCATTTTCGAGTTGCAGTGACCCTTCATTATGCAGTCGTTCAGCGGCATAACTAGAAACTACTGGACCTCAGTGCAAAAATTGCCAAGGTGCCCCTGGACCATGCAACACTTAATCACATGATACCACCAGTGCAACACCCCACCACTTTTCATAGTACTAGCATTTCTCCCACACCCTTGTCAATCCCAAGTTTGACCCCCACTTCATTTGTCAGTTCCAGGCTTGCCACACACCACTTATCTTGTGCCTAGTTTTGTCTCTCTCTCTCTCCTTTGTGGGAAGACCTATCCAGAATGCAGGAAGTTGATATGTAATTTCCTGAACACTGAATAAGCGAGACACTGCGTGATGGAAAAAAGTGTGAAAGAGATCATCAGACTGGATGATCTCCATACTCTAGGGCAGCGGTGGCGAACCTATGGCACGCGTGCCACTACTGGCACGCCGAGCCCTCAGCTGTGGCACACGGCCAGGTTCAGCTCTCACCGCTTATCTGCTCCGTTGTCCTGGAGGTGCAGGCATCAGCGTAATAGATTGGCGCCGCCGGTCATCTGCTTCTTCTCCAGATGATTGACGCATGCGCGTTCTGTGAAGAAGCGTTCAAGTCAGAAAGCAATTAACTGTTTGCTTTCCGACTTGAACGCTTCTTCACATAACGCACATGCGTCAATCATCTGGAGAAGAAGCAGGTGGCCCATCTATTACACTGATGCCTGCACCTCCAGGACAATGGAGCAGATAAGCAGTGAGAGCTGAACCTGTATGTGTGTGTGTGCGTTTGTGAGTATAAGTGTGTGCGAGTATGAGTATATGTGTGTGTATGAGTATGATAAGTGTGTGTGTGTATGAGTATGAGTGTGTGTGTTTGGGTATAAGTGTGTGAGTATGAGTATAAGTGTGTGAGTATGAGTATAAGTGTGTGAGTGTGGGTATAAGTGTGTGGGTGTGGGTATAAGTGTGTGGGTATGGGTGTGGGTGTGAGTATGCCGTGTTGGCACTTTGTGGTCTGCAAATTTGTGTTGGTCAAAAATTGGGCACTCGGGTCCAAAAACGTTCGCCATCACTGCTTTAGGGTCTACTCAATATAGGAAAAGGTGGCGCACATCTAAACAGTAGTATATACTGAGAAGTAATAAAGTGTTGCGCAAAGTGCAGAATGTGAAAAAAATAATATAAAAATAAATGTAAAAAATATACTTATCAGAAATAAATGGGATGATCCAAATGGAGATATATATAAAAAAGAGAAATAGAAAAGTACAAACACAATGTGCAGTATTGTAAGCAGGAGGGCAAGTACATGTAATATTAACCCCAATGAAAATGTACTCGCACAATATAGAGCCTGAATTACCGGCTCAAAGTATGATGGACAGATGGACTACAAGTCCTATGATTTTCAGCTGTAGTATTAGGTATCCATATTAGACGCTCATTCGTCAAGGGGATGATGTACTCCAATGATATGGATCAAGAATGTAGACAGAAAAATACAATGAAGTATATCATATACAAATACATTTTAATATCCCCCTAGAACATAGAGGCTTACATCGAAGATAGCAAAAAAACGCAACAAAACACATCAATAAAAACTGTATTAAAGAAGTGTCACCAATCCAATCCGTCCAGCGGAGTTCCTGTAGCAGCAGTATACAATCAGTAGTCTCTCAGCTGTAACAGGTAGACAGCAGCTATAACCAAAAACACATCACAAAGACTTCCGGGTTCCATTTCTCGTGGGACGTCGCAGATCTCGCGACGCGTTTCGCCCAATGAGGCTTCTTCACAGCGATGACGTCCAGATGAGAATGTCCCGGTTTATAAAGCATCTTTCAGAAACGTTGCCTCGGCAACAAATACGTGACGCCCATATTAATGCAAAGCAGCCGGCATCCCAAACGCACAGCGAAGAAGGGAAAGAGACATAAAAACAACATCACTACCAATACGTAAAAAATATGTGACGGAGGTAGTATACATCTATCACTATCAATAAACTTATATGTGTCCAACATGGAGTTGCTGAACCCCGCTTAAAAACAAAAAATAAAAAAATATGCAAATACATGCCAATGCATAGGACTTGTAGTCCATCTGTCCATCATACTTTGAGCCAGTAATTCAGGCTCTTTATTGTGTGAGTGCATTTTCATTGTGGGAAATATTACATGTACTTGCCCTCCTGCTTACAATACTGCACATTGTGTTTGTACTTTTCTATTTCTCTTTTTTATATATATTTCCATTTGGATCATCCAATTTATTTCTGATAAGTATATTTTTTATATTTTTTGCACATTCTCCACTTTGCGCAACACTTTATTACTTTTCAATTTACTTATTTGTGCAATTTTGGAGGGAAATGCACTAGTGTTTGCTGAACCTTGTTCACTATTTAGCTCTTATCACTTCATTCACTACTTCTAATAGATAAGTATTATACCGTATTTGCTCGATTATAAGACGATCCTGATTAAAAGACGACCCCCCAAACTTTGGATATTCCTTTAGGAAAAAAACTAAAAGCCTGAATATAAGACTACCCTATAGGAAAAAAGTTAAACTTGTATATATTCACATGTAAATTGCTTTTTTAATAAAATATTATATAAAAAAATGCATTTCTTGTGTTTATTTCTTTTTATGTGCCAATGCCGCCTCTCTCTTTCCCTTGCCCCCAGCTTTGTCTCACTCCCCACTCCCCCCTCACCTGTCTCTTCCCCCCCACATGTTTCTCTCTGCCCCCCTTCCTCTGTCTCTCCCCCCCTTCCTGCTCTGTCCCCCCTGTCTCTCTGCCCCCCTCCCTCACTCCCTCCCCCTGTGTCTCTGCCCCACCCCCTCCCCCTGTCTCTCTGCCCCCCACCCTCCCTCCCCCTGTCTCTCTGCCCCCTCCCTCCCTCCCTCCCCCTGTCTCTCTGTCCCCCCCCCTTACCTGTACCTCAATCCCTGGTGGCTAGTGGGGGCAGACGGGGGATGTCTGCACGATACTTGCAGACATCCTCCATGCTGCCCGACACGGCAGTCTATTATGACGGACAGCTGTCCGTCATAATAGTCTGCCGTGTCGGGCAGCATGGAGGATGTCTGCACGTATCGTGCAGACAACCTCCAGCTGCCCGATTTACCCTGGTGGCTAGTGGGGCAGCAGAGGAAGTCTGCGCGATGAGCTCAGACTACCCTGCTGCCGCCCGGCACGCTCGCCGGGACTTCTGTGACGAAAGCGGAAGTACCCGGCTTCTTCACAGAAGCCCCGGCGGTCGTGCCGGGCGGAAGCAGGGGAGTCTGCGCTCGTTGCGCAGACATCCCCTGCTGCTAGAGAGGGGGATCCAGGTCCCCTGCAGCTCTGCTTGGGACCTGGATCCATGTCTTATAATCTGACCTCAATTTGAGGTCAGATTATAAGAGACCTCGATTAATAATATAAATAAAAAACCTTGTCTTATAATCGAGCAAATACGGTATACTGTAAAACAATTCTTCCCGAAATTGATAAATGGGATCCGAATTGAAGTTATAGAAAACTGCTGTAGATCAAATTATTCTGTTGTCAGCTCTTGTATAAATGGAGGTCGCAAGTTCGGCATCCGACAGGGATAGCCATAAAATGGAGAGGACAGACAGCACACATGTAAGGATTAATGGGCACTCTAATATTAAAGCCAACACACATCTGCTCTTACATTTAGGCAGAGTATCGTGCATGGAGGCAGATTGAGGAAGCTGCTTTACAGCAAAACGCATAGTGCTGGATTACGTCACAAGGATGCGGGGCTGATATCCGAACACGGAAGATGAGCAGTGAGTCCGCACGCTGAGGCTGGAAGATCCCCAAAGCACTCTGGTTCCAGTGCCGACGATAATCTGCCTAAACGTAAGAGCGGATGTGTGTTGGCTTTAATATTAGAGTAAAAGAATATACACATAATACAAAGTATTCGCAATATAGAAAAGAATGAGTAACACAATACTCTACTTTGATATATCTCTGCAAGGATGTCCTCAGATCCCAAATAAGCCACAAGAAAAAAACAGGATATCGTGACACCGTACGATTTTTTCTTGATATAGACTGGGATGGACATATGGGGGAACAAGAACGGGGAAAAAATCCACAATAGTGTAGTACTGCAAATCTCTAGTAGTTAAGAATAAATTTATTACACACTCACAAGATTAAATGCACATAGAGAACCAGCTTTAAGTGATAAAAAGGCACATATGCAAGATTGGTTACCCCCCCCCCCCCCCCCGTGCTGGAACAGTTCCCGATGGGAAAATAACACTGTCGGGCTGGACCTCGAGCTTCTGAAAATTCTTTCAAATGAATTCAGGTGGGGTTTCCAATGCAGTCCCAATGATCGTTAAAATATGGTATAAAATTTCCAAAGTTCACAGAAGACACCTGAGCTCAACGTGTTTCGTCTGTCTAGACTTCGTCAGGAGCCAGGTGCTGAATCAGTGCCTATTAATCCTTACAACAGTTGCTGTCTGTCCTCTCCTTTTTATGGCTCTCTCTGTCGGACGCCAAACTTGCGACCTCCATTGATAAGAGCTGACAGCGGAATTTGATCTACAGCAGTTTTATATAACTTCAATTCGGATCCCATTTATTCAATGTTGGGGAAGTATTGTATTGCAGTATATTACTATTTCGATGTGCGCCACCTCTTCCTTCTTTTTTTCTTGTTATTCATATTGAAGCAATAGTGAAGACTGTTTGTTTTAAATTGTGTGCTGCACCTATAATTAATTATAGTGGTTAGAGGCGTGTAAAAGTACCCCCTTATTAACTAGCGCTTACCAGCACCCATTCTATCTGATCTACCCAATATAGACCAATCTTGCCCAAAATGTGCTTTCAGCCCTGCCCCACCCCACTCCCTGTTATGAACAGGTCTCTCTTTCTCTCTCTCTCAGGTCCTGTCAATCAACATTTTATTTCTAGTGAGACATGTTGTTCTTTGTTGTAAGTCATATGTTACTGGGTGTCATTGCATTAAAACCTGTGATACTGTGCCATGGTTTTGTCACTCTGCCCAATCAAGTTTAAAGTTGAATCTTCCAAAAGCCACCCACATGCTGTGCGTGTAGCACTACCCATATGCTGTGAATGTATTTTGGAATATGTTTCTAAATGCATTCTGCAGTACATTTAACTTGTATTCCAAAATTCATATTTCAGAATGCATTTAAGAATATATTCCAAATTCATATTTCAGAATTCATTTAAGAATATATTCCAAATTCATATTTCAGAATTCATTTAAGAATATATTCCAAATTCATATTTCAGAATTCATTTAAGAATATATTCCAAAATCATATTTCATAATGCATTTAAGAATTTTTCTGAATATTGAAATATTTCAATATTTGTCAAAATATTCTGGGAGAATATACTTCATGATGTGTTTTTTTTAAATCTATTTGAATATTTGTATTCCATATGGCATGGCAAGGTCTATGAATGTCCATAGAACATCATTAAATTGGCCATCACAAAGTAGGATTGCCACCCAGGCTGTATGTTACCACCAGGCCAATAAAACATGGCTTAAGCCCAATATAAAGAATATAAAAAAAATAGAGACCATGCTATTGCCACCTAGGGTTGCCATCCTACTGGTATTTTTCCAGCACAGCCAGCAATCAAGTGTTTTGAGCCAATGCAGATTTAACTAAAAATACTGATAAACAACAAACTATTATACAAAATAGCAAATGGTTAGAATTGGGTATAATTTATTTACACAGGATCAAGTTATTTTCTCCAGTGGCAATTGTATCCATAAGTTAAAGAGTTTTCATCTGTATATGGGGCACTCTTTTGGTCGATTGAAGTTAACCATGAACAAATGTAATTTTTGGACATGCATATTTATGGACAGATTTGTTTCTAGGTGATATAGGAAGCCCATAACGGTTAATTCACTCTTACACCATCGGTCTTGTCACCCAGACCACATTAAAAAATAGCATTTCTAATTGTCAAATAATTAGGTTGAAAAAATTGTATGTATGTAAATCTAAAACGAATTAATTAATTGGCAGATTCCAGAAAAGCGGTTATCCAGACTCACAACAGTAAATCGCTAACACAATTGAAAGGCAAATTTAAAAATGGACATAGTATACTATGCCAGCATACCAGAAATGGGACATTTATACGCCACCCCCCGAGCGTAAAAAGATTTATCTTAAAACAATATATTACTTGTTCTACAGACCATGCGGTCTATATGTTGACCATTTTCCACGTTTAATGTGGGCTGTATTATCAGACCCATACAACAGTATAAGTGAGCAGAAATCAGGCATAGCCAATTTAAAAAAAAGATTGTAAGCCATCCCAGTTCAAATAAGAGGTGTTGATACACATAGTAAACGCTTAGCCAAGTAGACACACTGTATGTTTGGACATAATACATCTGGTAAATCAGGAATAAATAGGGAATTAAACTGGTCTGCAGTACTCTGAATCCTATATTATGTCTGGATCTATGTATTTGAAAATTATTGTATTATGCTGTATAATTACTCTGTTTGTATATAATGCATACTATACTTAATGATCCACTGTACCCATGATTTATTTTGTTTATGCCCTTACCACCATACCAAAATGTATATAATATAGAAAAATAAAACAATGATCCAAGATAGTATGGGACCCTGTGTGCCCGAGATCACGAACTACGATGCAGGGGTGGATACAGGGCCTTGTGCTTGGTAACTGCACTTATCTGGTAGCTTGGGGCTACAGGTTTTATGCAACCACGTATAGAGGAGGCAGCTGCTGAATCCAGTATACATAACTAGGACTGAGAAACCCTGCAGACATCCTGGAGCAGGCATGAATAATTTTGACAGGAAAGCAGGATGTTGCAGGCTAGAACAGAATGAACTAAAAGGCAGACCAAGCAGAACAGGAATGGAGGAAGAACAGAACTGAATACAGCATGCAGGGCTACAGGATCAGAGCCTAAACATAAGCAAGATAAAGAACAGGGCTAAGGAACAGACTAGAACATATAAAGGAACAAACATAAATACAGGAACTAGCCTAACACTAAAGATGGTAAAATGGTGGGGGTTTAGTTCACCTATTGGCCAATTAGATGCACGCTTGCCAACCATGCCAAGGTATCCCACATTTTGGCAAGTCGCTACACTATGACTTAATATTAACAAATAAATAAAAGTATAAAAGGCATACACTAAATTTACTTTTAAACCTAGAGAAAATACCTGTAGACTGCAGATCTGAACAGACTGAGGTCTGCAGAAACTGAAATGAGCACAAACGGGTGGCGTTACACATTTATACGGAGCAGAGAAACTAGGTAGAGAGAAACAGTGAAAACCTGGAATGGAACAGATCAATAAACAGCAACAAAACCAGAACTGGACCAGTACAGAAGACCAAAGAAGCAAGAAACAAGGAGAACATAACTGGATTCTATGACTCAGGGACTCTGACTCGGGGCATCCCCTTCAAGGGACTCTGACTCGGGGCATCCCCTTCAAGGGACTCTGACTCGGGGCATCCCCTTCAAGGGACTCTAGAGAACACGTCACCTTTTTGACAGGGAAAAGGTCACCCCTTTAACAGGGCAGGGGCCAGAAAATACAAGACTTGGGCAGCTACCAGTCTATAGCAAGATTTGGGAAGGTGCTGATCTGTGGCTAGGCTTAGGCAGGTGCCAGACCATAGACTTGGGCATGTTCCGCTGGAATTTATGAAGTACACTGAGCTGTGAAGAAATAACAAATGTATTACAATGTGCATTCCAATACACAACAAACTACTATACAATGCAGCAAATGGTTACAGTGGGTATAATTTGTATCCACATCATCAATTCCTTTTCTTTAAAGGCAATTCTATCCACAAGGTTTTGCCATTACTAAAATGGCACGCAGGATGGTGTGATTGAGTGCACCACAAGTGAACTACATTACTAAAATACTGGCAATGCCAAGACTTGCGTTTATTTTGTGAGGGAGTGGGGAGCAGGCCAGGAGCGTACCCATGGGGGGAGGCAGTCCGCCGCAGGTAGCACACTATAGTGTAGTGCCAGGTTGTTACTTTACAAGTCCAGTGAAAGCGCTAAGAGGTCATGCTATAGCCCTGGTTTGAACTAGTAAGTTGTACCCCTCTGTATGTGTGCACCCCTCTGTCTGTACCCATTACATGGATTTATGTGTGCATCTCGTAATTAGACTTGTGTAGTGCTGGAGAACTAATAAACTTGTTTCATTGTTTAGGGATAGAGGACAGTCTGTCAGCGTTTTGTAAGCACATTACACAGATGCAGTGTAACTCGTTGCCTTAGTTTTCTTAATTAAAAGCTGAATTAATAATAGAAAGCTACTTAACCGTGTTCTGAAAGAGGAGGAATGTTGGCAAGCTGGCTGATGCCTTTTGTCAGGTGTTATAGAATTAAACGGTAAAGCCCACAGGTGGTCAGGAGGGGTTTACAAGCTAAAATCTGTGTGTTACAAACCAGGATACAATGTATTGCTTTCAGTCTGCTGCCTGCACTACACAGAGAAAACATTTACAGTGCAGATCACCATTATTTTTGAGGTATAGGCACTGGCATTGACCATCTTTTGGGGGCAAATATGGCACTGGCAAGCTTCTTGGGAACAGATATAGCATCTGCAAGCTATTTGGTGGCAGGGCCAGCACTTTAAAATCAATGCAGCTAATGCAATACCTTGTTCATAGATGGCAGTAATATTAATTATGTATGTTTACATACACAGTCTATCCGTGCAAGAATTGAGCTCCAGACATGCGTTACCTGTATCGGGGGAGGGCTGCAGCTCAATTTTGCAGCATAACAATGTTGGGTGAATGTCTTTTTCTGGCTCCTGTACCTACCCACCCATCTTATCTCTCGGCTTTGGACAGTATTTTATTGAAGAAAAAGGTGACATCCTTATTTCAACCACAGACTTAGCATTGAGCTAAAGTTTTTTTTTATTTCCCAGGCCCAGTGTCAATGTTTTTTTTTTAGGATAGGATGTACTTAGTAGACATGCTGGGGAAATAGTAACCATATATTGCTAATTACTATAAAATTAATTTACTGGGGACTAATAAAAGTACTCAAAAAAAATTGGGCAGACTAGATGGACCGAATGGTTCTTATCTGCCGACACATTCTATGTTTCTATGTTAATTAATGGGTAGTTAGTTAGTTAGATACATCTTACGATCAAGTAGAAGTCATCTTACTGGGATATTCCTAGAGCTAAATAGAGGAACAAGTGCATTGTATCCTTCGAGATTCAGTGGGATGAGTGTCTCATTGTTAAAGGTTAAGTATAAAAGTACTGAATATTAATGTATATCAATAAATAATAATTATTTCTGGAGTTTTGCTTATTTGTCTTTTTTTATTACAGAGGAAATCGGAAGCTTGCTCAGCTCGAACATTATAGTGCAGACATCATCAAGTAATTAACTACTTTGGTATTTAATCCACCTCCTACAAGATACCCCTTGGGAAGGCAGTAAAACACAATATCTCAAGAAGTGCCATAACTTTTCAAATACAGCTGGTTATCTTTTGAATTTCTAATAAACTGCTTTTTTTTTTGTAAAATGCCATACAAAGGGTGATGTCATGAACAGGGTACATCACAAACGCATTTAAAACACATTTTTCATAAAACACAAATGGCGGCAAAAATAAGTTTAATGAAGGATTCCATCAAATGTGGGGCATTTTAAATAAAGATGCTTTAATGAAAAAGTACACATAAAATCCTCTGTATAACTCTATCTAGGGGCAGACATTTTTAGAATCTAGAAATAGATCTGTACGGGTCCTCCCTGAAGCTGGGAGCGGATGGGTCTGTTCAAAAGGGCCTGACTGCAAAACCTGCTACATTCGGTTATTGGTTCTAAAATGTATATCAGGAAAAGGTAAATGCTGCAAACTAACCTTGTGGGATTCAACTATGAAGTCTTTACATTTATTTGGAATGTAGGAATAGATAAACAATGCTGACATAAGCAATCAATACATAGAATATTATGGGGAATACATAGGCACGGTGATGTGCTCTAACTTAAATTAAGCAAAAAGTTACTTTGCTTTTACTGAAAAGGTCCAATGCAATTTTCAACAGAGAAAATTATAAATTATTCCACAAAACGTGTTTGATTAATATGTATATATTAGATATTGGATAAGGTCAAATATATGCAGTCACATACAATTCTCCTGCCACCAATGAATGTGGCAGAGAAAGTATTTCAATTTATAATTTGCATGCACAGGCTTAGAATGCTATTGTATGTATGAATGGGAGTGCTTACAGTAGATATCTAAGTTGCTGGGGAATGTAATTACATTTTTTTTTTTTTAGGAACAGGCTATACAAAAGTTTTTTTTTAAAAACCACTAAACCTTTTTTTTTCATTTTTCTTCCCACTTTTGCTTCTTATATTGCTTGGTCAAACATCAAGATCCGCTTTGTCTTCGCACTTAGATACTCCAGGATCTCTAAAGATTTACCCCAGACAAGTGGGGACTGGGGTTTGTTTCTGTTAGTTCATGGTGTGACAAATGTTCAATGTAAAAAAATGTTTTTTTAAACTGTATCAGTGACTGTTTTTATGTTCGTTTAATTTCCTGCTCAGTTTTAATTAATTGCCCCAATGTGGGGCTTTAGTCATGAAAGAGAGTTTTGCAGGGAATCAAGATGGGAATTTCAAACTTAAAGGGACAGTCTAGTCCCCAAACTCACTTTGGTGCATGTTAAAGATTACTGCTTGTGTAGTGCACAGACTTTTTTCCCAGTGTGATTTGATTCTAGCATTCTACATGATGATATGGACACTGAACATATAAAGTTTTCTTTTATTTAGTCACTTCCTGTGCTGCTGTGATGGAATACATTGTGTGGACACTAAGTTACCTTCTTATTTTTACACAGTAGGATCGCTTAACAGTGCAACACATTGTCTGATTACAGCACTAGAGAGACGGAAAACTCCATTCATTTGAATACAATTATCCCCATTGGTTCCTGCAGTCACAAACAAGGGAATTGACTTTTATTCAGTTAATAAATTGTAATTACACAAATACATCTAACTGTACTTTTTAATATATATTTTAAGCAATGCAAAAGGTAAAACATGCATTTTAAAGTACTCAACTACTTTGGCCTTCAGTTTGAAATTCCCATCTCAATTCCCTGCATTTCTCTTTCATGAGGACCCCTATGAAACTAGTTTTGCAAGAATCCGGTTATTGTTGCATGATATGATTATAATTGTGGTTATCAGAAAAGTAAGAAAAGAGATCAAATAGTCTCCTGGTTAGTCAATATAAGATCAGAGGCACAGGCTGTGTTTGTTGGTATTACAGATATTAGTATGTGTTTAGAAGGAGATAAAAAGTTAGTATGGTTGCAGGCTAACAGGTTATTACTAGTGTTGAGCGAACCCGAACCGCAAAGTTCGGGTTCGTACCGAACACTACGATTTTTAGACCCCCGACCCGAACACGGACATTCCACTGTATGTCCGGGTTGGAGTTCGGGGTTCGGCGATTAATTTTTTGTTGCTGAAGAAAGAAAAAAGAAGATGGATTATTTTTTACCCGTGGATTTTTTTTTTTGCGCTCGTATTTTTTTTGGGGGGCGCGTATAATGGTTTTTTATTTGCCCTTTTTTGGGGCTGAAGAAAGAAAAAAGAAGAATGAAGAAAGAAGACCTCAAATGGTAAGTATAAAATAGTTTTTTTTTTCAGGTTAGCTTATTGCCCAACCCCCTCACTATTATTAGGGTGAGGGGGGGTAGGTAGGATTTTTTTATTTTATTGGGGGGGTAAGTGACTAGGGGCTGGGCACCCTTAGTCACTTGATTGGTGGTCCCTACCCGCCGCTCATGGGTGGGGACCGGAGGGGGACACTAGGTTCCCCCCTCATTCTTTTTAGGTTCCCCACCCGCCGGCCATGGGTGAGGACCGGGGGGGACACTAGGTCCTCCCCCCTCATTCTTTTTAGGGTCCCTATCCGCCGACCATGGGTGGGGACCGAGGGGGACACTAGGTCCTCCCCCCTCATTCTTATTAGGGTCCCCACCCGCCGGCCATGGGTGGGGACCGGGGGGGGGGACACTAGGTCCCCCCCTCATTATTAGGGTCCCCACCCGCCGGCAATGGGTGGGGACCAGGGGGGACACTAGATGACCCCCTCATTATTATTATTATTATTTGGGTCCCCACCCGCCGCTCATGGGTGGGGACCAGGGGGGACACTAGGTCCTCCCCCCTCATTCTTATTAAGGTCCTCACCCGCCGGCCATGGGTGGGAACCGGGGGGGACACTAGGTCCTCCCCTCATTATTATTATTAGGGTCCCCACCCGCCGGCAATGGGTGGGGACCGGGGGGGACACTAGGTCCTCCCCCCTCATTCTTATTAAGGTCCTCACCCGCCGGCCATGGGTGGGAACCGGGGGGGGACACTAGGTCCTCCCCTCATTATTATTATTATTATTAGGGTCCCCACCCGCTGGCAATGGGTGGGGACCAGGGGGGACACTAGATGACCCCCTCATTATTATTATTATTATTTGGGTCCCCACCCGCCGCTCATGGGTGGGGACCGGGGGGGACACTAGGTCCTCCCCCCTCATTCTTATTAAGGTCCTCACCCGCCGGCCATGGGTGGGAACCGGGGGGGGGGGCACTAGGTCCTCCCCTCATTATTATTATTATTATTAGGGTACCCACCGGCTGGCAATGGGTGGGGACCAGGGGGGGACACTAGGTCCCTCCTCATTATTATTAGGGTCCCCACCCGCCGCTCATGTTGGAGTACTTTGACGTAGTGGTAGGCTTAGCATAATATGGCCATATATATAACCAAATCTCCAATTGTTTTATCTTAGTAAGACAGGTGTTTTTAAGGAGTTTTTCTCCTACCTGCTTTGAGGTGAGTGCGTTGATCTTTGGATTTTGTATAAATATTTGGTCTCAGCAGCACCCCTTATAATATATACTAGTTTAGGTGAGTGCATTCCTTTTGGATTTATATATATATATATATTTATATATATATATATATATATATATGTAACCCCTCTGGGATTACAATCATTTCTGCTGTGTCACTGACTAGCCTGCAGCTTTGTGTGGTGCCCAGCAGATGGCGATCTTTAGAGAGCAAGACTAAAAACAAAGACCCTGACTCCAATTTAAGAAATAAGTTAGTTCAGAGCTGCAGAGAGAAGGAGAATGACACTTTCAAGCAGTTGTTGGGATCTAGGAACTGAGGCCTTACTGATCTAATGCCCAGAAGGATTACAGCAGCATCCTGGAGGAATATTCCTGCATGTGGAAGTCAGCAGACCTGCATACAGAGCTGTGTGTGGCAAAGCCTGCTGTCACAGTGAGGAGATAGCAGGTGAAGTGATGTGATTGCAGCCTGTGGTGCAGTGGTAAGCTGAAACCCTCTCCCCCTGTCTCACACAGGGCACCAAGCTGAAACCCTCTCCCCCTGTCTCACACAGGGCACCCTGAAAGTCAGCACACAGCTAAAAGTCCTTGCTCTTCCATTTTTCATGCCAGTTTCATTTTAACTTCAGCCATATTGTGGATTACAGTATTTATGGGCCTCAACTATGTGCACCAACTAACGGTACCAAACTGCTTGTGGGGTGGGCTGCAGTATTTATTGCGGGTTGCTTTAAATTTGTAATTGCACTTCTGAATATTTTACTGTGTTATGTTTATTTCTCTGTTATTTATTTGCATAGTGCTTTTACTGTGCAATACAAAGTTATATTTAAGTTAGCTCTGTGTCAGTTGTATTTCTTGTGTAGATATGTTCCCAGTGGGACCCCCCATCCATACCCTGGATGCCCCACTGGGTGGAGGCACTGCCGCCGTCATGTACCCCAACTCCCAGGTAGCGGAGACTCAGGATCGCTCTGCAGAGGGCCAAAAAGGTAACTGGGGAAAAGGACCACAGGGGTATAGGTGGACCTGCGCAAAACCCCGTTACATATATATATATATACATTTCTGTTCCCTATTTATGTTCTTGTTTACATTTGTGTTATGTTTTGTTTAGAAGATATACCATTTGGTTTTTGCACTGCATAAAACAGTAGTTTTACGTTCTGGATTCTTCCAAAAGGGTTTGGTCTGAGAAACACGCCTTAACTAATGCCTCTAATGGTCTAACCAGACATGCTCACACTAACATATTGAAAGTTTGCCGGAACAATTAATAAATCGCCTGCACTGCCCAGAACCGAAATCTAAGGCGTTTAGAATAAAGTACAATAAAACTCGCCTTCACTTCTATATATATGCACAAAGTCCCACTGTATCACTTCTGCCCCACTGATACCCCAATGACTCCATCGCAGAACTAGGCTACAACAGGAGCTGCAATATAATGGCGTTTTCCTGTAGAATGCACCTTTATAAAGTCATAAAGTTAACATTTGTTTTGTATTGTTAAAGTTAACATACAGGGAGTGCAGAATTAGTAGGCAAGTTGTATTTTTGAGGATTAATTTTATTATTGAACAACAACCATGTTCTCAATGAACCCAAAAAACTCATTAACATCAAAGCTGAATATTTTTGGAAGTAGTTTTTAGTTTCTTTTTAGTTTTAGCTATTTTAGGGGGATATCTGTGTGTGCAGGTGACTATTACTGTGCATAATTATTAGGCAACTTAACAAAAAACAAATATATACTCATTTCAATTATTTATTTTTACCAGTGAAACCAATATAACATCTCAACATTCACAAATATACATTTCTGACATTCAAAAACAAAACAAAAACAAATCAGTGACCAATATAGCCACCTTTCTTTGCAAGGACACTCAAAAGCCTGCCATCCATGGATTCTGTCAGTGTTTTGATCTGTTCACCATCAACATTGCGTGCAGCAG
Organism: Pelodytes ibericus; assembly: GCA_036172795.1. NCBI lineage: Eukaryota > Metazoa > Chordata > Amphibia > Anura > Pelodytidae > Pelodytes > Pelodytes ibericus. The sequence continues at coordinate 190,843,475 of CM069861.1, forward strand.
CAACCACAGCCTCCCAGACACTGTTCAGAGAGGTGTACTGTTTTCCCTCCTTGTAAATCTCATTTGATGATGGACCACAGGTTCTCAATGGGGTTCAGATCAGGTGAACAAGGAGGCCATGTCATTAGATTTTCTTCTTTTATACCCTTTCTTGCCAGCCACGCTGTGGAGTACTTGGACACGTGTGATGGAGCATTGTCCTGCATGAAAATCATGTTTTTCTTGAAGGATGCAGACTTCTTCCTGTACCACTGCTTGAAGAAGGTGTCTTCCAGGAACTGGCAGTAGGACTGGGAGTTGAGCTTGACTCCATCCTCAACCCGAAAAGGCCCCACAAGCTCATCTTTGATGATACCAGCCCAAACCAGTACTCCACCTCCACCTTGCTGGCGTCTGAGTCGGACTGGAGCTCTCTGCCCTTTACCAATCCAGCCACGGACCCATCCATCTGGCCCATCAAGACTCACTCTCATTTCATCAGTCCATAAAACCTTAGAAAAATCAGTCTTGAGATATTTCTTGGCCCAGTCTTGACGTTTCAGCTTGTGTGTCTTGTTCAGTGGTGGTCGTCTTTCAGCCTTTCTTACCTTGGCCATGTCTCTGAGTATTGCACACCTTGTGCTTTTGGGGACTCCAGTGATGTTGCAGCTCTGAAATATGGCCAAACTGGTGGCAAGTGGCATCGTGGCAGCTGCACGCTTGACTTTTCTCAGTTCATGGGCAGTTATTTTGCGCCTTGGTTTTTCCACACTCTTCTTGCGACCCTGTTGACTATTTTGAATGAAACGCTTGATTGTTCGATGATCACGCTTCAGAAGCTTTGCAATTTTAAGAGTGCTGCATCCCTCTGCAAGATATCTCACTATTTTTGACTTTTCTGAGCCTGTCAAGTCCTTCTTTTGACCCATTTTGCCAAAGGAAAGGAAGTTGCCTAATAATTATGCACACCTGATATAGGGTGTTGATGTCATTAGACCACACCCCTTCTCATTACAGAGATGCACATCACCTAATATGCTTAATTGGTAGTAGGCTTTCGAGCCTATACAGCTTGAAGTAAGACAACATGCATAAAGAGGATGATGTGGTCAAAATACTCATTTGCCTAATAATTCTGCACTCCCTGTATATATCAATCATTAAAACATTCACAGTTTTAACATTTTATCTCGGTAATGTGCAGTATATAAACAGTAAATCTTAAGGGGACAGAGATTAATATGACCTTTTATGTTTTTTATAGACCAGAAAATGGCAGTTGAATGAGCTGCGGAGAAAAATGTTTGGCATAAGAATTAAGCAAATGTTAATTAGCGAATTACCCTAACAAAGATTATATGAAGTTCATAAGTGAAGAATAATATTTTCAATGTAACATCGAACTATCATATTCAGTCATGCATTCTGGTGTACGATTTATTGCAGTAATTAGCTTTAAAATAATGTTATGAATAAGGACAAACTCAAATGTTACATTAATGCCAGTCAATAAAGATAGAAAACATGATATTGAATGATCTCTCATGTTTGCTAGTGGATGTCACTACTGAATTCTTCAGGTTTCTAATCAAGAATTTGAATTGGGAAAAATATTTAACCTAGGTGTTGGATTTCACTGTAATAAAATGTAAGGAACATAATGTACATTTGGATATTTATTTCCTTCTACTGCATTTTAAAGGACGACTACAGGAGCCTGCCTTGCTCTGTATAGCTCTTTCAAGGGGTGGACGTGTTTAGAATCTTGGGCCAGAATGTCCTTTATCAGACCCAAGGTAGCTCCTGATAGATCTACACAGAGCAAGGAGGACTCCATAAGGTATTTTATTGTATTCTCTCATTAAATCATTTCTGAATAAAATGTCTGTAATTATTTCAATCTTTCAATTAAACATAAGGGCTCAGAAATAATCCTACAGGGTGAAATGTACAAGTTACCAGCTGTAGTGTATGGTTAACCAAATACGGGTAAAGCTCTTTTGGAACATGATCCATTAGAACGATTTTCCACCTATAATGCCATCCATTAGATCATGTTTCCACTTATACTGCAGTTCTCCTATTGCCAATATGGAGCAGTGGATCTTGCTATAACATCTGTATTAAAGCAAATGTTTAGCAATGTCTCAGGACTCGCATTGCCAACCGTCTAACATTGTGATGTGAGTCTGCGGATCCCTAGCCTCACTTTATAGTGTTTCTTTTTAGAATTTAGTTCTGGAGTGTTAATCTGTGTTGTATTCACATCTCCTTTAAAGACATTTCATCCTTTGGCGTTAGATTCGTATTAGTTGTCGTTATTATTTTCTTTTCCTTTCATTTCTTTTTTCTTTTTACATAAACACTCATATTCCTGTATCTATTGGCTAACTGAATTATCTCTATTAAATAGACGGCTTAAATATCTTATCTTTATTTCACTTAAACCCTTCCCCATCCCACCCCAGTAGATCGATTCAATATCCTGAAGGATCATCTGGGGAGTTAGTCACCCCTATATGTGACCTAGTGTCACCATATAAGGCATCTGACCAACTTACTACACTGTATGGACTCCAAAACAAACAAACAAAAAAAAAAGGAAATATGAAACCGGATCTGTTATCTCTTTTGGATCATTTCCCCACGACTTGCTCCAGTATCCATATCGGTGACACACTGTCACAACATTTTTTCAATACATTTAGACCAAATTTCCCTTTTCTTTGGCGAATATCCATATGATGAAGAAATGCCTTTTTCCATCTTGAGTTGGGCAAGCCCTAGAACTTTGACCGTTTCCCAATCTGGGATAATTGCGGATTTTCAGTTTCTGGTAATCAATGATTTTGCCGCGAGTAGGATGTGAATTGTAAACCATCTGTTAGCAGAAGATAACTCTGCTAGGTTCATGTGGAGGAGAACTGTGTCTGCCGAGTTTACAAGTTTTAAACCGCACCTATTATTAATATTCATTACTATTTCTTTCCAAAAGGTGTCCAGCATTTTACAGTTTTATAGTGTTTCTTGTCTGTATAGTCAAACTTGAATGAAAGTGCAAAATAACTGGACCATGACATCTTTGGCAAATATGGTCCCTCACTTGGGCTTAAGTGGTAGTAATTGGCAGGACTTAATATCCAGATGTTAGATATTCTCCACGATCATAACTAGAGTGAGGAGACTGATCATCTATATTGGGAAAATTGGGACCTAACCGGTACCGAACGAGAACTACACTATATGGAAAAAAAATACTGGGATGACTGACATTACACCAACAAGGAATTTTATCACATTCTAAATATATATATTAATTAATATCCAGTTGGTCCCCCCATTTTGCAGCTATTATAGCTTCCACTATTCTGGGAATGCTTTCCATGAGATTCTGGAGTGATTCTGTGGGCATTTTTGCTCATTCATAGATTTTAGTGGACTTAATCTCCAGCAGTGAGTAAGGGAACAGGTCCGAGAAGGCTGTTACACAGTGTTAAGTTAACTTGCTAGGGACATGGGAGGCAAAACTTCACATGACAGTACCAGACAAATTAGATGGAGGAGTTTCCTCTTCCTGTGCAGTTTGCAGGGCATTCTTCCATGTGGCAGACAAGCACAGGGAGACTGTCTCAGCCAATCCAGCTCCTGATAGGGTACTCGGCAGAGATCCATGGGAACCAGAAGTCTCAACACATTTCACAGATATTTGTAAATTCAGATTGCTTGGCTAGTTGCTTGATTTGATACACTGGCAATCAGTCTTATAAACCTGAATTCAGTAATTTAGTGACTTTTGTCCACATAGTGTATATCTTATATGCCATTTTGTGTATATTCCATAGGAATACAGTTGTTTTTATAGTAGAATCTCTTGACATTCAAAGTGGATATGATGTGAAGCAATGCAAATTTAGAGATAAATACTAGTGAAAACACAAATGTAGATCTATGGTGTCCATTCTTCTGCTTCAGAGTTGGGCTCTACAATCTAGTAGTAGCTTGTTTCGCAACTCCACTTGTCAGTAGTGAGAGAAACCTGTTTGCAATCTATAAAACAATCACTTTTGTAATAGGAGCTTGGGAGCTTTTTTGTGATCAAAAATTTAATTAAAATTGTAAATAGAATATTTAACAAAAAGGTCATGAATCAAAATTGATCCGCGAGTCTTAATGTATTGAATTTCGCCTGCTGTCTCGGAAATTATATTTTCTATTCATGTGTCCAGATATACATGTAACTGAAGAATGTATTAATGTACATTCTGTGTATTCTGTACTTTATTACATTGTAGATCATGTATGGCTGAATTAAAATGAAATCAGAATGGAAGGTTTCCTGAGGCTTATTTCAGCAGGGAAATAATGAACACAGTTAAATATGCCGCTGGTTGGCCCCATTATAAATGGCAGTGCCGCTGGAGAGTACAGAGTGAAACATAATGTTCTTATTCCACTCAACAAATACACACATAATTATTCTGAATTAAATGGTAGTTCCCATGTAGGAAAATGTTCCTCCCTTCTATGAAATGTTGGAAATTTAAGTTATAATTATGTAATATTTCTTTATTTTATTTCTCCAGCCTTTATTGATGTACCTGCTTATTTATTAATTATTTCAGTATTAGACCGCTGCTGTTCTTTGTGCCCTAAGTTACAAAGTACCTATGAAATGTTTCTGTCTATGATTATCTATGCCTCTAACTACATAATCCGGTCTTTAAGCACTTATGGGTACAATACATGTATACGCTGCTGATAGCTGACTTGTATTCAAAATATTTAAAAATGAAAAAGGAATTCTAATATAAGTCAAAATCTTTTAACTCTGAATTGTGTATGGGGAGACATGTTGGGTGATTTCCTACTGAAATTTGTTAACCAAACACCTTCCATTCAGAGGATGGCTATTTTAAGGAAGCCAGGATGCTAGGGCAATTTGTCATGTTCTTATACATTGCTTTCACACTGTTTTATACATTGTAACACCACATCATATATTTACATCACATGAACACTTACAGGTGCTTATAAGCAACAATTTACACAGCACTTGGCACAGACCATAAAAGGCAATGTACTACTATAGACTAACAGAGTGACCAGTTATGTATAGACTAACAGAGACAGACTAACACATGAAGTAAAGAGCCCTGCTCACAAGTATACATTCTAGTGTAAATTGTTAATGTTATGAAATAAAACACACATAACAAAAAGTGCTTCTTCTTACAGGGTTAATGGAACAAAATAAATGTCTGGTTCATGTCAATAACATTTTTTTTTTTTTCTCACCACTCAGATATTGAGGCATTATCCTTTAAGTTTGTTTATTCTCACTTCTTTATGCCTTCAATTCATCCTTGTGTAGTTTATTAACAGTACAAAAAGACAAGACATGTCACGCACAGGATTAGCAGACGGTACTATACACTGCAGAGGCAATCCTGGACCATATGGGGAATGGGTCGGGGAGAGGATGAGCTCACGATATATTATATTTCTAGGCAGGTATGCAGCAAAAGGTAGGTATATAGCAAAACTTATGCGGGTCGAGTCAGGTTAATACCTAGAGTCCTTTCCCCCACAGTGAAAGTGTACTGCTGATTCTAAGGAGAAACTCCTCTACCTAGTTCTTTTTGTTCTGTCTGCCTTACAATACCCACATCCCTTCCCTCCATCTCCCCTCCTCCCGTCCTCCAGGCCCCTTTGCTTCGCCTTTAGAATCCCCCATGCCTCTGTCTTGTCCAATTTCTAGTCGGGGGGGGGGGGGGGATAGGGGTTTGTCACCATGGCCATTTATTCTATCTTATTTCTAAAAATATGTAAACACGTGTCAGGGGCTCAAGTCAGAGTGCTTATCTCTCTCCCACAATTCCCAAATTTGTTGTTTTCTCATATTATGTTAGGCCCAGCTCGTCTTTTTTTCCATTTGAACTTGATACAGAAGTTGAGAGGTGACCATTCCCCAGTTAATCTCTCCCTGTTTCTTCCAATTGCGTGCAATACAGATCTTTACTGCCATATATAAATGTGTAATAATCAGGCGCTCTGATAAACGCATTTTTGGCCAATTGAGATGTATTAGGGCCACACTAGGTTTCTTTGGCATTTGTATCTTCGTAAGAGATTTAGTTAGAGTAAAAGCTTTTAGCCACAACTTTTGTATATACCTGCAGCTCCACCATATATGCAGATGGGAGCCCACTTCTTGGAAACATCTCCAGCATACCGGCTAGGTAGAGGGAAACATTTTTGCTATCACTGTAGGGACAAGGTACCATCTATTGGTAATTTTATAATAAGTTTCAACTAAGCTTAGGCATTTAATATTTTTTGAGACTTTCACAAATGCATCATACCATTCCTCAACATCTATTTTAATCCTTAGCTCCTTTTCCCAAGCCAATATAGCTGGCGGAGTTATTATTTGTTCCTGTGTTAATAATTTTGAGGCTTTCATCAGAAACTTATGTTTTTCCATGCCATCGAAAAATTTGTTTATGGTATTCTGAGTATTGCTATCCTTAATCAAGTTATTATTAACAAAAATGTTGATCCTCAAATAACTGAAAATTTCTCTATCAGGGAGCGAGATTTGTTCCTTGATATGTACGAAGGAGTCTATCTTCTCTGCTGTTATTAATTGCTGTACCGAATCAATTTTGCAGGATTTCCAGACTCTTAAGTTTAAGTTATCCATTTGGGATTCCAAATAGTCCAGGCTTCGATTGCACGGTATGTTATCTCCAGCTATATTTAAAATTTTCTTTATCTTAATCCATTCTGGTATTAACTGTTTGTGGATCAATAGTGGAGAGTCTATTGTCTTATTCTGTGTCTGCCAAATTAAGCTATTTAGATCCTTTAGGTCACATGCCACGGTTTCCACAGCATACCATCCTTCCTCTCTTTTTTTCTTTACTTGGGCCGCATGTAAGTGACTTAATATAGTGGCAAGATACAGCTTCGTAATATCTGGGGAACCTAGCCCTCCCTTCTCAGTTCTTTGCGATAACAATTTATTTCTTATCCTTGGTTTTTTACCTCTCCATATAAAGTTGGTATTACTACTCTGAAGCATATTCAACCATGCTTGAGGAATGCTGAGAGGGACCATTCTCAGTAAATAGGACCATTTCGGGAGAAGTTTGAGTTCATTCTGCCCCACCAAGATATTTCAAAATTTTTCCCATCTTTTAACCAGGCATTTGAAAACTTAAGCATATATAAAAAATTTACCTCAATTAACTTATTCATATCTCTAGTAATTTTGATGCCCAAGTACTCTAATTGGCCTTTCGCCCCCACTCAAATTCAAAAGACTGTTGTATTTCCTTAATGGAGGAGGGGGTCTATATTGTTATCCAAAATTGTAGATTTGTTAATATTTATTTTATAGTTAGATACTACACTATAGTCTTTAATCATATGCATAAGGTTTTTCAGTGAGTGAGAAAGGTTGGTCATAGTAATCAGTATCGTCGGCGTAGAGAGATATTTTCATTTCTTTATTTCTAACCTTCCAGCCCGAGATATTGATATTGTTTCTGACATTTATTGCAAAAGGTTCTAGTGCTATAACATAAAGAAAGGGAGACAGAGGGCATCCTTGTCTTGTTCCGTTGTTTAGTGGGAACCAATCCGAAGTTATATTTGGACCAACAGTTCTTTCTGTTGGTCTCTGATAGAGGGCCATAATGGCTTCAGTGATCCACCCTGTCATCCCAAATGCTTCCAGCGTGAGTTTCATACAGTTCCAGATGACCCTGTTGAAGGCTTTCTCTGCGTCAATCGACAGGGTCAGCAGGGGAGTCCCTTTAATAGAGGCGTCGTCCATTATATTTATTAGTCTTCTGATATTATTTGTTGAAGATCTTTTGGGTATGAAACCCACTTGGTCTGGGTGGACAACTGAAGCCAGGATGTTTTTCAACCTGAGAGATAAGATTTTAGAAAACAATTTAACATCCACATTAATTAATGAGATTGGCCTATAGTTTTGAAATCTCCGGCATACATACTGCAACCCATTTTAATTGTTTCTGTTTCTTCAATAATTGATTTTAACAATTTTGTAGGGTGCTTGTTTGGCAAATATAGATTAAACAATGTGTATGTCTCCTCATTTATTTTACAAATAATTATCAGATATCTGCCATCCGGATCCCTAGTTCGATGAAGTATGTCTATGTGGAGAGAGCTAGAGAATATTATGGCCACTCCGCATTTTTTGTTGTGTTTGTTCGATGCCTGCTCGATAATTAATTTTTTACCTCCCCATAGCTGTTTATCTTTCTGTGTCCAGTGTGTCTCTTGTAAAAATGCAATTTGTATCTTATTCTTTTGTAAACAATAATATATCACTGATCTCTTAAAAGGTGTATTGAGCCCCTGCACGTTTACAGAAACTATCTTAACCATCCTTGTCCCCGCCTCCCCTCCCCCCGACCAGTTGCTCCTCCTCGGTGGCAAAAACAAACAAACATAAATAAATAAAAAAATGAGTATTACTCCATACTCTCCTGAAATCCTTGGACATTCCCTGGTCTCCCGTATAGGATGGTTATATCTTATCCTATACCTATGTCCTTCATGACACACGGTAGAGGGATGTGCCATCCTCCGCTGTGGTTTAATTTCCTTTTGTCTTTCTTTCTCCTCTCTCCTTCTCTCTCCTCCCCCTCTCCCCCCCCTCCTCTCCCTCCCCCCCCCCTCCAATCCGTCAATAACAAAAAGTCAATAACATTTTTTTAAAATGCACAACAGACAGTTTAAAGTATTCATCTTCTTTCACATATGACAGGTAGAAGGCAATGAGAGTGATGGAAGGTCACACTTGGACTTTAATACATATAATATCTGGCTGTTTCACTGACCATAGAAACATAGAATGTGTCGGCAGATAAGAACCATTCGGTCCATCTAGTCCATCAATTTTTTTTGAGTACTTTTATTAGTCCCCCGTTCCCGGTCTTATAGCTAGGATAGCCTTGTGTCTATCCCACGCATGCTTAAAATCCTTGACTGTGTTTACCTCTACCACTTCTGCTGGAAGGCTATTCCATACATCCACTACCCTCTCACTAAAGTAATACTTCCTGATATTACTTTTAAATCTTTGCCCCTCTAATTTAAGACTATGTCCTCTAGTTGTGGTAGTTTTTCTTCTTTTAAATATACTCTCTTCCTTTACTGTGTTGATTCCCTTTATGTATTTAAATGTTTCTATCATATCCCCCCTGTTACGTCTTTCCTCCAAGCTATACATAAGAGATTTTTACATTATATCAAAGTTTGACTTTTCTCATGCAAATTTCAAAGGTGAATGCTAAAAGAGGACTCTTGGATTGGACGGGAATCGAACCCGGGTCAACTGCTTGGGAAGCAGCTATTCTCACCACTATACCACCAATGCTTCTTAGACCATTCAATTAATTGCAATGTATATGCATACTGGTTGCAAAGTTAACACTAATAATTCGATACATGTTTATATGAATTGCAGTAACAAAATGTAATTTATTAGATTGTTCTAACCCAATTATGCAACGAATGCAACGCAGTCCAATTAAATCTTCTTGTGACCCTATTGGATGGACTGGAAAGCATGTAACATGCGATTTGCAAAGAGCAAATAGGGTTCAAAAGCTGGTAGAGAGGGACAGAACATTCCTAACTCCAGAGGACATTGGTCAACTGTTTAATAATTATTACAGTAACCTCTATAATGTAGACAATACAACATTCATTGCTAAGATAGAGCAATACTTAGATAACACAAAGTTACCATATCCATGAAACTAACAAAAAAAGTTATAATAAGTTATATTACAGAGGAGGAGACAGAAATGATGCAAATAGGCCCTGAATTTATTTTATAAGGAATTCAAAGAACAGGTAGCAGGTCATCTGCTTCTGATGTTTAATAGTTTTGAAGGGGGGGGGGGGGGGGCTTCCCAAAGGAAATGCTTAAAGCAAATTTATTACCAGTCGTCAAACCAGGAAAAAATCCTACAGCAGTGGAAAGTTACAGGTCAATCACAGAAATCAACAGCGATGTTAACATTATTGCATCTCTTTTGGCAAACCGATTAAAGAACATTTTAGAGACTATATATACATAAATATTTTTTTTTTATTAAAATGGGGGTCAAAAATCTGGAAGGTATGTTCCTTCTACCAACCTCATAAACAAGAGACACTACAATCTTATTTAAAACATATTTTTCACTAATGTTATCAATTTGCTTGCAATTCTGCGAATGTTAAGATCATTTTCCATCATTTAACACAATTTATATTTTTTTCATGGCAAAACAGAATAACTATTTAGGGCTTTACTCATGAGAGAGAGAAGTGCAGGAAATTGAAATGGGAATTTAAATGAATGGGAGAATTTTTCCAACTAAGGCTTCTTTGGCCTTAAGTTTGAAATTCCCATCTTACTTCCCTGCAATTCTCTCTTTCATGAGTAAAGCCCATAATATAATGAGCAGCTCGTTCATTCATAATGTATGGGTTTAATACTATAACCAGGTACATGTGATTTTTAATGTCATGTGTAATCACTTTTATTGCTATGAATATAAAGACTATAAATAAAGATGAATCACTATTATTCATATTGAATGTTCTAATAAAGTTGGAAAATAAAAATAATATGAGATGATAGCACTGTTTTTATTTTCACACTTAATTATCACATTAAATATGAATAATAATGATTCATCCACTTTCTCATAGTAATCGCACTGGGTTTCACACTCATTTCCCACTCACACACACACACTCTGCCACTCACACACACACACACACACACACACACACTCTGCCACACACACACACTCTGCCACACATACACACTCAGCCACTAACACTCTGCTCCCATCCCCCATCACCCAAAATATGTTCCCATCACATGATCTATTACCCCATTAAATGGCCCCATTACATGCCCTCATCATCCCAATACATACCACCATCATCCTCATTACATGCCCTCATCATCCCCATTACATGCTCGATTACCCCATCACATGCTCCCATTACATGCCCCTCCTCATCCCCATTACATGAGCTTCTCTTTTCTTCCTGCTGCTGCTCTGAGTCATGTGGAGCCTCCTCCTCTCCCAGCATGAACATTGACACAGTGGTGCTGCATGAAAGCCCTGCACTGATTGGCTGGCAGAGCTCTGTGTTAGCCTATAATTGCAGGACTTTTCTACAGCATATTATCTGTGTGCTGCACGAAGGAGCCAAGGAGCTTCCAATAAAGCAGCTATTGATTGCTAAGCTGGAGGATGTGGAGCTGAACGTGAGGGGGTGAAGCCTTGCACTGGACTCCTGGTGATGCGCCCTTTGTCAGACAGAGCGTCTGGGCACGGTACAACCCTGTGCACCCACCTAGGATCGGCCCTGTTGCAGACCATGTACACCCTTTCATGGAAACTGTATTCACTGATGGCATTGTACTCTTTCAGCAGGATAACGTATCTTGACACAAAGCAAAAATGGTTCAGGTATGGTTTGAAGGAACACTGGTTTGAAGCTGTTGACTTGGCCTCCAGATTCCCCAGATCTTAATCCAGTCAAATATTTGTGGTATGTGCTGGACAAAAAAGTCCAAACCATAGATACCCCACCTCACAACTTACAGGACTTAAAGAAGCTGCTGCTAAGGTCTTGGTGTCAGATACCACAGCACACCTTCAGAGGTGAAGTGGAGTCTATGCCTCGATGGGTCACTACTGTTTTGGCATCAAAAGAGAACCTACACAATATTAGGCAGGTGGTCATAATGTTATGGCTAATCAGTGCACTGTATATGTAAACATTAACATTTGACAAATTAAGTGAGACGCAAGCTAAACTCAGCTATGCAATTTTCATATCATATCAGTCAGGCAATGCCTAATTAGAAATCCACATGCAAGTCCGGGTGATATTAACTTTAGCTATTAGTTTGTTATACTTACAAATGATTTCCCTCAGGAAATTCTCCAGAACAAATTCAAAGGAATTCCCAGTAAAAATGTGCAACATCAAACAAATGCATTATATATGCAACATTTTATAGAATTATGTCTTGATCTACAAAAGGAGTACAGCTTCAGTTATGGAAAATTAGATTATAGATAATATGTAACAGTGATACCTTGTAATGATAACCATTTAGATATAACAGTATTTTATATGGAAACTAGGCATATTTAATTAAATTAGTCACAATTTATTCTCCTTAGCCTCTCTCTTATTTGTATTATATTAGTAATGTTCTAATTGGTTACATTGTCCTATTTTGTTATTCCCTCCCAGCCTCTGTGGTCCCGCCCACATCTGTTTTGTGTTCCCAGGTCTCTTCTGGTATAGGTTCTTTGGATGTAGGTCAATGATAGCCTGTGTTGCTCAGTTGTTTTTGAACTCCAGAAAGTATTTGCATTGTTAAAGCCTTATTTAGGATGTTACGAGAGGTATCAGAAGCTTTGACAATTCAGGTGCTATTCAGGAAATCTGAACTGACAAATGGGTCACAGGACATTTTGGAACAAACAGAGGAGCCTGTCGGAAAAATAAAGCCCATTTGTTTTGGCAATATTTTGGTTCGAAAGGCATTTTCCACTTTGAATTGTCCTAGAACTAGTATTAATAGCTTTAACTTGCTGGTCTTTCCATATAAGCAATTTTTTGTAATTTACATTCTGCTGCGGTCTTCATGGTGTATGTTCTTTTTTTGCAGCAATGTTTGCTCCCTGTTCTTCTATGTTTTTCCAACATTCATTGTGCATCTGTTTTTCTATTACCACCACTGTTTCTCCATTCCTTGGCAGGTGATGTATAACAAAGTTAAGGTTTACTTTGTTTTAGAGAGAGGTTACTACATCATAAATTGCAAGATAAAAAATATTGGGCAAGGCTAAATGATCATAACACGCAAAGCATATATAAAAGATAAGAGATGTGGTAGCAACATTTGAATACATAGTCGTGGAAGATTATGTTTAAAAGTAAAGGACAGTCTTAGGGACACTACCACTTACATAAGATGTAACTAGATTACCGGTGCATTTATAACAAGCAAATATACATATTCCACGTTGCTTTTGTCTATGTTTGAATTCATTGCATATACAAGTAAAAAATAAAATTAGGTTTTTATCTCCTGCATCAATTTCGTGAATTTTATCCTTGATGCAACATTCTCCAAAATCTTCAAGCAAGTCTCACTTTACACCTGTGGGCAGAGCATACATGATGATGATATAAGATACACCCACACAAAAATATATCTTTCTGGAAGAGAGAGGAGATTGACCTGAGCAAACATGATCTTAACTCAGCCCCCTTGTGATGTAATAGTTACATTACCCTCCCATTCAATGCAAGTGTATGTTTATGATCAGAATTCTAACTTACAGACTGCATTCTGTGTCCCCAGCCCCAAAGTGAGATACTTCTGCTGTAAAACCACTGTGGGTTGGCACCCAAAAACACTATATTTCACAGAATGGCGCCCCCCAGTCATGCTGACTAAAATATTTTATTAAATAAACTCACATAACAAAAACAAAATACATGTCTGAAATCAGTGCAAAATAAAAATAACAAAACCTTTTCATTTTTGGGTGGGAATTTACTTACAATACCCTCTCCATGCCTCTCTCCAATCAATGCTGATAGATCTGTTTTTATTTTGTATCTTATTGCAGCTATTACACTATAAAACCAACCATAAAAAATGTTACACATTGGCAGTATGTAACTAAGCATATGAACTGGGACAGTTTTGTTCAGCTCTCGATGTACCAGTGCCAACGGCCTGAAAAAAAACATTTTGGAAAATGTCCACACATCGTATAATTACAAAATTAGTTGCCTAGTGTCAACACTATTCATATTTTCCAAGTAAATACTGTCTGGCAAATACTATAGTGCCAGACATCTCTAATTATTGTCCTCCTTCCACACATGTTACAGTCATGTCAAACAAAGCAAAGAAGTGGTTTATTTGGTGAAAATGTCTACAATTAATATTTAAAGATAGTAGTGTTAAGAGAAATACTCTTAAGAATGTCAGTTACCTGAACACAGTTTGTACTATATATATATATATATATATATATATATATATATATATATATATATAGCATAAACATTTTTTTAATTGTTTGTTCACAGAATTGCAAGCCAATGCATAGATAATCTCTCTTAAATATACTTTAAAAGAACGTATCCTAGATTAAAAAGTTTGAGATTTGAGTTTGCAAATGTCCTGGAATCATGCCTCATATTTGGTGGGAGTTACCGGTTATACAACCATTCTGGGCAAAGATCTATGATCTCATAACAAAACTTCCGTTGCCAGAAGTGGCAATCCTGAATATCCCCCCCCCCCCCCCCCCCCAAGCAAGAAGTGATTAATTTATTAGATCACAATCTAAAAATGGAACGTCTGTTTTACATCTCTAGCAACAAACTACAGGTGTATGAGGAGATAGTGGCGCTATGGGAATCATATTCCTCAAGCAGGAAAAATAAAAATATACAGAGCGTCATCCCTGGAAGTTAAAGTGCAACTAGCTCCCCAAGTCTCTCCCTCCCTTTTCTCTACCTATCTTTCCCCAAGCTGTCTGTCTTACCCTTTAACTTTATGTCTCTTCGTCTTTTCTAGGTTTCTACTGGAGTGTATATAAGGTGGCAATTTGATGTAAAAGATGTGCCAAAGGAACAAATTAATAGCTATATTCTGTTATCTGTATGTATAAAACCGTTTTCTATGAGATGCCATGTCAGCAGTACCACCTCCGATGGAGACGGTTCATGTCTGATTGCTATTTTGATATGTTATATGTGCCACAATAAAAAATGTTATTACAAAAAAAAAAAAGAGATTTAAGCTCACCATATGGTAAGGCCATGCTTAGCCCACCAAAGCAATCTTTTGATTTATAGTCAGTCTAAGTAAAACTCGGGTTCCAAATTTGACCCTTAGGGGTTTTTGATGGACTTATTTACTATGTTACTATGTTGTCTCAAAAATAGCTTTGATTATTTTACCTCCCATTAATTTTAATGGGGAATTTCTAACTTGGGTTTTTTTTTGTCAAACTTGGTTGACTCAAAATGAAAGTCGACTTCCAAAGTAGAGTTTTAGTGGATGGACACACATGTGTTCAGACGAGTATTCCAATTTTAGGAATATAACAAAAATAAAATAAAAAATCAGCTGAGCTGATGCACTGAATGCTTAACTCGATATGGCTTCATTTATTATGTGTGATATGAGATTTGATGTTTTCCTTTTGAACCTTGGAACCTGTACTGACACGGAAGCTGCTATCTGAATTTTTTAACGTAAAATACCATTTTTAATGTCTCTTTGATTTCATTTTCATTTTTTGTCTCCCTATATTTCCTATAGGCCAGAGGATTCAGTGTTTTTCCAGTGGATTTGGCTTACATTAAGGCTGTCATTCCTAGTTTATAAGTTGTTTTTTTTTGTTTGCTTTCTCCCTATATATGTGTTTTCCTTTGCAGGAACGATTGACAGACATATTTTAAAGTGGTACATGCAGCTTCTAACTTTGTCTGTTTTTTTGTATTTGAGAAAATCCTGAAGTGGGTGCTGCTTATAATGAAGTATGTTGTTGTATAATAAAGTATGTTGTTGTATATTTATATAATTACATGTTAACACACATGAAACCTGTCTTGGAGCTCAATAGTTCAAACTTTATCAAGCCAGCCTACTCAAATGAAACTGGAAAATCAAAAACATAATGTAACCCATTGGGCTCCTTCATTTGCAGTCAACAAAAACTACTTTGTTTCTAAATACAGACACATCAGACTTTTTGAACCAGTGCCTAGATCCGAACGTTTGATATAAAAATGACCTGACCCACTGAAAGTGGAATTGGAAAGACAGTCAAGTTGGGAAGTTTTTTGCAACTTGACTACTAATAGGTGATTGTTTGTGCCTCATAATCGAAAAAGACAAGAGTTTGTGCTTGAATGTATTATTAAATAGATTCCTATTCCTGTCCCAAATAGACATTGCTGCGAGATACCGGTGGATGAAAATCCAGGCCATTGAAATGTAGATGAATCCATATACCAGGCAAGATTCGATTATATCCACACATACTTTCTTGATCCATCCCCATGGACATAACCAACCCACAAAGTTGAATAGTTAGAGACCACCTGTACTTTTCCCATTCTCACATTTGTGATATTCTAATCCTAAATGGACATTGCCACAAATAACATTTTATGCACTGGACCCATCACGGACGAGTCAAAACTCACCAGCTCTAGATGGGGACAACACTAATGATGAAAGGCAAGTTGATTAAAAAAAAAAATACATATATACACATAATTTGAAGGGTTGGGACTTACATTAATAAAAGTTCTAAAACCGAGTTGTTGTTTTTCCTTGACATTCATTTAACACACTATTCCATTTTATGATCTAGCCTCTTACGAACTGGAAGCTGCCCAACATACTTCTGTAGACAATCCAACCGTAAAGCCCTTGATATTTTACCCAATACTATGCAATCATATGACCTTAATTCTGCCCTTGCTCAAAGTGTTGAAACCATCAGGAACTCTGCATTATAATTAACCACTGCTGTGGAAGTAATGTAAAAAGAGCTGCTGGCAGTAATGTATGCCAAAGGATTAGTTCTTTACTTCTGTTTTGATTAATTTATGAAAAGCTAAAGGAGGAAGAAAGGCGCTCATGGATGAGCAGCTGATGTAATCTACAGAGGCGAAAAGAAGCACAGTAAAGGAGTTTCCAGCTTTGCATACTTTTGTTGTTTGAATGCCAAATTCTGTGCCACTGGTATTGTCGGAGAAGCTATATATATATATATATATATATATATACCTGCCAATAATAGTTTGCACATAAAGTACCAGTCACAAGTAAAGGTACATTATTAGCTAAGATTATAACTGTATAACCTTCTACGAACACTTAGTGTTTCATTATATATGATAAATATACGTTAACAAGCTGGTAATCTTATGTGAACTGTAATCAGAAAACCGAAATGTATATAATATGACGTGGGGAGATTTCCTGCTAAAATGTGATAGTGAATACATGTGTGTGTGCGCTATTAAGCATATGTGTAAATTGAGGAATCTTGATTTCGAGACCTTTTTTCATGTTCTTGCACATAGCATTTAAACTAATAGTTTTGGGATTTGTAAGGTGTATTTTCATTTTCAGGTATATTAAGTTCAATAATACAATTTTCGCAGTTATGAAATTAACCTAGTTTCCAGCTTGTTTACGCACATGTTTGTATCCTTACATCCAGTGCCAATCCAAGTAGATCATGTTCATCAAATGTATCACTGTATCCCAACTAAAAATGTGGTCCTTATCTGTTCACTTTTCTGTGGGTGTCTAGATATGACAATGGGATAGTCTCCGCATGGGGATAATCAGACAGTACGGTTGGCAACGTTTCTGAACTTCCCTTGTGGCTCTAGTGGTTTAGGGTAGGACACGTGTCCATGGTGTGGTCTGTAAAAGTCCATAGAATATAATTTTTTACTTTCTATTTTTCTTTCTCGGGGCCATCTAAGTTCTGAAGTAATTAGTGATATGGAATAAATACGAGTAATGCACCCTTCATCCACAGCCATTCTGTTATTATTGCCTACCTACTCCTGCTTTTTCACAGGCACTTGCTAAATCCAAGTTACATATTTTGTATCAATTATATTAATTTGTACAATATAGTCTGCCAAGCACTGTTCCTATAGTGAGACATTTAGTTTTTGGTAAATGTAATAAAGGTTATCTAGCTATCATTGCTAAGCATCAGATGAGAGCAGAAACAGAAAGGTTTTACAGTCCTAGACAACCGAAAACAACACTGCCGGTGGAGGGGCATGTCTGTATGCAGTTAAAGACCTTAAAATTGTATTTGATTGAGTCTCGAGCAGTAACATTCATGTCTGATGCTTCATCTCTTCAAATGGAATGCTTTGCCATTTTGAAAACTGAAAGAACATGTATTTGGTAGTCTAAAGCCCATAACATTAGAATGAAGAGTAGCAGAGTCGGGTGTAAAATATGTCAGGCATACTTATTGCGCAATTTCAATAGTAAAGGTATAAGTTGGACATTCACCTGGAAATTAAAAAGTTAAACCCAATGTGCTGAAAATTCAGTGAATACAAAGTACAAATATTGACTTCTACATGACAGTGGACATGCCTGGCATGTCATGGGACAGGTTCCTGCGGTTCTGCTGGCATATCGCATTAGGGCAGACTTGAGATTGAGGCACTCCAGCCATGTCTGCGGAGGTCCCCTCTGTCACCTCTGATCGCTGTGGCAGCCAATCACAAAAAACGGATTTGTCAAGTTGTCAAAACAAATACCTGCCTTAAGTCTCTCCTTACCCCACAGCAACCTCTTTTTAATTATTTTTTTTTTTTGTTTTTAGTATTTTGTCTGGGAACTTATATATAATCAAAAGAATGGTTTCTAAAGAAAGCTATCTTTTATCCACACACAAAAAACACAATATATAATTTGTGTGGGTACAGTAAATGAGAGAGACAAATTACAGCTAAACACAAAGGTCTGGCTACAAAGGGGATAAAGATGGGCATATGGAAAATAAACAATTCCTTTCACAAAAAATAATCACATTTTTTTTCTTGGGCACTAATAAGTTTGAGGGAAAAAAAAAAAAAAAAAACCTTTTCCACTGCTTAGAAATCTTAAATGAATCTTAAATTCAGTTTGCAGATCTGAGTGTTATCACTAATATGCCAAATGAAGCAAATTCTATGAGATACTGGCAATAAGAAATTGCTGACTGAAAATTTTGTGGAAGTCATATCAGCGTATTTTTTAAAAGGTTTCATTTGGAATTTCTTTCCCGCACATATATTTTTTTTTTCTGATGGAAAATGCTAATTCAACAATCCATAAAATAAGAAAATAATAGGCCTCATAATTTCCCTCCACTTTATTGAACAATTGGCCTTCTAACTAAATTCAGATGAGAAGTACAAGTTACATTTAGAAAATGTGATAAAGGAGGGGGGCATTTCATCTTTAGAAAGTCTGCCATATTCCCTCTATTTAGAAAAGAAAGTGAAATTGGCTCGGCACCTTCCTAGCACCTGCCGCATAAACGCCATCAGTGACCCCCCCTGGAGTAAACAGAGATACCAATAAATGCAATGTCTAAGAAAGTGGTGAAAAGCTAAAAGGAAATAGGATTTACAATGTTATATCTAATTCACAATGAGGTTTGTCATGTAGTAAATAAATAAATAAATATATATATATATATATATATATATATATATATATATATATATATATATGGTGATATGATCACTTAAGATGAGTCAATGAGGCCATTTCACACACATTCAATATTATTACACACTGATATAAGTGTTGAACATGTTTGGAAGAACACCTTTAAATATTGTTCAATTAACAAGGGAGATGAAGTGGATATTTGATTTAAAAACACTTTACTCAGCAGTGTTAAATGCAGGGTTTGAGCTGAGTATGAATTTCTCTGTATACCGTCTGCTCTTCAAGTTTCTGCAGACACAAAAATATTGATTTCTCATAAAAGAAACACATTTTTTTTATTTGTACAATATTTAATTTTTTTTACGCGTTTCAGATACATATTTTTCTACATACTCTCTGAATATGTACAAATAAAGGTGTGTTTTTTTTTTATTTTAATTATTGGAACTACATATTAATATTCAGCATGAATAAATAAACTATTACTCTGCATGTCTAGCAAAAGTTCCAGAAAAGGTGGAAGTATCCACCCCTTGGTTACATTGAAAGATATGAATACCAAAATATCTCGCCAGGATATGAGGAAGCTGGGAATTTGAATACTTTCTCTTGCAATAGTAAGATTATGATGTCAGACACTGCCTAGTGAGACATGAACTCCATGTTTTTTGGTCAGGGATCATTAGTGTATATTTAGACTCAGTACACCTGGTGAAATCCCAGTTCATACACCTGGTGAAATCCCAGTTCATAGTGAAACGCATTGCTTGTGAACTGTAACTATTTTTTTATTTTCATTTTATTTAGATAAGTGTTAGTGTAGGACCGCATTAACAGTTTAACGAAAGTAAGTGTCCCATATCAAACAAACAGTTCTAGTCATAGTCAAAACTTTAACAATTTTTCCCGACAGAAACCATGAAAGTTGACCTTATAAATTAGACCAATATATCTAAATTACGTATGAGATAGTCGTTATTATACGAGAGTTAAAATAAAAATGAGAAGGGAGGTCACTTTAACCCATCTTAGAAGCCTCTCTGGGTTGAAGGCCAAAATATAGCTGGAAACTAGCTGAAACTATGGTGGTGTAGCTGACATGGCCAGTAATTGGCCAAATGGTACCACTCATTGTAGGTTAAGGCTTAAACAATAAAATGTTAATTTGAATATGAGAAGTAGTAATGGAAACCTACAGGTAATACATTACAATCTGTAAACAGCACTTTTGTCAAGAAGTATCTGGGAGACCACCACTATTTCCCATCTTTGCTCATAATACATCCCCCTCAATCAATTTGGTAATATAAGGAATATTAAGCAAATGCAGCATTAGAGGTTTATGAGAGTTAAATTAATGGAAAAGGGAGGGACAATGAGTAATATGAGGGGGATAAATAAGGCATATGTAAGAAATATGTTAGAGATGTTTAGCTAGTGAGAATCAGTTAAAGTAAATAGTGGTCTGCTATCTATGACACGTTGCGAAAAATGGGCTATCGGTCCATTTTTGAAGGCCAGATTGCCTTGCAAACCATCGTTATAGGCTGTGTGCCGTGCCCTCAGGATGAAGAGGGTATGAACATGAATATAGAAACATTGCAAGGTGAGGCACAACTCTACATCTGGTTTACAGAGATGTAAATCAGAAGAGTGTATAATTTAGGGACTACATCCCCTGCCGTGAAATTAAAAAACTCCAAAAATCCATGTCAAAAAAATAACTTCTCTGCAATAAAAATTCAGATCATGGCATCGCTCCGAAAAGTTAGCACTTATGCCAGGTATGTGCAGAGGACGTCGGACCCGATCGTCTCAGGCACTCCCCGGACTTTTATGGTGCAACTTGGCATAATAGAAAACAAAGGGATTAACACTGCACAAGGAAAAAACAACAAAAAAAGGTAGACCAATATATCCTAATATTAAAAAAGGATACTTACATTCAACAAAATACTTATGGTGAATAAATAAAAAAATAAAATGAATCTATAAATAAATCATACAAAATATAGTGTAATACATTCCAGTGATTATATAAATAAAAAAAGAGTAGAAACTCACTCACAAGTGGAGCTCCATGTGGGTATGGAGCAAGCAAAGTGCCTTAAAAGGAAGCTACAGAGACATCTGGTAGGTTCCAAAGTGTTTAATGCAGCAAAGATGCAATAAAACAAAGATCAAATACAGCAAATCAAGTCCAAACTGGTCGAGACGTGTGAGATGTGTCCACGTAGAATCACTGTAGATGAGGGAGTCCACACCACACAAGAAAGTCCAAGCTTACCGGCAAAGATTTCAGCTGAACACTATCTAAGGAAGTCTTAAAGTTGCAAGAATGGAATCTATGCTTTCGTTGCTCAACAGGACTTTGCCAGGATTCTGCACATGACCGCCATAACATATATATACATATACATAAAAACAACTTCAACATATACACTAGGGCACTATGTAGTGCACCACTAAGTTGTCTGCTGTGAGGAGGAGCTGCAAGACTACCCATTGCTTGCGTAGGATGCACAAACCTGAAAGTATACATAAACTTCACACGTAGGACACACAGGCCCGTGAGAACACCACCATGTATGGTACGGGCTAAGTGTCCTCACCATCGCAACAGCAAGAGCCTGTATAGCCACCTCGTATTAGATTCCGTGGCTGGCGTGTAATATTATATTTTTGCTGGGGCTCTCCAGTTATTTACGACATAATTTATATCTGGGCCAACATTGTCCATAAGAAAATTACATCATAAAAACCATAAAGATACATGAATATCAAGGTTAAAAAACTGAATTTATTTGAGAGTACTGGAGGAGTACTTTGTTGAGTGACGTGGTTTTGTTAGGAGAGTATTTTTCACCTATGGTCTGTTTTCATCTTGTGTTGAGTTTTACTAATGTACATCTATATTCTAAAGAAATATATTCTTCTTCTTACATGAATTGTTTGGGGAGCTTCTGTATTTCTGCTAACATTGACCATGAGGACCTCAAGATCAATCCCCTCACTATGAGGATTCACAGAGTTTCCAATGAAGGTCAGATAATTTTGGGGGGATTTTGCTTTTGACCTCTAAACTTGAATGCATGTTTTTAACATTTGCATTTACACTTGTAATGTCCTGTGGTTGTTTTAGTCATCGTTTACCAATTAATGTAGAAGACAAATTCTGAAAAATAGGTAGCCAAGCACATCCCATAAAACAAAAACCCCTGTGATTTAAATAATATATAATAATTATTATGCTGTATGTTTAATTACAACTGCAGATTATGTTTTAAGTCAACAACATATATCTAAATAACATTATTTATTTATTTTTTATATATTGTGTAGCTCATGATTTAAATAATTGTGTATCTTGGGCAGTGCATAACATTCCTTTGCTATATATTGCAAAGTTGCAAAAGCTGACAAATGTCCTTTTCCATTTAGCAGAAGATGCACAAATGCCCTGTGTGTTTCATATCTGCCAGTGACTCTGCCCTTAACACTTGACATTGATCCAGATTATATTTGTACCTCTGACCATGTCTCCTATATCTATTATGTTCACATGTAAACATTTAAACAAATGCTCTAGAGAAGAAATATTCAAATTTCAGTAAAGCAATCTATTTTTATAGACAATGACTTCATATTTTTAATTACATTTATTTTTTTACACTTCATTACTTGCTGAAATTCATTAAAACAACATTTTTAATACAAGTCACATTCTTTAGTAAAATGTTTTTAGCAGCTTTGTCATTGAATTATGGGCAGCTGAGAAAGTTCCAGTCCAATACAATCCATACGGAATATGATGGCAAATATTACAGAATGATGTCATAGAAAAAAAGGGAAAAAATAGAATGTAGTTATATGGGTCTATTCACTCAAATGTGAGAACAGCTCGAGGAGGTCAACTTTTGATATGTAATTTGAGTTTGAGCCTTAAGTCAAATTTTGGCAACCGAGTTTGACTTAGGGAGCAAAAAAAACAGGGTTGAATCTTCTCCATTGAAAGTAATGGGAGGTGAAATGATCAAAGCTATTTTTGAGGCTTCTGGGTCTATTCACTAACATTTGACCTTCATTTTGGACAACAGAACAACTAAGCAACCCACCCTGTTCTCGATTAAAAAAACAACAACATGAGGCTACATGTCTTCCTCCTAGATATTTGTACCCACATTTCCCATGTATCTGTGGAACCTTTGTCCAGAAGCACATGCAAGACATCTGCAGAAGTACACACAACCACATCTCCATGCAACTGTCAAATCCACTGATTACTCTACAGTAGGCCACTGCCCATTGCCAGGAACCAAAAGCCCTTTTTCCTGGGAAGGAGGCAGGTTCCGAGACTGCCTGCTCCCTGGTGCTACAGGCCTGGACAAGGTAGAATAGATCACAAACAGTACCCTGTTCAAACAATATATTAAGGTCACATAGAAAGCACACCCAAAGTGCTATGAGGGGATTTATATATGCGTTAGAATGAAAACTCCCCAAACAAATCTAAGCCCAAAAGGAACAAAACCATATGCTCCTTGCACAGCAGCACCAGAGGTGGAGGAAACACCTTAGAAATGCTAAGCTCCAAACCTTGGTGAACGGACACAAGACCTAGAGCATGAGTGTAGGGCATGGAGGATGCCCCCGCTTCCCAGCGCCACGGGAGCAGGGGCACACAGATAAGCCATTGGAAGTGATGAAGTTCATGCACTCACGCAGCCCAAGCATTTTAACATTGGTGAATTGGAGGTCGGAGCCTGACATAGTTTACAATGAAGGTCAAACCTTTTAGTTTTAGTTATTTTTTAACTTATATTTAATGTAGAGGACGAATTTGGAAAAATATCTAACAAGTACATACCCCAAAAAGCCATGTAATAAAGCCAATAAAACAATAACTTTACTGTAATTATTATAATTACTATACTGTATATCTTTAATTACAAATTAAATGAATTACGTACTTAAAACAATTAAAATGTAATTTAGATAGATTTTATTGATGTATTTTATATAATTGTTATACAAACACAGTAATATTTCAATCACTTGTAGTTCAAAAGGGCTAGATTTGAGGTCTGGAACCAGTCGGGCAGAACAGCACTGTTAACATACAATTCTCCTACTCACATCTATGATACGTTTTATTAAATTCATATTAACAAAAAGCCAAAGACTACAGTACTGTAAGGAAAAAGTTATAATTATGTTTGACAGTCCTGAGGTCAGAACACTTGTTAGAAGTTAGAAATTATGCAAGATTTGCAACCCTATAATATAGAGGTCA
Organism: Pelodytes ibericus; assembly: GCA_036172795.1. Taxonomy (NCBI): domain Eukaryota; kingdom Metazoa; phylum Chordata; class Amphibia; order Anura; family Pelodytidae; genus Pelodytes; species Pelodytes ibericus. The sequence continues at coordinate 190,868,062 of CM069861.1, forward strand.
ACTGGAGTTAACAGGTCGTATATTTTGAAATACTTTTCCTTCAAGTGTTAGACGCTTTATATATATTCTTAGTGAACATTTTACATTTTGTAGCAAAAGTGTTTTTTTTTTTTCTCTTCACTGATTCCCTCAAAAATATAATCTGTCAATTTCCAAATTAAAACAGTTATAAATACAAGAACAATATTCAGTTAAGAAATAACGAACATCACGTCGGGATGTTGTAGCTCGCGGAGATAAGAGTCATGAGTCCAGCATGAAAACAAATCAAAAACTCCGGAGAGTGACAGATCATGAAAAGTCTAAAAACACACGGATTCATAGTAATTAAAAAAAATATAGGGGAAATGCCAAGTTTACAACTTAAGAACAGCTGAATGATCAATAATAGCTATGGGGTAGATTTCTCTGAGGTGGGATGAACATTTCGTCAATAGTAAAAGATTTAACTATGTGTTATGTAGAGACAATTCAGCTTGTGGAGAAAAACACTCCATGTTTGACCTTTGCACAATGCATAATGAGATGTTCAACTCACCTGCAACTGATCTTTTAGTGAGTAGCTCCCATAATTTGCCTACCACTCATTTTAAAAAAGGAAATAAACACAAAAAATATTTTAATGATACAGAAGGCTTAAATGGCCAGCTCCCATAGTCTGCCTATATCTTATAGAAAGGGAAACTAAACACTAAAAAAAGTATATTTTATGCAATGGGAGGACCACTTCTGACTCATTAAAACTGCCTTTTCAACAGTGCATCAATTTTGTTGTTTGGCAGTGTTAGCTCCTCTTTAAAAGGACTTGGTAACCTTAAAATTGATTTGTTTATTCTCTGCATTATACACTGTGATGATTTGTACACAAGCTATTCTGCAAATGTGTTTGTTTTTATGACATTGCCTGTTGCTTGACTTGCAAATTATGTCTAACAGCATTGCCTCCTCTCCGAGTTCACTAAAAAGTGTATTTGCATTTTTCTTTTTGGTGCTCTTGTTTTGGATATGATCAAGGGTCAGTTATGTTGATGTGTTGGTCCAAATTGGTTCAAAAGGTAAGAAACTTAAGATACGTGCACGGAGAGAAAAGACAATGACACACGCGGTGGGGTCAAAGCAAATCTCTAATTTATTGGATGTGATACAACATGATATATTACTCAGGGAATAGGGGGGTTTCTATTGGGTTACTAGTGGATTGGTCATGTGTAGAACAATAGGCGTGCTTATGCAAATATACACGTAGATCAGAAGGCTGCAGCAGCAACAGGTCTCAGCCTCCTGCAGTGTGTGAGAGAGAAACTGGAGAGGGGAAAGAAGGGGGGCTTGCAGATAAGAGAGGAAATGTAAGGGAATGTCTAAAAAGCAAGTGTCTATTTCTCATTTCACTGTTATGGCCACAACAGTCCCCCCTTGGGACACTTGATTGTAGACTGTCCCTATCACCTATCGGGCCCGTGAGGCGTACCTTTCGTTGCTCCTCTTCACCTGCAGTGGCGGCCACTCATCCCTTGTGGACGAGCACTCGGTAACAAGGGCTTTGGCATAACCTCACAGGGTCCATCTGTCCCTATCACAGGAACGCGTCATGGCGAACAAGGGGGAACAGCGTGGAACTCTTCTTCCTCATCTCCGTACATTAACATGATCGGGACATCTGTGACCGGGGACATGATTTTTGCCCACATCATTTTGAAGCAGGGTATCAGGCAACACGTGACAATGCATAATATTATTAATACTATAAGGATCATAATGCCCAACTGCACTAGGGCGGATTTCCATCCTTTGAGCCACCCAAAGTATTGGTCCCAGGGATCTGGAATTCCTGAGTTGCGCTTCAGTTCTTTAGACAATTCAGTCAGTTTTTTAATTGCAAGCGTGACCTTACCGTTTGGTCCAGTATTATCTGGAATGTATGTGCAGCAAGTGTCTTTAATCATTTTACACACTCCTCCTTTTTCTGCTAAGATCATATCTAAAGCCATTCGGTTTTGAAAGGTCATTTGGGAAGTGGCTTCTAACTGTTCTGCTATACCTTTTAGGGCATCCCTTGTATAGTTCACAAACCGTTGTTGGTTATAGTATATGTAATTGATCCAGTCAACATTCTTGTTTACTGAGATTATCGGTTGAAAAAAACTTTCGAATCCTGCTGCTACCTGGTCTCTGGCTTTAAACTCATCTGGGACCCCCCTGGGAACTCCAATAGCATCTATATACACATGGGGATCAAAGCTGGCTTGGGGTGCACTCCTCTTTCTCCTGGTTGGGTTTATCGCCTCCTCTACGGTGGGCGTTGTGTCTCCTTCACTAAATATGTGGAGGGGCATGATGGCTTTTGCTAGAGGGCACTGTCCTGTCCAATTACCTTCTAACCTGGGTCGTATTTTCTGATCACCACATATCCAATACACATCTCCTAAAGCATATACTTGATTTTGTGTGTAAGATTCTTCCAGAGAACTGATTTCTGAGCAATAACCTTCGGTGAAGTTACCTATGAACCTACCGTTACCCTTTGTGTTCTGATAGCAAGTGTAATTACCAGGGTAAATAGTTATTCCCTCTCTGGATTTGGGTGCTTTTGTAAGGGAAACTCATCTTTCCAAGCCTTGCATACAGATTGGTTAGTGGAAGTGTTAGTGTACAGACTGAGAAAACAGGACTCTAAACTTACTGGCAGATGTATGGGAACAGTACCTAAATGGGGACGTGCGCTTCCACAGACATAGCAGCCACTCTTATTATGTTTATCTGCATTATACTTCATCCATTCAAGCCAGAGGTTAGTATCACTGAAACCTGTTTCTGCAGCCATAGTATCCTCAAAGGTGGGGTCAGCCATTGCTGTCATTTTCTTTACGGGGTTTTCCTGTTTCTGTGGTTCTGGCCATTCATGAGATTTATACATGTCTTTGATATGAAATTTTCCTGTGGGTCCCCCCATTCTCCCCTTAATCCAGTTACTCATTATGTATGTCCCTGCATCTCCGGGGCTGGGGTTCTCTATGGTGAGGGTGAGAGGCATGTTCTTACCGGTTTCCCCGTTGGGGTTACAGGTCCCGCTCTTGAGTAGGGTCATTCTGTCCAGGAGAGATTTCCCTTGGGAGTCTTTTTTATCTATGGCTGACTGTGGTTTGTATTCCCGACTTTTTCCTGTGTTCCATCCCACAGCCCCCCAATACCCACAGTTGTCTCCCCAATAACTGTCAGATACACAAATGTATATAGATCCGTAAAAGTCGTACTGGTACATGGTACATTGCCAACCGGGTGATGGGCAAAGTACCAGATGGCAGAAATCAAATTTGAACGTGACCACATGTGTGTTAGATGAGTTATACCAGAAAGTGGTGATGTGATTGCCATCCTCTCGTTTAACTTGTGTAATGGCTGTCTGCCGGTACCCTGCAGCCCCTAGAAGGCCAACATGGTTACAGAGCATCAGCAAAAGTGTTAGGTGCATTTTATTAGTCAGGAGGTGGAGGACACTTTATCCTCTTGCAATGGGAGGCGTGGATCCAGGTGGGTCTTCCTTCTAGTTTTAAAGAGGTTGGTGTGGTCAGTAACACCTGGTAGGGTCCTTCGTATCTGGGGTCAAGAGTGCCTCGGACGTGTTTCTTGACCACTACCCACTCTCCTGGACTCAGAGTGTGACTTCCTTCCAAGGAATTAGGATCTGGAATGGAAGAGAGAACTTGTGCATGTATGTTAGACAATTGTTTACAGAGAGCAATAACATATTTTGCTACAGATTCGTAATGCATTTGTAATTGCTGAGGGAAATATTGTCCCATTCTTGGCCCTGTCCCAAATAGAATTTCATAAGGAGTTAATTTGTGTGGGGGCTTTGGAGTGTGCCTAACTGAGAAGAGTGCTATTGGCAGGCAATGAACCCAATTTAGTCCTGTCTCCCTGGTCATCTTTAACATTTTTGATTTTAACACCCCGTTTAGTCTCTCAACTTTCCCACTACTTTGAGGTCGGTAGGGAGTGTGGAAGGCTAAGTGTGACCCTATCATTTTCCAAACTTCTTTGGTTAGGTTGGCAGTGAATGCTGGGCCCTGATCACTCTCAATAACCTCAGGTACCCCGAACCTGCAAACTATTTCTTGTATGATTTTCTTGGCAGTGGTGGGTGCTGTCTGGTTTCGGACAGGGTAGGCCTCTGGCCACCCAGAGAACAAGTCTACTACCACTAGTACATATTGAAATCCTTGGCACATTGGCATCTGGATGTGGTCGATCTGAATCCTCTGGAACGGGTACAAAGCTTTAGGAAGACACTTTGTGGGTGTGGGTTCATTTCTGCCTGGATTGCATTCTGCACAGATGAGGCAAGACTGGGAGTGTCTTACCAGGACTGGGGTGATCCCTGGTGCCACCCATATTCTGTCAATAAGTTCCTTCATAACTGTCTTGGACTGATGGGTAGGTCCGTGGGCCACTGATGCTATTAGAGGATAGAGGGCCCTGGGCAAACACACTCTCTTTCCTTGTGTCCAGATTCCAGATTCTTCTTCTTGGGCTGATTCTTTCCGCCAGGTTTCCTTTTCTGCATGAGTGGCCTGTTTCTGCATTTGCTTCAGTAGGTCCCATGTAACTTCTTTCTGTTCCAGGTCTTCTTGTGCTGTCAGAATACGATCTGGTTGGGCTCCTTCCTCTTCCACTGCTGCTTTCTTGGCAGCCTGATCAGCTAGGACATTTCCTTTGGCTTCAGGGGTGTCGGCTCGCGTGTGGGCCTTTACCTTGATCACTGCCACTTGGGTGGGCAGGAGTACTGCTGCCATTAGAGCCGCTACTGCTGAGGCGTTCTTGATAGGAGTTCCTGCAGCTGTGATGTAATCTCTGGCTTTCCATATGACTCCGAAATCATGCACTACTCCAAAGGCATATCTGGAATCCGTGTAAATATTGGCCGTGGACTCCTTCGCTATGAGGCAGGCTTCAGTGAGAGCAATGAGTTCAGCTTCCTGTGCTGATTGATCCGGGCGTAATTGTCTTGCACACAATACCTCATGCTCGCTAGTGACTGCCATGCCTGTGTGCCTCCACTTTTCCCTTTGTCATCGGCGTATCGTGAGCCATCCACAAAAAGAGTCCAATGAGGGTTTGTTAGAGGAGTATCTTGTACCGATGGGGGAGCTCCTACTTCAGCTTTCATCATTGTGATGCAATCATGTTCGGGTTCCTCAGGTGGGGATCCGGATTGGGTCCAGAGTTCTGTCTCTTGAAGATCTTCTTCTGTATGTAAATCAATAAAATCAGCAAAATCTTCAGCTTCAGTATTGCCAGTACCTTCCCCCCTTGGAAGAGGAAGGAGTGCTGCAGGGTTCAGTATTTGGCATCTCTGAATAGTAACATTGTCAGGCAGGAGTAGGCTGCACTGGAGTCGAAGATGGCATTGAGCAGTGAGATGTTTAGGCTGCGTTTGCTGGAGAATTGCAGAAATATCGTGAGGGGCCAGAATCGTGAAAGGGTGACCCAGGACAACATCAGATGTGACGTCCAAAAGGGAACTGGCGGCGTGGATGGCCACTATTCTAATGGAAGGCAATTAAATGATTGGCTACAGGTCAATGGTAAGAGTGGAGGCAACAACATGGCTGGAATTTTTGTCAATGAAAATTATAACTATTGATTGTTTTCATATAATGTGTGACACAATACTGTCAGTGATTCTGGATAATCTGTTATTTTTTCTAGAATTTTTAATATATGTTGTGTATCAGGTGACACCACTGATATGTATTTTTAACATAATTTTATTTTTAGTTACGCATTTGTTTAAAACACTATATTGGTTATTTTGTATACTGCTCTATCCTCTACTTTTACAGTACATCCAACGATTAAGTGGCAGACTTTAATGCACACAGGAAAATATGTGTTACCACATTATGCAGCATTTAAATAGTATACATTATAGGAAATGATGAGACTTACATCTGGGAATATACCACAGAATGAACTATTCTCATTAAACATTTCTAAACCAACAGAAGCCCAAATTAAAGAAACTAATATCTACAAAGACCTGTACATTTTCTTACAGGACATTAAAACCATGTATCCCTAGAGGACCTAGCATGGCCAGCATGGACGCAGTAACTCATTCAATATATGGATTAAGAACATGTCATCAAGTAATTGTCATTTCCAGTGGAACAATACACATAGCCACGTTCCTTACAAACTCTGCAAAATAGATTAGGATCCATAGAAGAGAAATATAATTTAGCAAAAGTGAAACTCATATTAATAACATACCCTACCGACTAATAGGTAAATGGGTAATGCTGTGTTAGATGTCGAAATCCAGGAAAAGAAATGTAGTTAAAATTACACACTTTCTGATAAATTAAATGTTATTAACCCCTTCGCGACAATGGAGGTGTCGGGCACTTCCAGCCGACAACTCTGTTGCCGACAATGGACGTGCCTGGCATGTCCTGCGGTGGAACGAGTGGTTTTTGCAATCAACAATCATGGAAACCGCTCTGGCAGTGCTGCTCTAATTGTGCTGCTCAGACGGTGCTGCTGTGAAGGTGCAGCATGCTCCTCCAATATGGCTGCTTGTCTCTTGTGGGTAGAACGTCGGAAGTGAAAAAAATTCAATCACTTCCGTCGCTCTGATGCTGTTTCTTTACTGCTCCTAGAGGCAGTCTGCAACATTGCAATAAAAAAAATGTAATTAGCTAAAAATGTTGGGTTAGGGTTAGGATAATTGTTAGCTTTACAATTAAATTAGGGTTAGCATAAAGGATAGGGTTACAATAAATTAAAATTAGAATCAATTAGCATAAGGGTTAGAGTTAGAGCTAAATTTTGGGTTAGGGTTAAAGTTAGGGCTTGGGTTGGAGTCAAAATGTCACTAGAAAAAAGAAAAAACACTATTTTTGTTGTTTCCCTATAATGCACAAAAAACTGTAGAAAAACATGGAAACAAGCATATTTCTGAACTTGGGACAACATGTTGAAATTATTTAGGAGGGGTCTTTTTTAATTATTGTATTTTTTAGGTCAAAGTTATAAAAAGTGTATTTTTTTGATCATATTTTATGATTTGTGGTAGTCATTTATAAGATATGATGAACATAATGGTATCTAACGAAAGCCCTTCTTATGACAATAAACACAACATATAATTTGTGTGGGTATAGTGTGTGAGAAAAAAGAAAATTACAGCTAAACACAAACACCCCAGAAATGTCAAAACAGCACTTGTCACCAAGGGTAAGACAAGGTCATGTCACTAAGGGGTTAATGATTGTAGAAAATTGTAATAAAGGTCGAAAAGCCTCATTTTAGTCTGGTATTGCTCTGAGAAGTCTCTATATAATGGTGATTTTTCTTTTAATTCAAATGACACTTTTATCATTGACCTTTGATGTAAATGTCATCTTTTACCTTAAAGATAATTTATTTTGATGAGGTGTGTCATAAACTGAGATAGCAGACCCTACATCATTCCCTGCAACAAGGCTCCTTTCTGGTCTGTCTGCACCCCACAATGCATACTGTGAACAGGATAGAACCTCAGACAGGACTGATGGTGCAGACTGGCAGCTGAGACAGGACTAGTAGCTGAGGTAGGCAGCCGAGACTGGCAGCTATGACAGGACTGGTAGCAGAGGACTGGACAAGAAGCTGAGGACCAGATGCTGAGACTGGACTGGCAGCTCTCTGAGCAGGGCACAGGCCTGTAATAACTGTCACGTTCGGATGCTGGAACAAAACCACTGAGCAGAAAAGTACTAGGTAAACATCTACGGACCAGAGTTTCAGAGTATTTCACCTGAAAGGATTCCACCCTTGGTTGAGCCTAATGCTTCTTCCTCCCAGAACTCGGACTCAACCCAATACTGCAGTTCTGAAGTGGCGACCACAGAATGACAGGAAGGCTAGAATTAGGAACAACAGGCATGGTACAGAAGGGTCAGACAGGCAAAAAGTTTAGCCAGGCGGCAAGCAGGCTAGGTCGAGGACAGGAAAATAATCAGCAACAGGAGAATCAAACAAACGGATGCTAATGAGATAGATCAGTGGGGTAACACACCATCTGTAGAATCTGTTCGGTCCACAGTGTTGTATGGTCAACTTGGTGATTCCTCTTTGAGATAGATAAAATGAGTACTATTAAATTAGGTAACCGGAACATCCCCTGAATGTTATGCAAAACCTACATCTGTGCCATGCCTGGTTAAACGCTGTTATTCACTGTTATTGAAAACCATACTGAAGTTGTTCTGCAAGTAAAACGTGTAGGGTTGTGAAAATAAATATACAAGTACAAAATTAGCAAAAATTTAAACAAAGGTCCACAGATTAAATAGATTACTTATGTGTAATAGTACAAATAAATAAATACTTACTCCACATTTGGATGACCTTCCTATCAATGACCTTCATTTATGTCTATTCTTCCAGGCTCCACGTGGTGCAGTAGACCTGGGTCTCCATTTTAAGAGCTGCATCTTCCATTGCTCCACTTCCTGTTCCTCTACCTCCAGTTTGCATTCCAGGCATGCCACTGAATTGTTACAGTGGACATCAAGCTATGTGGACCTCTCCTACCTACTATTTGTATTTTATTTGGCACTTTTGTATTCCAGCTTCCTGTAAGTAGCTGATTGGGGCACATAGGCATACCTTCACTAAATACTATACTATTATTCCCTTTGTCGCACTTTTGTGTTATAGCTATTACTTATCGAGATTTCTGTAAGGTATTTGACACTGTCCCACATAGAAGACTGCAATCTTTGATCCTGGATTCTAATACTATGAGATAGGCTTAGGACAATCCTAGATATTTAATGATGGCCAGTGAGAGGGAAAAAACAGAACATCCATACATTTGGGCTAACTAAATGGGCCGAATGGTTCTTATCTGTTGACCCATTCTTGTATAATTATTGATGCCAAATGCTTCACGAATACAAAAAAATCAACAATGTTCTGTTACCTAAATTGTACAGCAGTTTTCGGTGTTTCTATAGATCCAGTAAATACTTTAAGCATAAAACCAAGGGAATGAATAAAACACTGTCTGAATGAGCAATGGGTCAAATATTATGAGAACTTTATAAACATCATATTTGGAACAAGGGTTAAATGTATCTTTCTTCATAGTTCTAATCAAAACTTGCTAATTTAAGTCAGAAATAAAAAAAATAACATTTGCAGTGAAACAAGGTGTCTTTCCTTAATCACTATCTTTTCATATAACAAATGAACTCGGCTTCATCAATTTTCAAAATAGAGATGAAAAGTCACAGTATTCTTTAATTAATGTTTCGGCACCGTAGTATTCATCTTTGAGTTGAGAACATGGCTTAAAAATAGAAGCACCTTCAGTTAAAACCAAATTAAGAAGTTTTAAATCATTCCCTCAAGCTATTGTATTTTATCAGTCAGTCTCTTTTATACTGTCATTTTGATTTAACATATTGATCCTAAACCACACTGTATGCTATTGATTGTTGTTTCAGAATGTGGCAAGGGATTTTGTTAGACAAATTCCAGTTTGCATAGAGGTAGAGAGCCTGCAAGCCTTAATGATGTAAACTCAACCATAATTCAGTACGGTATTTTTCTTTTATTTTCAGTGCAATCTACTAATTACGGAGAAAAAAAACATTTAGATTCATAGATGAGCAACTCATTTTACTGCTGATTTATTTTTTTAGCAACTATTTATTATTTGTGGAAAGAAAATATTTTGCAGCTAATATTTTGCAGCGCATTGCATTTGCACTGAATAATTGTACAATGATATGTACATCGTGATTTTTTTTGTCAAAGGTGCATCATTAAAAAAAAGGTATGGAATGATGCAGTATAATTAATGTAAACATTATATTTTTGTTAAGTTGTGTTCTTCTCCGCTCAAACATATTCCAGGCATGAAACCAAGATTGGTGCATCTGGTGGTGATAAACCTCTATGTTGTACGCCAGATAGATCAGCTACTCTTGGTTTCAGATCAACGATAAAGAAAGCACATTACCCTTTCTTGCTTTCCAGAGGTGCAACCTAGGTGATGTATGACTGCAGGTTAAAACAAATATTATTGATCTTTTGGTCATTTCTTTTTTTAACCGTGTGAAGGATAGAAGTCTTTAGTCACGTAAGCTAAAAGTTGAGTATTTAAATGAGACATCTGTTACACTCACTCAGAACAAAAGCACAGCTTAGAAATTGTACTAAACATGAAAAAAGATCTATCTTAGTATCACAACATGTTCATTTAATATGATGTTCTTTTCATAGGTAGATACATTGATGGTAAATGGACACACATAGCAATTAGACATGTGCAAAACTAAAATTTTCGTTTTGTTTTCGTCCATTCGGACGAAAATTTTATTTATTTCGTCTAAAACGAATTTCGTTCATTACTGCATTCGTTTCAGACGAAATTCGTTCATTATTTTCGTTTCGTTAATTTTAATTCGTTCGTTTTATAGAAATACAATGTAATACTTTTCGCTTTCTATAAACCGAACGAGAGCCCCATTCACAAGAAATTCTTATGAATGGGGCTCTCGTTCGGTTCATAGAAAGGCAATAGTACTACATGTTTTCTATAAGCCGAAAGTCTATAAACCGAACGACTTTCGGTTTATAGACTTTCGGCTTATGGAATACATGTAATCCTATGGCTATTCTATAAACCGAACGTTCGGTTTATAGAATAGCCATAGGATTACATGTATTCCATAAGCCGAAAGTCTATAAACCGAAAGTCGTTCGGTTTATAGGCTGTCGGCTTTTAACTATACGGAGACAGAGTCTCCATTCATAAAATTATGAATGGAGACTTTGTCTCCGTATAGTTAAAAGCCGACAGCTTATAAACCGAACGTTCGGTTTATAGGCTGTCGGCATTTTACTACACGGAGACAAAGTCTCCATTCATAATTTTATGAATGGAGACTCTGTCTCTGTATAGTTAAAAGCCGACAGCCTATAAACCGAACGACTTTCGGTTTATAGACTTTCGGCTTATGGAATACATGTATTCCTATGGCTATTCTAGCCATAGGATTACATGTATTACATAAGCCGAAAGTCTATAAACCGAACGTTCGGTTTATAGGCTGTCGGCATTTAACTATACAGAGACAGAGTCTCCATTCATAAAATTATGAATGGAGACTTTGTCTCCGTGTAGTAAAATGCCGACAGCCTATAAACCGAACGTTCGGTTTATAGACTTTCGGCTTATGTAATACATGTAATCCTATGGCTAGAATAGCAATAGGAATACATGTATTCCATAAGCCGAAAGTCTATAAACCGAAAGTCGTTCGGTTTATAGGCTGTCGGCTTTTAACTATACGGAGACAGAGTCTCCATTCATAAAATTATGAATGGAGACTTTGTCTCCGTATAGTTAAAAGCCGACAGCCTATAAACCGAACGTTCGGTTTATAGGCTGTGGGCATTTAACTATACGGAGACAGAGTCTCCATTCATATGAATGGAGACTTTGTCTCCGTATAGTTAAATGCCCACAGCCTATAAACCGAACGTTCGGTTTATAGGCTGTCGGCTTATGGAATACATGTATTCCTATTGCTATTCTATAAACCGAACGTTCGGTTTATAGAATAGCAATAGGAATACATGTATTCCATAAGCCGAAAGTCTATAAACCGAACATTCGGTTTATAGGCTGTCGGCTTTTAACTATACGGAGACAAAGTCTCCATTCATAATTTTATGAATGGAGACTCTGTCTCCGTATAGTTAAATGCTATTGTATTCTATAAACCGACTCTATTTCGGCTTATAGAATGCAATAGTACTACGAATGGACGAATGAACGAATGATTTTCGTTTATTAACCATTCGTTCATTCGGCTTTCGTTAGCTTAGCATTTTCGTTCTTCGTTTTTCGGACGAATGGACGAAAATGCTATTTTCGGACGAAAATGCATTCGTCCGAAAACGAATGCACATGTCTAATAGCAATGTATGTTTAATTGTGGTCTCCATCATATTCTTGAAGTGAAAGCTAACACACTGTACTGTTGCATTTATGTATCATGTACCAGAACACATTTTTACATTTCAGATTCCATATAAATCTTTGAAAATGCTGAATTATATACTGAATAACCATGATTTGTATTTCCTGCCATGTCTTTTACTGATATGTAGCTGAGACATCAGTTCAGCCTATGGCCAGTTTTCCTACCAGATCAGGTCCCCTTCATAAACAGGATAACTCAGCAACACCCCACTGGGACTACAGGTCTACACCACAATCTTCCCTGATTGGCTGATCTGTAGAATCTAGAATGTTTCTTAAGGGGACTCGGTCAGTCTAAACATTGCTTGTACTGTGAATGTAGAGAATAGACAGTGATGAAAAATTAGTTATACATTGTGTAAGTTGCAGGCAAATGCATAAAATAAGAGAAACGTGTTTTAAATGTGTCTGTGGTGTATCCTGTTTATGACATCACCTGTGGCTTGATATGCAAACAAACCAATTTTGAAAGAGGAATGTGTAATTAAGTCACATGTGGTGTCATAAATAGAAGATACCACAGACACATTTATATATGTCTCTTATTTTTATGCATTTGCTTGCAATTTTGCTTACGCATTGTATAGATACATTTTCATCATTTTTAATATTCTACATCACAAATAAATAGTGTTTAGGTTGACAGGGTCCCTTTAAGTAGATCTGTTAGTTTATTGCAATGTAAGAAATGGACCAGCACGTACCCCAGACACAATATTAAGAAATTCACCTACACAATTACAATCCCTTGACTATAGGAAGTAAATATTATATAAAGTATATACAATATCAAAAGGCACATCAATTATAGTGACATAATTAGCACATTACAAAAGTAGCACAAAACAGTACATATACATGTGTCTTTTTTTTAATGTAAACGTCCCCACTATATTTCATGGGGAGTATACTCCTCCATATACCTCTATATGTAATAAACAACCATGTCCGTGGCAAGGTCAGTGAAGGTCCATAGAACATCATTAAATTGACCCTCACAAAATCCAGTAAATGTCCACCATGATCAATGCTGATACCTACACCTGTGAAAAACGAATAGCTACAACAGTGTCAAACCCTTTCAGCATTTTAACATGTAACAAATCAAGACAATAATAAACCGTGAACGTAGGACCATTTTTTGCAAGTGTCTTGGAAAAAAATCATCTGTAATTCTGTAACTAGAACACAGTCATTTCTGAAGACTGCTTCCAACATGATGTCATTGTTCATTCGTTCGACACAACACAATAGGTGTGCTCGTGGATTAAAAGGTGCTGTCAAAAGAACTGTGCCTTCCTCGTCAGTTTAAACAACCGAACTGCAGTTTTACCAAAACACATCTTTCAGTTGAAAGTATCACCTGCCTTTACTGATATCATTTATAAAAAAAAAAAAAAAAAAAATGTTTCAGTGGATTGGGTAGAACTATTTTTTATTTCAACAACATGTTGTGAAATAATTTAAGTGAGCAGAATATATAATTCAAAGTTGGGGAGAAATTGAAAATGGAAATGTGATGAGATATGATCAAAGCTGGTGTAAGAATATATGGGGGGATTTAGTTGGCATTCTTTGTTTAAATGTTCTAGAGATATGTAAATACCCCCAAAAAATTACTATTAGCAGCCATGTTGCTTTTCTAACAGACCTCAAATATTAATATGTTGGGTGCTGTCAACTAAAAGGCAAAGTATGTTTTACCTAGTTTCACGTTTGCAACTCCTTCAAGGGTCTAATTAGGTAAGTAGGTTTTTCAGAAGGGTTATAAAGAGACGGTAAGCTCTCTTCCCTCAGTGTGCATTGAAACATGCATTGTAGATTTAAACAGGTCCAGTGTTTAATGTGTTCAATAATTGCCCTCTCTTTGTGGGTAAAATAAGAAATATAGTTTAGCCTCCACTCTCCACCTTCTTTTTTTCATCTCTCCCATTCTCCCATTCCCAGACTCTGCCCTACTCTGGCTAGTAAGAAGGCAAAATGCGTCAGCTCATTTGAAATACGTAAAAAGCCTCCAGTTGGGATCAGCCACTAGTCTTCACAGGAACTATGTATGCAGAACACACTAGCACAAGATGTGTGGACACACAGAACCAAAAAATGTAATACAAAATAGGCCCGTGAACAGCTGACCTGATAATAAAAATATAAAACCCCAGGTAAATGACTGCAATCAAGGAAAGCACAGGTTTTATATTTCCTTCAATGCAATAGGTGACAATAAAAGTGCACAATACATATATTGTGCTAATAATTAAAGTGCATGATATAACAATATAAACTGCATGCACTACTTAAATTGTGCTAATACATAAAGTCCAAAAAATCTTTTCTGCCAAGTGAAACACTCTCGCGTCACTTATATAGGTCCTTATATGTAGATCACATAAAAACATAGCTTTTATAGATCCTTATATGGTGCAGCATGTACAGAAAATTAACAATAGTATACAAACGAAAAAAATACAGAATAAAATAAACACACTCACAAATGTAGCTCCTATGGACATAGAAGCGCAATAAAATCACATAGGGAGGGCATACTGTCAATATTGTTCACACCTCCAATCAAAATCCACGAAGATAGAAAAAAGACACTGGTTACTCCTCCGATAAAATGAGAAATTCGGAATGCCTAATTATTAATCACTGTCACGAAAATAATCTAATCGTCTTAATGTCCCAGAAGTGCGAGAAAAAAAAACGTTTTACAGTCCTCAATTCCTATTATCAATCGTATGGCTGTTTTCACATGAGCTACAGTGTGTTCAGTGGACACATTTCAGGAATCATTTTATTAAATTCTATATATATTGGAGGTCACAATTTGTTGCTCATCCCATACTTCTCTCTTTTTTTTTCCACAGTAACAATAGAATACTGAATATATACTTTCTTTAGACTCATATATATTAAATACTGATTAGAAAGTGTTTCTTTTTGTACATGAGAAAGTTACAATATTCTATACAGTACTGCTGTTATTCTCTGGTACTGGTAAATATGGAGACACACAACACTGTCACACATTTACCCTTATTCTCCATTTTATTAAATATGGGAAATGTCTTTACTAGTTGAGGCAAATATGCAAAATTATTCCTGGTCCATAGAGAATCCCTATGCATGCTCCATAAGTCAAAGACAATGCTTTTGTTTTGTTTTTATTGGAGTGGACCTTTAACAGAAGTACTATCAGCAGTAATATTACAAATAATTCAGTTTCCTAAAATAAGTTTTCAATCATCTGCTCAATACAGATAACCCTAGATGAAACATACACAAGGTGAAATGCATTTTCAGAGTAGAGAGAGTCACAGCAGACTTTGATCTCTTTGATCTCACAGAGGTTGACAGTTCTCTACAGAAGAGGCTGCTCTTGTGGGCACCAAGTGGTAACACTGAGTGATTGGCATTGTTTTAAATGTTAAGATATTCTATTTTGTCTTTTATTAGTTTTGTTTCACTTCTGAGAACAGTGGAGAAGAGAAAAACTACCATGATTCTAAAGGCCAGTTAATAAACCCACCTGGGATTTAAAGAAGTATTCTGCTTGGTGTCATATAACTATTATACTATTTATATATACAATATTCTTTTACATTTGACGTTAATGTGCTATTGTATTTTCTTTCATGCTTCACATCAAATGAGAAATTAATCTTCGCAGTAGTGTAAACTTGTTATACCTGTAAACTTGTTATACCTATTTGGATCTGGACTGCCCTTATGGGTGGGACCAGTCTAATGTTTTATTGGAGAGGTTTCCTCTGTAATGGTCCAAACGAGCAAAAAACGGTGATTCCTCTCCCAAGTAGGTTACAACCTATAGGGCCGGCTATTTCAGCCTTTGCCCGTTCTCACTGAGAGGGATCCCACACCTTTGTTTTTTTGTCTCCATGAGTTATCAGGGTATGCCCAGACGTGGGTCACTAGCTCGCTGCACCTAGAGGGATACCAGCCGTACCACACTGACGAGACCATTGAAAGCCGAAACGTACGTCTGTGGTTGCTATATTCTTCGTGCAGAGGAGACCTGCCAGGCTATTTGGATCTGGACTGCCCTTATGGGTGGGACTGGTCTAATGTGCTATTGGAGAGGTTTCCTCTGTAATGGAGCAAGCAAGCAAAAAACGGTGATTCCTCTCCCGAGTAGCCTACAACCTATAGGGCCGGCTATTTCAGCCTTTGCCCATTCTCGCTGGATCCCACACCTTTGTTTTTTTGAATGTAATATATTTTATAGATTATATTTTTATACAATTATTTCTCTAATACATTTTTGTAGCTTTATAGTACTGTATTTCTATTTTTTTAGTGTGCTCCTCCTACTTTCTTCTTTATGATAAATTAAGTTCCTGGAGT
Organism: Pelodytes ibericus; assembly: GCA_036172795.1. Taxonomy (NCBI): domain Eukaryota; kingdom Metazoa; phylum Chordata; class Amphibia; order Anura; family Pelodytidae; genus Pelodytes; species Pelodytes ibericus. The sequence goes on from CM069861.1 coordinate 190,884,473, forward strand.
GGAAGAAGTATGTATGGGAAGAACTATGCTGCTTTTAACTGATGCTGAAAATCTGTATATATTTATATATGCTACAAATAGAGTTACAATTATACCATTTATTGGTCAACTTAGTTTTTGATTGCAAGCTTTCAAGACCAAGATGTTAGGTCCCTTCCTCAGGCATTAAAAAGAGACCTAACAACTTGGTCTTGAAAGCTTGCAATCAGACTCTCAGCTGGCCATTATATTATTTTAACTCAACTTGTTTAATATTTTTTGACAGCTAGCATGGTACTATCCTTTTGAAGCCTGAGATAAGGTCACAATCAAGATACTTTTCTTACTCTCTTTTGCAACATTGTTCATGATACATGCTAGATGGGGCCGACCTTATGTGTTCAGGCGCCCTGTGCAGGCCACCCCTGTGCCCCCAGCCTCTCCTCCCTCATGCCTGGCTCTTTCCTCTCCCTACCCTTTCCCTTTCCTCTCCTCTCCCCATCCTGTCTGTCTCTCTCCTCCCCCCAAATCTATTCTCTCTCCCCCATATCTATTCTCTCTCTCTCTTCTCTGTTCACCCCCACATCTGTTCTCTCTCTATCCCCCAAACTGTTCTCTCTCCCCCCCCACTCTGTTCTCCATCTTATCTGTTCTCTCTTCACCCCCATATCTGTTCTCTCACCCCATATATATTCTCTGTCTCTCTCCCTCCTCTGTTCACCCCCACATTTGTTCTCTCTCTATCCCCCAAACTGTTCGCTCTCCCCCCACTCTGTTCTCCCCCTTATATGTTCTCTCTTCACCCCCAATCTGTTCTCTCTCCCCCATATCTGTTCTCTATCTTCCTCCCAAAATCAGTTTTCTCTTTATCCCGCAATCTGTTATCACCCCCATTTGTTTTCTCTCTATCCCCCTAAACTGTTCTTTCTCTGTCCCCATATCTGTTTTCTCTACCCCATATATGTTTTCTCTTCACAAAATCTGTTCTCTCTCTCTGCCCATATATGTTCTCTCTCCCCCACTGGGCTGTGGTAATAATGTGATCATTGTTGCAGTAGTGTACATTTATGGGGGGGGGGGGGGGGGGAACTTATGCTATTTTATAAGTCAAATCAAATGCCAACTCAGGTGAAGAGTTTGACGTATAAGAAAACAATAGTTTAATTTAAACTTCTATAGGTGGGAGACAAATTGATCAAAGCTATTTTTTAGATTAGGGTTTTACACAGTGTCCATGGCAAGGTCGGTGAAGATCCATAGAACATCATTAAATTGTCGGTCACCAGTGAATGCCAACCATGGAGAGAATTGGAACTTTACAAACTATTTACAAACTATTACAAACTCTGCAAAGTACATGTAATTGGATATTGTTAAGCTCTCAAAAATGAAAATGAGTGGAAGCATATACGTATTTTCAACTCATATATTACAATTTTAGTTAGCGATGTTTTCGTTTTTTACCATTTTATACCATCAGGTATTTCAACTTGGGTAATTGGGACATTGAATAAATCCAGATTGTTGGCAGTTAACGGCAAAGAAAAAGTCATTTTCTCTACTCTTCACAAGTCGTAGTCACAGGTCGAGCCGTTATGTGAAAACGACATGCTTGACTGAAGTCAGAGCAACATCCTTTTACAAAAGATCAATAAGGAAAGGGATATTAATTTAGCAATTCTCTGAATGTATCCACATATTGTAGATATTTCTATTTTTATTTTAGATATTCTACTTAATTTGAGCTATACCTTTCCAAATGAGCCTCAACATCTAGTGTTTGGTTACTTGTACGTCTCGTGTGTAAAGGGATGGCAGCTCCATGAATTATAAGCAGGTCCCCATAAACGATTTCCAGTGTTTTATACAATTGCGAGGATATTATTTTGTTTGGGAAGGGGACATGAGTGGAATAAAGAGATTGATCCCATCAATATGGATGGCTTTTGTTTTCTGCTTTGGAAAGAGAAAACCATCAGGAATGTGGTGGGCTTTCCCACTATTGTCACTTTCCAATGAGGACCTCAGTAAATTTGAACTTTTGATGGAGAAATGTATCTGGGCTTCAAATGTGGATTACCGATGTGCATCATTATGTGTTTGTTTGAACCACTAGGATATTTTGTTAAGTTGAAAAGGGAGTAAATGGTGAAGGGTTGATGGATGCTCTCCAGCTATTAAATAACTTGGGAACTGTGAGTAACTATATGTTTATAACCAAATAGCAAGGAGACAAACACATATGTATAAGCATGAATGGACATGAGTAAAATAAGTTGTACATAAATACAAGACAGGGTTATTCTACCACAGAGTAGATACAATAGGTGGACCAAATAATAGTCAGATCACCACCACAGAATTTAAAGTAATTTTACAGAACCAACAGCACCCTATGTTGCAGACACTCCTGATGCTTTCATGATAATTCTCTCATACACACATCTAAAAAAACACATTCTGATAACCAACAGATTAGTAAAGATTACTGAACTTTAAAGGGACTGTCTAGTGCCCAAAATGCATCTTCCAAGTTTTAATGCATATTAATGTGCTTTCAAAGTACTTTAAAATGCATCTTTTACATTTTGTATTGCTTAAAATATGAAACTGTGAAATTACAGCAGTTTGCAAGAAGCCAGGACTGCCCACACTAGCTGAGTAAAAGTAATTTCCTTTTTTTTTTGTTGCTGTAGAAACCAATGAGAATGATTTCATTCAAATGTATGGATTTTCCTGTCTCTCTAGTGATGTCATCAGACAATGTGTTGAACTGTTAAGAGATCCTACTCTATACAAGAGCTTTTCTATCACAGTTCACACAATGTATTCAATTTGAAGAGCACAGGAAGTGGCTAAATGAAACAAAACTTTATATCCTCAGTGTCTATATAATCAGTGCTGCTGCACCTGCAGTAAACATGCAGAGTTATCACTGGGGAGGGCTTGAGTCAAATATTAAAAATGGGATTATGCAGAATGCCCTCATCAAATCATACTAGAAAATACCCTGTGCACTATGTAATCAATAATCTTCATCTTGCACCAAAGTGAGTTTGTGAACAAGACATGTCCCCTCCGCTGTGCAGGCATACAATGACCTTTACTACCCATGTTATAACATAATGCACAATTACATCATTACTACACCATCTGCAGTCCGCTCACAAGGACTCCATATGATCACCCTGGCAGGTCTCCTCTGCACGAAGAATGCAGCAAACACAGACGTACGTTTCGGCCTTCAATGGCCGCGTCAGTGTGGTACGGCTGGTATCCCTCTAGGTGCAGCGAGACGTGGGTCCCTAGCTAGAATTTAGACAGTTCTGCCTACACTCCTCGCGCACACTAATGATTCAGAGCATTGTATTTCCGATGCTCTGAATCATAATTGTGCGCAAGGAGCCTGCTGCTCCCAGTGATGCACCAAGCCTTGCTGCTACCGGAGGTGGGGGTGGGCCTTGACCTTACACCTGGTGTGGTCCCCCTTAGCGCGTGGGCGCCCCTTTTAAGAAGGCACCCTAGGCATGTGCCTACCTCGCCTATAGGTGGCGCCGGCTCTGACTACATGTTCAATGCCTTGACAATTAAAATTCAGTTATGTTGTAACCTATTGAATGGAAATTTTTCAAAATTATAGATTTTGTCTCAGACTGGAAGATGGAAATCCAATGTTCCTGTAAACGTGCTTTCAAGATTCTAATGGTATATCCAACATATTGTTTCTGAAAGTTATGACAAGGGATCAGATAAATTATACTTGTTGTTACATTAATGTAGCTCTTAATAGTGAGGGTCTAATTTCTAACACTGGAAGCCCCCCAAAAAAATGTGGACCACAGATGTGTTTTTGTATATTTTCACATTGAAACTAACCTTTACTAATAACTCGGGGAAAGAATGTAATAGAAACATAGACTGTGTCGGCAGATAAGAACCATTCGGTGCATCTAGTCTGCCCAATTAAATAAAATTCTGACTTTTCTACTGACAAATCTACATCCTTCCTTCACAGCAGGGCCTAAAGATTGGAAGGCATTTTGTTTAATATAATATCACAAATCTTAGTATCCTTAGCTGTACGTGTTGGTTAAAGACTGGCTAATTGGCAAGTTTCTTCTGCTTTAAGTCAGTTCTTTTAGAATCTTTCAAAGTGTTTTCTATTGATTTGATCAACTGTTTTTTTTACCGTTAAATAGTAACACCATGGGGTAGCCTTTGGTCAGGAATCTTTGAATTGGCTCAGCAGACTGTATTTGCTATTTCCCTGTCAATCAGTTTGGTTTCAAACTTTTAAATCAGCTGAAAGAGATGTTTTGGGATACAAAACATCAAGGGAGGGCTGGCAACTTTTTGGCCCAGGCTACATCAAACTTTATAATTGACCATCAGTTAAGATTTTACTCAACAAAAGAGAGAATTGCAGGAATTGAGATGGGAATTTCAAAGTTTAGGCCAACGTAGCCAAGTTGGAAAAATTCTCCAATGCAGCTGAATGGGAAAATGTTCCCAACTCACCTACTTTGGCCTTACATTTGAAATTCCAGTCTTACTGTCTTGCAATTCTGTCTTGGTTAAGTAGACCCTGATTTCTATGGTAATTAGCCTGCCTCTGCACTGTTTGTCTACAAATTACTTAGCTGCTGTAAGTGGGCACCTGAGTCAGTCAAAAGGAGTCATCTATGTCATAAGGCGCAAATAAGAGATGGAGTAACACTCACCAGGTGAGCTATGGGTCCTCCGGCCATGCATATCAACACCGCCTGGAATTCCCTCAACTGCTACCAGGGAGATGTAGTCAAGCATGCCATCCAAGTTTAAGACAGGCCTGGCAGGACAGAATCTCCTTTACCATCATGGCTTTTGTGGTCCTCTTCCCTGTTGCACTTGGTTCTTAGGTGATGTCCAGCTGCATTAAACCAGTCAACGATGGTTTGACCAATGCGTTGCTGTGGTCTTTGCGGAATGTTTGCCAAATAGGCTACCGCTGTAGGTGACTGTCTGCAGTACAAGTTGCAAGTTCTTCTCATAGAAAAATATGGCACCTTATTCTCTCTCCTTGAGGCAGCCTTTCCTCCTCCTCACTACTGCTATCATCCTCTTTGGAGGTGCCATGTGCTGTGGCATTTGATGGTTCAGTTCCCTGCTCTGACCTAGTGGTTCGATTGACCGCCCTGTCCCACTGGCCCCTCCATGCCCCTACTTGATGTAGCTGCCTGCACCTCTTCCCCCTCAGCATGGTGACCTTGCCTCTATGGCCTCCTCCCCCTTCTACCAAGCTCACTGCCTTTCCTCACTACCTCCTCTCCTCTTCAGCCTCCATACTACTACTCGCATCATCCGAAAACCTCCCCTCCTTCACCCTCCCTCTTCTCCCTTCATCTCCACAAGCAGCCCACTAACACCCACTAATGCAATCACCAACTATTCTGCTGTCACTCGCTCTACTATCTCTCTCCAGACAAATCCTCCAACTCCTGAGCCCTGTGTGGTGTCTCGGGTAATTTTCAATCACAGGCAAGGTATAACTGATTTCCTGGGCTTTTATAGTCCATTGTTTGTCTGCTGGGAGGCGTGTCATTGAACCTGGATTGGCTAAGATCTAGCCAGTTATAGGCTTGCACTAATTAGGCATCAGTTTCCTTCCAGCTATCTCACTGGTCTAGTCATTTTAACGGATCAGTTATTTGGCACACTTTTTCACTTCAGTCAGCGGGGGTAACACTAGTTTTTCTCTAACCTCGGGTACATGGATAACGGAGCAGATGATGTTTAGTGATCGCTAATCAAACGGTTCAGGTTGAAGATGTTGAATCTCACTCTATTCAAAATGGAATCGCGTGCAGTCATCTAAAAGTCAAGGCTGGAGTGATTAACGAGGGAAGTCGAATCTGGGCCATTATCCCTCTCAAAAGCAAATAGGCCCTTTTATATGGTCTGTCAATGTGCGTAACGATCTAAGAGTTCAATTTCAAATGATAATCTTTTCTGAAGTAAAGTCAGTTCATTAGCAAACATCCTATTAGTTTTCTACAAGGTGGGGTCATTTTCCCAAATAAAATGAAATATAACTGAAGAAAGCAATTTTCTTCTCTTTTCATTTGTAACATCATTTCTTCAGGAGATATCATTATTCACATCATTAAATATCATTACGGAGCATTTTAATCATAATCTCGAATCTGAATGGTATCATTATCAACAGGGGCTCTGATGTCCAAAGCATCACATATTATGAGTCCTTGAAACTAAAATAATTACAGATTTAAAAAAAAAAACATGTGTTGTGTGTCCAAAAGCATCAATTAGCCGTGTTTTATATGTTTATACCTTTCAAAGAAGAAAAGCCCCTGCTAGAGTAACAAGAGATAATCAGATATTGGAAGCTTTGAACGGAAACTACTTGTACAATGGTTGATTCTTTCGTCACTGCTCTTTGAAATGTTATTAACATAATACAGAGTAATCTGGATATTCATTAAGTAATGAATACATTGCAATTATTTAAGCCAAGTTGACAAACACTACTGTGCAAATCAGAAGCTACTACTTGGCTCCAACATGTACGGCCCCAATTGTACATATTTACATTTTTGTTAAATGACATTTTGGAATGGGATTAATCTATGTATAGTTATGGAATATACATGCCCCTAAATTACAACTGTTAAAAAGTTTATCTATTTTGTTTACTTGTAGAGAGGCAATGAAACTAATGACTATTCATACGTGGACAATTCTCTAAAATTCAACTTTGGAGGTCAACTTTCATTTTAAGACTCAAGTTAATTTCGGCACATCAGATTGACTTAGACTCAAAAATAGCTTTGATTAGGTCACCTCCCATTACTTTCACTGGGAAAGATTTGAACCAGGGTTTATTTTTTCCTAAGTCAAACTTGGGTACCGACTTGAAAGTCGACCTCCAAAGTTAAATTTTAGTGAATAGACCAAAAAGAAGCTAATTTATACATACAGTATTTGTATTCCACTTGCCAAAATTATTATTATTATAAAAAAAAAAGCTTAGTACACCAAACTTCTACACTCTTATTAAAAAAAAAAATGTAGTTACTAGTAATTGGAGCACAATCTCTTTTGATTTTCCAAATAGAATACTTTATTTCAGTGACTGAAATTAATTATCTACAAAAATTAGGATTTAAATGATGCACCACTTAATGTCTTACCTCAAAGAAGACAATGGAGAAATTACACTTTTATGTTTCTGTGGCGGAACCAACCTCGCCACTATGTTCTGGAGAAGCCTGGTTGCTCGCCTGCTGCCTCTGGACTATGGCCCCATGGTAAAAGCTTGTATTTTCCCCTGGGTGTTCGGTAGATTGAATCTAGCGAACCAACTCACGAATGAGAGGACCACCTGGGTAATGGATGTGCCATAACACTATACGTTAATATTGTTAGCTAGTTATATTCTGTTAGTATATTGGTTATGTGTAATGTTTAATTCTGTGAGTAGACCACTCTAAAGATTTATAATGTGACAGTGACTCCAATAGTTTACTCCAACATCCATTGTTCTGGATTAACTGGTAAACTGATTATGTTGTGTACATTACTGTGTGTATTGTAATTAGGTCTACTCTCTCTATGTTAATTCCTATTTGGTTTCCAGTCCGAATGTCTAATGTTTTCCTAGCCCCAGTTATTTGGAGAACTATGTTTAGTTCCATCCCCTCCCCCCTCCCCCCCATTGTATACTAATGTCTGTGATGTCATGTGTAAGTTTTTATATAAGTCTGTGTTGTTACACAAATAAAAGAGTTGTTCTTCTTGCTGTACCTAACTGCTAGATGTCCTGTCTATTTGGGTACAAAGAGCAAGGGTCCAGGAAAGACTTGCTGGGTGAATGTTGATCTGTAAGTGGGGGCTAAGGAGGTGATTTCCCACAACGGACAGAGGGTCTACTTCGTCCGGTAGACGGTCCGTTACAGTTTCATCTGAATGGTTTACAAAATATATATTGCCAACAGGCTTACCAACTTTTCTTTTCTGTGCCTCGGGACAAAAAGGAGGTGGAGTTACCTGATGTCGTGATCCCACAGCATTGAGCTCTAGATTACCCAGTACAGATACCGGGCATCTGGTGGCCATTTACATCTTCTATAAACATACACAGTTTAAATGCAACACCGCTGTGCACAGTGCTAAGTACTGAGCCTTGGCATTGTAATGCCTGGACTGACCTAAATTTGCATGGAAATCCAGGACTCTTGGCAACTATGTATTGACATTTTCCACAAAATATATTATTAAAACCAGTGAATCTTGGGCCTTAACTCCTCTGTGCAGTTAGGACATACTATGTCATCCTAATTTTAAGTGTCCTAAAAACGTTAGGACAGCATTGTGCGTCCAATGTTAAACAGCTCCTCGCAGCTCTCCACGATGGGCACTTCTCCGTGACATTACACGTGACATCTGGAGGTCTCAAAATCTTTTGGCAGGGACCTACAGGGTCTATTAAGTGCTCCATAGTGCTCCTGGCTACACAAGGTGATCGGTGGCCAGAAACCAATTGTGACGTTTTGTTGCTTGTGTCGTTTGGGACGCAAGAACCATGCGTCACAAAGGGGTTAATCATAGTGAGAATACCATATTCTACATGCGTTTAATGGCTTAATGGAACTTACATTTTACTTAAGCTCCAGCCACAGTGTGGTTGGTCTTTCTTAAACCCACCTTAAACTAATTTTTTGCAGTTGTAGTTATCCATTTTGGCGGCTGTGGGAGTTACTGTCGCAGCCCTTGCGTTTATGTGATGGATTATTCCAATACAGACTTGTTGGCACTTGGCTTGCTTCCTACACAAGATTCATTTTTTATTCACTGATTGGTTGCAAATGTATGTAGTGTGCTTGTGAATAGATCAATCATGTTTAATCACACATGTGGGATCAATATGTCTGGGAATTGGCCAAATTTGAACTGTAGGCTCCTGTTTTTTATAACTGGTGGCCATTTCTCAAGATTAGACCACTCTTCTCCAGTGCCCGGTCTACTTCTGTGTGGACAAACCCACTTTCATGGAATAAACCTGGTTCTTTTTTTAACTGTTCCAACCCGCTTCCAGATTGGTAATTCCCACCAATGCTCTAGAACAGGGCTTTCAGAATGAAGCTGTCCAGATGGTGATGGTCCACATCTCCCATCTCAGGAGATAATTGGCCAGTGCTCAGCAGTCCTAAGAGACCAAATAGACCAGACCAGACACGCGTAACACGTTTCGCACTATGTGCTCGATCATAAGTTAGTTTGTCTGTTCCTTCGCAAAAATTAATAAACAAACAAATAAATGAATCGAATAATTACAAAAAGACAACATACAAGGGCAAATAACAGAAGTAGCAGGATATAGAATTCTCCCTCTCTAACAAATATAAATAAACATCCATAATGAAGCTTATTTACTAGTGCGAGAAAGGAGATGGATGAGAAAGACAGCAGTCCCATGATACCACAAGAGTGGTATGAACAATAGTTCATAATTAAACTGTGAGCCTAAAAACTCAGAAAGTCCCAGCTAGAAACAGATTTATACATTAAGGATTGTAATACATGTAATCCTATTGCTATTCTATAAACCGAACATTCGGTTTATAGAATAGCAATAGGATTACATGTATTCCATAAGCCGACAGCCTATAAACCGAACGTTCGGTTTATAGGCTGTTGGCATTTCACTACATGGAGACAAAGTCTCCATTCATAAATTTATGAATGGAGACTCTGTCTCCGTATAGTTAAATGCCGACAGCCTATAAACCGAACGTTCGGTTTATAGGCTGTCGGCATTTCACTACAGATTTCCTAATCTGCCCCCAGACTTCTCATTCTCCATTCAGGACTAACCCCAGCACCATCTTTGCACTCCAGCCCCCTCTTTTCACTCAGGATATACAATCGCGAAGCCACATGAAGTCATTACTCGATGTCATGTGACATGCGCATTTCTGTGTGAACTGTGCTCGCATCAGCCTGCATTACACATCCCTGCCAAACACATTCTATCTGCTACTAGCAGATGCATGTGACAGTGATTTCTAATGCAGGCGGATGTGAGAACAGCTGCGCAATGATGTCACATGATCCTGCGATCGTTCTATAATTAAAACTGCTTTGCCAAACAGAGCAAATTGGTAGGACTGTCCCGAGGTAGAGAATTCCCAAGGACAATCTTCAATTTGCCAGGACAGTCCGAGCAAAAACAGGACAGTTGGCAACTATGGCATACGGATGTCCAATGGATGTGTACAGCCCCACCCACTCCCGATCCCTGCCGTCAGTAAAATACTTCCTAAGCAATGCTGACAAAACACTTGTACTAGATGCATCAAACTTAATATGATATCTGGAGTGTCTCTTTAATATTACAAGCTCAAAGTATCATTAGAAGGCCTTTATCTTTATACTATTATATCAGGTTTGTTCAGGTTTGTTTTATTTCTAAAAGTAAATGAAAATCACTGTATAAACGCACACGTTGTACAATGTATTTCTTTCACCCGCACATGAGGCCTTTCGCATATGCTTGGATAAACTGGACTTGTTTAATGCAGCCAGGCAGAAAAACATCTCCAGAAATTATGCCGTGAAACCAACATTTTAACATTATTGTGACACCTGTACACACAAATAAAAACAAATGTCAAAGAGGGCAAAATGCATTCTCCTGTGGTCAGTGGTGAAGGTCAGCAGTGATTATACTTATTAATTGATGTGCAACTGGATGAAATACACTTTTTTTTATTTTTAGTAGGAATAAAATAAGAAGATACAGGCACTTTACTGGTTGTCATAGCAGACCATGTCTGAAACTTCACTGATAAACCAGTGTGTCATCCTGACATGTGAACTATGGAAAAAAAAAATATCAGACAACAATGTCGAACTTTAGAAAAAAGGTTCTCCCAGCAACTATAAGTCAAGAAAAAGTAAAAGTCCTAGTGTTTCCCGAATCACTAAAAAAAATAGAAGATTGTGGTATAAGGTGTGAGTGCATGGGGGAGTAGGGGATATAGAGTAAGGAAGATTAGCATGGCATTATTTTAAACAACCGGCCTCATATTAATATTGCAAAAACACATATCAGTTGTTTTAACAGAAATACATGGATACATAAAAAAAAGGCATTTGACCAGAACAGTCCTATAGGACTACCATTAGGGACATTTAACAGACCTGGCATCCTCAAAGTAAATTCTTCCAAGCATAATGTTTGTGTTTATGTATGTTCCTGTTTATGTATGTTTGTGTTTATCAATGTTCGTGTTTATGTATGTTTGTGTTTATGTATGTTTTTATACTGTTGTGGTCATATAAAACTGGTTACTTATTCACGGGAGGAGGATATCACTTTGCCTCTTTACAAGTCAATGGTAAGACCTCACTTTGAATATGCAGTACAATTCCGGGTACCCGTACGTAGAATATTATGGAACTAGAAAAGGTGCAAAGGAGGGCTACAAAATTAATAAGGGAATTGGAGGATCTTCATTTTTAAGCTGCATTCATATACGCCCACAAAAAGGCATCTCAGAGGGTATATGATAACATTATATAAATATGTGCAGGGCCAATATACAGAGCTCTCCAACAACGTGTTCATTAACAGAAATGTACAAAGAACAAGAGGTCACCCCCTGACACTGGAGGAGCAAAGATTTCATAGACAGCAAAGGGAGGGATTCTTTACGGTAAGGACAATAAAGTTATGGAACTCACTGCCAAGAGAGGTGGTGCTATCAACCACAATAGATGCATTTAAAAATGGTCTGAATGTTTGTTTGTTTTTTTGAAAAGCAGAACATACAGGGTTATTAATAATAGAATAACCATTAATAATAGAGCTTCTTGATCCAAGGAGAAATCGTATTGCCTTTTGGAGTCAAGAAAGAATTGTGGCAAATTTTTAAATAACTTACTTAGAGGTTTGTGCATTATTTTGGATTGAAAGCATGAGTGATGGGTAGAAGGACTGAACTTGATGGACTTTAAGTATTTTTTCAGCCTAAATTACTGTTTTTCTGTAAATTCCTTCATCTTTACTTCTGCTTTCTTTAATTAATATTTCCCCTTATTCCCCTTTCCCCTTATCGAGGCATTTATCCCAACCAATGAACATTTGCCAAGGTAACCATCTAGCGGTATGTTCCATTATAATAGATGGGAACAGTGGCATAATTTCTTGGATAGCGATAGATGTCAGGATTTATGCGGGTTCATAATGTGCTTATACATGGAGGTAAAGCGGTGGTAGGATAGGGAGAGAGGGGAGAACCCCCCCATTCTTTTTTTTCTGGTCAACTGCATGCTATATAGATGGAAAAATGTATAGGGAGAACTGGCACCTATTATTGGATAGATAAAATCATAACTAACATGCCTAAACTGATTTTGGGATTGCTGTATATGCTTTCTGTTACTATTTTTTTTTTTTTTAATCTTTGTGTCTGTATACTGTGTGTATATTTTTTATATTTGTGTATATGATCTTTATGTATTTTTTGTGTAATACTCTATTTTTATAAAATCTGAATATAAATGGAAAGAAGAGAAAATGCTTTCCTCTATTTCTTGTATATTTCTCACAGTTGTTACAGTTGTTACCCATTCTTTGAATTTAGACGGCTTCCTATCTTTCAATATTCAATATTTGTACTGCGTTTATTAGCCTTGTTGTTAAAGAGTTTTTATATGACTTTATTATATATTATATGTATTTTATTATGTAGAAGGACTGCTGAGGGTTCCACAGGAATATCCGAGTCTCCAAACAGTTTTATTATCTTATTAATATATATTTTTTTCTACGTATGTAATTTGCATTTGGATTTGTGCTGCACTATTTTTACTACTTTGCACCTGTATTTTTTGCCATAATTTTGGATGTTTTGTACCTGCACCGGGAAAACCCGTAAGCAGAAAACAGGAGAACACACCGGATCAGTCAAGACAAGTCAAGACCATAATTGGTCACATGCTCAAATGTATTATCATGTTGTGTGTGCACACTTCATTTGAGATCACTAATAGCACTGTACAACAAGTGTTATGTTCTAATTTCTTTGAGTCCCTCTCTTTTGCATTACGTACGCATCAGCTTTTTTTAAGTCAAGTCCTAGGGACTTAGCACACTCGATTCAACTCACTGTGTTAAAAAGGGATAGATTACATACACACCAATCAGCCATAACAGGATGACCACTAACAAGTGGCAAGCCGGTCAATGAAGCGAGATGCTGGGAAACCTTGGGTCCTGCCATTCATGGGTAGGGATCACCTACCTAAGCATTGTTGCAGAGAATGTACATCCTTTCATGGAAATGGTATTCCCTGATGGCATAGGCCTTTTTCAGCAGGATAATGCGCCCTGCCACAAAGCAGAAAATGGTTCTTGAATGGTTTGAGGAACACAATGAGTTCAAGGTGTTGACTTGGTCTCCAAATTCTCCACATCTCACTTAAATCAAACATCTATGGGATGTGCTGGATAAACATGTCTGATACTTGGAAGCTCCACCTCGCAACTGAAAGGAAATGCTGATAAAGTCTTGGTGGCAAATACCACAGCACACCTTCAGAGGTCTAGTGGAGTCCATGCCTTGGGTCAAAAACAGACCTTCACAATTTTAAGAAGGTGGTCATGCTGTTGATGGTTAAAGTTCCCAATTCAGTTGTGTGGCTTCACGCATGCAGATACAGACACAAGATACACATTAATTGCTGTACCCAATGTTAAAAGCCTTTCCTCTTTGACATCAGCCAACATCAGATGGGAGTCTCTAGTCATAGAATCCTATCCTTGCCAATCAAAGTAAGTCACAGAAATGCAGACACAACAGATGTTGTTGATCTGAATGCTTTTTTTCCTTTAAAAGATTTAAAGAGCAACTTCTGTATGTTACACATGGGTTTAATATGTGATATACGCGTATTTTTAAACAATTTTAGAAGGGCCTCTAAGTTCAGTGACATCCAATAAGAAGGGCTTGGACACTGGAATAAGTAGGACTGTGGCTATGGCAACATCAATAATTCTAAGAAGCCAGCTTTGATGGAAAAAAAACTACTAAGACAGATATGTTTCATATTCTTTGCATTACATTATTTATCTAAAAAAATAGATTTTCGCATGATGTATATAAAACTGCCCCTGTAAGCATTCTTAGAAATAGTTTGATCCATGGACAAATCCAAAAACCTTTTTTTTTCCTTCTTTTAAAATCCAAATTAGATATAATTTCAGTGTTGATGCTTTGCTTTTTTTATGTGCAACAGTGATTGAACTTGATGGATTTAAGTCTTTTTTATTATTATTCTCATCGTAAATTACAATTTATTACTATGTTAAAATCTGGGATTTATAAAACGTGGGTTTGGTTACATGAGATATGATTGTCAAATGCTGATAATGACTTCCTCTCATGCTGTCCATGATGTTTCTAATCTCTCTTTTGTTCTCTAAAAAAAATGACAAAAAATGACACAGTTTCAGTTTTGAATTATATTCCTGACTGTTTCTCGTCACTGTTTCTATTGAGAGAGGCTCTTCAATCATATTAATTATTCTAGTAGTAATTTAAAGTTCCTTTGTCATCAGAAAAGTTCTTATCACCATTAATAATCCTTTAAAAAAGGGTTGAGAAGATTTCCAAATGATCTACACAATGGTTAACACCTTTGTAATAAAGCTGAATAAAAAGATAGCTAACAAAGAATACCACCTGGGATTTTTTTGCTTAGCTCCTTGGGCATATTACATACTTTTTTCCCCTCCTCCACAGTTGAATGCCTGGAGTAATCAACTCAGCTGTAGTAACTGTGTCTGAGGAGTTTTTAAAGATGGAATAATGCCTAAAAGTTAAAACCTGAAAGAAGGTGTAAATCACTGAAATGTATTTTAATCAGGCAAAGCCTTTTGAAAGTTAACCTGTATACTTAAGTTCATCTAAAGTCAAACAAGGACTTCCAGACTGCCTCTAACAGAGCTGAAGCTCCATTATATTGCAGTTTTAAGAGCTTCAGCATCTCATCATTTAGGTCATAATGGGCACACCTTCTAAAAATATACCTTTATTTCTCCTGTACTTAAAGACAACTGTAGCAAAAAAAATATAACTTATATTAATATTCAATTATACTAATTGAAAGACTGGATCAAGTATAGATGATTTGTAAATACATTCTTTAATGAAAGAATAAAAATGAAGTACCCTTTTGAGCCTTCTTTACTCCATATCGTTCTCTCAGGGGGCAGACATGTTGTTTAGAATCTTGGGTCAGATCTTCACTCACCTTGGTTCAGGTGAACAAAAATATGACCCATCTGATTCTAAACAAAATGCCTGCCTCCTGGTAGCCATTTGGAATAAAGATAACTCAATAAGGTAAACTATTTATTTTCTTTCATTAAATCATTTCTATATAAAATGCCTATACTTGATGCCATATTTCAGTTAAACACAACTTAATTTTTTGCTACAGTTGTACTTTAATCAGCTGCACAACTGTTTGATTTTTAAATGATACAATAATAGGTGTACGCACTCTAAAAGAAGAAAGGATACCAGGACTAAACTGAAAAAAAATACTGTAAGTATTTAACAGACATGTGCATTCGTTTTCGGACGAACATATACATAACATATAACATATAACATATACATTAGCCAGTTTGCCCATTAAAATATGTCACAGATTGATCATTACAATGTGGCACTGTTTGCCCATTAATATGCCACTGCCAGTATGCCCATTAATAAGCCACTGTTAATTTTCCCATTAATATGCCACTGTTCATTTTCCCATTAATATGCCACATCTAGTATGGTCATATGCAACTGTTCATTTACCCATTAACATGCCACCACTAGTATGCCCATATACCACCCTTCTTATGATGATAAAAGCAACATATAATTTGTTTGGGTGCAGTATGTGAGGAAGAAGAAAATTACAGCTAAACACAAACACCCCAGAAATGTAAAAACAGCCCTTGTCACCAAGGGAAAGTCAAGGTCAAAATGTTGCAGCGCATTGTACTGTGCACATGTAGCATTGTGCTTAAACTCTGCATGGTTTGTAATGCTAGTAAATAAGATTCAGTTACTCAATATCTGTACCATATAGCCTATAGCATATAGGGCCATGCAACGTCACGTAACTCATGCAGTATAGCATAATAAACCAATAAAGGCGCTCAGCACTTGTGACTGATTTATTTCACCGAGAAAACATAACTCGGCATCATGTCACTCCGCCCCTTTAGGATTTGCCCATTTTTTGGCCCAGGATGGCAACAAAGTTGGTAAGTATGAGGGGAGATTCTGCTATTTAAAACGTATACAATATGGAGTGCTGGTAGTGTTTTATTAGCATTAATGTGAGATGTTGTGCAGTGAGTGCACCGCTGTCTAAGGGGCTGTGATGACACATTGAGGCGAGACCCTAGATTACAGTGCACATTGGCAAGGATAATTGTATTCTGCACATTTGGTTTTGGGGAGGGTAAGGTGGATGCATGTGGTAGAATGTAATGTAGAATGTGGCAAAGGTAATACATCAGGCAAATGAGCTGATGTCAGGCCTGTACCTCCACTGTCTCACCAGTCTCCACTCATTCCCTTCCACGGGGGTCCCGTAACCCTTGCCAGCATGGTCGTATTACCGTTATTCCACCAATGAAACCTGGTATTCCCAGCACACTCCTGGCAATGGCTTCCGGTGTGAGTGCCCCTACATGCTCTCTCGTCTTTCTCCCGCATCACTATGGCTATGGGTGGCATGGCTTTCTCACCAAACGTCACAGGAATGTGGGGCATGGAGCAATGTTTTGTTCGTGGGGCACTATTGGTTGAGGTGAATTTCATTGGTACTATGGTGTCACAGTCTGTGCGGAAAGAATGGGGATTTATTGTTTGTAAATACATTTTTATTGGGTTTACAAAAATAATATATAACATTTCAAAAGGGAGGGAAAGCAAGGGGAAAAGGATACCGGAATAAAAAAAAATGTGGGGGAGGGGAAGTGATAAGTGTTGGGGAGGAGTAAGGTACAATGCTCCCATCACATTCGGAAACTTCATAAATGTCCATCTGTACCCAACTGAGAATGCGGTTTTAATGACACTTGGTTTTGTGTAATATATTTTAAGGTTGGATGACACATAAGACTTGGGAACTGTTATGAAAATATATATATATATTATGTGTGATCAATGCACCATATTTCTGAAAACATTATTTCAGTACAATGTTATGCAGATTCATGTCAAACCAATTATCTGGAGTCTCAAAGCAAACACATGTTGGGAGGTATGCAACCATATCACAAAGTGTCTCTATTTAGGAGAGACAGCCCCTATTTTGCACCCATATCCCCCTGTCCCTCTTTCCTCCTCTATTGTCCCTGTTTTATGTGAGCTAAGAATTTTCAGTTTGTTAGAGTGTATTACAGACCTCCACAGAAGTAAAGCCCCCAGAAAGGTGAGTTTAAACGTTTTTTATAGTCATTTGTGCAAATAAAGTACTTAATTCTTGTTCTCAATGATTTATCAGACTACATAAACAGCTGGCTATAAAATCGCTGAATAAAAAGTTACCATTACGCCACACCCATAGCCACACCTTCTGCCACTCCCACAAAAATAAGAATCCCTCTTTGGACAATTGAAACGTTGGGAGATATGTGGTTAATGGGGGCCCACCAATATATACTTGCCCTGGGTCTCATTAACATGAAAGGGGTCATTCTATTTTTTTAAACCATGGAATTAATAGCAAAACCCTGTATTTAATTCATGACATAATCTGTATAACTTTTTTTGGGGGGTGGGGGGGATCCATTCTATAAATAATCATGGGAGCATTTGATAAGAAGAAAAGAGTGTGAATTACAGGCCAATTAAAGCTCATTTTCTTTTATCCCTTTTAACAGTTGCTATAAAAATTCAGGTAGACCAAATTAATGCTCTGTTAATGTTCTGGTTTCCAGGATCTTGAACAATGCTCAAAGTGCTCATTAATTTCTGTAGACCATGTCTGAATTTCTATAATTTATTGTGCATTAAAATTCTAACTTTAGGTATCATTTTTGGGGAGCGTGAATGCATTTGCCTATCTAACACTTGAAAGGATATCATTTTTTTTTTCCAGAAAATAATTCCTATTACATTTATTAATACACAATGCATAAAGACAAAAAAATGATGCTATTAATCTTTATTCAAATGAGGGTTAAATCAAGAAAATTGAATTTGTAAAATAGAACAATAAAGGACTTACTCCATGAGTAGATCCAAGGTAAGTAAATAATGCTTTAATCGTTGAGCTGTATTGAGGTCTACAGGCTGGCAGTTGCAAAAAAAACACACAAACCGGTGAACAGATGCCTTACGCGTTTCGTGCTTTGAGGCAGCTCAATGATTAAAGCATTATTTACTTACCTTGGATCTACTCTCAGCATTCTTTTTCCTCTTGTTTGTATATTTCACGGACCTGGGTTGCCTGGCATTGAAGAGTTGCTTCCGGTTGCAGGGATGGATCACACATGCTGTCAATTTAAGAGAGATGGGAGCCGTTTCAAAGTCTCAGTCATCTACATTTTCTTTTATATGTATTTGTAGTTACAATGCAAGGCTGACAATAGACTGCTTGACGCGTTTCGGACTGCTGTCCTTACTCGTAAGCAAAGTCAACATATTACACTAACCTATAAACTACCTTAATCAAACACAGGTGTACGAGTATCCAATTCATTATAAACTTGATTACTACCCTCAATCCAAACTATGTATTACTAAAGAACATACATAACACTTAAATTCAAATTATATATTAATACTCAAAAAGAACTAACATATGGACAAAAATGTGAAAACAGGTGAGAATAACCATGAGAAAAATATATATAAATGATGATAGTTTGCATGTAAAAAAATGTTTAAATATTGATAGTGAAAAAAAATACACGACATTAAATAAATCTAAATATGTCATGCGGTACATAGTCCAAAGCAGCTGATTACATCTCTCCCCCCCCCCCCCCCCCCAAAAAAAAAAGAAAGGAAAACCAATGACTGGAAGACCTACACAAATAAAATTATATAAATATATAGCAATAAGAAAACATAAAATAAAACCACTTAATCTGGAACCATAAATGATACCTATGCTGATTACTATACCAGTCATAATAATAATATTCAAAAATATTCATTGTAGATTGAACCATTTGCCTTATTTAGGGTAAATGTAGGGTTATTTAAATATTAAACCAGCACCTTGCATTGAAATATTTTTAGGATTCCTCAGAATCAAACATATTTTAAAAAAATATATTTTTTTATCCGTATTATATATTTACTTTTTTAAATAATTGTGAATCCTATTTCTCCCTTCAATAATATATTGTTTTATAATAGTGCTTATTTACTGAAAGTAATGGGATTCCTCAAATTGACTATTCATTCTTTGGGCTGATACAATTTGCATGCTAAAAATCCAATAAACTTCCATACAACATAGAGAATTAAATGTGCTTCCACCCCTTGGACCTAGCTGAACTTGTTTAATACCCTGAAAGGAAAAATCTGAAATCCTACTTCATATACAACTTGCAAAATGTCAGGCTAAAAATGTCTTTGTTAATTATGTAATTTAAGTATTCTCTAATCCTTTCTTTTAAACACCTTGTAGTTCGCCCTACATGTTGTACATCATAATGAAGACATTAAAACAAATAAACAACAGTTTTTGTTGCACAATTAAAATAGTCTTTAATTGGTAAGTTGTGTATATTTTCACAAAAATAATAGCAATTGCATGTGTTATGCCAATATATAATACAAGAGCCAGGGGCGTAACTATTGAATAGGGGACCTTTTTTTGTTGCATTAACAAAATGTGAGACCCCACCTTTTAAGGATCACATGTCATGTAAATATTGCATTTGTATTTATTTACTTTTTTCATCAAAGCATTTTCCATCCAAAGGTAAAGTACCAAACCTGACAATGCTTGGTTAAAGTTATATGGGTAGACCCTCCCTTACAATGTCTCCTGGAACAAAACACTTACTTAAAGTGAACCAATTCCAACAGAACTAGCAGAATTGTAATCCAAAGTGGGATAAGCTAGCTAGATTTCTTACCTGAGCTGGGGTTGCACTTCTTTTAACTAGCTATGTAGCCAACATCCTCAGATATTAAATAGGTTAGGATAAAAAGCTCTGAGGTCAGGTATGCCCCACATTTTGGCCTTCCACCCCATTAGTAGGCACTTGTGTGAGAGTAGAGAGCCCCTCAAGGTTCCCACGGTCTCTCACAATATTTACCCCCCCCCCCCCCCCCTCAATATTTCTGGATCTGAGTTAGCAAAGGGGTGGTAAAAGGTGAGTAGATACTGAGTAACTGAGCATTTGAGCCCAGACACAGTTCTGTCTGTTTATCTATCATCTCTGTTTTTGTCTTGTTGTATATACCTGTCTTGCCTGTCTATCTGCGTCTATCTTTTTCCCTGGGATGGGACTTTCCGCAATGACATTTGAGCAGATGGGCATTTCTAGAACCTCAGAGGCTCCAATAGAACAAAAAAAATGGCAGGTTGCATGATCCCAGAGAGATTTGGCTCCATCCTCCCATGTACCACATACTAGGTGGCTGGGGCTCACATGTTCCACATTTTGACTATATATGTCTGAAAGTTCAAACACAATGCTGCTTTAGCATAGTGTAATGCACTACATGCAGGCAACAGGAAGACCAGGACAGACTACAAAAATACTGGATAGTCAAATCTGGGACCGTTGGCTCCTGTTTCGCTATCCGCTTTAATTAGGGTCAGATCTAAAGGGGCTGAGCAAGAATATTTATTGGTGTCTATCACATGCTAGAGGGGTTTCATTCTCTATAAACTATGATACATTTTTATATATATATTTTGACAATGGAATATTTTTGGAAAATTCTATAGGGCAACCTTCAAATGGGGTCTACGTGAATCAGTACAGAACCTATGCAGGTACTTATTATAATTACACTGAGTAGTAGTGATGAACCAGGAAAAAATTGTTAAAGGCTACACCTGGATTGGCATACGCTAGTTTAGATGTTTTTAAAGGATCAGATTTCTTGGTAATTTCACTGTTAAAGAAAAAACAAAATAGCTATGATTTATATACTGCATAATACTTTTCGTGCCATGGGATCAATACAGTGAAACATTTCCAGGGACTGTGGATTTGTAACACACTCCTAAAAAACCACAGCAGCTCCTGCTGCTACAGATGTAGGGATCTATTGGAACTACAGGATTGGGAACTATTTTGACACTGATTGTAAGAAGCACTTGTGCATTTTGTTAATTGCCAATGCATTTTTATTTTTCTGTTTTAGGTTTTTTTTTTACGGTCTTTATCTCTCAAGGTGTATATTAAGCTATGTTTTGCTTTATATTATTCTCTTTCTGCTTACCATCTGTACAATATCCTTGGTCAATTGTCTTGGAATTTCCAGAGAGTTCTACATTCCTGTTATTTTTGGTAAATAGAGTGAAAAACAAATCAAGTGCAGTGATTGTTTATATCTACTACACTCTTTTGAGTACTATAGTGGCCCAGGGATGCAGGTTTGAATTGTTGTGGGTGGATCCAGCCCTTCCCCCTGGGTAAATGGAACATGACTGGATATTGGGCAAAAGTACCAACACACAGATGTACTTCAACATAAAATTATGTCTTAATATACCTAACCTGCATGAATACTTTATTATTGTTGTGTCTACTTGACTTAGATTCATTATTATAGAGCACAGTTGTTTATGTAGTTGTACATATTAGGTTTATATATGTATTTGATCATTTCAGACCTAATGGTAAAACCTATATTCTGAAATAGATGAACCTGTTCCAGAGAATCTGGAACGGCAATTTATAAAAAGGAGATTTGTAGACGTATATGAAATACTTGCATAACTTATGTTAATTGTAATATATGCATTCCTCACTCTTTCAATACATAAACATGTAATGCTAACTATAAAAAACATCACCGCAGACCCATCCGTGTGCATAACAAAACTCTCGCTATGAATGAAAACAAGTGTGACTAATTTGGAAACTCACAGTAAATAAATAACACACATTCATTGGGACTAATAGAAAACATCGACAGATGAATCTGCTATTAAAAATACATTTTTATTAAAGGGAAATTTACTTAATGAATTGTATGACTTCATAGGGAATTGATGTAATGATTATACATTACATCATTTTTTTTTTTACATGATATTCTGTACTGACAATTTATATATTCTCCAACACCTCTTCAATCATTGAAGAGAGGTGAAACCCTAAAAATATTTTTAAAAATGTATTTTGAATGGAGCCCTGGTTGTTCAGCAGCCATCTCTCTTCGTCATTGGTGTGTGCACACAGCTAATAGCAGGAGAGACATTTGGGTCTTTTCACTAAAATTCAACTTTGGAGGTCGACTTTCATTTTTAGACTAATGGGTCTATTTACTCAAATCTGGTGCCGAATGTGACTTAGTCTCAAAAATAGCTTCAATCATTTCACCTCCCATTACTTTCAGTGGGGGAAATCAAACCTGAGGTTTTTTTCTAAGTCAAACCCGGGTGCCAAATTCGACTTAGTCTCGTAATGAAAGTCAACTTTCAAAGTCAAATTTGAGTGAATAAGCCCATAAGTCAAATTTGGCACCCGATATTGACTTAGGGGAAAAAAACTCAGTTTTGAATCTTCCCTACTGAAAGTAATGGGAGGTGAAATTATTGAAGCTATTTTTGAGACTAAGTCAAACTCGGGTCCCAAAATGAAAGTCAACCTCCAAAGCCAAATTTTAGTAAATAGATCCAACTGAATTTCATCTCCTTGACATAGGCGCAAGGTAGACTTCAAAAGAAAATGGGAATCACTTTGAATCAGGAGCATCATACAAAAGCCTTTTTAATCAAACAGAAGTAAACCTTGTTATAAATAATCTCATAGGATCTTATAGCCTTTGCCTGCTTAGTTCAGTCTTTCCATCATGCATGGATCCAGAACAATAAACCCTATGCTTCAAATATATCACTACG
The DNA here is from genome assembly GCA_036172795.1 of Pelodytes ibericus. Taxonomy (NCBI): domain Eukaryota; kingdom Metazoa; phylum Chordata; class Amphibia; order Anura; family Pelodytidae; genus Pelodytes; species Pelodytes ibericus. The sequence goes on from CM069861.1 coordinate 190,907,573, forward strand.
GGGCCACAGAAGTGGCACATGCTTACCTTATACTACCATGTACCTTATTTATGTGGACTGTGTAGACTCTTATGAAGGGTGGGGGTGTATTAACCAACATGGAGAAACTAACATGGACAGAGGTGGAGTAAGCTCAAATACAAAGACTGAGAGCATAAGAGGCGGGTGAGAAAAGGGAGGACTAATCCTGAGGAAGGGTACTCGAAAAATATAGTAGTACAAGTGCACGGGAGAAAAGCCAGCTAGAAATAATTAAACAGCAAAGGAAAATATAATTATTTAAAAATGTATACTTTTTCTATTTAAAATAATTTTTACATACATATGTAATTAGCAAAACAATTACAGCACACATTTTCCTATTTATTCAATCGCAGTTTTCCTTTAAAGTATCAAGCAGCAATAATAATGAAAAAATGCGATGAATAAAGCAATTACTGGTAATAAGAATAGACCGGGGACGTATAAATTAGATCAGGTTTTGTGATGATTGTTAATAATGCAGTGGTATATACATTAAGAATATGCCTAGGCCCTGGGGCTTTGGATGAGGCAGTAAAAAGGAAACATTTGGAAGAGCCTGTGGAGAGCAAAATAGCTGGCATACCAGCAAATGATACTATATCGTAGAATCAAGATGCTTTTAGTGGATTTAGGATGCTGACATGGTGATGGCGGCTTCTAGTGGATAACACTTTGCATCTGTCCTTTTCAATCACCTTATGCATAAACCTGCTGTAAGCACAGCAGTTACCACACAGTATGTGCCCAAAATGAATGGCCAGTACACCTACTTCTTGATGGCCATATCAACCTTTTGGGATTCAATAGGAAACGGTGTGCTGTGTTTATTATGTGATAAAGCATGCTTTCTTGCAGTATGAATGTTCCTGAAAATACATTTTATTATCTCTGTACTATAATCTATAGAGTTTTTTTTTTTTTTTGTCATTTTATTTCTAGGCAGCAGGAATATTATGACAAATACTTATGCAGTCATTTTAATTTTCACGAAATATACTCAAGGGAATGTGTTTTTTTCTGCTTCAAGACTGCAGAGATTTGAAAAAAACGGTTTGTTGTGCTAATATAAGCCTTCCAACTGTGTTGCTTTGGGACCACTGTCCTTGCATTACTGCTCATGTGCGGAGGTTTTGGAACGTGCGCAGTGATGGGATTCAGCTGGTTTTCAGTGGTTTACGTAAACCTATCATAAACATTTTTTGTTGTTCGCCAAACTGTTGACTACACTGGCTGAACTTAGGGGTGTATGACCTTAGCAATCACACAGGGTGCCACAACATGGGGGCCAAAGGGAGCTCTCAAATGATGTATAACCTATCTTGATGCTTCTTAGAACACAATAGGGTTTAAATTATTAAGAATTGGAACAGGTTTGAGGTAGATGGCGCTAGAGAGAATGTTGCACAAGCAGCAACTTGTCTAGCAGCTATCCCACAATGCTGCAACAGGGTACGTAGACAGAAAATACAAAAAGTGACAGTGCGCTATACGTGCTGTGAAGTGATAATATCAATAGCACAGTGATTCTACTGTGCAAATTATACAATGTATACCCCGTAAGGCAAATACAGAGATTAATAGTGCAAATATAAAGGCAAGGAGCACTCACATATAGTCCCTATATTGTTGGGACAACACAGAAAGTACGTGACAGCTCCTTTTCTGAATTCCTACATCCACTTCACGAAAGGGTTGAGCCACAAGGTAAAGCAAGGTTGCTGGACGTGTGGGAATAGCAAGTGGAGAGTTAGGTACAAGTTGAGGTCAAAACGCTGTAATAGGCAGCAGAGTTAGGAACAGGAGCCAAGGTAAATCATGCATCTGTATGTCATTTTTCATCAGGAGTACACCTAGGATCATTGGCAGGTAAGACAACGTTTTGCTGGACACATAAGTTTTACCTGCTCCCCTATGTGCTTAAACTGACTACATCTTACATTCACCCCTCCTACTTTTTATTCCATGAATATGTATGTCACACAATTTGTGTGAAGGACAAAACTTTTATATGCTGTACTGCAGGTTATATAATTCATATGTGTTCAGAGGGAAATCAAATAATTAAGCAAGGCAGTTCCTATACTATTCTCTCCTTAATTAGTTAGTGGCTTACGTCAGACACTCATATATTCTACATTCTGCAGGGGAGCAGGTAAAACTTATGTGTCCAGCAAAACGTTGTCTTACCTGCCAATGATCCTAGGTGTACTCCTGATGAAAAATGACATACAGATGCATGATTTACCTTGGCTCCTGTTCCTAACTCTGCTGCCTATTACAGCGTTTTGACCTCAACTTGTACCTAACTCTCCACTTGCTATTCCCACACGTCCAGAGACCTTGCTTTACCTTGTGGCTCAACCCTTTCGTGAAGTGGATGTAGGAATTCAGAAAAGGAGCTGTCACGTACTTTCTGTGTTGTCCCAACAATATAGGGACTATATGTGAGTGCTCCATGCCTTTATATTTGCACTATTAATCTCTGTATTTGCCTCACGGGGTATACATTGTATAATTTGCACAGTAGAATCACTGTGTTATTGATATTGTCACTTCACAGCACGTATAGCGCACTGTCACTTTTTGTATTTTCTGTCTAGGGTTTAAATTATTATTTTAACCCTACTTGTTTCCCATTTCTTTACAGCTAACATGGTATTCCCTGATAGCATTGGCCTCTTTCAACTGAATAATGCGCCCTGCCACAAAACAAAATGGTTCAGGAAGGGTTTAAGGAACACAACAATGAGTTCAAGATGTTGACTTCCCCAGATCTCAGTCCAATCGAGCATCTGTGGGATGTGCTGGACAAACAAGTCCAATCCATGGAGACCCCACCTAGCAACTTACAGGACTTAAAGGGATCTGCTGTAAGCGTCTAAGTGCCAGATACCACAGCACACCTTTAGAAGTCTAGTGGAGTCCATGCCTCAACGGGTGAGGGCTGTTTTGGTGGCAAAGGGGGAATCACTCAATATTATGGCCAATCATTGTAAATGTTTGTTACAGTTGTCCTTTTAGTGTGCTGCAATCAGCAAAAAGAAAACCACTTTTACTATTAATGGCTTTTCTAGCATTTTAACACATCTTTAACAAGAATATGTGTTTCTACACAAAAACAACTTAAAATCTTTAAAAAATATATTACTTCAATCATGAAACTTTATAAACTTAGAGCTGAGGATAGACGTGGAGATCTAGGGCACAGTAGGTCATGTTTGACCAGGTTGTGAGAAAGGTTCTTATCACACAAAGGAAACAAAGCTCCTCGGGAGTTCTATTGAATCAACTCTGTAATGGAACAAATGTAGGAGTAATATTGCTAAATCCATTATTCAGTCTCAAACAAGTTTGCAAATCAACAATGGACTGATGCATAGACTACCTGCATCATACTACTCGGTACAATTTAATGGCTGTTACCTGCCTGATAAAATTATTATATTTTAAAGGCACAGTCACTGTAACACAACTGTTCGTGTTGTTTTCTTTTTTCTTTCATTTCAAATTGAAATTTACTGTACACGAATAATAATAGAAAAAAATCCAACCGTGAAACTCAAATAAAAATAAAAATCAATGGGCTTAAGAATGTTTTTATGCTAAACACTGCCATATCAAGAGACTACAATGTAGCAAGCTAAGTGTGCATTAGCTGCTTATTAAAAAAAACAAATAATAAAAGCATAATAAGCTTTACAAGAGAGGGAGTAAGTCGGCATAGCTGTTTTTTCTATGTGGTGAAAGGTTTTTAAGAATTTGATCATACAAATTTTACTATTGTAAATATATGTTGGTTGAATATATTTACTTTAATAGATGTTCCAGCAGTGCAGCACAGGATTCCTTATTTCATTTTTTTGTCTTCTTCAAAATAGTGTATGTGTATGGGGCCACAGTGTACAGGGTTGGTTGGCATACAAAAAAACATAAAAATATGAAAACAAAGAGAAAACTGAACATTGACGGACATTATCCTCTTCAATTTCTTTTTTTTTCCCCCACCAGCCTCACCATCTGTTTCTTTACCTCGGGGAAACATGACCTACTGTGCCCTAGATCTCCACGTCTGTCCTCAGCTTTAAGTTTATAAAGTTTCATGATTGAAGTAATATATTTTTTAAAGATTTTAAGTTGTTTTTGTGTAGAAACACATATTCTTGTTAAAGATGTGTTAAAATGCTAGACAAGCCATTAATAGTAAAAGTGGTTTTCTTTTTGCTGATTGCAGCACACTAAAAGGACAACTGTAACAAACATTTACAATGATTAGCCATAATATTGTGTTGGTCCCCTTTTGCCACCAAAACAGCCCTCACCCGTCAAGGCATGGGCTCCACTAGACCACTTAAGGTGTGCTGTGGTATCTGGCACTAAGACGCTAACAGCAGATCCCTTAAGTCCTGTAGTTTGCGAGGTGGGTCCTCCATGGATTGGACTTGTTTGTCCAGCACATCCCACAGATGTTTGATTGGACTGAGATCTGGGGAATTTGGAGGCCAAGTCAACACCTTGAACTCATTGTTGTGTTCCTTAAACCCTTCCTGAACCATTTTGCTTTGTGGTAGGGTGAATTATCCAGTACTGCACTGGCCAATCAGCTTGACTCCAGCTTATATATAGAGGCTGGGTCACATGCTGCACTGGCCAATCACAGCCATGCCATTAGTAGGCATGGCTGTGATGGCTTCTAAGGGCAAAGAAGTCAAACGCTTGTTGATTGGCTGCCCTGCAGCCTTTCAAAATGCGCCATTAAATTGCCGAACCCCGAACTCCAACACGGACATACAGTGGAATGTCCGAGTTTGGGTCCGGGGTCCAAAAACCATAAAGTTCGGTACGAACCCGAACAGTACGGTTCGGGTTCGCTCAACACTATTTATAAGTCTTTTCTTTTCTTTTTTTTTTTTACCTGCCCCAGATATAGCTTCCAACATGCACCACCAGTGAATGCATGACAGGGGGGATTGCCCTAGAAGGGGAGTGTCAGCGGAATTCTTTGTGGACAGTAGGGCTGCCAATCACCAAGGTTACCAAGTTGCCCATGTACCAATGGGAATGAAAATGGGAATGCTAATGCAAACATTTATGAATGATGAAAGTTGAGCAAGAGTGATTATGAATGTTCATTTAAACAACTATAAAGTATGAAATTGTAGTAGGAGTAAGCAGTAAGTCAGTGAGACAGACACAAGATGTCAGCACTGTGGTTAAAGAAGAATCACAGAACATGCTGAAGACTTATAAATAGTGTTGAGCGAACCCGAACCGCACTGTTCGGGTTCGTACCGAACTTTACGGTTTTTGGACCCCGGACCCGAACACGGACATTCCACTGTGTTGGAGTTTGGGGTTCGGCGATTTAATGGCGCATTTTAAAAGGCTGCAGGGCAGCCAGTCAACAAGTGTTTGACTTGTTTGCCCTTAGAAGCCATCACAGCCATGCCTACTAATGGCATGGCTGTGATTGGCAAGTGCAGCATGTGACCCAGCCTCTATATATAAGCTGGAGTAACATACACGCACATCACATGAGCTCTTCTTAGTGTAGGGAGAGGATGCTGCAGCTGTGAGGGACAGATTTTAAAAAAACTCTGGTGTTGAATCTGCAAACTACAGCGATTATTCAAATTACAGTGATTATTTTAGTGGGTGCTATACTACATATTTGTACCCTGCCCTGAGCCCAGTACCACAGAGAGTGCAGTGCACTTGCAACTGCATGTGTGCCAGACACATGACTTTAATCCTGTTCTGTTAGCTCAGTGGGCAACATCTAGGCATTTTTAAATACTGCAATTTGTTGGTGTTAAATATTACATTTGTCAGATATTGTGCTTACAGCGCACTTTGAAAAAGTCTAATTGTTTTGGGTGCTAAATAGTACATTTGCGTCTTGCGGTGCACTTCATATCTGAGAGTCAAATAGAACAGTCCAATACTGTGCTTACAGCGCACTTTGAAAAATTCTAATTGTTTTGGGTGCTAAATAGTACATTTGCGTCTTGCGGTGCACTTCATATCTGAGAGTCAAATAGAACAGTCCAATACTGTGCTTACAGCGCACTTTGAAAAATTCTAATTGTTTTGGGTGCTAAATAGTACATTTGCGTCTTGCGGTGCACTTCATATCTGAGAGTCAAATAGAACAGTCCAATACTGTGCTTACAGCGCACTTTGAACAATTCTAATTGTTTTGGGTGCTAAATGGTACATTTACGTCTTGCGGTGCATTTCTTGCAGTCCAATAAACAAAAAAATACAAATAAAAATGATTGACTATTGGCGGTTACATTGTCGCCTGACATAAGCCATCTGTTACTTTGGTGGGTGACCGCAAAGAATGAGGAGAGCGTCAAATAAGGGACGTGGCCCTGATCGTGGTGCTGCTGGTGTTGGTGGAGCTCCTGTTGCAAGTAGGGGATGTGGTTGATCTGTGCCAGCTACACGCACAAGGGAAACACCTTCCTCAGGTGCTAGTACACGACAGAACCTTCAGCGTTATGGTAGGCCCGAATGCCACTCTTAGAATGGTGAGGCCAGAACAAGTACATGCGAAGATTGGGTGGCTGACAGTGCCTCCAGTTCCTTCACATTGTCTCTTACCCGGTGCCCTGCTGAAAGCTCAGAGTTGACACCTGCATCTCATGGCCATCTGTCTTTCACCTCACACCCTTGCAAATCAGCCAAGCAGTCTGAGCCACAAGTCATGCAGCAGTCTCTTTTGCTTTTTGATCACTCTGCTGGCGGGGTCATCAAACCTAGCCTTGCCCCAGAAGTGGAAGAGATTGAGTGCACTGATGCACAACCACTTATGTGTCAGGATGTGGACATGCGAGGACCACTGCAGCACGTCTCTGATGATGACACAGGTGCCAACTGCTGTGGCTTTCGGCAGTGTGCAGACCGGCAAGGAGGGCAGGGTTGAGGAGTAGGTGGAAGATGATGTGGAGGAGGATGAGGCCCTAGACCCCACATGGAATCAAGGTCATGCGAGTGACGTGTCCAGTTTGGAGGAAGAGGCGGTGGTCGCAAAGAGGCACCAGCGCAGCATAAGAGGGAGCAGGGTGCAAAACCGTAGCGCCGTCCCCTAGACAGTACGCCTGCTACTGCCCACCGCACCCAGGGGCCGAGCACACTAAAGCCAGCTACAAGGAGTTCCCTGGCGTGGCAGTCCTTTAGACAATGTGCTGACAAGACACGAGTGGTTTGCAAGCTGTGCAATCAGAACCTGAAGCGAGGCATAAATGTGCTAAACCTGAGCACAACCTGCATGACCAGGCATCTACATGCAAAGCACGAGCTGCAGTGTAGTAAGCATCTCAAAACCCAAGAAAGGTCTCAGGCTCCTCCTGCTTCCTCTTCTGCTGCTGTCTTGGACTTTTCTGACTCCAGCTCTGGAGTCACAGTGGGACCTGCCACCGAGCAAATAGAGGAAGTGGCAGCAACGCAACAACGTCCGTCACCATCCCCAAGCATCTCCACACTGTCCCATGGAAGCGTTCAGCTGTCCATCTCCAAAACACTGGAGAGAAAGAGGAAGTATGGCCCTACCCACCCGCGAACACTGGCCATGAATGCCAGCATTTCCAAATTCCTGGCTTTTGAAATGCTGGCATTCCGTCTGTTGGAGACGGACAGTTTTAAAAACCTGATGGCGGTGGCTGTCCCACAGTACGTGGTTCCCAGCCGCCCCTACTTTTCCCGGCAAGCCATCCATTCCCTGCACAAGCAATTGGCGGACAAAATCAGGTGTGCACTGCGCAACGCCATCTGTGGCAAGGTCCACATAACCACAGATACGTGGACCAGTAAGCACGGGCAGGGACGCTATATCTCCCTGACTGCACACTGGGCAAATGTAGTGTCGGCTGGGCCTGAGGCAGATAGCAGTTTGGCGCATGTCCTTCCGCCACAGAGAATTGCAGGGCATTTCTATTTGCCTCCTGTTGCCTCCTCCTCCTACTCAGCTTCTTCCTTCTCCTCTACCACCTCCTCATCCGGGTAGCGTAATACCTTCACCACCAACTTCAGCACAGCCAGGGGGAAACGACAGCAGGCTCTTTTAAAACTCATTTGTTTGGGGGAAAAACCCCACAGCGTGCAGGAGCTGTGGACGGGCATGGAACAACAGATCAATGAGTGGTTGTTGCCACTGAGCCTCAAGCCCGGCCTGGTGGTGTGCTATAATGGGCGAAATCTCGTAGCAGCTCTGGGCCAAGTCGGTTTGATGCACATCCCTTGCCTGGCGTATGTGCTGAATTTGGTGGTGCAGAAATTCCTGAAAAACTACCCAGATATATCAGAGCTGCTACAGAAAGTGCGGGCCGTCTGTGCGCACTTTAGGCGTTCTCACCCTGCTGCTGCTCGCCTGTCTGCGCTGCAACGTAACTTAGGCCTTCTCGCTCACCGCCTCATATGCGACGTGCCCACAAGTTGGAACTCCACCTTGCACATGCTGGAGAGATTGTACGAGCAGCAGCAGGCGATAGTGGAGTATCAGCTGCAGCACGCACGGGTCAGTCGCTCTGTGGAACAGCACCACTTTACCACCAATGAGTGGGCCTCCATGCGAGACCTGTGTGCCATTTTGCACTGTTTTGAGAACTCCACCAACATGGCCAGTGCCAATGACACCGTTCTCAGCCTTACTATCTCGCTTGTATGTCTCCTTGAAAAAAACGCTTAGGGCGATGATGGAATGTGAGGATGTGGCACAGGAGGAAGAGGAGGAGGAAGAAGAGGGGTCATTTCCACGGTTATCAGGCCAGTCATTCACAAGTGGCTTGGCGGGTGGGTTCCTGCACCAGCATAGGCCAGGTACACAACTGTCAAGCCAGGGCACAGGCAGAGGAAGAGGTCTCCAACGCAGCTGGGGCACCGCCAGCACCTCAGAAGGCAGGGTTAGCATGGCCGAAATGTGGAAAAGCTTTGTCAGCACACCACAACAAGCAGCACCACCATCTGATATGCAACGTCTTAGCAGGAGGCAGCATTTCAGCAACATGGTGGAACAGTGCGTGTGCACAGGCCTACATGTACTGACTGATGGGTCTTCCCCATTCAACTTCTGGGTCTCCAAATTGGGCACATGACCTGAGCTTGCCCTTTATGCCTTGGAGGTGCTGGCCTGCCCTGCAGCCAGTGTATTGTCTGAACGTGTGTTTAGCACGGCAGGGGGAGTTATCACAGACAAGCGCAGCCGCCTGTCCACAGCCAACGTGGACAAGCTCACGTTTATTAAGATGAACCAGGCATGGATCCCACCAGTCTTCTCTGTACCTTGTGCAGAATAGACATTTATACCGGCCTCACCCAGTCATTGTTCTACTCAAGTACACTTATTCTTTGTTTTCTGTTGTTATATGTCCCAATATTTTGGGGTCTAACCCAATTTAAAAAACCAAAACCAAATAAAAAAACAGTGTTGGCTACCTCCTCATCCTCCAGCGCCGCTTCCACCTACACCGCCACGGTCACCGCCTCCTCAACCTATGGGTCACTTAGTATAAACTGAAAGAGAATACCCTGCACTCCAACCCTCCCCCAAATGGATAATTCTGTTGATCCTCCTGGCAGCCATGCTTTAGATGTAGATTTATGTTCTTCCAAAGTTAAAATCAAAGATTCCATCTAGTGCTTTTTTATGGCTCAGCTGTATTTGTAATTTGTATGTATTTTATGTTATTTTAAGTTATTTCCCTATCCACATTTGCTTGCAGGGCACTTGTCACTAAATTTGTGACTAAATTTAACCCCAACTCTAATCCTTATTATATCCCTTAATATTTTTTAACTTTAATTTAATTTTAACCCTATCCCTTATGCTAAAAAATATTTAATTTTAACCCTATAGGCTAATATAGCTAAATAACCTGTTTTTAATTAATTAAATATGTATTTTAAATATTTTCCATTGCAATGCTACTAAACTACCACTAGGGGCAGTCAAGTAGCATATTCAGAGCGACGGAAGTGAAGTTACTTTCACTTCCGAAGCTCAGACCGGCAGAGGGCTTAGCCATATTGACGGAGCAGCATGCTCCGTCAATATGGCTCCCCACGATCGCTCCGTGGGGGTCCCAAAATAGAAATTTCAGTGCTGGCTATTTCCTCAATGTCGAGGCAATAGACCAGCACTGTTAAAGCGGTTTTCGCGATCGTTGATTGCGCAAACCGCTTCATTCACTGCAGGACGTGCCAGGCACGTCCTTTGTCGTTAAGGGAGTTTCTCCCAGGACGTGCCTGGCACGTCCTTTGTCGTCAAGGGGTTAACTCACAAAAAACTGCAGAAAAACATGAAAACAAGCATATTTCTGAACTTGGGACAACATTTAGAAACTATTTAGATGGGATCTTTTTTTATGATTGTATTTGTGTACATAATTTTTTAGGTCAAAATTAGAAAACGTTTTGGTTTTTTTTCTCATCATATTTTATGATTTTTTTTTTTTTTTAAAGTAAATTATAAGATATGATGCACATGGTAAACATATAATTTGTGTGGGTACAGTTTGTGAGAAAGAAGAAAATTACACCTAAACACACACACCCCATAAATATCAAAGCAGTCCTTGTCACCAAGGGAAAGACAATGTCAAAAGGTCATGTCACTAAGGGGTTAAACCTCTCATTATTTTTATCCTCTGCTTCTCTCCTCATCTTCTACTTAATAAAAAAAAAAAATAACAAAATTGCATACAAATTTCTAGCTTGTGAAAGGAGCCTCATCTCCGTTGGTTTTGTAAAGTGAGCTGGAGACCTTGTGCCTTCATTCTTCCAGATCTCTATATCACTGCTTTCTCCAGTCCGGTAAGCACCTTGACAGAAAGCACTGAGATTCAAATGAATTCCTTATGAGGCTAGGTTCCAGTTCTTTATTTTATTTAACTTTTTGTGTCCAAGCTGTTCATAATGAATTGAAAAACACTGCTCAGTAATGTGTGAAATCAGGCAGCAAGAGTTTCAGTTTAGCGGCTAGACAGTCATTTACTGTGATTAGGTGTCTGGATGTTTTAGGAATGAGTGCTTGTAAGGCAGCAGCTCTCCACCACTGATTTAACTAGATGTACTTTGAATGTAAAGAGTTAACTCACCACAACTAACTGAATAATAATTAAACATCCATCATCATAGTTGTCTACATCGGCCATGTTTCCAGGGACAAATATTTGTTCCACATGCTGCAGAAAGAGCATGCAAATGTAGGACGCATAAACGCACAGACAGAATCCTATAAATTAATCATGGGAGGTCCTATGAGATCTCCACCCTGATTAATTAATTGGATTGTGTGCGTATATGCATCCTACATTCTGCCAGGTTGCACTTTGCATGCTCTTTCTGCAGCATGTGGAACATATATGTGTCCCAGGAAACATGGCCGATGTTAACAACTATGCTATATCACCTATGGAATTGTATATAGGGTTAGCATGTTAGAGCTCACTATCATGAATAAAACATTCATGATAGTGAGCTCTAACTTGCTTTAAACAATATTTTAAACAATGCTTTAAACAATGTTATAGTTACTATATTTGTTACATCCTAACATCCTAATTGTTGATTTGTTTATATCTTTCATCCCGCTACAATCTACCCAGTATTATTGTCAACAATGGAATGTGTGTAATCAAATTTGGGCCATTTCACAGCCAATGGCAATTACACAGCAACTCTACACTCCTGGCTGTTGTAGCTGTTGCAGCTGTGTCATTCTTTTTTAGCAGAGATAATGGTGTAAGCGCTATAGAGAGTTTATTTCAATAAGACCAAATTAAAAGATTAGATTAAAATGGTTTTAATAAATAAAAATTAAATAATTACAACCATTGTAATGTAATCATTTAATATGGTTCTGTTCAAATTTTTCTTCGTTTTTTGGACCAAATTCTCTGGTTTTTAAGTTGCTACACTTTATCTTATTTTATTTTTTCTTTGTTTTTCCAGTGACACACACCTACACAGAATTCTCATTGTGTTATCTATGTCTGCGCTGTGCTGAAGGTGCCATTTTTGCCTAGAGATAAAGAGGGATTGGTGAGGAGCTGAAACAGGTTGATGGATAGGTGCAACATTTTGGAGTGGCAGATCCTTATTGATTTTTCTTTCAATTGTATTTCTGTTTGTCTAGCACCCTTCGGAACAGACAGTTGCTTCCCAAATATTAACCTCAATGGAAAATGTGAAGAAACTCTGCTACATCATTTTATTTTATTTTTAGCACAGAGGGGTGGGTTGGGGGGACAACACACACACAAAAATATTGATATAAAACATTGAAAATTGTACTTTACCCAAAAACATGTAAATAAACAAACAATAGATATTTATGCAATTTTCTCTTTAAAACTCATATTTGTTTCCAACTCTTGCCAAACATTTATTGACTGTTATATTGTTACATTATAGCAAGTTCATTGTCAGAGTTTTCAACTTTAAGTGCCTTTTTAAACTGGTGTTTGTATTAATATTAATACGGATTGTGTAAAAAGTTTTATGATAAAATGCACCATTGTGTAAAAAAAAGCAACATATACATATTTTTATTATACTAAAATAAATGCTGGAATATGTCAGCACTCTCATCTAAATTTGTATTATATAACTGCAACACACAGCATCTATAAACATAAACATCATAAGCTACATTCCAAATCTAATAAGCAGCAGCTATTTATTGAGTGTAGGGTAGATATGTGCCATGCAACATTCTGCTTCTTTGATTTGATCATTCTATTGGTTACAGAACATATAATTATTGTGTCTGCTGTGTACATAATTACACGTGTTAGTAACCACTTTTCATGTATGGTATAACTGTTAATTTACTTGTACGTTATTTGTGCGCACTGTATGTACTGTGTGGTTATTTGATTACTCATTTAATAGCAATTCTTTTTCCAAAACGAGCTTGAGCTTAATTGTTTTGAGACAAATGCCACCATTTCTCAAGCACATTTGTGGAGTCAAGGAGACCATGGTAATGTTTTGTGCAAAATAATGTATAATGCAATTAAACAAAAGCTTGCAATTAAAACACAATAAAGGTAGGTTCACTAAGAGTTGAAGCTTTGTAGGGGAGAAAACAGAATAAGTAATGCTATGTATTGTATGCATACTCTTACAAACTAACCGATTCAGTTGGTTAAACTTTTTTTGAAAATCTATATCATTGTTTGTTTTAATATAATTTTTCTTTTTAATCCTGTACTTTGTAAAATTTTCTTTCTTCAGCTTCTCCTTTTTCTGCATATGGGTTTGTCGAAAACATATGTAATCAGCAGAGGTTGGAGTGGCATAGGGCTGTATTAGTGGGGTAAATAGGGGGAAAGAGGATAATTATTGATAAAGTATAAGGTTTGATGACTAATAACAAGAAAGTATGTTCTTCTTCAACGCCTGTTTAGAACCCTGGTAGCTAGGCGCAGCTGTAGCTTTAAGGGCATGTATGTGTGTGGGGTAGTAGGATATGATAGACAGCAATGGGGAGGGGTTTTGGGATTTTGTTTAAAAATTGTGTGTTTTCATTTCCTCTGCAGCCATTTTTTCCACAAGAAAGCTAACTGACACTTGGATAAAAAGTCTCCTTACTTTTATCTGAAGTTTTTACCTTTTCTGACGGCCTGGAGCATGGATGTGGAGGGGATCCTCGCAGCTCTCAGGGCTGAGGCCTTAGTGGATGGTGGCAGGCAGCTCCAGGTACAGTTTTCACGAATGCAAGCTGCCCCTGCGGTGGGTCACGATGGGGGGGGGGGCGGCAGGCGTAGCGCCAGGCTGCGGTCCCACCCGCCTGCGAGGTTTAGCCCAGGCCTGGGCACCTCTTCCAGCGGGCAGAGCAGGGGTGCTGCAGTGGAGGCCCCGGTGGGAAGCGCTAACCTCGTGGGGCCCGTGCTAACGGTGGGCGGGCCTCATTCCCCCACTACCGGCAGTCGGGCCCGGAGCACTTCCTTGGCGGCTCCGGTGCCCGCTAGGTCCCGATCGAGGCCCTCTCCTGCGGTGGAAGGGCCTCGTTTCTCCGTGGGCCTGTCTCCATCGGCACCGCATGGCGCAGCTCGTGGGGAGCGGGCTGCTGCCACGCGGCATCAGGCGGCATCCGATTTGTCCAGGGCTGCCACGAGGTCCAGGGCAGCCCATATGACCCCCCTCCCTCCGCCTTCACTTCCGGAATCGGCCAGGATGAGTGGATCCCGTCGGGCACCGCGACATGTAAGTAGGCCCTATCCCACCCTCGCAGGGTGTGGGCGAGGCGGGAGCCACTACCAATATACCGCCCTCTGTGGGTCCTGCGGCTGCTGTTGCTGGTGAGTGCTCCATTCCTTTCCCTCGGGGGGTTGCGCAGGGGAGCGCAGGGGCGCAGGGCCCACAGACTCAGGCGAGGGAGGGGTTCATGCAGGGCTTGCGCGGTTTCTTGGAACAGGCCCAGGGTCCCCCATTAACTATGCAGGTGGCGACTCTTGACTCTCATGTTGGCGTGGTCTGGGGTTCTCTTCTGGGGGCCGGCAGGGCGGTTCCCCCAGGGGCAGTTGGTCCGGTTTCAGCGGTCCTTCCCCCGGTTCCTATGGTGCATCTCCCCACGGCTACGGCGGCAACCATTTATGCGGACCTAATGGTGGGCACCTCGGTGGCTTCTGCCGAGGTCCCTTCTCCTGTAATTGACCCAGTAACGACAGTAGGGCCAATGGCACATGGGGCTACGTACATGTGCTGGTCCGGTCCTTTGGGATTGCATGTGAAACAGGAGGTACGGGAGTAGATATGGCGACGGGAATTTTTAGAGATCTACTCGCTCCTTCCCTTGGAGGAGGTGCCTCCTCCGGAGAAGGAGCTGAAGGATTCAGAGAAAGAAAAGGAGCGTTACCGCTACCGTAAGATCCCAAAAAACGTTTGGTAATTGGGTCAGGGCTTTCTCCATCCTGGCCAGCATCATAGGGGAAAAGCCCCCCAATCGATGCTCAGCTCTTTTTTGCTACCAAGACATGATTTGGCGCGCGTGCCGAGTTTATGGGGGTTTTAAGGTGGTGGCGGTACAACGAACAGTTCCGCCAGCATTTGGCTGTGCGGCCCACCTTAGACTGGGATCAGATGGACATTGGGCTATGGCTGCCCATTATGACCAGGCCCGCATCACACCAGGGGGGCTTGTCGTCCTTTCTTGGGGGGGGCTGGCGGGATGGGGTCACCCGCCCCACCGGCCTCTACGCGGCGTAGTGGCAGTTGTTGGAAGTACAACGACGGCCAATGCAAGTGGGGAACAGGTTGCCGGTTCAAGCATGAGTGCTCCAATTGCGGGGGATCCCACCCAGCAACCAGGTGCTTTAAGTAGGGGAAGTCTGGAGACAGATTAGATTTGGGAGAAAAGGGGAGGACGCAGGTGGACGCCGTCGCGATGCGTCCTTGGTTAAGTCGGTACCACAACCGCAAAGCTGCAGATATACTCCTCCGGGGATTTGAGGAGGGTTTTTGGATTCCGTTTCAAGAACGGGAGGTTAGTCTCTGCCTTCGGAACCTTCGTTCGGTTAAGGAATATCCGGGAGTAGTTAGGGAAAAACTGGGGAAGGAGGTTTCTTTGGGGCGTATGGCCGGTCCCTATGACCACCCCCCATTGTCAAACTTGAGGGTTTTCGCATTGGGCATAGTTCCCAAAAAAGAAAAGGGAAAGTTCAGGCTGATACACCAGTTATCGTACCCTTATGGGGGTTCGGTGAATGACGATATTGACGCTTGACTCGGCAGTACGGATGGTTAGGGCAGCAGGTCCGGGGGCATTGATGGCCAAGACTGATATCGAGTCGGCCTTCCGCCTGCTGCCGGTTCACCCGGCCTGCCATCATCTGTTAGGTTGTCATTTTGAGAGGCAATTATATGTAGACTTGAGCCTCCCGATGGGCTGCTCTATTTCATGTTTTTATTTTGAGTGCTTTAGCACTTTCATGGAATGGGTAGTCCGGGTGGAATCGGGATGCGAGTCGGTACTGCATTACCTCGACGAATTCCTTCTGGTCGGCCCTCGTGACTCTCATGTTTGCGCCCACCTGCTTGGGGTGGTGGAGATGGTGGCTCTGGGTTTTGGGGTTCCCCTGGCTCCTGACAAAACGGAGGGTCTTGTGACCTGTCTTTGCTTTTTGGGCATTGAATTGGATTCAGTGGCAGGTGAGTGCAGGCTCCCCTTAGAGAAGCTGGTGGGGTTGAGGGCCGATATATCGGCGGCAATGGGACTGCGTAAAATCCAGTTGCAACAGCTTCAGTCGCTCCTGGGCAAGCTTAATTTTGCATGCAAAATTATGCCTATGGGGCGGGTGTTCAATAGGTGTTCGTAGCTGCGGCTACGGCTGGGGTGCGCCACCTGAAGCATTTTATACTGCTGACCCGCCCTCTATTAAATGACTTAGCGGTATGGCGGAGTTTCCTTGAAACTTACAATGGCAGGTCATTGTGGCAAGCCCCGGAGGTGTCAAACAGTGACCTTCATCTGTTCACGGATGCAGCGGGTTCAGTGGGTTTTGGAGCCATACTGGGTAGTCGGTGGTGTTCGGCGCCATGGCCAAGGGAGTGGCACTCTACTGGCCTGACCAGGAACCTAGCGTTCCTGGAGCTTTTCCCTATTCTGGTGGCAGTTGTGCTTTGGGGGGACGTCCTTAGCAACAAGAAGGAGGTCTTCCATTGCGATAATATGGGTGTTGTTATGGCTATTAACAATCTCACTGCCTCTTCCCCCCCCAGTGATACGCCTGCTGCGCAAGCTGGTGCTACAATGCCTTAGGTTTAACATTACTTGCAGGGCCGAACATATACCAGGTGCTGTTAATATAATGGCAGACGCACTTTCTCGTTTGGAGGGGTATGTGTTTTGGGGGGCAGCCCCTGGGGTGGATGCAGAGGGGTTCCTTTGCCCACCGGACCTCTGGAGCCTTGGGTTGTAAGAGTAGCCCAATGGATCGGACAATCTGTGTCGGCAGCCACATGGTCGCGGTACGGTAAGACCTGGGGTGACTGGCTCGGGCTCGAGCAGTCACGAGGCGGTTTCCGGGATGACACAGACCGTTTACCTTTACCTTTTTGGGTGCTTTGCGGGTAGGGGAACTGGTCTGTCCCTCTAAAAGGGTTGTAGGGGGGGTATTATTCAGGGATGTGATCCGTGAACCGGGAAGTGTTCGTTTCAAAATTAGGCAATCAAAAACTGACGTCATGGCAAAAGTGGCTTGGGTCACCCTTCGGGAGGTGCCAGGATCGGCCGTATGTCCAGTGGCTTATTTTGATCACTATTCCCTATCCTGTCCGTTTTCGCCGCTACCATTGCTGGTCCATCAGGATGGTGTTCCTCTTTCCCGTTACCAGTTTGTCTGGGTGTTTCATTTAACATTGGAGGCCATGGGATTGAACAGTAGTGGTTTTGGGGGTCATTCATTCCGTATAGGGGCGGCCTCCGAAGCGTCGAGGCTGGGCTTTGCTGAGCAGGCTATTCAGCGTATTGGTAGATGGGAATCCTGGCGCTTTGTGTCCTATGTTCGCCCGGATGGCCTATCTGCAGTGTCTTCTGCCTTGTCTTCCCAGGTCCAGCATGCAGGAAGGTTTGGCTCATAGGCCACTCCTATATCTTCTGGGCAAGGAGGAGGGCCGCGATTCGTCCGGGGGGGAGCGTCTGGGATTCCCCTCTTCATCCGCTGAAGTCCGCTGGATTGGTATCAGGGGTATGCGGTTTGTTCGTTTGTTGCCTGAGCTTGTCCAATTATCTAGGGTATTAGGTTCCCCTGACATTCTTTTGATTCACCTTGGGGGCAATGACCTCGGCTTCATCCCGGTGCTGGGGTTATGTGATTTGATTAAACAGGACCTCGCCAGGTTGCTGGTGATATTCCCTGATGTCCGGTTGGTTTGGTCCGAACTAGTCCAGGGGAACTATTGGCGCTGCGCGACCAACCAAAAAGCTATGGAGTGATGCAGGATTAAGGTGAACAGGCAAGTGTCAAAATTAATTTTAAGAGTAGGGGGGGTGCCCATTCGCCATCGTGTATTTGAGAGGGATGCAGCTGTGTTTTTTAGGAGCGATGGGGTGCACCTAACGGAAGTCGGCTTGGATCTTTTTAATCTGGCTCTCCAGGATGGGTTGGAACAGGCCATGGCACTGGGTGGGGATAGCTCCCGCTGATTTTAGGTAGTAAAACAGCGGGGCTGGTGGCGGGGGAAGGTGTCCTTGCCAGTCAGGGTCTATATAAAAGGTGGAGTCATGTTCAGATGATTGAAGTTTTGGGCTCAGCCCTCCCCTAACCTCGAAGGTGTTATATCACCGATATAGGACGTGCCCACTGAGCTATTGGATCGGCTAGTGGTAAGCATAGAGGAGAGGTAGAAGGTATTGTGGGGTAAGAGACCCCCTGGACGAGGGGGGAGGGGAGTACCACAAGTTGGTTATAGATGCCAGTTGCATCAAATAAGTTGAAACGTAATATTTGGGGATTGGCAAGGATGTTCAGATATTTTGTTAGGCTATATTTTATATAAAGATTTAAGTGGTGGTTTGGCTTATACAGTCCTAACTAATTCTATTTTCTGTTTAATAATAAAAGTGCTGTGGCCTATTTACACCAAAATCAAGCCTTGTGTCCTTTTTGGGGGGGAAGGGCAGGGTATGGTCATGGTTGCTATGGGAATATGCGCTATCCCCTCTACTACATACATGGAGTGTATATAAGAGGACTGCTTACAAACATTGTCTGATTATGTCCAAGTACAGCCCCAACTGATATTTATTTTTACATTCATAAATACTTCTGTTCAGTATGACTGAAGCACAGACATGATTCTTTTTTGTTTGTTTGTTTGTTTGTTTGTTTGGTATTCCAATTCTTTGGGTCCAGTTGTATGCATACGGCCAGATGTTTTCAGATGTGACCAGACCTCCACAAGATGTTTTAAGTATTTGAAGTAACTCATAGTGAGTCTATGACTGCTCTGGAAATTACTACATATTTAGAACTTGACTTTTTAAGAATTAAGTTCCTCATACGATAATCCTAGTTGTTTTGATGCTTCTCTTTTTTGGGTCCTCTTGTGACCAGGTCAAGTGCCAATCAGATTTAGTGTCCTCATCCACAATCATACCAATCATAGATGATAGTGATCATGGCAAGGTCTGTGAAAGTCCCTTAAATCATTCATCACAAAGTGATGGTAAAAATAACCATGTCTTGCAAGCAATAAGTATTGCTCAGAGCTCAGTCAGCTCATACATTCCTACGAAGCAGAGACAGCAGGGTTCATGGCAAAGTCTCGGAAGGTACATAGAACATCCGTACATTCTACATCACAAAATGGTGTAAAAGTCCACCATGAACAATGTTGGTGCCTTATCCTGTTTCCGGGGTGTATTAAGGACTGCTTTAAAATAACTGCGATATGTATTGTGTTCACCAATACGATATTTTAGAACCCAATGTTATGACATCACCTTGTGGCTCGATATGCAAATTATACATTTCCCCTTGACTATTAGTTCATTTGCACGGGTGATGTCATAAGCAGGAGACTACACATTCCAAACAGATTTGTATGCAATTCTGTTAAAATAATGTATCGATAATTATTTCTCACCTTGTATTCTCCACATGTCCAGTATAAACAATGTTTAGGTTTGCAGAATCCCCTTAAATCAAATAATAAGCAGGAAAAAAAAGATTTCTCATTATGGGTTCAGTGCCTTTATATACTATATGTTTATCCAGATGGTTTCCTTTATAAGTTTTATCTCAAGGTTTTATAGCCAACTACAATGAAGCCGGTATGGTGAAAGAGATATTATATTCATGAACACTAAACAATATAAGCTCGTAATCACCCATACTCCAAGCACATTAAATTGAACTTTAATGAATGAGTATTGTATACTCTGCTATACTCTGTGCATCTACATGAACTGAGCAAATACCTTCAGTTTCATTGGCAACTGAAAAGGTTGAGTGCTTGTCCAACTCAAAGCATCCAATGATATCTAGCCAAACAAAATACATAAATAAAAATACAAATAAAAATACATTTAGCAGAGGAACATTGCCTGCATTTAGGTGAGCAAAAACTGGAAATACAGGTTGAGTATCCCAGATACAATATGCCTGGGACCTTAATTATTTTGGATAACATATGATTTTCACCAGTAAGATATATTAAAGCTTTTCAGCACCCATGAAATACAGTAGTATCAATGAAATACTGTATAGAGCAAATAAATGCTACTGTGATGTAGCAGTGATGTGAGGCATCGTTGGGAACCTGCCGTTGGCGCATCATGCTATTGCATTACCCTTTGTGGCCATGCTTGTGTGAGGAAATATGGCTATCCATGGAAAATATATATAACAGTTAAGGGGGCTGGATGCTAAATAAACTTGGGGCAAAATCTGAAAATTATTTTGGATTACGGATGAATTTGGATAACAGACGCCCACTTTATATCTACCCTGTCCCTGCAGTGCAATCACCCAGTAATTGCTAATTTTTTCACCACTACCAAGCCCTTAATTCACCTCCCCTATATGGTTTGCCATCACTGTTTGTATGTATGCTTGTTTTAAGGCAGATTTAAAAAAAAGTTGTACACAGCCGCCTAGTCCTGCCCACTATGATACACAAGAGCCAGTAAGAGTGCAGGGGAGTATCTTATGACATCATCTTGCAGGCTTTGGCTGGAAGATTTGGGACGATGTTGCATCATGGGAAATATTCACAAAATGGAGTCAGGAGATAAACACCTAATTTTAATTTTCCTTTTATATGCAATTAATTCAATCATGTATAGAAACAAAACAGTGGCATATGATTTATATATGTTTGTTTTAAATGACCAGGCTATCTAGTTACATCTTCTGTAAGTGGTAGTGGCCCTTTAAGACATAATTTTTGCGTTTTAAGCTACAAACATTAAAACTCATTGTTGGGAGAGTGGCATAATACAGTCAAAGTAAATGAATCTTCAGGCAAAAATATTTACTAAAATCTTTTTTTTGTGAACCCCTTTCACTTAAAGTGAGATTTCATTATAAATGTTAACTATACAAAAGTTTGGAAACTAAGAAAAGATTAGTCTTTGAATCCCTATATTGACATGCATCGCTATAGTTAGCCTACATCATACGTATTTTGCATATCTGTATCATAATTACTGGTAGTGTTACTTAATTTACTTAGTTCAATTGGGTACATTACATGTATATGCATAGTGATTACAACAAGATACAATGGCCTAGATTCAATGGCATCAGTTAAATACCAGTACAATTAAATTGTCATTATGGCATGTTATTCTGATTGGAATAATGTGAAATTCAATGGTGACGGAAAACACAAAAATATTGTGTGTTGAAGCACAAGTATTGCGGTTGGGTAGTAAGAGTGTTGTGCATTTTAAGTTAACACTCAGGGACTGTGGGAGTAAATGGCACCCGCAGTCAACTAGCATTTCCCCCCAAAGCCTAAATTTAACCCTAAATATGAAAACACAAATGCTAGGGGAGCCACAGGGGCTCCCAGTGCCCCCCACCCCTTCCCATCATATTGGGTGCCGGGGCTGCCTCAAAATAATACAGGGACCTGGGACTGACCCTGGCCCAGTAAAAGAACAAAATATTTGGCCCCACGCAATTCCTGCAGCACCATAAATTGAGCATCCGTGGCCCCTTCCCAAATATATAAACTTACTTAAGTAAAAATATTAAAATAATTAAAATAATTAAAATTCCCTTCATTTTGCTTTACCGCTTGGGGTCCCTATTATCATAACAACAGACTTGTGAGAGATACAGACATGGACTAACCTGATGATATCACTTGAAGCAATGGTACAACTTTCCAGGAACTCAGGATGTTGCAAGAGATTATACTGGGAGCGCAATTACATCATCGAAGCTACAATGCAAGTATTTAGCACCCAGGATTAAGCAGGAAAAGTACACTTGATAAAGCCTCTAAGGAGGTGAAATGCTTTGTGTGAAGGAGGGAGGGAGTTTATAAAGGAGTTTCATACACACGGACTGTTGATGTTATTGGAGGACTCTCTACATTTGCTGCAACTTACTGTGCTAAAATGTGAATGAGCAATATATATATAAATATATACTTTCTGGGCTCTATTATTGCTGGACAGATTGCACTATTATAAGTTTTTCTTTCTTTTTATGTTATATCCCATTGTACCAAGTGGGTGAAGGGTAGGGTAATTATATAGTGTGCAGGATGTGGGTCAGCACAACCTTTAATTTGTTATGTTTTTTCATGTTAAACATAGAAACATAGAATGTGTCAGCAGAGAAGAACCATTTGGCCCATATGGTCGGCACAGTTTTCTGAAAACTTTTATTAGTCCCTGGTAGAGTTGAGCAGACACCTGGATGTTCTGGTTCGGCGGGTTCGGCCAAACTTTTTTAAAAAGTCCGGGTTCGGGCTCGAACCTGAATCCCATAATAATAATTAGGGGGGTACCTAATGTCCCCCCCAGCTCCCCAACCATTGCCGGCGGGTGGGGACCTTAAAATAATAATGAGGGGGGGCATATAGGCTCCCCCCGGCCCCCACCCATTGCTCGCGGGTGGGGACCTTAAAATAATAATGAGGGGGGGACTTAGGTTCCCCCCCAGGTCCCCACCCATTGCCTGCGGGTGGGGACCCTATAATAATAATGGGGGGACACCTAATGTCCCTCAGGTCCCCACCCATTGCCTGAGGGTGGGGACCTTAAAATAATAATGAGGGGGAGACCTAGTGTCCCCCCCCGGTCCCCAACCATGAGCGGCGGGTGGGGACCACAAATAAAGTGACTAGGAGTGCCCAGCCCCTAGTCACACCCCACAATAAAAAAAATGCCTACCTACCCCCCCCTCACCCTAATAATAGTGAGGGGGTGGGCAATAAACTAACCTGTAAAAAATAACAATTTTATACTTACCATTTGATGTCTTCTTTTTTCTTTCTTCTTTTTTCTTTCTTCAGCCCCAAAAAAGGCCAAATAAAAAACCATAATACGTGCCGCAAAAAAACAAAAAACGAGCGCAAATAATAAATAATCCACGGGTGAAAAATAATCCATCTTCTTTTTCTTTCTTCTTTCTTCTTTTTTCTTTCTTCAGCCCCAAAAAAGGCCAAATAAAAAACCATAATAATTATAAAGTCTTCCCCCACCCTGCAATTAAGCTCAGAGCACTCTGATTGGTTGGATTTCAAACCAACCAATCAGAGTGCTAGCCATTTTAAACAGAGTAGGAAAATTCAAAAGAACTTTGTTTTGTTGCTGATTCCAGACAATATCACGGTATTCAAACGATAAAAACATACTTCTTACATCCATTCCTACATTCGTCCATCATTCATACTTGTTCTCATAGTAAAAACATCTGTAGCCATGTATACCCAGGTATAGGTTGCAAATCAAAGAATTTACTTCATGGGTATTACTCCTGTGTTTTCAAACTATGGGGGGTATTTCTCTAGCTTAACTAAGTTACTGGTTGAGGCTCTGCCATGGGGCCCATATATCGTAGTACGTTTCTAGATTATTTGTTATTTTGTAAAAGTACCTCTCCATATTGTACTGAAAGTTTATCTGGTTCATAAAATTTTGCCATGTCGGGGGATCCTGTTCCTTCCATTTTCGAGCCAGACAGATCTTAGCTGCCGCAAATATGTTTATTGCCAGGTCTATCTTAGATTTATTGTTTAATGCCATATCCAGATTAAATAGGAAAGTCTGGGGAACTGGACACCAGTCAATTCCAAAAAGGGTTTTAAATAAATTCCCCAAGTCTGTTTTTAAAGAGTCTAGTCTGTCACAACTCCACCATATATGAGACATAGTTCCGGGCGTGTTCTGGCATCTCCAACAGTTCCTCGAAGAGGCTTAGAACATTTTGTGCATTACAGTTGGAACATAATACTAGTGGTGTAGTAGTTTAAAAAATTGTTAATGCAGTGGACTGCCCTCCTCATCTTGGTCCACTCCCGAAACCATGTCTCAACCGGATAATCATTGAATAATTCCCTTGGTTTTCTCTGAATCGGTCTCCCCTCTGGAAAGGTCAATTAATCTAGATATGAGATGTTTTTTATGATGAGCATCAAGAAAGGTATCCAACTCTGAGTATTCTCTCATGGGATTGGAATTCAGCAAGCTTCTAACTTGTATATATATGTGTACTTTCCTGTATCTGGGATGTCATATTTACGCTGCAGCTCTTCGAAAGTCTGGATAGAGAAAGAGGACAGTACGTCTAAAACATGGTTCACCCCTCCCTCGTGCCACTGTTTTAAATCCAGGTCCTCCATCATTAATCGTAATGTCTCAGAAGGAGCTGAGATGGTTAAGGAATCAGATAGAGCAAATTAATTTTTTGGACTTAAATATTTGTTCTACTATATTTATTATGATAGGGTTTAAAATGTTCAGTTTCTTAAATTGTTCTGGATTCAACCAGTAAAGGTAAAATGGTTTACAGTTCTTACATTTCCATTTTTCAGAATTATACCAGCCCAGATTGAAGCCCTGTTTATAATCCCAGACTACAAAATGATAGGCCATACATGCTTCATAAATCCCAGCAATGTTTGGGTAGTTAACTCCATCTTGGCACGGACACCGTAATGTCCGGTACGTACCCGAACAGTGCGGTTCGGGTTCGCTCAACACTAATTTTGAAGTTCAGTGAGCTTTTTCATTTGTTTAAATTACGCTGGTTGAATTTGCAGTTTTTAATCTTACTAAGGGCTCTGGTGACCAAGGTTTCAAAGGCTGCAAATAGGGCCAGATGTATAAGCTTGATGAAAGAAGGCATCTTTGGGCTTAAGATCATTTTGTAGAAAATAATCAACTGGAGGTGTAATTGGATTATTAGGGATATTTACTTTTTTATTCAAATTTAGGAAAGTATCTTTTTAACGTTTACATTATATGTAAATGTATTTGTCAATAAAAGCCCTAAATGCATCAAATTTGTTGGTTGGGGCAAACTTAAGGCCCTTATTCAATCATTTTATTTGGCCTATGGTTATGTTATGGCTTGACAAGTTGAAAATACCAGTGGGGGTTATACCCTTACCTGTTATTTCATTACTATACCCAACGAGATGGGTCTAAAGTTTGTCACACAACTCAAATCTTTCCCCATTTTAGGAATTGGAGTTATTGAAGCTTGTGACATTTCTATTGGAAAGTCTTGGCCGAGCGATATTCCTCTATAGACTCTCAGTAATACCGGAGAGACAATATTTCTTAAGGATTGGTAAAAAGAAGCGGAAAAGCCATCCGGACCAGGGGCTTTATTTTTTTTTAGATTTCTGATTGCATCATTGATTTCAGACATCTGAATTGGCTCATTCAACCTGGATAAATCCAACCAGTGTCAAGATACCTCACAATCAGGCAAGTCCAGAACTCCAAAATAAAGACTGAAACTACTAACTTAATTACTCAGAAACATAGACACCAGTATATAGAAAAATACCTGTACCAGGACTGACTAGGAAATGGAGAAAACAAAGAAATGAGAGGTGCACACTTATATATAAGCAAAGTAACAAGAGTAGAGGAAAACAGAGAAAACCAGGAAGGAAAAATAATAACCCGCCGAAAGGAAAACCAGAAATGGATCGTAACAAAGAACAGGGCACAGGTGCACATAACAGGGAAACCCAATAACAGGGTCCAGAGAGGGGGTCCACTTGGCAGGACTCAGAGAGGATTCAGGATACTCCCTAACAAAGCTCAGAATACCGGGCAGGACACAAGGAAGGGACAGGAACATGAATAAAGCATAACCGGGAAAGCAAAGACAGAAAGGGAACAGAAATAACTGGATACACACTGGATGAGGCTGCATATTAACAGTTCTATCCTTTAACATACTTTCCATTACTTCCAAGACATACTTACTGTTGTTCTAGTAGTGAGACTCTAGTAGATTTGGAGCTGCTTTCTCTACACTAAGAGGTGCAGTACTCTTATTCCTTTTTTATCTTTGTTGAACTGACTACTTTTATTTCGTTTAAAGTATAAACGTGAAATGCATTGGATCATCATTACCCCGCATACTCTCTCATCAGCTGCTCTTTTCACATATGTTCTGAGATGTGATATCTATCCACAGCTTAATTCATATCTGAATCCATTTAAATTAATCCTGTTTGGAATCCGGTTTATTTTTATATGCTACTGAATCCAGTCACACATCGACAGTAACATAATTGCAGGTTTGTATCTTTTATTGGATTACAGTTTTATGGTAAGACAATACACATTAGCCCTGCATACTGATTGCCCTTTGTAGTACAAAAACCTAGTACGGGGAACGACTTTTCCTTACGTACTGTAAACCGTGATGCCTATTTTATCTGTTCCGATGAATAAAACAGCAACTGAAGGTACTATGTTTCTTGAAATCTTACATTTAATTTAATTAATAAGCTGTAATAACTTGTAGTCGGTGCTGTGTGTGAATCGAAAGATTAAATATTCTAGGCATCATTAAAATTGCATGTTTTCAATCCATATTTTTTTTATTTGATTTTTAATAAAAAGTTACATTTATTGCCCCGGTAATCACATCCTGCCGTGCATAAGTTTAGAAACTGGGAAAACTATTTTACATTTTATGTATTTTTTTTTTTTTTTTAAAGGATGTATAAAGCAAAATGTACAAGCCTTAATTTGGATTATTGGATCAGCATTCTTTAAGGAAATGCTTCCAAACTTGCATGCAGGTGCTCTTTACTTTTAAAATTAAAAGAAGTTATAGATTAGCTTTTGTTTGTGGTAATTGATTTCCACCAATACTTCAGGGGAACTGTTCAAATGCAGTCCATTGCAGTGCAAAAGCAATTTAAATAATAGCAATGTAATGAAATGTATTCGCGTGCTACTAAATGAGCTGATGTGGCTCTGTAAAGTACACCCAATTTGAATGATATTTTAGCTTAGTTAGCTTTCTTTTTAGCCAATCTACCAGCAATCGGTTGTTAAAGTAACATCACCAAATTATCTTCCTACACGGAAACTACCGTATAAATGTAATCTAAGTACAGGTGTTATAGTTTTAACCCCTTTGCCCTAAGGACCAAAGCATGTTAATATAGGATAAAGTGTTAATATACCATATTATTTATAATAATAAGAAAAAAATCTTTAAGGAAAAGTACTCTAATTTTCAAGTACATTCTGGATATGTTACTTTTGCCCAGCATACAGGAGGTGACAGCATCAACCAATGGTTACAAGACATGTGTTTCCCACCCTACAGAAAGGAAAAGAAAAGAATAGTGTAGGCTGGTAGTACATGAGTGACCTTAGAAACCTGGCCAATGTTGGCAACTGTTCTGTTACCCAATGTAATGGTACTTATTGTATCTAACTCGGAACGGATGAAGGTTTGAGTCAACCCTACCAGGATATGGGCAGCATTACCCCACTAAGCTATGTCACAAGCCATAATGCCAATATCTGCCATTCTATGACGCACCTCTGTATTATGTATTCATGAAAGGGAGAATTTTCCCATCAGCTGAAAGTGAGAATTATTTTCCAGATCGACTACTTTGACCTTAAGTCTGAAATTCCCTTCTCAATTCCCTGCAATTCTCGTTGTCATGAATAAAGAATAAAATAAATAGAAAAAATATAGCTTGTTTTGCACAGTGTGTTGTAGATATCTTTTGTTCACTGTTCGTATATATATAAATATATATATATATATATATATATATATATATATATATATATATACGATCACTTTCTATAAGGTACTAAACTTGCATATAGTGTTCTTTAATTTTAGGTTTGATCTTACCTGGTGACATTGACATCTTTTCCAGATATTATTATCATATTTTTATAAAGTACCAGCATATTCCGCACCGCTATACAACAAGCAAATATATACAGTGACACATTATATTAGACAACCTACATACAGGGACAGATGAGCATAGCTGCTCCCGGATTGTGGTCTTTCCTGGCATGACGGATGGTTATGCAAAGTGCTGTAGACAGGCATACATATTCTGAACACACAGACATGAGCCCCACACATCCGTTATCTGTATTGGGTAGGCAGGCATTCCATATCATGAAGAAGTTGATTTTGATGAAACGGGTCGATTTGTGGCCATCTGAGGCTTCCGTAGACATCTCAAACTTGAGATCGCTGCCTGTGGATTGTGGATTCTGCCTCTCTGTCTTCAACACGACTATCCATTATAGTTTATACACTGAATTCCACTTGGATTCCATACATGTCTTTGGCTTCCTAACTGCTCTTCTTTTGCTCCATGTGCTGTATGGAGCGTCACTTGTGAAGACATTCAATTACTTGTTATTTTAATTAATTTATGGGATGTTTTACACTATTTTTATTTATATTTTTTTCAAAAATATGGAAAAATGCATGTTTTTCGCAGTGAGGTTTTTTGTTTTTGTTTTTTACACCTGTTGAGTGTATTTTTGCACAGGGTTTTATCCTTTTGTTGTTTGTATTTTCAGTAGTTTGGAAAATAAAATGAAGCAAGATTAAAAAGTAGCACACAGACCAGGCTTTTGGACACATTTCATTTCCTTTTTTTTTTTCAAGGCGTTCCATATCTCCAGGTAACGCTAAACACCCCTATGTGTTCCTGCACAATATATAGCTAGTTTGGTGCGAAGAAATGTTCGTCTCACCTCGACTCACCTTTTAATGAATATCTCCCAATGTTCAGTTTCCATGAAATGACACAGTGATTTTGTGAAATAAGCCACCCTGACGATTTTCCATACAAGACATAATAAATTATGTAATCATTGATCGCCCAGGAAAGGAATAAAAAATACTTTAATTCATCACGTGGAGAAGAGCATCAGCCCTATTAAATTTGGAAGAGAGTCAGAAGTGTACAGTATGTATGGTTTCTGAGCATAAAAGAAATCATGAATTACTCAACAGAAATGAATTAATTAGCTCTTCTTTCCAATATATTCTAATTCTTTGTTTTCCCTTCTGGCTTTCCCTCTTTGAAGTTCAGCTTCAATAGCCTCCCATCACTGACTATTCCAGTTTTGATTCATGTAACATTTTCCAATTATAAATGAAACTAAACCTCAATTCATCGTTCAAATAATGAATAAATAATTATTTAACCAATAATTCCCACTGGAGAGCTGATTATATGTAAGTTTTGCATTACCTCAGAGATCCTGGCTGCGGTATTGAATTCTATATTTATCTTAATGCTGCTCTGTGGCGCGTGCATTATCCAATGATAGTGTGTATTTATATTCGTGCAAAGGATGGAATGTCAGCAGTTAGGGTTGGGGTATCTAGAACTTCCCCTTCATTTTCCCCATTCTTATGAACCCTATCATGGACAGTGGATATGTGCATTACCACCGTCTGCCTCCGATTTCTTGCCTACCCATCTATTTCCCTGCCCGTCGTCCTAAGCAGATGGCTCAAAATACGTAAAAGGGGGTACACAATGGAGAAAGTGTAAATAAATATTTTTCTTTTGTTATTTAGTTACTCTTTTTAATGTTTATCAGCATTTCATATTGTATGCTGGTTCACATGTTTTGTGTTATTTCCTTTGTACAAGTAAATGCACACAAGGCCAGTCGCACAAGATCCTATGTCACCTGATACATACTGGGTCAATTAAAATCTAAACTCTACTTTAAATGCATCATATTTTGTCTACCACAGTGAAAATAATATTTATATAAAAATAAAAAAAAAATGACAACGTTTGTTCCATTATGTGAGCAGCAGTCAAAATTTGTGGACACTATATGGGAAAGGGGTTTGTAGGAATTTTCTCGTAAAAGAGAAAGAGTTCATTTAAACAGTTTTCAAATTTGTGGTGGATTGGCTTGCCCATCCCTACTGGGTATTAGCTTTCAGTACAAATTTACAATACTCACAACACTTTACAATAAAATAAACAGTAATTAACTGAAGCAATTAAATAACATTATGGCCTAGATATCATTATGGTGTATCTATTTACGAGCAATTTAAATGTGCGGTTCCACCTCGCTAATTTTCTGCATGTTGTACATCTTTTTAATCAATTTTGTTCCTTAAGAAAAAATAAAAGTTCCTTTCTATTTTCAAATGTAAAAAAAAGTCACATGGTCCTCTAAATTCAATATCATAAGTGAGAGAGAGTATAGAGGATGCCAGATGCCTCCCACTGCAGCAGTGTTCAAGCTGTCATTAGCTATTAATGTGGAATCAGCCTCTCTCTGCTTTAAGTACTAGCAATACAACACAAGAATGAGGTTTTGGGGGGGAGTGCAAGAGCCATCTGTTTCTTATTCTGTGCTGTGCATGATGCAGCACTTACCTAAACATATCTTTTCAGACACTATTTGTGGAACTCCCCCTTTATAAGGATGTATATTACATGCATATTGCCAAAACAATTTAAACACACCCTCCTATATAACTAGACTTCACTTCCGACATGCACCATACCAGTGATTCTATCCTTGCTGCACATAAAAAAAAAATGACCCTGGCAGCTGTGGAAAACCATGGAATATGCAAATGGTGCATGTACCCCGTCAACTGGGGATGGAGGGAAAAGTCCACTTGTCTTTATGGCAGCTTCCACCGTCTCCCCTGACAACTGGTATAAAATGGTGACAGAGTCCCTTTAAGTGATACTAAAATAAACAAACTGCACTGTGATATCGGAACTCACAGTCTCAGGATGATCAGGGATTATTTATTGCAGTTGTGTAGAAAAGATTCCAAGCTTTCTACCAAACAAATAGGAATGAGCTCTGGATCTGACAGTGATTTATACTCAGAATTATCTAGTTAGGCTTTTCCACTGTTTTAAACATTACTTAAAAACACGTAGGAACCTTCTTACATTCATACCATGTGTCCTGACCTTGCAGTGCACCACAGTATGTCCTTGTGTAAACCTTTACCATTAGCCACAAGTAAATATGTTCATACTGTGATTTTCCAGCATTTATTTCTTGTATATGACAGTAAACCTAAAACCAAGAAACAATTCGTATACTTTAATTGCGTCATAATTCAGCACTACACGACAGCTAATATAAACATGTTCCTTTAGTTTTTTGGGACACTTTTTTGGTGTGCAATAAATAGGGATACATTAATGTGATCTTCTCTATCAATACATGAAATTAAAGAAATACATAGAGTTGCGATTTAAAGGACAACTGTAGCAAAAAATTAAGTTGTGTTTAATTGAAAAATGGCATCAAGTGTAGGCATTTTATATAGAAATACTTTAATGAAAGAATACAAATGCAGTACCTTATTGAGCCATATTTACTCCATATAGCCCCACCAGGAGGCAGACATTTTGTTCATCTGAACCAAGTGAGGGAAGATCTCACCCAAGATTCTAAACAACATGTTTTCCCCCCTGAGAGGACGATATGGAAAAAAGAAGACTCAAAAGGGCAATTTGTTTGTATTCTTTTATTAACGTTTTTCTTTATAAATCATCTACACTTAATACAATCTTCTAATTCAACATAAGTACATTTTTTTGCTACATTTGTCCTTTAACATTGACATGAGTTCAATCAAAGTTTGTGGTGTGGAGTAGCCATATAAGTAGATTGATCAAAATCTGGTCATCCCGAAATACTGTTAGTTAAAAGGTATTACAACATTCTGCAACATTCTGTACTTTCGGCATCAAACTTTTCAAATTCAAGAACATTTCTAACTTTTCCTGCGATATACTAGGGTAATTTCTTTACATATGTAATAGTTAATGAACATAATCTGCTTTTTCTGAGAGCTGTGTACACCATTAATTTAGTTATCTTTTCTACAGTTATTTTTATTTATCTAAATAATATGTGTGTGATATTTGCTCCTGGCGTTTGTTGCTTTTAAAAATATATACATTTTAACTCATTAACAACGATGCCCGTACATGTGTTTTTGCCGCGATTCACGCTATTTTGGGCTTTCCTGGAAGCTTCACAAGTGAAGGCCGCTGGGGCAATAGTCACACTCAATACAAAACACAAAGTGTAGACTGCTGCGCCTGTATGTAAACGGGTATGCAGCACTCGGGCACCGCTAGTGTCTCACTTCTAGCAAAATAAATACAATACAAAGAAAAACGTGACCAGTGCGCTTCAACCAACACTACACACACTTATATTTACCCTTAGAACAAGTATGTATCTTGCAGTGTTGTACAAAGGGAATATGAAAAATAAAAGAATAAAACACACAATAGTGTAATATATCAAAGAAAAAGTGAAATAAAGTGAATGAATTGTGCCAAGTGGCCACTCACATTCGTCTGAGCAACTACTTGCTCAGGGATATCAGCATAAGGGAGCCCAGGGAAAGGGTTAATGATGTTCCGTCACTTCATCCATGAAGACTCCACAAAACACATGAGGAAGAAGGAAGGCAAGGATATTAATGAACACTGTTTAATATGTAATACAAATAAAACATAGAATTCTTACAGTTAAAATCTGAAGAGTCCTCAATTTCATTAAAAGCAGTAAAAATGGTAAAAATCCTTGAAAAAGAGTCCAGTGTTGCACATCCCTTGTTTCCTATAGCACACAACGCGTTTCTCCTCTTTGGTGAGGCTTTTTCAAGTGATAGTTTTTAAAAATGAGAAAACTCCTGATACTATTGTGTGCGGAACCTGCAAGGTTATCCGCCAGCTCCTGTTTTGTTTAACATTGGCTGTGCCATCTTTTAGGGACCCAAAGTAAGAATGGGACTGGCACCCATGGCGGTAACTCTTGACATCCTGCCACACCAAGCAATAGAACTACTATTTTGTTAATTATTTAGTAAACTTCTATTCCTTAATTTAGTATTTTTTTTTCTTAAGAAGAAAACGACGTGTATAGAT
Source organism: Pelodytes ibericus (assembly GCA_036172795.1). Taxonomy (NCBI): domain Eukaryota; kingdom Metazoa; phylum Chordata; class Amphibia; order Anura; family Pelodytidae; genus Pelodytes; species Pelodytes ibericus. Next base: position 190,940,486 of record CM069861.1, read on the forward strand.
GCGTCTAACAATAAGGAAATATTGAATGTAAAATAATAGTTGTAACCAATGAAAATTATGAAACCGAGACAGTAAGACCTACATATTACCACTTTATACTCATACTTTCATGAGAATGTGTTGCTCTAACACCAAGATTATGTTGCTTCCTGCCAGTTGCCATGACTTCTATTCTGAGCTTTACTAAGACCGCGACACAAAGCTTGTTGCTAATATTAGAACCCTCCAACAAAGCTATAAACATTGGACAGGTCTGTTCTTATGATGTCTCCTTTGGAGAAAAAAAAATGTGAAACAATCACAATAACTGTTTTCTATTTTTGTTATACTCGGGGGGGGGGGGGGGGGGGATGATTTCTTTAATAAAATTAGCCAGTGATAAAGATAAACATATTTGGGAAGAAGGAAAAAAATCCAACAAAACATAAAATCACATTACACTATTCCTTCTCATTTTCTGTCATTATGTATAGAGCGTAAATATGATTTTAAAACAGAGACAATCATAGGTTACAAATTATTATTCTCATTACTATACTGACACAATTGTATTTATTGTTTCTTTCAGCATAAGAGCTTTTTTTATTTCATTATTTTGAATATATATAATATACAATAAATAAATGAAATATGCTTGCAAATGTAAAAAAAAAAAAAAATTCTAACTTTAACTTGGAAAATCTTTTACTCATCTACAAAAGCTAGTGGAACAACCTGTTTAAAAAGATACTAATTAGTGTTGAGCGAACCTGAACCGCACTGTTCGGGTTCGTACCGAACATTACGGTTTTTGGACCCCGGACACGAACACGGACATTTCACTGTATGTTCGGGTTGGAGTTCGGGGTTCGGCGATTACATTGTATGTAATGCTATGGGCTTTCTATAAACTGAAATAGAGTCCCCATTCATACGAATAGGTCAATTGACCTATTCGTATGAATAGGGACCATCTTACCCCCATTTTCCTTCATTTTGCAGCCCTCTAGCCCTTTCCAGGACTTTTTTAGAGGCATTTTAGTGGCCAAAAGTTCGTGTGGTTCGGGGTCAAGTTCGAGCACGGACCCGGACATTTTTTCGAAGTTCGGCCAAACCCGAACATCCAGGTGTCCGCTCAACTCTAATCCTAATATGTATCCTGCGTATTTATAATGCTGTCTATTATTTTACATTTACTTGTATACATTATGGCACTGCATTCATTTATTTTGTATTCTTTATTTTTTATTATTAATTGTTATATTTCATATTTTTGATGTATATATTATTTCAAATTAAAAATAAAGAATTTACAAAAAATACCTTATATTTTTAAGTTCCGTTACTTCCTTTTGCACGTAATAAGGCAATAACTACAAGTAGCACATTGTTTTCTCTTAATATTTTTTTTCAGGATTATCTATAGTGACATTCTTACCCTAAAATTATTTGAAGTTGGTTTTAGGGATAAGGTTAAGGTTATTAACCTTATCCCTAAAACCAACTTCAAATAATTTTTTTTTCTACCTGGAGGTATATCGAGATAGGAACTGCAGGATGGACCTGGCAAATGTCCAATGTCCAATGTCGTTAAGGAGTGTCTTACCAGGATGTGCCTGACACGTTCATTGTAGGGATTCCGTTAATGCCTTGTTTTGCAGTTCACTTATTGATTCCCTTTGTAGTGAAAAGAGCACCAGCATGTCTTCAAAACACAAGTGGCTTTATGTATGAAAGAGGGAATTGCAGGCAATTGACAAGGGAATTTCAGACTCAAGGCCAAAGTAGGCAAGTTGGAAAATGATCTAATTAAGACTTACGTTTACAGTTCTCTTGTCCATGCTATGCAATTCCCTCTTTTATGAATAAAGCACAAGATCTACCCACTAATGCAGGGGCAGCCGCTTTTTTTTTTTTTACTGACGCAAGTCACATGATCAGAAATGCACATATGTATTGGGCCGCATTCCATTTTTTTTAGCCACTGTGTCATATAAAAAAGTTAGTCATATAAAAAGTGTGTTTATTTAACAGTAATACCAAAGAAGTCTAAAATCAGTTTAAATCAACTTTATTCAAGCAAAACTGCACAGTAATAGGGCTAGTGAGAATATAGGTATTTGTGCCACTTATCTGTCAGGTAAGCTGCCTTTGGCTTTAGATTCCCTGGCCTAAGGTTGCCGTTCTCTGTTTGAGATATTCAGATATGTTCAACAACTCTCTGCTGTCACTGTGAATGGAATCCTCTGTGGAATGCATATTACAAATTGTTGTTTTTTTTTTACAAATTGGTTTCCTCTTGCTATAGAAATGTTTTCCTCATTTTCCAATATACATTGTTTCAATCTATTGACCAACTTTGTTTCCCAATATTGTTTTTAGGATTAGTTGCATGTAATAAAAAGTATTTTGGCACACTATGTGTTTTGTATGTTATTGAACTCTTCTTTAACTGTTTTCTTTAATTTCCTCATTATCCTGCCTGAGACGGGAAATGGAGTAAACATTTGTTACAAATATTTTCAAAAAACTTCTCCACTATAAAATAAATCATAAAAAAGGATAACATAGAGATTGTTTTCAAAGCTAATATGGGTTGTGTAGGACACTACTGTCTCCACCACTATTACACAACTGCTAAATAAACAGATTTATTTTATATATTTTTATATCATTTATATTAAAGAAGTGTTAACATTATCATGTATTATAAATCATTTCTTATATCGCTTCCAGGAATTTCTAATATGGTTTTGAGAAATGGCAGGACTAGCTGCATTGGGAAATAAGGTAAATAAAATGAGAAATTAAGGTAGGATTAGTGACTTGCTAAATTGGGTTTGCTTATTCTGATAGAGAGATGCCTGAGATGTGACTTTATCATGTCCAGCTGTATTACAGATCAATACAATGGACCTCACAGGAGAACAGATGATGCATGATGCAGGTCTAAAATGTTTTTTTCTTTTAAAGACGGAAAAAAACACTATTCCACTAAGCTATTATGGTATAGTTGATCTGTCGCTCAGTTGAGCTTTGAAGGGTCTGTCTTTCGCTGTTATGAGCGAGGGATATTCGTTGAGCTTTCACAGAAACAAATTGATTCAAAATCATATATTTCAATGATCAAAATGCGATACTTTAATCTAGCTGTAGTGCAAAACCCAGAGAAGGTTTAAAGATTGGGAAAAAAGGACTGAAATGTTTGTCATAGGCGATTGATCACAGGAAAATTAAATACTGAAATTTGCTAATTTACCTTGGAAAAGAGAGAGAACTTTTTTTTCATCTACATCCAGGAGTGGACAATGATAGATCCTGTAGAGGAAAAACAGCGCATACAGTAGGTGTGGCATGACTCGGATACAATGATAGATCCTAGTTTGATCAGCTTTGCTTTAGATCAGTGACCAAGAAGTGGCTAGGAGCACTAGTGCTACAGAGCTTTACATAGTGAACAGTACATTGCTCTTTGCAGAGTGATAGAATACTAGACATGTGCATTCGTTTTCGGACGAATGCATTTTCGTCCGAAAATAGCATTTTCGTCCATTCGTCAGAAAAACAAATAACGAAAATGCTAAACTAACGAAAGAACGAATGGTTAATAAACGAAAATCATTCGTCCATTCGTGCTATTGGCATTCTATAAACCGAAATAGAGTCGGTTTATAGAATACCAATAGAAAATAGTCCCAGATCCGCACAAGATATAAAGTCCCGGTGCAACGACTTTAAGATGTCTCCCAAATCTTTAAATAGCAACAAAAATGAAAGACCAGCACTCGGTTGTAAAGTGATGAATTTTTAATCACACATAGGCAACGTTTCAATCCTTGCAGATCTTTCTCAAGCCTAGAGTTTAAGTGTTTTGTCACAGCCTTATATAATGGATGTAATTAATTAACATGTATTCAATCCAATCAGGAGGAAAGGCAACAGGTGAAAAAAGGTGAAAAAAGGGTTTAGATTCAACATACATTTTTTGCAAAGTGATCATGTCAATATAACATTTAGAACATTTAAAAATCTGTGATATTTGACAGTGCAAAGTGATTTATAGTATCATAGATAAAGCATTTTATAACATTATAGCATTCTTGCAAAGTGATCATGTCAATATAACATTTAGAACATTTAAAAATCTGTGATGATTGACAGTGCAAAGTGATTTATAGTATCATGAATAAAGCTTTTTATAACATTATAGCATTTTTGCAAAGTGATCATATCAACATAACATTTAAAATATTTAAAAACCCGTGCAATTTATTAGTGCAAAGTGATTTATGATATCATAGATAAAACATTTTATAACATTGTAACAAAATTTATTTAAAGTCAAAAACCATGAAAATATGTGATACATTTTAATTTTAAACAACAGAAAAGATGTTAGGATAACAGACATGGCTTATGCTCCAGAGTTCCACATAAAAATATGTCATGAACTACAGGAGTACAGTCAGGCTGGTGTCCTACATCGAAAAGTCTAATCATTTCATAACATTTGAAAATAGCAATAATAAAGTGCAATATATTTGATGTAACATGTGTATTTACAATAAAAACACCACTAATGCAGTGATAGAATAAGTCAAGAAGTTATGTCTGTAAAAAAGGATTTTTTCTATCTAACACCTAATTTGGTAAGTTAACGACAAATACAATTTTAATTAGGGACACAAATATGTTTTATAACCATTAATCTTTCTATGACATTTTCTCAATCTCAAGGAATCATAATCCTTAGAACACTATTCTTAAGGCAAAATTTTCAACTTGTGTCACTTTGATCCAATAAAGTCGGTTTTGGCCCAATTTCTATAAGGGAAATAAAGGAAAGAAGATGTTTATAGGACTGTTGTGTCGTGCCCAATACTTTCAAAAGAGGACAATATCGATAAATAGATGTCAAACCTGCCTGTATCACCAAAACATAGATATATGAATATAATTATTTATGGTTATTTATAAGAGATAGTTTTTTAGTTTTTTATGAGAAATAGTTTTGGGAGATAATATATTGAGGTAATTTTAGCGATAATTTTTTGAAATAATTTTTAGAGATATGGAATTAGGTCCTACTCTCTATTAAGGCCATGTGGAGCCATGCTATTCAGTTCGTAAATCCACCATGCTTCTCTTTGTTTCAATCTTTTTTTCTCTGTCACCTCCCCTAGAGGGTCTGGGTATCCATTCTAACATCTGAAATCTCAGATCTGATAGTTTATGACCATGTTCATGAAAATGACTTGGGACAGGTAACTCTATCTTTTTCGTTCTGATTGTGGATTTATGTTTCGAAAATCTTGAGCGCATTTTTTGTGTGGTCTCTCCTATATATATTAGTTTGCATGGGCATGTCAACATATATACCACAAATGAGGGCTCACAAGTTAAATGAGAATTTACTGTATACCACTGGTCTTTCGTTGGATGTTTAAAGCGGTCACCCTTAATCACAAAGTTGCAGGCTGCACACCCTAGACAAGGGAAGCTACCCTTTTTAATAGATCCCAGAAAGGTGGATTTATGTGTTTGCCCCAAAATAGGTAATTCTGCTCTGATCAAACTGTCCCTGATGGTCTTACCCCTCCTATAAGCAATCATTGGGGGATCCTTAAAATCCTTTACCTCTGGATAGGCTTCATGGAAAATATGCCAATATTTCTTAAAAATATTCGAGATCGCTTTTGTGTGGGTTCCTGGGCCTGTTACAAAAATCAGTCTATCTTTTTGTCTTTTTCTTTGACTTCTTTCCAAGGTCTTAGTTCTATCAATTTTGGAAACATTTTGTACATTTTCATTGATAAGAGATAATGGATATCCCCGATCCTGAAATTTTTGTGCCATCTCACAGAGTCTTAATTCTTGAGATGTGCCATCTGGGACTATTCATTTCATCCTTAATAGTTGACTCTTAGGGAATGATCTTAATAGGCCATCTGGATGTGCCGATTCAAATCTAAGGAAATTATTACTGTCTGTGGGTTTTGTATATAAATCTGTAGTAAATTTTCCTGCCTGTTTGATTATTTTTGTATCAAGGAAATTTATTTCATTATAACTCCACTCCATTTTGAAACCAATCCCATCTTGGGCAATATTTAATGCATTTAAAAAACAATCTAATGATTCCGTGGATCCATTCCATAGCATGAATATATCATCTATATATCTGTACCATTTGGTTACATGCATGACAAACAATTCATTTGGATACACAAACTGATCTTCAAATTTAGACATATAAATGCTCGCATATGTGGGGGCCACATTTGAGCCCATTGCGGTTCCACGGGTTTGTAAATAGAATTTATCCAGAAAACGGAAGTAATTCTTATGTAACACAAATTCCAACAGTTTCATGATAAAACAGAGACTGTCCACCCCCGTATCCCAATCTTATGGCCATTTCATACATAGCTTCTGTACCCTCAGTATGGGAGATGGAGGTGTATAGACTGTTCACATCTAAAGATACCAATATGGTATGATCTTCTACCACAACATTTTGCAATTTGTTTAAAAAGTCAGTTGTGTCTATTAAATATGATCGTATTTGTGTAAGACCATTCCTAAAGATCTTGTCCAGGAACACTGACAGAGGGTTCAACACTGAATTAATTCCTGCCACTATTGGTCTTCCGGGGGGGGGGGGCTTTCCATAGATTTATGTATTTTGGGTAATGTATATAATACTGGGGTCACTGGGTGGTCACAGGTGAGGTAGCCCAATAGGGCTCTATCAATTATTTTATCCTCCATAGCTTTTACCAAAATTAAATCTATTTGCTTTTTAATTTCAAAGATGGGATCCCCATTCAATCTTTGATATGTGTTTTGATCATGTAATTGTACTGTAATTTCAGAGATGTAATCAGTGCGGTTTATTATTACGAAGGAACCCCCCTTATCAGCCGGTTTAACCACAATGTCAGTGTTTCTGGACAGGTCGTTAAGTGCTGTTCTCTCCTCCCTTGCCATGTTATTTACATTTTTAGAAAAATACGGTCTAGACAAAATGGTTTGTATATCTTTCTCTACTAACTGAACAAAAGTTTCAACAGGTGCATCTCTTAAATTTGGCAAAAAAGTGGACTTATTTCTTAATTTCAACTTGATTCCATGCTCCGCTGATTTCGAAACATCACCTTAAGTTTTATGTTTCGAAAAAAACGGAACAAGTCCACTTCAATTTGAAAAGGTTTAACCCGATCTGATGGACAAAAAGACAGTCCCCTCTCAAGTGTTTTTACCTCGTGAATGTCCAACGATAAATCTGATAAATTCGTGATTAATGTCTTCTGCTCCGGTTGTTGCGGGTGGGCTGCTGTCGTGGCTCTCTCGTGCGGCGTGTTCCGCTTGTGCTTTTTGCCTCCCCGTCTTGTTTTTCTCTGGGGTAGATGGGAACCCCCTTTCGGCCAAAAAAGATGTGGAGGTATTAGGTGTATCACAGGTATCTTCTAAACCCAGGGTGGTTTCGGATATTGTAGCTGTGTGTTTCCGGTTTTTCTTTTGGAGGGGAGTGGAGAATCTCACTCTCCTATTTTCTCCATTCCAATTATAGACTTGCCCCTTTGTGTAGTCATTCAGATCACGCTGGAATTTACATCTTTTACGGCTCTCAACTTCAAGGCGAAATGTATCAATTTTTTTCTCCACCGGTTGCCACAATTCTGTTAGTTCTTTAGGGTTAAATTGTAACTTTAACTTCTCGTCCATATCTTCCAGTTCTTTTTCTGTAATAGCAATCTCTTTTTGTAAATTTTCAATTGTAAGTAAAATAATGTCCATAGAACATTTATTTAGAATCGCTTCAAATATTGTTTTATAATTCTCATTCTGTGAAAATAATGTCGGACGGAGTTTCAGTCTCAATCCCCTCGGTATTCGTTTCACCCGAAAATATTCAGCCAGGGTTATACTATGCAGTTTGCAGCCAATTAATTTTTTCTTCAATTTCTCCCATTCATTCAAGTTTACCTCTTTTAACGGTGTTGTCAGGAAATCCACTTACATGTAATTCTATGTATTCTATAAACCGAAAGTCTATAAACCGAACAACCTTCGGTTTATAGACTTTCGGCTTATAGAATACGTGTAGTACTATTGCCTTTCTATAAACCGAACGAGAGCCCCATTCATAAGAAATTCTTATGAATGGAGTCCCCATTCATAAGAATTTCTTATGAATGAGGCTCTCGTTCGGTATGGAAAAAGCGCTAGGCGGATCATTGGTGCTCAGATCACAAAGATTTATAATGGGGGACAAATGGCTTAATATGATTGAAAAAAAATATATAGTTCTGCTAGATTCTACATAGTATTTTACATAGATCTCCTTTTCTGGGTATACCCCCATTTATCTCTCCCCAGCATTCATAGATAATATGTACACATATGTGCTTGTTTTTGTGATGATTCATTTCGATGTGTACGTATATTTATTGTATATTATTGCTATTTTGTACAATAAGTATACCATTACTCCCTGTCTCTCACTGTTAGTCTGAACTAAGCTACCTCTTTTGTACATACAAATTAGACAATACCCCTAAATGCACGAAGTGTCTCTAAACGATTTTCAGGATTATTATGGTGAAAGGAGCACATGATTCCAGCTGTGCTCAGTGAACTTCACTTGGTCTAAATCCATGATGTATTGATCATGGGAAAATTAATTGTGCCATTGTGTTTAACCCCTTCGTGACAATGGACGTGTCAGACACGTCCTGCAGTGAATAAAGCGTTTTTTGCGATCTTTGATTGATGGCGGGGCAATAGCCAGTACCAAAAAAAAAATTCTGGGGCACCCACGATCGCCCCACGGAACGATCTTGGGAGCCATATTGACGGAGCAGCAAATTCAATTCCGTTGCTCGGAATATGCTGCTTGACTGCACCTAGTAGTAGCTAAGCAGCATAGCAATGTAAATATATATATATATTTAATTAGCTTAAAAATGGGTATTTAGTTAGATTAGCCTATAGGGTTAAAATTAAATAATTTTTAGCATAAGGGATAGGGTTAAAATTAAATTAAAATAACAATATAGAGCTGGGGTTACATTTAGTGTTAGGGTTAAATTTTGGGTTCAGGTTGGGGTCAAAAGGTCAATATAGGAAAAAAACAAAAAATACTATTTTTGGTTTTTGCCCCATAACTCGCAAAAAAAAATACCCAAAAATATGGAAACATGCACATTTCTGAACTCGGGACAACATTTACAAACTATTTAGACAGGGTCTTTTTTAATGATTGTATTTGTGTAAATTATATTTCAGGTCAAATTTAGAAAAAGTGTTTTTTTTTTTATTTTTAATTATATGTTATGATTTTTTTTAGTAGTAAATTATAAGATATGATGAACATAATGATATCTAAAGAAAGCCCTTCTTATGACGATAAAAACAACATATAATTTGTGTGGGTACAGTATGTGAGAAAGAAGAAAATTGCCGCTAAACACAAACACCCCAGAAATGTCAAAACAGCCATTGTCAAGGTGAAAATGACTTGTCATTAAGGGGTTAAGAAATAACATTATTTCCTTATCGCAATACTTGTACATTTATCCAGTAGTTTGTGTAAACCCTGTTTCTAAGGTAGATGAGAGAGATCCTGCCTTGGGGAATTTAAGGTAGTTAAAAGGAAAGAATAAAACAATTAACCATTCACTGTTAGCATTAACCTGTTGGGGAATTATGTATCTATGATAAACATCCAGACTGTGGCTCTAATACCTTATTGCTTATCTGAACTTGGCTTTCTTAAATAACATATTTCTGACTTAAAAACCTTCAAGGATTTACAGCCCCAGTGGGATTCACTCTCCAATCCTTTCATAGCTGCATATCCTCAATGTATAACTGAAAGATTGCATCAAGTGTGGGCAATTTAAACGTGAAATGTTTTAATAAAAAAAAATACAGATAAAGTACCATATTGAACCCTATTTGTTTGTACAGCTTGAACAGGGGGGCAGGCATGTTGATTTAAAGCTTGGATCAAATGGGTCGGGTAGTTGAAGATCTGCCCAAGATATCAACTCCCTTAGCCAGCTATAAAGAGCACAGAGGGCACAGTACAGTAGTTTATTTGTATTGTTTTATTACTAAATGTCTATATAAAGTGCAAATATTTAATGCACTCTTTAAATTAAAGAAAACTGCCGACAGTTGTCTTTTAACCTCTGTGGGGAATAGCATCTTTTTTATCCTTAGAAAGAGATAATCCCTTTTTGATAAGGTTCATTTTCACAGATGTCCCTGAATAAAAAGGTGTGGTGGCCAATTAATTATACTGATAGCCAAAGAGAGACAATGAGTCTGTACACATTCTATGGAACCTTCACTGGCCTTGCCAAGGATACTGGCGTCTATCATTATATTATCCATCACAAAGTCCAGTAAATGCTCACCATGGACAATGTTGGTGCCTACCCCAGGTGACAGCTAATCATAGCACTCGAAATGTTTGGGAACTACCCATGATTCTCGGAATGCTTAAGGCTTAATGAGCATCATGGGATATGTAGTTTACAATACATCCAAGGTTACTGCCTATCATGTTTGTAAGCTTACATTGATTATGTGAATAAACATACTTTTTCAATACTTTTTGAAATATGATTTATTTTTTTATTTTTTTTTGGCTTCTTACATTAGCTGCTCCTGGTAATCAAAGGGTTACATTTCTAACTTATTCTTCATTTAAAGAGTATGCCTAGGTGCCTGCAAAGGCAATTATTTCACATTTTCCAAATACACAATTATCCCACTCGGAAGGAATGGAATACATTAATTCAGGGTTCAGAGCCTCATTGTGCTGCTGAGTTTTTTGTAAAAAAAATGTTTTACATCTTTTTAGCCCTTATTGTAAAAATTAAAAACCTTGACGTTTTTAACTCGAGCAAAAGCTTTGAGTGCACAGAAGAGTGGATCCAATTCACAGAAATACAATATGTCCTTTTGGTAGGATTGATTATTTGGATTTACATCTTCATGTGGTGATCTTCCTACTGGTACTTCATTGTTCTGTAAATTTCTTCAAATGTAAATTATTTCAAGCTGTAGGTCCCGGTGATACATGTTATATTCTGTATTATCTTTTATTAACTAGGGACTGTGGAGCTGGTGAAGCCTTAAGACTACTTAAAACAGACTTAGATCCCTCTGTACAATAATGCTAATTTTATAGGGTCTGAACCATGCTATGTCAGAGCATTATGGGAGATGTAGTCCACAACATTTGCAGTTCTGAAGGATGCTTACCCCTAACATAGAACATTAACATCTTGCCCATAGACTAAGAAATTCCAACACCACCTGTTTACCGCAGATCCAATAATTTACTTGCAAAACTAATATTTGCTGGTGAGGAAGATTTCTAACTCCACAACACAGAGAAATGTATTGCAGAAATAACATAATTATATGGAAATTGGTGTATACATGAGAAGAAAGCCACTGTAGATTGCATAAACATAGAAACATAGAATGTGTTGTCAGATAAGAACCATTCGGTACATCTAGTCTGCCCAATTTTTCTAAATACTTTTATTAGTCCCAAGTTCCCGGTCTTATAGCTAGGATAGCCTTGTGTCTATCCCACGCATGCTTAAAATCCTTGAGTGTGTTTACCTCTACCACTTCCGCTGGAAGGCCATTCCATACATCCACTACCCTCTCAGTAAAGAGATAAGGCTGTACATTAAAAGTAAGTCTGATTATACAATTGTTTGATGACAGATACCCATCAGGTTAAGGTAAAAAAAAAAGTATCAATTAAGGTTTATTTTTCTTAGCATATTTCAAGCCATGGGTGAAAAATATAAATTTCTTCCAGCTGTTAACATTTAATGCTTAATTTACTGTATTAATACGTTTTGGTATTTTGGTTTGGCCACAGTGTATGAAAGTGGAGGGTCTGCCTCATAATCTACACCTAAATATTACAGAAATTACCTTGCATATTCAAGGACCATTTGGTCTCAAATATTGCACAATCTTTTTTTCTCTGGGAACAGCCAAAGAGCTATGCCAGACTATAGGGGGCAATTTATTGTACAATGGGTGGGTGGAGTTTGAACCAGAACCCCAACAATCTGCTGTCAAACTCTCTGGGTCAAGGTTATGACTGTACAAGCTTAGTATATAATGTGTTAAGTTTGTGATACTCTTTATACAAGTTCATTGATAAGATATAAATAAAGTAAGATATTAAAAGTTTGATTTCATAAAACATATTTTCATTTTTGCACAGGGTATTTAGGCTAGTATACCTAATGCCGTTTTATACAAATTAATATTGATATTATTCAAAGAAAAAAACAGCTAAAGTATTCTGGAGTAAAATTAAACTGGAACTGATACTGTACCAAACCCTACAGTTACACTTCCCTATAATTTATAGCACTAAATTATAGTGCTTATAAATCACATTAATCAATATATTTTTTATTAGAAGTCAGACTTTTTTATGAGTACATCAGTGGAAGCAGCCATCACAGTGATTGCAAGAAATATACTTTAGTATAAGAATTTAAAGCAGAAATGCACATATATCACAATAAATTAAATATTTGTACATATTTAATCAAATTCAAATGAAAATGTATTTTTTTTGTATTTATAATTGGCTTAAAATTCTACCACAGGGGACTTTTAAAACAACATATTCAAAGTGGAGAGATAATTGGCAGAGTATAAATCGGTGTGGATGAAATACTCAGGAGGGCACACTAACTGAGGGTAAATAATCAGGTATGTAACCAATTGGGTCACATAGAGACCAAAGGTTAGAACAAACTTTCCAGGTTAAAAATAATTTGTTATTATAATAATCGTATTTATGTGTGAGATAGCATTTATACAAGTATGGCAAGAAACTTGTTAGTAGATACTTCAATACCAATGGTCAGAAAGCATACTTCCCAATTTCTGTCCCCAGCGATTCGAGGAGTAGAGTTTGGATGGTCGAGTTAGGGCTGGTTAAAAAAAAAAAAAACTATTGAGGCTAATGTTAAGTTTATTGAAGCAACAGCATGGCCGCTATTTTTTGAAGAAAAGATGGTTCTCCGGTGTCTGAAACAATCTGCAGAATTGCTGTTGCCCTGCAAATCAGGACAGAGATAGAGCTTGTTGGGACAGTAGGACACGGTCTCAAATCCGGGACTGATTCGGAGGCATGCAACAAAATTGTGCTGCGTGGGGTGAAAGGAACAGAAAACCCCTCCATTATTAAGCCCTCTAATTATTAAAAATATACTATATGCACATCCCAGACAGGCCAACAGACATCTTTTCCCAAAGAAATTCCCAGTCTATGGTACTATCATCAATGAAAAGGATTCTGGGTAAGGATGTGCAAACAAGGTCAACAATGACTATTGCATACTGTTCAAAACAGCCTGGTCAAACATGTATTAAACTTCCTCTGGGGTAAAGATCTGCCCTTACTGATGCAATTAAATACTGCATAGCGGGTTAACTATTTGTTGTTGTAAACAGTCCTGGATTTGCCAGGACGCTCCTGTTTTTTGGTGTTCTACCCCATTAATTCAAAGTCTGTCCCAGCATTACTACTGCCTATGCACTGTGAGACATACACAGCCAAATGCTAAGGAATTGAGCTTACTAAATCCAGTATCTGTACCCAGGAGGTTGGGGCTAAAGCCGGCAGGGTCATACAGCATCCTGTACGACCACTCCCTCCGTCCCCTCACTGCCAAGAACATGTCACAGAAAGTTGACAAGAATGACCATTCCTTTCTTTGGTATGTCTTTTTTTATGCTTTAGTTTCCCTTTAAATTTACAGGAACCAGAATGCAATTATTCCAATTACTCTAACTAATCAATAATATGCATTTTCTTTTCCTTTCCTTATTCTAAACAGAACAGCTTTTTATTCTGCTAACAGAATTCCCTTTTATTTCCCTGTTATAAAATTAATTTACGAATAACATGCCAGATGCCCGGACTCTTGTTTGAGCTATACATCACTGTGTAATTATGTTACCTGGCGTGAAGTACCACTGTATTTTTATTTAGTGTATCAGGTTGTCACTGCTCTTTTGATGTATAAACTTACAGTTCCCCTGATCAATGTATATCCACTATTCCTTCCCTTAACATACAGGCATAAAATGTGACAGAGGATAAAGAACTGCTACAGGCATCTACCTTATTCATTTTTATACTTGTCTTAAAACTTTACCCGCTACTTGATCCTTGGTCATAGATTATGTTCATGATGACATTCTTTTTCGTCAAAGTGGCTTTGAAATATTCAGCTTTACAACCTCAAGCTCTCTCTTTCTCAGCTGTTTTTTGAGAAGTCATTCTAGACTCACGTCTCAGAAATATCTTACAAGAATTCAGCTAAATCCTTCACATATACCCACTACCTTGCTCATAGTTTCATCCCAACTTCACCTGTTGTAATATTTCCTCCAAATAAAGCCACTAGAACATAAGAAATCTCTACAAGAACAATAATAGCATTTATAGGGGAGCTTGTCACAACATTGCTCCGGTCCAACTATTGCACACCAAAGACACTAGAAAACCCTTAATTCTCAAGTACCGTAACCCTGTCCAAGCCACTGGCAGAGTGTGTCTCAGAGAGGTTTATGCACAAGGAGCAAATGTAAAGCCGTATGTCTGTTTAGAAACAGGACACATATAAAATGTTTATTTTTCAGTGTTTTAAAAATGCAATTTCCCTATTCTGAAATAATACTGGTGTTCTGCTATGGATCTGGCATAATGATGATGTAAAGTGTAGTGAGAACCTTTCCTTAAAATATGGCCTGCAGAAACCCCAAAACATCTTTAGTTTACTGTGTCTTAATGAGTTTTTTAATATCCCTTTACATTCTGTGCCAAACACTACATAACTTCTTGGTGCCATATAAATAAACTTTAATGTATTGGTAATGAAACCACAGCAGTAAGTCTACACTCCCGGGTCTATTCACTAAAATTGGAGAATAGTATGAAGAGGTCAACTTGCACTTTACAAGTCGAACTCCCAAGTCGACCTCCTCATGATATACACAAAAGGAAACTCTACCTCCCTCTCCCTCCCCCTCCTAAAAGTCCATCTCGAAACCCCCCTAATTACCAAAGCCTAAAATTAACTGGCCAAGAACTTGTTCAAGGTTATGACGCACCACACTGTACGGTAATATTCTGGCGGCAGACTGACAACCCCATTAATAAATCTTGGGGGCCAGGGCCACTTTCCCGGGCTCTTCATATGTGTTAGATGTATCTGGGGCCATGTGTTGAGCATGGGAGGGATTTTTTGAAATTTGTATTTACACAGAGGAAGGAATCTTTCTTGACAGACTTAGCCTGCAAATCCTTTTTTCATTTTTTCCACTGAAATGAATGGGAGGAAGTATCATCTCTCTTTCTCAGCAGGCTTCACCTAATCTCGATCTAGGTCAAGATAAGGCATAATCCGAGGAGCAGGGGAAGAGTCTGTTGGAGGTCGAGATTACCGCTAATCTCAACCTCCAATATCACATTTTAGCTAAAAGACCCTTCTGTTTTCTATGCTCAATAAGAGTTATCTGTATGTATATTCTATAAGCTGTGATGGGTGGCAAACCTTAGGAGCCTTGCACCCTATTTTCCTCATGGTTAATTTTTACGTGTCGTCCTCCATGCACACAGTATGTTTCCTATTCTATCTTCTTTATACCTTGTAGTTCACCTGTCTTCCTCTCCTTATAAGCTTGTGAACAACCTCTCTGCATTATGTATCAGTTATTCTCTGCTTTATTGAGCTTGTAAAGTATGAACTCTAAAGGCCATATGGCTGTACACTTAAAATTGCTCAGCAGAGACAAACGTGAAGTAAAGGTAGGTGATTTTTTCCCCACTTTATTTTACACATTTAGTCACATAAAAAAAAGTTGACTATGAATCCCAAGATTGCCTAAATGTTGCATAGTAGTAACTTTTAAGGTGCCATATGGGCACCACAAGAAACTTACATTTCAGATATTATTGGGTATAAACACCTAAGTGTAGACAGAACAATTTTGCCACCTCAATAGCCAATTCCCGTTGGGATGCAGAGCAGGTAACTAGATCAGTTTTGGTCATTTGCATTATATTGTACCCCATTATACAGTACAACGGTGTCTCATTCTCCACGTTACTGCTCTGCTTGGCTGTTTTATGTAGTGCCTCATTCTCCAAATTATTGCTCTGCTTATTTTATTTAAATAGTGATGTTTTACTTAAATAGGGATGTCAGTCCGCCTCCTCTATGTTCTCTCAATGGGGGGCATCGCGGACATGCACCGGTTCCTTCCTCCGTCTTTGACAGGGAGTCTGTGGCTCCGTTCTCCACCCTCTCTCGTGGGGGCAGAGTTATGGGTCTTAGTGCGACTATAAGGCATGCAGAGGGGTGGGGTTTGCGGCTGAGTATGCCGCGCCGCCCTCTAACCCCTTCAACCCACTCAGCAGTACTATAAAAACAGGCTCCCTCAACATGGTGCTTAGTTATTGTTGCGCAGTGAGCCCCTGAGCTCTGTTTCCCAGTATTGATATTTACTATTGTTCCTGCCTGTTTACTGGATTTATCATTTGACTGCATCCTGGACTCCCCACAAGGGAGTTGCCCAATGCATCTTAAACCTCCAGTACCTAAAATCAAGAGGTACAATACTTGTGTATCTTTAATGATACATTTAAAGTCCTGTGTGTGTGTAACATCAATCTATATTGGTGTAAAAAGAAAATGTAGGAAACCTTTAAGTGTTATTCAGTATGTATTTTCTACGTTAACAGTTCTATTAACTCTTTTAAGTAAAAAAAATAACTTAATAAATCTAACAAAGATAAGTGCAGAGTTGTTTTTTTAGGGAATTAGAGCCAAACAAATATATGTAAAGACTGAAGAAATTAAGAATAACCATAAAACCCCAATGGCAAATCCTTTTTTTAATATGTCGTTAAGAACTGCTTTAATTTCCAACCGTGCAATCCTGAAGAGCATATAGACTGCGCGGCTAGTGGTATGTGTAGCATATTGATTTTACCATTCCATTGTAATCGCTCTTCATCTAATATCCTGATTAATTTTTTGTTCTCTAAATAGGAAATTGAGATTGATTTTATGCTTTTTATTATCTTTACCATTCCCATAAATGCCTCAAACTGTTAAGACTGCACATCATTCACTCCTGTGTATTAAAACCAATATAGCTGTGGTCAACTGGGTCTATATAAATTGGTTTCAAAGGCAGGGGACAGGCTGAACAGAAAGGGACAAGCAATTCCAGACACGATTGCAGGCTGCTGTGGCCTTCAAAAGCATGTTGGGAGTTGTAGTGGACTGTGCACCAGACTGTTGTGCACAACCAGCTCAGGAACCAGCTTTTGGATTGTGCAATCAAGAAAATGGACCTACTGCTAGGATTCCACTGGAATGTAATGATATTACAGAATTTCTGAAATCTGAATCAGTGACCAATCTAATGTTATAAACTAAAATGAGTAGGGGCACTCATGCTCACAGGCAGAGTGACTGGGAGAGATTATTTGGGGCGAAGGCCACTTCTGTTGGACTCATAGGGCTGCAACTAGGAGCACAGTCTATAAGGTGTTTTAACCAGTTGACTGACCATCGCTGTCTGTCACTATCAGCGGTGAAAGGCAACGCTGACGCTTCATCACCGCAATCTAAGCACTGCCAATTCAGCACTGAACTCTCTGAGCTTACAAACATATACCCCCTAATAAATGAACCCCCCCTAAAAATTACCCTGATCTCCCATACAAACTCCCAACCCTAATACCAATTCCCCAACCCAAACACTAATACCCCTAATACTAACACTAAACCCCGAACCCTAATACTAACAGCAACCCCCTTGAACCCTAATACTAACAGCAACCCCCCTGAACCCTAATACTAACAGCAACCCCCCAAACCCTAATACTAATACCTAACGCCTAATAATACTCACCTTGTGTGATCCCAGTATGAACTGTCCCGCAAAGAAAGATCCGCCAATGACCTCTCGTGCGTTCAAGCAGCCGCGATGAAGCGTCCCATCCCCAGAATTTCCTCTCAGATAGAAGGTACATTGCCATGCATAATCAACACTTAAACAAATGAATAAGGACAATGATGTCTCTTAAACTTATAGCATTTTATGGGATTACATTTACATATTTAAAATTACAAAAGGAGTTTTAATCAGACAAAAGGGGTCGTCTTACTGAGTAAAGTTTTTAGGGGGTTTATTCCCAGCGTTGTCAAGGTTGGCTCACATACCAAAAGACACGTTAATGTCCAAACCCTTCATCTCACTGAGTTTAATATTAAACCTCTGTGAGTTCCTCCTGCACGGAGAATGGAGTTGGCCTTACATAATAACATAAGGACAAATCACCTTTTTTTTTAACCCTTGCTTCCTAGAAGGAAGCACGAGCTACAATATTTGTCCTGCTGGTCCAGGGTAAACCTGACATGTATACAGATATATGTATACTCTCTGCTGGTCTCACAGCTGATAGACAGTAGGTTTATATGTATGGCGTGCGCTGACAGTGTCAGCCGGCTTACAGCCAATAAGAGCGGGGGCTCATCCCATTCGTCTGACCGGTGTCTGCAGTGTGTGAACACAATAATGAGTTCAAGGTGTTGACTTGGCCTCCAAATTCCCCAGATCTCAATACAATCGAGCATCTGTGGGACGTGCTGGACAAACAAGTCCGATACATGGAGGCCCCACCTCACAACTTACAGGACTTAAAGGATCTGCTGCTAACGTCTTGGTGACTTCAGAGGTCTAGTGGAGTCCATGTCTTGACAGATCAGGTCTGTTTTGGCATCAAAAGAGGGCCTACACAATTTTAGGCAGGTGGTCATAATGTTATGGCTGATCTGTGTATATTATTATTTGAACATCTTCTGTTAACAAGGTCCTCAATTTGTTTGTATCTCCCTTCCAGTAAAATGAATTTATCAGACACAATGAATTAAAGTTTGAAATAATATGTTTTGTTTTGTTTTCTCAAAGTAAATGAACTCCCAGTTGTACAAGAAAAAAAAAGTTAACCAAAGTTCATAATTTTTTTTCATTTTATTTTTTTTGCTTTGACAGCATTCCTGGTAAAAAAAAAAAAAAATGCTTACTATTCACAAGAAGCAAAGTAACTGATATCAGTGTTCAAGGGAATGCAAATGATTTTTTGTGTGTGTGTTAAAAAAAAAAAATTGATCTGTATTCACAATGAGCTGGAGCCTGTTGGATGAAAAGAGAGAAATGCATACTCTTTTGTTTTTAAAACATGTGATAGAATACAGTCGAGAAAAAGACAGTCAAGCAGGATAGTCCCAATTTGGAACCACAATCCCACGGTTTCAATTTGTATTCTCCGCTGTGGATCCAAAGAACCCTTTCGATTAGTTTCCTGATTTTATTCTAGTTACATTTAAGTTCTACATACTGCTGGTACAAAATGGCCAATGTGATAACACTCCTACTGGAAGCTACACCAAACACTTTTGGTTGAGCTCCAATCCAGTAGTCCTTATTCTTCTTGTGCAACACAGCTAGTCTACAAACTGGCTTGTTTGGAGAGGTCCAATCTGCCCCCAACCTCACAATTTACACTTCAACTAAATAACCTGGAGAACGTGGCAGCAAGTAAAGTTAACACTCTCAGCACAGAGCAAACAGGCAAAAAGGAAAGTATTGCTCTGCTACATTTGTCATATCATGGTTATCAAATAGATGTAAATAGAATGCTTTGTATCCCCAAGAATATGGACAAAAAGTGCAGAATAGAAATACGAGGTTTTGCTACATATTTTGGCTAAGGCATTATGGAAGTGGCCAAAAAGGATTTTTTTTTTTTAACTGACTTCTTTAATAAAAATAACAGTTAAAAATGTAGTGCCATTTGTCCAAGGGAAACTATTAGGAAGAGACAGTCTGCTACAAATCAGCCTGTATTTTTCTCAGTGAAGCATGGAGGCAGCCAGTGGATAATAAAAAAGCCATGTATTTTTAAAAGTATGTGATATTCTATCTCCAGCTTGAATTTTCACTTGTACTCCTATTGTAGAAACGCAAGGGTGTTGGGGGGTGGGAGTGGGATGGGGGGATACTTCAGTTTTTCGTTAAGCTCATCTGACACAATGCATCATGGCCCCTCATTTTTTTTTAATGCCAGCTTTTTTGAATGAGTCTTTTTGTAACAAAGAGTATGTATTGGCATGTGACACTGGTTTTCCTCTCCTTTGTTTAATCCTACCATTGTGTTTGCACTTTATTTGTTCTGTTACAGCACGATTAAATCTTGCATTGTGTCAACCACTAACTGTACACAGGGAGCATGCCACCCACCCTGCATCCATTGCCGGATGTGGCTGGGTATTGATGCCGTTCATTTATGTAAGTTCTATTGTGAGCGCATCAGGACAACTGAGGTTTGTCTCGTAATTTATTTGGTTTATTGCTTAGGCATGTACTTTTTGTTTTTCTTCTCCCCCTTTTCTTTCTGCTTACCCAGCTGTTTATTCATTGGATGCTAGGATCATGGACATTCATGTGTCTCACTGATATATTATGTGAAACATAAATAGCACAAACAACATGACTGAGCTTGATCATAATTATATTAGATATCTGGCAGAGCACGAATCTTGTTTTTGGCTGTAAATAATCCCTATACATCATTAGCTTTTCAATGCCAGCCAAGTTGTTTTAGTGGAGATAATTGTAATATATATATATATATATATATATATATATATATATATATATATATATATATATAATTTTTTATTGTATGTCAGTAGTCTGAGACTAGGGGTTCTACCTTTGCTTCCAATAAAAAACAAAAACGGCCATGCTATTACCTCCATAGACTTAACATACTGACTCTCATTAGCTGCCGGTCTGCAAGATCCTTTTCCATCAGTTCAACTCAACATTTTAGAATGATGGGAGTTGCAGTTCATTCTGCCATTCTATCAATCCAATAGGAAAGTAGAACCTGTCATCACATGAGCTCCCCCTCCTCCCAACATAATGTCAGCTATTGGGTACATCTATACCCAAGGGCCGTTCCACCTTTTTTTATTTTGATGTATTTTGTACATGATTCTTAACCCTTTAAGGACCAGGGATTTTCCTGGGCCAAGGACCAGAGCGTTTTTCAATTTTTAATATGTGGTTTTTGAAACATAATTTTCCTCTCTCTCATTTAACGTACCCATACAAGTTATATATTGTTTTTTTAAAGGACAGTTAGAGCTTTCTTTTGATACCCTATACATAAAAATGATTTACATTTTAGTATTAAAAAATACATATAAAACAGGAAATTTTTGAATAAAAAAAAGTTTTTCCCCATTATTTTCCCACTAATAAGCTACACAACTAGTGCAACACTAACCCACTTATCCCCCCTAATTAACTAACTAATAAAAAAGAAAAATATTGGTTCCCAAACCCCCCTAAACAAAAAAGACAGAAAAAGATCTCTGAAGAGTGCGATGTCAGATCCATAAAAATCATGCAACAGGCATGCAGGGGTTAAATTTTATTAAATTAATATATTAAAATTACCTTTATTTATTAAAAAAAAACTTTATAAATTGCAAAAATAAAAAAATTTGTAAAAAAAAAAAACTAAATGAGGGCCATACAGTGGAAGGAAACTTATCAGAGTTAAAAACTGTGATCAGCAATGAAAGGGTTCATTTTTTTAAAAAATTTTCTCAGCAACGTTCTTTATTAATTTATTTTTACTTACAGGTCACTCTCTGAGCTTCACTATAAGAATGTGAAGCACAGAGAGTGAATTAGAGGCAAAGTCAGTGTGTGAACACACTGACTTTGCCATCTAATTTGCATGTTATCGCGGTGATCACTCAATCACCACGATCACATGCCCGGAAATCCACCGATCGGGTCCAGGAGCTTTGCCTCGGGTGCGAGGCTTAGTCCTGGACCCGTTGCAGACTAGCTGGCGGTGCCCACGGAGCGAACCGCTGGCTAGACTGCATGACGAGTTAACTCATCATAAGGTCGCTAATGCTGCAGCTCTTATGATGAGTTAACTCGTCATAAGGTCGCGAAGGGGTTAATTTTACATCTCTCCTGTAGTTTTACATTCAAAAATGTTTCACCAGGCCCTTTAGATTCAGTGGCATCCAATAAGGATGTGCTTGGAGACATAGGCAGGACTGTTGCCACGGCAACATCATTAATTATCATTGATCTTTGACCCTGCATTTCGGACTTATTATGTACTAAATCACAAGTACCAGACTTGCTATTTTCTTTTCCACTCACCTCTTGCTCCTATAGCTTAAATTCGTTATCACCCCCCCCCCCTTCCATTCATACCTGTTTATTTAATTTCTGAAAACTTGCCAAGCTGTTAAATAGTTATCTAAGAATATGTCTTTTCTGTTTTTACATTTCATTATGAACTCTGTAGAAGTATGTTTTTGTATATTGTTTCCCCTAACATCATGGAGCCAGAGGCTGCCTAGCAACACCAAGCATGAAGTAAAAAACAGAATAAAATAAAATAGGGAAAAACAGTAAAATATAATTAACAACATCATTTCAAAATTGTTCTCAGCAATCTCCATGACGCCTGCAATTTTATACAATTAACTTGTTCATATTTTCGAATGCAAACGTGTGATTCTTAGTTATATTTAATATTATCTGTAAAAAATAAAAGTGAACCCTTTGGATTGGATGCTTTGTCTACTCTGAGCCCTCCATTTTAGAACTTTGATTCTGCATCATATGGAGTCCCCCATGTCATGGCAGTCACAGGAAGTCTAGTTTTAGAATTAGTGAAATAATAATATTACTGAAAGGGTGTTGAGGGGAGACGAACATTTTATTTCACCAGATTAGTTATAGGTTCTGTTGGGACACCAGGTTTTGTCCCTGCACAATCTATAGTTAAATCTGCTCATCTCACTTTTAATTTAGTGAAGCATTTCATTGCACTATCTTGACTATGCATTTGCAGAGACGAGTCTGGTAAGTGCCTACTGGAAAAAGAACAGAGATGGCCCTGCATAATTGGAAAAATAATGACGTTGGTGAAATCAAATGTTCACCTCAAGTCATATATACCTCACTTTTAGTGAATAGCACTCAATGACTTATGATTATAAGATGAGTTAAGGCTGCCATATCTTCCCATTGCAATTACATTTTCTATCTTGACTGTGTTAAACAGCACTCCAATATTTTGATTGAGCTTAGAAGCTTGTAAATTCTTGGCACTATTCAATAAAAGGTGAGTTGAGGAGAAATGAACATTCCATCTCACCAGTTGAGCTATACATTGAGTAGGGGTGAACCTGAATTATACATGCTTCATAGGATATCCCACCTAAGCCTTTTGATTTATCTGTATACTGTATGATATATCACCTGAACCTTTGATTTATCTGTATACTGTATGATATATTACCTGCACTTTTGATGTATCTGTATACTGTATAATATATCACCTGCACCTTTGATTTATCTGTATACTCTATTATGCATGCATCATAATATATATATATATATATATATATATATATATATATATATATATATATGTGTGTGTCTGTCCAAACTGACCAATCACACCAAACTGTATTTAACTCTACTGTTTTAATGTTTTAAATAGATTTTATCGGTCAGATAAATGACACTATTATAAACCAAATCATTTACATATAGTATTTTATATATTGTCCTCATGCAAAGATGTATTTTACAACATATATAGTATTTTATTCAAATTCAGCATTACTGTGGAAGACTATATTTGTCTTTTATATTTCAATATAAAATATACTGGCAAAAATGTTTTTTTTTTAAAGAGCAATACAGGGATTTTTTATTATTTTTACATTCTTTATTACCCCCACTCCTGCACATCTTTTACTTACATAAATGTAAATACAATTATCTTCATACACAGAGGCGTATGATAAGGTTAAATTCTAAGGCCAAGTGGGAAAAGTTGATCAATCGGCAGAAACATTCCAGTGTGATGATTAGGGCAGATCAATAAGTTTGCACTAGTAACCGTGCTCTGTATCACAATTATTGGAAAATGTGAAGCCCTATGACCAACGATATTCCAGGAGCACCACAATAAGATGCCTGTGGAGGACCAGTGATGACCCTGAATCGTTGTGTCTTTAAAATCTCTACATGAGCCTCTGTGGACCTCGATAACATAGGTGCCATGCCTGCTGAGTACAAAAGAATGTTCAGAGATCATTGCAGAATCAGGAACACATAGCCCCAGGCTCCCCAAATGTTCCCTCATGGGTATTCCTCTTTAATAAAGTATTTTTTGTATCACTACTTCGTACATTGACCATAGACATCAGTACAACAGAAGTTTTTTTTTTAATATAGATTAAAAAAAAAAAAATTAAGTGTTTTGGTAGGATGGTAAGTTACCTGGGAAATAGTGTAAGTATACTTGTTATTTAAGGGTCTACTTCATAAAACAGAATGTTAAACTATTTATCCTAAAAAGATTTCTAAAAATAAATATGTATTTTATTTGCACCATAATATGCAAGCAAAGTATACTTTTTAAAAGAAAGATCTACTTTTCATGCAGCTAACAATACTTAAATGTGTGTAGATGCACCAAATAGTTAATTATGATTCAACAAAAAGGTCATAATTGTAAAAAAAAGTTCTGGTCCTGAAGAAGTGAATGTTACAATATATTCATCCAAACAAATCAAACTATAGCCAGCAGTATAATCACGTGGCAAAACAAGGAAGTAACGGAACATACATTAACATTTTTGGGAGCGGTTAGTGGGTGGAGCTAAATGTTTGCCACTTACCCAGCGAATATGCCACTTCCTTTGGGGTGACATAACGTATAAATAAAGCATATTTTAAACCATCGGAGAAGAGTGTTTCACATGTCATAAATCTCTGGAAATGCCTGCATTTCATACATTATAATATTGAATGAAAGTACTTGTTATAATTCACTCTAAATTGGAACAAGACAATAAAATATAAAATAAAAAGAAAGCCAAATAATGATGTCTTCAGACAACAATTAGCTATCATGAAGGAAGGTTTAAAATATCTTCTTTATAGCCAAGCATGGTTTTTCCAAGAATGGTTTATGGACATGGGCAATTTAATCTAAAATAATGACAAACATTTACCAAAATTGATTTGCAGCTGGCCATTGCTGTCTCTCATTAGTTGTGTGTGGAACTGTGTAATAACAACAAGGTGCCGGAAGATATGTAATTATATACAAGCATGATAAATAAGCCATTATTACACTCTCTTACACTTTGCATTGTAATATATAAACTTATTCACTCATGCCCATGTTTCCTTTTTGTCCACTGGAGAAATGGGAGAATTGATCTTTTATAAAGCAGGTCTTGGGACACAAGGAGTCAGAGCCAAAATGGGCAGGTTACATCACACCCCATGACGTACCATGAGATTTAGCTTCAGCCTCCACAATACAGGTACATGTCAAGGATTGCCCAGGACAGTCCTGCAATTGGACTGCATGTCCCGGATTCCAATTTGGGGTGGGCGACCTGTGCGAGCGCATAGGGCGCAACACCACAGGGGACACCCGCCACTTTAAAAAAAACAAAATGTTGCCGGTAGAGACACTGGCTGGGGAGGTCTGCTGGTTAAACTCACACAGAGCAGTAAGTGCTGCTCGTGCTCCCTGCGCCTTGTAATATTGCGGGGCATCAGATTTCTGGTGTCCCGCATTATCACAGCGTGCGGGGAGCACGAGCAGCACTTACTGAGCTCCATGTGTTTTACAAACGGAGCTTGTGCTGCCCTCTTCTAGTAAGAATGGGAGGGGGATGGAGAGAACATAGATGGGCGAGGAGGGGGGAGAAAACAGAGATGAGGAGGAGGGAGAGAACAGAGAGTGGGGGAGAGACTGGAAATGGGGAGAGAGCAGGAATAGGGGGAGAGATATGGGGAGGGGAAGGAGAGGAAAAGAGAGGATGGGGGCGCCACAGAGTTGGCCCACACAGGGCGCCGAAACACTTACGGCTGGCCCTGCCTACATTGCTTACATTGCCTAAATTGGCCTTGGAAACAAAAATGTCATAGTAGAACAATATGTTTTAATTGCATTTATTATTATAGGAGCCATGATCATTTTAAAGGAGAATGTTAGGTTAAAGCCAAAGAGCAGCTAGGTCCAGCAGTAAGTTAATAATAACTAGCAAGTCTACAATATAACAGAAGACCTATCATTTTCCATGGCACTATATATGTACAAACATGCTTTCTTTCCATAATAATATTTAATAAAAAAAAAATTTCACTTGAATAACTACCTTTCCTGTTCGGGGGAGGGACATGTGTAAGGCCATTGTGGCCAGTGGTGAAATAGATATGCAAGACACCAACCATTTCTGCAAGAAACAGATAGTCTGTATCACAAACACATGCAAAGAATCAGTACTGATCCTCTCTCCAACAGCTGGTAGTGACACTGAAACCCTAAAGGGTCAATCATGAGCCATTAAGCATGCGTGGGATAGGCACAAGGCTATCCTTAATACAAGAGGGAACTGGGGACTAATAAAAGTATTTAGAAAATTGGGCAGACTAGATGGACCGAATGGTTCTTATCTGCCCACACATTCTATGTTTCTATGACCTGTTAACCACTTTGGCTTGTATCGCTTAGCCCCATGTGAAGCTAACCATCTTTTTTTTCAGTCTTCCCAGTCAAAACTAAAATCTGTTCTCCCTACTCAACAATCTTCCTATTAACGTTGCTTGCATTCTGGAATTATTGTACTTGCATTGTAGAGCTACTATCTCTCAAAAAAAAAAGAAAAATCTAGTTAGATTCAATAATCGTAATTATAGCTACTAATAAAATCCAGCAGCACAACATATCTGATAATATTTGTCTAGGTAAATTCTATAATTTCCCCAGTGAGGGATTAAAGTATGGGAAGAATATCCATACGCATAGTGTATATATAGATATTGAACATGCGCATTTCAGCTTATTTAATCCCCCAGTAGGATCCCTTATTCTCACGAGAAAGCTTATAAATCTACCTCTTTGAGATCTAGTTATGGCTTTCTCTCTCTAATTGCTAAACACGATGCCATAATTGCTAAAGCCTGTGGGGTTTTTTTTGGTTTTTTTCTTTGGAAATTTTTTTTTTAGGTATATCATGCAATCAATTGTGGCAGGTCTGTGATTATGCCTGTATTCCTTGTCAATACTAAGGAAGAAGGGCTTTCCATCATGCCAGTGAGTATGGAAGGGATGGGAATAGTTATTATTTGGTATACAATTATTCAAACGTTGTTTACAACATGCAAAACAAAATTACTTTTCAAGGTAAAGACGGGAAATTGTTCATTTGACCCTCTCTATGGAAATCAAGTCCACCTCTCACGAATGCCTAATAGAAATACCATTTCCCGACCATTCAGAACCATTCTAGATTCCTGAGATGACTTAGGTAATTATAGAACATTTAGAGACACTTTCCCAGAAATCCCCGCACAGAAGGCATGTACGAAAACATGTTGATTCATATACATTTATAAACTGAAAGCTAACAATAAAATCAATCTGGCGAGCTATTCCACGCAATTTGAGAATAATGCCAACAGAGTCACGCAGTCACACATTATTAATGGTTGGTGCATCAAATAAATTTGGCTGTGAATAACATCCCTCAGTGGCATTATAAATGATTAACTCGCTAATGAAATCATTTTCTGAGGAGAATATTGTAATACTTTCCAGCGGGAAAAAAAATATATATCCCATATACACTGTGCATCAAGAATCATCCCTTTTGGGCTAGCCGTTTGTAAAACAATAGAGTGCACATGAAATGTATATCTGAACAAAATTATATTTTAAAAATATTATGCTGCCATAATTCCTGAAGATATGCAGAAGAAACTGCAAAATTTCCACTTTCATTTTGAGACTAAGTCAAATTTGCCCCCCCCCCCCCCCCCCCCGAGTTCAAATCTTCCCCACTGAAAGTCACGGGAGGCAAAATGGTCAAAGGTGTCTTTGAGACAAAGTCAAACTCAGGTGCCGAATTTGACCATCTAAGACATTTTGATGTTGCTTACTTTAGCTTTAGTGTATGGAAACAAAACACTTTTATTATGAGTAAGGTAGCATGTAAGAGATGCTAAGTCATCCCATGGGGTAGAGCACAGGGCTAGCTGTACAAGTAAGATTACAGCAATTTATATCTTACATGTGTGTCACTGGCATTGAAACATTCAAGCCCATTCCATCAACACTTCATCTGTCATCTTGAAGAAATGTAAAAATAAAATATATATATTAATGTTTACATTTTCTTTTTTTTTTTTTTCTGGATAAGAACAGAGAAGTTATTACTATTTTGACTTTTTGGGGACTGATTTTTGCCAGCTTTGCCACTCTAACAGAAGAGAAACAAGCCTAGAAAATGTCAGTCACTGCTAGTATTCCTGAAAAAGAAAAAAGAAAAATACTTCCAAGTCCTGAGTAAAAAATCCCATGAGCTTCTTTTATCCCTCAATCAGATATACAGGGAGGTTTGTGTATATACAGTATAAAGCGGATGAAAAGCCTTCAAAGGCATTGTTACTGTTACATTTTAAACATGTACAATTTCTTTCATGTGGGAAATCAAGTTCTTTTTCGCAGTCTGAGGAAATGCATCCAAGGAAGCATACCATCTCTCAAAACTAATACACAAATAATCACATGACATCCTATTTGTTTTGTGAAAAGGAATGTTATTAAAAGAGTGCCAGCATTGATGATAGATTTCAATTCCAATAGGCGAACTTCAAGCTGTCTTTTGAATTTGTGAGCGTTTAAGCTCGCCCAGTCTCTATCGAATTAACTTCAAATGAAAATCAAAGGGAAAGAAAGAAGAGAGACACATTTCTGGCATAAACTACAATACAATAACAGCCACGGAATCATCAGTTAATAGGCAGGCATTGGAAACGTGACTATTGGTGAATGCGTAACAAATATTAATGTTTATATGACATAGGATATATTTGTATATATGTGTGTGTGTGTATGTGTGTGTGTGTGTGTGTGTGTGTGTGTGTATGTGTGTGTGTGTATGTGTGTGTGTGTATGTGTGTGTGTATGTATGTGTGTGTATGTGTGTGTGTGTATGTGTGTGTGTATGTGTGTGTGTGTGTGTGTGTGTATGTGTGTGTGTGTGTGTGTGTGTGTGTATGTGTGTGTGTGTGTGTGTGTGTATGTGTGTGTGTGTGTGTGTGTGTGTGTGTATGTGTGTGTGTGTATGTGTGTGTGTGTGTATGTGTGTGTGTATGTATGTGTGTGTGTGTGTATGTGTGTGTGTGTATGTGTGTGTGTATGTGTGTGTGTGTATGTGTGTGTGTGTGTGTGTGTGTGTGTGTGTGTGTGTATGTACAGATATAAAAGACAGGCCAACATACAGTTACATACTGATAGAGAGGTCAGTACAGCTCATGTATTAGTTAAATCCAGTTTAAAGGAAAGGAAGGGAAGGGAAGAGAAAAAGGAAAAAGGAACCGTAAAAAGAATGAAAGGAAAGAAGGAAGTGATAAAAGTAAAGAAATAAACGGAGACTTCCATTCATAGCACTGATACCTTTTTTTTAGATTGCATTAAGCAATACAGAGACCAAAACTAAATTTTCCACAGTCTATCATGATTTTATGATTCATACCATGGTGGTGTCTTAAACACTGTGATCCAAAATGGTAATAAGGCTCACTAATGTCTGTAATATTCTTCTTTTAGAAAGAAAAGTAAACCCTTCACATCCAAACCTCAGAGACAGCACTCATCTTTCACATGCGCACCAAGCCAAGGAAATATCAGGAGAGAGTAAGTCATAATGTATGCCATCTTCCGATTACAAGATGCTTTGACCTGATATTTGCTCTATCAGTCTTGAGCAGAGGCGTTGTGTATACAAACTGCATCATACGGAAAAGGGAGTAAAACAGATGGGGAGGAGGGGGGAGAAAACAGAGATGTCGGAAAAGGGAGTAAAACAGATGGGGAGGAGGGGGGAGAAAACAGAGATGTCGGAAAAGGGAGTAAAACAGATGGGGAGGAGGGGGGAGAAAACAGAGATGTCGGAAAAGGGAGTAAAAGACAAAACAGTCTCCAGCTACCTTCCTCAAGATGTATTTTAAACGCTTTTGGAGATTTGTTCAGCAACTCAACTTGTTTCATTTGTATTGTATGAAACTTTTTGAAGGGTGAGTTATATGAAACCAAGCTAAAAAAAACAAAACAAAAAAACACTGAGGATGCACACACCCTATGTATTATGGCTTATCTAATAGTCTTTGAGCTTCTTCCCATAATGCAATGCTCAAATAATACAACAAAAGGAAAAGACAATTGGGCAGCAGTATAGTGGAGAACTTCAAAATAACTGTGCAATATGGCAACTGTAGCCATAAAAGCAGGTCTCATCCCAACAAGTTCACAAATAAGAGCAGGTGAGTCCTTCATTATCATTCCATATGTGTGTGTTATTTTTAGAATTACATACATGTGTATGTCCGAAGATGAACCACAATGACTCAGTTCTTCCCATATGATTCCATATACAGAATTCCAGTACATTTTATTATTATCATATCCACTAAGAAACGACATGCTTCATTTCAACGTTTTCTGATCAGATAGTGACTGTGCACAAAATATCCCTGTTTTACATTTTCATGAAAGCCGAGATCAATGGATCCAACAGGGAACTGAATCATCCCACCCCCCCCCCCCCCCCCCAACCAATCCTGTTTCGAGCAGCATAGTTAGAATTACAAGAAGAAAAATAGAAGCATCTGCTAATAACTTTATTAAGCTGGATCAAACAGGATTATCAAAGCGTCAAGTGGCACTTTTGTACAAAAGCTCGGCTCTACAGCCTAGTCGATTACTTAATACACTTGCATGAGTTTTTTCAGAATAGTTTGTTAATTTTAATGTGTGTACATTTCTGGGCGGTTTTTCATGTGTGTGTTTATGATAAACACATTTCTGCAGTATTACAAGGATATCTATCAGTTAATTCACACATTAAGATTTTTAGGCCACAAAGTAATGCAGGATAAAAAAAAACTTGATAAGTCCATCAAGTTCAACCCTTCAGTCCATCATTCCTGCCTTTGATCCAAAAGAAGGGAAAAAAAACCCTAATTAACCTGCTTCTCAAAATTTGCCATTTAGAGTGAAAAAAAACCCATTATTTTCTGTATTAAGTAAACACATTCTCCTTGGATCAAGAAGCTCTAAAATATTACTGTTTATTCCATTATTGGTTGCCCTGTCTGACCTGCGTTTTGAAAAAAAAAAAAATCTAGACTGTTTTTGAAGGCATTTGTTGCATTTGCTATGACCACCCCTCTTGGTAGTGAGATCCATATCTTTATTGTCCTTACCGTAAAGAATCCCATCCTTTGTTGTCGATTAAATCTTTGCTTTTCCAGTCTCAGAGGATGACCTTTGTTATTTGTACATTTCTGTTAATGAACAGGTCACTATAGAGCTCTGTATATTATCTCTGCTGATATTTATATAATTTTATCATATCCCCTCTAAGATTCCACTCTCCTTATTAACTATATAGCCCTCCTTCGCTCTTTTTCTAGTTCCATAATGTCCTGAATTGTAGGGCATATTCAAGTCTTCCCATTGACTTGCAAAGAGATAAGATGATATCTTCCTCCCGTGAATCAATACCCTGTTTTATAGTTGGTAATATCTTACTGGCCCTTGCAGCAGCTGACTGTTGTTAACTCTATTTTATACAATTATTACTAAATTGAAGCACCTTTTGATTTTAATACAGCACTCAGTCTTTTTGGGTATGAGTCTATCAGCATGGCACATTTTGACTTGGCAAGATTTGCCCACTCTTCTTTGCAAATACACTCCAAATCTGTCAGATTGCGAGGGCATCTCCTGTGCACAGCCCTCTTCAGATCACCCCACAGATTTTCAATCAGATTCAGGTCTGAGCTCTGGCTGGGCCATTCCAAAACTTTAATCTTCTTCTGGTGAAGCCATTCCTTTGTTGGTTTGGATGTATGCTTTGGGTTGTTGTCATGCTGAAAGAAGAAGTTCCTCTTCATGTTCAGCCTTTTAGCAGAAGCCTGAAGGTTTTGTGCCAATATTGACTGGTATTTGGAACTGTTCATAATTCCCTCTATCTTACCTAAGGCCCCAGTTCCAGCTGAAGAAAAACAGCCCCAAAGCATGATGCTGCCACCACCATGCGTCACTGTGGGTATGGTGTTCTTTTGGTGATGTGCAGTGTTGTTTTTGCGCCAAACATATCTTTTGGAATTATGGCCAAAAAGTTCAACCTTGGTTTCATCAGACCATAACACCTTTTCCCACATGCTTTTGGGAGACATCATATGTGTTTTTGCAAAATGTAGCCTGGCTTGGATGTTTTTCTTCGTAAGAAAAGTCTTGCCACTCTACCCCATAGCCCAGACATATGAAGAATATGGATTGTTGTCACATGTACCACACAGCCAGATATTCTTGCAGCTCCTTTAATGTTGCTGTAGGCCTCTTGGTAGCCTCCCAGACCAGTTTTCTTCTCGTCTTTTCATCAATTTTGGAGGGAGCTCCAGTTCTTGGTAATGTCACTGTTGTGCCATATTTTCTCCACTTGATGATGACTGTCTTCACTGTGTTCCATGGTATATCTAATGCCTCGGAAATTCTTTTGTACCCTTCTCCTGACTGATACCTTTTAACAGTGAGATCCCTCTGATGCTTTGGAAGCTCTCTGTGGACCATGGCTTTTGCTGAAAAGAAAATTTCAGGAAAGACCAACTAGAGCAGCTGAACTTTATTTGGGGTTAATCAGAGGCACTTTAAATGATGGCAGGTGTATACTGACTCCTATTTAACATGATTTGGAATGTAATTGCTTAATTCTGAACACAGCTACATCCCCAGTTATAAGAGGGTGTGCACACTTATGCAACCACATTATTTTATTTTTATATTTTTTCTTCCCTCTATCTAAACGATTTCAGTTTGTTTTTCAATTGAGTTGTACAGTTTATAGGTCACATTAAAGGTGGAAAAAGTTCTGAAATGATTTATCTTTGTCTCATTTTTTTACAGCACAGAAACCTGGCATTTTAACAGGGGTGTGTAGACTTTTTACATCCACTGTATATAACCTCATTTGTCACTTTCTTGCGCTGCAAGGGTAGACTGTATTACCTTAACTAATTGTGTGTCATTACATTAGATAGCATTAACATGTATTTATATAGCTCCAACCATTTATGTAGTGCTAGGTGCAGAGCATAGTAGAGAACTACATACTAAGACAAATTAGAACATACTTTCATATGAGGTAGAGAGCCCTGCTGGCAAGCTTACAATCTAGGGGGAATGGGGTACATGAAACACATAAAGGAGTGAAGAGGTCAGAGGGAATGTAGCTGTAGTAACAGTAATGTGGATGGTTGGCGCTAGATGGGTTTGGCCAAAGATTAATTGTGTGTGTTCTAGCTGTATTAGTTGTAAGCTATCTGATACTAACAGTGATTGAGGACAGCGAGAGCTAGGTGTGATTAGCTAGAGGTAAATTAACAGGTATTCTAGTGGGATGGATAGTACGCTCCCTTAAAGAGATGAGTTTTATTGGGATTTGTATTTTCCAAACATAACATACAGAGGGACTTTTTAAAGTTTGAGAAGAAAGTAGAGAGCTGGTTGCTGTCATGTCATCAGCAAACATTGAGACATGGCTCTCAACACAACTGGGAGATCATTAATAAACAAATTAAAAATCTGATGACCTAAGACAAACCCTTGAGGAATTCCACTTAATTTGGCTAGTTTGAGGATTTCCCATTTACACCAACTCTCTGCATTCCCTCTTTTAGCCAGTTTTCAATCCACATACATAAGTTTGCCCACAAGCCTATTTCTGTCAATTTATAGAGTAACCTTTGTGTGGAACCATATCAGATGCTTTAGCAAAGTTTAAATCAATGGCCACACCTATATATAGGGTCTACTCAATAAAGACAGAATTGTAGGGAATTTAGATGGGGATTTATGGACAAAGAAGAGGAGTTGAAAATATTCTCCCATTCAGCTCCATTGGAGATTTTTTCCAACTCTGCTATATTGGCCTAAAGTTTGAAATTCCCATCTCAATTACCTGCAATTCTCTCTTTATTTAATAATTATATGTTTACTGAATTCTTAATAGAATGCTGTTAAGTTGGTTTGACAAGACCTGTCTGTTACCAAAACCATGTTGACTTCTACTAATTATATTCTGATCAAGCTGTATTCTTGAATGTAAACCTGCGGCAACCCTTCAAATAATTTCCCCACTGCAGATGTCAAGCTCACCGGTCTGTAATTGCCCAACTGAGATTTTGATCCTTTTTTTTTTTTTTTTAATATGGGCACCACATCCGCCTTGCGCCGGTCTTTTGGCACTATACCTGAACTGAAAGATCAAAAATATGATTTTGATGTTAATAACGAATTACAAGATAAAAGCTCAAATAATTAGTGTTTGAATGAAATAAGGTTGCATTGTACACTGTAACACAATCAATAAATTGTGGGGGGTTGTCTCATAAAAAATAATTATTTGTTTTTAAAAATGTGTGTGATCTTAACTCTTTAAGAACCTATGATGGTCCATGTCATTATAACAATCCAGTCTGTTCTATCTCTTGTTGGATCGATCACAGTCCCTATTTGTCTTAAATAGCTGCCAGTGTATGATCAGTCATTGTGTGTGTCAAACCCACAATAACACTGATAGACCCCTTAAATGAACCCATTTAATAGAGTGACAATGAATAGATCCCATTAAGTGGTTTTTGAGAATAAATGCTGAGGTTAAATTTGAAGGGAACATTTTGGCAAAACAATTGACTGAAAGACTGGATGAAGTGTAAACATTTTAATTATAAATGCTTTAATGCAAAATACAACTAAAATACTTTATTAAGCCTTGCTTGCTTGCATAGCTCTATAAGGGGGGCATGTTGGGTCACATTGGGAATACCCATCTGACCCAACATGCCTTTTCCCTGAAAGAACTATATAAGAGAGCTCAATACGATTCTTTCATTAAAGCGTTTCTAATTAACATGCCTACACTTCATTTCCATCATTCCATCTTTCAATAAAGCTTTTTGCTGAAAGTTTTCCTTTAAATTTAACCTGAACATTTATTCCCCAAAACAACTTAATGGGTTATATTCCATGTGACTCTATGTCATTGGTCTATTCAATGACCTCAGTTAATTCATCACCCAAGTCTCCCTATTTAGAAGGGACAGTTCCTATTTCTACCCCAAATCTCTCTGTCCCTCTTGTGGTGATCTACTTTTCAAGGAGCTCAGAATTTGAGATGCGTATTCCAGAGCTCCAAAGTAATACAACTCATCACATAGTGTGCTTAAAATTCAGTAAATGTGTTTATAAATTAGTTTTTGTACATGAAAATGCATTACTCTTATTGTATATGTCTTACCCAATTACACAACCGTCTCTCAACTGGCCATTAAGTCACCTAAAAATTCCTCTCCCAAAACTACACAGTAGCTACACAATTAGTCACATCCCCCCAAAACAAGTGTCCCTCTATGGACAGTTTTAAAAAATGTTGGGAGGTATGTCATTGTATACTATAGTCTGCAATAGACAATGTGCGTTAAAACACAGTGTCAAGTGAACCCAATGGATGTTATACCGGCTTTGGTGAGAATGATGTAAAAACGTGGCTAATCTCCCATCACAATCTTTTTTTATGTTAATCCTAAATAGTGTTATAATATCATGTCATTTATAATTGGATCTCCACCTATAATGACGCCATTATTTTGGAGAAGGTTTTGGGTATCCACTATTGGTTGCATTTGTGACCAGACATAAAAGTGAATTCTAACATTTGGAAATATCTTATGCAAATCCATTTTAAGTATGTATGAAAACAAATCATTAAAGGAATGAATATTACAAGTTGATTTACTTGAGCTTTAAGCTATACATGGTATGCTAATAGAGATATATTGTCAAATTATCTACATCTACATTTTAATTGTTCAATTAATTACTTGCAAAATAACCCCTAAAGCTATATGATCCTATGCCAGCTGCTCATTGTAGAAGAGTTATATATGCAGTTTCTACACATTTCTTGTCTTCTGACACTTAAAATGTATACTAATTAATTAAAAAGTAGTGTCTGCTACAGTGGGCCTTGAGAGAAAATGGATTTGATTGCAGTTAGTGTTACCTTTTGGTGGATCAACATAGAGACTTTCAGTTCACTGCTAATGTGTTTCACAGTGCGATAGTGTAAATTTGAGCCGAGTTCCATTTTTCTTGCTGCACAATAAGTAACTATATCAAGGTATTTGAACCAGAAGAGTACACTGAGATATTCCCTTGTTACCAAATACTTCCTAAAAATGTTAATATTGTCCTATCGTCACAACCTGGGATAACAGACCA
Organism: Pelodytes ibericus; assembly: GCA_036172795.1. Classification (NCBI taxonomy): domain Eukaryota; kingdom Metazoa; phylum Chordata; class Amphibia; order Anura; family Pelodytidae; genus Pelodytes; species Pelodytes ibericus. The sequence goes on from CM069861.1 coordinate 190,977,039, forward strand.
TGGAGGAGCCTTGTTGAAGGGCATATCGTGTGGGGTCTGTTTGCCCTCCACGATTCATAACTCAGGACCAGAGCGAACTTCAGACAGGAATGGCAGCTGAGGACAGGACTGGAAGCCATCTAAGCAGGGCGCTGGACTGGGATCTGAGAACAGACTGAGACAGGACTGGCAGCTTAGGACAAGACTGGATATTGATACTTTGGAGAGAGTTCAGAGAAGGGCTACTAAACTGGTTCATGGGTTGAAGGATAAAACTTACCAGGAAAGGTTAAAGCATCATTCTATGTTTCTATGTTTCTAAGACTGGAAGCCATCTAAGCAGGGCACTGGACTGGGAGCTGAGAACAGACTGAGAAAGGACTGGTAGCTGAGGGCAGGACTGGAAGCAGTCTAAGCCTTGCACTGGACTGGGAGCTGAGAATAGACTGAAACAGGACTAGTAGCTGAGGGCAGGACTGGAAGCTGTCTAAGCAGGGCACTGGACTGGGAGCTGAGAATAGACTGAGACAGGACTGGAAGCTGTCTAAGCAGGGCACTGGACTGGGAGCTGATAATAGACAGAGACAGGACTGGTAGCTGAGGGCAGTACTGGAAGCCGTCTAAGCAGGGCACTGGACTGGGAGCTGAGAATAGACTGAGACAGGACTGGTAGCTGAGGAGAGGACTGGAAGCCGTCTAAGTAGGGTGCTGGACTGGGAGCTGAGAACAGACTGGTAGCTGCTGCAACAGGATAGGAATCAGAACAGTGCTTTTCACCTGAATGGAATTATACCCTATTGTTGAGCCTCAGGCAATTTACCACCCAGGACTGATAACACACACTGAAGCAGGATAAATGCCTACAGATAAAAAAAAAAAAAATAGAATAGTGAGCAGGCTGCTGAGACATACACGGATCAGGACGAGGTACAAAGGAGGAATAAGCTTAGACGAAGTGACAAAGTAGGCAAAAATAAGAAGAAGGAATAAGATCAGGAACGCAAGAAAGGCACAGCACATGCAACCAAAGCAATGCAAAGGCACCGTTAGCTATAGGTATACCGAGGCAGCTGACATAAGAGGAGAAGAATGGAAACACTAGAATGGCGGCCACTGGAGGAAGAAGTGGAAACAGACACAAAACCTGAAAACAATATACAGGAGCCAGAAAATGGGGTTGAACTGTGACCTCTGTCACTTTAAAGATATATTGATTTAAGATATTCAGGTTCGGCTAGATGTAGTCTGTGGATAACAAGTTTAATGCGGCAATGAGGTGCATTTTTATTGTGCACATAATATAAGAGTCAATTAATAAAATCATGGACATAGTGGAAATTCATGACTTGCAACAAATAATATGGCACCTTGACCTCTAATACTTTGTCCTCTATATAAGTGTATCTGGTGAAAATAAATAAGTGATAGGCGCTAAATAAAAGTAAGTGACAAACTGTAAAAATGGAACAAAATGCAGCAAAACACTAGGGAATATGCCAAAATCACACAGCAAATGAGTTAAATTAAATAAAGTGATGCGCAGAAAAACAATACTTCTGACTCAGAATAACAGTTAAATAAACAAAAATGTAGACTTCTTTTTACATGTTTAAATACAGCCATTGGATACTTCACACCCTGCTGTGTGGTTAACTAATACAACTCTTTATACAATTACTGAATTATTAATGTATGGTAATTGGTGCCATATAAAGAACTGAAAAGCAATCAAGAGTGCTCATTATGAAACGGTTAATATAAACTGTGAAAGGGAATGGAAACTGAAGTACACTATAATGGGATAGCAAGTGTTTCATAAAAAATGCAGAGGCCAAACATACTCGGAAGAAAGTCAAAGGGGGGTATGTAAATAACTATCAAAAATCTCAACTCAAGTCAAGAAAAAAAAGAAGAAGAAAACACATTTTATTCTGCATTTATTTAGCAGTGGCGGTGTCTGTATGGATCGTGCTAATTTTCCTTTGCACTTCTGTTACAAATCATTATAAAGCATTCACTGCAAATTTTATATTTATCTAAATAAATGTCACAGCTTGACACAGGTCAGGTCCTTAGTCCTTCCATAGAGTTCTATGTACAACAGTCACAAAGTTTGGAGCCAGCACTAGTGGTTGTAGAAGTCATGGCTCCTGAGCTGCAAGACATGAAGCTCTGTTCTCTCCCTCCCCCATCTCTGTTCTCTCCCTCACCCTCCTCTGTTCTGTCCCTCCCCCTCCAATTCTTACTTGAAGCGGGGAGCATAAGCTCCATGTTTTAAACACACACAGAGCTCAGTACGTTCTGCTCGCACTCCCCGTCCGTTGCGATAATGCAGGGTATCGGAAATATGATGTCCTGTATCCTCACTAAGCACAGGTAGTATGAGCAGCACTTACTGAGCTTTGTGTGTGTTTAACACACAGAGCTTATGCTGCCCGCGGCTCCCCGTGAAGCAGAATCTGCGCTGCCTTACAGGGTGGGGGCGGACCTTCACCTTTGTGGTGTGCCCCCTCCCTTGATCCTGCGCTGCAATCAAGCAGATGGCTGGTGAGGGGAGATCTTCTGATCTCCCCAGCTAGTGCCTCTACCTAACAGGTTGCACACCCCAAAGGTTGAACCTGGTTAGGACTTCCCTCTCTTGTGCCCCCTGCTTGCTTGTTCCTTTGTTCTCCTGTTCTGGTTTTCCTTTCTGTCTGTTATTATCTTCTGATCCATTCAGGGTTTTCCTTGTTTCAATCTGCCTTGTTTTTTTGTACATAAATATGCTCCACCAGTTTAAAGTCTCTTCATTCCTCAGCCAGTCCTGCTAAATGCATGTTCTATGTCTTGTGTCTGTGTTTCTGTTTAATTTTGTTATTAGTTTCAGTTATTAGCTGTTTTTATTGGTGTTAGGGACTTGCCTATTGTGCGGTAGTTGGATGCTGGTGGGACGCTTATCATCTAATGACCATTTGATGTAACTAAACACTCACCGTGTCCATCTTTGAGTTTCATCTTTCCTTACCCTCTTTCCCTGAATCATCTGATAATTCCAGCTCCTCTATTCTCTCCCCATATCCCAGTTCTGGATTCCTCTTATGAAGCATCTGAAGATTCCAGTTCCTCACTCTGTCCATTGGTTCCTTAGCCCTGTATTTTGTTTTGTCTATGTTTATGTCTATGATTGGTACCGTTTTCTTTAGTTCTGTTATTGTGTCCTTATTTTGAGTCCTGTACCCTGTATGTTGTATCCGTCTCAGTTTAGTCTTTACTTCATAGTCTGTCCTTTAGCCTTGTATTCCGTATGTTATTTCTGTATTTTGTTCTGTCCATCTTTGCTATCACTCTGCTTTGCCTATATAGCTTCCTCAGCCTGCAGAATTAAGCTAATTCTGTCAGCCTTATGTTCCATGCCTGCTCTGCGGGGTTTCTCCGGTTCCTGCTTTGTCTTTACTGGATACAGCAGCTGCTTCAACAGGGTACTGATATATGGATTCTAAAACCTGGGGCCTCAAGCCTCAAGGGAGTGTCTGTAAAACATTTATGGGCACTCAGGGTTCTGTGTCACCAGGATCCCATCCTCGACAATCTCAATGAACTACAAAATAGATCATGTGAAAAACCACAATCATCTTTTGAAATGCTCATGTATCTTGTGTTACGGCTGTGGATATTAATCTTTTTATAGTGTGCTTAATGTATTGAAACCAAAGTGAAAAGACCATTGGCCCTGCTGTGAGGATATACTGGCATGTGCCTTAACTGAAAACAATCTGATGTTGGCAAGTGGAAGCAAAGCAAAGCTATATCTCTGCACTGGCAGAGAGACGACTGGACCCGAGATGGAACATTGATCAGACGCGCAGGGCTAGATAGTGTAAGGCTATTATCCAGATGACCACTGCCTCAGCTGAAAGGCAGAGCTCAGAGTAAACCCGTGTGTATCTGCAAAGATACCCATTCGGTTTGCTCCAGGCAGGTGGATTTTTTGCTTCTATTAATGAAGCAAAAGTTTTATAAAGCTTTAGTTGCACGTTAATACATTCAGCGTGCTGCACTGTTGTCAGTGGCGTCACTGGGGGGGGGGGGGCTACTGGGGCTGAAGCCCCGAATCTCCCTTTCATAGCCCCGAATGGAGACTCTGACCACACCCCTTCGTGCTAGACCCCGCCCCCTTGCGCTCGATCCCCCCCCTGCATGGTGCAATCTGGATGCTGGACAGCACCAGACTCCGCCCCTCATGCTCAACTCTGTACCCTCAAGCTTTGAATGTGAGTCTGGCAGAGTGAAAGAGAGTGGCGAGTCTGGAGAGTTATGAGTGTGCATGTGTATGCATGTGAGTGGCAGACTAAGTGTGTGTAAGTTGGTCTGAGTGGCAGATTTATGAGTGTGCATGTATATGTATGTAAGTGGGTGTGAGTGGCAGAGTGTAAGTGGGTGTGAGTGTTTGGAAGAGAGTAAGTGTGTGTGAGTGAGTGTAAGCGTGAGTGGCAGAGTTATGTGTGTGAGTGGCATAGTTATGTGTGTGAGTGGCAGAATGTAAGTGGTGTGTGTGTGAGTGGCAGAGTGTGAGTGTTTGTAAGAGTGTAAGAGTGTGTGTGTGAGTGAGTGTGAGTGGCAGAGTTATGAGTGTGCGTGTATGTGTGTGTGAGTGGTAGAGTGTGTGAGAGTATAAGTGTGAGCAGCAGAGTTATGTGAGTGGCGAAGTGTAAGTGTGTGAGAGTGAAAGTGTGAGTGGCAGTGTGTGAATCCCAGTGAGATTACTAGGAGAAAATGTGAATAATTACTATTATTCATATTCAATGTGATAATGAAATGTGAAACAATGCTATCATCTCATATTATTTTTATTTTCACACTTGATTATCACATTCAATATAAATAATAGTGATTCATCTTTATATATAGTCTTTATACTGATAGCAATAAAAGCCCATACACATGGCATTAAACATCCCATGTACCTGGTTATAGTATTAAACCCATACATTATGAATGAACGAGCTGCTCATTATATTATGGGCTTTACTCATGAAAGAGAGAATTGCAGGGAAGCATGATGGGAATTTCAAACTAAAGGCTAAAGTAGCAGAGTTGGAGAAATTCTCCCATTCAGTTGAATTCCCATCTCAGTTCCCTGCACTTCTCTCTTTTATGAGGTTGGTAGAAGGAGCACACCTTCATACCTCAGCCTATTCTTCCCAGGGTAGAAGGAGCACGCCTTCATACCTCAGCCTATTCTCCCCAGGGTAGAAGGAGCATACCTTCATACCTCAGCCTATTCTCCCCAGGGTAGAAGGAGCACACCTTCATACCTCAGCCTATTCTCCCCAGGGTACAAGGAGCACGCCTTCATACCTCAGCCTATTCTCCCCAGGGTAGAAGGAGCACGCCTTCATACCTCAGCCTATTCTCCCCACGGTAGAAGGAGCATACCTTCATACCTCAGCCTATTCTCCCCAGGGTAGAAGGAGCACGCCTTCATACCTCAGCCTATTCTCCCCAGGGTAGAAGGAGCACACCTTCATACCTCAGCCTATTCTCCCCAGGGTACAAGGAGCACGCCTTCATACCTCAGCCTATTCTCCCCAGGGTAGAAGGAGCATACCTTCATACCTCAGCCTATTCTCCCCAGGGTAGAAGGAGCACGCCTTCATACCTCAGCCTATTCTCCCCAGTGTAGAAGGAGCATGCCTTCATACCTCAGCCTATTCTCCCCAGGGTAGAAGGAGCACACCTTCATACCTCAGCCTATTCTCCCCAGGGTACAAGGAGCACGCCTTCATACCTCAGCCTATTCTCCCCAGGGTAGAAGGAGCATACCTTCATACCTCAGCCTATTCTCCCCAGGGTAGAAGGAGCACGCCTTCATACCTCAGCCTATTCTCCCCAGGGTAGAAGGAGCATGCCTTCATACCTCAGCCTATTCTCCCCAGGGTAGAAGGAGCACACCTTCATACCTCAGCCTATTCTCCCCAGGGTAGAAGGAGCATACCTTCATACCTCAGCCTATTCTCCCCAGGGTAGAAGGACCATACCTTCATACCTCAGCCTATTCTCCCCAGGGTAGAAGGAGCACGCCTTCATACCTCAGCCTATTCTCCCCAGGGTAGAAGGAGCATACCTTCATATACCTCAGCCTATTCTCCCCAGGGTAGAAGGAGCATGCCTTCATACTTCAGCCTATTCTCCCCAGGGTAGAAGGAGCATACCTTCATATACCTCAGCCTATTCTCCCCAGGGTAGAAGGAGCACGCCTTCATACCTCAGCCTATTCTCCCCAGGGTAGAAGGAGCACACCTTCATACCTCAGCCTATTCTCCCCAGGGTAGAAGGAGCACACCTTCATACCTCAGCCTATTCTCCCCAGGGTAGAAGGAGCACACCTTCATACCTCAGCCTATTCTCCCCAGGGTAGAAGGAGCACGCCTTCATACCTCAGCCTATTCTCCCCAGGGTAGAAGGAGCATGCCTTCATACCTCAGCCTATTCTCCCCAGGGTAGAAGGAGCATACCTTCATACCTCAGCCTATTCTCCCCAGGGTAGAAGGAGCATACCTTCATACCTTAGCCTATTCTCCCCAGGGTAGAAGGAGCATACCTTCATACCTCAGCCTATTCTCCCCAGGGTAGAAGGAGCATACCTTCATACCTCAGCCTATTCTCCCCAGGGTAGAAGGAGCACACCTTCATACCTCAGCCTATTCTCCCCAGGTTTTTGACCCCTTTTTAAAAACAAAACAAAAAACACTTATGATGTGTGTGTGAGAGTTGCAGGTTTACGCACGTGTCTGCGTGGCAGAATATCTGTGTGTATAAGGGTGCCTGATTAAGGTTTTCTGTGTGTGTGTGTGTGTGTGTAAGAGAGTGTGTGAGTGTAAGGTTGTCTATGTAAGGGTATATGTGGGGGCTGTAAGGGTGGTTGTCTTGGGGGGGGTGATATCCCCTATATTATGGCATATTATGAGACTGTTGGTCTACTTTTTCCCCCTCAAAGTCTGGAAAATGGTGTATGCAATGTACACAAAATGTTGTATACTCAGTTATTTTGAAATCATGGGAATTTGCTCACATATAAGTGTGTGTGTGATGTAAGCTGGTGTGTGTAAGTGGGATTGTGTGTAAGGGTGTGTGTGTATTTGTGGCTGTGTATTTATGTGTATAAGTGTAACTTTGAGTAATGTGAGTTTTTTGTGTGCTGTGGTACAGTAATGTGCAGCATGGGTGTGTGATATACTCACACACTGCACATTACTGTGAGTTTTATTGCTGTTGAGACTGTGATACATTCACACACTGCACATTACTGTGAGTTTTATTGCTGTGGAGTCTGTTATACTCACACATTTGCACATTACTGTGAGTTTTATTGCTGTGGAGTCAGTCACAGACCGACACACACACATACAGACACCCGCATACAGTCGGTTACAAGCAGACATACAGTCAGTCAAACAGTCAGTCACAGACAGACACACACACACACATATAGTCAGTAACAGACAGACAAACACATACAGTCAGTCACAGACACATACAGTCGATCACAGGCAGACATACACACAGTCAGTCACATAAACAAACAATCAGTCACACACACATGCAGTCAGTCATACAATTACCAGGCGCCAGGTATAATTTCCTGGTGGCCAGGATTTGTTGAGCCCTGATATATACCCATATATACCTATTGTTCATTGGTGTCAATTATATCAGTCTGTTTGCTGCCTAGGAATGTGAGCTTATTTACTCCACTTCTATTAAATCTCTCACGGGCTCCAGCCCGGGTGTTTTGGAGACCTAGCAATGCCCCTGACTGTTGTGTCAACAGAGCACATTTTGTTTAATTAATCATCTGCAGTGTTAGACATTTTTGCAGTAAAAGTTGAATAAATCAACAATCAGAAGCAAAAAAAAAAAGAACATTCAAACAGCAAAAAGTGGCCCTAATGCAAGGAACAGAAATTGCTTTTACTCTGTGTTTAAAGTAACTACAAAAGTTTTCTCACACTAATGCAAAAATGACATGTTTGAACGATGAGGCATCTGAAGTACTGTACACGATCCCTAAAATTGCAAGAAGGATAAATCATGAAATATAAATAAATACGGACTTAAACTACAACTTAACCCTCCAATTGACGGATCAGCTTGTTGACCCTCCATTAAGGAATCAATTTGCGGGGGGAAGTAGGAAGCTGAAGTTAAATAACCTATGAGAATACAAATATATATTATTGAGTCTGCGAGTGGCAGTCTTACACAAAGAGCAAGAATGATCTAGAGTCTCAGCGTGATGTAGAATTTCTTTCAGAGATAAGCCTAGATTGAATTCAGTAGGTTCAAGAATGAGGACAGAATGTGAGAAATGGATTTGTAGTACTCAGTGGGAGGTGCAGAGAGCAGGGGAAATATTGAATTTTTGAAAACAGATGAAATGTTATGGGAATATATATATATTTATAGTAATATTTACATGTGTTTGTGTATATGTGCATGTCTATATATATATATATATATATATCGATCCAAAGTACCAGCACTCTGCCCAATTTAAGTCATAAAAAATGCCAAAACTTGCCTGGGTGCAATCCACATCAATCTACAAAATCCAAAACAGAAAAAGAATGCACTCACAGGGCTTCTAAAGACAGTCATTCAGGTTTTAATGCAGGATGATCGTCAGCATAGTTTTTTCAAGCACAAAAGCCTTGACAAAAGGCTTAACAGCCTGAAACGTCGCTGAAAAAACTATGCTGACGATCATCCTGCATTAAAACCTGAATGACTGTCTTTAGAAGCCCTGTGAGTGCATTCTTTTTCTGTTTTGGATTTTATATATATATATATATATAAATTTATATGTGTGATTGTGTGTATATGTATGTGTGTATATATGTATGTGTGTGTGTTTGTGTATATATATATATGTGTGTGTGTATATGTATGTGTGTGTGAATATATATATATATATATATATATATATATGTGTGTGTGTGTGTGTGTTTATGTATGTGTGTGTGTGTGAATATATATATATATGTGTGTGTGGGTATATGTATGAGTGTGTGTGTGTGTGTGTATATATATATATATATATATATATATATATATATATATATGCGTGTGTGTGTGTGTGTATATGTATGTGTGTATATAAATATATATATACAGGGAGTGCAGAATTATTAGGCAAGTTGTATTTTTGAGGATTAATTTTATTATTGAACAACAACCATGTTCTCAATGAACCCAAAAAACTCATTAATATCAAAGCTGAATATTTTTGGAAGTAGTTTTTAGTTTCTTTTTAGTTTTAGCTATTTTAGGGGGATATCTGTGTGTGCAGGTGACTATTACTGTGCATAATTATTAGGCAACTTAACAAAAAATAAATATATACCCATTTCAATTATTTATTTTTACCAGTGAAACCAATATAACATCTCAACATTCACAAATATACATTTCTGACATTCAAAAACAAAACAAAAACAAATCAGTGACCAATATAGCCAACTTTCTTTGCAAGGACACCCAAAAGCCTGCCATCCATGGATTCTGTCAGTGTTTTGATCTGTTCACCATCAACATTGCGTGCAGCAGCAACCACAGCCTCCCAGACACTGTTCAGAGAGGTGTACTGTTTTCCCTTCTTTGTAAATCTCACATTTGATGATGGACCACAGGTTCTCAATGGGGTTCAGATCAGGTGAACAAGGAGGCCATGTCATTAGATTTTCTTCTTTTATACCCTTTCTTGCCAGCCACGCTGTGGAGTACTTGGACACGTGTGATGGAGCATTGTCCTGCATGAAAATCATGTTTTTCTTGAAGGATGCAGACTTCTTCCTGTACCACTGCTTGAAGAAGGTGTCTTCCAGGAACTGGCAGTAGGACTGGGAGTTGAGCTTGACTCCATCCTCAACCCCGAAAAGGCCCCACAAGCTCATCTTTGATGATACCAGCCCAAACCAGTACTCCACCTCCACCTTGCTGGCGTCTGAGTCGGACTGGAGCTCTCTGCCCTTTACCAATCCAGCCACGGGCCCATCCATCTGGCCCATCAAGACTCACTCTCATTTCATCAGTCCATAAAACCTTAGAAAAATCAGTCTTGAGATATTTCTTGGCCCAGTCTTGACGTTTCAGCTTGTGTGCCTTGTTCAGTGGTGGTCGTCTTTCAGCCTTTCTTACCTTGGCCATGTCTCTGAGTATTGCACACCTTGTGCTTTTGGGCACTCCAGTGATGTTGCAGCTCTGAAATATGGCCAAACTGGTGGCAAGTGGCATCGTGGCAGCTGCACGCTTGACTTTTCTCAGTTCATGGGCAGTTATTTTGCGCCTTGGTTTTTCCACACTCTTCTTGCGACCCTGTTGACTATTTTGAATGAAACGCTTGATTGTTCGATGATCACGCTTCAGAAGCTTTGCAATTTTAAGAGTGCTGCATACCTCTGCAAGATATCTCACTATTTTTGACTTTTCTGAGCCTGTCAAGTCCTTCTTTTGACCCATTTTGCCAAAGGAAAGGAAGTTGCCTAATAATTATGCACACCTGATATAGGGTGTTGATGTCATTAGACCACACCCCTTCTCATTACAGAGATGCACATCACCTAATATGCTTAATTGGTAGGAGGCTTTCGAGCCTATACAGCTTGGAGTAAGACAACATGCATAAAGAGGATGATGTGGTCAAAATACTCATTTGCCTAATAATTCTGCACTCCCTGTATATATATATATGTGTGTGTGTGTGTTTGTGTGTGTATACATATATATATATACTGGTGTAAAACAAAGGGCACAGTACACTTCTTATTATTCTTCGGTGCACATACGGAACAGAGCAGGGAGGTATAACCACTTCACATTTAATTAAGCATACAATATATGGTTATTTGTTCATTAAGTTTAACAAGCTCATAATTGTAGAGTCTACTCTATAAAAAGAAAATTGCAGGGAACCGAGACGTGGATTTCAAAATTAAGGCCAAAGTAACCAACTTGGAAAAATTCTCCTATTTAGCTGGATTAGAAACATTTCCCAATTCAGCTACATTGGCTTAAAGTTTGAAATAACCATCTAAAGTCCCTGCAATTCCCTCTTTAATGAGTAATAATAAAATATCAATTACAGCACCTGTAAAAGGGAAAATGAAGATGTGTAATATATTTTTATTTTATGAGTTAAAAATGCATGGGCCATGTGCAGTGCTGTATTTATGACTGATACAACAGACCTCACTGAAAAATGTCTAAATTGCTTTTAAAAAGGCTTCGGGGGTGGCGATTTAATGGCACATACATGGATTTTGGGGTCCGGTAAAATGTGGGTCTGTCCAGCCATGTCTGGTGCTTGTGCACAGAATTATTAAAGCACTGTGCACAAGCAGCATTATATTTTGACTGTATAGGTCTATCAAACACACAGAGTTTGAACCCATAAGAAATTAGCCCTCCACAATCGATACAGAATTGGAGAAACTGCACTCAACACTTACAGAGTCACATGACATTGTGTGATGTCAGGACCTCACAGGTCAGGGGTAGATAAATGTGTGGGAAGCATTGAGACAGGGGTTTTCTGTGTTACATGTTACATAAATAATAGTTAAAGTGTCTAGTAAATATTTTGCAAAAACATCCATGACAACCGATGTAAACAAACCTAGATGCTGTGGACCATATTTCACCCGCGATGAGCTGTGTGCATATCCCACTGAAGGTATTTGCAGCGGGATCACCAGTGTCAGATGAGGCTACTGTGAGTGACCTCAGTCTGACATAAATTTTTTTAGCAAACACTCAAACCGCTACATCCGCTACATTTTCGTCATCCCTGGACGACGTCACATGTATCGCATATGTTGGAAGACGCATACATCCAGGGCCACCATCAGAAATTTCAGGGCCCCTTACTGAAAAAAAGAATCTGCCCCCCGGATATTTTATACATTAATAGCCCACTGATAATTTGCTCATTAAAAGCCCACTGATAATTTGTCCATTAATAGCCCACTGATAATTTGTACATTAATAGCCCACTGATAATTTGTCCATTAATATGCCACTGATGCCACTGAGCCCTGTTCCCTGTCAAAGGGGCTGCCCTCAACCCTATAAAATGGGCTGCCCTATCATAGAGCCCTTTTAGGGGCTGACCTGTCCTAGAGCACTGTTATAATTTTGCCCTGTCTTAGAGTCCTGTTGTAAGTTGTTGTTCATTTGTTCTCTTGTTCTATTCTATTTCTGGGTTTTTTCTGCTGATTATTGTTTTGTTCCATTCCAGGATTTCTCTTTTTCCTTCTGCCTTGTTACTCTGTCTGCACCACCTTTTTCTTCTGTTTGCTTCATTCCTCATTCCTGCTACAGGTATGCTTCTATGTGTTAGTGTATGTGTGTCTGTGTAGTTGTAGTTATTATATTCAGTTACTAGTTTATTATTAGTTCTAGTGTTAGGGTCTTTCCAATGTGAGGTACCTTGACGCTGGTTGGCAAGCTTATAATCGTATGGCCATCAGGTGTAACAAAGCCTTCACCATTTCCAACTCAGACAACTATGCTAGTTCCTGTATTTATGTGGGTGTGTTTATTATGTCTTCTTAATTGTTTGGTGCCCTGTGTTTATTTATGTGTATGTATTCCTTTAGGGTTCTATAGTATTGTCTTTTGCGTTTACCCTGCCCATGTATGTTTCAGTTCTGCCTTTACTGCTTTGTCTGTCCTGTAGCCCTGCACTCTGTATTTAGTTTATTCTGTTTCTACTCTGTCTGTATTTGCTCTGCTTGGTTTATTCTGTCCTAGCATGTAGACATCCTGCTATCCTGTCAAGGGGGTGTTTTATGCCTCTTCCAGTATGTCTGCAGGGTAACGTCAGTTTCAGTCTTGGCTAAACTGGATTCAGCAGCTGCTATCAGAGGGACCTGCATTGCAGCAACACGAACCTAGGACCTCAAGCTTCCGCAAGAGTGCAGTTACCCTACACCAGGTCCTTTGTCTCCATTATCTGCATCCTAACTCCTGAACTCCCAAGCCACCTGGACCCCGCTCATGACTCTAGCATATAATTGGTCAGCAATGGACAATGGTACAGTTCAATTGTAACTAAATAGTTAACTAGACATAAACATAGGACAGTATCTGTCCCATGACAAATAGTTAGCTGATCTCAGATGCTGGCACACCTTAACTCGTATCAATATACAGTTGGCAGACACTGACATGATGTGATATAGTTGCTGTGCCCTACCCTTACTATGATGCTAAGGGGGCATTACATTTGGTGAACTCCTTGGAACTTTAGTGACAGGCATTAGCTGTGAATCAGATATGCTAATAACTACAGTCCCCATGAATCTCACCAAGACAAAATAATCCTTAGTTGCTTCCCCTTAATGACAATCTACGTGCCAATCTCTCTTAGTGACATTTTTTTTACATGTGGTAAAACCCACATCATGGCTATGATGCTGCAACATTGATGGCATCTTGCCACACCAAAATGTTTCTCCCAGGAGGGCGATCACGGCAGCCATATTGGATGGCAGCATATCCCTCCAACATGGCACTGCTTGGTATGCTGGTTACATTTAGTGTTATTAGGGTTGATGTCAAAAAGTCACTTTAGGAGAAATTGGTTAGGAAACAAACAATGATGGAATTGGTTTTTGCCATACCACTTGCAAAAAAATCAGAAAAACATGTAAACATGCATTTTTCGAAACTTGAGACAAAATTGTGAAACTACTTTTATGCAGTATTTATTACCATTTGTATTTGTGTAAAAGATTTTTCAGGGCAAAGTAAGAAAAGGTGTTTTTTTTTTAATTGTTTCATCATATTTTAGGCTTTTTTACAGTAAATGATCAGATATGATGATAATTATTGCCATAAAAAGGGCTTCCTTTAGATATTAACACATTATATAATATGTGTGTGTACATTAAATGAGAAAGATGAAAATTACAGCTAAACACAAACACCACAGAAATGTTAAAACGGCCATTGTCACAAAGCATTATAAGAAATGTTGTCAATGGTGGATGAGGGACCAGCATTAGCTACAAACTAGAACAGATGCTCAGCAAGCCAAATGTCTTCCATGGTGACGACTGCACATTATAGGAAGGATTTCACCATAACAGCTGAAACAAAGGTAGAATTTAAAACAATGAAAGAATGTACATTCAATATGAGATGCATGATCTCTAAAGTGTTTGGTCCTAACGTTAAGATATCATTCAGAGAAATCAAACAAAATAACCGTAAGTTTTCGTCTGAAAGAAAAATTAAACTGAAGGCGGCGTTTCACGTGAGCTAACCCCATAGAGGGGACCAAGAGTATAAAAAACATGATAACTATACTCTCGGTCTGCGCTCTATAAACAGAACAAAAGAGCATGATAACTTGCTCTGTTTATAGAGCGCAGACCGAGAGTATAAAAAGCATGATAACTTGCTATGTTTATAGAGTGCAGATCAAGAGTATAAAGAACTTGATAACTTGTTCTGTTTATAGAGCGCAAATCAAGAGTATAAAAAGCATGATAACTTGCTCTGTTTATAGAGCGCAGACCGAGAGTATAAAGCGCAAGATAACTTGCTCTCTATATAGAGCACAGACCGAGAGTATAAAGCGCATGATAACTTGCTCTGTTTTATAGAGCGCAGACCGAGAGTATAAAAAGCATGATAACTTGCTCTGTTTATAGAGCGCAGACCGAGAGTATAAAGCGCATGATAACTTGCTCTGTTTACAGAGCGCAGCCAGAGAGTATAAAAAGCATAATAACTTGCTCTGTTTACAGAGCGCAGAACTATTCCTTCCAAAAAGCCTCAAATCCCAAGAGGTTTCTGATTAACTGATCTTGTGCTGTTCGAATAGTTGTCCTTATTTTCATCAGTCGAAGTGCAGCACCTACATCCAGTCAACAGCACCAATTTTTATTTTGAAAAGCCAGCAATTTTAGATAGGCCTTCCTTAAAATTTTGCAGAGATTGGGGAATCGTTTTTGAAAATTATAAACGACGGTTTCATTTTCGTTACTGCTACAATTGCCTTAATAAGCTTTCTGATTGTGTAATCCTCCCATCGACTGCTTCTATGGAATGGGAACAAAACGACAGAAAATAATGCTAGACTACATCTCTATTTAAGTAGTGCTGAAAGAACATTATCTCTACTTGTACTGAGCGTTAAATCAGCCATGAATCCATCCCACATAAAATATAATGAGCATTGATTATAAGCTGGGGCAGCCTCTAATTTCTGTCTCCATCATGTCATTTTAAAGTTTTCTCATGGCAAGTGTATTTCTTTCTTGTATATTTTATCTATGATTTGTATCTATCAATTTATTCTGAAGTACCCGAGAATGTGAAAATCTAACATGGTCTGTTCAGGCACTTCTTTTTTTTCTACTGTTTTTTTTTTAAAGTGCCATTAATATACTTTGCTAGTATGCCTTGTATTATGGAGCAGAATGCACTGAATAAAACATATTTCACATGGGAAATAGTACAATTGTAGAGGGATTGTATTGCAATATATTATCATGTCTATCTAGTCATTCTTTTTTAGATCACATACATATGTTATTGTGCTTCCATGTTCTATTGGAACAAGTAATAAGGGGCCTATTTAATAAAGGTTTATTGTTTGAGAAACCACACCTAAGATCTCAATTTGTATGGCTCACAAATTACATTGTCGACAGTAGTCTATCTGGAATAAACTGACACTGCCCTTAATACTGACTGTAATTGCACTGATCAAAGACACCATTGACATGGGCCAACTGAGTGCCTATGTATCACGACCAATAAACCTGGATCCCCCTGGATGACGCATTTGCCAAGGTGAACCTGACTTGGTTCTTAACCACTCAAAGCCCCTTCCCTACACTTTCTCCCCCCCCCCCCCCTTGTCTTTTCCCCTCTATCTTTCTATTCTTAACACCCTCTTCTCTCTATAAATGGGAAAGCTCCAAACCGTGTAACATACTTGTTGCTACTTTGCTTAACCGTAGCTCCTACCACCATATAATACAGATTAGCATTTACACCTTGCATACCTGTGCTCGTACAACTGAAATGTTATTTCTATTCAAACTGAAAAATTTATAAAATCTGAAAACTAAAGATACAAAAAAACTAAAATAAATGTTTATTTAATAAAGGTTTAGCTTAGGGCCGAATAAGAATGCTTGCTGAGGTTTTTCCCCTTAAATTTGGCCAAATCTCAAAATTAATTAAGGAAATTAGGGCAGACATCTAAACTTTTAAGGAGGTGATGGGAGTGCCTAGGTTTAGAAAGGGCCTGAAACATACACCATATACATTAATATGCAAACGGCTGAATTCCTGCAATTTGCAGTGATAGGCTTCTTTCAGAAAACAAAAAAAAGCAGCCATTTAAGTCTTTGGCAGAGCTACCAACCACAAGAGGAATTACAACGGCCACCATCGGATGTATGAAGTAGATCGATTGATATCGTGTTTTTGAGAAAACCAAAAAAATCCAACAGCTGTCATTTGGAGACATCTCAACACGAAAGTTTCTCAAAAACATTATATCAGTCAATCTCGTTTATACAGTCTGATCCATGCCCTGCGATATTACATTACCGTTTATTTATTTAGCGCCCACTATTTACACAGCACATTTACCGAGTATAAAAAGGGAGTTACAAACAAAATTAGACAAAGAAATTCAAACTAAAATATGAGGTTCAGGGCCCTGCTCGCAAGCCTACAATCTAGAGGGGATGGGGGGGCATGAGAAACATAAGGTGCGTGAAGAGGCAGGAGAAATTGAAGATATTCGGGAATTTTAACTGCTGAGTCACACCAGAGGTTACTAATTTGGTGGTTTAGGTGGGTGTCTTTGACACCTGCAGACTCCAGCAGCATAGAATTTTAAAATCTTTGGAGATTTCAGGTGAGTAAAGTGGCGAAGATATTGTTAATGCTGGTGTTTTGAGGGGGGAGGTTGTCATGTGGTTGACTAAGAGGTCAAGTCCCATTATCATGTGAACAAAACCAATAAAGGAAATTAAAACAGGGGATGGAGAGCATTAAGCAGTCAGAGTCTTTTTGCTGAGGGTTGGTGGGTCTGTAGTGGCTGTGTGTGTGGGTCTAAGAGACTCTAGAACCTGTATGGGTAAGTCAGAGTCTTTTTGCTGAGGGTTGGTGGGTCTGTAGTGGCTGTGTGTGTTGGTCTAAGAGACTCTAGAACCTGTATGGGTCAGTCAGAGTCTTTTTGCTAAGGGATGGTGGGACTGTCGTGGCTTTGTGTGTTGGTCCAAGAGACTCTCGAACCTGTATGGGTCAGTATGTCTTTTTGCAAAGGGTTGGTGGGACTGTCGTGGCTTTGTGTGTTGGTCCAAGAGACTCTCGAACCTGTATGGGTCAGTATGTCTTTTTGCAAAGGGTTGGTGGGTCTGTAGTGGCTTTGTGTGTGGGTCCAAGAGACTCTGGAACCTGAATGGGTCAGTCCGAGTGTTTTTGTTGATGGTTGGTGGTTCTGTAGTGGCTGCGTGTGTGAGTCCAAGAGACTCTGGAACCTGTATGAGTCAGTCAGTATTTTTGTTGAAAGTTGGTGGTTCTGTAGTGGCTTTGAGTGTGGGCCCATGAGACTCTGGATCCTGTATGGGTCAGTCAGAGTATTTTTGCTGAGGGTTGGTGATTCTGTAGTGGCTTTGTGTGTGTCTCTCAACAACAAGATATTTTATTTTCATGGACAAGAGGATACATAATGGTAGATTAAAAAAAAAAACAGTTTCATTAACAATCAGACAGAAGAACAAATAATGATTTGCTAATTGTACTATGTGACGTTAGCTCAAGTTGTTTTTTTTTTTTTAATTTAAAGCCCTGGAAATAGGGTTAATTAGCAATAACATGTATTGTGTGTGAAGCCTGGGGTGCTGCTAATTTGATACTCATCTGGAACATACAATATTTAAGTCCATACTTAGCAGATTTTTGCTTGGTAGGAGGCGGATTACAAGTTTCTCACAAATTGTCACATTGTTAATCTTAATTATATATAATTTTTCCTTAACTGAACCTCCATGAAAAGGAAAGACAGGCAGATGAGAGATACTGTGCAATGTGTTTTGTAGCACAAACTAAAACATAGCTACACTTTGTTTTCTAGAAAAAATGCATTTAATAAAAAAGAAAAATTCAACACATTTTTGAATGAAAGACAGTAAATTGTTTCTTTTATTTTGTTAACTGTTTTTCCATTCTGATAACATCGTATATATAATTTTAGGTGAATGAGTCACTTTAATAAAAGCTTCTTCGCAATGCTGATGCCTTCCATAAGTTGTTGCATCCAAAACATTGTACTAAATAAGGATACATTTGTCAAGAAGACAAGTTACTGTACACCAGCATGCACCTAATTATTGCTGATCGATTCTCATCTCCTTAATCTAGTAAAAAACCTCTGCTTCCCCAAGGCCTTTACATTAGCCTTGGATAATATTGACAGCTTCCTGACAGGATCAATCTCTGTTCCTAAAAACCCTTTCACCTTTGTAGTCCTTTTACTTTTACTTAGCTTCAAGACCAACAGAAATCACTTACAACTTCACAGAAGGAATTAAAAGAAATAATGCAAATATAAAAGTCTTCGAAAAAAAACAAGTCCGCGTCCCCCCACCAACCTCGTGACCTCTTTCCAGTCACGCCTGCAAGAATCCACCCCCCTGTCTCTGGCGCTATCTCTCACTGCAGACTGAAAGCTTTTCCTCCTCGCAATCTTTAAAAAGTCTCTTACAATGTATCCTCTTCAAAGAAACTTGCAACTCATTCAACTAGAAAACCTCTGCTCGGACACGCCCGGCTGAGTCGACCCTCTGGTATTCAAGAGATTTATTCTTACAAATGCGGAAGGCATGCAATCTTCTACACAGTCCACCCCTTGGGAGTCATTGATCTCAACTTGTGTTCCGCTCTCCAACGGTAAAAGTCTGAACCAAGAACAAAAAACCTGTCAAAATATTTAGCATATGAACATAGATGGTGTGCTCAGTTGTGGCTTGGTTTGATTTAATAAAGATCATCAAATAATAATAACAAAGGGGGTATTTATAAAAATTCCTGCACTATGTATAATGCAATTGCACTTTTATTTTATATATCCCTACATTTTAGAGTGTGGCGGAAGAAGAAAGTTTGGCCTGATCTTCCTTATACATTGCCTTGCACAATCCCATTAGTATTTAGTGCTATGTTGGTAAATGGTGTGCACCATGTTTATAAACATAGAAACATAGAATGTGTCGGCAGATAAGAACCATTCGGTCCATCTAGTCTGCCCAATTTTTTTTTGAGTATTTTTATTAATCCCCCGTTCCCGGTCTTATAGCTAGGATAGCCTTGTGTCTATCCCACGCATGCTTAAAATCCTTGACTGTGTTTACCTCTACCACTTCTGCTGGAAGGCTATTCCATACAACCACTACCCTCTCAGTAAATTAATACTTCCTGATATTACTTTTAAATCATTGCCCCTGTAATTTAAGACTATGTCCTGATTTTCAGTGCCTAAAAGACGCTAGAACGGCATAGTATGTCCATCATTAAACAGCTCAATGCGGCTCCCCACGATGAGCTGTGCTCGGATTCTGCTGCAGGCATTTGTCTAGTTGTGGTAGTTTTTCTTCTTTTGAATATACTCTCTTCCTTTACTGTGTTGATTCCCTTTATGTATTTACCGTATTTATCGGCGTATAACACGCGCCGGCGTATAACATGCACCTCATTTTAAGAAGAAAATTTTAGGAAAAAAAACTTAAATTTCAAATGAAGAACTTTGAAGCCCAATATGCCATTTTAATATGCCAGGATATTGCCCCCAATATGCCATTTAATATGAAGGATATTGCCCCCAATATGCCATTTAATATGCAGGATATTGCCCCCAATATGCCATTTTAATATGCCAGATATTGCCCCCAATATGCCATTTTAATATGCCAGGATATTGCCCCCAATATGCCATTTTAATATGACAGATATTGCCCCCAATATGCCATTTTAATATGCCAGGATATTGCCCCCAATATGCCATTTAATATGCAGGATATTGCCCCCAATATACCATTTAATATGCAGGATATTGCCCCCAATATGCCATTTAATATGCAGGATATTGCCCCCAATATGCAATTTTAATATGCCAGATATTGCCCCCAATATGCCATTTTAATATGCCAGGATATTGCCCCCAATATGCCAGGATATTGCCCCCAATATGCCATTTTAATATGCCAGATATTGCCCCCAATATGCCATTTTAATATGCCAGATATTGCCCCCAATATGCCATTTAATATGCCATGATATTGCACCCAATATGCCATTTAATATGTCATGATATTGCCCCCAATATGCCAGGATTTTGCCCCTTAGTATGCTTGTTATTCCACCCTCCTCCCCCAGACCCCAGTACTTACCTCGTTCCTGCTCTGTCCCACGGTGCTCTGAAGCTGCGTGGCTGTGAGGGAAGCGTTGTGAGCTTCCCTCCAGCCGCGCGGTCAATAAAGTTTGTTTAAAAAAAAACACACTTTGTTGGCCGCGCGGCTGGAGGGAAGCTCACAACGTTTCCCTCACAGCCACGCAGCTTCAGAGCACCGGGGGACAGAGCAGGGACGAGGTAAGTTTTAGATTAATTTTTTTTTCGGCGTATAACACGCACACATCATTTTCCCCCTATTTTCAGGGAGAAAAAGTGCGTGTTATAAGCCGATAAATACGGTAAATGTTTATATCATATCCCCCCTGTTACGTCTTTCCTCCAAGCTATACATGTTAAGATGCTTTAACCTTTCCTGGTAAGTTTTATCCTTCAACCCATGAACCCATAAACAACCTCAAAAGTGCTTAGGGTAGATTGTGATATTCTCTGGGGTCGTTAGGGGCAAGCTCGTTTTGACCATCCCCCAAGGGATTTACTATTTCCCAATTTAATAGTACTCATTTAACCCTAACCAAATAATGAGCTTTACCATTTTGCTTGGGAAGAACAAAAAATTATTGGGATTTCTCCGTAAAGGTAATTTCTGGGGCATGTTTTAAAATGGATCCAATCAGCAGGAACATTCCATCGGTTTCCATAGCGACTGAACCCCTTTCGGAACTCTGTCCCACAAGTGACCTTGATCCATGACCCTTGTTTATATCTGGCTGGTAAGCAGTACCAAACTAAATCCACGTCAGCCTTTAATTTAGACTGGTGTTCTGCAAATGTCGGGGCTGATTTTTAAGCAATGCCGACACGCAATGTAACAGAGACATAAACAAAGGATGTTAATGTCTTCATAAAGAACTTTAATAATTGGCTGTAATGTGAAACCTTCCCTGTGTTTTACGGTTGACCCGACTATGCAATTCACAGCACCTGCTTCGCCGAACAAGATCGTTCTGTGTTTCCTGGTCTTACTGTGCGTTCGTTACTGGGCTGCTCCCCATTAAGTTCTCCAGAAGAAATGTAAGTTATTCAGCATAGCAGATTATGAAACTCCTATTAAAACTAGTGGAGAAGGTATTACACAGTTGAGTGCTTTCACTCTATTGCAAATTATGTATCTAAGTGGGACATCTTCCTCAAGACGTACATGAGAGATAATTAAAATGTTGATAGGATTTCTGCGGTAACAGCTCCGGAGTATGTTTACTGAACTCTACAATGCCCTCCGACAGATAACTACTTCTTTCTTTCTTAATATATGTATCGGATAATAATCCTCATCAAGATCTGATGAGTTGGAAAGTCCATATGTGTCTTTTGTTTGGAGAAAAAAAATTACAAAAACAAAAATATACTCCTGGAATAATACAGGCACAAATAATCTGACTTCCAGCATTACAGATGTTCAATACAAATTAGAATATGCATGCATTCTGACATTTCATATACCCCACAATTTTTTTATTTTTTTTATTTGTTGCATCTTTGAAACTAAAAAAGGGGCTCCTGAAAGGAGGGCAGGTGTATCTTCTGTTTATTCAAGCTTGTTTAAATATTTATTTTCCCAATTTACTTTAGTTTGGCAAAATGGTGCAGTCCATTTTCCCCCTACCACTCGAACAGTTGTTATCTCCCAATAAGCTAGTTTGTTGAACCAAATTCATTGTATCCCACACCCAATTTTAGGACCTAGTTCTACATTTTAATATCCTGAGTTTCACTTATTTGTAACACACATGAAGCCTTTGCTTTTTATATATATTATGCAATGCAGGTAAATCATAACTACTTTTATTAAAGGAGTTTGGACAAAATCACGTAATTACGGTATACTAAAGCTGCCCCTTTAATAACAGGACATGCATTAATTACATTCAAAATGTACTTTTTTGTATGACATGTCCCAGCAATAGATGCTCTCACTAGGATGTGTCTGGAGGTACATGATCAGATCGTCCTTCATCTCACCCACAATTCTAAACAATATGTGCACCACCTCATAGAGTTAAATGAAGGGTATCAATAAGGTACTTTATTTGTATTATTTCACTAAAGAATTTATATTTACAATGTATATTAAAGGGATATTGACTTACAGCAGCAAGATAGTATTCTTCTTCTTTTCTTATTGAAGGTCTATTCAAAAAATTTCAACTTTGGAGGTCGACTTTCATTTTGAGAATTAAGTCAAATTCATAGAAACATAGAATGTGTCGGCAGATAAGAACCATTCGGTCCATCTAGGCTGCCCAATTTAATAAATACTTTTATTAGACTCCAGTTCCCTATCTTATATCTTGGATATCCTTGTGCCTATCCCACGCATGCTTAAACTTCTTCACTGTGTTTACCCTACCACTTCTGCTGGAAGGCTATTCCCTACATCCGCTACCCTCTCAGTAAAGTAATACTTCCTGATATTACTTTTAAATCCTTGCCCCTCCAATTTAAGACTATGTCCTCTAGTTGTGGTAGTTTTTCTTATTTTAAACCCTTCCAAAAGCTAGGATGTACCATGCCGTCCTGATTTTCAGTGCCTAAAAGACGCTAGGACGGCATAGTATGTCCATCATTAAACAGCTCATTACGGCTCCCCACGTGCTCGGATTCTGCTGTAGGCATTTGTCTAGTTGTGGTAGTTTTTCTTCTTTTAAATATACTCTCTTCCTTTACTGTGTTGATTCCCTTTATGTATTTAAATGTTTCTATCATATCCCCCCTGTTACGTCTTTCCTCCAAGCTATACATGTTAAGATGCTTTAACCTTTCCTGGTAAGTTTTATCCTTCAACCCATGAACCAGTTTAGTAGCCCTTTGGCACACGACTTAGGGGAAAAAACAAAGTTCAAATCATCCCCATTGAAAGAAATGAGAGGCAAAATGATTGAAGCTATTTTTTCTCAGGTGATGAGTTTGACTTAGTCTCAAAAATAGGTTTGCTCATTTTGCCTTCCATTACTTTCAATGGGGAAGCTCCGAACCTGGGTCGACCTCCATATTCTAATTTCTGTGAATAGAAAAGTTTAAAAAAGACTTTATGGAACTAGAGAAAGCTTTTGGGTCTATAAAATGATAGTGAACCTCCAAAGTCCAACATTAGTGAATAGACCCATGAGTCTCAAAAATAGCTTTGATCATTTTGCCCCCCATTACTTTCAATGGGGAAGGTTTTTTCTATTTCTTTTTTTTTTTTCGGGTCCCGAATTTGAAAGTCAACCTTCAAAATCAACCTTCAAAATCGAGCAATTCTCAAATGTTTGTGAATAAACCCAAACGATTTACAAAGCAATAAAACTCACAGTACTGTGCAGTGTGTGAGTGTACCACTGACTCCATAGCAATGAAACTCACAGTAATGTGCAGTATGTAGCCCCCAGACAAGGTCGGGGAGTGGCAATCATGACAGGGTGCTGAGAGGATATGTCAGCCTACAGTGGGAATTAGTGGGAGGAGTTGGGAGAGTATAAAAGATAGGAACAGGAAGTTTGGGGGCCATTTTAGGAAAATGTTTTTTCCCCCATACCTGTTGTCCCACCCACCCTCCCTAATTTTTTCTGGTTAATGAGCCTTTATTTATTTATTTATTTACATGTCACAGCGTTGGCGGAAGCAAATGCAATGGCTATTTAAATAAAGTGCTGTGGCCGTTGTTTTACCCCACAGTCTGGTTTTAAGTTTAGTTATTTCTAGGCAAATACATATCCTCAATGATAGAAGCTACCATGTCATGTGAATCTATCACAGAGCTCCACAGCAATAAAACTCAGTTATGTGCAGTGTGTCAGTGTATTGCAACATTCTACAGTAATAAAACGCACAGTAATGTGAAGTGTGTGTCACAGATTCCACAGTAATAAAACTCACAGTCATGTGCAGTGTGTTAATGTATTGCAGAGCTCCACAGCAATTAAACTCAGTTATGTGCAGTGTGTGTCACAGACTCCACACTAATAAAACACACAGTAATGTACAGTGTGTGTGTGTGTCACAGACTCCACAGTAATAAAACTCACAGTAATGTGCAGTGTGTGTGTGTCACAGACTCCACAGTAATAAAACTCACAGTAATGTGCAGTGTGTGTGTGTCACAGACTCCACAGTAATAAAACTCACAGTGACACGCAGTGTGTGTGTGTGTTTCACAGACTCCACAGTAATAAAACTCACAGTAATGTGCAGTGTGTGTGTGTCACAGACTCCACAGTAATAAAACTCACAGTGACACACAGTGTGTGTGTGTGTTTCACAGACTCCACAGTAATAAAACTCACAGTAATGTGCAGTGAGTTTGTCACAGACTCCACAGTAATAAAACTCACAGTAATGTGCAGTGTGATTTTTACAGACTCCACAGTAATAAAACTCACAGTAATGTGCAGTGAGTGAGTTTGTCACAGACTCCACAGTAATAAAACTCCCAGTAATGTGCAGTGTGCGTGTGTCACAGACTCCACAGTAATAAAACTCACAGTAATGTGCACCAAAGCCATAAAACCCACAATAACCTGCAGTTAAAGCTCATGAACTCTTAAAAACCCTGCTTTTACAATGCCATCATCTGTCTCATAAGATTACATTTGATAATGTACTAACACAGCCCTTGTGTTTATCTACAAAAAATATATAATTATTTCAGCTTTTCATTTGTAAGAGGAGCTAAACATATCCTGCTGTTTCACATGTGCATACCACTCATCCACTTCACATGGAGTGTTTTTACAGAAAGACATTCAGTCTAGTTGCATGGGCAACACACATTACTATGCCACCTACCATAAAGTATCTGTTACTTACGCATCCATTTCAAGTGTTTCATTGCTGGGAAGGATAACACAGCAGTGTCCTCACCTGCTCTAGTCACTAAGAGCTGGGACGTAGCAGACAAGGTCTCACTGATTGTAAAAGGACAGATTCATGAAGTCTGCTAAGAAACTTTCAGTCTAATTCAATATTTTAAAATATACAGAATCCTGACAGCAATACACGTCGCCCTGGTAAATCAGAGATTTGTTATTAAGTTTCTTCTTTGGAAGAGGGATGTTTTACTAAAGAGTAAAAATGTTGGAACACTAAACAAAATATACCACTTTTTTAACTTTAAGATGGGTATGTTTCATTTACTGTATTAATGTTTAAGCTTGTTGTTCTGTAGCAATGTGGTGTTATTTTATAATCCTTTTTTATGTCTTTTCTTTCATGTTGGGGACTAAAGTTAGCAAACTGGAAGTTGGTATTTAAAGTGAACCTGTCACCTAAACATTATCGATAGTATGAATGTAGAGAATACAAATAAGAATCAACAAGGTTGATAAAAAAAAAAATATTAAAAAAGTATTCATTGCTTTAACAAAATTATCTATAAATAATGTTGTCAAACATGCAAGAAAATGCATAAATTAAGAGAAAAGTATATTTTAAATGTGTCTGTGGTGTCCAGTTTATGATATAACCAGTGGCTTGGTCAGGGATAGGCAAAGAGTGTATAGAAGGACACCAGTGTCAGTGGGTACGTCTGTGAAGGTCCATAGAACATCATGAAATGGTCACAAAGTCCAGTGAATGTCCACCATGAATAGTTTTGGTACCTAACCATGGGCTTGACATGCAAAAGAACTACATTTCTGTGGAAAAAGCATCTTAACATGTATAGCTTGGAGGAAAGACGTAACAGGGGGGATATGATAGAAACATTTAAATACATAAAGGGAATCAACACAGTAAAGGAAGAGAGTATATTGAAAAGAAGAAAAACTACCACAACTAGAGGACATAGTCTTAAATTAGAGGGGCAACGATTTAAAAGTAATATCAGGAAGTATTACTTTACTGAGAGGGTAGTGGATGTATGGAATAGCCTGCCAGCAGAAGTGGTAGAGGTAAACACAGTCAAGGATTTTAAGCATGCGTGGGATAGACACAAGGCTATCCTAGCTATAAGACCGGGAAAGGGGGACTAATAAAAGTACTCAAAAAAAAAAAAAAATTGGGCAGACTAGATGGACCGAATGGTTCTTATCTGCCGACACATTCTATGTTTCTATGTTTCTAAAAAAGGTGATGTCATAAACAGGAGAGTGCATGGACACATTCAAAACACATTGTATTTCTAAACATATGTTTGTAATTCAGCCAACACAATGTGTAAATCATTTTTTAAATATTTCTTATCCTTTAAATTCACAGAAAAAAAAACACAGTTTAGGTAACAGATTCCCATTAATAGAGTCAGGGACTCATAGGTTGATTTAATGTCTAAGCAATTTTGAACTTGAGTGCCCAATCCTCTACTGCACGCCAAGACAAATACCTTAAAGGGCCCTCTCAATTCAGGCATTTTTCTGCCCATCAGCCATTCCTGCTCATTCTTGCTCTTCTCCCCTTACTAAAATGTATCTTACACCAATGAGTTCAAGTAAATACTAGACACTAGAGTGCCTAATATCCATAAATATTAGTCTTAGATCATGAAATTTACTGTGTGCTCCATAACTGATGAGGATACTGCAGGCACATGCTGAGTATCATCTCAAAGGTATCCAAGTGCCACTCATGGCACCTGTGCCATAGGTTTGCTATCACTGCTCTAAGCTCTCCAGAACTGCTACCAATAGTCTCAGATTTGTTTGGAAACTAACTTCCTGTTGGGTACTAGTCCCTAGCATGAAATAAAATAACACAACAGCACATCACTATAAAACAAGTAAAAAAAGGTTAATTTGTTTATTATTAGGTGGGTTTTTTTTTTCTATTTTCGAGTTCATATAGTTTATCGATTACAAAAATACTTGTCATATCATAAGCAAGCTAAATTGTAGCAGGAATATTTTTTTCACCTCTTTCTTTCCCCCTTCCCTTCCCCTCTTTTACTTTTGCTTGTTTAAATAATATTTTTATTTATTTGTTGAGTATCAGTTAAGGAAAGGCCTATTGTTGTTTAGTGTCTTTGTTTATTGGTTAGGAAGGGGGAGTGAGTAGAGGTAGAGAGGGGGGAACTGATTGAATATGATGGAGGACTACATTGTAAGCTTGCTTTGCTTGTTTTTTATTTTTATTTTCTTGCATTATATTGCCATAATGAAACACAGTAAATAAATCCAAAAAGTGAATTATTCATTTAATTGAATGATAATGCCGTTTACCTGTATTCATATGGATATTGTTGAGTGTCGGGAGGTAAGCATGTAATTAAGTTAAATCAACATTTTTATGGTGCATCAAATGTTTATGGCCAACATTATATTTAAGTAGCAGAATCCTAAACAGGACCAGTCTTCTATTCTAGTAAATTCAATCTGTATTTGGGACACAATTCACAAGTCTTAAGTACAGGATGGAAATCAAAGATGAACATACCCTGACAAGCAGGGGTTTTAACTAACATTGGGGTCTCTTCAATGACCTGAGTTCATTTATCTCATGCCATTGAATCCCATAGAATGCAATAGAAAAATAAAGTAACATAGTAATTTAAGTTGAAAAAAGACTTAATTTCAACAAGTTGAATCATTCTACGTATTAGACATGTGCATTCGTTTTCGGACGAATGCATTTTCGGACGAAAATAGCATTTTCGTCCATTCGTCCGAAAAACGAATAACGAAAATTTTAACTAACAAAATCCGAATGAACGAATGGTTAATAAACGAAAATCATTCGTTCATTCGTCCATTCGTGCTATTGGCATTCTAAACCGAAATAGAGTCGGTTTACAATACCAATAGCATTGTACTACATTCCATAAACCGACATGAATGACTTTCGGTTTATGGAATGCATGTAATGCTATTAGCTTCCTATAAACCGAAATTGAGTTCCCATTCATACGAATAGGTCAATTGACCTATTCGTATGAATGGGGACTCTTTCGGTTTATAGAAAGCCAATAGCAGCATGTATTCTATAAGCCGAAAGTCTTTAAAACAAACGACGTTCGGTTTATAGAATACATGTAATGCTATTGCTGTTCTATAAGCCGAAAGACATTCGGCTTATAGAACAGCAATAGCATTACATGCATTCTATAAACCGAACGTCGTTCGTTTTAAAGACTTTCGGCTTATAGAATACTATTGGCATTCTATAAACCTAACTAGAGTCCCTCCTCATTCATAAGAATTTCTTATGAATGGGGACTCGACTCTAGTTCGGTTTATAGAAAGCCAATAGTATTCTATAAGCCGAAAGTCTTTAAAACGAACGACGTTCGGTTTATAGAATACATGTAATGCTATTGCTAAACTATAAACCGAACGACTTTCGGTTTATAGAATAGCCATAGGATTACATGTAGTACATAAGCCGAAAGTCTATAAACCGAAAGTCGTTCGGTTTATAGGCTGTCGGCATTTAACTATACAGAGACAGAGTCTCCATTCATAAAATTATGAATGGAGACTTTGTCTCCGTGTAGTAAAATGCCGACAGCCTATAAACCGAACGATCGGTTTATAGACTTTCGGCTTATGTAATACATGTAATCCTATGGCTATTCTATAAACCGAAAGTTCGGTTTATAGAATAGCAATAGGAATACATGTATTCCATAAGCCGACAGCCTATAAACCGAACGTTCGGTTTATAGGCTGTGGGCATTTTACTACACGGAGACAAAGTCTCCATTCATAATTTTATGAATGGAGACTCTGTCTCTGTATAGTTAAATGCCGGCTTTTAACTATACGGAGACAAAGTCTCCATTTATAATTTTATGAATGGAGACTCTGTCTCCGTATAGTTAAATGCCCACAGCCTATAAACCGAACGTTCGGTTTATAGGCTGTGGGCATTTAACTATACGGAGACAAAGTCTCCATTCATAATTTTATGAATGGAGACTCTGTCTCCGTATAGTTAAATGCTATTGTATTCTATAAACCGACTCTATTTCGGCTTATAGAATGCAATAGTACTACGAATGGACGAATGAACGAATGATTTTCCTTTATTAACCATTCGTTCATCCGGCTTTAGTTAGCTTAGCATTTTCGTTCTTCGTTTTTCGGGCGAATGGACGAAAATGCAATTTTCGGACGAAAATGCATTCGTCCGAAAACGAATGCACATGTCTAGTATATATTCACATGTAAATTGCTTTTTAAATAAAAAATTATGATATAAAAAAATCTTGTTTTTATTTCCTTTTATGTGACAATGCTGCCTCTCTCTTTCCCTTGCCCCCAGATTTGTCGCTCTCCCCCCCTTAGTGTTGTCTCTCTCTCACCCTCCCTTTGGCTCCCCCCTCGCTCCCCTTGTGTCTGTCTCTTCCCCCCTTCCCTCCCCTTGTTTCTCTCTGCCCCCCCCCCCTTGTTATTCTGTCCCCCCCTCACCAGTTTCTTGCTCCCTGGTGGCTAGTGGGGGCAGCCGGGGGATGTATGCACTATACATAATAGACGGAAGTGTCGGGCAGCATGGAGGTTGTCTGCACGATTCGTGCAGACATCCCCCAGCTGCCCGATTCTCCCTGGTGGCTAGCGAGGCAGCGGAGGATGTCTGCGCGATGAGCGAGACCTCTCCTGCTGCCGCCCGGCATGACCGCCGGGACTTCTATGATGAAGCTGGGTACTTCCGGCTTCCTCATAAAAGTCCTGGCTGTCGTTCCGGGCGGCAGCAGGGGAGGTCTCGCTCATCGCGCAGACATCCACCGCTGCCTCGCTAGCCACCAGGGAGAATCGGGCAGCTGGGGGATGTCTGCACGAATCGTGCAGACAACCTCCATGCTGCCCGACACTTCCGTCTATTATGTATAGTGCATACATCCCCCGGCTGCCCCCACTAGCCACCAGGGAGCAAGAAACAGGTGAGGGGGGGACAGAATAACAAGGGGGGGGGGCAGAGAGAAACAAGGGGAGGGAAGGGGGGAAGAGACAGACACAAGGGGAGCGAGGGGGGAGCCAAAGGGAGGGTGAGAGAGAGACAACACTAAGGGGGGGAGAGCGACAAATCTGGGGGCAAGGGAAAGAGAGAGGCAGCTTTGTCACATAAAAGGAAATAAAAACAAGATTTTATTTATATCATAATTTTTTATTAAAAAAGCAATTTACATGTGAATATATACTAGACATGTGCATTCGTTTTCGGACGAATGCATTTTCGTCCGAAAATTGCATTTTCGTCCATTCGCCCGAAAAACGAAGAACGAAAATGCTAAGCTAACTAAAGCCGAATGAACGAATGGTTAATAAAGGAAAATCATTCGTTCATTCGTCCATTCGTAGTACTATTGCATTCTATAAGCCGAAATAGAGTCGGTTTATAGAATACAATAGCATTTAACTATACGGAGACAGAGTCTCCATTCATAAAATTATAAATGGAGACTTTGTCTCCGTATAGTTAAAAGCCGGTGTTCTGACAAATTTCTGGAGCAAATTCTCCTGCGCAATCGCAGGAGAATTTGCTCACTGCGCATGCGCATAAAGTTACAGCTGATAACTCAGCTGTAACTTTGTGACCACCGTGCATGAGACAGCTGCGCAACCCACCTCCCGCCCCCTCACACCCGCCGCACACCCCTTCTTACCAGATCATCGACCACAGCGATACACAGCGCATGCGCACGCCTATCCAGCCGTTTGGGAATGCGCGCGTCCGTTGTTGTGTTCTTAAGGTGGTAAGTAACACGGGGCGTCGGGACATAAGGGGGCAAGCATCCTGGTGAGGGCTGCCTCATCTTGATGGGATTTGTGATCCTCCTGCTGTATTATTGATGCAGCAGGAGGATCACAAATCCCATCAAGATGAGGCAGCGCTCACCAGGATGCTTGCCCCCTTATGTCCCGACGCCCCATGTTACTTACCACCTTAAGAACACAACAACGGACGCGCACATTCCCAAACGGCTGGATAGGCGTGCGCATGCGCTGTGTATCGCTGTGGTCGATGATCTGGTAAGAAGGGGTGTGCAGGGGGTGTGAGGGGGCGGGAGGTGGGTTGCGCAGCTGGCGCATGCGCGGTGGTCACAAAGTTACAGCTGAGTTATCAGCTGTAACTTTATGCGCATGCGCAGTGAGCAAATTCTCCTGCGATTGCGCAGGAGAATTTGCTCCAGAAATTTGTCAGAACACCGGCATTTAACTATACGGAGACAGAGTCTCCATTCATAAAATTATAAATGGAGACTTTGTCTCCGTATAGTTAAAAGCCGGCATTTAACTATACGGAGACAGAGTCTCCATTCATAAAATTATGAATGGAGACTTTGTCTCCGTGTAGTAAAATGCCCACAGCCTATAAACCGAACGTTCGGTTTATAGGCTGTCGGCTTATGGAATACATGTATTCCTATTGCTATTCTATAAACCGAACGTTCGGTTTATAGAATAGCCATAGGATTACATGTATTATATAAGCCGAAAGTCTATAAACGGATCGTTCGGTTTATAGGCTTTCGGCATTTTACTACACGGAGACAAAGTCTCCATTCATAATTTTATGAATGGAGACTCTGTCTCCGTGTAGTAAAATGCCGACAGCCTATAAACCGAACGTTCGGTTTATAGACTTTCGGCTTATGCAATACATGTAATCCTATGGCTATTCTATAAACCGAAAGTCGTTCGGTTTATAGAATAGCAATAGGAATACATGTATTCCATAAGCCGACAGCCTATAAACCGAACGTTCGGTTTATAGGCTGTCGGCATTTTACTACACGGAGACAGAGTCTCCATTCATAAAATTATGAATGGAGACTTTGTCTCCGTGTAGTAAAATGCCCACAGCCTATAAACCGAACGTTCGGTTTATAGGCTGTCGGCATTTTACTACACGGAGACAAAGTCTCCATTCATAATTTTATGAATGGAGACTCTGTCTCTTATTAGTTAAATGCCGACAGCCTATAAACCGAACGACTTTCGGTTTATAGACTTTCGGCTTATGTAATACATGTAAACCTATGGCTATTCTATAAACCGAAAGTCGTTCGGTTTATAGAATAGCAATAGGATTACATGTATTCCATAAGCCGAAAGTCTATAAACCGAAAGTCGTTCGGTTTATAGACTTTCGGCTTATAGAATACAATTAATACTATTGCCTTTCTATGAACCGAACGAGAGCCTCATTCATAAGAATTTCTTATGAATGGGGCTCTCGTTCGGTTTATAGAAAGCCAATAGTATTACATTGTATTCTATAAAACGAACGAAAAAAATTTACGAAACGAAAATAATGAACGAATTTCGTCTGAAACGAATGCACTAATGAACGAAATTCGTTTTAGACGAAATAAATAACATTTTCGTCCGAATGGACGAAAACGAAACGAAAATTTTAGTTTTGCACATGTCTACTACGTATTATTCCGGCTCCTGATCCAAAAGAAGGGAAAAAAACCCATAGTAAGCTATTTCTAATGTTGCCACTTAGGGGGGGGGGGGGGGGGGGGATTCCTTCTCGACTCCAAACGGCCTTGGATCAATAAGCTCTATTGTTGATGCTTATTCTATTATTAATGTTCTGCTTTTCTTCAAAAAAAAAAATTAGACCATTTTAAATGCATCTATTGTGGCTGATAGAACTACCTCTCTTGGCAGTGAGTTCCATAACTTTAATGTCCTTACCATAAAGGGGGGAAAGGTCTCAGGGGGTGACCTCTTGTTCTTTGTACATGTCTGTTAATGAACAGGTCACTGGAGAGCTCTTTATATTGGCCTTTAGTGATGTTTTGCATTGTGTGTTTTGGTGAGAAAGCTCAGTGGTCTATTGCACCAAATATGAAATCTGTTTAACTCTCGGGGTGGCAGGTTCAATTCCCCGTGACATCAACTCATCTCCTTAACCACCCAAGGTCATATGTAATCATTACTATTACATGGGATAATGGTACCAGAGAACCTCAGAATATCTACACACAGAGAACATACCCTTCCATGTTAACCCCTTTGAGAGTTATAGTTAAAATTGATGCAACGTATAAAGTCAGGATCTTGCACTGCATGTTCAGGTCCCAAACTTCTGTATTAAAAAACAGGTGCTGAAAATAGTTTTAAAAAAAAGCCATTTTGAGGGAGGCGCTATCTCTCTCGGACAACATTTCTGCTCTAGGGCACCTGCAATAGCAAATCAGGCCTGTCATTGTCTCAGAGTGCCTTTGTAAGGAAAAGACTAGAGTGGCGGCAGAGTGAGATGTCGTCTTACTGACTGGAAACCAATCCCATCTTCCTGGTTGATGGATTTACTGGTTCCCGCTGTATTCACGTACTTTTTGTATACAGACTTGTTTGTTTAGATTCATTTTAAAGTGGCTGAAGAAACAGCTTTACAGGTGAAATGAGATTTCAAATGCTCTGAAATAATAGACATTTAATAACAATAAAAAAATATATTGGCTTTATTAAGAAGACATTTCCCATTAAATTGAAGCATAGGCTGCCAGGCCTCCTGGCGCACTGTGTTTTATCTCTTCCGTGAGCAGAAATAGGTCTATTTATACAATGCTAGTCCACCCAATGACAGTATAATACAGCAAAATATCTCTGCGGATATTAAATATTATAATTTAACACCCGCAAAGAACATTCCTGCGTCCATTTCAATCTGTGGTGTACATTTCTTGTCCAGAAATAAATTTCACTTGATAAACAGCAGCATTTAAACATACAAGCATGGCAGTTCGAACGGGATAAAAGCTGAGTTTTAATT
Source organism: Pelodytes ibericus (assembly GCA_036172795.1). Lineage (NCBI taxonomy): Eukaryota > Metazoa > Chordata > Amphibia > Anura > Pelodytidae > Pelodytes > Pelodytes ibericus. Next base: position 191,011,132 of record CM069861.1, read on the forward strand.
TCTTTTAAAAAAACAACTCATAAACTATTCCACCCAGTTAACCCTATATTAAAAATGTGTGTTAGTCTGACACTCGGTTGGTAACAATATTGTCCTTATTGCAATGAGCAGCATGTTATACGTTTTGCTGCAGTGCCTGCAATCAAAAGGCAAGGTAGCCCAGAGTACATTTTTTGGGGGTCCTGCTCTGTCAGATTTAGATCTGTCCCAGCATTGGCTGCTGACACACATAGTCTAAACACAAGACTCCCAGTATCTGTGCAGGGCAGGTTGCTGCTCAGTCTTGTGGAGTCCCACGGCATCATATAACCTTGCCGCTATTTGGCTTTGTCCCTTATAATGTTGGAATGATGGGAACCATTGTGAATGGACATAATGTAGTCAGAGGGCAAGGGAACAATTGTCTTTTCTCGTTTTTGCAACACCTTTACTTTGCATGGCTTCTCTAGCTTCCAGTGTGACAAATCCAGCTCCCAGCCTACTGAAAGGCTCTTTCATGCCAGAGCATAACAACCCTAGTACTTTGCTATTCTTTGGGCTGTGATGGAGCCTAACCCATGAATGTGCTTATCCTAGCTCCCACAAGGTGTTGGGATTCATTGAAAGGTGCATTCGATTTCATATCCCTTTTTATCAATTCTTGACACTTTGCTCTACATGAATTATATCTCTAGCGTCCAATGTCAGGAGAGAGAATTAAAAGTGGACAACCAGTCACTAACGAATGACAAAGAACCCCAGGTACGGCACGGCTTCCGTGGGTCTGTGCTCGGAGCTCTTCCTGATTCCTGCTCGGCCCAGGTAAAAAAAAAAAAAGAAAAGCCTCTAAGCTGTAAACAAAGTCATTCCTCTGCATAAAATAAATCTGTGTGACTATTTACTTGATTGGTGTGACACCTGGAATTATGCAAGGCAGTGGATGACTAAATTGCTTTTTACATGCAAATAAAGGAAGGAGAATTATTTCAAAAATAAAGTCATATTCAATTAAGAACTGGTGATTTCATTTTAAATACAATTCTTCTCCTCCAAGGGCACTGAGAAAGTTTCAGAACATCCAGAGTTTATAGTTCTCCTTTGCCTGGGACCAGGCTGCATGTTATTATTCCATCCAATAGGAGTTGAGCCTACCAGCAGCAAGTGTTTCTGCTTATCTTTACTTTCTTCTATACTTTCTGAATTTAAAACTTTTTGTCAGGTGCATTCCTCCGTGATCATATGTCTTCCTCCACTGCTTGAAACCTTCTAGGAGAGATCCATCTGTGCCACTCCTTGCATTGAGAGACCGCCACAAGTCACTGCGCACGCCAGGACACTTATTAATATTAATAGGGCAGACCTCATCACTGCATGGGTGACATCGCTATGGCGATGGAGGACACATCATCGCCTGGGATGGCCCTCTCATCCCATTTAAGGTTCATTTCATCTCCATGCCGTTGCTCAGTTGTACCGTGACTCATGCGGATGTACCTGCTCCTAGCCTAGAACTCAAAGATAGTAAATAATGAGGGTTTTGTTACACCAAATGGGCACACAATGATTAAGCTTGCCAACCACACCAAGGTACCCACAATATGGCAAGTCCTGACACTATCCCTGCCGCAGATACAGGGATACAAAGAGCAGACAGGAGGAAAGAAAGGTAAGAAAGGATACTGAAATGATGGTATAATGCCTGTACAAGCCTGCAAATGGATTTGAAGCCTGTTGCAGAAAGAGTGTACATTCCTGCAACCTGGTTCCTCATCTCAAAAACATGACTACAGAATGCTACACTTCTATGTTTTTTTCTTTATTATCCAGCAGAGTGAGAATGTGAAATGATCTCATGAAGTAGGAGGAAATAGTCAAACAGTGAAAAGTAGAGGAACCAGAAGCTCAAAGGTGTTACACTAGATGTCAGTGCTGGAGTTAAAGAGGGCGCACAGGACATGGTAGAGATTCATAGGTAAGAAAAACACAAAAAAGTGGGAGTTACATCTCAGACCAACAACAGACAGCACTGAAATAACCTGCACTGTAGGATAGTTGCTACTTGGGAGGGGCATCACCATATTTTTATCGCTGTCACCATTAAAGAGTAGACCTCTTTATTAGCATATCAGACTGGTCCCACCCACCTGTTTTTTTTTTCACATTAGATTCATAGGTAAGTTGTTCACTCAAGATAGTTCAAACGATAGTATTAAATGAATCGCACATTTTTATTTATATGGTTTAATCCATCTTTATTAGTTAATATGTTTATGTATTTGCTAGTTCAGCCTTACATATAATACCAGATGTGCTGTAATAAAATCTCATCCAAGATCCCAAATAATTCACATTGGCAGAGGCGTCGCTAGGGGGGGGGGCTAAGGGGGCTCAAGCCCCGAGTCTCACAGTGAAAGCCCTGAATGTAAAGGGAGGAGGTTAGGGGGACAGCTACCTTACCCTACCAAAGTGCCAGCAATGAAGTGAATAAGGGTCCGTGCAATCTGCACAGACTCCTCTCTCCTCCTCCTGCTGCTTCACTCTGCCCAGGCGGCTCTCTCTGTCAGACAGCGGTCACATGACCTCCCGAGGCTCTGATACATTGGCAGAGCATGTGAGAAGAAGGAGGAGTCTGTGCTGACTGCAGATTGCATAGATTCCCTGCTGGAGAGCACAGCAAGGAGCCAGTGACCTGCACATTGCTTTCTTCAATGCCCATCTCTACCTGCTGGATGGAGTTTCTAATCCATGATTTTCACCAGGGAAAAAAGGTTCAGGTATAATTTTATTCAGTGGTTTGAAGTGGATTGGCAAATGTCTCAATGTGTTTTACAAAGAACAGGGCAAAGTCTTCTAGGGTCTGACACCTTCTGATTTCTGGTCATGGTCCGTGTCAATGTTATTTATGTTATTTTTTTAATTCAGTTTAGGTGCAATGTAATCTCCTGCCTTCTCTGGTGTGTATGATGCACAATGAGACTGACATTATGCTAATCTGGGAATGCCCATTTGTTTCTAATCAATATTGGATAAAATAATATTTAAAACAGGGTTTAAGGGTATACATAATCTCCTTAATTTTAATAAACTATAACATAAGCTGCTGTGCATAACCAAGAACCTCTTCTTAGTATATTCTAGAATGCTGTAGAGTACCTGTGTACAATCACCAGATAAAAAGAGACCCCTTTACTCAAAAAACATCAACTGAATGGGATAAACACAATTTGTTGTCACTACTGTCAAACTGTCTTGTTACGATAAACAATAATATACCATAACAAAAAATGTTATGCAGCACTGACAACAGAAGAAGAAATGAGGCCTGTGATCTTCCTCACCTCAGACCCCATACAGAGACTGCCTGGGGGAGGCAGGCCAGTCAGAGACCCCCTCACACTTAAACCCTTCACAACATTATGACTAGTTAACTTGTCACGTAGTCTAGTCGCAGAGCACACCGTCAGCCGGTCTAATACAGGTCCGGGACTCTGCCTCGCACCCGAGGCAAAGCTCTTGGACCCAATCGGGGTTATCACTTGATCACCACGATAACATGCAAATTAGATGGATAAGTCAATGTGTTCACACACTGCCTCTAATTCACTCCCTGTGCTTCACATACTTATAGTGAGTGACCTGTAAGTAATAAATAAATAAATAAAACATTTCCTATTAAAAAAAAAAAACCGTTAACCCTTTCCTTGCTGATCAGTTTGTAACTGTGATCAGTTTCCTTCTTAGTTTATGGCCCTCATTTTGTTTTGTTTTTACAAACTTTTTATTTTTGTATTTTTAACTTTTTCTATTAATAATTTGATGACAGTTAACCCCTGCATGCCTGTTCTGTGATTCTTATGGCTGATATCACACTGGTCAGAGTTTTTTTCTGGGGGTTTTTATTGGGGGGGGGGGGGGGCGGGGGGTATAATTCCTGGGTGAAAGCTTAGTGAGCATCTAGCTAACTTGAGAAAGACTGAGTGAATAGGATCTATTCATTAAAATGTGAACTGCAAAAATCAGGTTAAAATAGCAGTCAGAACGATAGGCACATTTGACTTGTTTATGCAGCTTTCTCGTTAGTGCACTGTATAGGGAATTTACTGTGTATCAGTGTGTGTGTGTGTGTATGGATTGTTCTTGAACTACCTGCAAGTTTGAGACTAGTGCAGTTGTACAAACCCAAAATGTTGATGAGAGTTAGCAATCTACATTTTTAAACACAAATATAATTCCACTTGGGGGAATCTACTGCTGCAGCATAAGATTTGTTTTAAACACCTGCTGCTGGGGACTACATTTCCCATGATCCATAGTCAGCCTTTTAGCATATTTTCTTACTGAGCATCATGCTAACCATGCTTAAATGGAGATGAAATGACATACAATACCGGTTATTTTTTCCATGAGTCCCAGACAGGCAAATTTTTTCCATTGGGCTCTAGCCCCGGATCATATAGGAACCTAGCAACGCCCCTGCACATTGGTATGTTGAACTTGAACATTTCTGAAAGTATCGGGATCTTACACAGTTGTTGAAATGCAATAATTGCTGTATTTCCGATGTGTGGAATCTTAATAGATAGATTAGGTATAAACAAATTATCCTCAAAGGTTTCTCCAATCTCCTGTGTAAAGCAACTTGCAAATTCACAAAGATAAAATTGGAAAATATATAAAGCTAATTTAGCTCGTTCACTATTCTGATGACTATAACCTTGATGCCTTAATATTTGTTATCCTTCTCAAAGCAAACTTTGGGAATTTTTTTATCATAATATTCATTAAAACAAAAAAGGTTGACCCACTATATGCCGACCCCTGAAATGGTGCCTCCAAATTGTGGATGGATTCAGAACAAATCAGTACCCGAATATCGAGCTAACCAGGTAGGTTTGGTATGCCTCCGAATATGTTCACAATTCAGAAATCATAGATAATTCCATGCTGATATGTGCCAAAACCCAATATATCGTATTTGCTCGATTATAAGACGACCCTGATTATAAGACAACCCCCCAAACTTTGGATATTCTATTAGAAAAAAAACTAAAAGCCTGAATATAAGACTACCCTATAGGAAAAAAGTTCAACTTGTATATATTCACATGTAAATTGCTTTTTTAATAAAAAATTATGATATCAAAAAATGCATTTCTTGTTTTTATTTCCTTTTATGTGCCAATGCTGCCTCTCTCTTTCCCTTGCCCCCAGCTTTCTCTCTCTCTCCCCCCCTTAGTACTGTCTCTCTCTCCCCCTCCCTTTTGTCTCCCCCCTCGCTCCCCTTGTCTCCGTCTCTTCTCCCCCTTGTTTATCTCTGCCCCCCCTCCCTCCCCTTGTCTCTGTCTCTTCCCCCCTCCCTCCCCTTGTCTCTGTCTCTTCCCCCCTTCCTCCCCTTGTTGCTCTCCCCCCCCCTCTGCCCCCCCTTGTCTTTCTACCCCCTCCCTCCCTCCCCCTTGTTTCTCTGCCCCCCCCCTCCCTCCCTTCCTCCCTTCCTCCCCCTCACCTGTTTCTTGGTCCCTGGTGGCTAGAGGGGGCAGCCGGGGGATGTCTGCACGATACGTGCAGACATCGTCCATGCTGCCCGACACTTCCGTCTATTATGACGGACAGCTGGTCCGTCATAATAGACGGAAGTGTCAGGCAGCATGGAGGATGTCTGCACGTATCGTGCAGACATCCCCCGGCTGCCCGATTCGAGCAAATTCGGTAGCTCAAACATGTCTAAAGCACACCAAATTGAAGTGGTGGCCTCAAAATCCTCATTAGAGCCTATGGGAGCATTTGTACAAAGAAGAAATACACTAAAACCCACAAAATATAACCAAATCAAAACCGGAAGATCAGATATCCAAATAAATACTTGGGCTGTCAGAAACAATTTTGCTGTGATTGAGTCTTGAATTGGTTAAAAAAACAACTATAAAGAACAATGCAACACAGGTGGATATGAGAGGACCGAAGGACCCTAACCCATGCTGCAGTTAGCAATGGATGTTTAGGATACAGCCTGTAGAAGGGTAAGTATTTGCACATAGATACATAGTAAAGATATTAACTCTTATATCCACCTGTGTTGCATTGTTCTTTATAGTTGTTTTTTGTCTGGTGAATGTGGTGCCAGTCGCTCCCTATATTTTCTATCACTAATATATATTTCACTCTTATACCAACTGAATATCTTTATTATTTATCTATGTGCAAATACTTACCGGGACAGGCTGTATCCTAAACATCCATTGCTAACTACTGAAAGGATTAATTTGGATCTGTGAGGGTTAAAAGCCGACAGTGTGTCAAAAAAGCTGATGTCTGCAGCAGCTTCTGGAAGGCCAGATCACGCCAGTAGCAGTAGTAGTAGTAATTGTTATGAGAATGGTCTTATCTTACTATTCCAAGGCTAGAACAGAGGTTTCTGGAACATCAACATATTGTCTCTGAAAGTTCTGTAATTTTCCATAAGAACGACTTTTGTAACACTATTTTACATATTACGTTTTAAGTGCCTTTTCTTGTAAAACATGCCTTTCTGCATATAGATTTAAACAATTCAAGACTCAATCACAGCAAAATTGTTTCTGACAGCCCAAATACTTATTTGGTATCATATTGTATCCATCACGTGTTGCTATAATAGATACTTCCACATAATTTATTTCATTATACAATGTTGCACAGGTGGCAGATAAGGACCTTGGAACCCCTTCAGTAATTGGTCTTTCTACAATATTAACCCCGAGTATACACTGATATTGACAATAATCTTTACTTTTTCCGGGGCAAAATTGTACCTTTACTGATCTTGCACCCCTATGTTACCCTTCGGAATGTCTATCATAAACATTTATAATTAGGGGTTTGCAAGATTTATTTTATTTCACTTACCTTGTTTGTTATTTGTGTACGATTTTAACTTGTTGCCAATAATTTAAATAATAATAATTCAGGGATATTAAGTAGCCGTACGTTGCGTTCGTGGCCTGTAGTGTCGGATATTAATAACCATAAAAATATGAATACGAATTAATTATGAATCATAAAAAAAATATGAAAATTGATGATTAATATCTATGGGTCTGATTAAAAATACCAATATAAAGAATTCGTTATGTATATAGAGAGTTTGGATGACATTTTTACAAAAGTAAATACAATGTTACAATTATTAATAAAATAATAATGAATTTATTGAATATAAAATAAAGATCAAACAATAAGCAAAATAGAGTAACAACAAAATACAATATCAATAGTTGTTAATCAGAATTCAACTGTTTGACTTATAACATATGTAAATAGGACCAAAACATGAATTATGCAGCTCTGTAGCTGTATCAACATGCATGTAGTATTATTTACTATGCAATTATATTTCTGACCATAAGATGGCCATGCATTTTATTTAGATACAATTTAAATTGATAATGATTAGTATTTAAAATTGTTAATGATATTACACCATAATTACCTACAAATTACCAGCATATACTCTGCTTAGGTAAGGTAATATTACTAAATCATATAACTACTCAAGGTGGCTATTTCTTAATCTGCCCGGTAAATGACAATGTATGTATTCTAGTTTAGACTTTAAGAATAAAAATCTTAGATAATCTCTGGAGATTAGATATAACATATTTGGATAAATAGCTAGACTATAAGAATTAATGGTTCTTGGTAATATTTATAGGATATTCCTCTGGCTTCCTTCTGCAGAAAGGATGACAGATAAACACCAGGCTAAAACATATAGATCCCAGAAATTGTGGGATTTAAGTTTAATTTACCCAAATATATATTCTAATTACATACATAAAAATTGAGATTATGCTAGAAACAAATTACCACATTTATACATTACCGGCAGAGGTTGGTTTGCAGTTCAGACTCCTTCTATTTAAGAATTGAGTGATGGGAGTTACTCCTGGGACTTAGCTCAATACTATGTGTATGGAGATGTCTATTGTTATAGTGAACATGTGCTATTAAAAGCCTCATATTCCTGAGTTCTCCCCAGAAGGAGAGAGACTCAGCCCGTTTCTAAAACATTCCCATCTCTCACCCCAATAGTGGCAGCTCTCCTAAAATCCTTCCCCCCATGTCTTTTCAGGTATCTCTGGTCTCCTATCTACACCTTCAGTATCAACTTATCAACCAAACCTTATCTCAGACTCACACCCTGTTTCTGTAACTTCTAGCCACTTGAATGGATGGGTGTGTTTAATGTAAATGAGATGATGTCATGATTTATAGCTATACTTGGATTGTGAGTATAATGTGAGAAAGTATATATGTTGAAATGTATAGAAGTGTTAATATAATTTCAAATTAGAGTAAACTTATCAATATTCTTATTCTTATCATTGCACATTAGATAAAAACGTTTAATAAAATGTATATCACACTAATAAAACAATAAAAACAATATTCTAATTAATATGTAGGATTAATTATACTTTACACGTTTATGAGTGAAGGTGTGATATAATTATATATTTTAATGGGCGATTTGAATCAACTGGGTGTATTTATAAAAACCCTTATTAGATTCTTCAAATTTAAAATCCAAATAATCTCACAGACTGTGTCTTCCGTTTCTGCCAGTTTGGGTGGGCTAGCAAGTTGAAGAGAAGCCCCCCTTCTCCTCTTGTATGTATATAGACAAAGCTGTGTCTGCCAAAATACAATGAGATATGGCTAGAGTCATAAACCTTCCACTAACAATGGCCACCTTATCTGTTCCGGTGATACTATGAACTTATCAGTAAAATATTTGGTTAGGGATGTGAAAGACTTTCTTTTAGCCTCAGGGACACAGAATAAGAACACACAGAAGGATGTCCAAAAACGTACACAAAATGGAGGCTGGTGGCATGATTTGAATATCCCTAACCTGAATCCATAGTGATGTTGTGACCACTGTTTACTGGAGAAAAAAAAAACAATGTCTGCTGACTAGCCAATGACTCGATTGTGCTGCTCAAACCTGTCCTCAAGACCTACCAATTGTCCAGGATTTAGGTATTTTCCAATTATTTTTAAATAAGATCATTGAGGGTCTTGAGGACAGGTATAAAAAGCAATGCGCTGTGGTCCAGCTACAATACAGTATAACATGACTATGACCAGCAAGGTTCAATATGGTATAATCGAGAAATAACTCAGGTGACACTTTAATATAATGAACTAAACGTGCAAATCTGAGAGATAAAACATTCTATTCATCATCGATAACTTGCAAAACATCAGGAAAATGTGGCAACACTCAAACGGCACAATTTGCATAACAATAATGTCCTATTTCATTGTCGAGATGGGTAATGAGCACAGTTACTTATAGAATCACTGTGTCTAGGAATTGTTGCTTTATTTCCGTTGTAGAAGGTGTCAGACATTACATTTTGTTGCTGTCTTTCTGTTTATTTTTAGTTTAAATTGAACATGTCTCCTCTACTTTCTGAACTGCAAACTTTTATGTTTTTTTTTAGTAGACTGGGAACATAAACAGATCTCAATCAGCTGACATGTTTTATCTGCTGTAATCTTTGATTTGTCAGTATCAACAACATGCACCTTTCAAAGAACAAAGTCACGACTTGAACAGATTTTTCCTCTGCTACAATAAAATTCATCCTATATCAACCAGTCAGTGGAACTGTCACTTTATTAAATATTATTTCTTACTGCACTATATGCCTAGAAGGACTGGAAAATTATGTGTTCCTGGTTTGCCTGCCTACTCCATTCTTTTAGAGATCTTTGCCACATTTGTTCCTCATCTGTCATGGGCTTAGTGAATGAACCCAGTTCATGCATGCAGAGGGAGCATGCCACTACATGGCCAATGATTTCTACGTGTCATAGGAAGGGGAGCAGCCATTATCTGACATTATTAAAAAACATAAGATAATACTCTGGAAATATCTTATTGCCAATCCCGTATCCATGTAAATATGTGTGTACATATATATGCATACCTAGGCATGGCCGCCTTAGGGGTGTGCGATCGCACAGGAAGCAACAACCCAGGTGGCGCCACATTAAAAAAAAGTTCGCCGGTAAAGGCACTGGCTGGACACAGCGGAACTGATGTATCCGGGGGAGGGTGCGAACCAGGTGCAAGGTGAAGTTTCCCCCCCCCATACTGAGAAGCAGTAGTGATAATGCACAGCATCAGAAATACGATGTTCTGCATCATCACTTCACGCAGGGAGGGTTAGAGACAGACATGGGATGGGGGGGGGCGCCATAAGCGTGGCCCGTACAAGGCGCCTGAACTCTTAAGACCGGCCTATGTATGTATATGTATTGAAATAACTGATGGTGGTCCACCAAAAGCTAGAGGCATCCAGTTCTTGTTAACTGTAATTAAGTATTACAAGCATCTTACAATGTAAGATGAAATGGGAGATGCTTGGTGTATTTTGGGCAAACATCCGTGAAAAATGTTTTCATGCGGTAATATCAATCCAAATAAATAAATCTGCACCCCAACCTTCCACAGAGATACCACTCTCATGTTATTTTTGGGATAAATCTGTACATTTATTTCTAAAATAACTAGTTATCCAAGCATACTTCAGGAGCACTGCCAAGAATAACTCGGGTATAAACCTGGTGGGAATTCAAAGCGGGAAGGAATGACCTTTTAAAGTGCATGAGTTAAGAATGTGTTTCAAACGTCTCTGTGGCTGTCTTCAATTTATGACATCACCATGTTGCACATTATGCAAACAACAAACTCCTGTGGTGGCATAATGTGATGTCTTAAAGGGGACATACTAGCTGTACCAAAACCTTCGCCTCCATGCTGTCTTATTAAAAACACCAGATATTTCCTCTGGCCAAAGTATGGTGAACACAAGGAAATGAGGTATAATAATAATAATAATAATAATAATAATCCAGGAAAGGTACATTCAGATATTCTCTGGCTTTCAAGCACATCCTGGGTATGTTACTTTTGCCCAACATCCATGTGATGTTACTATTATCCAATTTAATAGTACACATATCTTCCTCGGAAGGATGAATCCTGCCAGGAATCGAAACTGCGATAGGGTTGAACAGATTCTACAGATGATGCATAGATGTATGGAATAACCTTCCAGCGGAAGTGGTAGAAGTTAATACATTGATGGAGTTTAAGCATGCATGGGATAGACACAAGGCTATCCTAGATATAAGATGGGGAACTGGGGACTACTAAAAGTATTTAGAACATTGGGCAGACTAGATGGACCGAATGGTTCTTATCTGCCCACACATTCTATGTTTCTATGAACAAGTCCAACAATCTGTAAACCACAACATTTCTTGATTAAACTATTGTTGAAAAATGACAAGAGCGGCATAAAACAACAGATAGAAAAATGAATCTGACTCCTGCGTTTCTGAACTGGTAGCAAATTCCACTGAAATGAACAGACATTACAGAAATGACTGCACAGCTCAAACTATTTTACAGGTTTTACTTTCTTTCTACCGCATTGAAAGTCTAATAATTCACTTGGAAGTCGTTTATGTTTTGTTTTATTTTGCATTGAAGGCTCCAAGTCACAATATATTATGAGGAAAGCATAAAAGAATTTATATAATTACACTTTTCCAAGAGACGAGGATGATTGCTGAATGAAATGCTAACGATATAAAAAGTATATGCTTTAAATCGAGTTGGAATTTTAAAGTGCAGCAAATATTTCAGCTTTATATAGTAATTTGTCTAATGGCTTTCAGTTAGAAACTTCTGTAGGATTCCATTTTATTTAGAACTTATATATATATATATATATATATTACAAATTAATCACTGCAGTCTCGTTACAATCTACCCAACTAAAGATGAAGTACCAAGGCAATTTGTGAGGTGCAATCTACTAACCTAGTCATGTATGGGCATTTATAGAGACTACGTCTTTTAAAGGGGCAGTTCCACCTATTTTTATTTTTGGTATGTCGTACATGTTTTAAATATAGCAGAAAAACGTATTCTTACTTTAAAACAAATTCAAGTTTTACTTTATTTACATTTTAGAGTAATTAAGACTTGCGGGGGGAGTGATAACAAATCCATTTCTTTTCTTATATAATGCAGTATTTATTACATTATTTTAGATAATGTAGGTGGCACTGCTCCTTTAAACTCTTGATGACTGGATTTGATTAGCCATGTTTTATGTTAAGGACCATGGCTGTTTTAACATGTTTGGGGTGTTTGTGTTTAGCTATCATTTTCCTCTTTTTCATTTTTTGTACTCACACATATTAAATATTGTTTTTTTTTTTTCAGGATAAGAATGATATCCTAATTTACTATGAAAAAACTAAAACATGGTGAAAATAATGAAGAAGAAAAAACACAAGACTTTTTCCATTAAGAATTAGAACAAGTAGCTCATTGCTATTTGCAAAAAGACAAAAATGAGACAAAGAAGTCTTAATTCCTCATCCTTTTAACCCATTATTGACACTAGGACTTTCTCATTGCGGCTCCCCATGAAGAAGATGCTTGCGTCTTCTGGGACGCAAAAGCACCCTGCGTCACAAAGGGGTTAAATTAGGATAAAATACATATAATAAAAAATAAGAACACAATTTCTTATTGACAATAAAGTTGAAAAATATTTATTCAGGTTCAGCAAGACCTATCAGTTTTGTCTCTAAAGAATTATCCTTAAAAAAAAAAATAACAGCATTTCCTTATGTTGAAAAATCGGTGTACCTCTGAGAAATTTATTTTTTATTACTGTTTGTATCAATAAATCATTTTTTGGCAAGTATATGGAAAGCATAAAATTGTAATGACACATTTGGCAATTTATTCTATGTTCTATTTAATGTGTGTCTGGCTACCGGGTTACATAGCAGATATTGTGTTTCTATAAGGACAGTTTTACAAGGGCCTCACGCATTTTACTTATGCATTGTATAATAAAAGGAAAACTGAAGAAGCTGGGGATAGAGTTAATTTGTTTACTAATTGTAGAATATGTTTAGTCCTCAAGCTTAGTTATAATGTTATATATGTATTATATATATATATATATATATATATATATATATATATATATATATATATATATATATATCACATTAAAAACTTAGTGAGTGTTCCCAGGAACCAAGGGAGCCAGTTCTTCTCTGACAAGGGCATGACCCATCCTTTCTTTCCATCCTGTAGAAGGCAATACAATGTGTTGCATGTGAGTTGGTGGGAGCTTATTCCACATCTGCGCTGGTGACATTCAATTAGCTAATGTGACAGGAACTCTTTTCCTTCTAGCACTAATTCATTCTTAGTATTTTTGTGGCAATCCAGCAAATCGCAATGAAGCCAATGTGATCATGTCAGTGGACCTCAAATAATTCATATATAAGGTGGTTGACATGTTGTTTCGAATCTTAAAGTCACATCTTCCTTGACCATCAGTAGGATGAAGGAAGATTTGAGCCATCCGACTCTAGATTCTATACACCACACACTGATCCCTTTGAGAGATATCTGGAGCGAGGAGTGCCCAATAAGGCACATTATTTGTACCCTTTCACTGAAAAATGAATGCAATATGTTACGAAAACATAAGTCAAGTTTTTGCTTAACTTATCCTTTAATGGTGTCCAATCATTCAGGTCTATGGGTGATCTATGCTTCCCAGCGATTGGATGGTTAGGATACCTGCCAACCACCTTACTTTTTAACCCCCCAAACTCCTGTGTTGTTATTTATTTATTTTTTTAAATATTCAAGTTATTTACCTTGTAACCATAACATTTTCCGCTATTAACGAGAATTTTGTTTAGGTAAATTGCAAGTTCACTCGTCCCATAGCCACTGAAACAAAATGGAGGAATTTGGTGCTGTATTTGACTAGGGCAGTCAATGTTAGTCCCTTCTCTAGAGTAAAAGTGTTTTAGCACAGTTTAAGGGGATGTACCTTTTGCAAGATGACAAACAACATGCAAATTCACAAATTCAAACATAAACAGTGTTAATACTTTTAGTTAACTGTTGGCTTTTGCTATGGTGGCATAAAGGATATATGTAACAGTTAAAAAATTAACTCAAAATACAGAATTTAAAACAAAATCTTTAAAAAAAAAATGTTATAAAATGAAGCCCATCAGATGAGCATAAATTTATATAGTGAAAACTGGGATGGTAGTAAGTGGGATGACTATGTTACAATAGTGATTACTACATTAGCAGCTAAATTAAGAAAATATAGTTCCACAAATCAATAAAAGTAGTGAGAAAGTTGGATTTCTAAGGGCTGTAAAAATATAATATAAATATAGCAATTTGAAATTGATCTACATCACAGATTGATAATGAATTGTGGGTTATTCCAGTACTTGGAAAACAAGTAAATATTAGAAAAGATTAAGCTTAAAAGCAAACACATACAACTGCACAATGCACATATGATAACACTTCAGAAATTGCAAAAAAAGTAACATAGTAGTTTAGGTTGAAAAAGGACTTGGTCAATAAAGTTCAACCCTTTTCCTATCCCATGTTTACCGCTGTTGATCCAAAAGACGGCAAATAAAAATCATTTTAGCATTCCGAATTCGAATTCTGTTTTCAGTGGGGAAATAATTCCTTTTTTACTCCAAATTTCTCCTTGGATCAACAAGCAATAGATTCATATTGAAATGCCTACACACAGATATCCTTGATAGTTTTTAATACATGTGCATTGTTCAATTGTATTCTTTTCTTTTTAAGTTTGGTCTTTTCAACACTCTTGTATTAGAGCGTCAACGACACATTCCTACAACACAATGGCTTGGGTAAGCATATTCTGCTCAGCATACAACCAAGCTTAGGAGGTAATTATCCCTGGCTGCTGTGACATCTCACAGTATTAATGAGTTTAAACGAGCATTAGACATAATTAGAGAAAGTCCAACCGGCTATTAGCAAGGTGAGTAGAACTCAACCCCCGTGATCTTAATGCAAAAACCTTTTCCAAATATTGAAAGTGGGCGGTAGACGTGCCCCACTCCGTACTCGATGTGAAGATCTTCTTGAAATGTTGATGATACAGTTTAATTGAATGACTTATGCCAACCTTTGCACGAGCTGGTGTGTTCTATTGTCATTATTATTATTATTTTTTCATTCCCTCTAATACAGTTTGTATTGTCAGACTTAAAGATTCAATTGTAGCAATGGGTAATTTACTTTGTAAGTAGATGTAAGCCATGTAATGCTCTATAATTACAAAGTTTCTGCATTAAACACTAACTGCAAGCAAATATTTTTTCATTACTTGCCATAGGCAGCTCTCACACTTTCTGAATTGCTACACTTTCTAGCCATTAAACTGAATACGTCGGCCTCTGGCTACGTCATACATCCGGCCATTTTTTTTTTTTCTGGACACCTAGAACTTTCACATGCTCCCCCGACGAAATAGAGGGTAATCAATCAAACAATGTGGTCCTTGTGGCATCCTCTAATTAAATTAGTTACCTGATTCCCCAAGGAGACACTTGCATTCAACGCTTATCAGGTGAGCAGATAAAAGTCATGTGTTCAACAAAAATATTTGGTGATATAGCAACCCTAGCTCTACATACAACTCGTGGATAAAATGTGCAGATAAATGCTCTGTATATAGTAGACATGTCATTCGTTTTCGAACGAATGCATTTTCGTCCGAAAATAGCATTTTCGTTCATTCGTCCGAAAAACGAATAACGAAAGAATGAACGAATGGTTAATAAACGAAAATCATTCGTCCATTTGTGCTATTGGCATTCTATAAACCGAAATACAGTCAGTTTATAGAATACCAATAGCATTACATACATTCCATAAACCGACATAATGAACGACTTTCGGTTTATGTAATGCATGTAATGCTATTGCTATTCTATATACCGAAATAGAGTCCCCATTCATACGAATAGGTCAATTGACCTATTCTTATGAATGGGGACTCTAGTTCGGTTTATAGAAAGGCAATAGTATTACATGTATTCCATAAACCGAAAGTCTATAAACCGAACGACATTCGGTTTATAGACTTTCGGCTTATAGAATACATGTTATACTATTGGCTTTCTATAAACCGAACTAGAGTCCCCATTCATAACAATTTCTTATGAATGGGGACTCTATTTCGGTTTATAGAATGCCAATAGCACGAATGGACCAATGGACAAATGATTTTCATTTATTAACCATTCGTTCATTCGGCTTTCGTTAGTTTAGCATTTTCGTTATTCGTTTTTCGGACGAATGGACGAAAATGCTATTTTCGGACGAAAATGCATTCGTCCGAAAACGAATGCACATGTCTAGTTATCATTTGGGAAATATTTGTGAGTAAACTAGCCATATTCACAACACAGATATTACAATTTTAATAAAATTAGAACTTTTTTTTTGATTTTTGAACCTCTAATATGTTAAGTCAGAGAGGTCCTTGAAATCAGTGCTTCTCAAACTATTCCTCAATAGTCTAGGTTTTAGAAATTGCCCAGTTGTGTTTAAATAAGACTATGTATAACACCTGGTGTGGATTCCTAAGCAGCAGGGAACTATACCAGAGTTATACATATAACAACTGTTATACATATATACAACTGTTAGCAAACAAATGAAGTTATGTTTTTTTAAAAGCTTGCATAAAGTGCAGCCATTTAAAACAGAAATGCTTTAATGAAGGAATATAAATAGAATAAAAGAGATGGACATATTGCTTTAGAATCTTGGGTCAGATGGTTCAGATCGTCCTTTGTCTGCCCCAATAGTGCTATCTTAGCAAACAATGCTCAATGAGCATTGATACAATTATTTGTATTTATTATCATTTCAATAAAGGATTTCTATTTAAAATGCCTGCACTTGATGCCATCTTTCCATTAAACATATTTTCCTTTTTTTTGCTGAGAGTTGTCCTTTAATATTACAATGTATTTTTCTTTATGCACAAAATGTCACCCAAATCATTAATGTAAAAAATAAAACTATATGAAGTGTTAATGTTTTTATACCATGGCCTTGTTTATGAATCTCAAAGTGAAGAAAGGAACTGCTCTTTCATAACCCTCTGACCAAACAGATGAAAGGCAAGCAACACGTAACGCAAAAATATTCCTGAATGCCACTGAGGGATTAAAAGAATGAAAAATAGCACCAAGTCCATTTCACTTCCCGGCTTCAATCACTAGAAAGAAATCAAAGAGTATCCCACGGGGACAGAGAATATGTAATAAAAAGTTGTGTTAATGTGCTGCAACTGATAGACCTTCCTTCCTGAATTATTCCACAATAAATAAAAGGTGCAATCCAACAGAAGATTCCAATATGTGCCAAGGGTCTAGGACACTTCTTCGCGGCCGCTTCACCGCTGACAGTTCAGTGCGTCAGTTTGAACGCTGAGCTGTCAGCGGTGAAGATGAATGCGGGCGCTTCATCATGGCAATGTAAGCGCTGACAGTTCAACGCTGAACTGTCAGGGCTTAGAAACATACACCCCCCCCCCCCCCCAATAAATTAGCGTCCCCTAAAAGTAACCCCTGTGAACCCTAATACTAAAATTATCCTTCACGAACCCCAATACTAAAAATTAACTCTTACCGCACCCTAATACTACTGCTACCCCCCCTGAATTGAGTTTGCTCACCGGGTTTGGTGATTTTGTACCACATTGCCACTGTGGCATTTAATAAAGTTAAACAATTTTTGAAACGACTGCAGCGATCCAAATTTTCACTGCAGAAAACGTCCTTCCTCCGATACCTACTCTCATTATTCTCAGCTTTTTCACTCGACAGAAGCACTGAGAGTGGAGTCAGCAGTGACCGTTCTGTATAATATATATTCCCTGTCTAGTACAGTCCGTCTTCCTTTGGTTTAAGCCCCCCCAAACCCTAATACTAAAATTGACCCCTATTAAACATTAATAATACTCACCTTCAGCGATCCCGTGATGAACTGTCCCGTGATGAACTGGCCATCGCGCGAGAGGGGACGGTGAAGCGGCTGCGTTAATGCAGCCGCAGTGAACTGTTCCATGCCCTGTGCCAAAGCCCCCCGCTGAGGTATTGGCGGTATTGTATACAGAAATAGAGCCACATATCCAAAATGAGTGAGCGGACACATTCTGTATAGTAGAGGTTAAATCCCTGCATTTAGAAGTGTCAGAATGTATAAAAGCCAATCAATTACTATAATACATAAAGTACTGCCTATTACTAAACTCCCCACTTTTATTTAATGTCCCAACCCCTTTATGTGCATGACTTTCTTCAGAATGAGACCTTTGGAGCAAAACATTTATATGATGGGTTTTGGTCAGTTCTCCTTCTCGAGTAATGGTCAGCCTACATGGACATTTTGAACCTCCTAGGCCAGGGGTGTCCAATATGCTAACCAACTCTCAGCAAGGTGCAGCCCACCCCACTTTACAAGATACATCTCCATTAGCCCTATATATATATATATGTAGTTTTGTCTGAGTACGGTTGGCTTAATCAGTTTGTGGGCTGCTTTTGGGTTACTGCTAAATCACCAAACCGTTTTCCAAGGTTATTCTTCGCTATCACAGTAAGTAAATAAAATAAATTAACACAGCCCAATACACAAATGCTTTTTAGGGCATGCGACCCACAGAAAATTCTGTGACAACCTTGTCGTACACTATAGCATTGTCTCTCCTTTTTTACTTCTGCAGCAAAAAGACTAATTTGAACTGCGGTTATAAAAACTGTTTAAAGTAAAATAACAGGAAGCATCATAACCACAGCACATGGATGTCTGTCATCTTAATGTATGACAAGCATAATAAATCAAGTCTCTGTCAAAATAATTGCTCACGAATGTTTAAACTCCTTATGTCATTTAATAAAAAATAAAAAAAAAGACTCATTCTATCCCCTTCTGGTAATTGCACTTAATAAGCCCTGAGTGCTCCTTTCTCACTGGTACACCTCCTGCATCTTCCCTCAGTCGAAATTCACCCACTTCATAGTATTCTCAAAAAAGAGAAAAAAAGATTAAGATTAAGTACGATTGGGTGCCACCTTTGGAATCTCCAGGCCGAGTGTGGAAGAACACTGGAGTAGCAGTGGCAGACAGGACTGGATCACACACACAAAAAAAAGGAAGTTAGGGCATTGTGGTATTGATACCAAAGTAGGTAATATATAGAAAAAATATTTAGTAAACAAGTTAAATGATACCATTTATTGGCTAACTGAGAGTTTGGTTGCAAAAAATATTTAGAAAAACACTGGGAAGGTGAAGTTTCAAAATTCAGCAGCCACGGAAAACTAGGAATGTAGTTATGTGCCAGACTCAAATTGTGGGAATGGAATGTACTTAAAGAGATTTTGTACTAAGAGACGTCCATCTATTAGGGAATGCCCCACTTACACAGCTGTGTGTATCTTGTCATTTAAAGATGGAGACCAATAAAGCTAGGAAACATAAGAGCAGTTCTAATGTGGAGGGTTGAACACCAAAAAGAAAAGAATAAACCCTGCAAGTAGACCTCCCAAAAAATGCACCTACAGTGCTAATAAAAAAGTGTCACTTACTCTGAAAAAAGAGGATGATCTGAAAATAGATAAAAAGAAGAGAATATAGAGTAGTATCCACCAGTATTTAGAGTGGATAAACTGGGGTATAGGAACTACTCACAAAGCTAGCTCTATGTGTCGTCAAACGGAGCAGTACTGAAGGAATGTAAACACATATAGAAGGTCCACAATGATGGAATCCTTGATAAGGAGGGTTGAACACTATGCAGAAACCCTTAAAGAAAACATCTGGCCCGTGGACTTCCAGTGGGACATCAGCGCTTCAGAGGAGGACATGATGCTATCACTGTCGAATGGTTTCATGTTTTCTTACTCCTTGATCCTCATGCAAGAACGGTATTGCTTCGACCATGTTGAGCTTGGTCAATGCAGAACTGCATCATTGGCTCATGTAACAGAATAAAAACGTCCACAAAGGCAGCCGATAAGACAAGAATACATTGTACTCACATTTCCTTATGATGGATTTCACCCTGCAGGGTAGATGTGTATTTGTTTCAAGAATGTATGCGTGTGTATTGATCCATCTCTCTTTGTAGGGTGCATCTTCTCTCAATTCCCTTCAGACTGAAACCTTCAAGGAAGCTCTTGTACCTTTGTTATATACAGTGATCTAATCTTGCTCTCTCCTTTTTGACACAATCAACACATACTTACAAGAGTGTCCTCAAGGTTTATGTCAACCTTGCAACATTTGGTACTGTAATAAATAGATTATTTTCCCCCTCGGTATACACATGTGTTGGCTATATAAGGCTTATATGTGTGTTCATGAGATCTCTGTCTGGTTTCATATTTTACATTACATTTATTTATATAGAGCCAACAATTTACTTAGCACTTGGTACAGAGCATAAAGGGGAACTACACATCATTTGCATAGTAATAAACCTCAGAGTTTTGGAATCAAAGGCACCAGCAAGTATGGAAACCCTTAGATTTGGAAGAGGATTCTGGGATAGCTAGCTGGGTTGCATTTGGCCTACAGCCAGTCCCTGCTGTAAGTCAATGCAATTTAATGATTTCGTTTTTCACCTTTTTGGAATGAGAATCCCCATCACAAATATCAGTCTTACTGACCTGTTACTCGATACTAATAAAGCTGAATGTTTCTTACTACTTTTCATAAAACAATAGATGTGTCCGCTAATATGGCAGCAAGTGGATACCTATGTCCTTTAACACTCCTCAGCAGTGGATAGGTTTATGAGAACTCGGTCAGGACTGTGTCCCTCAAATAAAAGTTTAAAATTTCTGTACTTAACACATATACTTGTATTGTGTGTACCTGGAAGTAATGTCCTAGGCATTATCCAAAACACCTACGAGTACAGGGCTCTGGAGGACTGGACTTCCAAACAACTCTGAGTAAGCCCATCTTGCACTAACTGACTATTCAATTTGTCTGTACAAAAAGCAAATCCTTTTTGATTGTGGGCAAAATAAAAAAAAGATATAAAAAAAACTCTCTCTTAAACAGGTTCTCTCTATCAGAATATGGATATCCTTTGTGTCATTTCTGCTTTATTATTCAGGTTATGCACCTAAAAAATCATTTGCAGTGTTCATGAAAGACTAAAAATCAACAACAGCGCCAGCGGAAAACAGTAAGTCCAGACGGGCGTTTAGATACAATGCAAAATTTGATAATGAATGTCGTTAACAGTAAAATCACAAACAGTAAGACATGAGAACCACAAATGCTAGGCATTCAATGATGCTTAACGTGTTTCACACTTAGATGTGCTTAATCATAAGCAGCCGCATGATCATTCATGATTAAGCACATCTAAGTGTGAAACGAGTTAAGCGTTGGTGCCTAGCGTTTATTGTTCTCCTGTTTGCCATTTTACCATCTAAGGACCTTCATTAAAGAATGTTGTATTGTACTTGGACTCCCTTGGTTTTTACATTTGGTATGGTGTTTTTTTAAGCACCCAGGTTCCAAAGGGGTCACTCATACGTTTCACTTGTGAGATGGCAGCCTTTCACCATATGTCTTTTAACCCCTTAGTGACATGACCTTTTAACCTTTTCTTTCCCTTGGTGACAAGTGCTGTTTTGACATTTCTGGGGTGTTTGTGTTCAGCTGTAATTTTCTTCTTTTCTCACATTTGATGGAACTTCAGTCCATAGTAGGGAGCAGTGATTGTCTATTGGTGTCCCAGACACCGAACACACATCCAACTGAGGAGGAGATGATAAGGAGGATACTCAACCTGCTCTCTCTGCTGCCACACCATGCTGCTCTCTCAAATGTCACTCACCTGGTTAAAGCTGATGTTAGAATTTAGTCCCTCTTTAAATTAAAAAAACAAGATGAGAAGAAAGTCCATTTATGGGGTCTCAGTATCCCAATCAGGCTTAAGTTGCCGAGAAAAGCCCATTAACCCTAGGAGTACAATACACACTTCACTACACTGTTCTCTGCATACACCAGGTTGTGATTGCCCCAAGTGCGTGCCCTCTGTTACCTTCGATGGCTCCTCAGTGCATTCCCGCTCCCTAGATGCGGGGTAGCATGGGTTTCCATGTCTTTCACTTACACGCTTAATCTCAAATCCGTTATTTTATTGGGTGAACTTCAAGTCTGGCTTAATCCCTGTGCTCAGCATGTCAACCTTTGTGTTGTTTAACTGTGTGCGAGGAGCATATTTTGTTTCTTTTTGTCCTCTCCTTCATTTGGGGCATCTCCTAGCTTATTTATATGTAAACTCCCCTTGCTCATTCATTCATTGCTCATTTTACAGGTCTTGCACTACCATATTCAGTCCACATTTATCACATCACATATAGCCAACGGTGATTTGTAGACACACATGGGGCGAATTCATCATATCTGCTTCTTTTCCAAATAATTGTGAATTGCTTTCGCTGAATAATGCCTTTAATCTCTCTAATCTAGTATTGTCTGTAAGGAATGTCAATCACCATATAAAAATACATTCAGAAAAACAATGATAAAATATTGTACTTTCTATAGTATGTTATATTTCGTGTGTTTAGCCTAGAGATAGCATGCTTTATACCAGATTGCATTTTCACCTAGACAAGTTTACAGCATAAAAAATGAAATTCTTCTTTTAATAATTTTCAAGGCAGCCAAATCTGGTAGATGTTTATTTTCAGAAACAGAAAGCATGGATTCGGGGTACATTTTATATTAAAATAGTCTGTAAACATCTGCCAAGGGCACTCTGTTTCAGAAACAAGTTATTCTGCCATGAGATGCTCTTATAGGGTTAAATAGGCAGTACAGCCACATTAATTTCTTGTAATATTCCACCTGTAGTTACATTATATTGTTTACTTCTAGTTATGTTATGTGCACATCTTGGTCTGAGAGTATAAACATAATGACATTCAAAATAGAACGTCTCTGAACTGCATTTGACTTTTGATGTGTACCTAGGCTAACAATGGAGGTAGAACAGGAAATGACATGTGTCTGCCATTTCCTGCTGGTTTATAGTAGGCAAACATAAATCAATGTTGATTACACATAACACTATGAGAAAATAAGCAACAACTTTTGCCATCCAGTATGTCTAATCCAAACTACTGTATATAACTGCTTCCCTCATTTCTATATAGTTTTGTTCTTCTCCAAATGTACAGGTGATACTCGAAAAATTAGAATATCGTGCAAAAGTTAATTTAATTCAGTGATGCAATGTAAAAGGGGAAACTAATATATGAGATAGATGCATTGCATGCAAAGCAAGATAGTTCAAGCCGTGATTTGTCATGCGATGATTATGGCTTACAGCTCATGAAAACCCCAAATCCACAATCTCAGTAAATTAGAATATTGTGAAAAGGTGCAATATTCTAGGCTCACAGTGTCCCACTCTAATCAGCTATGTAAGCCATGACACCTGCAAAGGGTTCCTGAGCCTTTAAATGGTCTCTCAGTCTGGTTCAGTAGGAATCACAATCATGGGGAAGACTGCTGACCTGACACTTGTGCAGAAAACCATCATTGACACCTTCCAGAAGGAGGGAAATCCTCAAAAGGTAATTGCGAAGGAAGTTGGATGTTCCCAAAGTGCTGTATCAAAGCACATTGATAGAACGTTATGTGGCAGGGAAAAGTGTGGAAGAAAAAGGTGCACAAGCAGCAGGGATGACCGCAGCCTGGAGAGGATTGTCGGGAAAAGGCCATTCAAATGTGTTTGGGACTTTCACAAGGAGTGGACTGAGGCTGGAGTCGGTGCATCAAGAGCCACCACACACAGACGGATCCTGTACATGGGCTTCAGATGTTGCATTCCTCTTGTCAAGCTGCTCCTGAACAACCAACAACGTCAGAAGCGCCTTACCTGGGCTAAAGAAAAACAGACTTGACTTCTGATGAGAGCAACTTTTGCATTTTGAAACCAAGGACCTAGAGTCTGGAGGAAGAATGGAGAGGCACACACTGCAAGATGCTTGAAGTCCAGTGTGAAGTTTCCACAGTCTGTGTTGATTTGGGGAGCCATGTCATCTGCTGGTGTTGGTCCACTGTGCTTCATCAAGTCCAGGGTCAACGCAGCCGTCTACCAGGAGATTTTGGAGCACTTCATGCTTCCTTCTGCAGACAAGCTTTATGGGGATGCTGACTTCATTTTCCAGCAGGACTTGACACCTGCCCACACTGCCAAAAGCACCAAAGCCTGGTTCAATGACCATGGGATTACTGTGCTGTATTGGCCAGCAAACTTGCCTGACCTGAACCCCATAATGGGGCATTGCCAAGAGAAAGATAAAAGACAAGAGGCCGAACAATGCAAAAGAGCTGAAGGCCGCTATTGAAGCATCCTGGTCTTCCATAACACCTCAGCAGTGCCACATAGCTTTCATGCCACGCCACACTGAGGCAGTAATTGCGTTCAAAAGGGGCCCAAACCAAGTACTGAGTCCATATGCATGCTTATACTTTTCAGGGGTCAGATACTGTTCTATGTACACTCCTTGTTTTATTGCATGTAATATTCTAATTTACTGAGATTGTGGATTTGGGGTTTTTATGAGCTGTAAGCCATAATCATCACACTTCTGACAAATCACGGCTTGAACTATCTTGCTTTGCATGTAATGCGTCTATCTCATATATTAGTTTCCCCTTTTACGTTGCATTAGCCTTCAGTTTCATTCAGCAGCATTGGAGAATTTTTACAACTCGACTACTTTTGAACCATCTCAATTCCCTGCAATTCTCTCTTTATTGAGTAGCCATTTAATGTACCCACACATATGATATACTATTTTTAATGCCATAAAAAGGGCTTTCTTTAGATACCATTATTTTCATCATTATAATTTACTATAAAAAAAAAGTAATACATATAGAAATTAACTTTTAATAATGTGATTTAAAATAGCACTAAACTGCGTATATGAATTAGTTTTTTAAAAATCGAAACTAATTTGTGTTCTAATCAACTAAACAATTCAAGGTTGTGCGTATGACCTTGAATGCGTCTGCCCTGCAATTGGTCTATCCCTTTCCACACTTGCACACATCCCAGGAGTCACATGACACTGTGTGACATCACCTGCCAATACCATTGTGCTTTTAAGATGCCAGTATTATTGTGCCATTCATATGCCAGTAATATTGTGCGATTCAGATACCAGTAATATTGTGCCATTCAAATACCAGTAATATTGTGCCATTCAGATACCAGGAATATTGTGCCATTCAGATACCAGGAATATTGTGCCATTCAGATACCAGGAATATTGTGCCATTCAAATACCAGTAATATTGTGCCATTCAGATACCAGGAATATTGTGCCATTCAGAGCCCAGTAATATTGTGCCATTCAGAGCCCAGTAATATTGTGCCATTCAGAGCCCAGTAATATTGTGCCATTCAAATACCAGTAATATTGTGCCATTCAGACACCAGGAATATTGTGACATTCAAATACCAGTAATATTGTGCCATTCAGATACCAGGAATATTGTGCCATTCAAATACCAGTAATATTGTGCCATTGAAATACCAGGAATATTGTGCCATTCAGATACCATGAATATTGTGCCATTCAGAGCCCAGTAATATTGTGCCACTCAGATACCAGGAATATTGTGCCAGTCAGATACCAGGAATATTGTGCCACTCCGAGCCCAGTAATATTGTGCCAGTCAGATACCAGTAATATTGTGCCAGTCAGAGCCCAGCAATATTGTGCCAGTCAGATACCAGAAAAAATTGTGCCATGCAGAGCCCAGGAATATTGTGCCAGTCAGATACCAATACCAGTGCTCATTTTCTTCCTCCCTCCTCCCCCCCTTCCCCATCACTTACCGCCTGGCTGCTGGTCCATGCAGTCTTCCCTCCTGCACGGACGAGGCAAACACAGTTGCTGTGATTTTTTTTTTCCGGCGGCCGCATCCAGCAGGGATAAAAAAGTTAAGCAGCGCGGTGCGGAGGGTGCCAGCAGCACGGGTGTCACCCCCACTGGAGGTGTCACCCGGTGCGGTCCGCACCCCCCGCGGGACGCCACTGCCAGGATCTACAGTGTGAGTGATGGGACATGTCCCGGGGTAAGTTGTGGGTCTGCAATATGGGTGGTGGAGTAAGTCCTGGGTGTGCAACGTGGGTGATGGAGCATGTCATAGGATGCTGGGGAAAGCCATGGGTGTACAATGTGGGTGATAGGGCACATCCTGAGTGTGCAATATGAGTGACGGGCCATATGTTTAGGTGCTGATCAGGTCCTGTGTGCACAATGTGGGTGATGGGGCACATCCTGGGGAGCTGGAATATGTCTTTTGTCTGCAATGTGGTTGGGGGGGGGGGGGGGGGAGGTGCTCAACTTTAGTCTGCCTGGGGCAGCACAAAACCAAAATATACCACTGATGCTGACATATCTCCATGTCTAATTGCAGCTGAATAGACATTATCTTGGTTAGATGACAATAATACGTTGGGAATACCAATGTATTAAGATTTATGGCTGTAATAAAAGCTACTCATTTTTTTTTTCCCCGTGCCTTGTTCTCTCTAGTCCTTCTGCACTCATCATTATTGCCCCACAGCACCAGATTACCCAAGTACTTCGCACAGCGAACATACTGCTGCCCACACCTGCCAGTGTTAGATTTAGCTTCAGGTGAGTGCAGGGGTCTGGATGTATGCCTTATAGCCAGACCTCTCTTTTGAGGTCAAATTAAAAGGTAAGGGCTCTTCTTTTTCAGAGCATTGGCGATGAAGAAAACGATAACGAAGGAAAATGCAAAAATATTTAAATATAGAAAATCAGACCCTTCCCCAATAGCACTGTTGACTATTTAATAATTCTCAAAATTAGTATTCAGTGAGAGATCTTAGAATTAAAAAATGGTTATTTAGGGTTTTGCATTTGACAAGAGTATGTACAGAGATCACAATATGTATACAGCTAATGTGTTATCACTCATTGTCTTGATGGTATATTCAATGTCTGTGTCACACTCTTCATAACAACCCTCTTAACTCTTTTCTCATCCACCACAATCTTCTTTAACGTCTTTCACCTCCACACTCTCCGTTAAGGTCTTTCACCTCCACACTCTCCATTAAGGTCTTTCACCTCCACACGCTCCGTTAAGGTCTTTCACCTCCACACGCTCCGTTAAGGTCTTTCACCTCCACACGCTCCGTTAAGGTCTTTCACCTCCACACGCTCCGTTAAGGTCTTTCACCTCCACACTCTCCATTAAGGTCTTTCACCTCCACACGCTCCGTTAAGGTCTTTCACCTCCACACTCTCCGTTAAGGTCTTTCACCTCCACACGCTCCGTTAAGGTCTTTCACCTCCACACGCTCCGTTAAGGTCTTTCACCTCCACACGCTCCGTTAAGGTCTTTCACCTCCACACGCTCCGTTAAGGTCTTTCACCTCCACACGCTCCGTTAACGTTTTCCTCCTCCTCCACAGCATCTTTCAATGCTTTCCTCCATACAGCCTTATGACGTAGGCTCCCTCCTTTAAACACACAGGTTCCTACCTTTGTGATGCTGCTGGATAAGTCATTCCCTGGGGTTCAAGCAGCACATACTCTTGCTGTTGCAGCACATAGAGTTGTCACCTTTTCCACCAAAAAATACCAGTCACTGACGTTGGAGCCATAAAGGGTGGAGTCACTCAACATCCCTACCAGATTCAGGATTCAGGCTCCTTGGAGCTCAATTCTGGTAAACAATTCCCCATCTCACCTTATGTTCGTCTCTATCTCATTCTCCATTTTAGTCTGTCTCTTTCCCATCCTCCGTTTTTGTCTGTCTCCTTCCCACCCCCAGTTTTGATCTGTCTCTTTCCCATCCCCCGTTTTGATCTGTCTCTTTCCCATCCCCCTTTTTTGTCTGTCACTTCCCTATCCCCCATTTTTGTCTGTCTCTTTCCCATCATCTGTTTTTCTTTGTTTCTTGCCCATACCCCGCTTGTGTATGTCTTTCCCCCATCTACCCTTATTTCTGCCAATGGCACCTGAGCTGCCTGCTGGCACACTGGAGGGCTGCAGATTTCCTAACCCCCCATTTAATCGCTCATATTTCTTACCTTTTGCTGTGCGCATGCATGGTTAAGCTTCTTCTCTGTCAACCGAATTCAGTAAATACGGCTCAAAAAGGTACTTTATTTGTAGTGACTCATTTAAGTGTTTCTATTTAAATGTCTACACGTAATGCACGCGTTCACAATTAAACATAACTTTTTGCAGACAGTTGATACTAGTGGGTGGGGTGTTAAAGCCTCATGCGCCCAGCCGTTGAAGCACTGCACTGATTTGCCCTCCCCCATTTAATATATTTACTATTTTAAGCCCGGACAGACTTCCTGTGCTTGGATTTTTTTTTTCTTTGTCTTGAAATTAAACATTCAACAACAGACACAGCAATATTAAATCAAATTCTTATCAGGCTGTTACATTTTATTGGCTCAACATAAAATTATTCATATGGCTTTTCAGTTTTGTCATTTATAGGTAAACGCTAACAAGATGTTTACTACCATGAATATTTAACGGCATCAGACAGTTACACAATGAAACATTACAAGGGATCCTCCGGAGTATCCGGTTTAATACTTGCAGAAAGTTATTATCAGCGATCATAACACTTACGTATTATTAAACTATATTGTGCTTAACGATAGAAATGTTATGGTAGAGAATGGGAACCATTTCTATGCAGATTTTAATTGGCGTCAGTACTGTTTTTATAATTCATCTTGGTTCAATGTTAAAGAGGGAGCAATGCCAAAATGGTAAATTTATTAATACATTGGCCCTGTTTTGCTAACGTTCTTACTTTTTAAATGATCTTTCTATCATGTTTTATTTAGAAGATATCGCTGATTGAGTATGCTAAAAACCAATCACCTATTTTCCCCCAGTTTCTGCTTGTGGGTGTGGTCTGGCCTTTTGGTAGGCCAAGAGAGGCTTGATTTGTCCACTGACAGACCAACAAGGGGGCATCGGTTAATGACAGGCCACAGCCCTTTTGAACAATCAAAAAAAAAAAAGCAAATATCCTGCTGCTTGGCTTTTAGTGTACATAACGATTAATGAAACATGATAGGAAGATCATTTCAAAGGTAATGAGATCAGTAGAACAGGGCCAATTTCTAAAACTACTGAGAATTGTCATAACTCACTAGCATTTTCATCTCTATCTCTAAAACAGAATAAAAAAACAAACAAACAAAAACCAAAATATTAAGGGCATTCACAGCTCCCAGAGATAACAAAAACAAGTATTGTATGCATCCATATCCATGCTTAGGCACCTATTTGAATTATGCTAAAAATATGTCCTTTTATAGCCATCGTTTTAGAGTATTGAGTGCAGAGCTGAAGGTTCTAAGGGCAGTGTGAGTTCCCTTGTATGACATCAATAGGGAACCTGCCTCTGCGTCATATCCACCACTGTGAAGTTCCTTTGCAATCTCTTCGACATCCCACTGTCCGTCTTCTTGCTTTGACAATAGGTGGTTAAACAGATGAGCGTAGTAGACCGTGTGGATACATTTTACCATTAGTTTGGCATCCAACAGCAGAGAAAGCACTTCAGAGTCACAGTTCCCCTCCGTCACCTGCAAAAATAAAATGGAGAAACTAACTGAATATTGCACATTTTTCGTTGTTTTTTTGTACACAGTGTACACGACTCTGCTAAATAAGGATCCAACATGCAAAGGCGTCTGCCATCAGTGTAATGAAAGGAGCCAATTCTTGGTTCACACTCCACAGTAAGTCATGTGATTTCCAGCATCACATATATCCATAAGTAATGGACCTATGTCACAAACAGCTATGCTGGAGGTGTAAATAAAACAGGAACGCTTGCTCTGAAAACAATTGCCAAATGCACTTATTATGTTAATATATTACAGCAAATGTACCCGGCACGTTTTTAATGAAGGCTTCCTTTACTTGTACATCGTTCTGTCAAAGCTGTCAGAGATAGGCCAATAAGATATTTGTAACCATTTGTGTTCTAGTATGTTATCACTCTGGAACGAGAGGGGAGTGGGGGGCATGTTTCACACTTAACCCCTTGGTGACATGACTTCTTGGCCATGCTTAGCTGTAATTGTTTTCTCTCACACAATGATATAGCCACACAAATTATATATTGGTTTTATCGGCATAAGAAGGGAGCCTTTAGATACCATTATTTTCATCATATCTTATAATTTACCACAAAACAATCATAAAATATGATGGAAAAAATGGTACCCCCTTTCTTTTTCTAACTTTGACCTGGATTTGTTTTCTACACAGTTACATTTTAACTAGGTATTTTTGTCAGATATATATATAGTCCTAACACAAACCTATGTAGGTTGGAGGGTCACACAAGGTCATGTAACCCAGCACCTTTTGGATCCTCCCCTACCATGTCCCTGGATTGTACCCTGGGATGTTGGCAGGAATGAACGCGTGAAAGCCAGACTCCATCTTGTCATATTACAGACAAGTAGCTCATTAGTGACACCATAGGTAGGTTCCCGACATAGCTCCTTACCATGTCTGGGAATTAAAACATTCTCATTGAGCACAAAATGGCACATGAAAACAAATGAAATGTCTAACTTTATCATCTAATTAAAATCCCTCAATTTGTGTTTTTTTGCAACTCACTTGTTTGGGAAAACTTATATTTTTAGTACTTGTCTTAAGGGAACCAGTTCCTCTCATTTGTACAACTTATTTAGTGACCTACATTACATTCGGTGCTAGAAAGGAAAAAATAATTAGGTAAATCATTATTTGGTGGCACAATATATTCACAGCCCCCTAAGGTGCTTTCAAAGCCTTTGTTAGGTGTCTTTTATTTTTCCAGAATGATTTAAGGAAATAAGTAAGTCACATAATTATCATTTGGTTCCAACATGGATTAATTCCTTCACAAACTCCTGAGGGTCGGTGATATTAGTTTTTAATGCGCTCAGTTTGCAAATGTTTTGGATGAACGATTCTAATAATACGCAACGGTTTCACAGGTTGACAAACGCGTACCTTGATACAAGTTTCTTTTTTTCTTTAAAATGTTTATTAGATGACTCAGGTTAACCTCAAACTTTTAATTTGCTAGAGTATGATCTCTTATCACGAATTATTTTAAATAACATGCATTGGTAACCACACTGATTACGAGCCCCAACGGACCTTCAACACCAAATTGAAATCATTAGTAAATCGTGAATGAGAATCACATCGTGTATGTTTGAGGTTTGTTCCTTAGACACAATGTTAAAAAAAAAAAAAAAAAAAAAATTAACTACGAATGCAAAACACAAGAAAAATTTATTTATTGTACGTGTGAATAAGAAACATATCATGTATATTTTGTTAATTTAAAAAAAGTAATCATTAGTGGCCGAGATTACACATCTTCATTCTGGGGTAAAGTTCTGAAGAAATTCCACAAAGTATTTGCTGGTCACTGTTAAAATATTTACCAATCATAAATGTAATTTGCACTGTAATGTAAGTAGTGAACGGTAGTGTAAGTGGCAACACTCGGGTTGCCAGCAGGAAAAGGGTTAAAGAAAGAGGAGGGCTGAAGATAGAGTTATACATACATAAACCAGGCTTCAGCGATGGCTGGGAAGGATAATAATGAAGTCCACACACACACACACTCGTCTTTCCAAAGTTGGACAGGCAGCACCAATCGATGTACAAGTAGATCGGCATTCACAGAATATTAAGAAATCAGAGGTTTATTGAAGTGAAACAAATCCATGGACAATAATTCAGCACAAATAACATTGTGAGGAGGCAAATGATAACGCATTTCGAGTTACTCATCCGCGAGTGGGTAAGCGCGAAAAGCGTGAAACGCATCCAGCTGTTGTAAGTTGGGATCTGCCTCCTCACAATCTTATTTGTGCTGAATTATTTTTCACGCATTTGTTTCTCTTCATTTCTACAATAAATTGCTAATTTCTTCATATGCTTCATATTTTCTGGAAAAGTTAAAGAAAGAGGAAGAATTAAGTAACAGAGAAAGCTCATATGGGATGTGGAGGGCAAATGAGAAGATTGGTCCGGATTATACATTTTATGAATATACTGACTGGACGGATCACAAAGCCATATGATATGTGATATTTGTGGAGAAGGTCCGTCTATAAACTTGTTCTAGATCAGCCATGTGTAACTAACTCTTCGCACCCTCATCCTTTCGTTAATTTCCCCATCTAATCAAACATTTTGTCAGCTTCTTTCAGCTCCTAAAATTAAACATTTTACACCTACTAACAGGACAATCAGGAATTTGTTTCTAAAAATCTTCCTATGTGACCAGTAGAACAATACTTTTTTCTTTTCGCAGTTGTAGGTAAAGAGTTAAGTTTGAAAATTCATGCCATTTTTTGGGAAATTTTCCCCCATATAGATTCTATAAATAATAATAAATGAAATTATTCATAAAGTTCAGATGTTTAAAAAAAAATGCAGAATTAAGCCTTTGATCCATGTCTTTTTTACCTCTCTGGAAGATGAAGCAATTCATTGGAACAATGTCATATTACACACATTCTGTAAAATATTGCTCTAGGAACACTGACTTTTTCATCACTTTTTTAGATTTAAAGGTTATATTTTAATTTAAAAAAACAGAATGATCTGACTTCAGAATCCAAACTTTTTCAAGGACAGAAAAGATGAATTCCCCAGTAACCCAGTATTATATTGCATAGTTGCCAGTAGTCCCTGAGTTGACTGGACAGTCATTTTTTTGGCATCCAGTATCCTCAAATTCAGTTCTCTCATGCTTTGTACTGTGCACACGCAGCACTGAGTTTAAACCATGCATTTCTAAACTTGCAGGAAAATAGCTCCAGTGGTGTATCTTGGTTTTGTGCTGCCGTAGGTAGCCAAAATTCAGTAACACCCCCCCCCCCCCCATCCTGCACACCCACGACATGCCCCTTAACTGACGTTGCAAACCCATTACATGTTTCCCATCACCCCCATTACATGTCCCCATCACATCTCTCCATCACCCCCAATACATGACCAAAGTTTGGGGGCACTTTTTTCAATGCCCCTAATGAATTTGCCGGCCTAGGCAATCAAGGTGCTCTGCATTTGCCCCTTTGTGGCGTTCTTCGACCAGGTGCCATGATGTTGCCTGGTATCATCTTAGCCACATCCCAATCCTTTATAAAAAAAAAACACAACAGGAGTCTCTTTCAAAAGTTATTGCTCTAATTCTAGAAACATAGAATGTGTCGGCAGATAAGAACCATTCGGTCCATCTAGTCTGCCCAATTTTCTAAATACTTTTATTAGTCCCCCGGTCCCTATCTTATATCTAGGATAGCCTTAGTGTCTATCCCATGCAACTCTCCAGCTGTTGCTCACATTACAAAAGGACAGTTAGTCTTAACTGAGAGATCTAGAGCAGGAAATGTGTGAGCATGTGCAGTTATTCAAGCTGGCAACTGGCTTCCTTGGGGAAGAGTTGGACAATTGTTTAATGGCATTGGTGTCATCACTGACAGCCAGCACATGTGTAGTGGCCAATAGGATATTATCTACCACCATAATCTAGATTATCTAGTCCTCCATCTCCATAGAAGAAGATGCTGTCTACAAACATACTGAAATAGATTATGGAAATACCTAGAACAAGGCAAGAAAAAAGTAAATTTTCATAAAATATTTCAAACTAAAAAAACTGAATAAATGTATAATTATTTTTAAAGTGTTAGCAGTGATATGCATTTATTCATTCAGTTTGTTCTTTCAACAAGTTATCCTTTAGCTCACAGATGGCAGTGAAGGTCTGCTACATTTGGAGCCATTTCTACAGTGCAGCTTGTACTATTGGACAATAGGTACCGTATTTTCCGGCGTATAAGACGACTGGGCGTATAATACGACCCCCCAACTAAGTCGTCTTATAAGCCAAAAAAATCGCATCTATATTTTAACCTTTTAGGTTAAAATATAGAGTTTGCCACCCTCCTCCCCCCTTCCCCAATCCTTAGTACTTAACCTATTTTCTCCCCTCAGGCCGCGCGGACAATAAAGTTTTGATTAAAAAAAAAGTTTAAACAGACTTTATTGAGCCGCGCGGCCTGAGGGGAGCTCACAACGCTTCCCTCACAGCCACGGACCGGCTTAACAGCGCGAGCGGAGACAGAGCAGAAAATAGGTGAGTAAATCCCAGTACCCGGCGTATAAGATGACCCCCAAACTTTTGAGAAGATCTTTTTTCCACTTTTTTATTTTTATAATCTCAACACTTTGTGATTTTTCTTTTTTCGTTTTTTTGAGACTTTCCTGTGCTTGATATTGTTGTGTATATACAAGGGCATAAATACTGGCGCAATCGGCGTGTGCGCCAATGTATAAAGCAGACTCATGAGAGCCAGAACCCTGGTAGCCAAAAACTTGCTGTGATGGACAGGGCATGTATGTGGAAGTGGGAGTGTGTAGGGGTTATGGACTGGGCAAGGGGAGGGCCTGGGGGTAGCAGTATACCTTGCAGCAGCCATTTTACAACCCCTGCATACACTCTGAAAAGTTCCCACCCACCCGTCCCTTTGTTTTGGATTGTATTGTTATTATGTCTCACTATGTTTTCTTTTGTCGCAGCGGGGGGTGCATGTCCTTGCCGGTCGGGGTTTTGAAAGAAAAGGGAGGAGTGAAGATACTATGGTTACGTTTTTGGGCTCGGCCCTCCCCTAACCTTTTTTAAAGTGAGCAATCACTACTTGCCCACTTAGCGATGAGAGTTCGGCTAGTGGTCGGCATGGAGAAGTAAGGTAAAAGGGTAAAGAGACCCTCTGTCGAGGGGGAGGGGAGTATCACGGGGTTGGTGCTACTTGCACAACAATATATGTTCATGTTATAAAATGTTAGTTCAGAGGACTGGCAAGGATTTTAGGTTATTTTGTTAGGCTGTATTTATTGGAGAGTTTAAAATTTAAGGTGATTGGCTGATACAGTCCTAACTAGTTTTTTTATTATGTTAATAAATCACTGTGGCCTTTTTATTCACCAAAAAATTTGTTTTTATTGGGGTTATGGGTAGCGGGGTATCACGTTTATCACGGTAACACTGGCTCTGGCGCTCGTTTCTCCGGCACAACCTATGTATCAAAAAATGAAGCGCCTGATTTGTGCTGTAAATGTTCATGACGGAGGTCCTTCTCTCCCTCACTGTAGAGTGTCGGGAGTTATAAAAAAAAGCGCAATCGCCGTTATACATAACAAACAGCAATCTCGCTCAACACTTTGCAGTGCGGCAGTTTTTATACATTACCCTTTGTGTCTGACCGAACAGTATTTGACGGGGATTAATAAATAATACAATATGTACTACAAACGGTTCTCGCTACTTGGAAGATTATCTTTAGATCCAGTGATGTACTTCTGGCTTTGTTTCTCGGTAATTTGTAAGCAAAATTTAGTTAAAAAAAAAAATCCTATTTTCCCCCTATAGAGTTTTGTTTCAGTGGTATTTGCATCAAACCAACAAAGCTCTTCTCTAAATGTCTTCTCCTAGAACCAGCATCAGCTAAAGTGGAAGAATAACATAAAGACAAATCATAACAGTTCAAATGCTATATATTTAAGGTAGCAGTTTTGGGTCGTTCTATAGATAGTGTATTAGTAATTTGAATCTGTAAATTGAATATACTGAAATGTAAAATGAAGATCTCTTGGTCAATGTATTCATTGATGTTTTAGAATGTAGGCCCGATACCCCATCATGCTATAGCTCGATGTGTAGACAATATATAGTATAGAGGGGAATACTACTCTAAGTTACATGACCAGAAAAATACATTATAGTTAATTGAAATGTTGTATGAAGCATGGGCATTTTAAATATAAATGCTTTGATTAAATAATACAAATCAAGTACATTACAGCCAGTAAAACAAGCAGAAAACACTGTAAGATTAACAAAACAAACAAAAAAAGTAGATATGTAAAACCATTACACTATGCTACCTAAACTCAAAAATGTTTGCCTTTCATTGCAGTGAATTAGTTATGAAGAGAGAAATACACACTTAGAGAATAAATTGATGTATAGAATAAACTGAATATAATGCAGAGACTACATTTACAGGAAAAAAACAGAGTAATGACAGGCTAGAAACGGAGCGTCTAACAATGGAGCCAGGAAGAAAAAAGGTAATAACAGTGGTGACAACAAACAATGCACAAAATAAGCGGACAAAACAAGTAAAAAAAAAAGGACACAAAGTAGGAGGTGGTGACAGTTGCACAAATATTAAAAATAGAGGGTGAATCCACAAAGAAGATTCTAGTCTAGGAACAAAGAAAAGCAAAGTAAATATGTAATAAGGGTGCCAGACGAAAAGCTAATCATGAACATATACAAACAAGAACAACTTTGTGACTGTGTTTATCCCATGAAAACAGCATAACGGCCTCTAGGGGGACCATATTTGTGCCATTCAGGGACACATTTTATATTATATTAATTATTAGGAAGCCTTGGGAACAATGTAGATTTTAGATCGAATAATATATTTTTTTAATATACATACAGTCATCATCAGACACCTCTATTAGCAGACAGGCAGCTTCAGAGAACCCATGCATTGCTAGATAGGCAGGTTCATAGATCTTAACCTCTGTATTGCTAGATAGGCAGTTTTAGAGAATTTAACCCGTTTATCCATTACACACACCCACAAACACACACACAGTGTGTTACTCACACATACACCAACTGTAAAGAGCGCGAGCTGCAGCGTTGAGCTCCGTGTGAAGGAGGGACTAAGCCAATCAGGAGAGCCGTCTGAACACTCAGCCAATCAGTGAATTTGAGAGGTATCACCTGATTGGCTGGGACATCCTTTTCTCAGAGCCCTCAATCTGAAACTGTGCATTGTCCCGGATGGAGGCTGCTCGGGACATAGGACATAAAAGCCCATTACAGTACTGTCTTGTGCAATCTGAGATATGTGCTCAACCTACCTGCCTCGCTACCCCCCCCCCCCCACCCCCTTTCAAAAGCCTAGGAAACCATGTTGTTGGTGTTTTTTCTTGTTGTTGGAAATAAATAAAACGGAAGTTCAAATTTAAGAATCAGCAATCTGGTATCATCCTTTTTAACTATGGACATCCATAAAGCTGTCACTAGCTCCAAACAAATGGCTAAATAATGCATTGGGTCAGCAAGTGGCACTGTATTTTTTGCACAGCATACACGGAGAGCTGTGCTAGCACAATATCATCGAATCGATTGTCTATGATTCCCCTCTGCCAGATGTTATTTGTACTTTTTTCTGCTTAATGTATACATGAATTGACTCCTCTAATCTATCTCTGGATAGTGGTAAAGTGCAAACTAGTTTTCTTTCTTTCTTTTTTTCTAACTTGTGCACAGCATCTCCTTTAACCTTGTATTTGTCAAAAGGGTGAGCATTTCGAACCGCCAGGGGGATCAAATGATGGCCTTCGACGGCTCCCAACCAGATTATTCCCTATTCCTGTTCTTCTATATAGTAACAAGGAAAGACTCTTTCTAACGTGTTTTAGTGTTTCCCCCTGTATTATTTTCTATTTTTGTTTGGTTTTTGTACATCAACAGAGCAAACCCACGGACTGTGATACGAGCAGTGCATTATGGGTATACTGACAAAGAGCCAATGACTAGTCTTGGAAATTCTTAGCCCACGAGACACGGAGCGTTTAGCAAATTCAAATAGTCACAGAGCAATTCTGAAATTCCAGGTGTGTTTAACAGGATTCTAAAGGGGATTAACTCAACATGGGGACAAGATGGGAATGAGCATCTCCATATTACGTGTGTATAACAATTATTGCGAGACATATTCTCTGATTAGAAAATGGCCTAACTTTTCTGCATATAAGAGCTAAATAATTCTAAAAATGCTTGTTTTCATTAACTTTTGAATGTCTGTATTGTGAATATATGTTTGCTAATTGCAATTTTAAAGGGTTCACCTAGAACAGTGATTCTCAAACCTGTCTCAGGACCCCCCAACGGTCCAGGATTTAGGGATTACCCAGTTGTATTTAATTAAGAATATGTACACCTGGTGTGGTTCCCTAAACATTAAGCAACCATACCAGGTGTTCTACATATTCTTATTTAAATACAACTGGGTAATCCCTAAATCCTGGACCGTTGGGGGGTCCTGAGGACAGGTTTAAGAAACACTGACTTAGAACCTACTTTTGTGTCCTGGTGAAATGTGTTGCAACACATAACATCAACCTTCTCATATTCTCCGCTGTTTTTAATCTTTTACATTTTATCATTGCAAAATACAAAGCCTATAAAATGTCATATGAAATACAAATAATCTCAAATCTACATGACATGTTGCACTGAACCAAAGAGAAAAACAAAACAACGCAGTTAAAATAATAAATATGATTAAAGTGCCAATGGATGTAAAGGACAAAAGATTTAATAAAAATCCTCATCTTCTATTAAATAGGTTCTAGGGTATACCCACTTGTCTCATAAGCTTTTTAACCCATATATTAGAATTTTCTTTTAAATCCGATATTAAGCAATGT
Organism: Pelodytes ibericus; assembly: GCA_036172795.1. Lineage (NCBI taxonomy): Eukaryota > Metazoa > Chordata > Amphibia > Anura > Pelodytidae > Pelodytes > Pelodytes ibericus. Next base: position 191,049,691 of record CM069861.1, read on the forward strand.
AATCCTCTTTCCATTTTAAGTTGGTGAATACGTTGTTGATGGACTAGCTCCCAGGGAAAAGACATCCTATTTTTCCATTTTCTTGCAATACTAATTTTATTCACAACAAATACATGGATTACAAATAGAAATCCTTTTTTTTGTGATTTGAGGCCAATCAATATATAGCAAAGGTACCTCAGTGAAAAAAAATCACTCCTAATTTATAGAATTCCATGAAAACTTTATCCCATAAACCCCTTACCATCCTAGGAACCCAATACCAGCTTTTCAAAACTTTAACGTTTCAAAGAGATGTAAACAATGAATATATTTATTCACCCACATAACAGATGTATTTTAATCATTTACCAGTATTTCTCTTTTTTAAATCGGCTTCCCGTTTTTTAATTATTAATAACTTTTTGTTTGACCCACTTAATTTTATTAAAGGGACACTCCCACCAAAAAATTAAAAGCTTTTTTTTTTTTTAAATGTTGTATTGTTGATTTCAGATATGTCTTTTGTTTTTGTTATGTGAATGTATTTATTAAAATATGTAACTAAATGTGACTGGGTTCCGCCGTTTTTGGTTGCCATTCCTAGTGATTTTATAGCACTAGTATCTCACTTTGGGGCTGGCGACACAGAATGCAGTCTATAAGTATTTTTATCATAGACTTACATTGAATGGGAGGGTAATGTAACTATTACATCACAAGGGGGTGGAGTTATGATCCTGTTTGATCAGGTCAGTCTCCTCTCTTTGTGTTGGAAAGCAGGTAAAAGTTGTACACGGCCACTTAGTCCTGCCCACTAGTGATACACAGAAGCCAGTAAGAGAGCAGGAGAATATCTTATGACATCATCATGCAGATTTTGAACGATGCTGTATCATGGTAAATATTCACTAAATGGAGCCAGGAGATAAACACCTAATTTTATTTTTCCTTTTAGATGCAATTAATTCAATCGTATAAAACAAACAACCAGTGGCATTTGATTTATTTATGTGTTTGTTTTAAATGACCAGGTTATCTAATTACATCTTATGTAAGTGGTAGTGTCCTACTTTTCTATAGTCATACTACAAAGTATAGTCTCCACATTTTAACTTGTTGGTCTTCCTTGTACAATGATTCGTTAATATAGTGATTAAACCTCAAATGTGCAAATAAATCCTTCTTAGTTAATTCCTTTATAAGCTCAGGGGAGGATTTAATATCCATGAATACCTTTATTTTTCCAGTTCATCAAATTAGCTGAATCCAATATAGAATATCAAAGTCCATATTTTGTGGAGTAAAATAGTTTTTAATCTTATTCCATATCTGTAATATCTGCCATGGATCTACATTTGTACTTTCATTTTGGGGACTAAATATGACCATTCTTTTGCCAAGGAATAGGAGCCAGATTTGTTTTACTTCAGCAACTTCTTCTTCTTCAAACCCATATCCAGAAGCGTCGTTGAGGGTGGGCAACTGGGGCTAAAACCCCAAGTCTCACATCTGTAGCCCTGAATTAAAAGTCTGTGCACAGGGCATTCCTCCTTCAGGGCCAGAGGTTTTAAGCTCTTGCACAGCTGTTACAAACATGTCGGCCTGGTGGGACAAGGTCTCAGAGATCAGTCCCACAGCAGACAACTGAGCGCAGAGATGTGTGCACTGTGTGCAGCGACCAGTTCCAGAGCAGACGCAAGGAAGCAGCAGGTTGAGAAGCTCTCCCAGTCCCAGGCCAGATATTTATTTATGTATTTACTTCTTATTAGCAGGATATACAAACATTTGGCATTTACTGTTTATTGGAGTCATATACAAAGTGTACATATTACTGCTCATTGGCATCATAAAACGTTTATGTATTTACTGCTCATTGGCATGCTATACAAAGTTTATTATTTTGCTACTCATTGGCATCATACACACATTTATACTGCTCATTGGAATCATATACAGCGTTTATGCATTTACTGCTCATCGGTATGCTATATAAAATATATTCATGTACTGCTCATTGGCAACCTATCCAAAAATTATGCATTTACTGCTCGCTGGCATCTAGGGTTGCCACCTTTTCTTCAAAAAAATACCGGCCTTGGTACAGTCTCCATAGACTCAACATTGGCCTGATGCCAATTTTTTACCGGCCTGCCGGTAAAATACCGGCCAGGTGGCAACCCTATTGGCATCATATGCAAATATTATGCATGTACTGCTCACTGGCATGATATACACATTTATACTGCTCACTGGCATCATATACAGCATTCACTGCTCATTTGTATGATATACACATGTTTATTTATGTAATCTTGCGAGCATGGCCTTTTAACTCATGTTTTAGTCTGAATATGTGTCTAATTTTGTTTGTAACTTATCTTTTTATGTTCTGTACCAGAGCTCTGTGCAAACTTTTGCCGCCATTTAAATAAATGCAAATGTAATGTAATGTGAGCATTATTGTCTCTCTTTCTGCTAAAATGATTGGCAATGCACAGAGGTTTACAGTGATTTGATTTAACCTGGTACAATATGAGATTACAATACAATGGATTTACAGCCCTCCCATTTGCATTTTCTAGATGGACGAGTAGATGTTGATGCTGAGAAGTAGGACATAAAGAGAGTGAGAAATAAAATATGAACAGGCTGAATTTTGAGCCAGATTTCTTGGCAGTAGAACAAAATAAGAAGCATAGCAGGGCAGGAGATAAAAGCAGAGTGCATTCCTGATGGGTAGAGTGGTCTATATTTCATGTCACTTTTAATGTATTGATGTGCAAAACAAGATTCTAAACACAGGATAAATGAGAGACAGCACTGGACACAGATACATTGTAAATCAACAAGACAATAAACGCCAGTGGATTCACAACAGATGCTAGTAAGCCGTGGTTTCAGCTATCGCAAAGCCTGCAAATAAACTTCTCAAAGCATCAAAGATCACTTCTCATGACACGGAGCAAAGTGCTGCATTTCAGAATAGTATAAACAGGCTGGGCTCTTTTACTGATGTAACTCTTGAAGGTCATCTTACAATGCACCATGAAGTCAATGTGAGCACAAATTCATTAGCCAAATTCATTTTTAAAGGGAAACTATCACACGAACGACACTTGCAAATGCAGAGCTTAAAAAGTGACAATTTGATCATCAGACAACAGGAATTGTGGAGGAAAGCTTGCGTTATGCTTTGTTGGTTCATCTTGTTTTTCAGTAATCACACATAGCCTGGTTTTGTAAACCCGACAACTTTTTTTTTTTGGGGGAGGCTAAAAGAAAGAGCGGGGCTAACGTGGGCCGGGTTAGATGACACTGCATGATAGGAGACTGAACTACGGTCCACTCAGTACATGTATTGCCATTAAGGCTGTGCATATTAAAACAAATGCTGCGATAATCCTGAATTAAATTGGATACGACCCAAGAAAAAACAGGGCCGGGCAAAAATGGCACCGTTAGCAATGTTTTTGATTAAAGGAACACAAAACTTTATTTTTCCCTTGTGCTTCTAATATAGAAGCACAAGTGAAGCATTAGTTGTCCCTAGTGTGAGGATAAAGTCACGTGTACTTTTGATAGGAAGCAGACCATCATTTTTTACAAGGGATCACATTAACTAGGTCACCTCTGCTGATCCCATGTAAAAATAAGCGTCTCTCTGCAGACCCTGATCAGACTAGCGGGACGAGCCACCGTTCTGATTGGCTGTGGGCGTGCTGTCAGTATCCAGACCTGCTGTGTGTCTCAGCTGTGATCCCTGTGTATCTACTAAGCTTACTTTTTAATTCTTACTTCCCTTTAGGAAACAAGGGTTAAAAAAGAAAGCTGAATTGTCCTTTATGCTGTTTAAAATGGGTGTTTTAGGAATATATAAATACACGCTGCTAGTTTCCTCTTAAAAATCTAAAATACACTTTCTAGTTTCCCATCACTACTCATTGAAAATCATTTTAATAATTAATTTTGGCTCTAAGGAGGAGCTGACAGATTCCAAATCCTACATTTTACGGTTCAATAATAAAAAATCAAGGTCATGTTGTTTATAAACTAAAATGACTAATAAATCTGCCAAAATTAGCCTACTGTCAAGTAGGAGGGGTATAATTTTATAGTGGACACGGTAAGTTAGTTACACTATACAGCATGGGTCCTGGACTAAGTAAAGTAGAATAGTATATTTAAACTATAACTTGTTTTATAATGTCAGAACTCCAAGGAAACTATTTGATTTATAATAAAATAACAATCACCACATAGAATTCCCTTGGGGGTTTAATATTACAAAATAATGATGTTTGTCGATTGACAAATAATTTAATAATACAAAAAAAAAATTTTTTGCCACTTCCCCAAATAATCCATTTGAGGTCTTAATATTATAAAATAACAATTTTTGACAAAAAAAAATTCCTTCCTCCCTCGGGGGCGTGGCTTGCTGCGGTTAGAGATGGCCGCATGAATCGTTAGCTCCCGCCGAGAACCCGCCAAAAGCACCAAACAGGACGAATAAAGAGACCTAAAATGGGTAGATCGAGGCGTAACACTGAGGTTAAAGATACCCCAAACGCAAAATCGAGACTACCTTCCTCCTCGCTAAGGGAATACTTCTCTACGCCAGCTCTGCTCACCACACACCTGGACGAGGCCCAAGATACTGACTCTCGGAGCTCGACCATGAGCGGGACCTCAGAGCAATTACCGGGCACAACCCCTGACTTAACAATCGCTGCATCCAAGGGCGACATCCAAGAACTCTTCAAAACGCTCCCGACTAAAGCGGATTTCAGCACGTTTATAGCTGAAGTCAGACAATCTATACGGGAGGAGCTGGCGCAAACCAGAGAAAGGATGGCTACACTTACCCAAAGAGTCGATTCCCTGGAAAATGTGGTACCACGTGCGCAGCAAATAGCACAGAAAGCACATGCTAACACGATGATACAATCCCAAGCGGTCAGAGAAATGAGCTCTATGCTGGAGGACATCGACAACCGGGGAAGACGGAACAACATACGGGTTAGAGGCCTATTGGAAGGCGAGAACCCGACGGATCTTAAAGGTATACTCACCAAACTGTTCAACCTGATCCTGAATAGACCACAAGAAACGCCGGTAGAAATAGACCGAGCCCACAGAGCCCTACGCCCGAGGGGCCCTGACAACAGCCCTCCGAGAGACGTCATATGCTGTCTACACAGCTTCACCACCAAAGAAGAGATCATGTCTGCGGCCAGATCCACACGTGAGTGGAACTTTGAAAACCAAAGGATCGAAATATACCAAGATCTGTCGTGGCTGACCCTACAAGGCCGCAAGGCCCTCTCGCCAGTGACCTCACAACTACGCGAGAAACGCATTGCCTACCGCTGGGGACACCCGTTTAGTCTGACGGTCAGACAGGGCACTGAGGTGCTGATTATTCGAGGCCCTGAAGATGTCCCAGCCTTCTTAAGAAGCCTAAACCTACAAGATGTGGAAGTCCCCAACTGGTACGAACAAGGTCGCGCTGGAACCCCGCACCCGACCACCCAGACAAGCATTGATAGTATCGAGGAGACAGGAGGCCTCACTCGCCAACACCCAAATTTTGTCCAGAGAGGGACAGAGAGGAATGATCTACCCTGAGATACTCGCATTTATGGATATGAGACATGGCAGACTCGAGACCTAAAGAACTGAGGGACGGAACACCCACGACACCCTGCTTAAGGACCCACAAGAGATCTAAGATATTTCCCAACTACACCTCAGCCAACGGACGCTCCGACACAATATGGTCATCAACTCTGAGGGACCACGCAGAAGCTGGGACTTGTTTTAACTCTCCCTATGAACACTGAGACTGCAGCCCAGAAGACCCCAGATCAGCCCTGGAATAACACTGCGGAACAGATAAGTTGGAGACACCAACGCCCTAGAACACTCCCGCAAAAATAGGGGGGATAACTTTTAATTAGTTACCTAAAGCATTTTTATATCCAACCCCATATATATTATGTTCATATGGGGATCACAGGGACCCCATCCCCCAAAGAGGGGTTTTATGACAGGAGAGGGACCTCTGCCCCCCGTTAAGTAGGTAAACCACCACCAATTGGTTGAGTAACCTCCATAATCCTACATTACACGACATATGTTTTACTTAATGTGTTGACATAATAGAGAGTCTGCCATGCCACATGTTATAAGCTGAGGGTTGTAACTGGCTGATGACCCACTAGTGTGTCGATGGGGGTTCGAAGCCAGGGGCAACCCCTTCGCTCTTTTAGTTCTTGTTATATAAGTTTTAAGAAGTGTATTGTTCAGGCGGGTTCAGAGCGATAGCTCTCGTCAAATATTGTTCCACGTGAATGCAATCACACTGATTTAAATCCTCTGTGTGTGGGCTTCGCTAACACGCGGACCAATATCTGATCGGGCAGACCTCGTTTACCCCGCTGAGGGATTAGTGCCAATCCCAAGAATTTTGTGACCCGGTGTTCTCTGTTCGGAGTGAGTGCCGGAACTCACAAAACAGGCACATTACCCCATATTAGTTCGGCTACTTGTAGCCAGTGTACATAGTTGAAGCAACCACCCATCCTACCTTACCCACCCCCCCTCCCCACCCCTTTCCTTTTATTTTATCTCACTCTAATCTCCCCCCTTTATTTTTATTTTTTTTCTTCTTCTTATCATTTTATTTTAAATCCTAGCACAATGAACAAAACCTGTGTGCCAGACCCCCAGATGGAGGACATAGTATTTATGACGATAAATGCAAAGGGGCTGAATACCCCACAAAAACGAGCTAGGGCCCTCAGGGAGTTCAGATCTCATAAAGCTAACGTAATTTTTGTACAGGGGACTCATTTCCGGGAAGGACAAGCCCCCCAATTTAAAGACGGACATTATCCCACCAGCTTTTACAGTCACTCGCTAGATTTTAAATCAAAAGGGGTGGGAATCATATTTTCCAAACACACACCTTTTAACTTAAAAGATATACGGAAAGATGTAGCGGGCAGATACTTATTACTCAAAGGCACAATAGCAAACACCACTTACACCTTTGCGAATGTTTACTTGCCAAACACTCAGCAGCACAAATGTTTTGATGTAATACAAAAGCTGATAACGGAATTCCGAGAAGGTATACTAATATTGGGGGGAGATTTTAATATAGCAATGCACCCTTCATATGACACTTCTTCAGGAAATAGTAGTACTCCCCTGCATACCAATAGACGCATCAAAACACAGCTGTCCAACCTTCTTGTATCCGATGCCTGGAGAGCTATGCACCCCACAGACCGAGACTATTCGTTCTACTCACATGTACACAGCACATATTCCCGACTCGACTATTTTTTACTCTCATACGGACAGCTTAGACTTATTCGAGACATCAAATATGGCTCCATCACCTGGAGTGACCACGCCCCCCTGATTATGACACTTGAATCCCCTCTACACGCCAGGACAGAACGCACTTGAAGACTAAATGACTCTCTCCTCATCGACAAAGACATACACCGGACAGTAGAGACACAACTCAAACATTATTTCGAGGAGAACCAGACCCCCGAGGTGTCCCACCCTATGATCTGGGAAGCACATAAATGTACTATAAGGGGACTGTACATATCTATAGCTTCTGGTAGGAGAAAACTACATAGCCAACACATTGGAGACCTAGCAAGACAGATCACCTCACTTGAAACACAACACAAAAGCTCCCTCGACCCCAAGAGTTTATATACACCTATTGCTACACGCAGGGAACTAGCTAGTCTCCTGAATACTAAAATACAGAGAGTGTTCAAGACCACTAGACACCTTTTCCAGGAACGAGGCAGCAAATGCGGACGACTGCTAGCCCGTACCCTGCGCAAAAGGAAACAGAAAGCGTATATCAATAACATGCACGATCCGAAAGGACGAATACAATACCTGCCGAGTAAAATAGCTGACACGTTCTTCCAATATTATACAAACTTATACAATATACCAAATAACCAAGAGAATACCACTCCAGACTTACACTCTTGTAAAATAGAGGAATATTTACGAACCGCTATCTCGCATACACTAACCCAGGACCAATCTGACGCTCTGGAAGACCCCATATCAATAGAGGAGCTTACCCGAGCGATTAAATTGTCTTCCGTAGGGAAGTGCCCAGGCCCAGATGGCTTACCACTCCAGTACTACAAGAAATACCAAGCTATTCTACTACCTAAGCTGACACAAGTATATAATTCCCTACTGACTGGCCCCCCACTTAACCCACACACACTGACGGCTACTATAACGGTGATCCCGAAAGAGGGAAAAGATCCCTCTGTACCCCAAAACTACCGACCTATATCACTCCTAAATACAGATGTCAAGCTACTGGCCAAAATTCTGGCCCTACGAATTCAGGACTATGTCCCATATCTGGTACACCCAGATCAGGTGGGGTTTGTTCCGGGGAGAGAAGCGAAGGAGAATACTTGCAGGGCACTAGGAGCTATACATCTCTCACACAGAAGGGGTCAAAAAATGATGCTATTGTCCACGAATGCTGAAAAAGCGTTTGACAGAGTGGCGTGGCCCTTTCTGTGGAAGACACTGACTCATATGGGGATTGGACCCAATGTATTGGCCTGGATACAGGCACTATATACCACCCCCACAGCCAGGGTCCGAGTGAATGGCACTTTGTCACAGACCATACAAATTTCCAATGGCACAAGACAGGGGTGTCCCCTGTCACCTATTCTCTTCGCACTCTCCCTAGAGCCATTCCTACAGACAATACGACATAACCCAGACATAAAAGGACTGATTACTGACTCTGCCCACCACAAAGTCGCTGCCTATGCGGACGATATGCTTTTCTTTATTACGCAACCAGAAACGACCTTACCAATTATTATGAAGGAATTCGAGGTGTTCGGTGTGATTTCTAATCTAAAAATTAATATCCAAAAATCTGAAATTCTGTCGCTAATACCCAATACACCACAACTTGAGGCACTCAAGGGAGCATTCCCGTTCCGATGGCGCACAGATAAACTTAAATATCTGGGGATTTGGATCACAGCGGATATCTCTAGACTTTTCGAACTAAATTTCCAACCATTGACCCGGATTATTAGGGATGAGATGTCAAAATGGGGTAATACTTTCCTTACATGGCAAGGCAGAATAAATGCCGTTAAAATGAACGTTCTACCACGTCTTCTTTTTTTATTCCAGACGCTCCCTATCTCACTTCCACAATCATTTTTTGATACTTTCAGACAATCTATTTCCAAATTTGTGTGGCGTAATAAACAACCAAGACTTAGATACAAATACCTGACCCTATCTAAGCACAGAGGGGGACTGGCACTACCAGATGTGTACAAATACTATGCGCTTGCGCATTTACTCAGAATTGTGGATTGGTCGATTTCTATGCCACAAAAAATTTGGCTGGATTTGGAAAACACATTAATCACCATGCCTATTGCTGCTTTACCTTGGATAGCACCAGAACTAAGCAGGGCAGAAGTGAGGGAGCACCCATTCCTTCTAGCGACATTGTCAGTGTGGCACAAACTTAATCGCTCGGTAAAACTCACAACGTTCCCCTCACCACTGAGCCCAATACTCCACAACAAGGCTTTCCCCCCTGGAGAGGATGGTACATTTGGCACCTTATTTAATTTTACAACAGTAGGCCGTATCAGGGAAGTGATGCACGAGGGAGCCGTACGCCCCTTAGAATCTATGCTCCCGAATTCGACCCATGGTTTTCTAACCAACCTAAGACATACACAACTTACACATTACATAAATTCATTACCACAGAGACAGGAACTAGACAGGGACTTGACCTACATGGAACATTTATGTACCCGCGACTCACCACCCGCACATGGTATTTCGACACTATACCGGGTACTGCAACCACCCTCTGCAGAACCCTACCCAACATTTACAGCTAAATGGGAAGAGGCACTAGGGATTTCTTTATCTACTCTACAATGGGACAAGATATTCGCTCTCACGCAGCACTGCTCTTCTTTCACAGTGGTGCAGGAGAACGCATACAAAATACTTACCTTTTGGTATAAAACACCCACGATTCTGCATAGAATTAACCCTGAAATCCCAGAAAGTTGTTGGAGGTGTGGGACAGAAGAGGGCACCATGCTCCACATCTGGTGGGACTGTGCACGACTAAAGCAATATTGGAGGCAAATTAAACAAGCAATTGCGGACATAAGCCCTGACCCCATACTGTTAACACCGGCCGCTTATCTCTTACATCACACGGAGCAATCGATCTCACACTACAAAAGATCAATTAATAAGCATTTATTAAATGCGGCGAAGCTCCTCATTCCACTACTTGGAAATCCACACAACCCCCCACGTTCCAAGAATGGGTTCTAAAGGTTGAGGAACTTAGATCCTGGGAAGAATTGTCATTGAGCTCCTCAGCGCAAATAGTCGACTTGGTTTACATGGCTGGAATTCACTGATAGTAATGTCTTTACGGACATACTCCGCAAACGTTAAGAAGCGCAAAATCTCCTTCATAACCCCCGCACTCCCTCTGGTGCCTAGAGGCACAATATTTTACTAACCCTTAGAATCTGCTGCCTGAGCTAGAATTCCCTCAGAAGGGAGATTGGGCACACAGGCGAATAGTTTACACACAAACCTTTTTCTTCCCCTTCTTTATTGAACCGTATTAGTTTATTTTTATACCCAGTATATGTTTTAGTATCTGTTACCTGATGATAATATTTGATATGTGCAGAAAAAGAAAAGAAAATTCTAAAACTGTGTTTTCATGTACTGATTTAACCCCCCCCCCCCTCCAATTTTTTTTTTTTTCCCCCCTCCTAAAAATTTATGTAACTAGGTCTCAGTAATAATGGTCATTTTTTTTTAATTTTTTGTATTATTTGTATTTTGTTATGTATATTTTTATTGTCTGTTGTTCTAAAATGGAGAAAAAAATCAATAAAAACCTATTTTCGAAAAAAAATAAAAAAATTCCTTGAGGAAAAAAAACAAACATTTTAGCTAATAATCAAAATAATTCCCTTGGGCTTTTAATTTTATAAAACAATAACCTTTGCTAATTGACAAAAAATCTTATTATTGTTTTAATATTACAAAATAATCTTCACAGACATTATAACACTTCTATGCCAAACAAACATGTTGCTCGTCTTTGGAGAAAGATCATTTTAAATGGCGCTCTTACAAAGAGGACTATGGGTTTGAGACTGAATTATTCTAAGTAGAAAATTAAGTTTATCTAAACTAAATTATTACATGTAAGAAACACAGTTCTACTTTGAATGTATGGGATACATGTGCATCACTCTCTCAGTATAAGGATCCATGTGGATTTTGTTGGATACAGCAGCAGAGCAGACTCGGCCCTTCCATAGTTCATGGTGGGTCCTTAGTACCAGGTGGAGCTTTAAGTAGGAGGCAACTTGCCTTCCTAGTTCTTGTTTTATTTTTGAAATTGTGTGTGTGATTGTTTGCAGTCGAGACACCGCAAGATCGGCAATCTTTAATTAATGGTCAGCTCTTCTATTGTAATGAGTATTGGTGCATGTAGACGTGAGCGGTTTGCCCATCAGGCTAAGTAAGCCTTTTAGGGACACTGCATTAAAATAACAGCATTAGCCCTGCCGTCTGCGTACAGGCATCCACCACATTAACATACACAATGGGTCCATAGCATGTATTCAAAATGAAAATGTACTCAAAGTGAGTCTCTAGTACAAAGTGCAAATATCTTAATAGAGAGTATGTACCTCACCTAATTCTGTAAAGGTTGCACACGTAGGGTTGCCACCTTTTCTACCAAAAACTACCAGCGATGCTACTGTCTCACTAGACTTAACATTGAGCCGATGACGATTTTTTTCCCCGGCCTGACGCTACAATACAGGCCGGGTCGCAACCCTACGCACAAGGAGGAGCACTGTACAATACTGTACTGAGGCGTAGTCTCGGTAGAGAAGTCGACGCATCATTAAACTAGAAATGCGAGAGTCCAAAAATGGGAATGGTAGCCCTTTAATGACAACCTTACTTGCGAGTGTCCTTATAGTGAGGTATGCCAGCTGTGTTTGTATAATATCTGGAAACTTTACCGTGTAAACCTGTATTTTAGAGCAGTGGGGGCTGCCATTAGTTGATTCTCATCTGTCTCTATTTGGTCAGTGACCACGATTTGCGTTCACGCAGCTTTGTAATTGATTCACAACATGAAAAAACCCCAACCAATTAGAATACAGCTTTAACGACAAAACTGAGTTTTCTATACCACTATCATTAAGTACTTTAAGTAATTGTATTTATTTTTAAATGCAGGCCTTGTTGAAATACTAAAATTCCTATATTATTTACATATATCCACACTATTTAGGAGACAGAGTCTCTTTTCATCAAAGAATTCCCCCTGAGCTTCCAATCTGTATAGCTACCTGTGCCTCGCTGCTGTGCTGACAAACAAATTGACATTTTAAAAGTATGTTAAATAAAGTGTTTTGATCGAAAAAAAAAAAAAAGAGAAGAGCTTTCAATGCATGGGATCAATAAGTGAACACAGCAGAAATAATAATCCTGGAGTAAAGGTCACACCATTTCTTAACTCTTTGGATCTTGAAGATATGGGCAACCAGTTAAATTCTTTCTTTTACGGGGTCTGTGTACAGCCCACAGGATTTGCTCAATAAAGAATATATTGGGAGGAAGATGTACGACTGTGCTCGTGGGCAATACAAGAATGATCATTGGGGGTTTCTTATATCAAAATCTCAGCGGTGTAGAAAACACATTGAATAATAGTAATAGTCAATAAAATAATGATGTAAACGGACTGTCAACCAAAAAGATTGCTTTTTACTGTGATTGGAGAGAATAGAAAAAATGCTGAAAAATTATCTATACATTGCAAGCAAATGCATAGAATAAGAGGGAAAATAATATGGTTTATGTCCTCACCTGTGGTTGATACCCATTTTGAATGGGAAATGTGTAATTTGCATGTCAAGCCCCAGGTGATGTCATAAGCCGGAGACGCCAGAGACATGTATAGCATAGATTTCACTTATTGCATGCATTTGCTTACAGTTCTACTCACTCAGTGTATACATCATGTTATACGCTCTGCATTCACAATATAAGCAATATTTAGGCAGAGTCCCTTTAAAACAGAGATTGTCATCTAAGAAAGCTGGATAAAATAGAGGAAGAAAATAGGCATGGACTTGGTGGATCTATATATTGCGTTATTTAGGGTTACTACGAGCAATACACAGTCCCCCACTAAAAATAATATCAAAACAATTACAGATTTACAACATAAAATTCATGTGTGGTGGGAGGAAAAAATTCACAATTCCATAAATAGGATGAAACTGAAAACATATAAAACAGAGATTGTAGTTCTTGTTTTTTAGTAGCACAACCGTGAAAATTAAAAAAAAAAGCCATTAAAGATGTAAAAAAAAAAGTTTCTGTAATAGAAGCAAAAGTTTAAAGTTAAAACATACTGCAACTTTATAGGGCCTCATGAGTTTACAGTCAGCCCTTCATTTTTTTTCTTCTTTTCTTAAAAACAGTCTTGTCAACTCAAACATTTTATTTATTTACATCATAACAGTAACATCATAAAGGACATACAACACAACTAAAGTGCTTGCGTGAAAGATGCTTCAATGGGGGCCGGAATCCGCCTGTGTTAAGGTGCACAGTGTTTCGGCGATGTGATGCGTCTTATCTTTCTTCCCTTCTTGCCTTACTGCCCCCTCTTCCCTACCATCCTTCCTACCACTTCCCCTTGGTACTTTCGCTCATTATGGCTGTCCCCTGTTGCACACATTAAGACAACTGAACCCAGACAAAAGCCTACAAAGAGTTAAACCACAAATGCTTCCAAAGATAGAGTAGCTCTTGGCTGGTATATAAGCTATTATAGTTATACAACTGTGCCGCTAACACCAGAACAACGGGACAACAGTAATGAGCGCGCACACAGACAAAGAGAGAGTGAAGACAAACAAATAGTTACAAACTCACATTAAACATATATTGCCCAAGACTGCGTCCACCTCTTATAACTCCCAGGCATCTTTTTATCCTAACTTCCCTATGCCTCAGACTACACTCAGGATGTATCCAGTGGGGCACAGTAGGGCGGGTCATTTCTCGTACTGATCTACCTAGGGGGGAAACCTGCCCCACCATGGTTGCCAGATTTTGTGATATGACATCATCTTATTATTAACTTTAAAATATCCCCTGTCCATCTCACCAAAGTGGCTCATTAAATCTCTTACATTTTCCCACTCTATGGGTACCAATTGTTTCCAGTTGCACGCTATACATAATTTCGATGCCAGAAAAAGCTGAACCACCAATATCTTGCCCTCACTCTGAAGACCGTCCAAATTACCATGTAAAAGGGCTTTTTCTGCGTTCATGGAAAGACTAGATTGAAGAAGAGCAGATAGAACAAAGAAAATCTCCCTCCACGTTTCCTTTACTCCTATACACTCTCCCCATATGTGAACATAATTCCCTTCCGGATTTGGACATATCCAAAATTGGGGGTTATGCAAACTGGATACAGGGACCAAGTACCATCTAAAAAGCCCTTCCTGATCCGGCTTCATGGGCAAGCTGACAGTGTCAGCGTGGCCTTAGCTAATCAGAGAAGCCACTTTCTGCTCTCCTCTATCAGGTCTGACTGGTTTATAACTGCACAGAGACCTTTGTTTTTACATACATAGAGGGGACCCAGTTAGGGTCTTCCCTACTGATTACGTGTAAATACAAGGGTCGCGCGCCCTACCACTGAAAACAGACTTCTCATGCAAGAAAGTGACAGCTCTCCTGTCCACCTACAATTCACAGTTTCCAACTGTCCTGTTTTTGCCAGGACAGTCTTGTCAAGCTGGAGATGTTGGGGAATTCACCATCCATGGACAGTCCCGGCATTTGGGCTGTTAAGTGATACACTTTCCATTATCTTGCAATGGCTGTGTCGCGTGGCAGGCGCAGGCTGTGTGATAAGCGGCTCATTACAGCCTGCATTGTCCAGCCTGCAGCCATGCGTGTCGGAAGCTCAGGTAAGTCCTGAGTGCAAAGTGGATGCTGGGCTAAAGGTCCTGAGTGTAAGGTGGGTACTTGGCTATAAGCCCTGAGTGCGAACTGGGTTCTGTGCTAAAGGTCCTGAGTGTAAGGTGGGTACTTGGCTATAAGCCCTGAGTGCGAACTGGTTTCTGTGCTAAAGGTCCTGAGTGTAAGGTGGGTACTTGGCTATAAGTCCTGAGTGCAAAGTGGGTGCTGGACTAAAGGTCCTGAGTGCAAAGTGGGTGCTGTGCTAAAGGTCCTGAGTGCAAAGTGGGTGCTGTGCTAAAGGTCAAGAGTGCAAAGTGGGTGCTGGGCTAAAGGTCCTGATTGCAAAGTGGGTTCTGGGATAAAAGGTCCTGAGTGCAAAGTGGGTGCTGAAATAAAGGTCCTGAGTGCAAAGTGGGTGCTGGGATAAAGGTCCTGAGTGTAAGGTGGGTGCTGGGCTAAAGGTCCTGAGTGTAAGGTGGGTACTTGGCTATAAGTCCTGAGTGCAAAGTGGGTGTTGGGCTAAAGGTCCTGAGTCTAAGGAGGGTACTTCGTTATAAGCCCTGATTATGAATTGGGTTCTGGGGTAAAGGTCCTGAGTGTAAGGTGGGTACTTGGCTTTAAGCCCTGAGTGCGAATTGGGTTCTGGGCGAAAGGTCCTGAGTGTAAGGTGGGTACTTGGCTATAAGTCCTGAGTGCAAAGTGGGTGCTGGGCTAAAGGTCCTGAGTGCAAAGTGGGTGCTGGGATAAAAGTACTGAGTGCAAAGTGGGAGCTGGGCTAAAGGTCCTGAGTGCAAAGTGGGTGCTGGGCTAAAGGTCCTGAGTGCAAAGTGGGTGCTAGGCTAAAGGTCCTGAGTGAAAAGTGGGTGCTGTGCTAAAGGTCCTGAGTGCAAAGTGGGAGCTGGGCTAAAGGTCCTGAGTGCAAAGTGGGTGCTGGGCTAAAGGTCCTGAGTGCAAAGTGGGTGCTGGGCTAAAGGTCCTGAGTGAAAAGTGGGTGCTGGGCTAAAGGTCCTGAGTGCAAAGTGGGTGCTGGGCTAAAGGTCCTGAGTGCAAAGTGGGTGCTAGGCTAAAGGTCCTGAGTGCAAAGTGGGTGCTCTGCTAAAGGTCCCGAGTGCAAAGTGGGTTCTTGGATAAAAGGTCCTGAGTGCAAAGTTGGTGCTGGGCTAAAGGTCCTGAGTGCAAAGTGGGTGCTGGGATAAAAGTCCTGAGTGCAAAGTGGGAGCTGGGCTAAGGGTCCTGAGTGCAAAGTGGGTGCTGGGCTAAAGGTCCTGAGTGCAAAGTGGGTGCTGGGCTAAAGGTCCTGAGTGCAAAGTGGGTGCTGGGCTAAAGGTCCTGAGTGCAAAGTGGGTGCTAGGCTAAAGGTCCTGAGTGCAAAGTGGGTGCTGTGCTAAAGGTCCTGAGTGCAAAGTGGGAGCTGGGCTAAAGGTCCTGAGTGCAAAGTGGGTTCTGGGATAAAAGTCCTGAGTGCAAAGTGGGAGCTGGGCTAAATGTTCTGAGTGCAAAGTGGGTGCTGGGCTAAAGGTCCTGAGTGCAAAGTGGGTGCTGGTCTAAAGGTCCTGAGTGCAAAGTGGGTGCTAGGCTAAAGGTCCTGAGTGCAAAGTTGGTGCTAGGCTAAAGGTCCTGAGTGCAAAGTGGGAGCTGGGCTAAAGCTCCTGAGTGCAAAGTGTGAGCTGGGCTAAAGGTCCTGAGTGCAAAGTGGGTTCTGGGATAAAAGTCCTGAGTGCGATGTCGGTTCTGGGATAAAAGTCCTGAGTGCGATGTCGGTTCTGGGATAAAAGTCCTGAGTGCAAAGGGGACAATACTTTTCCCCTGTTCTGAACAAAAATAATGCTTCTGTGCTATGGATCTGGTGTAATGATGATTTAATGTGCAGTGAGCTTGTGAAATTAGTGATATAACCTGCAGCATAATAACTAGGCGGAGATAAATTATGTTAATTATGCGTGTTTGGTTGAGTGGGAGGAGCCTTGGGGAGTGGGTATGGCAAAATTTTGAAGTAAGTAATTGGTAACTATGGTGCAAGGTATCACTGGAAGAAAATATAAATACCTCCTAACATGCCAGACCAATGATGGGAGATGCCAGGGAGCAAGCCAAAGCTCTGCAAGCACAGGATTTGGGACTGAGAGATAGTGATCCCTGATCAGAACTTTGACACCTACATTACAGATTGACAGGTATACTGCCCCAGTCAATGTCCTTGGAGTGGGCTGCGCTTGTAAATTGAGACAATAGAGGGGGCACTCTATACAGCCACAGCTCCCAAATATGTATATGTTCTCCTGAATGCCATGTTATAGCAAGCTGTCCATGTGCTAACCAGAGTGGCGCCTTCCTGCAGGGTTATAAAGCACACCGCAACCCAACATGACTCTCACTGTGACGTAACACTACACTCCCTCCTCGGTTTCTATCAAGGTGGCCATAAATAAAAACACATTCTTTCTGCATTCAGCAAACTATGATCCAAACAAAGTCAGTAAAAAATAAGGAATAAGACTATGCATTATTTCAGTAAGGTGCCACCCAGATAGTACTTTTACTACATCCCGCCGCTGTGTAGGTTACTATTTTAAACGGAAATCATTTCTGGCTTCTAGTGAACTACAAACCAAGCCATCCTTTTTTTAAATACAGCTCTTGTACGATGGTTTAGAAAATCAATACCTCTTTTTAAAGTACACGACTCTTGCTTTATCTACATTGCCCTCTATCTGAAGCATGCGATTGGCGTTACAAATCAAAATTTGCTTCACTCTTCTGTAAGATAAATATATTCTCTCGTGTCTCTCTCTCTGCACTGGGCATTTTTCCAGATAATCTTTTTTTCTGGCTGGATTAAAGACAAAATAAAAGCGATAAGTTCAGGTCTGTATTTTACATGCCACGCACACCTAGCCTCAAATACTAGACCACCCACAAGGCCAGGTGCCCCTTAAAGCCATCATTCACCATAGGTATTACTGGGGTGAAAAGTTCCAAGCAGGGAAATAATGCCCTATCCTTCCAGCTGCCATAGTGATGCAATGGAAAAATCAGGCTAACAATACGTTTTAACCACTTCCTACTTAAGCTCATGCAATCCTGCCCCCAATAAATGGTCCTACCAAGGGCATAGCACGCATCACGGACCTCCAGGTAACTGCAGGGGGACCCCCTCTGTTGGATGAAGGCTCTTTTGTTAGCCTAACTCTGGACTGGCTAAACATAGCCAACGCTCAAAGTGAGCATCATTTACATGTAGGCAAACATCACTGCGACATCACCAGTGATGTCACTAGGCCGGTAAAAAATTGGCTTGAGGCCAATGTTAAGTCTATGGAGGAAGTAGCACGGCCGGTATTGTTTTGAAGAAAAGATGGCAACCCTAGATGTCAAGTTTCCAGCAGTGACCCGCAGGGTCTGTGATCTCGACCTCTGTGTCGCTGGAAGCTGATCACTCTGTCAACAGGTGCCAGGAGCACTAAAACGTCCTTGGGGACCGAAACACCATAAGGTCATGGAGAGGGTCAATATGACCTATCAGGGTTGAAACCCCCATTGAACCAAACGAAAATCTATAGTATAACAGACAGGCAGATGGGATAAAATATTGCGTTAGTAACAATATACAGATATGTCACAGTGTGTATAAATATATTAAAGTGAAGTGTATTATAAAATAAAATTATGTTAAAATCCCATCCATACTGATTTCATTAGGGACTATTGAAGGAAATGTATATAATTACAGTAAGAGTATTGGCGATTCGAAAATTGAAGGTGGGTTTTAGCATCGAAATAATGTGAGCCATGCAGAGGGAACCAATTTATACCAACTTTACGAGCCACTGCATGACAATGTGTAATTTGGCAAGTCGTACCTTGGTAACTGCAGTTAAAAGCTCCAGTGCCTTTGAATGAAGATCTTTATTATGGCTTTCAATGAGCAGCTTCAGTGATGTCAGTAGCATTGAATGGTTCAGCAACAATTCACATATCTCCTTTATACACTGCGTGAAAAGAAACATAATCAACATGTGTAATAATACAGCACATACATGTGTAGTAATACAGCACATACATGTGTAGTAATACAGCACATACATGTGTTGTAATACAGGACAAGAACACAGCCTTTTCAATAATGCAGGGGAGAAAGAAAAAACAACATCTTAAAGAAGTGTATCATTAACATGGCTATACGAGTGCTGGCCAATCAGAATTGTCTATATTACTATGTACCTATGTTTTATGTAGGATTCAGGAGTCAACCTATGTTTAAGGACGTTTATAGGAAATGGTTTATTATGCATAGCATTTTCACAGGGATTACCTGTTTTATGGAAAAATACACAAGAAAGTAAGGAGCCTGCTAGAGTCAACAATTTACTAGCATTTTACATGAAAGTTCGTAAAACATGGGCTTGAGGCCAATGTTAAGACTATGGAGGGAATAACGTGGCCAATCTTTTTTTTATCCCCTTGGCATCACGTCTTTGACGCCATTGTCTAAACCTAAGCACCTGTATCAAAGTCACTGCTTTGACGGATTCAACATCACAGCAATAAAATGCCCTGGAAGTGCTCTGAGTAGGATTCTGGAAATTAGAGATTTAATCACAACTTATGCCATATAATTCCTAACCCACCACTGTGTCAAAGTACTTTAATATTGGAGGATCTTACACTAGAATGCAAAATATTGAGCACCTGTGGATGGGTGGAGTGCTATAGCCAAAAGCTGTACCCTCCAATATTGGGGAACTTCGACGCAGTTAAGGGTTAAGCATGATATGGCATAAGGTGTGATTAAATCTCCAGTTTTCTCATCTAGGATAGGTGCTTTTAATTTAGCAATTGTTGGTTGTGCACGGATATATGTATAGAGTATCATTTGTAGTCTTGAAAAACCCCAGAAGCTGCTGCCTTGATGCTCTCTTCCTCTCATATACAAACACATATTTACAGTTTTGCCGAAAAGTTACTTTTTAAGCCCTCAGGACCAAAATACCAGAACCTTGGAAATAATATATTATCATATGATATATCATGAGTGTGACATGAGTAAAATATAACCAGTAGTATTTCTTCTCACTGGAGTCTATTCACATCTAAGTGAACTATGGTGAACTGAAAAGTGAACTGCAAACATCTGGCACTAATAGCAGAGTTGGAAACATTTTACGACGTGCCAAACAACTATCGATGCCGAGTTTTCCTTAATCTCTTCCCAGTTCACCAAATTCCACGGGGGAGGAGTTGACATCTCCTATCCAATGATTGGCCATATGGTACACGACTGACGCATGCTCACACCAATGACAGAGAGCCTTTGGCCTCAAAAGAAGACAAGGGTTTACTCCCTCTTTAAGTCTGTGAGCAAAATGTCCATCACACCTCGACTCGGTTTCAGTGAAAAGCACTCAGAGGGGGTTATGTATAAACATGGTGCAGACAGAGATAGTACCAGTATTAGGCTCTCTCCCTTTGCGCCCATATAGACCAGACTAGTCTGTGCTGCCGGTCCCAAGCTTCCTGGTTGCTCTGTCGTTCAGTGCAGCAGTGCAATAAGGTCTAATCACCGCTATGCATAAGAAAGTGCAGCTTCTCTTTTCTCCCTGCTTCTGGAATATTTTATACATAACTGCCATGGACTTAAAGGGACTGGATCACCTAAACATTGTTTTTACTGTGCATGTAGAGAATACGAAATAATCGAAAAATGATCAATACATTGTGTTCGCAAAATTGCACACAAACGCCTAAATTAGGAGAAAATGGGTTTTCAGTGTGTCTGTGGATTCTCCTGCTTATGACCTCACTTGTGGCTTAATATGCAAATTACAGTTAATTTGCCACAGATGATGTCATAAACAGGAGACTCCACAGACACATTGTTCTCCTAATTCAGGCATGTGCTTGCAATTTTGCTAAAACAATGTATAGATCATTTTTCAATTATTTCTTATTCTCTACATTTACAGAAAAAAAAAACAATGTTATGCTGATACAGTCCATTTAATTGATGCAGTCCATTTAATATTTCTTAATAATCATTTTTTTTAAATGCGTGATTTATAGAGGAATAAGGTATAATGTTTAATGGAGTAATTCCTTTTGTAGAGGAATTCAAGAAAACTTATATAGAGCTGCATATTCCTGAGCACAAAAAAACACATCTTAGTTATTATTTTGGGCACACTAGAAGGCCAATTAGTTTTTACCTGCCGTCACAATCTGGGTTTCTAATCTATATGTATAAACATAAAAACACATAAAAAGGCTTAATGGATCTACTAAGTCACAAAGCTCCTGTAAGACACAGCGCCATATATAGCTTTTGCCTGATAATATATTAAAGAAGCTATTGCTGGATAATACATATCCCTCTGGGAGAGTGTTACAGCCAGCAGACAGTCTGAGGCCGCCTTCAATGCTAACTAATGTATCCAATCAAGATGCATATTAACAGCACCGCGGCTGGATAATGGAATTTACAGTCACAGGAGGAATACCAGGTACGGTGGAAACAGCATATGTTTTACATTTTTCATCCAGTATAGCATGGGAATGGCAATAGCCATTATCAATAAATCCTTATTAATAGAGCTCATAGTGACACTCTGAATTTAGAACGTATACAGATAGGCTGCATGTTCATTTCTATAAGGCCAGACGTGGGGGTGCTATATAAAAATAATAAAGGTTCTGTCCCCATGACATAACTGTTTCTCAAACATTGGTTTCTGGTAATTGAATACAATGGTGGCGCACTGAATCATGGCTCCCACTTGCATATAGGTTCTCCACAGCACCTGAGTTAAGACCATTAGTAGAAGGGGCAAATAGGTTATATGGGGTCTCCATTTGGGCCATCCTTAGCCTACAAACAACCCTGATGGCATACCAACAGCAAAACATCCAGGAGACTATTTCTTACAGAATATAAGAAATATTACACCCCAAAATATGCTGCATAGTGCAGTACGTAGGGGTTGGCGCCTATAAAAAAAATGGATAAACTATATTAGGGAAAGCCAGTTTAAAAATAGATCCACAATCTAAAAAGATCTGGCCGCTATTGCTGTGTTTGCTGCACCCCTTCAAATGTGTAAGCCTGGGGCTAGTGCTTCTATCACATCACCTAGTGCTCTGACCTATGCAACCAAATGGGATAGAATTTAAAATGCAATCAACATACAGAACAAGCAATCTACATATTACTCTCTATATAAAAAAAAAGCCACTAAGACTATTGTGGTCCCAGCTGAAGTCAGAGACCCTCATGTGTTTATGAAGAGAAAAAAAAAACCATGCAATTTTAAGGTTTAAGTGCTTCCAAAAGGAGATAACATCAATCGCAACAATTATTGCGATAATTATTTAAAATTTGTGGACCCAAAACACAATGGGATCATGTAAATCTATTACAGAAGAATAAGAATAATTTCTTGCAGGTCAGATATTTCAATTAATTAAACGGAATTCTGCAGGTAATATTAGTCTGAGCAGGAATTTTTTTCTTCTTCTCCTATTCCAACTGGGGGTACTTCACTTGCTCATTTTAAAATCTGAAAATAGTTCCACGTTGAAGGATCTAATTAATTCCATTTGCTTTTTTCTGCATTGCACAGCCTGCATTTAAATAGGTTATTAATGAAGGGCACTTAGAAGGCCAGGCAGATATGATGATACATACAGAAACCTTTGAGTACCGTTACCTGGGTGCAGAGTTGCAGGTGTGAATTTAAATTTTAGATGGAAGAGCTATATTAAAATTTACAGGTTGGGGCAGCATGTTTTACTTTGTTCAAAGTAATCCAGTGTAGATCATCGTCTCATTATGGAAGATAAGCCTAGTTACATCCTGCACGGACATGCTGCTTCCTGGCTGTCTTTTTTATTCTAGGCGATAGAAACCAGGGCGAAAGGTTCTCGACTTCTAAGTGGAAAGCGAGGATGGTAGGAAAATGGCTCAGCCAACAGAATGTCAAAACAGATTAAATAAAACATATATCATTATTCTTCCCGTTCTGGAGAAGACCGTAGTTTTTTTATATATTTACTAGGTGCTAGGCATACAAAAACAAATAAACATTAAAAAATAAACCTCAAATCTTTATTTATAGATTTGTATAGTATTATCCAGTGCTATCCTGTGTTGTACAAATACATAAAGCATGAATACAAGTTTGAATTAGTAAAAAATTAGCAAAAACTGGTGACACAAAGATTTTTAACTCTAACCTTGTTTCGTTTCTAATTAAGGCTTGACTTTATTGTATTTAACCTCTATTCTATCACATAATGGATATTTATTAGCAACATCTTCATTGGGTCTCTTAGCAGAGTATATTCACATATATTACTTTATGATGAGTGGTGAATGGCATGTAACTGTTTTTCTATTAACTAAACAAAAATGAATAGACTAGATCAGCGCTCCGCAATCAGTGTGCTCCGGTGGATAATATTATTGGGCAAATTGCCTGTGGCTTATTAATGGCAAAATAACACTGGTTTATTATTGGGAAAATTGGCTGGGGCATATTAAATGGTAAAATAATACTGGCATATTATTGGGGAAATTGGCTGGGGCATATTAAATGGTAAAATAATACTGACATATTATTGGGCAAATTGGCTGGGGCATATTAATGGCAAAATAATACTGGCATATTATTGGGCAAATTGGCTGGGGCATATTGAATGGTAAAATAATACTGACATATTATTGGGCAAATTGGCTGGGGCAAATTAAACTGTAAAATAATACTGCCATATTATTGGGCAAATTGGCTGTGGCTTATTAATGGCAAAATAATACTGGCATATTATTGGGCAAATTGGCTGTGGCTTATTAATGGCAAAATAATACTGGCATATTCATTGTGGTTAGTTTTGTTTGTCTATTTATGATTTGTAATGCACTGGTTTTGTTTGTCTGTTTATGATTTGTAATGCACTGGTTTGGTTTGTCTGTTTATCATTGGTAATGCACTGGTTTTGTTTGTCTGTTTATCATTGGTAATGCACTGGTTTTGTTTGTCTGTTTATCATTGGTAATGCACTGGTTTGGTTTGTCTATTTATGATTTGTAATGCACTGGTTTTGTTTGTCTATTTATGATTTGTAATGCACAGGTTTGGTTTGTCTATTTATGATTTGTAATGCAGTGGTTTGGTTTGTCTATTTATGATTTGTAATGCACTGGTTTTGTTTGTCTGTTTATGATTTGTAATGCACTGGTTTGGTTTGTCTATTTATGATTTGTAATGCACTGGTTTGGTTTGTCCGTTTATCATTGATAATGCACTGGTTTTGTTTGTCTGTTTAACATTGGTAATGCACTGGTTTGGTTTGTCTATTTATGATTTGTAATGCACTGGTTTGGTTTGTCTGTTTATCATTGGTAATGCACTTGTTTGGTTTGTCTATTTATGATTTGTAATGCACTGGCTTGGTTTGTCTATTTATGATTTGTAATGCACTGGTTTGGTTTGTCTGTTTATGATTTGTAATGCACTGGTTTGGTTTGTCTGTTTATCATTGGTAATGCACTTGTTTGGTTTGTCTATTTATGATTTGTAATGCACTGGTTTGGTTTGTCTGTTTATGATTTGTAATGCACTGGTTTGGTTTGTCTGTTTATCATTGGTAATGCACTTGTTTGGTTTGTCTATTTATGATTTGTAATGCACTGGCTTGGTTTGTCTATTTATGATTTGTAATGCACTGGCTTGGTTTGTCTATTTATGATTGGTAATGCACTGGTTTGGTTTGTCTGTTTATCATTGGTAATGCACTCGTTTGGTTTGTCTATTTATGATTTGTAATGCACTGGCTTGGTTTGTCTATTTATGATTTGTAATGCACTGGTTTGGTTTGTCTGTTTATGATTTGTAATGCACTGGTTTGGTTTGTCTGTTTATCATTGGTAATGCACTGGTTTGGTTTGTCTGTTTATGATTTGTAATGCACTTGTTTGGTTTGTCTATTTATGATTTGTAATGCACTGGTTTGGTTTGTCTATTTATGATTTGTAATGCACTGGTTTGGTTTGTCTGTTTATGATTTGTAATGCACTGGCTTGGTTTGTCTATTTATGATTGGTAATGCACTGGTTTGGTTTGTCTGTTTATGATTGGTAATGCACTGGTTTGGTTTGTCTATTTATGATTTGTAATGCACTAGTTTGGTTTGTCTATTTATGATTGTTAATGCACTAGTTTGGTTTGTCTATTTATGATTGGTACTGCACTGGTTTGGTTTGTCTATTTATGATTTGTAATGCACTGGTTTGGTTTGTCTATTTATGATTTGTAATGCACTGGCTTGGTTTGTCTATTTATGATTTGTAATGCACTGGTTTGGTTTGTCTGTTTATGATTTGTAATGCACTGGTTTGGTTTGTCTGTTTATCATTGGTAATGCACTGGTTTGGTTTGTCTATTTATGATTTGTAATGCACTTGTTTGGTTTGTCTATTTATGATTGGTAATGCACTGGTTTGGTTTGTCTGTTTATCATTGGTAATGCACTGGTTTGGTTTGTCTATATATGATTTGTAATGCACTTGTTTGGTTTGTCTATTTATGATTGGTAATGCACTGGTTTGGTTTGTCTGTTTATCATTGGTAATGCACTTGTTTGGTTTGTCTATTTATGATTTGTAATGCACTGGTTTGGTTTGTCTGTTTATGATTGGTAATGCACTGGCTTGGTTTGTCTATTTATGATTTGTAATGCAGTGGTTTGGTTTGTCTATTTATGATTGGTAATGCACTGGTTTGGTTTGTCTATTTATGATTTGTAATGCACTTGTTTGGTTTGTCTGTTTATGATAGGTACTTCACTGGTTTGGTTTGTCTATTTATGATTTGTAATGCACTGGTTTGGTTTGTCTATTTATGATTTGTAATGCACTGGTTTGGTTTGTCTGTTTATCATTGGTAATGCACTGGTTTGGTTTGTCTGTTTATCATTGGTAATGCACTGGTTTGGTTTGTCTATTTATGATTTGTAATGCACTGGTTTGGTTTGTCTATTTATGATTTGTAATGCACTGGTTTGGTTTGTCTGTTTATCATTGGTAATGCACTGGTTTTGTTTGTCTGTCTAACATTGGTAATGCACTGGCTTGGTTTGTCTATTTATGATTGGTAATGCACTGGTTTGGTTTGTCTGTTTATGATTGGTAATGCACTGGTTTGGTTTGTCTGTTTATGATTGTTAATGCACTGGCTTGGTTTGTCTATTTATGATTTGTAATGCACTGGTTTGGTTTGTGCATTCATTATATATTTTGCACACTTGTCTGCTATTAAAGGTAAATAAAGGCATCTCGTTCTTATGTTCCGTGTATGCACTTTACTTTATAACTTGTTATATATTTTTGTTTGTGGTGTGCCACGGAATTCTGGGAAGAGCTTCAGTGTGCCCTGGGTGAGAATAGGTTGAGGAGCACTGGACTAGATTATGCTTTCTACGTCATAAACCAAAACGGAAAACTAGGTCTAAAAGGTCTACTCGATACGGAGGGAACTGAGATGGGAATTTCAATATTAAGGGTAAAGTAGCAGAGTTGGAAAATATATCCATTTAGCTGCACTGGAGAATTTTTACAACTTAGCTACCTTGGCCTAAAATGTGAAGTTTACATATCAATTCTCTCTTTATTGAATAGACCCTTAAGTGTTATAATTTAGAGGTTATTTTAAGGCTTTCTGAGGCCAGACATTACCCAGACCAACAAATGTAGAATGTATGTAGAAATTTTCAAAGTCAATGTACTGATTGAGAGAGGATAAATAATTTAAGTAATGGTGGGGCAAAGGTGATGGAAAAACTCCTCTGAAATTCAGTGGGTAGTAGAGGCGTTAGCAAACACAAATCTACACACACACCAAATAAGGTAGAAGCCCTGCTTTTCCCATAGAATCACACACTGACAGAGCTGCCACCACTGCAAGGGATTCTGGGTATATACAAATCCGTTCAGAAATGATCACCTTTTGCCTCTTAATCCATTTTAAACACAAATCTCATTAATGAAGACTACATTTTTGCACCTCTGTCCTGAGCAGTGTTTAAAGACTGTCTTGTACAGTGTGCATATGTTTCGCGGTGGCCATGCCTGCCCAGAATCCAGTGGTGGCAGCACTGTAAACGTGATTTCAGGACTTCTGGTTTGATTCATGTGTGTAGATTTGTGTTTGACAACCCCTCTGCTACTAGGGTTGCCAACTTTTCTTCAGAAAAATAGCGGCCTTGCTACGGTCTCCATAGACTTAACATTGGACTGAGGCCAATTTTTTACCGGCCTTCCGGTAAAATACCGTCCAGGTGGCAACCCTCTCTGCTACCCATTGATTAAGAGAAGATCTCACTGTATTCAGTCATTACTTTTACGGCATTGAGATTGACATGAGCTAGCTCGGTAAGCACTCATCATCATCATCAAGATGTGTGATTTAATAACTCTAAAAACACTCAAAACATCATATCCTTCCATTTAATCTATACCTTCCATCAAATCCCCTGTATTAGGGACCTAATCTTCAGCATTCAAAACCGTTTCGAATAACTAACCCAAGATTCCAAACATGTCTGCCCCCATATATAGAGTTAAAGGAAGGCTCAGTAGGGTACTTTATTTATATTCGTTCATTATTACATTTTACCTAAACGGTCTACTCTTTGAATTAAACACAAGCTATGTTTTGCCTACAGTTGTCCTTTAAGAGATGAACACAGCATTGTATTTGGGAAACAGGAAGCAATCGGGAAAATTAATTGATTCGCAGCGCCCATATTTAAACCGGCAGGGTATCCATCTACAATTCATCAATAGCATTTGTATATTCATGTAACGGAGAATCTGGTCGATGCAGCGGAGGCGCCTGACACACAGCGCACAGAGTGTCATACAATGCAGCTGTCTGACACTGTGATGTGGTACATATTGAATTGAGCTATTTAATGATTCTTTTCAAAGACTCATTTGAACTGTAAAATGGACTACTGCTAGTCTATTATACCATCCACAATGAATGATTTTACCAAGTGAGATGTAAAAAAAAAAAAAAAAAAAAAGGAAAATGAAATACTGAAGCTATTTAATTATAGAGGAGGCTACAAAAATAGAAATGCAGTGATATGGCAAATATGGAACATGTTGTAAAAAAAAAAAAAAAAGGAATAAACTGATTTTCCCAAGGCTTCACTGTGTTTCTTTCGATGCCATCGGACTGTGCATTTGAAAGTTATACTAAACAAAACAGTAAGAAAAACAAATGTAAAACTTTTACAGGATAGTTCAGGATTAGAATATCAGTAATACTGGCATATTGCTGTTGTGAATCTCATTCTCCAACTGCCCCACTTTGGGACCGATACCCCGCCTTCTAGGGTTGCCACCCAGCTAGTACTTTATTGGCAGGCCAGTAATACATTGGCTTGATGCTATTGTTAAGTCTATGTTAAGTCTATGGAGTCAATAACATGGGAGGTATTTTTTTTTTTTTTTTAAACAAAAGTTGGCGCTGCCCCGCCCCCTTCCCGTTATTCAGCCTCTGGTGTTTTGGAGCTGGATGGTTTCGTCACTAAAATGGTGCCAAATTTCACTTAGTCTCCAAAAAAAAGCTTCGATCAATTTACCTCTCATTACTTTCAATGGGGATGTTTCCCCCTAAGTCAAACTTGGGTGCCCAAATTCCACAAGCTATTCTCAAAATCTCGTCAATAGACTTATGAGAGCAATTGCCAAGGAACAAAGCATGCAGAAAAAAAACCCTTTCAAGTTACCAGACTGCAGTATGACCTAGTATACTAATTCCTATGTTTTGCATGTTTTTAAGCTTTATCTTGGCATTACTTTCACAATAATATACATTTGTACATTATATTTAAACCGCCATTATTATTATTATAAAATCAATGTTAGAGTACACAGCAATATAATGTCAGGTGCTGATTCACCAGTGTAGAAACGGCAGAGTTTTGAAGTGCAAGCACCCCAGGCAAATCCGACAATCCCAGCGAGCGCAATTGTAGCTGCTTTCCGATGAAATTGGTTTATTGTGTGTAGTAAACTCATCAGACACAAAGAGACACACAAAAGACCTTCAGCTTGACACATTTGGAGTTTACCACTCACAGTCACAAGAGTCTATTTATCATAAGAGGCTTATGACTAAGCGCAGTTGCCTTAAAAAAACACCCCGCTGACAGTCTTTGTGTCTCCCAGTGTCTGGTTGTGTTAATAAATACAATAATCCGATGCTATTTTATCAAAAAGCACTTTCAAGTGTTCATGGTAAAAAATTGGGGGATTTATTCCATACAGAATGTTAAATATGTTTCCTGTGACAACTTTATTATTACAGCCCTTTTTCTTTCCATATTAGATTCGAAGACACACACGCGAGGTTGCGGATCTTTGGCTCTCTGTATCTCAGATGTCCTAAGCTAAGTGGATATATATGTTTATCAAACTAACACTGGGCCAATGCATAGTTGCCAACAGTCTCGAAATTTCAATTGGGGGGGTGGGGGGGGGGGTTGCTGCTGGAGCGTAATCTTACAGGGGCATTTTATAGCCTTGCACACTTAAGGCTCCACCTACATTGCATCCTGGAAAGGAGAGATCAGGATAATAGAGGACACTGTAGTCAATTTTTACAGAAGCCGAGGTTAGGATACCAGAAGACAGCATAGTCAAAATAGGAGGCCAAATATCAGGAGACAGCTTAGCTGAATATTATATTTTGATTTAATTTGCGCACGCTCTGTATCAGAGTGCTTGCCAAAATCCCGATGGAGGAACGCTTCATCCGAATTGTGACAATGACGGAAGGAGTACCACACCTCCATACTATCGATACTCGCAAGCGAGGCCCGTGGCGGATCCGAGGTGAGCGGTGGCGTACCTAACACTGGGAGGACCAGTGTTGGGAAGATTAGCAGCTATCTGGAAAGTTTTGATTAATTTTTAAATTATTTGCCCTTCCCTGTTTGATGGGCAAACACAATTGCTTCTCTAAGATCATTGCTATTGTTAACACACACCTGAATGCTCCAGACCAGCAAAGTGCTAAAACTTCGGCATTTATATAGAGGTGGTCACATATGCTTTGTGATCAATTAATCAAGGGCATTTGATTAGCAGTACCTGTCAGCTACTTAGCCTCTTAATTCCTATGGAAGCAATAAGAATGTTTTTCATCAGAGATTGTATTTACCTAATTTGAAGACCTGCTACGGAACAGATGATTGTAATTATGTCATGATACGTATAACCACAGAATTCAAAGAGGGTGTAGTTATGAAGAGACTAAAAACGTTGCATGTATATACGCTATAAAAAAGGCATCTCAGAGGGGATATGATAACATTATATAAATTTGTGCAGGACCAATATAAAGAGCTCTCCAGGGACCTGCTCATTAACAGAAATGTACAAAGAACAAGAGGTCACCCTCCGAGACTGGAAGAGCAAAGATTTCATAGACAACAAAGGAAGGGATTCTTTACGGTAAGGACAATAAAGTTATGGAACTCACTGCCAAGAGAACAGCCTTTTACCTCCACCTTATTTTGATTAAGCACAGCAGGGCTGTTATAACAGCCAGTACAAGGTCCAGTGTTCATTGCTGAAGTATTAGCTGGCAGCCAGCTAGGACGCAAGAACTGGAATCAGGAAATGGCATCACCGCAGGAGCTATGGAGTCCTCTCTGCGAAGTATGCTGCCAGGAACACAGTACAATAAGGCTCCAACACGCCACCAATGCTGGTGACATCAGTAGGTGAGTATCCCTTATCTGAAATCCAGACAAAACAAATTGGATTTCAGGTCATTCCCTACGGATAAGGGATACTCAACCTGTATAGGGAGAACTTCTAGGTTTCCTGGAATACCAAAATTAAGATTTACTCATATCCTGTTGCAAAATTACAGTCAGAAAATGTGTCAGACTGAGAGGGAGGGCGTTTCCTTGTGTAACTGATAAAAATCAGACTGAAGACAAAAAAGATTAATCTATTTTTAAGTCTGTTTCTGTAGTTGTACTAATTTTGTGGAAAGAATGAATAGGAAGATGGCGAAATTTTTTTTTAAAAAATTTCCCCCCCCTTTTTACATGTATTGATTCTGAATTGTAGATTGTACATCTGCATTTGGAAGGCTCTCGCTGTCCTTTTAAAAACAATATAAGGGTTGTATGGGTGTGTTAAATGACAATGAGGAAAATCACATTTAAACATAACAAAAAAAAAATGTATGTTTTTATTGTGATAAAAGTAAAAAAACCGAAGAAGTCTGCAGCATGAAGAAAAGCCCATTTAACGTGCAACCTAGAGACGACTACATCTTCAGTATTGCAAGGGGGGGGGGGACTATATCTTTATCGACACCGACACTGGTGACAAAGTGATCATGCTTGACGACAACAACAAAAAAAAAAGGAAATTTGTGATACATAAAGATTTCAGTTTCTTGCTAGACAAACAGTCATGGTTTGCTTAGCGAGTTAAGCCGCACTATTGTCCGCAGCTGTCAGATTTGACCCTTTCTTTCACGGATATCAATGCTGTAACTAGGAGAAGATGGGGGGAAAAAAAGGATTTACATGGATTTCCTGTTGCCTGTCACATTTAACACCAGCAAAAATCCAGTATCCTGCACTGAGATTTTCATCCTCGCAATATATTCGGTGCAAGCGGCCAAATTGTGGCACGTCGCTTGCATGTAATAAGCCATCTTGTGGGTGAAATTCACAGAATCCCACAAAAAAGAAAAAAATGCATTCCATCGCCATGGATACCATGTTATGTGAGGAGCAATACATTTGGAGACGGCGGGAAGCCTGCGCTGAGTGAAAGAGCAATTTTAAAGTAGCATTTGGTACAGTACAGAGTGTGAAAAGCCATCAGAGTCATAAATGAAGAAGCAGCTCTATAAAGAGAAATAGTAAATCGCTGTAAAAAGGCTTTCAAGAGATGCAGACAGACAGCTCGCTCTGCCCGAGGTGATATGATTTGTGGGTGTACATGTCAAAATATAAATAATATATATATAGTGCAGATTGTAATGCTGGGATGCGGCAGAATCACAAAGTGTTTCCAAACTTACATATAAAAGTTCTAAAAAATAAAAAATAACAAGTCTTGAAGTTGATTCGCATATAGATAAAAAAAAAAATGTCTGCAACAAAATATGTCCATCGTGTTATGGTCAAAGTAAGGAAAGTGACAGCTCAAAGAATGAAGGCAGAGTTAGCTCAATCGTTTATCCTTCTGAAGTCAATAAGATGAATACCATAAAGGTGAGAAATAATCACATGTGCTTTCAGCTGCTGATTCCCTTACAGGCATATAGTATAAACAGTGTATATACAATGAAAGTAGACAATTATATATACACAGTGTTGGCTAATGCATAAAATAAGAGAACAAATTGTGTTTTGAAAGTGTATGTGGCGTCTGCTGTCTATGACATCACCACGTGACTGGATATGCACATGAGCTACATTCAAAGAGAAATATGTAATTTGCTTATCAAGCTACAAGATGATGTCATAAACCGGACATACCACAGACACATACAGAACACTGCTTTCTCTTAATTTATGCGATTCTGATAACATATAAAGATCTTTTTTTATTGCTCCACAATGTTAGATGATGGAATCTGATCAGTCTGAGAGAGCTTTGAGTCTCCTCGAGAAGAATAGTATATGTATCATTATTACTTGTTATTTAGGTAGAGTTTTGAATAATAACTGACTTGACATTGCTCCCTCCCTAGGACTTGCCATTGCTTCCGCAGGACTTTTCCCTGGTGTCTAGTGGGAGCAGTCGGATGATGTCTGCATCCGGGGGAGCCTTATAACCAGACCTCATTTGAGACCTGATTATAAAATGAACATTGAATATAAGAGGAGGGGTCTTTTTCAGAGCATTTTGTATACATTACAATATCTCATGGTTGGAGACAAACTAACTGGCCAGTTTCCATTTGATACCCTTTCCCCATAAAAATTAATGCTAATTGGGTTTTCAATAGAGCAGTAATAATATTAATACCAAAAATTAACAAAATCCAAGTAACAACACAGCAGAGCCAGAAGGGGAATACTGTTGGTGGGAGTATAACTGATACTTACCACATAGTTTTACAGGCCTTAGACTGTTTGCTATTGTCTAAAACATATACTCTTTATAATTAAAAACTGTAGACACTAGAATTATAAATTTTATAAATTAAGATGTTAAAAAAATAAGACTTACATTTGGAATAACCATATATGCTATTCATTATGCAGGGTTAGGCATCTCTGAGTTCCACTAGTTGTCTAGTTTTTACAGAGATCAAACATTGGGCAGTAGAGCATCAATCAAGATGACAGCCATTGATTGACTCACCTCTGCAGAAACAGAGTTACTCTTAAACTCTGGCCTGTGAGCTGCGCTCACTTAATATGATGCATGGATAACCCCTCAGCCTTACCCTTAACGGTGCACTAATGATTTAAAGTAGCAAAGAAAATATCAAACAATATATTCTGTTTTTGACATATATCTTGCATCTAAAGTTAAAGAAAATGCGGATACAACTTTAACCCGTTAAGGGAATTTATAATTATTTCCAAAGACAGATGTTATTAACTAGGATGGAAGAAGTTGTCTCAACATGTAATAAAATAAGCAAAACAATACAAAATGTGTGACTCTGTACTGTGTTAAAGGGACCTTAAACATTGATTAACCCTTGCTTCCTTGATGGAAGCAAGGGTTATACAAAACATGATCCAGTACAATTAAGTAAACCCGAGGTGTATCTTAATAAACAGACGTGTTTACCAACTGCTGTGTCTCACATGCGAGACACAGCAGTTCCTGGTTGTCGCATGCTGACAGCCAATCAGAGCGGAGGCTTAACCTAGTTAACGAGGGTCTCTCTCTGCGTTAACAGAAAGCGACAGTCGCCGAGCAAACCTATAAGGACTGCAACCACCCTGATCTTGGTAAGAGATTTGTTAAAGGACAATGAATTAGGATTAAAAAATATGTCTTGGTGGTTTGAAGTAAACTCTCTGCTGTGTCTCACGTAGCAGGTCCTAAGGCTGGCGTGCGGGGTCCTCTCCCTA
The DNA here is from genome assembly GCA_036172795.1 of Pelodytes ibericus. Lineage (NCBI taxonomy): Eukaryota > Metazoa > Chordata > Amphibia > Anura > Pelodytidae > Pelodytes > Pelodytes ibericus. The sequence goes on from CM069861.1 coordinate 191,083,918, forward strand.
CTAGTGCAGAGAGAGACCCTAGTTTTTGCATGGGATCAGCAGAGGGCACCTAGTTAAGGTCCCCCCTGCTGATCCCATGCAAAAACAAGATTCTCCCTCTGCACTAGCAGAGAGTCAGTCGCCGACCAGACAGCTGCTTGCTTCCTATAGAAACATGGCAGCTGCCGGTCAGAGAATAAACTGGAATGTACTACCAGAAGTACATGCCAGTTTTCATTCACACTAGGAACAACTAAACTTTCACTTGTGTTACTATATTAGGAGCACAAGTTAAATATAAAGTTTAGTTGTCCTTAAAATTAATCCAGGTAAAGATACCAAAATTAAGCAACTACATCTTTATAGCATGATGTTCGCGGTCCAAAGAACCACATGGCAATAAAGGTGGGATGGCAATGAGATTCTTTGGACAATGACCATCGTCATTCAGTGAGGCACTATTTACTAATTAAAAAAATGTAGAAGTGGTGTCTCCTACTTATGACATGATCTTGTGGCTGGAAAACTTTCAACAAGAAATGCCCCAGATACATGTTAAACCTATAGACATTTATTTAAATAACGTTAAAAAATTAAATAACATTCACCTGGTACTCAAATGGTTAAATAATAAATATATATATATATATATAATATTGGGGATGGGGGAATATATTTGGAATGACAGGATTTACCTCCACTGAAGGCATGTGTCTGGAGTTGTACAAGGACCGGCAGATTTTAAGGATTTCGGCAGACTGCTCCTCATTCTCTTTCCCTTCACCGCCAGAGAGCATTGCTTTGACTAGTCTCACCCATGGGTTGTCTTCTGAGCTCACACTGAAATTAGAGGGAGAAATGATAAGGTTGGAAGAGAGTCAAATGTTCCATTTACATCAGCAGAACCTGGTAAATTAGGTTCACTTTGCATATCTGACAGAGGATATAGAGCGTGATCTACTTGAGGGAAAACTTAACACCATTATCTGTGACTAATATATATCTATGGGTAATTCAGTGATCACTGGAGGCACACTGGCATGACCACAGAGTCACATCTATCCAAGCACTTAGTGATTTATTGTAAAGGAACGCCACATGTAACATTCCCATATCTTGTACATTCCCACATTGGTCTAACATGCACTAATATATGTGCGGCAAATGTATTATTTTCACATCCTACGTGTATGTACATTTTTTGCTCATTGGAGAGGTGTAAAATCAACTATTTTGCACGAGGTATGATGCATATACATTATATTTTGTATTTTCCCAAACCTTTGTGAGCCAGTCTCCCTCTTTATAATGCTAGTATGCATGACAGGTTAATACAGAACATTGTACCCTCCCGGTGTTCTTTAAATCAGACAGATGTCAACTTCTGTCTGATTCAAAAGGCTTTTGAAACATGCTTTATGGAAGAATGTACAGAAGTGATTTACATGGGACTGGGAAGTCAAACAGTGTCATGTTGCTTAGTTGGTTCTCTGTGCATCTGTGTTGCACACCACAAGGATCATCTCCTTTGTGATTGGCTGAATGGCGCGTGATTGATGGCTGTTTCTGCTGCCATGAAGCTATGCATTGTGAGTTGGAAGCCCCCAAGTATTTTCTTTTGCAACTACCAGAGTTTAGTGAGACTTAATTAAAAAAAAAAAAGGCTTCCATCACTCTTTAAATTTAAGGGTTAACTCAGACAGCTCTGATTTTTTGAGCCAATCAAAATACTTCAGATCCAAATAGCCCACAGATTCAAGCTACTCAGAGACCATTGAAAGTGATCTTGAATCTCAGTAAAATCAGAAAAATGTGGACAATTGTTGTGCCGACATTCCGAAAGCCGAACTCCAAGGCCAATCCTAGGGTCACTAACACCTCGGTGCAAGAATTTTTACATAGCGCTTCCAACCAAACCCATTTTCTATGGCAACTTGTCCACCTTTTTGGGCCCCCTGACTTCACCAGGTCACCCACTTCTCACAGTGCTAGCTTGTCAATGTCACATTTGTTCCCAAACAGATTATCTGTGCCATTTATGTCCCCAAACTGTTCCCAGTGCCATCTTTGTGGCCAAACTGCTTCCCTGTGCCAGAGAATTAAGCTGCCTGAAATTTGGTCCTTTAGGAGTAAGCAATTTCACTGACAGACACCCCCCCCCCCCCCCCCCCCCCAACGTGGCCAAAGGCCGACCCAAAATCAGCCATATTGGGTATTAAACACTTCGGCTTTATGCCTCGATCTACTCACTTCATGGTATATTAAATAGACCTTTAAATTCTATAAAACAATCATGATATACACATGTATAACCAAGATAACACATGTAGAAACCGGTGAAAAGTTGACTTTTGAAAGTTTAAGAAGTTTTGTTACAAAGCAACACATTATACAAATTGGATTTGCCTTTGTAGTTCGAACATACCAAGCACAAGATTTCTTGGAAAACAATATTCTAATTTTCCTCATTTTCATTAAAGTGAAAACTATTGATTGCAGTACTGGCCCTTGAAGAAATGCATGTAGCTTGTAATTGGGACTATCTTTTAGTAGACATACTTGACAGATTGTATTGACAAGGCGCAGGCAACATTGTCTTGCTAACTGCTATTGGACTATAACTCCTGTCATGCTAAGACAGCCTCTTGATGGCTCAATAACAGGAGTGGGTTTAATCCATTCACAATTGGACAGCCTCAGATGCCTTGTTGTCTAGAGAGTAAAAAAGATCTTTCCAAACTCAGTTAAAGGACAACGGTACACAAAAAATGAAGTAATGGTTAATGAAAGATTGCTTCAAGTGTAGGCATTATAAATAGAATGAAAGAATACAAATAAGCACTCTTTGCTCCACATAGCTCTATCAGGAGGTAGACATGTTGTTTAGAATCTTGGGTCATTAAAGATTCTAAAGAAATATATAAAACAGTTAAATATTTAAATTCAAATAAAAAATCAATGAATAAAGATCTTGCTTGATGAAAGCTTGCAATTTTTTTTTGCCACACTTGTCCTTTAAAAAATAAAAATAACTAAATAATTAGGTACAATCTATTGGGTTTGTATTTTAATCGCAAGAGCAGCTAGTGTCACTATAAAAACAAATCCAAAAAGGAAAAATCCTTCATGTGAGTAAAAAGCGAAACAAACTGTCACCGCAAGTCCATGATGAAGTTGAATTTGTTCATAGTAAGATTTTACAGACCAGTGGTGTTCCTCCTTTTATACAAGGGCTGTATACCCTTCAGCTACAAAGGCTAGCATCCTGATAAGGTCGCTGATGTAATGTAATAGAACATATGACATGACCAGAGTATAGCGCCCGTGGCAAACCACAAAGGAGTGGCCTGGCAGCTGTCCACTGATCAATACTTTCACAGGTAAAAATAATAAAATATATTTTCATATCCAACTACTTATTTCACAGTTGCAAAGAGTTCTAGATATACCAGTACAGTCCTGAGATCACATCAACATTTTGTAATGTATACTTCAGGGCTGCCTCGGTTAAAATAAATACCAATGTTGTGGATTTGCACATGATATATAGGGGCCTTGGGCAAGACCTCACCCCAGTCCGTGATGATGTGATGGAATAAAGGTACCATCAGGGAATGCTGTGTATCATTTTTAGGTGAAAATAAAACCTGTAGACATCTACATTTTGTGTGCAGCCCTGGAGTATACAATTATATTAAGTTCCCTTGTGGTCACCCTAGTCCTGTGCAGGGGTTCTACCAAATGGTTGCAGACTATACATAGGCAGCTTTTTCGGGATTTTTATTTAAAGCTATTCATCTGTTTAACTCTTCGCTGGGGAGATAAAAAAAAAAATAGAGTGTCCCCCTACCACTTCCTGAACTCTGCAAGGGAATGTTGGTAACTATGTTTTTCCCCTACTGCAACATAGTCAGATTTGAGCCCTGATGTATCATCCCCAGCAGGGCTGTCTATGATAGGGGGTCGTCTAATTTTGTAATATGTATTGTTGATGCTCATTTTAATTTACAGCCAATATTTGCCTCTAGCTGTATATAAATGTTTCCATTTTCGGTTAGAAAGGGCTCACACTACAGTTGTTGGGCGAATGTCTGGCCGGCATGGATCCGTAAATCTGATTAGTATACCGGCAGGCGAGCATATTGTTTAAATAACTTTCAACCTCTGTGAAACGACACACGCCAACATTAAAAACTGGTACGCGCTCTCATGTTATTGCTCGGAATCCTGCAATACAAATTGTGCACATGTGAATGACCACGCTGAGAGATCAAACTTCCTGCGCAGTGAACAAATAGGTACCCACTGACTTTCCATTCACATTGAGATATATTTGGAAAAGGGTTTTGAATATTGAGCTTCAAGAATCAGGGGGGAGCTTTCCATAGTGATGGAGATTTTGTTTGTTATTTCTGACAAAACCGTGCATTGAGATGTGTATATATATATATATATATATATATATACACATACCTAAACAAAATGTGGTCAGGATAATAATACGCTGTGGTGTCAGTTCTGGCTGTTTTGCTGCCTGAAGAGTTTATGCATTAGATATGGGATTGTGAATTCATTTTCCAGATCAATCCATTTCTTTATTCCTGGGGGACTACTTAATGCAATTATTTGCTCTAAGAATGTGGCTTTGTAGTATATTTTTAGCTTGGCTAGCCCTGAGTCTCCCATTATTCATGATTTTTTTTTTCTCTCCGACATTTGTCATCCCAGTCGTCTTTAATTTACATTTCCCAGGCATATTTTCATATGATACTGTATTATAATTTGCCTATAACCAGTGAGCAAGACTGCTAGGAGCCCTGGTACAGATCCAATTCCTGGTCTATATTTTTCTCCCATTGTTTTGGAATGGGGAACACTTGATTGGCTCAAATGGTGAATTCAATTTGCAACATCTGGGGTCAAATGGCTAACTGTGGATGTGATACTAGAAGTGTCTGCCATGGACCTTCAGCATTGCACCTGCAGTACCTCATCATGTTTGGCTCTTATCCATAATAGGGTTTTGAAGTCTTTAAGCTTGGGGTACCTCTAATAATAATGTTATTTAAGGGCACCAAGAAAAAATGATGCGTACTGCAGGACTTAATTGGGTAGAATAAAGACTTGAAGCCTATCTCCATTTTACGATTACATGTATTTTTCGTAGAAGGCCCTGAACTAAATGACAATTTGGTTGTCCTACGCATGTGTGAGTTCTCTTCCTTCACTCTGGTGCAGTGGATAATATTTGGCCTATACGCCGACAGTTTTGGATCAATATTTCTCTCCATTGTTTTCAGGATGAAAAGGACAAGATGAAAAGAAGTTGTTAAAAAAAAAAATTCAAGAAAAATAACTTTTGTCAACGGCTCAGAACCAGAAAAGGTTATGTCTTGGGGGGAAAAATATATATAAATCTGTAACAAGAATGTTCAAAAGTAAATACTGAAGTTTGAAAGGCAACACTAACGCCAACTTTAGTTAATTCTGTTTTCACACAGAAAAAAAAATACCTCATTAACTTACTATTAATGTATACATTAGCTATAACATGGGAATTCACTATGTGCATTAATAAGGTGCTTAATATTTACACTCCAATCACATCTCCGGGTACACATTTGTGGGAGTGGCTGAAGGTGTGTCTTTACTGTACCATTTTCAGCGAGTTTGTTGGTAACTATTTATGTGATTTGATTTAAGTTGGTACATCCTGAAAACACATTTAATTTTACAGATACATGTGGGTATACTCTTATATGACTCTCAGTTGTGCATCCAAGCATACAGATGTATGCATAGCTCCCCTCTCCCTGCTAAATGTAGTCTGAACCACGACAAAGTACGTCACAATGCGCATAGAGCCACCATGAGTCTCTGGATGTCAGCCTTGCAGCGATAGGGGTGGAAGCTCTGCCTCCTTGCACTGTAACCAGCAGGGAGGAGGATAAACATTAGAACTTTTTATTTTTAGTTAAAAAAAAAATTATTTGTGTGGGTATGACTGTGTGTGGCTGTGTATGTGAATGTTTGTGTGACTATTAATGTATGCACTTGGAAATATGGGAACTGCAAACACACATACATAAAATGAAACAAAAATAGTATGCAAACATTAACTCAGGAAGTATGATATAGCTAAGCATACAAATGCAAACATGAATACTGATATTTGTACTTTTTCATATATACTATTCTGTGTTGTATAAAGTAATTTAGCTTTCTCCCACTGTAAGCTTGTGTGTGTGACTGTGTGTACTTCTGAATGTGTGACTGTGTGTGTTTTTTTTGTGGCTGTGTGAAATGGTCTGGGGACTGAGTCTGACTGAGGTCTGTCCAGTCCAGGGATCTCTCTCTGCTAGTGTTATATTAAAAGCACAAGTGAAAAAACGTCACGGAGGCGTGCCTGAACACGGAAGTTCGGGCACGGCGTGATTTGGAGAAATGTAGCCGGTGCCAGCTTTGAGCACCGGCTAAATTTCCCCTGTCAGACTGAGGCCACTCAAAGTGGCCTCAGATGACAGGTGGGATCCCGCTGCAAGTGCCTGCAGCGGGATCCGAAAACAGCTCATCGCTGGGAACCGCGATGAGCTGTTTAATACAGGACGTACTATGCCATCCTAATGACTTTAAGGCACTTAAAGTCAGGATGGCATAGTACGTCCTAACGTCGGGAAGGGGTTAAAGGAGACATTATACAAACTTACACAATGGGGTCTTTTGTTTTTTTTTTTTTTTACTAAAAACTGAGTTTCAGGCAAGATGAATAATGCATTATTCGGGGCCAAATCTGTTGATTTTCTCCTACAAGAAGAAAAGTTTTGCCTCTGCACAATGCATTGTTAAACTAGATTAACGATAACAAAGCATTATCCATGGCCAGCTGACTTGGGTTTGTCTCTGCACAATGTATATTTGGATCAGGGAAATGAGATGTGCATCTCAACTCATCTTTTAGGGAATATTTTTAAAATAAAAAAAACACTGTCACCTGGGACTCAATATTTGATTGTGATTACTGTGGCACAAGAGAATACAATCAAGCAGGCCACAAGCTTTGATTACTTTTTATTTTTTGAAGTGTAAAATCCAAATGTAATAAGTCCAGTAACCTGTTAAGTCGTGGCTGTGATCCTGCCCTTTTCTTTCTAGCACACACATGTAGAGTAAAACACAATTTCATTGTTGATATGATTTGATAAATATTAGAATGGTAAAATGTAAAAATAATTAAAAATAAATAAATACACAGTCGTCAAGGGTTAACACCAATATATCAGTCAAGCCGTCTTTGGGAAAGAAAAAAAAAAAAAGAAATCTCAGGCGTGAAGAGGTTTCTTTAATTTCATTCAAAATCAATTAGCTGACAGTCAAAGGATTAAGTGAGATCAACAAATGTAAACGAAATACGACAACTATACTGCACTGTGTTGTAAAGGGACACACTGATGATTTCCAGAAGAAATGAACAAGAACAACAAGAAAAATGTCCAGAGACAAACTGATAAAAAAAAAAAGGTTACTTCTTTCTTAAGAGTAATAGAAAACATAATAAGGAGACTGATCGAATGAACTTGGGATGGAACGCACGCAAGGTCATATATTACTTCTGTGACAGATGGGAAAAGTGTATAGTGAGGAAGCGAAACACAGAGAACGAAGCTACAAAACTGATTAAATACATCCAATGGAAGAATGAAGGATCTTCAACGATGGTGGGGAATGTATTGTTTTTATTATTTTTTTTAGTCTAATGCTGTGGGCTGTAATCTGCTCTGCTTGCCTCTCTTATGTTTCTTTTTACTTGTGTGATATTTTTTTTTTTATGTTGTAAGAATTAAAACGTGTATAAAAATTAAATTTGAAAATAAAAAAAAGTAAACAAAATCATTAATAATCCTCTAATAGTATAATAAAACAATATAACAGTGTTGGAACAAGAAGCTCGTGTTCTGTCCCCCGTCCGAAAAAAATGGTGGAAAAAGGGAATTTAGCAGTATTGCCATTGTTTCTATTAGTCTGGTTGATAATCCATATTTGTATAAAGTCTTTTGTAAAAAGTCCATTAATTACACATAAAATTCATTCATTCATTAGACATAAAGATGTTAATTTATCATTGCAGCACAAAAGAGCAATAGTGAAAGTATTTAGATGCCTTTAATGGCTTGTAGAATGGAAATTGTGACAGAGATAATAATGAATCATTAATGTCTTGAGTACAGAATTGATAAAACCGGAACAATAATTTCCTTTCGGCAAACCTAGATTAACAGTCTAAGGAAGAAAAACAAAAAGGAACTACAATGAAAGAGGTAAAGGGATGATACAGTTACCGGATCAAACACAGGAAACGAGTTAAAATAATCAGGCAAAAATGAGACATTTACTAAATCAATTCCACAAGGCCAACATGTAGCCTATGGTCATCTCTTGTTTAAAATTGAACTCTACTCCCCAGCCTTTGTTGTTGAGTGATACCCGGCTTTGCTCATTAAACCATTGGGTTTTTTACAACCTATTTTTACATTAAACAATAAAGGTCCAGCCTTTGAAATGTTTCTTCATGTCAGACCTATGGAACGAGGGATGCTGGGAGTCCAGTTCTCTTTTGGACTCATCATAGAGCAGGGATGAGAGACTTTTAACCACGCTATAATAACTTTAGCCTCTAAGCAGTAATCCTCTTGCTTAGTGTTAAATGTTACTTTTATTGGCTTATTTGGAATTAAAGTACAAGCTTTCAAGAACATTTAGGTCTACTCGCCAGAAATATATTATATTATATATCAAAATGTAAGTGAGCAATATATAGCTACAAAAACAAAGAAAAAAAGAAAAGCTACAAAACATACGCCATACAGGGTACACCTTTGGTACCAGTGCCAATACAATATTAGACACACAAGCTTTAGCGGGAAACAAGGCTTGCCCACCTTCAAACATTTTTATTTTTCACTTGTGCTTTTCCCTTTCATTCTTTTTTGAAAATGTATTCCTTTTATTAAAGGTGAATACATATAAAAAGACAAGACATCAGACCAACAATTAAAAAAATGAACAGACATAGTGAGAGAATTCTGAAATACAATTAAAAGACTTAAACATACTTATGAGAAAGTGGGGATTATTACCACTATATCCTAGTCTCAATCTCCATTTTGTAGTTTATTTCTTCAATTATTCCAATAGTTGAACTCTACTTCTTTCCAATTAAAACCTGTCAAAATTAGTTTCGCCATTTTACATGGGTCAATAAAATGGGGTTTCAATCTTCTCCAGCCACAGTGGAGAATTTGCACAGTGAGAAAATGGATCCGTATTCTTAGTTCCTTTCCCACGTTGTCTGGAAAAGTGGAGGTTTGATCTATCTGCTGACATCATGTTGGGGGACCACAGATTTTATGTACAGTATTTGTAATTAAATTCCAAAACGGGATGATCAAGGGGTAGGTCCACCATATATGCATGCAATCTCCCTGTAGAATAATTAAGTTTTAAGTCCTCTTTGTGATAAATAAGCCATACATGTTAACACATTCTGAGTGCCGCTCAGGGATTCCGTATCCAAGATGGCTGTCCTGGTAATTGCCACTCAGTCTTGTCTATGCAGATGGTGAGTCATGAAATGAGATGAAGCAGGTTGCATTTCTTTCTATCATATCATCCCTAAACCAGGAACAGCTTGCTGATTGAGTTCCGCAATATGCATTCATAACAACTCTTTCTTCGGCGTGGACATTAATTGTTGCAGTTGTTAGCATAAACCATACGTGTTATGCACATTTTTGGGGAATTAATATATAATAGCTCAGCAAGGCTTAAAATCCCATTTTTTTGTACTAGAGATGGTTCGTTTTAACCCTTTCATAGCTTCCCTGAGGATTATATAAATCGGAATGTTTGAGTTTAAGACCGTACATTCCAAGATCATAGGCAACCAAGATGGTAGTTCTTGTGCCTTGTCACCAACATGGCCTTGCAAAGCATTGTGGGTGATACAGTTCCATATCACCTTGAGTTGTTAAGTTTCTCTGTCCAAGACACTGTAATATTTGTACAACAGAAAACGGATCCAGAAGCACAAAACACAAAACCAACCAATGTCCAACAAGTGGCCTGCAGGATGGATGTGGTCCTCAAGGGTTCCATATCCTGTCTGCAAAGCACAAAGGTTCTTTTATATTATGAAAATAATATTGTACTGTGCCCAGCAACCAAAAGATTTCATACGGTTAAAGAGTTGTATCCTGTATCCAGCCTGGGAGAGTGTACCAGAAGTTGGCTGTCTTGGGCCAGTTCCAGGAAATCTCTCTCTTATCTGCAAATGCCACGTGTGCAAGGCTTTATTAATGGGTAACAACCACCCTTACGCCATTTGCACAGGAGCTGGTGCTTATGTATCTGTTTATTTTATGTAGTACATTTGTTATATTTTGATTACACTCATGTACTATAGATTGATACTCCTGCTTTCTTCTGTCTATGGTATATCTCCTTATGTGACTATGTCCTGACAAAATATGATCAGTGAAAGAAGAACAAAGTGTCTCTTTTGATCACAACAAATTAAACACTAAGGGCAGTAAACGATCAGGGACTAGTTACCTGCTTGCTGATCTGGTTAGTTTGCGGCATGATAAGGAACCTTTGACACTGGTTGATAATTGGATGACAAAGCAGCTTTAAAGTTTAATTATTTTACTTTTATTATCCATCTGGTCTTCTCTATAATGGTTTCATTTTGAAAAGGCCCTTGTTCTTCATCACTGGGTTTATTGGTTCAATAGATAACTGGAGTTGGAAAAGTTATTTAATAGTAATCTATAGGCCTTATTACTTTAATAACATAATATTCCAATGTTTGCAACCTTATACCATATGCATTTAACCATGAGAAGAGTTTGAGAAGTTTTAGCAAAGGGAGTTCAATTAATACAAAGAATATATTTAAAGCTCTTTACCTTGATAAATATTGAAATTAATTGAGATTTCCCCCCCACCAACCCCTCTCACTCATGTACCCTATCCCCCCCCCCCCCTTCTTACGATTTATTATCTGAAAAATTGAAAAATTCAATAAACAAAGATTAAACAAAAAAAAAACAAAAAGAAATTAATTGAGATTAATAAAATGTGTAGCAATGTAAGGAACATTCACCTCTGCAGGTATGTGAGAAAGTTTGGCTAAAAATAACAAATGTTTCAAGTAGTTCACTCTTTGATTGTTCATTGTTTGCCAATCACTTACTTAATCAGGAAGTCGATATAGATATTGGCCCAGATGTAATGGCTGCCGGTTACCCAAAAATGGTGTTAGCGGTAAATTAACAGGCATTGATGAGTCAATGGCTGCTACTAAATACCGCACCGGTTAACAAAAAAAACTCCATGCTTTCTATGGAGGTTTAGTGGACCCATTAAAAAAAACAAAACAGAATTGACACCCTGTTCTGTGCAGCAATTCTTTTGCCCTATTTTACACAAACCCTGTCCCCCATAACTTAAATGTGCATCAGCCGCTATCTGCGCATTGTAACCCTTTCAGCGCTGAAGGGAACACAAACAGCGCTCCCTATAGCACTGAAAAGGTTAACCTTAAAAAAAAGTGTCAGGGGGCCCGTGGGTGCTTCCCTAATGTCCCCTACCTAACTCCCAAAAATTTAAATCATTGCCACAGATTCACAAAGACACTAGCTCCATGGAAAAAAAAGTGGCCCCCCTACTGACCGTAGGCTGACACCACGGTTGAGGTCACTAAATAAAAATAACTTGCGGTGGTGCCACCCCCAGCCCTCAATAATAAAACTATAGGGGCCACCGCCAACTTAATGTGCCCCCTGGTGCAACAGGCCGGCACAACGTGTCCCCTAATAAATGAAATCACTGGCCACCTTGAGCTTGGGGCCAGTGTGACATGCCCTAAACCCAAATTAAATAAAAATAAATGCTCCATTCCCTCTTGCCCAGGTAGGGGACGATCAAAAATCAAAAAACCACAGCTCTTTGAGTGTCATGAGGGTGGGCAGTGAAAATCACTGCCCATCTCTGACACACAAAAGGAGCCCTAAAGGGAAAAATATCCTGTCATCTTCTACATCATTCAACTCACTGAATATCAATGCAGTCTTGCCAACATCCAGCACTGAAACAGTTAAAGCTTACAATGTGTGGAGAATTCTCATGTTTGTTCCAAGCACCTTATTGCCTGTAATTCAGCTTAAAAGCACCAGGCTCGTGACCATTACTATACAAATAAAAATGCAATACACAGAACAAGCAGCAGTGATACAGATTATATCGCCATATCTGCAGGTGCCTAACCCTAACCCCAGGACTTACACCTTAAATGGGCTTTAGGGATCATTTACTATCCGTTCACTCCCTAATTAGGTTTACTTCAGTCTTCTATTTTCTTTATTGTTCTATAGTCTAATCATGGTGGGTTTTATTGCTTCCCGGCTGTATCCGGCTTTGCATGTGCTGTATGTAAACAGTGATAATGTATCCAAACGGGCCGACTGATCGTTTGTTGGTAATGAGGGTTCTGGGAAATCCTGGGGTGGGAGAGAGAGGGCACGTGCGAGATCGTACGGGAATTTAATCCCTGACAAATATAGAAAGTACTTTCAAATTGGGGACAAAAACCTCTTCTAAAGAAACATTATTCTGACAGCTCACGGAGAAAAAAATATCTGAATTTTATTCATTTTTAATCAAACAATCAAAGATCCAAAGACTCTGATCACAAAGTGACATGCTATTTTTTTTTTGTGGTGGGTGGGTGGGTGTTCGGTTCAGGTCTGGTACTCAAAGAGGGCATGCTGTACAGTAATTAGTTTTGTGGGGTTTTTTAAAGCGAAAATGCCCCTTAACATCCACAACCACTAAGCGTTTATAATCCCTACAGGGAGTCTATTTCCTTAGTTCAAACAGTGCGGAGATCAATGACACAAAGAAAGTTTCAGTGAAAGGAGTTAGTAACTAGCTTCTAACTCACAGCTGACAAGTGAAGGATGACACTTCGTGCTGAGTAGCCCATAAAAAAAAAAAAAAAAGTTAATTCCAACGCTCACCTTGAAGCATAGATAAAAGGCTGAAGGATTGCTGATGGCATAAAGTGCAGAGAGAGAGAGAGAGAGGCTTGCTCTAAATCCTGGAGTGTTCCAGTAAACAGAAGAACACAACCTCTAGCAGATGTTCATCTCTACTCTGTTTGTCCAAACCATTAACCCCTCCAACCTTGATAGACTCACATTTCCTGCCGTTGTTTGCACATCACCTGTCATTGAAAGCTTGGCTGTTCACATGAAAAACTAGCGAATCGGTCGGATCTGTAGTGTCAGTTTAATTTGTCATCATCTCTTTTACATAGATTTGTAGGCCCGTCGGACCTGTCAGTAAATTAGAACTGGGAAGACCGAAATGTGCATTCTTTGAATGATTGATTGACAGCCCGAGATTGACAGAGAGGTTGATAAACTGATAGATTTAAAACATTGAAAAGGATCCCTGTTTATTGGTAGTTTTTTTCTTTTCTATCTTATTATTATACATTTTCTAAGATATGGTTTGGTGCGTTTCGTTTAATTTACTTATATTGTTTCTTTTTATCATTATCTGTTTTATATTAACTGTATGTATAAAGTATTTGATCAGGCACAATAAACGGAGTATTCTCTTGTTTTACGTATGTCTTGGGGACCAAATCCATTTATATATATTAAAATAGTTTATTGGAACATTAAAAAAATTAATTCCTGCTCTTGTTGCTTTTTTTTTTTTTTTATCTTTTCATACACGGGTTGAATAAGGAGACTCAATGCAATGTCATGTCAGGGAAGGCTCAATTATCAGAAGAGAGATCCTTGACTGTATTGAGAAGGTCAGAGAGTCATAGAAGAAATTGTCTAAAAGTCCTGACAACCGTCTAGAAGGAAAGGGGTAGCATTGGAGAAAATTTCAGAGCACTAAAAGGTCTCTTCCATGGCAAGAAATTTGGTATCTAGCTAATTGAACTGAAATAAATTCATAATCCTAACAGATAAGAATCCCGGAGACATGTTCTTGCCTTCCCTAATTACAAGGCTTATTATACATCAGAGAAATGAATATTTTTTATAAGGGAGCTGTTCCTTTGATGAGTTTGAGTCTCTCTGTTTCATAAATATATAGATCTATCAGTGACTGAAATAGGCATAGGACCAAATGTCTGTGTGTGGACTGGCAATTGGCTGAAAGATAGAATGCAAAGAGTGGTGGTAAATAGGAAGTTCTCAAATTGCACAGGTGCGGTATGTGTAGTACCTTAGGCATCTGTCCTGTTTGTTTTAATTTATTTATTAATGATCTACCAGGGAGAATAGGGAGCCCTGTCTCAGTGTTGATGACAAAATTTAGTAGGGTAATACAGTCTGAACTAAATGTGTGTTCACTGCAAGACGATTTGGACAAATTGGGTAACTGGGCAGATATAAGGCAAATGAGATATAAATGAAAAATTAAGCATTTTGGGTATAATATTAAAAATGCAACATTTAGTTTGTGTTTCTTGGGAAAATCTACTAATGAAAAAGTAATTGTAGTACTTAAATATTGGCATATATTAAAAGGGGTATTGACTCATGGGAGGAAGATATTATAACAGGTGCATGGTAAGACCCCTCCTTGATTATGTAGTTCAGTTCTTGGAATCTTATCTAAGGGCGACAAAAGTATTAAGGGGAATGATAAGTTTGAGTTATGAAGGAAGGCTAGAAAAGTTACATTTTATGTCATATGAAAATGTTATAAAACTATGTACAGGGCCAAACAAAGGTCTCTCTAAAGACCTGTTCATTAAAATAACAGTGCAAAGGACACGTGGTCCCCCGCTAAGACTTGAAGAAAGGAGATTTAGTCTACGAAAGCAGAAGGGATTCTTTACGGTAAGGACAATAAAGGTATGGAATTCGCTGCCTTTAGAGGTGGTGTTGGCAAATACATGAGATGCCTATAAAAGAGGCCTAGATATTTTTGGATGAACCAGAACACATGAATTAATATTTATTTAGTGTGTGTTGGTCCAAGGAGAAATCTGATTGCCATTTGGAGTGGAGAGGGAGCTGTTTGCCTTCTTTCGGATGAACAGCAGCAATCAAGTAATAGGAGAAGGGTTTAACTTGATGGGCACAAGTCTTTTTTTCAACCTAAACTATCATCTAACTATATGCATATTTACATGAGTAATACATTGTGGCTTCAGTCTGGTAAAACTAGTGTGTCTAAAAGAGCGCTGACAGATTAAACCTCCAAATGCAGCAATAGGTAAAGTGTCTGTATAAAAACACCAGTGTCCGTGGAAAGGTCTGTGAAGATCCAGAGAGCATCATTAAATGGTCCATGACAAAGTCCAGCAAATGATCATCATTAACAATGCTGGTGCTCACCCCTGGTCTTGTATAAATGGCCATCCTGCAGCACAAACTCAGCGTTTCAGCTGTCCTCCAATGCACTCGACTAGCTCCAAGACTTCACACTATTGTGAATATAAAATAAAGCCAGAAAACGAACAAAACTCTGCAGGAAATGTCAACAAGAATAGATTTCAACAGAGTAGAAAATGATGTGTCATATATAACAACGACCATTTTTTTCTCTTATTTGTTATTTTCAGTGCTAGGTAAACACAGATTCACATGCAGCTCCATGAATTATGGAGTAATCCCAGACTCTGTCAACTTATCAATTGTTCATACCGTGACTGTAGAGAATAGAAAATTATGAAACATGATCTATACAGTGTATTAGCAAAATTGCAAGTAAATGCATTAAATATGATATACATGTGCCTGTGGAGTCTCCTGTTTATGACATCACCTGTAGCTTGATATGCAAATTAACTAATTTTCAATGGGAAATGTGCAAAGTATACATTTGTCATAAGCAGGGGACACCACAGACACATTTTCAAACAATGCTAACACAATGTATAGATACTTGTTCATGTACATTCACAGTAAAAGTAATGTTTAGGCACCTTTCAAGAAGTGCTACATCTGTATATCTGCCGGATGGGAAACAGATAATTACCATCTTAGAAACCGCTACCCTAAGATTGTCAGTAGTGTTCAGCATCTATTAACTGATAGAACCCTGCTTTGCTAAGCTTATGGGGAACTAGAGTAGTGGTAGTTAACCTTGGCATTGCAGATGTTTGGGAATAACATGTCCCATCAGTCTCTGTCAGCTTAAAGACTTGGGAGAATCATGGGATATGCAGTTCCCAAATATTTGCAGTGCCAAAGTTAGCCACCAATGAGTTAGAATTTACACCTTAACGCTGCACTGCCAAGGGCAGAATACCAACAACCGCTAACGTCAGTAAAAAATGTGTTCAGAAGAAAAGAGCACTGTGTTATACCATGAATAGTGAACAAGCACCGAGCCTCAGACACTCAAGTGGCACAGTCCCGATTAAACACCAGATTCCCGCGGGTCCTAATTTACATTTTTTAGAGACACTGGAGAATTAATACCGCACATGCCATGCACAGCAGAGCCTTCAGTTTGAGATTCTCCCACCACCCTTGCACATTGCCAGGGACACATATTGGGAGGTATGCCTAGCTGCCTACAACTCTACAGGTGACATAATGTGAGTCTCCAATTCCCATCCCACCTCTTCAAGTTAGCACTGTGCTCCTCTTATTTCAGAAGGGGGCAATGTGTAGACCATTTTACCAAGCTTACTTGATTACTACTAATCATGCTGCCTATTAAAATAACATTTAGCATATCAGAGCCCCAGGGTAATGTAGAATTGTAAATGATGTCAGTAGCTTTGGATTATCCAACTTGGATGTGTTCAACCAATTAGTCTGGAGGTGAACTAAAGAACACTGTTAAGTAGCCAGACCTTGAACGTGTTGAAACTCGTAGACCTTCGACTGCCCTTCCTGGTGACGGATGTAATTTATTAGAGATTTGCTATCATACATCCATACTACCCTTTAGCTACCCTTCTCATTCCTCACCCTCTCTCGGATGTTCCTGTTTAGCTACCCTTCTCATTCCTCACCCTCTCTCGGATGTTCCTGTTTAGCTACCCTTCTCATTCCTCACCCTCTCTCGGATGTTCCTGTTTAGCTACCCTTCTCATTCCTCACCATCTCTCTGGGTGTTCCTGTTTAGCTACCCTTCTCATTCCTCACCCTCTCTCGGATGTTCCTGTTTAGCTACCCTTCTCATTCCTCACCATCTCTCTGGGTGTTTCTGTTTAGCTACCCTTCTCATTCCTCACCATCTCTCTGGGTGTTCCTGTTTAGCTACCCTTCTCAGACCTCACCCTCTCTCGGGATTAGAGATTTGCTATCGTACATCCATACTCAGAATGGTAATACGTAGAAACACAGATTGTGATGGCAGATAAGAACAATTCGGTCCATCTAGTCTGCCCAATTTTCGAAATACTTACGTATTAGTCCCCGGTTCCCTATCTTATATCTAGGATAGCCTTGTGCCTATCCCAACCATGATTAAACTCCTTCACTGTGTTTACCTCTACCACTTCTGCTGGAAGGCTTTTCCAAACATCCACTACCCTCTCAGTAAAGTAATACTTCCTGATATTACTTTTAAATCTTTGCCCCTCTAATTTGTGTCCTCCATTTGTGGTAGATTGTCTTCTTTTTATATAATCTCTTCCTTTACTGTGTTCATACCCGTTATGTAGTTAAATGTTTCTATTGTATTCCCTGTTACGTCTTTCCAATACGGTTATTAAAGTGACAGTACACCAGTAAAGCCCCAGTCTTAAACTTAGCACTAAGTGCATAACTAAACGGACACTAAACAGTTTTTTTTTCACTTGTACTTATAAAATAAAAGCACCAATGAAAATAATAGCCCTAGTGTGAAGATAAACTGGCATGTTCTCTTAATGACAAAATCAATAGCTTGTTACCCCTTTAAGCATAGCTGCCAACAGTCACAATTTTTCCTGGACAGTCATGTTGTTTTGAGGTCTTGTCCCGTCAAAGTTGGGGCTTTACATGCATATGCAACATTGCCTTGAAATAGTGTATGTGTGACAGACATCCACATCCTAAACACTGGGAAATGATCTTCAGACACCCAGTAACACGCGTAACTCTGGCCCTTTAGGCTCCGCACCTTTTTTGGCCAGGGTTACCTGCAGCAAACGTTGCCAAGCATGCTTTAAGATCCAAGGTGAGCAGTAAAATAAGGACATTGAAATAGTTAATAGACTGAAGTCTCCCTCATCCTACCCTAATCCCTCTCCATCCCATAACTTTCACATTATCATACAGCGCTGATTACCTGCTACCTGATTACACGGCTGAAGGATGATGTAGAAGGCTGATTTCTGACGGAGCAGAGCATGGGTTTAACACACTGTCTATGAACAGCAATCTCCACTATAGAGGACAGACACGGCTGTATTATCACAGTATGCAACTGGGTCGCAGTGTCGTAAAACTTCAAATGATAGTTTTGTGGTGCCAGCCTGTCAATACATGACGCTAAATCTTCAGCTTAAAGGGACACTCCCAGTCCTGATTGGGGGTGGAAATCTATCCCACCAAGCTCTACCTCTATCCTGCTTTTCTGGACAGAGGTACATTTCGGCAGGACAGCAGGTTTCAGCACTGATTTGCCAGGGGTCACAAGTTGGGAGGTATGCTTTACATGACGCACCTGTCAGGGTTCAACACTGACCTTCTGACTCGTGCATTTCAAAGTCCTAAATGTTGTGCTTATATTCCTCCTGCCTCCTCTAGAGGTCTCCCTCCCTTACTTTGCTTGTATTCCTTCCCTCTGTTTGGTGTCAGGTGGGCTTGTTACCTTTTGCAACACAGACCTGTTAAATAGCTGCAGTTTAATGCAATCAGTGCTTCTGCATTGAAGTTGGATGCCTGACTTCTGAGAGCTGCTGCTTATGTTTCTGATTCTCTGCTTAAAGCTCATTTGAATTATGACCCTGTCCAGGAACAGGGAATATGAACCTGAGTGGCTCAACGAGCCTTGTGGGTGTTTTACAGCATCTCCTGAGACCCTCTGGCTACAGAAAGATTTATTGCTCCCTTAAAGTCACCCTTCTCAGACCTCACCCTCTCTCGGGTGTTCCTGTTTAGCTACCCTTCTCAGACCTCACCCTCTCTCAGGTGTTCCTGTTTAGCTACCCTTCTCATTCCTCACCCTCTCTCGGGTGTTCCTGTTTAGCTACCCTTCTCATTCCTCACCCTCTCTCGGGTGTTCCTGTTTAGCTACCCTTCTCAGACCTCACCCTCTCTCGGGTGTTCCTGTTTAGCTACCCTTCTCAGACCTCACCCTCTCTCAGGTGTTCCTGTTTAGCCACCCCTCTCACACCTCACCCTCTCTCGGATGTTCCTGTTTAGCTACCTATCTCAGACCTCACCCTCTCTCGAGTGTTCCTGTTTAGCTACCCTTCTCATTCCTCACCCTCTCTCAGGTGTTCCTGTTTAGCTACCCTTCTCATTCCTCACCCTCTCTCGGGATGTTCCTGTTTAGCTACCCTTCTCAGACCTCACCCTCTCTCGGGTGTTCATGTTTAGCTACCCTTCTCAGACCTCACCCTCTCTCGGGTGTTCCTGTTTAGCTACCCTTCTCATTCCTCACCCTCTCTCGGATGTTCCTGTTTAGCTACCCTTCTCATTCCTCACCCTCTCTCGGGATGTTCCTGTTTAGCTACCCTTCTCAGACCTCACCCTCTCTCGGGTGTTCATGTTTAGCTACCCTTCTCATTCCTCACCCTCTCTCAGATGTTCCTGTTTAGCTACCCTTCTCATTCCTCACCCTCTCTCGGGATGTTCCTGTTTAGCTACCCTTCTCAGAACTCACCCTCTCTCGGGTGTTCATGTTTAGCTACCCTTCTCATTCCTCACCCTCTCTCGGATGTTCCTGTTTAGCTACCCTTCTCATTCCTCACCCTCTCTCGGGTGTTCCTGTTTAGCTACCCTTCTCAGACCTCACCCTCTCTCGGGGTGTTCCTGTTTAGCTACCCTTCTCAGGCCTCACCCCTTGCTTAACTCTCTCTACCCCTACCTCTCCTTTGTCTACAGTCCGTTCTATATCTCTTTGTTTATACTGCAGTTCCTACTCAACCCCATTTCCCATTCTGCAGTTCTTTTGTAAAGTTCCCTTTTGTCTCTCCTTCAGTCTTTATTCCAATCCCTATCTCGTTGTTTCTTTAACTGTTCTCACCCTGCACAATAAATAACCTGCAACCAGACACCTCCACTATCCCTGCACTGAAACTGCTACCTGACCTGGTAAAGCCCCTGACAGCAGCACTTTCTTGGACACTGTAAATGGGCCTGCCCATGTACTGTATGAGAGCCTTATACCTATTTTGTATACTGTCATTATTTAACAATTTTCACTAACAAACAGAGATGTTCTTTCCACCGGCTTTAACATGTAAATCTGATAGTATTTCCACTTGTCGGCACCATTTGTATTCCATTCGCTTGCAGAGTTTACCAACAGGATAAAAAGGCAAAAGCCATTACTTACATTTGTGCACCTTTCACAGGAGGCCAGGCTTGTAAAAGTAAAACTAAGTGCTGGAACTCTTGCCGACGGTGACTAATGTCTAGCAGGCCTAGGAAGAGATTGTATCTTTTCTCTTCATTTTCAATGTCAGCCACTTCCACCTAGAGTGTAAAGAAAGTAAATGGGTTAGTCCTTGGCATGTCTTTCACTACACCTTAAA
The DNA here is from genome assembly GCA_036172795.1 of Pelodytes ibericus. Taxonomy (NCBI): domain Eukaryota; kingdom Metazoa; phylum Chordata; class Amphibia; order Anura; family Pelodytidae; genus Pelodytes; species Pelodytes ibericus. The sequence continues at coordinate 191,104,634 of CM069861.1, forward strand.
CTACAAACAATACACAACGGATGGGAATGCATATTTCTATAAGGAGAAAATTGTCTCAACATTGTGTTTGTAGAATTACAAGAAAATACATGCATTAAAGCACATCTATTGGCAAACGTTAAGGTATGTTTAATAAAAAGATTGCACCAAGTTTAGGCATTTTAAATAGATTTTTTTTAAATGAAAGAATAAAAATAAAGTACCTTGCTGCTCTGCATAGCTCTACATGAAGGCAGACATGTTGTTTGGAATTAGACGAACGATGATCTAATTCATCTGACCCAATATGTCTGCCCCCTAAGCAAAGTCATTTACTTTAATTGTATTCTTTCATTAAAGCATTTCCATTTATAATAACTAAACCTAATTCAATTTTTCAATTAAGCATAAGTTAATTTGATGCCTACAGTTATCCTTTAAAAGAAAAAAATATGTTTTAAATATGTCTCCTCCCTATAACATCACCTGTGGCCCAATATGCAAATTGCACATTTGCTATTGAAAAGGAGTTCCGTTGCATATGAAGCCAGAGGTGAGGTCACAGACAGTAGACGTCTTGATGTATTTTATTTGCTGACAAAAAATATAAAGCATATATATAAATATAAAATATAAATTAAATAATAGGATTACAGTGAATCAGTCGCATATGATTGAGCACCTGAATGCAGCTATGGTTTGTGTTATTGTCTTACAGATCATTCCTCAGATCCTTCCTATATACAGATTACGGTGATATCTTTCCATGTCACAACTGTCACTGTGCATTATATGCAAATCAGTTTAGCTTCACCATGAGCAGACGTAATGACCTGGCTCTGTCAGCAGAGGAAGGTGACATGTCATGCATTGTACAATTGCACAAAAACAGATTTATCAATAAAAAGTCCCATCCATGAAATAATTACTGGTGTTTATAGCCCTACATGCCAGGCTGTCGAGGGTTCCATGTAGTGCGTTCCTTGACCATACCAGCCAACTGGGGATCATTAGGTTCCAGGGGGCGGGGCTATGTGCTGGGCAATTCTTCTTGTTTAGACTGTGTATGACTGCAAGACTTCATAGCTGAAACTCACAGCTGGCAGTATTAATGCTGGAGCAGGACCCAGAAAAACAGGACTGTCCTGGCAAATTTCGGTCTGTTGGCAACTATGCTCGACTCCCACCTAAAAGAGCACTAATAACACATTCTCTGTGCTTCTCGAGGGGGAAGGATGGGTGTTCTGGGTGCACCCGATGGCACCCAAAGGATAGTGTGTCCGCGGGGGGAGCAGGGGGGTGTCCTCCACTGTATATAATGCAATGTAAAAGATTGAAAATAAAATATAACAGCTGATCTTTCATAAAGATATGGCATAAAATGAACATAATGTGAACACAGCAGTAAACTGACGTACTAATGGGATTGAACTGCAAGGAAACACTTAAAAATATATCAGTATCATATCCAGGGTTCAGCGAGAGCTCACTCAGATCTTCGATCTCATCAGGAAGATAATAAAATAAATGAGATGCTTAAAATAAATCTACCAGAGACTTTATGGGGCAAAATTAATATAATGTGAGATGCCGGAGCCAAAAAGGCATTTTAATAGAAAATGGTGTAAGAAGCACGAAATGCCAATACTGAAATAATGACTAAACCTGACCCCTAATCAGACACAATTACATTATACAAAAGACTTGACATGTGGGAAAAGGCAGCCGAAAATCATCCAGAAAACAAGAGATGTGAAAACTGATCTGGATAAGTAAGAAAAGGCCTTGTTTGTTACATTGTATTACTATAATCAATAGAAAACCATTAATCATTGCAAGGAAAATTAACTTTACAATAAGTGTATATATATTATGTATGGGAATCCTTTCTCAAGTGCACTACTAGTTACTACTTACTACTGCTTCTTCTGTTTTAAACTTTACATCAACTTGGGAGCTCAATACAAGCCTCCCCCTACAGATACCTAGATTGGTATGAGCTTACAATCTAGAACACAGAGTTGCTCTGTTTATAACTAGCCTAAGACACCCTTGGAGGATGGGGAGTATTTGAGCGACTTCCAAACGCCTTCTTTAGAATTCCCAATGATGTTTCTTCACACGTTTCATTAATGGGTGACCACATGTCCGAGTTTTCTCGGACAGTCCCGCAATGGGATTTTATGTCTCGGGGAAACCTATATCCTGGACAATGCCAAGTCCCAGACTGAGAGTTCTGAGTGAAGGAGGTCTGAGCCAATCAGGAGAGACTTCTCAACTCTTTTGAGTCACTGAGAGTTCAGCTTTCCCTCCTTCACTGAGCTCAGCGTAAGCTTCAGCAGTTTAAATCTCTGAAACTGCTCCTGACTGCTAATAGAAAGACGAATTCACTGAAAATGGCTCCTGTCTGCTAATAGAGGAGTTAATTCACTGAAACTGCTCATGTCTTCTAACAGAAGGGGTTCATTCTCTGAAACTGCTCATGTCTTCTTATAGAGATGTTAATTCTATGAAACTGCTCCTGATTGCTAATAGACGGGTTCATTCTATGAAACTGCTTCTGTCTGCTAATAGAGGGTTTGGTTCTCTGAAACTGCTCATGTCTACTAATAGAGGAGTTGGTTTTCTGAAACTGCTCCTGACTATGAATAGAAGGGTTAATTCTATGAGACTGCTCCTGTCTGCTAGTATAGGGTTTACATCACTGAAACTGCTCCTGTCGGCTAATAGAGGCACTACTTCGCCAACAAGGAAGGTAATGACATTATAAATATATTATTACATTTGAAATCAAAATGGTTCCCGGGCTTCCTAATAATTGATATAATATAAAATGTGTTCCTGAATGGCAGAAATAAAATGTGGTCACCCTAAATCAGGAGTAAATGTACAATGTCAATGTCGGATCAAGTGATGTAAAGTACGTTGCCAATGAACTGCGGAGCAGTGGGAAAACTGGTCTGTGGAGACTTTACTGTTCTGGGGTTGGGCTCTGGGGTTGGTGGATGCTAGGAGAACATTACCTGCCTGACTGTATTGTGCCAACTGTGAAAGTTTGGTGGAGGAGGGATAACAGAATGAGGCTGTTTTTCAGGAGTTAGGAAAGGCCCCTTACTTCCAGTGAAGGGAATTCTTAATGCTTCAGCATACCAAGACATTATAAACAATGCTACGCTTCCAACTTTGTGGGAACAGTTTCAGGAAGGCTCTTTTTTATTCCAGTATGACTGTGCACCAGTCCTGACCTGAACCACATCGAACACCTTCGGGATGGACTAGAATGGAGATTGCAAGCCAGACCTTCTCATCCAACATCAGTGCCTGACCTCACACATGCTCTACTGGAGGAATGGGCAAAAATTCCAACAGAAACACTCCAAAATCGTGTGGAAAACCTTCCGAGAAGAGTGGAAACTGCAAAGGGGGGACCAACTACCTATGAATGTCAATGGATTCAGAATGCAATGTCACAAAGTGTCAGAATACTTTTGTCGACATTCAAAACTACTTTTGTCTATACCTGGCATTCCTCTTTAATGCATACACAAAATCCTTCCGTTATTGTTACTACATTTCCTATTTTAAGGCCCTATGAGCCTTAACCCCTTTGTGACGCATGGTGCTTGCGTTCCAGACGACCCAAGCACCAAAACGTCACGATTTGTTTCTGGCCACCGATCAAAAGGTGATCAGTAGCCAGGAACACTATGGCAGAGACCTGATCAGGGTCTTAATAGACTCTGTGGGTCCCTGCCCAAAAATTGTGAGACCTCCGGACATCACATGTGATGTCACGTGTGGGAGCCGCGATCAGCTGTTTAACACAGGATGTACTATGCCGTCTTTAAGTCTTTAAGACACTTAAAAGGGTGGCATAGTACGTCCTAATGTCACGAAGGGGTTAAGCCAATGAGCAACATGTAGATCCCACCATGTAAAATGGTCGAAGTTAGCCACATAAGTTCACCACTGACGCATTCTCACTTTATTCATAAGCGTTACTTCATCTTACCAATATTTGGGGTTCTAGAGAGATTGCCACGGTGCTGCAATGTTTTTGGTTGACATCATTAACACTTTCTTTTTTTAAAATTGTAGGGTACCCATTGTAACACAATGCCACGCCACTCAATTTAATTAAATGACATCTGCCATTTTATATTCACTTCATAAACTACTGCAATGTCTCCAGTGCTCCCCACATGAAAAATATCCAACACTAAATGAATCACTTAAGATATCATTGCTGATATTTAAGATAAAAGAACATTTCTACACACAATGTGTCTTCAAAGCTGCGAAATGCCCTTGTATTCCATGAAAAAAAAAAGTTATTTCCTCTCCATACATTTTGGTTATAAGACCATTCCTTTCTAGAACGCTTTTAAAATGCCTGGATTCACAGTGTAATTTCCCCCGCAGTAGGTCACATATTCAGCAGAGGATAGGCACGTCCCCAAACTGCCATTATTTCCTGTAGCAACGGCAATATTTAACTGGTTATGAGAGGATGATAGACTGAAATGCAGATTTGATCTTTATTCCCTTAAAATGACTTTGTTAAAAGTTCAGCTTAAACTCTTCACTCTTATTCACGGCAGCATTTCTAAAATGCAATTTCTTTACCGACACAAATCTGAACATTTTTCATTTGGTTTTCTCTCAGCAAAAAAAAAAAAAAGCACTAAGCACCTCATTGAATAGGGTGACTTTAACCATCAACTCAAGTCAGAGTTTTGAAGGAACTCAACTGCTTATCAGCGGTATTTTTTTTTACCACTGCTGACACCATCCAACCTGTCTCCCATTCATAATAGAAGACGTGGAGGAAACCATGCGCTCAGTTGGTTAGGTTAAAGATACCTCGAATAACTCTAAATCACCTAGCGCTACATAAATTGTTGGCGCTATATAAATAACGTAAGGTAATGTCATATAATAAACAAAATGATTCGTCATATGCAAATCAATACTGAAACAATTACATCACAACTGAATTTGAACTTATGATTAGGAACTTTTAAGCAGCTCGAAACGCATAAGGCATACCTGCTTGCTTTGGTTTGTCTACGCCCCCATCTTTGTATGTCCCATCTCTTCTTTAAGATACAGTGAAGGAGTTTAAGCATGCACTGGATATGCTCAAAGCTTTCCTAGATATGATACAAGGCCATAATCTAATAATGGTATTTCAAAAATTCGGCAGACTAGATGGGCCAAATGGTTGTTATCTGCAGACACATTCTATATTACTACATTGGATAGCATTTTTGGTGGAGACACTGCTAGCACAGATACCAATGGTAAGCTCATCCACATCTCTTTAATGTTAACAAGCTAATTTCTACTTTGCTGTGTCTTGAAAAAGTGTATAGTTACCCGAACTCTCACTGGGTATAGTATCACTCCCATAGGTATTGCATTTGGTTGAATATAAGCCAACCTTGATTATTAGGGGAAAGCTCAAACTTTAGATGTAAATGAATTTTAAAAAATGGTCTGAATATAAGTCGACCCTGTGGTCTTCCGCATGGTTTCAGAATGCAGGTGGTCACGTGATGCCCAGCACTGTGACTTCTGGGAAGTGCAGGCAGTGCGAGGCATTGAGCGCATGGACATCCGGCTGTACCATACACCCCACAAGGGATGGACATTTGTTCTGAAATGCAGGGTGGTAACAATGGGGTGGAGGACACTACACTACTGCCCAGGATTATCCTAGTCACACAAAGATGGCTGGCCACACAGTCAGCTCCCATATCTAGTGTAGGTGCTTGCTTATTTGCAGTCTGGTTGGATATCATGGATACACCGATGACTAAAATAACGCTACATATCCCTGCATCCTGAGATTTGATAATGAAGCCCCTGAAGGCTGTTGTGTAAGGATCCCCTGGATCTGATATCTCCTCTCTAGATCAGGTTGTGTGTAGCTTGACACAAGCTGGGATTTATGAAACAGCAGTACTATGTGATGTGCTCTCATTGCTCTCAATAGCAACAGATTTGTACACTCCTGTTGATGATTGGAGTCCAACTACTCAATGTCCCCTTGGTGGCTAAACAAGAATAATACCTGGGGTCCATTACCTTTTCTACCACCCGTGCACAGAGTAGGCCACCTGGTACACTATTTATTACAAATAACCTACTGCCCTGAGAGGCTTGAGATTCCTATACAGTACCAACACAGTGTTGCACACATAATCATCCACAAAATAAAAATGTATAAAATACAATAAGTCTAGGACATAGTTGGGTGAAGCACTAAGAAACCCAATGGACTGCTCCAGCTGATTGATATATGCATGTTTATAAAGAAAAAGCTGGTTACAAGTTTGTTTTAGAAGTGGTTAGAAATGTGATGTTTTTAATGCAAGTTTTCAATGCGTGAATATTTATTTTAGCTTGGAATTTAGATGATTCTTTATTAACTGTGACCTACACAAAACAAAACCACAAAACAAAAACACAAAACAAAAAAAAAAAAAGACTCAGTATTTTAAAATGGCTGGAAGCATCCTTATTAAACAAAAACGGAATATAAGGTGTATGTGGTTAGAACAAAAGGGGAAAAAAAAAAGAACAACAAAACTCATAAAAAGTCAGCTGCCCTGCAATACTAACATCTGTGTAGGGCAGTAAATGTTATATTATCCCAGCTACTGAGAGAGCACGACGATAGAATGAATATGAACTTACCTAAGGGTATCAGTGCTATAAAACTGATGATTGAAGTACAGTCAGGTTGTAAAAACAGGTAACTCAGCCAAGGAAGGTGAAAAAAAAAAAAGTAGAAAGTAACTTTTTACAACAGACTGCATTACATAAACATACTGCAAGAAGTTAATTTACAAGAGCATAATCCCAAACCAAATATATAAACCCCATTAAAGATTCCGATTTCATAGAGCATGCAAACCATCTCTGCTAATGTAGGTTTTCACAGTTTTAGAAGGAACTGCGGCTATTAGGAAGTCTAAGTCGCAGGCAAAACAATAATAATACATGGTGGCATATAATATCCTTAACATGAGTAGATTATGTGTTAACAAACCATAACCATCCTTAGCCAAGTCTATTTTAGTAGGTACTTAATGACGCAGAGTTTTTTTTTTTTTCTATTTTAATATAGAAACGCAGTTGCCCGCGTAAAGGGAAATTTACTTAAAAACCCAAAGAAATGGAACAACCTGGAAACACATGGAAAAAAATATGAAATGTGTGTTTTTCTGCTCTTTATTTCAAAAGGTCAGATAATTCTATCTATGGAATGGGTAACCAGTGTAGTCACAAGCATTGTTCACAGAGGACCTTATGATGGCCAACAGAATGATTTAGGGGAAGTGGTAGAGGTAAACAAACTGAAGGTGTTTAATCATGCGTGAGATAGGCACAAGGCTATCCTAGATATAAGATCAGGGACTAATAAAAGTATTTAGAAAATTGGGTGGACGAGATGGGCCCAAATCTGCCGATACATTCTAGGTTTCTACTTACTAAGGACCTACACAGACCTTGCCATGGACACATTGGGTACTATTCACTAAAAGACGAGTTGATAAGGGATGAACATTTAATCTCGCCAGTTAAGCTATAAATTGTGCAGGGACAAACATGTGAGTCTCCCCCACTATTGTTTATCCATGCACAATGTATAGCTAAACTGGTGAGATAAAATGTTCATCTTTTAGTGAGTAGCCATCTTTGTCTCCATGCTTTGGTCTACGATTACTCAAGGGAATTCCAACTTCATGAGAGCTGAGGTGTGACAGCCCTGCATTTGCTTAAAGAGACACTACACTCTTACTTTTCTTGTCTTTCTAATGCTGCACTTCTACTACAGAAGAAAAAGTGAAAATGTCAGTGGACTTCATGCGTTGTGAGATAAAGGGTTCCCGCTAAGATTTATTTAAAAATGAGGGTCTCGCTGCCCTGACAGTCGGGTTTTATCAGACCCCAGCACAATTCCCTATGCCTTGTGGCCAATCAAGGTGCGACCCAGCTGACTTGGCAACACATTTATGTAGCACTATTAATGTGTAAATAACTAAATAGACAGTGCTAAATAATAACGGCAGAAAATAGGTTATAATAACAAATAATGCACTGAGACAGCTAAAAGAAAATGATAACATAGTTATGGGGGGGGGGGTCTTCCAGATACAATAGATTATCTGGGGGAGGTCAAAAGGCTCTAGTCAGATGTTAATTCCTATGTAAAGCTATCCATCGACCCCCACCCTGAAGTATGTGAATTTTATTAGGTAAAGCAAAAAGGGATGGTATTATTTCAAAATCTCAATATTCAAGCTTAACAGTTAGAGCCCCCAAAATAGTTATGTTTTATCACCTACCTAAAATTCCCAAAAAACTGATTGATCCACCAGGCTGCCCAATCATTACGGGCGTGGGGTCCTTGACATCTAACCTATCTTTGTATATGGACCTGTTTCTTCAAGTTCTTGTCCCTACTTTACAATCATATTTTAAAGATGGGCTAGCTCTGATAAACCTTCTAGAGGAATATGAATGGCAACAGGGTACATATGTAGTTACAGCTGACATTCAGGCCCTATATACTACTATCCAACACAAGGATGGCATTGAGGGAGTAATGAGAATGCTTAACTAAAAAGAAAATCTGAGAATGAGGCACAGAGATTTCTTGAAACAGTGTATGTCCTTTATTCTAGAATCTAATTTTTGGTTTGATGGAGAGTTCTATTTACAAACACGTGGCACGGCGATGGGGACTCGTTTTGCCCCCAGCTACGCCAATCTTTTTTGGGGTAGCTGGGAGGAGGAGGTTATTTTTAGACCACATCGCCGTGCCAATCTTCTCCTCTATAAATGATATAGCATGTTGAGAGAAGTAAGACAAAATGAAAGGAGTTTGTTCCTCAATGGTAATAAAAAATAAAATAAAAAAATAAAAATTTCTACTTTGAATGGGGTTCCTCTGTTAAGTGAAAAACATAAAATACTAAATATGATACATTCTCTAATAAGACAAAGGATATTGAGGGGATCATCAACCAATATTGACACGGTCTAAAGGGGCGACCCCATACTAGATTCAATATTGCCAGAGAGAGGCAGAGTGATGTGTAGAAATAGCAAAAGCCTTAAGAATCTCCTGGCTCCCACTGATATAACAGAGAAATGTAAGAGTAATTCTGGTACAAAAGGTGGAATGAATCTTATGGGTAGCATTAAGGGATGGTCCAGATGTGGTAGTGGTGGTCACTGCTCTGTGTGCCCAAGAAGAGCAAAATATCTTATTGATGGCATCTCAAAGGTTAGCTATCCAATCAAATGACATGCAATTGAAAATCCGTGATCTACGTGTTGGAGTGCCCTTGTGGCTTCCAATACATGGGGAGAACAAGAAGATGTTTTAAAAATAAGTTGTCAGAACATTGATACAATATTAGGAGAGGCTATAGTAAACATGTTCTATCTAAACATTTTAGAAATGTCCACAACAGGGAAGATAAACAACTGAAAGCCCTGGCAATTGAACAAATCTTCTTGGGCCCACGGAGGGGTGATAAACACAAAATGCTATGAATGAGGGAAACATTTTGGATCCTCACTCTTAATACGTTAGTTCCAAGAGGACTAAAGGATCATTTTGATCTAATACCTTTTCTTGAGTGATGGTTGTAGCTATACAATTATGTGTCATTTGTTGTTCTGGCTCCTTTTTCTGTAATGTAAGAAAATATTCAGAGTTTTCAAAAATCCTGTTTATTGTATATAAGACGAATACATAATGTACCTCTGCGTTTTTCTAGCTTTCTAAGGGACCTTGATTTAAAATTTTGTCATTTCCCATTTTTATCAGATTGTATGTATTTTTTATATTTGCTGTATGTATTGCAATTTTAATGGAGTCCTATCCCTGCTATGCCAAAAACAAACAAAAAAATCTTTGGCACTTTATTCAGAAGATGTAAATTTTGTTTCAATCAAATCAATCAATATTTGTTTACATATAAATTCTTCTTGTAAAGTATTTTTATATATATATATATATATATATATATATATATATATATATATATATATATATATACTTAGAAACATTTAAATACATAAAGGGAATCAACACAGTAAAGGAAGAGAGTATATTTAAAAGAAGAAAACTACCACAACTAGAGGACATAGTCTTAAATTAGAGGGGCAACGATTTATATGGTGGTTATATGGTTTATCACTTCACTATTGGTAACAGGCGTTGTGTACCATTTTTCCATCCATGATGTGTAGTTTTGTTTGATAAAAATTGATTAAGCTTTTTTGTATCAGTGCTAAAAAAATAATAATAATAATAACACAGCACGTATACACATGTATTTTTCACCATGTGGAGTATTTATTTCTGATAATGTGGCTCACTTCAGAAAAAACGTGGATGCCCCTGCCACGTACAGTCCACATTTAATGTGGTCTGTCTGTGTTGACCTTTGCACTTTAATTTCTCTCTAGGAATCCAAACTAGCATCGGACACGAAGAGCTCTCCTTGCCAACGTGGCTACTGAATAACATGCATGCCGTCTTACTTCAAAGGCAGACTGCAAAGACTAAATTGCATAAAAGGAAATGACTGGAAAGCAATGTAGAACATAGTTTATTTGTATATATTGTACAATAAAACCTCTCCTTACAGGAAAATGCTGCGGTAATTGGTAGTTATTCCCATTTTCAAGAAGAAACTATAGTTACTGAAGAAAATCGTGTCAGTTCTGATGAAGGAGCGTGGTATTCCACAGAAGCCTTGTCACTGTAGCAAGGTAATAATTTTCCTTTAGGTTTAGAAGATTCACTAACAGAGGGCAGGATACAGTTATCAAGATAACTTCACACGAAGAGATCTTTACAAATGTATGTAACGATCTTTAGTTTTAAACACAGGCTAAGAAAGGGTAGAGTCATTTTATTTGTTATTTTTGTGTGTGTTGGCACCAATTTGCATACAAATGTAAGTTTTGGTTGTTATGTCCTTCCAATTTTTTTCCGAATTGCTGGCTTTTACAATTCTGATCTTCCAGCTAACCAGGAAACAAATGAACTGGATTTCACTGTACATCGTGTCGCAAAACATCCAAAAAGGCTGCACACACAAAATAGGAAGTTTTAATCTATGTCCAAGTTGTTATTCTGTTGTTATAAATAAAAACAAGAGTTTAAATTTAAAGGGACAGTCTAGGCCCCAAACTCACTTTAGTGCAAGATGAGGATTACTGCTTGAATGCACAGGTTTTTTTTTTTCCCAGTGTGATTTCATGCAGGCATTCTACATAAATCATATTTTTAATATTCCACTCAAGCCCTCCCCTGTATCCTATGCTACAGGTACTGCCACACTGATTGTGTGTAGGCACTGAAAAAGTTAAATCTATCACATATAAGTAACCCAAATTATGGGGGCCATTCACTAAAAGGTGAGTTGCAGATGAAGTGAGCTGAGATGAACTGAACATTTTATCTCCCCAATTTAGCTATACATTGTATAGAGGACAAACCAGGTGAATTTCCCCCACTGAGCAAACTCATCCAGTTTGTCCCTGCACAGTGTATAGCTAGAGTGGTGAGATGGAATGTTCATCTCACTTCTTCTCACCTCAACTCACTTCATCTCACCTCACTTCATCTCACCTCAACTCACTTAATCTCACCTCCCCTCAACTCACTTCATCTCACCTCGCCTCACCTCACTTCATCTCACCTCACCTCAACTCACTTCATCTCACCTCAACTCACTTCATCTCACCTCGCTTCATCTCACTTCATCTCACCTCAACTCACTTCATCTCACCTCGCTTCAACTCACTTCATCTCACCTCAACTCACTTCATCTCCCCTCAACTCACTTCATCTCACCTCGCTTCATCTCACTTCATCTCACCTCGCCTCAACTCACTTCATCTCACCTCGCCTCAACTCACTTCATCTCACCTCGCCTCAACTCACTTCATCTCACCTCAACTCACTTCATCTCACCTCAACTCACTTCATCTCCCCTCAACTCACTTCATCTCCCCTCAACTCACTTCATCTCCCCTCAACTCACCTCGCTTCATCTAACTTCATCTCACCTCGCCTCAACTCACTTCATCTCACCTCGCCTCAACTCACTTCATCTCACCTCGCCTCAACTCACTTCATCTCACCTCCCCTCAACTCACTTCATCTCACCTCACTTCATCTCACCTCCCCTCAACTCACTTCATCTTACCTCACCTCAACTCACTTCATCTCACCTCCCTCAACTCACTTCATCTCACCTCCCCTCAACTCACTTCACCTCACTTCATCTCACCTCAACTCACTTCATCTCATCTCACCTCAACTCACTTCATCTCACCTCACCTCAACTCACTTCATCTCACCTCACCTCACTTCATCTCACCTCAACTCACTTCATCTCACCTCACCTCACCTCACTTCATCTCACCTCAACTCACTTCATCTCACCTCAACTCACTTCATCTCACCTCCCCTTAACTCACTTCATCTCATCTCACCTTAACTCACTTCATCTCATCTCACCTCATCTCACCTCCCCTCCCTTTAACTCACTTCATCTCACCTCACCTCACCTCACCTCAACTCACTTCATCTCACCTCAACTCACCTACAAACTGTTTTAGTGAACAGCCCCTATTAATGCTAAAGTGAAAATAAAGTGTGAATAATCTGCAAGTAAAACAAAAGATCACATAACCGTAAGTGAAGCCACATTATGCAGATTGAAGAGGTTTTCTTTAACGTAATACATGTGAAAGGGAGTTGTGCTGAGCTGATGAAGGGTGGGAGACATTGTACACAACACTGGTCGCTGCCCACAATATCCTATGATGAATGTTAATTCTGCGGAGAGGAAAGAAATCAGACTGAACATTGAATGTTCTGTCATTTGACAAGAAAATCACTATGTATCAACCTAATAGGATTTGCTGCCATCATCTACAAGCCTGTGCATGAATTGTATGGTGAAGGTGGAGGATTGTAATTCATGTCACTAACCGTATTGCCACCCTACCAAGACGCTAAATCACTGCCTGTTCCTGCAAAGAGGTAGGCAACGTTTGTGTTCTATGGAGCCCCATTGAATTGTCTGTTACAAAGTTTCAATGTCCACTATGAATAGTTCTCATACATGTCCCACTTCATTCCGTTGGGCATGCCACAGCTAGACAAGTAATGAACAGACAAGAGAATGTGCAATAGTGTAACAGGCTGGCCTGGAAGAGTTGCCCCGCCGAACACATCCCCTCCCAGAGCAGTCACTGACATCCGGGCGCTTAGCAACGTGGGAAATGCAGAGCAGATCGTTTTGAGAACCAATGGTAAGCATCCACTCCAACTCATTTTTCCATGATGCCAATCTCTGCCATAGTTGTGGACTCCCTTTTCAGTGATGCTCAGTCAGTAATATTCTGACTGAGCGTCATGGCAAAGTCTGCAGCTGGAGAGCCAAGTTCCTGTTATTTATTAGGATTATAGGGAATCCTAGTCCTTATAACTCCCACTGAGTAGAAGTGTCTGCTGTGATCAATACCATGTGGCCTTGACAGGTCATGTGATAGGCAAGTTTGTGATTTTATGGCCGGCTACAACAAGCCATCTTTCCCCTTCTCCTGACCCTTGTAGACTACAGATATTTGTTTTATTAACAGGATTCTAGTGAGAGCTATAATGCATGAAAATCAAAACCATATGAGTTTCATTACTAAGAAAAGGTTGCATTGAAAGGTAATAGGATTATAAAAATGCCTACTTTAAGTCTACCTAAAAATATGTTTAATTAATTGGTTCCATGCAGTTCCAAGTTACTTAATCTATGACTCATTAAATTCAGAGACCAATTTATTCAGCGCTTATTAATTTCATATCTACTCAATACAGAGAGAATCGCGAAATGAGATGGGGATTTCAAAATCGAGGCCAAAATAACCGAGTTGGAATCATTCTCCCATTCAGCTCCATTGGAGAATTTTTCCGACTTGACTTCATTGGCCTAAAGTTTGAAATTCCCATCACAATTCCCTCTTTATTGAATAGACCCTGTTTACTATGGATGTAGAAAAGTAAAAAAAAAAAAAAAAAATGATTACATTTTGTTAACAGTATTATAAGTAAAAAAAAACCTCCATAATTAAGAGAAAAATATATTTTAAATGTATGTGGTGTCTCCTGTTTATGACATCACCTTGTGGCGTGATATGCAAATTACACATTTCCCATCGAATGTAGTTAATTTGCATATCAGGCCATACATTGGTGTCAAACAATAGACACGGTTTCTTTCACAATATACTGATTCTGAGTCCCTTTTCCTCACTCAGCTCTTCATTCTTCCGAGCTCGCTACATGAATATCATTCAGACAAAGATAATAATAACAAATTAAAAGAATAAAACTGATTCACTGCAGGGTACTCTGAAATCTATTTGAACCAATATAAAGTTATTTGATTTTAACTGGATATCAGTAGTGATTTAGCAGGTTTTCTCCTTGCACCTGTCTTCCATTTGCATTTTTTGTCAGCTGAAAAGCAGAAGGAGCTCGGGAGCAGTATCTGCACTGAGAAGATTTGCCGCCAAAAGTAGCACACTTTACATGTATCCATTTAAATATACACTCATCAGCCATAACATCATAACCACTGACAGGTGGCAAGCCTGGCAGAGGCAGTGCGATGCTTTGGGCAATGTTAAATAGTAGATTAGGTTGGAAAAAAGACTTGCGTCAAGCCATCAAGTTCAACCCTTTTCCTATACATTGTTTACCACTGTTGATCCAAAAGAAGGCAAATAAAAAACCCTTATATCAGCAATTTCAAAATCTGCTTTCAGTGGGGGAGGGAGGTGATTTCTGCTGGGAAACCTTGGGTCCTGCCATTCATGTGGATCTTACTTTGACACATACCACCTACCTAAGCATTGTTGTAGACCATGTACACCCTTTCATTGCGTATTCCCTGATGGCATTGACCTCTATAAGCAGGATAATGTGCCCTGCCACAAAGCAAAAATGGTTCCGGAATGGTTCGAGGAACACAACAATGGGTTCAAGGTGTTGACTTCGGTCCAGTCGAACATCTGTGGGATGTGCTGGGCAACTATTTCCAATCCATGGAGGCCCCAATTCGCAACTTAAATGATCTGCTGCTAACGTCCTGGTGCCTGATACCACAGCACACCTTCAGAGGTCTAGTGGAGTCCATGCCTCGAGGATTCAGGGCTGTTTTGGTGTCAAAAGGGGATTCACACAATATTAGGCAGGTGGTCATAATGTTATGGCTGATCGGCGGGTTTGGTTTTTGAGCAGTGACCTGCTCGTATCCCATAATTAATAACTATGGAAGATACTGTTGTTATGAAACAATCTAATGAACGAAAATAATTATTTTTGTAACTCTATAATGCTCTGTACTATTATATATCAAACAGTGAAAGAAAAGAGTGTATCCCTTTACACAATTAACCCATGTGACATGTAACAGGCCCTCCACCGTATTAAACCATTACAATGTATAACAAGTTGTAATCATTTTTCTTTGCATAAACAAGGTTAAGATGTTATTTTGTTGTTATTTTTTGTATCTCTATCAGCGAGACACTTCAAAGTGACTCTGAACCCCCCCCCCCCCCCACCACTGATTAGGAGGATTTCAAAGCAATTTGGTATCAAGGGTGCTGTTTTTGTTCTGGAGCGCGTGTGTGCTCCCTTCTCTAATTCCGGTCTGGGCAAAATGTTCACGACAAACCTTTATCTTTCATGACAAGTGGAGATGTCTCGGATCCCACTGAGATAAAAGATCCCAGTGCCACAGCCTCCTGTGAAGTCTGGCATTTGAAATGGTTTAGCTAATAGCTGCCATCTGACCTGTCGCTACGTGATGCATTGTTACTATTTTTCTTTGCTATAGAACAAAATGTTACACCTGATAATAGTACCTGCTGGCAAATTCACTGTACTCCTGGGGGGGGGGGGGGGGGGGGGGGAGTGCGGAACATGTAAACACAGCATTAACATTATCACAACTACTGCGTATGAGGCAAATAATCCCAAAGGTGCAGTTTTAGAGTCTGTCCCATGTCTAACTGGTCCATCTGAGCATTATTTGTACACAACGGCATCAACACGGCAATATGCCTTTTGCTACTGATTTAAAGGGATTTCTATTGTATTGAGTTGTTAGCAGATGCATCGATTAAAAGGACTGAATCACTTAAACATTGCTTGAAAACTATATACATCGGGTTAGCAAAATTGCAAGCAAATACCTAAATTAGGAGAAAAATGTGTTTTAAAAGTGTCTGTGGAGTCTCCTGCTCCTGACATCACCTGTGGCCTAATATGCAAATGAATGTCTCAATGGGAAATGTGTGATTTGCATATCAGGCCACAGGTGATGTCATAAACTGTAGACTCCACAGACACATTTGAAACACATTTTGTTCTCCTAATTTGGGCATTCGCTTACAATTTTTCTGAAACAATGTATAGATAATTGTCAATAATGTTGTATCCTCTACGTGCATAGTAAAAACAATGTTTAGGGGTCTATGTTTTCTTTCCTTCCATGACATCACCTTTTGATATAATAGGCAAATGACATATTTTCCACTGAAGTAGTTATCATATGAAGCCTCAAGGTGATGTCACAAATCGGAGACAGCAGTTTAGTGTGTTCACAATATAATGTCTAGGTATGGTTCCTATGTATGAGGTGTTATTTAGTTTAATTTCAGTATTGCTTTAGCTGAGATGGTTACCATTATCTAAAGAGGTACATGGCAAGTATGAAGGGGACAGATTTCTATTCAGGCTTTGAGGAATTTGTCAAACCATGTTTTTATTAGAAATTCTATCAATTTGGACTGTTACCTGTGCTCTAATTTTCGCTGGATGAAATGCAATGACAGCAAATAACGTGTTACATGTTCTAAAACACAGATAATTCTGTTTTATGACTGGACACTGCATTTTAATCCGGTCAGTGTGACCTTTTTATTGCTTAACTTTCTTTGAACCAGCCATAGTATAGTCACACGATTTTAATAACCACATGAATATACCATGGAAGATTTTATTCCTTTGGTATTTGATTAATTACAAAGATCATTCCAGCCTCAATAAAATAAACGAATAAAGGCTGTAAGTAGTTGTATTAGACGGAGACAAAACTCGGCAAAAACGTTCAAGTATTTAATGTGAACGTGTGAAAACAAAACATATTGCTCTACATTTTGTTCTAGCCAAGAGGTCAGCGGACACATTCCATCTAGGGTTGCCACCTGGCCGGTATTTTAGCGGCAGGTCGGTAAAAAATTGGCATCAGGCCAGTGTTAAGTCTACTGGAGACAGTACCAAGGCCGGTATTTTTCTGAAGAAAAGGTGGCAACCCTAATTCCATCCGAATTTGTTTTGATCGATGTGTGGTCAAGCTCACCTCCCATAATGCACGGTTTCCAAGTGTCGTCACCCTTTATTCACAAGCTTTACCTCTATAGATTCTATAGGCCCGGCTGTTTTCTCCATTAACTTAAAGGACAACTAAACTTTTTTTTGACAGTTCTTTTCAACACTGAGTCAATAATTAACTTGATTATACTTTTTTTTTTTTTTGCAGGGGACTTACTTTATACCTTATTTGATTCATAAAGTCCTCAGCCCATCCTCCTTTCATTTCTGACCACCTGGCACAGTTGTGTACCCGACACAAATGAACCAAGGGGCCGGATGTGGCATCTGAATTGGCAGTGTCGGGAATGCAGTTCGGTATGATGCCCTAACTGTGCACCCGCATGCATGATCATAGCTTTAAGCAATTCGGATGTAACATTCATAGAGTCCTAGCAAGGGCTGGAGACTCTATGAATAAAATAGTGTGCCCCCCCCCCCCCCCCCAAAAAAAAAAGTCAATTATTGACTTAGTGTTGAAAAACAATGAGTAAAAAAAAAAAAGTTTAACATTGGCCTCAGAACAATTTTTTTTACTGGCTGGATGGCAACCTTATCCATGGTGCACCTGACAAGTGAACTGCAAAATCAGGAATTAATAGCCGAGTGGGAAAGATAGGAAAGTTGGAGATTCCACGCATTCTGCTAGGGTTGGCAGAACTATTTTTTTTTTGCTGGACACAACTTTCAACTCCCTTGCAGAACTGTGGGTCTAGTTAATTAATCAAGGGGAATTCAATGGGAACCAATGTGATTAATTGATTTATCTCCGAACATACAGTACACGACTTATACATTTAGTCGGGCAGCATGTAAAAGTGGTTTGTCTCCCTGAAAAAAATGGCCGATTATATAGCATAAGTGGGGCTTTTTTGTTTTAAGTTTACCAAAGGTTTAATCTATTGATGGTTGAAATGGCTTTGGTAAAAATGCCTTTGGAGAACACTCTGTTAATAAAATCTATTTTGTCTACAGCATGAGAAAAAAAAAACTGATGGAACAAATAATCTTCCCAAACATCAAAATAGTATTAGTCCTAAGCCAAATATTGTTTCAGGCTTGTAAAAAATAATCATTATTTCCCCAGTCTTGAGTAAACTGGTGTAGGAATGGATAAGGACGGATAAAACAAATTCTCATTATACGGACTCTTCCTGGGTGAAGCAAGCCGTGATTGCATGTTTAATACCCAAGATGCAATGGGAGCGCCGTAACCCTCTCACTGCCAGAGCCTTGTGCAATGCTGTAAGAGTAAATTAGAAAGCGTGCAATAAATGTTTAGCAGGAGCAATGTGACGAGGCCCACCTAGTCCTTATAGGAACTGCAGGTTTAAATGTAAGGAATTTCAGAGTGAAGAGGTTAGGATCATATTACAGACAATTACCGGATTTTATTATACAACAGGCCTGCATCTGATAAAGGTCTAACTTGCTTGGTTGCTATGGTGCGTAATTACAAGTTGGCTGGCAAGCTAATGATACATTATTAGGGCAAGCGATATAAATGACACTACACAGTTCAACGCGGCTTCGTTGTTTTCTGCCCACTGCATTTCTCACTTACAGCAGGGAACAGGCAACCAAAATAAAATCAGGTACTGTAAATGTATGGCAGAGCACCGTATCAATAAAGCAGTGTTGATGATAATTACGGTCTGATCTGCAATTACGGTCACCTTTCTATTGCGGTTCTTTGGCCAAGTGACAGCCTAACACCTAAAAATAAAAAAAAATAGATCTTCAGGATGCTTGTAAGGGGGCAAACCTATTTAATTGTCTTTTTTATACACTTTCAAGAGTAGCAGGCCTGCTTCTCGATCTGAGAGCAATCAAGAAAGGTTTTCATTTTTCATTGGCTGAAGCAATGTATTAGCTCCGCCTCCAAGGAACCTTTTTTTCCCGGCGAGCTTGAACATTTCCATCTGCCTCCATATCATTCCAAGGACTCAGTATATCACTGAACAGCCAGGAGAGATAACCTTAAAGCACTTAGGGGTTTTTTTTTTGCCTTCTTTTGGATCAAAACGCTCAAATGATAGGTGGAAGGGTTGAACTTGATGGACTTGTGTCTTTTTTCAACCTAAATTACTATGTTACTATGTTAAAATGGTCTGCACATAAAAATGAACTTAAAATGATTACATCAAGTGCAGGCATTTTAAATAGAAATGATTTAATGAATGAATACAAATAAAGTACCTTATTGAGCCCTTTTTGCTCTGTGTAACTATCGGGGGGCGGACATGCTGTTTGGAATCTTGAGTCAGATGAATGAAGATCTGACCCAAGATGTCTGCCACTTGGATAATGCTATACAAGAAGAGAGTGTTTGATAAGGTACGTCATTTGTATCTTTCATTAAAGCATTTCTATTTAAAATGCCTTCAGTTGATGCCAGCTGTCAATTAAATGTGCAAGGTTTCATCCGGAGGTTTCAGGATTGGATGTTAAATGCCAACTTCTCACTGCGTACAGGGACAACAATGTTTACTCGTCTACAGAGGCCTATCGTTTTACAGGCACACGTATTTTCCTTTGTTCATCACACACTGGTTTTGGGTAGCCTGTTCTAACTCATGTTGTGGGATTATTTACCCATGATGCTCATTGTGGTAATGGAGCCTATCCCATATACTCTTCACAGTGTGTGGGCAAAGGAATGAACCTCTGTCCATTGACTGGTATTTAGTGTCTGCATCCCTAGGCTTCCCAGGGATGCGTCCCAACCATTTTTCATTCCGTTTACTTTTCCAATTCCCTGTCTACTCATTGCACAAGCCCCACCCATCTTTATCTCCTTGCCTTCCAAGACCATCCCCTTCATGTGCCTGGCAGAACTGGAATGTGTATGTTAATTCCAAAAAAAAAAAGAAAAGAAAAGAAATGAAAATCCAATCATCCTGTCAATTCATAGGATGCCTCCTCCATCCTTCTAGAGAGCACACTAAAATCATAGAATCTAAATTAAAATTATGAACATGCATTTGACGAAAAAAAATGGAAACTCGTACAGAGCATGCATTTTATATTACTACTTAGCATATTCTGCTATTCCAAGGACAGTAAAAACTGTAAGACTATATGACTCCATATATGAACCGCGGCAATCTATAAAATACACATTATTCTTATTCCAGGAAATGCTGATAAAGTGTATTTGGCATAATTTAATAGGAATGACGCTGCTATAAATTTAAAAGGTTTCAGAAACTCAAATTCACAAATGTAAACCCTATCTCGTTTTATACCAATTGTAATTTTTTTTTTTTTTTTAAAGAAAATGGAAGTATTTTGACCCATATTTTTCATGCACCAGTTAACTAGAAAATTACAGAACCTGAAGGGCCCAGATAAAATGTATCAAGGGGATTAGAACAACACGCAGTTTTATCCCACCCTAGAAACAGTCGGATGGTCCTTGAATGCACAACAAGGAGTTTAGAGCTATTGAAAAATGAGGACATCGGAATTTTTAATTTTGTTAACTAATCATTAGAGAGCTGGAGAGGGCGAGGAATCGAGATGCTGGAAACGTGTCTACATGCAGAACATTTTTTTTTAATATTGCACAAGCTGGACTGCTTCCCAGCAGCACATTGATTTGTGGACCACTTCTTATAACACCCGCAGTGTAATTAAATATTAAGCCCCACTTTGATTTATGCTCGGAGAGGATTGCTTGACAAACTAAGAGCAGCTCTCGTATGTGTCCTGGTAAAATGAGCATTTCAGTTTCACTAGGCCTGATCTTTGGGAACAATACTCACATGGGGGCCTGCTTTTTCTGTATATGCATGTGCCCTGATGAAGACCCCGCTTGTGGGGTCGCAACGTTGGCAGTTTTCATGTATTGATAAATCTTTATGTCGCTTTGGAGTGCAGAGGGTATTACTATTTTTCTCACTCTGAGGTCCGAGAAGATCGGGATGTCAGACACAAACCGTGAAAATGCTTTTGCTGATCCAACGAATATCCAAGTTATGTTAATACGTAACGTAGAGAAACATTGGAGACTACTCAGTAAAAGTGAACCATGCAGAACCAACAAGAAAATGCAAATATGAGGCATTTATAGCCTTGTAGGAAAACATCTTCCCACTTGCCCCGCTTTCCAACACATCTATAATGCCTGATTTTTTTGTGATTTGATTTTTTAGTGAATAGACAACACTGTGTGGGAACCATGTGGTCTATTCAGTGAATGTTGATGAGGAGGGAATTTCCAAAATCAATCTTTAGCAGAGGAGTTGGCTATTGCCTTCTTAATTCACCATTTTCTCCTGATGAAGCTGTGACAGCTGTTCCAGCGAAACGCGTTGAGTTCTTGCAGTTATTTGTTTCCCGTGTATCCTCCAGCAGTAGCCATTTTCTTCATCTACAGAATTGGGTTCCGTTTTACTCCTTGGATTATATCTACATGCGCACTTGAGACCAACATCTTGTTCAACTTGCGCCTTCCTGATCTCCCCCTGACCCCCAGTTTTACCTGTATATTTTGGCACTTGGGAAAAGGGGGCTGCGTTCAATTGTTCAGCAAGTGTCATTGTAATTTTTGCACGTTTTGTTTACACACATTGTTTTTTTATCCACGTCTGCTTAATTCACCACAGTTCACTGCTTAGAGATTAGACCACCCATGTTCTCTGGAGCCCATTCATCAAGTTAGAAATGCATGGTTAATGATTCCCTAAGGATTTTATTGACTATTTATGAAGGTTGTTGATCAAGACTTTTAGGTTAAAGCCGAACCGCTCACTCTCCATGGACACTGCTGACTTCAAGTACATAATATCACACCTGGGAACTTTAACACCGTACTGACCTAGAGAGGGTCTCTTCATAGGTTACCTAGATAGGAAAATCCAGCAAAATCTTCCTGAAAAATGGGTAAGGTCTGAGAAAAGGGGAATGCCAAGCCCTAAATTAGTTGAGTGCATCCTCACGGTGGGCCCAGCCAACATTTGGGACCAGACCCAAGTATGGAAAAAATAAAACAAAATGTGTTCCATCAACTTGGAGATAAAAGCACTGCCCCAAATGGCCAGAACGTGGTGCTTTCTCTGGCCTTCTCCTGAGAATTCTTCCACTGATTCACTATCAAGTATTTAGATGGTGATCTATCAAACTAACGAACTTGGCACGATGCAAGGATGCTCCGAGGTGGACACAAAAGGTCCTCAGGCATAACAAAATAAATATACCGAGCAGTGCTTTCACATAAATACATCAGTGGAAGTTGACATCCAGTAAAAGTCATCACACGATGCATGCAGGGCTGGTACAGCCCTTGGCCAATGAATAACCTTTTACAAAGTTTAAACCTCCATTCTGAAACGCCAGTAAAACTGTACTCTACCATATTAATAACCTACAAATGACAGTGTTAGTTGATGGAAGGCTGCAGAAGTATGTTCTGTATGATTATGTTTCCTATTTATTCTAAATGAATTGAGTGAATCACAAAAGTAATTTCTGAAGGCCTCTTATCAGTTGCTCTTTATAGAGCTTGTCTCTACATACACTTGATCAATCTCAAGATACAGTGCAGCTGGCGTTTACTACTTATTTTCGACAATAAGATCGCTCCTCAAAGGGTGCATTACTGGCACACACCTGATCCACTACTAAAAGAAACGGCACATTTCTCCAAATGACTCTTAAAGCGCGATTAAATTATAAAGGAGGCAAAATAATTAAAATGACAAAAGAAACTACAATGTAATATTAATATGAATATGGGCATTGAGTGTGCTGCAGATGGCTGTCTGTTAATTGCATGCCAGTGTAAACAGACAAGATTTCAGTCTGGTTTTTGAAAAAAAAAAAGTTTCAATGAAAGAGTTTTTTTTTTACAGGTCAGAGAATTCAGTAGATCAGGATCAACACGGATGAAAATTCGGGATGGTGGAAGAACAGCCACCCCTACATCAGATAGCAAAAAAGATTAAAAATTTATTCAACATACACCAAAAAGAGAAAATACCCAATGGGTGAACAATAAAAAAGCCTTAGTAAGAATTCCGCATGCACACAAGGCTGCACATAAGATATGGCCAAAGAGCAAATAAAGCTGGAGTATTTACAACAGATATTTAGGCTACTGATGTGTTTTTAATACGTTAAAAAGGTATAGTAAATACAGGTTCCTGCCTGCAACTGGAAGAAGCAATATAATTCGGGGTCAAACAGTGTCACCATCCACGAGGGGACATTGCATCCTGAAACCAGGCTGGGGAATGATGTCAAGTATTTTTGGGCAAATGGCAGCTTTCATCCAAACACAATGGGTGTGAATAAAAACTGGGAAAAAGAATAAAGGGAGAGAGTTCCAGATGGTACTCACGTTGCATTTAAAATAATGAACAATAAAAGTAGACAGTGTCAGCCATAAAAATTAAGCACAGAAAAGGAATAGCATGTCAGTTGAAATGTGCAGGCCAATCTCACAAGCAGTCACACGATCTTTCGAAGGACATATGGGAACATTGTCAAGCGCGTGATAAATGGATCACAGTGAATGGATGTGGCAGTCTCTTATCTAAATTGAGCAGCAAACAAATGGCTCTGGCGCTCGTCGTTATAGTTCTTTTGAGCAGCTTGTTGGACTGCGTTAAACGGAAAGAAAAAACGTTGGGATGCAAAAGGCAGGTTAGCTGGACGTCTAGTGATGCAGACATTAAATACCAACCAGTGGACATAGATCCACTCCTTTGCTCACACACTTTGAAGAATATAAGGCAGGGCTTGACAAATTTAATTTGATTTTAGGAGCCAGAATTTTTTTTTAGGAGCCAGACAATCACGCAAACATAAACACAATTCATAAACACACACGCCTACTTCACATATATACAAACACACCTACTTTACATATACCCATATATACAAACCCCTCACACACACCTACTTTACACATCCACAAATATCCAAACACATCACACACACCTACTTTACATATACACATATATCAAAACCCCTCACACACACCTACTTTACATATACCCATATATACAAACCCCTCACACACACCTACTTTACATATACCCATATATCCAAACATCTCACACACACCTACTTTACATATACCCATATATACAAACACCTCACACACACCTACTTTACATATACACATATATACAAACACCTCACACACACCTACTTTACATATACACATTTATACAAACACCTCACACACACCTACTTTACATACACACATATATACAAACACCTCACACACACCTACTTTACAATACATACAAACACACACCCACCTCACACAGTCTTTTCTTGGGGGTTTCTTCTTGATGTGTCCCCCCCCTGCTGCTTTACCTCACTGCAGGGGAGGGGGACATTCATGCTGCAGCTTATGATCGTTGGTCGGCGTGCTGAGCGCCAGGATGTCACGTGACGACACCCGGCACTCAGACACGCGTTGCGCAAGGGGGCGGAGCTTGCAGTCTGTGCCATCGGCCATCGGCACAGACTTTACCCCCTCGCGCTGCGGAAAAATCGGATGGCAGCGGCAAGGGGACCATGAGGCCGACAGCACCCAGGCGCCAGGTCTAATTTCCTGGTCACCATGGCGACCTGGCGCCTGGGGTTTGTCGAGCCCTGATATAAGGCATAGGCTCCATTACCACAACGAGCATCATGGGTAAATAATCCCACAACATAGGTTCGCACAGGCTACCCAAAACCGGTGTGTGAACCCCAGTGATGGAAAAAGGAAAATAAAGCAGACACCCAAGTCTATGTGAAAGCAAGGTTAGCCCTAGTTGACTTGACCGGTTTGATATTATTTGCTAATAAACAAACATGTTGTACAATGACTAACTAACAGGCTATTCTTCACACTGTTACTGTAAATATATAAAATATAATGTGGCCCATACATGCATTAATTTCTGACATAAATGCTGTAATAAAGGAATACAAATAGCGTATAATTATTGAGCTCTCTTTGAGTCGTATGGTTCTATCGTAGTGGAAGACATATTTAGAATCTGGGGTGGGGGGAAGCGTAAGATCCGCCACGAGATTCTGAACAACATGTCTCCCTCCTGATAGTATATGGAGCAAAGAGGACTCTATAAGGTACATTGTTTGTATCCTGTATTAATTTTAAATAATTATTACTATTGTTACTGATAGGTCTGTTGTGCACTCCAGGAGATACTATACTATACCTATACTTGATGCACTCTTTCAATCACATTTAAGCTCATTTTTATCCAAAACGTGTCCTTTAAATTCAAAACCCGCTGTGCTTGACTTCAACTTTTTTTCTACACAATATGCCAATTATGGCTAAAGTTGTTGTTTTTTCTGACTTTCCAGAGACTGGCTATTGATGATAACATAACCATGTATTTATTTAGCGTTACATTGGTACAGAGAATGAAAGATGAACAAGACCTGTACATGAGTAAGAGAACCCTTCTCACAAGCTTACAACCTAGTCAAACGGATGAGTTGGATGGGCAACTATAGGGATTAGCGGTGGATAACGATAGAATAGCAGTGCTGGAAGTTTGTCAAACCCAAACCATAGTACTAACTCTAAAACTAACAAAAAGAATAAAACCCACCTCCGTACACTTGCAAGTCCCTGATAGCACAATAGATAAGGTCACTTTAGTTAGACAGTAGATCCTTTGATCAGTCCTGAGTAGCAGTGTAATGGACAATCTTGATAGAAACATTAACCACAATAATCTATTGATACTGATGGGTCTGTTGTGCACTCAGAGGGAGAGAAACCTAAAAGGAGATTAAGTTGAAGTACTAGTTTAACACCTTGGTTAATGGCCTGAACCGTGACATACTGTATTTTCTGGCGTATAAGACTACTTTTTAACCCAGGAAAATCTTCCCAAAAGTCGGGGGTCGTCTTATACGCCGGGTGTAGTCTTTTTACTTACCTCGTTGCTGCTCTGCAGGTGCGCGCGGCTGTGAGGGAAGCGTTGTGTGCTCCCCTCCAGCCGCGCAACTTCAATAAAGTTTGTTTAAACTTTTTTTTAAAACAAACTTTATTGAAGCCGCACGGCTGGAGGGGAGCACACAACGCTTCACTCACAGCCGCGCGCACCTGCAGAGCAGCAACGAGGTAAGTACTGGGAAGGGGGTAGGAGAGGGGCAAAATCCTGGCATATTGAGCGTAAAATCCTGGCATATTGAGCGTAAAATCCTGGCATATTGGAGGGGCAAAATATTGGCATATTAAATGGCACAATAAAGGCATATTGAGTGGCAAAATAGTGTGTCTCAGGTTATGTGTCTATTGGTGTCACTGCGTGTGTGTAAGTGTCTCACTTTCTGTGTAAGGGTGTGTGTGTGTAAGTGTGTCACTGTAAGGGTGTGTGTGTGTAAATGTCACTGTAGGAGAAAATGCTCGTTGGAAGAGGGGTAGTCTTATACGGCGAGTATATGCCAAACTCTAAATTTTAACTGGAAAAGTTGGGGGTCGTCTTATATGCCCAGTCGTCTTATACACCGGAAAATACGGTACTTTCTCAGCACTGAGAAAGTCATTTACCAGCTTTAAGGACATTTAGACCACTAACAAGTCTAACAAATCTCCCCCCTTTGTTAGCAGTCACGCCACTGGTCAGGATTAATAGAAGCATCTGAAGTAACCTTAAAGGCACACTAAACATTTTTTTTTTCAGTTGTCCCTAGTATGAGGATGAACTGCTGTGTACTTTTGATAGTACACGCCAGTTTATCCTCTGACCAACAGCTGCCATGATTCCATAGGAAGCAGGCAGTCGTCTGGTCGGCGACCGGCTCGCTCTGCAAGCCCAGAGAGAGAGCCCCCTGCTTTTGCATGGGATCAGCAGGGGGGGACCTTAACTAAGTGTCTATTAAGATACACGTCGAGTTTACTTACAAGTCGCAGGACGTGTTTTGTTTAACCTACAGGGGTCTATTCGCTAAACGATGAGTTGCAGGTGAGATGACCAATTTAGCTATACATTGTGGAGGGACAATACAGGCGAGTTTGCTGAGCAAGGGAAGCTCACCAGGTTTGCCCCTGCACAATCTATAGTTAAAATGGTGAGATGCAATGTCCAACTCACCTTTATAGTGAATAGTCTCCTTATTAGTGATACATCAGCGGTTTAACAACATGCCCGAGGATGTGAGTTCTGAAAGCCTGCACTCAACTTCTCCTTAGTAACCCAATAAGGGTATTATATACTGACCCCACTTGCATGCAAGTCTTAAAGGGGCAGGTTGATTATTTTCTGTATGTTTTTAATGTTATTAATACAGGTGAAATGCACCTTTTTGTAGTTTAAAACCATTTCCAGTTCTCCTGTAGTTACAAAAATGAAAATCTTTTCACAGGAGCCTATAACATTCAGTGACATCAGCAGTTTTCAAGCTTCCCTCTGAGAAAGCATTAGCCTTAGCCTTAGCCTCTCTGTTGAACTCAGCTGTAAGAAGGAGTGCCTGAGGAAAGAGGCAGGACTGTTGCTACTTTTCTAAAAATATATTTTTTTTGGGACACTTTAGGTTGAACTGCACCTTTAGATGAATTGTGCAAAAGTAAATCCCAACACTGGACAGTTTTGCATAATATTTGTCCACTAAATAAAATGTGTGTACATCGGCTGCAGGCTCAGATGGTGATGTAAGCCTCCCATATACCAATATCTGTTTTGTTGGGTTTATTTTTACATGTGCTAATAATCTGGCTATTATATAGAAAATAATACATTATCAATAAAGTGACACCATGCTTACATAATAAGTGCTCACAGCAGCATAAGTAAACACAGGAACAACCTAATAATATTATTTATAGGACTTTAAAAGGTTTCTGTATAGCGAATTCTGAGAAAACAAAAACCGCCCACGGATTATGTTACATAAGTGAACAGGTCTGACTGTGGTTAATTGTACATTTATGGTCTTATGTTTCTTCTGTGCTACTAGTTTCACTAGATAAAATATATGTTTTATTGATAAAAAAAATATTGATTGACGCAGCGCTTCTCTTGTCTAATGTTTTCTCGAGAGTCTTTAGCCGAAAAAAACTGTCAAGGAATCCAATAAACCAAACCTCTAGGACCCTCCAAAATGTATTGTATACGTGCAAAATTAAATTATTTCTCCGTAAAAAAAAAACCTCTTTGAATACAGAAAAAATTAAATATTTATGAAATCCTTTTACATACAATTTAATTTGACCAGACAATAAAGCCTTATTTTTCGAGGCATTGCTATGATCCCTAGAAGCCGTCTACAGGTGAGAATGTCACGGGTCACTAGACTGTACATGGGGATCAATTGCTACAAAACTTTTTTTTGGAAGATGTTGAAAACATTAGAAGTTAAAGGAGCATCCACATGTAAAACAATAATTGGATTGGCTATATGAATCATGGCAGTCCACTGTATGGTATTATTGAAAACCCAAGCTTAATATTTTCATGTTCCTTCCATTTCTATGACAGTCGCCTCTCCCCCCAGCCTTATTACACACTTCCTTAAAGAACATTACTGCTGTACCCAACAGCCGTAGGTTGGTTGTTTTTCTGGCCGAGCACATCCATCTGCGGGAACTTGTTCAAAGTGTCTTGATTTGGAAATTACATATGTCTCACTTACAATAGCTAATTTGCATATTAGGCCGCAGATGATGTCATAAACAAATACATCCAAACCTCAATTTTTGCATGTATTGACAATTCTGCAATAACACTATTTAGATCACTTTAGTTTACTGTACAAACAATGTTTACCAGTGGCTCCATTAAATACATTTCTTTAGAATAAAACAATATAATAGGCTAATGATTTGTCATGGTAACTTCTTTTTAAAAAGAAAGGATAACAAGTAAGTGACTCTTTGACATTGTTGTACTACATTTCCCATAATCCCCAAATATATTCGTGTTCTACAGAAATCCAATTTCCACCAATGCCAATTAACATGTCTGATTGTTATCGGCACATGTTTACTGCTAATTTGTGATACAGAAAACATTTAAAAAACAACGAGTAATGGATAAGAGCCAGTGGGGTCTATTCAATGACCTGAGTTAATTGTCATTGACTGCAATTTAAAAAAATTGAGTTAAAAAGCAAGTAGTACGTGATATGTTGTGTCACTGACACAGGCCCAATGTCTTTACTCATACAGCTCTCTTCTGTTTGTCAATGTGTAACAGTATAATGCAACCGAAGCTTAGCGAACTTTTCAAATTCCCAGACAGGTAAAATAAATTCAATTACCGCCTGTTGGTTCTACCCCAAAAGCCTCCTTATTCCAAATTTAAAAAAACGGTACCTTTTTCTCTGGCCATGATGCTTTTAGAACAGCCTGAGTTCGAAAAAACACCAGCAATTTGCTATCTTCATCACTGAGGTTAAACGCCTGTTCCATAATCTGAAGTACATCGATTCTCGGTTTCACTGGTAACGAGTCGTCTCCACAGAAGGGTCGTAACCATTCCAGAAGGTCGTCGGACGTGACAAGCTGTTCACTGCAATTCAACAGAGAAGGCCATTGGTTACAAGTCCATGCATCATGCAAGGTGTTTTACAATATTATAGAAACATATAAAATATAAAGATGTTTCTATCATTCAGGAATTTAAACACATGCAAAAAACAAATTGGAAGATGGAAGGTAATTTCACTTACATAACTGGTATACAAAAAATACTTACGTATAGTGTACATCACATATTCATTATTAAATTATTATTAATAGTTTCATATGGTGCAATAATTTTTTTTTTAAAAAGATTAACATATGTATTACACGGTTTAGATTGGTCTAAACATCACTGAACGTCTGTGGTGTAAAGAATTTGATTGTACCAAGTCCAATTCTTCAAGGCAGAGCTTAGCTGTCAAGCCACACTCTATTCTATATGATCAGCTGTATAGTGAAAGCTGCACAGAGATCTGGGATCAGCCACAAGCAGGAGAGGGCTCAAGGCAGTGTGACTCGCTGCTTTGAAGTACAATAATTAAGCTCCAATATATAACTATAGTCTCTCTCCTGCACATTGTGCACTAGTCATTGTCTGTCAGCTGTGACAGCATTGTCTGCACTGTGCATCTAATAAAACTTTGAGATGTTCAGGCTGTGAGCATAGAATCTGGTTTGATCCTCGGAGATCAATCTGGATTAGGTGCACTTTAAATGTTCAATATAGAACCAGCCTGGGCAAAATAAGTTAAAATAAATAAATAAATATATATATATATTCCAAACAGGCATTTAATATTTATTTTCTTTTTGTATTAAAAAATGAGAATACAATGGTCTGAAACTAGGTTTATTTTTATAATTGGGAATCTTCTATATTGTATAACTTGTTGAAACATTTTGAAATGATGACGCGTTACAGATGAATTTCAACTCAATAATCAGATCCGCACTCTTGTATTTGTTGGGGTGCAGGAGGAGGACTATACCTAGTCCTTTAAATATATAAATAACGAAACAAGGACTCAGCACTCTGTGGATGGGAGTTAATCAGCAACAAGTCTCTGTCAAGCCTAATTGGCAAGTGTTTCATGTCAGCTCTATATACAACATTAAGGGGGTGAAGTTCGCTGCCCAAATTAGTGACAAACCCTTCATGTGTATTTAATCACATAAAACAATATATCATATACATGCAATAATATATCATAGTGAAACATAAAGTGCAGAAAAAACACTGAGGTTCGCACTGTACAGAAACATAGACAAGATGTATCAACATATTTATATATAACATATATCTATATATTTTTTTGTTGTCTCACGAGCTGTTCCAGTACCATAACAATATACCAATGATACATTAAATGTTAACTCTAGTTAACTTTGAATAGATTAGTCAAAATAATGTACAAAAGACTTGAAACGTAGCTGCTTCACCTTGGGGGGGGGGGGGGGGGGGGTCCTTGGTTTATTATTTATATGTTACACATGAATGCATTCTTGTTAGATGTACTACTGTCTCTTAAAGGGACTGTGTCACCTAAGGATTGATGATACTGTAAATATAAAGAATACAAAAATGGTCTGTACGTTGTATTCATTTATACAACTGCTTGCAAGTCTGCTAGGTTAAAAACATTAAAATGTGTCTGTGGTGTCTCCTGTTTATGACATCATCTTTGGTTTGATTTGCAAACAAACTACTCTCAATCGGAAATGTGTAATATGCATATTAAGCCACAGGGTCCCTTGACTACTGGATTACTTAACATAGCCAACCTTTACCTTAATGTCAGCCTCAAGTTAATTAGTTACAGCAGGAAATTATGTTTCCACAGGAAATTATGTTTCCACACACATATTTATGTTAATAACTCTGGAACAGTACATCTTAAGAACCATTCAAAAAGCATTTGATTCATCTTAAAGTGACAATTCATTTAAGTTACAAATGGACCTTCTCCCACTGTGAGGGAATGTATGAAGCCTTACATTAAATACATACGAGGATAGAAATCAGTGAAAGGTAAAACAAATTGTAAATGTGATTAGTGACTAGTAAATTAATAGTGTATTCATAAAGAGGACACAAAGTGGTAAAGTAATTGTAATAGATAAAATTAACTCAAACTAAAAAGAGCCAAAGAAAGACAATCTACAAAGTGGTCGATATGAATACTGATGGGTACACATTACAGCTGTGGATTTTTATAATTTGTTTGAAGTATTTTGTTCTGCTGATTCACTAGAGCTTTCAGAAAACTGGGCATCTTATTGGGGTCACTGAATTTGCATTGTCATTCTATGTCAAACTACAGGAGAACTGTAAATAGTTTTAAAGTAAAAATCAATGCATTTCAGATTTATTAAATACATGTACAACATGCAAAAAATAAGCCAATGCTATGGGAAAGTTAAAGCGATAGCAGCTACCAAACTAGCTGTGCGCGCGTCATGATGATTACTTTTATTTGGCTGTTCATGGCTAACCTGACCTTTCAAGGACAACTACACTTTTTTAACCCTTGTTTTCTTGATGGAATTAAGGGTTAAAAAACATGTCCTGCCTTTCTGGGTTCTCTTGATAGACACACTCAGGACTCAGCTGGTCTGTAGGCTGGCTTGCACCAACTGCGTCAGTGTGCCCACCTCCAATCAAAGTGGGGGCTCGTCCATTTATATGTTTTTGGTTCTTAATTATGCGAGGGGCGCTTTCTGCTACTGTAGAGAGACCCCCTTGTTTTTGCGTGGGATCAACAAAAAGGGGTCTAGTTAATGTCTAGCGGATATTGTCAGTTTCCGACCAGACCGGACCGGACTTCCTGCTTGGCAGCTGGCGGTCAGAGGATAAACTGGCATGTCCCGTCATAAGTAAACGCCAGTTTATTCTCACACTAGAGGCAACTCATATTTCACCTGTGTTCATGTAGGAGAAGTACTTCTTGGGCAGACTAGATGGTCCAAATGGTTATTATCTGCCAACACATTCTACAAAACTTAGTTGTCTTAAAGTTACAGTCAGCATTATTCACAATATAAAAGAAAAAAATAATCTCCTGTCGTCAATTCAGTCTGGGACGAGCTTCCTTAATGTGAACTTCTAACAATGCATTTTGTCTGCAAATTTAGCTGAAAATAAAACAATTCTATTTATTACCATTATAAAGCCTATCAAAGAGACATGGGGTGTTAGTGCTTATTGCTGAACCACCAGGAAGACTCCTGACAATGTTATTCAAATGCCGTATTATCATGATTCGATTTAATCTCACAGGATGATCCATTTATGTAGCCCACGGACAGAAAGCCAGAAAGTAATATCCTTATATTTAACATAATGTGACATAGAGGAAAATAAAAGCACTCAAGCGATGATAGATCTTGCACTCATTACTTATTCATGTCGCCCTACACACAGCGCAGAGGTTACGATTACACATTATATGGTCAGAGTACTGCCCTTTCATGGAGACAAATGAGATTTCAATCCCCGTATCTCGAAACAAGTCTATAATTGGTCAGATAATATTAAGCTAATCCACTAACTAGTAACACGAAGGTGACCGTGGAGCATGACATATATTGGGTTTCCACAGGCACATTTCTACAGGAAATGTCTTTATATTGTAATGAGAGGGGGCTAATGTGGGATATTAGTATAATATGAAACAGACACACACTGAAAGCAATTTCATTGATCAGTGCAATGCAGGTGTATGTAAAATGCTTGTGTGACATAGCCAATGGATGTCTGGTAGGTCAAGAAAATACTCAGTTGTACCTTTTCATATATGTATATTTCTAGAGAGTCAACTCAATATGCCCAAAATCGGGCCAGATTGGGCCATAAACCCGAATTTTTCAGCTACCCAGTATGGCCGTTTTCGGCACAAAATCAGCAGTTTCCGAAAATTTTGGGGATGGATTTCAGCCACATTTGCTTTCGGGGTGAGAGAGCAAAATCCACTCTTAAAGGACTGAACCCGTCCCAAAATCCCCAAACCCCCCCCCCCCCCCCCTGAATTTGTTTTGAACTTTCGGGCAGTTCAAACCGCCAGATATTAGCCAAATAAACTTGAGATATTAAAAATATTTTCGATTGTTTTAATATTGAGTAAACATGTTAAATTAAATAAAAATAAATATAAAAACACACACATTAAAAAAATAACAATTATATTGTTACATAAATCATAGTAATATATATATTATAATAAAAACAATACTAATCAGTGTTTCAATGGCATGGTAGTGATTTTAATATGGCATAATACCATATGTATTACTAAAAAATGAATGATTTAATTTATTATTAAAATATGCTATTACAGCAGAAATGATGTAGTGACCAGGTCAATGTACACATCATGCAATATATAATATTCTGCAAACACAATGTATTGATCATTTTTTATTATTTACATTCACAGAATAAGTCGTGTTTAGGTTGAGTTGAGTCCCTGTTATGTAACATTTAACCAAATCCATCTGGTCGAGTCTTCTGGACGAGACTTGTGGACACAATGCTAAGTCACTGGGGAGGCCTTGATATACATTAAGAATGTACCAGCTTGCTGAACTGCAGGAGAGGTGCAAAGCTGCTAGTTATTGCCCTCATGTACTTTACCGCAATCCCTGGGGTGATGTTTAGCTCCGCCCAAAAAAAGGGACTATCTACATGTACGAATTGAATAACATATTGTTCTGCCAGCTCACGACGATCTGTTGTAAGACTCTATATTGGGAAACTAAATCTCCACAATATCTATGCGTTAGATGTGCTGACATTTCATATGGATTTAATTTTGTTTTCATTTCAGATTCCCTCGAGTGCACAGTTGTGTATATTTTCAGTATGGAGACATGCATATGTTAAATTCATCGACATGGGATATACAAATAATATTAAAGGAGATGTGACTAGATATGAAAAAGTTTCATATTGCAGGTTTGCAATTTCATTATGAAACAGATGTCTACTCAGCATTAGTATATAAGGTTTAAAATACATTATCATGACATTTACATTTTGCAATAGTGGCGATATATACAGACTTCCAATAGACCAAACGCCATTACTTTATTGTTGTATCTCACTCAAAGCCAGAATTATTTTTGTAATATTTGCTTTTTAAGGAATATCGGCGCATATGTAAACATGCTTAATAAAGTAAAAAATATTTGGTGGGGGCGCTAGAGTAAAGGGGGTAAGGGTAGTGTAGTGGCAGGAACTCTAAGATTTACAATTGATAAAATCAAAATTTTAATAAAAACATCGGCACATTTAAAAAGCCATATTGCAATGTACAAAAATAATAATAATTGTGGTACATATCATAAAAAACTTTGTATTTCTGAAAATCACAGTGGAATGAGTTGTTAATATGTTTTTGTTTTCTTGTATTCGAAACTGCGTTTGCATCAGAGACTTTTTACTTTAAATTTACAAAGAACCTGACACGTTTCGCCACTTGCACTGCAGCTTCTTCAGAGGTTTAATAAAGTGTCTTCTGTTGATTTAATTGCTATTTATCTATCATGTTATGTTTAGGGTGACCCTCTTACCCTTTTATTCAGGGATGCTTATGAAAAATGCATACTTCAGGGCTGGAATGAGTAGGATGTAGAGCAGTCTACAGTCGTCATCAAGATAGTCTTGAAGTATATATTTTTGATAAGCATCCCTGAATAGAACAGTAATGTACCAGTTATGTTTAGGCTGTACCACTGGTTCAATAGGGGGGCATTTGCTTGCTGGAAACGACCCAAAAGAGGCGTGGCCTGTAAGGAGACCCTGCACAGACGCTAGAGAAAGAAAGTGTCCTAGTTCTCAGTTACCGAATCATGTCATACCGTCTAAACAAAACAGGATCAGAATATCATTTAAAAAAAGGAGTTTTTAGCAATACTCTCTGTAACATTATTACAAACCATACCATATTGAAGATATTTAATTTGTTTTGAATTGATCCTCTAGCTGTGATATAGAATGTGTTATTATTAATGAGCCATTGTTCAATATAATGGTGATCAGCAGCGGGTGAATAGCTTCAAGACCCCCCCCCCCCCCCCCCACTGAATTTATTATGCCATTTCATGTGAAATGATCAGTGAGCTCTTCCTGGAAGCAAGAATGAAAGGTCATTTGAGATTGCATCATAATTAAACCTATAAAGTGTTAAATTAAAGCACTTACAATTGATCTACTGATCTGGAAAACCGAAATGTAAGATATCAGTGTATCGCAGGTAACAAACCATTCATACCCTCTAACAGTCTAATAGTACATGGTCCTACTAAAAACTTTTAGTATGAACACCATGTAAGAGAAAAAAGCTACACATATAAATAATACTAAACATACTGTGTCATGCAAATATAGACCTAAATAAAGCAGAAATCTATGCTTAATAAGTGCATATGTTTTGCTGGAGTCCATTTCAATCATATTCAGACACTAATAAAAGATGCAGTGTTAATATGCCAGTTTCCCTGTTAATATCTATTTATGCCCCTGATTAGATCTGTTCAATCAGTTTAGTTTTACACCAAAGAGAGAATTGCAGGGAAGTGAGATGGGTATATATCAAACTTAAGGCCAAACTAGCAGAGTTGGAAACATTCTCCCATTCAGCTGCATTTGGGGAATGTTCCCAACAAAGTTTGGAATTCCCGTCTGAATTCTCTCTTTATTGAGCGGACACTTTGGTGTGTTATTAGAGCAATAAGTCCACGTGAAAGGCAGTTTCTAATAGTCTAAGGATAATAAAGTACTTCATCAGAAACAGAATGGTCAAGTCAGTGTACAAAGAAACATTCCTCAAGAACAGTAATCATATACTGGAATTTGTGGGACAGAAAGAGCTTAGTGGACAGAAAGAGCTTCGTGGACAGAAAGAGCTCCGTGGCCAGAGTGGCATTTAACTGAGCCCACTTCCTGCTCAACTTGGCCCCACTCAGACATTACACTGGCCATTTAAAAAGTGCCGAACCTTACTGCACTTATGAACTATACTAGAATGTAGAAAAATAGTATAAAATGCAGCTGTGAACCAGTGTTTCTTAATTCACTACAAAAAATAATTTCACCAAAAAAAACATTATTTTGTAGAGATGCATAATTTAGCAATGTGTGAATATAGAAGACAACATGTAACTTAAATGTAACATAAGGGATTTTTTTTTTTTTTCCTTCTTCTGGATCAACAGCAGTAAACATGGGAAAGGAAAAGGGTTGAACTTGATGGACGCAAATCTTTTTCTAACCTAAATGACTATGTTACTATGTAACGTATACTGTGTAAGAAAATCAGATTTACCAGTACTTCCATTAAAGAAAGAGGTTAATACAGAAACTAATGAAAATAAATACAAAAAATAAGTATGTGCTGATATTCGTTCTATTGTTTAATTACTTTTATGGCCGGACTTGACAAATATGTTAAAAAATACAGTTTAAGAAATCATATGGGTCAATTCACTAAAATTCAAGAATAGCTTGAGGTGGTCAACTTCCATTTTGAGACTAAGTCAAATTAGACATCCTTAGGAGTTAGGAGTTTGACTTGGGGGGGGGGGGGGGGGGGTTTGGTTTGAATCTTCCCCATTGTAAGTAATGGGAGGTGAAATGATCAAAGCGATTTTTTGTCAGGTGCCATTTTTACTTAGTCTCAAAAATCGCTTTGATCATTTCACCTCCCATTACTTTCAGTGGGGAAGATTCAAACCTGGAGAGACTGCTCCCTCAAAGCCCCAATTTGTGGAGAAAGGAGGAGAGTCCAAGACCACCAAGACAGATTGTACTAGAAGAAACATTTAGTTCCAGAAACGCTGATTAAAGACAATATTGTACTGCATAGTATTTATGGAATAATACCACTTTATCTGTAGCTCAAACAGCACAAGCACTTACAATATCCAAATATCATTTCCCAGATTGCAAGCTGTTCAGATAAGCTCTCTAAAG
The DNA here is from genome assembly GCA_036172795.1 of Pelodytes ibericus. Taxonomy (NCBI): domain Eukaryota; kingdom Metazoa; phylum Chordata; class Amphibia; order Anura; family Pelodytidae; genus Pelodytes; species Pelodytes ibericus. Next base: position 191,142,512 of record CM069861.1, read on the forward strand.
CCAATATGTGTGTGTTTGATTGAAGAACTTTGATTGAACCATGCAAAGTATTGATTACATCAAATTACCCAATCAGAGCTTGATTATTAAAAAGCCTGCTAAAGAGGGATCACATGGACTCTTAGAGGAGAAAATCACAGGTCAGCCGGGCTCTGTTCCTTATGTATTAACTTAAAGGGACACTCCCACCAAAAAATGAAAAGGGTTTTGTATTGTGGATTTCAGATTTGTCTTTTGTTTTTGTTATGTGAGTTTATTTTATAAAATATTTTACTAAACAAGTATGGCGCCGCCATTTTATGAAATGTAGTGTTTTTGGGTGCCATCCCCCAGTGACTTTACAGCACTAGTATCTCACTTTGGGGCTGGGGACACAGAATGCAGTCTAGAAGTCTGAATTCTGACCATAGACTTGCATGGAATGGGAGGGTAATGTTACTAATTACATATTACATCAGAGTTATGAACCTGTTTAATCAGGTCAATCTGCCAATCTCTGTGTTGGAAGGCAGGTAAAAAAAAAAAAAAGTACACACCCACCTAGTCCTGCCCACTGTCTTATAATCGAGGCCGTCTTATAATCTGACCTCAAATTGAGGTCAGACTAAAAGACTGGCATCCAGGTCCCCCGTAGAGCTGCAGGGGACCTGGATCCCCCTCTCTAACAGCAGGGGATGTCTGCGCGATGAGCGCAGACTCTCCCTGCTGCCACCCGGTACGACCGCCGGGACTTCTATGATGAAGTACTTCCGGCTTCGTCATAAAAGTCCAGGCAGTCGTGCCGGGCGGCAGCAGGGGGAGTCTGCGCTCATCGCGCAGACATCCTCCGCTGCCCAGCTAGCCACCAGGGAGAATCGGACCCGCAGTCCGTCATAATAGACGGAGGTGTCGGGCAGCATGGAGGATGTCTGCACATATCGTGCAGACATCCCCCGGCTGCCCCCACTAGCCACCAGGGACCAAGAACCAGGGGAGGGGGGGGGGGGGAAGAGAAACAAGGGGGAGGGAGGGGGGAAGAGATAGAGACAAGGGGAGGGAGGGAAGAGACAGAGACAAGGGGAGGGAGGGGGGGCAAAGAGAAACAAGGGGGGGCAAAGATAAACAAGGGGAGGGGGCGACAGAGGGGGGGGGAGAGCAACAAGGGGAGGGAGGGGGGAAGAGACAGAGACAAGGGGAGGGAGGGGGGGGGCAAAGAGAAACAAGGGGAGGGGAAGAGACAGAGACAAGGGGAGCGAGGGGGGAGACAAAGGGAGGGGGAGAGAGAGACAACACTAAGGGGGGGGAGAGAGAGAGAGGAAGCTGGGGGCAAGGGAAAGAGAGAGGCAGCATTGGCACATAAAAGGAAATAAAAACAAGAAATGCCTTTTTTGATATCATAATTTTTTATTAAAAAAGCAATTTACATGTGAATATATACAAGTTGAACTTTTTTCCTATAGGGTAGTCTTATATTCAGGCTTTTAGTTTTTTTCCTAATGGAATATCCAAAGTTTGGGGGGTCGTCTTATAATCAGGGCCGTCTTATAATCGAGCAAATACGGTAATTTTATTTTTACTTTTATATGCAATTAATTCAAACATATAACAAAAAACAAAACAGTGGCATTGTCTTAAATATGTGTTTGTTTTCAATGCACAGGTAATCTAGTCACATCTTATGTAAGTGGTAGTGTTAAAGAGGCACTAAACCCAAACAACAGATTTAACCAGACAGAATTTTCGCTCTAATAAAACCACTTTATGAATGGTGTATGAACTGTGCACCATTCAAGAAATATTTGCCCCCTAGCCCTTGCAAAACCAAACACTAAGGTGCTCTCCTTTCACAGACCAGACTGACCAGCTCGCTCCGTCATTGGTGTTTACATGCTTCAAGTTGGACAAACTCAAGAGCTGGAGGTGTGTTCATCATATCAAACACCACACACCAATCAGCACTGCCTTGACATGGAAGTCTCAAAATGTCTTCCAAAATAAAAAGCTATCTGAATATGAATGGCGGACCATAGACGCATTGCGCAATCAACAATTAAAAAGCACGGTGTTGCTGGTCTGTTAAATATTTTTTATTCGAAAATAATCATAAAAATATCATTTTAAGCATATTTTTATCAAGCATCTGCAGGTAAATTCAACAAACTTTACTTTCCAAGAAATTTATGTTTTAGAAAAACAAATTATCACGGCATTGTCATAACAGATTAATTGTGTTTTGGGGAAAGAAAATGAAAAGACAGCTTCAAAAATACAAAATAAACACCATCAAAAACAGTTTTGTTTTCTTTAATTAATCACAATTCCTTCACACTCCCACAAGATGAATCATTAAAATTGTCCCCAAAGATCAAGTGGTTTCGGTGATGACAGAAAGACATAGATGCTAAACACTACAGACATATAGCTGTTTAGGGACACAAGTCACCATCTGGAGTGAAATGAAAAACTATAAAGCATTTGATATAATATAGCATTACAGTAAACACAATATGTTCCTGGATTTATAAAAGTGACGTAATGGGGGATTTGTTCCAGAGAATGTGTTAAACTTGGCATGCCATCTAGAAAATGAATGGCTGGAAGATAGGTGGAAGTTGATTAATGATCAAATTAAAATGAACACAAAATGGATTTGGCAATACAGATGTGATTCTGAAGAGTGTTGGGTTCCCATTGTACTACCAGTGAAGGAAAACACATAGGAAAACAGAAAATCTTGGTTCAAACAAATGTATATATGAGTTACTACTGGTCGATGTTTGGAAATAAATGCTGACGTGATCTACACATTGTGTAAGCAGAATTATAAGTAAATGCATAGATTAAGAAAAATATAAGGTTTATCTTTGTCTTTGTTGTCTCCTGGTTATGACCTCACTTGTGATTGATATGCAAATGAACTACTGTCAATGAGAAATGTGTCATTTGCATATCAAGTCACAAGATGATGTCATAAACAGGAGACACCACTGACATCTTCAATGGCAACAGAAAAGGGCTATCTTAGTGGTTTCTGAAGTGGGATGCAGAATTTGAAAGGTTGGGCCGCAATTATTTAAATTACCAATATTGGTGAAGAACAGCTTGTTGGCCATAAAAAAAAAAAAAAAAATGTTTTGCTATTTAGCTATAATATAGAAGTAGTTCACAACACGGTTTAATGAGCTTTATTCAAATAAAAGTATACAATTTATAGGGATAATAAGAATCTGGGCAGTTAAGTCAGGTGGGCCACATCTTGCGGTCAAACGGGACCAATGTTGGATGTCCCAGAATTGTGAATTTGTAGTTCTGCTGGTGATGGCCCTTTTAAACTGATCATGTCCCCCATTAGAGGTTATTTATAAACTTAATCAATCTGGCAACCAATCAAATAATTAGCATGCCCCAAAACTAACTTTTATAAATAATCCCCAATTTTTTTTAGGAGAACTCTAAGGAGATTGTGGTGTCTCTTGTAAAGAGTTGTAGTGACACCGTCATACAGTTAATCTTCATGTTTATTAACCAGGTTCGTGAACCACTCACCGATGTTTATGTAACAGCATATCAATCAGTGTAGCAGGTGTCATTAACAGTGTTTACTGAGATGAACACACTGTCACTGCTTTCATTAGCACATTCGAAATATTGCATAACACTAGCACATTGACTTTTGGTTAACGCTCTTGAACGCAACGTGTCATCTACCACATGTCATTCTATTTAGAACAGCCGTCAAGCAATGTTCTAAGTGAATCTCGCGACGAAAAGCTTTTTAAAAAACATTTGCGGTACGTGGAGGACATTGTTAACGTGGAAAATAAAATGTACAAACAAACCTTCAATTAGCTACGCAATATGTTGTGTGTTGCATAGCGCACAATAGGTTGTGTGTCGGACATTACCGTATTTGCTCGATTATAAGACGACCCTGATTATAAGACGACCCCCCAAACTTTGGATATTCCTTTAGGAAAAAAACTAAAAGCCTGAATATAAGACTACCCTATAGGAAAAAAGTTAAACTTGTATATATTCACATGTAAATTGCTTTTTTAATAAAAAATTATGATATCAAAAAATGTATTTCTAGTTTTTATTTCTTTTTATGTGCCAATGCTGCCTTTCTCTTTCCCTTGCCCCCATTTTTCTCTCTCTCCCCCCTCCCCTTGCCTGTCTCTTAACCCCCTCACTCCCCTTGTCTCTGTCTCTTAACCCCTTCCCTCCCCTTGTCTGTCTCTTAACCCCTTCCCTCCCCTTGTCTGTCTCTTAACCCCTTCCCTCCCCTTGTCTCTGTCTCTTAACCCCCTCCCTCCCCTTGACTCTGTCTCTGCCCCCCTCCCTCCCCCCTGTCTCTCTGTCCCCCTCCCTCTCCCCTGTCTCTCTGTCCCCCTCCCTCTCCCCTGTCTCTCTGTCCCCCTCCCTCTCCCCTGTCTCTCTGTCCCCCTCCCTCCCTCCCTCAGCTGTCCGTCATAATAGTCTGCCGTGTCGGGCAGCATGGAGGATATCTGCACGTATCGTGCAGACATCCCCCAGCTGCCCGATTCTCCCTGGTGCCTAGTGGGGCAGCAGAGGATGTCTGCGCGATGAGCGCAGACCTCCCCTGCTGCCGCCCGGCACGCTCGCCGGGACTTCTGTGACGAAAGCGGAAGTATCCGGCTTCTTCACAGAAGCCCCGGCGGTCGTGCCGGGCGGAAGCAGGGGAGTCTGTGCTCGTTGCGCAGACTTCCCCTGCTGATAGAGAGGGGGATCCAGGTCCCCTGCAGCTCTGCTGGGGACCTGGATCCATGTCTTATAATCTGACCTCAATTTGAGGTCAGATTATAAGAGACCTCGATTATAAGACGAGGGGGATTTTTCAGAGCATTTGCTCTGAAAAAAACCTCGTCTTATAATCGAGCAAATACGGTATATATTTTGTTATGGAGTTGTATATTAAAGGGACTGTCTAGTGCCAAAAATGCATCTTCCAAATATTAATGCATATTAATGTGCTTTCAAAGTACTTTAACATGAATGCTTTACATTTTGCATTTCTTAAAATATAAAATACTTATAGCTAGATGAAATTACAGCAGTTTGCAAGAAACAAGGACTGCTCACAATAGCTGAGTAAAAGTAATTTCCTTTTTTTTCCCCTTTTTTTCAGCAGAAACCAATGAGACTAATTTCATTCAAATGAATGGAATATACTGTCTCTCTAGTTATGTCCTCAGACAATGTGTTGCACTGTTAAGAGATACTACTGTGTACAAGAAGTTTATCACAGTCCACACAATGTATCCAAGAACACAGGAAGTCACTAAATGAAACAAAACTTTATATCCTTAGTGTTTATATAATCTGTGCTGCCGCACCTGCAGTAAACGTAATCACTGGGGAGGACTTGAGTCAAATATTAAAAATGTGATTGATACAGAATGCCTGCATCAAATCACATTGGGAAAAAATCCTGGGCACTATACAAGCAGAAATCTTCATCTTGCACCAAAGTGAGTTTGGGGACTAGACTGTCCCTTTAAATAGAACAAATACTGCTAGCAGAGTGTATTACATGCCTATGTCCAGACATGTGGTCCGCTGACCAATTATATACAGTCACCAAAAGTGCCGTCCTGCAGACGTTGAAGCTTAGAAGAGATGGAATACAAACAAAATACTCTCAAGAACTTCATATATAAACATCAAACGGAGGCACAGATAGGTGGGCAGCTCAGTTGCTAAAACCAGTGAACCAAATTATGATATACTACAATCGGGTTCAAGCTTTGAATCAGCTATTTTTGACATCTCATTCACACGTCAGACTATAAGACGACCTCGATTATAAGACGAGGTAGTTTTTTTCAGAACTTTTTTTCTGAAAAAAACCTTGTCTTATAATCGAGCAAATCCGGTATTATTAGGATATAATCCTAGTTATTTTCTAGGATTTTCACGGAAGCCAGAGTTGAATAGAGGCAAACACTATATAGTGACCCATGGTGCAACTTCACCAGCCCACCCGTGATCATCAGTGATAGACGCATATAGACAGGCGAGAGAAAAATGATGACAGATAAGGTACAGAGACAAAAACAGACAAAACAACTGCATAAAAAGACATAGAACAATGGTAGGGCTCCATTTAATTTTTATTCAGTCTCTACTGGCCTTTTCCACCGTAAACCATTCTTCACTACCTCAGGCCCATATCCGTTTATGATGGGAGAGGAGGACACTAAAGGTGAAGACAGCAACATTCAACAACTTGCCTTACCTGAGAATTCAGTCATGCGTACTAAAAGGAAAGACATTAGATGTCCTGCCCAAGGAAACTGGAAAAGTAAACGACTTGACCTCATAATTGTGTCACAAGGTCAAGCTCCCTGGCATGTCAGCAGTCTAGTGAAGCACTGTATTTATATAGAGCCTCAAAGGTACTTTTTACAGCACAGTCTCCAAATGAACCAAAACAGAATAGTAGATGTTATTAGTGTAATAGAAGGCACTCATTTATCCCAGCCAGGATTCAAACCTGTGACCTTGAGGTTTGGAGAGGCTCTGTAGCCGGGGTATTTACCAACTGAGCTATGTCATCAGTCCTCGACATATCTTCTGACAGCTTCACAGTAAAGCTGACTTAACAAGTGACAGCATGCAATTAACTGCAAGCTCCTACTTTCAAAACGTACGTTATTTCTAAAGCTGTATTTGTCCTAGATTATGCACTTTTAGTAGATCAAGCTTCCTGCAGTCACACATACCCTTTATTCTTTCTTTTTTTACATTTAATAAAGTGTTGATTGCGTGGTTTGACTTTGTACACACCAATCAATGCAGTCAGCTTACTTGAAGTGCAGGGAAATAGTTAGCTGAGAAACCCCTCATTCTCACTGCAGGGGAGAGTGTTTGCCAGTCAAGCAATTTGTCAATACCCTAAAAGTACAATACAATCTCCATTTTAATGAGAAAACAGATAAAGGTGAACATAAAATGTCAACTACCTGTATGTAATTTAAACAATGACATTTCAACATTGAATAGATTTTTTTTTTTAAATGTTCCAAGTAGAACTATAAAGCACATTAAGGGACTCCCAACCACAATATACTTTACCCAAACACTGCGAATGTAGAGTTGAAAAAAAATAATCAAAAATTATCTATTCATGAATTGCAGGCAAATGCATCAAATAAGATAAAAACTAGGTTTAAAAAGTGCCTGTGGTATCACATGCTTATGACATCACCCGTGGCTTGATATGCAAATTAACTCAATTGCAATGGGAAGTGTGTCATTTGCATACCAAGCCACAAGGCTTATACATTTACAGTATACGTGACAGTTAGGTTGTTGTTAACACTATAAGAGGACCGCCAGATTGCAAAGGTGGAACACATTGCTGTTCAAGCAAGTATACGCTAATTTAAATCATAGCAAAATCCAACTGTAATAAACTTTTATGACAACATCATGCAGACACAGTTGTAAAGTGAGACTTGCTGGAAGATTTTGGAGAATGTTGCATCATGGGTAAAATTCACAAAATGGATGCAGGAGATAAACACCTAATTTTATTTTTTACTTTTATTTGCAATGAATTCATACATAGAAAAACAAACAAACCGTGGCATATGTCTTATTTATGTGTTTGTTTTAAATGCACAGGTAATCTAGTGACATCTTATGTATGTGGTAGTGTCCCTTAAAAAAAAAAAACATTACAAATTATCTATACATTGTGTTAGCAGAAGTGAAAGCAAATGCTTACGTTTAGTCCCCCGCCCCCCAGGAACTATTGAACCACAAAAGAGTTTTTTCAAAAGTGTCATGTGTTGCTTAGGTAAAAGGCCAAAATTATTTGTATTTTTCTATATAAAATAGCAGTATTTTGTACAAAATCTCCAACATCATAAAATCTGGTCTACAAATCAAGGTATAAATGTCAGTCACCTAGTAAGACTGAGCAGCCAAATAAACAAGGATTTAGCATGTGACGGAAAGAAAGACGGAATCAACTAGGATCACTGAAATAAATCAGAGGTTTCCTTGTTTACTTACAAAGTGAGACGTAAATACTTGTCTTATCCCACAGGGACCTGCAGCTCAGAAGTATGCGCCAGCCAGTATTTGCCAGTGAAAAGGCTCAGCTACTGATCATTATTAATATTCAATCGCTTTGACGATTGATTACAGCTCTGTGCGTCATGAACTAGCAAATTTATGGGAAATTGGTTTTAAAAAACGTTTATTCTTGCTTTTTGGGTTTACATTTTAATTTCGTTAAAGGGTGTGTTTTTAGATATCATATTATACCTCCTGACATTTCAAATGGACAAATAGGGACACTTCTGTTTTTGGGAATAAAAAAATAGCTGTTCTCATTCTTCCTTTTATTGGGCCATACATTTCAAAAGTATCTATCAAGTTATAAACTATTATGTACTATCTCTCTCTCTCTCTCTCTCTATATATATATATATATATCTTTAGTATTTATATATATATAGGGGTGGAACAATAAAAGAGCACAGCAGTGGCAAAAAACTTGGTCGGTCACTTTAATGAAAAAGTTAGAATGGGAGGAAATTATTGGCCTGTTTGTGGTTCCACACATCGCTTTAGAAATTGTGTATCCTTCGTTGATACTTCTGCGATGTTTGTGTCTAGCTGTCATTTTCCTCTTTCTCACTGGTACATAATATTGGATACTAATAAGGACACCAGCAAATTTAGATTCCGGCAAGATGTAATTGAAATTCATGACATTTACCGATGTTGCTATGTGTAACCAATAGCATTATGTATTGCAAGGAGACTTAACGTACTTAATAAGAACAATGTGATCTTGTATAATGATGCACAAGTCATGAATTATGTTAAAATAAATTGTCATACTTCATGAAATGCACTGATCTGAACACATTGCGCGATTTGCAAGACCCAAATTACAATTCACAAAATATGCAAGAAACTACACATTTCCGGAATTGTGCCTTCATTTATATATATATCTATAAAATTGGGTTTTGTGTATATTAAATATTTTATTTCTAAATATTCAGTGCATTAATGCTGAGGAAATGGGTAAATAATTGTTTTTACCAGTAGTATCTAGCTCATCATGCCAGGGGTTTGCAGAAAAAAATACAAATAATACAGTCTATAGGATTATGGAGCCTTTTGTAAAGGTCACTGGCTGTAGGGTCTTTATGATAAGTCTCAGATGGAAGGAGATGGTGACAAGATGTTACAAACAGGAGCCTCTTGCGAGGTCATATTTGCAGGTCCATTTTTTTGTAATTCTTCTTGTAATTTCAAAATTATATATAAATATATATATATTTATTTTTTTCCCACGGAAAAAGCAGACCTACTCATAAAACAAGCAAACTATGTGACATTTCCGTAATCCTTTTATTCCTGTTTCCTCCTGAGCAAAGTAAAGTTTGGTAATGGGGAGCCTCCGACTCGACACTAATCGTTATAACAAGAATAGATTCTTACTTTGCTTGCTGAACGGTGTGTACTCTCTACCTAGCACAGCCTGGGAATAGAAGTGCTTCTGCAAAGGTTAGATAACAAAGGCTGAGCTTTGATAAAAAGCAACAAACTTGTTTTTAGTGCCGTATTCTGGTGCCTATTCCTTCAAAACAAAAAATGAAAATATAATAAGGACAATATTCTTTCTGTAAACAAGCATAGTCAGGCAGTGGATGGAAGTGTCCACTCTTGGCAGATTTTACTGAAGCTATCAGAAGATTACATATTACACATCACTATGTCATTTTCTTTAGAGGGTCAACTTGGTTCAGGGTAAGATAAAAAAAATATAGCGATCTCTACACTGTGTTAGTACAATTTTTAGCCCCTTAGTGACATGACCTTTTGACCTTGTCTTTCCCTTGGTGATATGGGTTGTTTTAACATTTCTGGGGTGTTTATGTTTAGCTGTCATTTTCTTTTCTCTCACATATTGTACCCACAAAAATTATGTATTATTTTTATCGCCATAAGAAGGGCTTTCGTTAGATACCGTTATATTCATCATATCTTATAATTTGATACAAAACAAAATCATAAAAAATGATGAAAACTTTTTTGAAAAAAAAACACACACTTTTTCTAACTTTGACCTAAAAATTAATTTACACAAATACAATCATTAAAAAAGACCCCGTCTAAATAGTTTCTAAATGCTGTCCCGACTTTATAAATATGCTTGATTACATGTTTTTCTGCAGTTTTCTGCAAATTATAGGTCAAACCTTTCGACCCCAACCCTTAATTTAATTCTAACCCTAATCCTAGATGTTTAGCTATTTAAGTCATTTTTTCACAACGGAAGTGAATTTTTTTTTCACTAGGGTCACTTTAAAGGAATAGTGGGGGCCCCTCATGTCAATATCACCCACATTTAGAAAAATATTAACACATTAAAAAAGCGCTGACTGAAGAAACACAAGCTATTACCCCTCCTTATAATTACCCCATTGCCCTCTATACGAAACTGCCAAAGGCTTCCCTGTTTAGAAATATATTTGTGCTCCTTACCTCACACGAAGCCTGTCTCCCTCTCTACTTCCCCAACCGTTTGCCCACATTGCCCATTCAATAAAGCAGTCCTAACAGACACATTTCGCGGATCGCCACTGGAACCTGGATACACTGCCCGCCCTCATGGCACTCAGTGTTTCTTTATTACAGGTATTGGTAACGTTTTAGATAATTTTTACCTACCTTGGCAGGATAGAGGAAGGGGAGGGTAGTTAGGGATTCAACTGGATTTTTTTAACTTAATGTGATAGGGATATTTGACCAGCCCCTGACACGAGGTGCAACGGTGCATGGGATAGGCTATTTTAAACCAGGGCTTGGGGCATAGTGCCCGCTCTAAGCTCCTGAGCCCCACTAATGAATTATTTATTAGGGCCACAGGCATTTGCCATCCTGCAGCCCTGGGGGTGGGGGGCTACTAATTATTATGTATTAGGACCACAGGCATACGCTGATTATTTGCACCGTAGACATACCACAGTAATTAAGTACACTATTCCCCCCTGCAAAATAATATTTTTGTGAATAGATGCACCAAATATCTCATATTAAATGCATTTTCCACCATAACCGCTGCTAGGACTCAGAAGGTCAAAAGGTTTTATCTACAGATTTGTTTCCATTTCTTGATTAAAAATGTAAGATATTAAAAAAAAAAAAATGCTGTGGAGCCATTATTGAAATGTATCAAACACAAACTACAGCCAGATACATTGTTACTGGAAACCCTTGTGTAATCCTTCTGCATCGGCAAATACATTTTGGTTTTAAACACCTGTGGACCTCTGTTTATTGCACTCACAACATGTAGATGAATTAGAGGATTTAAATCAGGGCAATTGGTGTGTGGTGCTGGGTATCCCGCCCTACATATTCCCCACTTCTGTGTTAAATAATTGATAACATGCAGTAAGTATGTTCATTCTGACATCCATCGACCTCATGAAAAATCCAATTTCTTCAGTGGTTACAATCCAGAAATGCCAAATTAACAGCTTGTTAACACTGACACTGTTCACCGGGGAAAAATCTAAACACCTTGTCTACGGAGGCATTATACATAGAGAAATAGAAAAGTGCCGAACTAACGAATGATCCTATGCAAATGGTGACACAAGCTTACCTTAAACACCTGCAAAATAGCATATCTGCTTATTAGTAGGTTACACATAAGATAAGAAATGGAAACAAAGATTATCGGTATTTACTACACAACTAAGCCGGCTATTGTTATTACATGTTTTGTTTTAAACATGCAGCTCATCTGACTTCCCCACAAATATTTCATTAGTCTCAGTTGAAACAGTGTTTCTTGTATTACTGCTAAATAATTAAACTTTGATTTTTATGGCTAATAAGCTGTTCTTCACCAGCAATCTAAATACAGTTACAAAAAATAATACTACATCTTCTAAGGGCTGAACCTTGAATCTGCTGAGACTTAGCAGGAGAGGGGATTTCTATGTATTTCAGATAACTGATCATTTCGGATAACTGATCACTTCGGATAACTGATCACTTCGGATAACTGATCACTTCGGATAACTGATCACTTCGGATAACTGAGCATTTCGGATAACTGAGCATTTCGGATAACTGATCACTTCGGATAACTGATCACTTCGGATAACTGAGCATTTCGGATAACTGATCATTTCGGATAACTGAGCACTTCGGATAACTGATCTCTTCGGATAACTGATCACTTCGGATAACTGATCACTTCGGATAACTGATCACTTCGGATAACTGATCACTTCGGATAACTGAGCATTTCGGATAACTGAGCATTTCGGATAACTGATCACTTCGGATAACTGATCATTTCGGATAACTGATCACTTCGGATAACTGAGCATTTCGGATAACTGAGCATTTCGGATAACTGATCATTTCGGATAACTGATCATTTCGGATAACTGATCACTTCGGATAACTGATCACTTCGGATAACTGATCACTTCGGATAACTGAGCACTTCGGATAACTGAGCATTTCGGATAACTGAGCATTTCGGATAACTGATCACTTCGGATAACTGATCATTTCGGATAACTGATCACTTCGGATAACTGAGCATTTCGGATAACTGATCATTTCGGATAACTGATCACTTCGGATAACTGATCACTTCGGATAACTGATCACTTCGGATAACTGATCATTTCGGATAACTGATCATTTCGGATAACTGATCATTTCGGATAACTGATCATTTCGGATAACTGATCATTTCGGATAACTGAGCATTTCGGATAACTGATCATTTCGGATAACTGATCATTTCGGATAACTGATCATTTCGGATAACTGAGCATTTCGGATAACTGATCACTTCGGATAACTGAGCATTTCGGATAACTGAGCACTTCGGATAAGGTATCATTTTCACTGATAAGGTATATTAAAGCCTCTCAGCTCTCATGAAATACAGTGGTATCAGTGAAAATACTGTATAGAGAAAAAACATCACTTTTACTGTGATGTGAATCATCGTTGGCAATCTACCATTCATATTATACAGTATTTATTACCCTGTTTGGGAGTGTGGGGGAATCTGAGAATGCATGAAAAGGCTATATCACAGCTTTAAGGGGAAGGACACTGAATAAACTATTGCAACTAGTGTTGAGATCCCCCAAAAAAGGTTTGGCTAATGCATCATTTTGGACAACAGATACTCAACCTGTATATAAGTGGACAATCAACTCATTGGCTTAAGAATCCCTCAATTCGTTGATATGGATCATGAAGAATGTCATAGAAGGAACAAACAGGGACGTTAAGCACAAGGGTGATTACCACCAATGTTGCTCATGATGGACATTTACTAAGGTCTGTGGAGGACAATTGAATGATGTTCTATGGACTTTCACCGATCTTGCCACCCACACTTTGCCTATGGTTAATTAAGCACAATGTGGTCATGAGTAACTTGTTGCTTTACTAAAATTCAATAAAATCACTTATGTTTTAGAGCTCCTGCAGCCATATAATACTCCTGCAGCCATATCTGCAGCCATATAATACTCCTGCAGCCATATAATACTCCTGCAGCCCTATAATACTCCTGCAGCCCTATAATACTCCTGCAGCCCTATAATACTCCTGCAGCCATATAATACTCCTGCAGCCATATAATACTCCTGCAGCCATATAATACTCCTGCAGCCATATAATACTCCTGCAGCCATATAATACTCCTGCTGGTACCGCAAATGGATCTGAACCTTTTCCTTACCTAGAAAGAACAGTAAGAACGAGTGTATCCCAGCTATATGGCAGAGACAGAGCAGCAAGGGATTACAATTTTCCAAATGTCATTTCACTGGACTTCCCTGGGCTGCGTAACCTTTCATGGTGGCACAAACAAACATCATATAACTTACCCTCGTTCAACGCTCTGGTGAATCTCTTTTACAATCTTCTCCAAGACTTTTAGAGGTTCTGCAACTGCACCTGAATCCATGCCACTCCCACTGAAAGACAAGATACAGAGGTGAAAAAGAGCTGCCAGGGTTACACATGCAGGAAATTAGGTACATCTCCAATACCGGCTAAATGTAAAGGCAGGTGCGAAGCCGTAGAGGTCTATGGCAATCACCAGCCAAAGCCACAATACAATAAATCAGCCAAGGTCAGCCAAAAAAGCCACAATGCCAGGTTATCTAACAAAATAAATGTTGTTTGTCTTTTATTTTCAGATAGCAAGCAGACAAAACTCTACCCCAGTGGTAGAGAGAATAATAGTCTTGCGCATCCACAAGTAAGCACCAAGCACAGGCACAAAACGTGCAAGACTATATTATTCTCTGTACTACCGGGGTAGAGTTTTGTCTGTTTGCTATCGGAAAATAAAAGTCAATGGAGATTTCTTACGTATTATTTCCTGGCATCATGGATTTCTTGGCCGAGCTAGGGTTGTACAGTGGATATAAAAAGTCTACACACCCCTGTTAAAATGTCAGGTTTCTGTGCTGTAAAAAAAATGAGACAAAGATAAATCATTTCAGAACTTTTTCCACCTTTAATGTGACCTATAAACTGTACAACTCAATTGAAAAACAAATTGAAATCTTTTAGGTAGAGGGAAGAAAAAATATAAAAATAAAATAATGTGGTTGCATAAGTGTGCACACCCTTAAACTAATACTTTGTTGAAGCACCTTTTGATTTTATTACAGCACTCAGTCTTTTTGGGTATGAGTCTATCAGCATGGCACATCTTTGCAAAAACACTCCAAATCTGTCAGATTGCGAGGGCATCTCCTGTGCACAGCCCTCTTCAGATCACCCCACAGATTTTCAATCGGATTCAGGTCTGGGCTCTGGCTGGGCCATTCCAAAACTTTAATCTTCTTCTGGTGAAGCCATTCCTTTGTTGATTTGTATGTATGCTTTGGGTCGTTGTCATGCTAAAAGATGAAGTTCCTCTTCATGTTCAGCTTTCTAGCAGAAGCCTGAAGGTTTTGTGCCAATATTGACTGATATTTGGAACTGTTCATAATTCCCTCTATCTTAACTAAGGCCCCAGTTCCAGCTGAAGAAAAACAGCCCCAAAGCATGATGCTGCCACCACCATGCTTCACTCTGGGTATGGTGTTCTTTTGGTGATGTGCAGTGTTGTTTTTGCGCCAAACATATCTTTTGAAATTATGGCCAAAAAGTTCAACCTTGGTTTCATCAGACCATAACATCTTTTCCCACATGCTTTTGGGAGACTTCAGATGTGTTTTTGCAAAATGTAGCCTGGCTTGGATGTTTTTCTTCGTAAGAAAAGGCTTTCGTCTTGCCACTCTACCCCATATCCCAGACATATGAAGAATACAGGAGATTGTTGTCACATGTACCACACAGCCAGTACTTGCCAGATATCCCTGCAGCTCCTTTAATGTTGCTGTAGGCCTCTTGGTAGCCTCCCAGACCAGTTTTCTTCTCGTCTTTTCATCAATTTTTGGTGGGAGCTCCAGTTCTTGGTAATGTCACTGTTGTGCCATATTTTCTCCACTTGATGATGACTGTCTTCACTGTGTTCCATGGTATATCTAATGCCTCGGAAATTCTTTTGTACCCTTGTCCTGACTGATACCTTTTAACAATGAGATCCCTCTGATGCTTTGGAAGCTCTCTGTGGACCATGGCTTTTGCTGTGGGATGCGACTAAGAAAATTTCAGGAAAGACCAATTAGAGCAGCTGAACTTTATTTGGGGGTAATCAGAGGCACTTTAAATTATGGCAGGTGTATGCTGACTCCTATTTAACATGATTTGGAATGTGATTGCTTAATTCTGAACACAGCTACATCCCCAGTTATAAGAGGGTGTGCACACTTATGCAACCACATTATTTTATTTTTATATTTTTTCTTCCCTCTACCTAAAATATTTCAGTTTGTTTTTCAATTGAGTTGTACAGTTTATAGGTCACATTAAAGGTGGAAAAAGTTCTGAAATGATTTATCTTTGTATCATTTTTTTACAGCACAGAAACCTGACATTTTAACAGGGGTGTGTAGACTTTTTATATCCACTGTACATGGCCATTATGTTTACTCTGCTCCAAAACATTTTAGTTCAAATGCCCCCAATACATCTCTCATGTCTGCCATCAGGCTAGTCATATTTCTTGAAAGTGTCATTTTTTTCAAGTTAGTTAAAACAATTTGTAACAAAACAAATAAAATACAAGTGTAATGCATTTAATTAAAAGCAATTAACCGGTAGCAACGCATATATTCCCTCTATGAGTTTAAGATGTAGCAATCATTCCAACAGGAACTGTAGGTGATACCTCTGTAAGTTAGGGGCATCCAAAGGCATGCCTGTGGACCAAATACAACCCATCTAAAAGATAGGTGCAGCCTAATTAAATGAGCTGCACATATTCTCATTAGCTCCGAAAGATTGTAGTTTTTGCCTCAATAAGGTTGATCAAAGCTGTCTAACCAGCTATTGTTCTTCATTAAGGAAAAATAATAAATATAGTAACTGTCGTTAACAACAGTATGGCTTTCTGAATACATGGCCCACTTTAGAAAAAAATATATGCCCCAAGCTCTAGATGCATTGAGCACAAATCAGGATACAAAATTATGGTGGGATACAAAATTGTGTGAGACCACCTTATTTGAGGATGGTGAGCTGGGTATAGCCTGCTATCTCGCTGGGATATTAAGTGAACTTGCTTCATGGGTTCTCCCTGCTTAGAGCTGATGCACCTATCGATTTGTTTTCACTACTTAGTGAGCAGACAAACTGGAGGAATGATTTATGCCATCAAATGCAAAACATGCTTCAACTCGAGTAAGAGGTTGAGGCCTCTGATGTGAAGTCAATGCAAGCATACTTAAACAGTGACTGTCTCAGACAGCATCCCCATCGCATTTAACACTAGCGTTGAGAGGACATGTGTTATTTATCCCTTCCAAAAAGACGTGACATTAGGTTTGCATTCTCCTTGCATGAATAACACGATGCAACTCAAATCCTCGATCATGGTAAATAAGGATACCAGTGTATTTGGTGTAGGGCTGAAATAGTATTATCATGTAAATGATGCTTTGCACAGTATAGAATTACTGAAATTACATTGCTGCTTCCATTAGGCTACGGAAACAAAGATCCATTCGCTATTAAGAGCACTACATCAGTAGGAAACCACTCTAAGAATCCACAGGAAGTCAAGAGCACGCAGGAAAAATTATTCCCCAGAATCCCTCCCGCCCCCCAAAAATAAGAAAATATAATTTTAAAAACATTATGTAATGTTTTGAAGATCTTAACACATTTTTTTTAATCAATGTTACATTGAGCCCTTTATAATAATAGAGGTTTATAATTCGGGTCCAGTTGACACAGAGGGCCATATTTATCAAGGCAAAACAGTTGCTATTTCCAAAAAAAAGGTGCTCCTTTTGGAGCAAACTACCATAGTATTCCATTGGTTTCCATGGTTATTATAACTACTTTTTACTGAAATTGCACCAGTTTTGTCTTACTGCAAGGCAATTCTCTTATGTACACATTTTTAGTGGTCAACCAAAATGGCCTCCAATCAAGCATGCCCTATATTTTCTCCTACAGCAGTTTCAATAGAATTTCTTATATTTCGGCATAACAAATGTATTTCACCACAGCCTGAGTTTTGCGGAAGCTGGAAAAGAGTGTTCTGCCAAAAAGGACAATGATGACATACAGGATGCCTACCAAGTGTCCCAAATAAAATTAAAAAAAAAAACAATTGGCGTTCGTGGTGTATAAGAACAATTGCAACCCTTTTATATACATTTCAACACTTTACAGTGCGCTGTGTGTGCCGAAGCAGCCTGCAAGTACAAGACTGGAGGAGGTGCCACAGACTTCCAATAGATGTATATAGCCGCACATGCAGATAGCACTAGTATTTGGTGCTGTGTGTGCACCATGTTTATACACCACCTCCAATGAGTATTTTTACTCTAAATAGATTTCATAAATAGATTTCATAATTAGCTCTCAATTGGCCATAGTCCCCTAAAAATGCCCTGTCCACTAGCTACACGTCCAGCCTCTCCCCCCAAAAACAAAGGAGTCCCACTTTGGCCATATGAAAAGTTGACTCCAAACAAGAAACACAAATGGGATCCAGGAGGCTCTAAATCCCGCTGTCGAGTGGTACGATTGCCAGCTGCTGGAGGAGACTCCCAGGTGCTCTGGAGTTAGCTGACTAAATGTCAAAAGTGTGTTTAACAGAGTAAACTGTGCAAAATAAATATGTGTATTTATTTTGCATTGTTCACTTTGTTAAACACACTTATGATTACCCATCAGTAGATGTGAAGCGTGTAAAGTGCTTATTTGTTTTTTCAACACACGTCACTTTATTTTGTGGCTTCTGGAATAAAGATTTTTTTGATACTCTGAATATACCCCTGGAGTGCCGGTCTCTTCGTTTCTACATTTGAAATGTTGGGAAGCATGATACAACACACCATGGCATATCCCCCAACTATCCCATGTTATGTGGCTCAGTCATGATTTGGGGCAGTCAATTTCCTGATATTATAATATATAGTGTTCAGACGTCACTGTCCTATGGTCACAATGTCATTCTTTAGTGTTCGGGACGTCGCTGTCCTAAGGTCACAATGACATTCTTTAGTGTTCGGTACGTCGCTGTCCTACGGTCACAATGTCATTCTTTAGTGTTTAGGACGTCGCTGTCCTACGGTCACAATGTCATTCTTTTGTGTTCGGGACGTCGCTGTCCTACGGTCACAATGTCATTCTTTAGTGTTTAGGACGTCGCTGTCCTACGGTCACAATGACATTCTTTAGTGTTAGGGATGTCGCTGTCCTACGGTCACAATGACATTCTTTAGTGTTCGGGACGTCACTGTCCTACGGTCACAATGTCATTCTTTAGTGTTCGGTACGTCGCTGTCCTACGGTCACAATGTCATTCTTTAGTGTTCGGTACGTCGCTGTCCTACGGTCACAATGTCATTCTTTAGTGTTCGGTACGTCGCTGTCCTACGGTCACAATGTCAATCTTTAGTGTTCGGGACGTCGCTATCCTACGGTCACAATGTCATTCTTTAGTGTTCGGGACGTCGCTGTCCTACGGTCACAATGTCATTCTTTAGTGTTCGGGACGTCGCTGTCCTACGGTCACAATGTCATTCTTTAGTGTTCGGGACGTCGCTGTCCTACGGTCACAATGTCATTCTTTAGTGTTCGGGACGTCGCTGTCCTACGGTCACAATGTCATTCTTTAGTGTTCGGGACGTCGCTGTCCTACGGTCACAATGTCATTCTTTAGTGTTCGGTACGTCGCTGTCCTACGGTCACAATGTCATTCTTTAGTGTTCAGGACATCGCTGTCCTACGGTCACAATGACATTCTTTAGTGTTAGGGATGTCGCTGTCCTACGGTCACAATGTCATTCTTTAGTGTTCGGGACGTCACTGTCCTACGGTCACAATGTCATTCTTTAGTGTTCGGGACGTCTCTGTCCTACGGTCACAATGACATTCTTTAGTGTTCGGGACGTCGCTGTCCTACGGTCACAATGACATTCTTTAGTGTTCGGGACGTCGCTGTCCTACGGTCACAATGTCATTCTTTAGTGTTTGGGACGTCGCTGTCCTACGGTCACAATGTCATTCTTTAGTGTTCGGTACGTCACTATCCTACGGTCACAATGTCATTCTTTAGTGTTCGGGACGTCGCTGTCCTACGGTCACAATGTCATTCTTTAGTGTTTAGGACGTCGCTGTCCTACGGTCACAATGACATTCTTTAGTGTTAGGGATGTCGCTGTCCTACGGTCACAATGACATTCTTTAGTGTTCGGGACGTCGCTGTCCTACGGTCACAATGTCATTCTTTAGTTTTCGGTACGTCGCTGTCCTACGGTCACAATGTCATTCTTTAGTGTTTGGGACGTCGCTGTCCTACGGTCACAATGTCATTCTTTAGTGTTCGGTACGTCGCTGTCCTACGGTCACAATGTCAATCTTTAGTGTTCGGGACGTCGCTGTCCTACGGTCACAATGTCATTCTTTAGTGTTCGGGACGTCGCTGTCCTACGGTCACAATGTCATTCTTTAGTGTTCGGGACGTCGCTGTCCTACGGTCACAATGTCATTCTTTAGTGTTCGGGACGTCGCTGTCCTACGGTCACAATGTCATTCTTTAGTGTTCGGGACGTCGCTGTCCTACGGTCACAATGTCATTCTTTAGTGTTCGGGACGTCGCTGTCCTACGGTCACAATGTCATTCTTTAGTGTTCGGTACGTTGCTGTCCTATGGTCACAATGTCATTCTTTAGTGTTCAGGACATCGCTGTCCTACGGTCACAATGACATTCTTTAGTGTTAGGGATGTCGCTGTCCTACGGTCACAATGTCATTCTTTAGTGTTCGGGACGTCACTGTCCTACGGTCACAATGTCATTCTTTAGTGTTCGGGACGTCTCTGTCCTACGGTCACAATGACATTCTTTAGTGTTCGGGACGTCGCTGTCCTACGGTCACAATGACATTCTTTAGTGTTCGGGACGTCGCTGTCCTACGGTCACAATGTCATTCTTTAGTGTTTGGGACGTCGCTGTCCTACGGTCACAATGTCATTCTTTAGTGTTCGGTACGTCACTATCCTACGGTCACAATGTCATTCTTTAGTGTTCAGACGTCGCTGTCCTACGGTCACAATGTCATTATTTAGTGTTCGGGACGTCGCTGTCCTACGGTCACAATGTCATTCTTTAGTGTTCGGTACGTCGCTGTCCTATGGTCACAATGTCATTATTTAGTGTTCGGTACGTCGCTGTCCTACGGTCACAATGTCATTCTTTAGTGTTCGGGACGTCGCTGTCCTACGGTCACAATGTCATTCTTTAGTGTTCGGGACGTCACTGTCTTACGGTCACAATGTCATTCTTTAGTGTTCGGTACGTCGCTGTCCTACGGTCACAATGTCATTCTTTAGTGTTCGGTACGTCGCTGTCCTACGGTCACAATGTCATTCTTTAGTGTTCGGTACGTCGCTGTCCTACGGTCACAATGTCATTCTTTAGTGTTCGGTACGTCGCTGTCCTACGGTCACAATGTCATTATTTAGTGTTCGGTACGTCGCTGTCCTACGGTCACAATGTCATTCTTTAGTGTTCGGGACGTCGCTGTCCTACGGTCACAATGTCATTCTTTAGTGTTCGGTACGTCGCTGTCCTACGGTCACAATGTCATTCTTTAGTGTTCGGTACGTCGCTGTCCTACGGTCACAATGTCATTATTTAGTGTTCGGGACGTCGCTGTCCTACGGTCACAATGTCATTCTTTAGTGTTTGGGACGTCGCTGTCCTGCGGTCACAATGTCATTCTTTAGTGTTCGGTACGTCGCTGTCCTACGGTCACAATGTCATTCTTTAGTGTTCAGACGTCACTGTCCTGTGGTCACAATGTCATTCTTTAGTGTTCGGTACGTCGCTGTCCTACGGTCACAATGTCATTCTTTAGTGTTCGGGACGTCGCTGTCCTACGGTCACAATGTCATTCTTTAGTGTTCGGGACATCGCTGTCCTACGGTCACAATGTCATTCTTTAGTGTTTGTGACCGTAGGACAGCGACGTCCCGAACACTTAAGAATGACATTGTGACGGTAGGACAGCGACGTCCCGATGTCATTCTTAAGTGTTCGGGACGTCGCTGTCCTACGGTCACAATGTCATTCTTAAGTGTTCGGGACATCGCTGTCCTACGGTCACAATGTCATTCTTTAGTGTTCGGGACGTCGCTGTCCTACGGTCACAATGTCATTATTTAGTGTTCGGGACGTCGCTGTCCTACGGTCACAATGTCATTCTTTAGTGTTCGGGACGTCGCTGTCCTACGGTCACAATGTCATTCTTTACTGTTCGGTACGTCGCTGTCCTACGGTCACAATGTCATTCTTTAGTGTTCGGGACGTCGCTGTCCTACGGTCACAATGTCATTCTTTAGTGTTCGGGACGTCGCTGTCCTACGGTCACAATGTCATTCTTTAGTGTTCGGGACGTCGCTGTCTTACGGTCACAATGTCATTATTTAGTGTTCGGGACGTCGCTGTCCTACGGTCACAATGTCATTCTTTAGTGTTCGGTACGTCGCTGTCCTACGGTCACAATGTCATTATTTAGTGTTCGGGACGTCGCTGTCCTACGGTCACAATGTCATTCTTTAGTGTTTGGGACGTCGCTGTCCTGCGGTCACAATGTCATTCTTTAGTGTTCGGTACGTCGCTGTCCTACGGTCACAATGTCATTCTTTAGTGTTCAGACGTCACTGTCCTGTGGTCACAATGTCATTCTTTAGTGTTCGGTACGTCGCTGTCCTACGGTCACAATGTCATTCTTTAGTGTTCGGGACGTCGTTGTCCTACGGTCACAATGTCATTCTTTAGTGTTCGGGACATCGCTGTCCTACGGTCACAATGTCATTCTTTAGTGTTTGTGACCGTAGGACAGCGACGTCCCGAACACTTAAGAATGACATTGTGACGGTAGGACAGCGACGTCCCGATGTCATTCTTAAGTGTTCGGGACGTCGCTGTCCTACGGTCACAATGTCATTCTTAAGTGTTCGGGACATCGCTGTCCTACGGTCACAATGTCATTCTTTAGTGTTCGGGACGTCGCTGTCCTACGGTCACAATGTCATTATTTAGTGTTCGGGACGTCGCTGTCCTACGGTCACAATGTCATTCTTTAGTGTTCGGGACGTCGCTGTCCTACGGTCACAATGTCATTCTTTACTGTTCGGTACGTCGCTGTCCTACGGTCACAATGTCATTCTTTAGTGTTCGGGACGTCGCTGTCCTACGGTCACAATGTCATTCTTTAGTGTTCGGGACGTCGCTGTCCTACGGTCACAATGTCATTCTTTAGTGTTCGGGACGTCGCTGTCTTACGGTCACAATGTCATTCTTTAGTGTTCGGGACGTCGCTGTCCTACGGTCACAATGTCATTCTTTAGTGTTCGGGACGTCGCTGTCCTATGGTCACAATGTCATTCTTTAGTGTTCGGTACGTCGCTGTCCTACGGTCACTATGACATTCTTTAGTGTTCGGGACGTCACTGTCCTACGGTCACAATGTCATTCTTTAGTGTTCGGGACGTCGCTGTCCTACGGTCACAATGTCATTCTTTAGTGTTCGGGACGTCGCTGTCCTACGGTCACAATGTCATTCTTTAGTGTTCGGGACGTCGCTGTCCTACGGTCACAATGTCATTCTTTAGTGTTTGGGACGTCGCTGTCCTACGGTCACAATGTCATTCTTTAGTGTTCGGGACGTCGCTGTCCTATTGGTCACAATGTCATTCTTTAGTGTTCGGGACATCGCTGTCCTACGGTCACAATGTCATTCTTTAGTGTTCGGGACGTCGCTGTCCTACGGTCACAATGACATTCTTTAGTGTTCGGGACGTCGCTGTCCTACGGTCACAATGTCATTCTTTAGTGTTCGGGACGTCACTGTCTTACGGTCGCAATGTCATTCTTTAGTGTTCGGGGCGTCGCTGTCCTACGGTCACAATGACATTCTTTAGTGTTCGGGACGTCACTGTCCTACGGGCACAATGTCATTCTTTAGTGTTCGGGACGTCGCTGTCCTACGGTCACAATGTCATTCTTTAGTGTTCGGGACGTCGCTGTCCTACGGTCACAATGTCATTCTTTAGTGTTCGGGACGTCGCTGTCCTACGGTCACAATGTCATTCTTTAGTGTTTGGGACGTCGCTGTCCTACGGTCACAATGTCATTCTTTAGTGTTCGGGACGTCACTGTCCTATTGGTCACAATGTCATTCTTTAGTGTTCGGGACATCGCTGTCCTACGGTCACAATGTCATTCTCTAGTGTTCGGGACGTCGCTGTCCTACGGTCAAAATGTCATTCTTTAGTGTTCGGTACGTCGCTGTCCTACGGTCACAATGTCATTCTTTAGTGTTCGGGACGTCGCTGTCCTATTGGTCACAATGTCATTCTTTAGTGTTCGGGACATCGCTGTCCTACGGTCACAATGTCATTCTCTAGTGTTCGGGACGTCGCTGTCCTACGGTCAAAATGTCATTCTTTAGTGTTCGGTACGTCGCTGTCCTACGGTCACAATGTCATTCTTTAGTGTTCGGGACGTCGCTGTCCTACGGTCACAATGACATTCTTTAGTGTTCGGGACGTCGCTGTCCTACGGTCACAATGTCATTCTTTAGTGTTCGGGACGTCACTGTCTTACGGTCGCAATGTCATTCTTTAGTGTTCGGGGCGTCGCTGTCCTACGGTCACAATGCAGATCTTTAGTGTTCGGTACGTCGCTGTCCTACGGTCACAATGTCATTCTTAAGTGTTCGGGACGTCGCTGTCCTACAGTCACAATGACATTCTTTAGTGTTCGGGACGTCGCTGTCCTAGGGTCACAATGTCATTCTTTAGTGTTCAGAAAACTAGAGAACAAATACTACACATACACAGTATTTTTCCACTTGCACAGTAGCGCTACATCCCCCTTAACCCACGGCATCCTGAATTTGTGGTAGGGCACATTGGGAGGTATATTTTGAAAAATAAAAAAAAATTTAAAAATTAAAAAGTACCATATGACTCATACTCCCCAGCTACAGACACTTAACATTTTTGCTTTTTTTTGTCTTTTTATATATAATCATGCTGCTGTTCTTACAATTTTCAAATAAGACATATGCTTTATTCATAAGAGAGAGGACTGATTTTTCTTTTGGCAGTAGTGACCTTGTACATGAAAATGGATTTGAATGCATTAAAAAAAGAAAAGGAAATTTAAAACCAGGCATTTCGTTCTGTAAGGTCAGACAAACAACAACTGCTGTTCTGCAAGGAGTGACAGACACACACTGAAGTGTTTATTTTAATGGCTACCATCAATATTCTGAAGCGAACGTTTCCTGCGGTACAATATATTCCTGTTCTGAAATAAGCCTGGGGAACATTATGAAACAGAATGTTTCCAGGGCTAATTTCCATGTGAAAGGGTAATGAATAATTTAGTTGGAATGTAACAAGTTTTTAATGCATAATGAAGAAGAAATCTGTAACACACATGCATGTACATAGATGGCAGCTGGAATTTTGTTTTCCATTTATTTTTTGTAAAAAAGTAATCGGGAAATTGCATGTCAAGGTATGTCAATATCTATTTTGGGTTGCATTTGGTTTTTAAATTTGGCCCTGTTGTTAAGGCAGCAAAGAACGAGGTGTTACATCTTCTGTGCCGCATATTTATCATATACAGTCCTCAAAAAAACAACCCAAAAAAATAATAGCAAACGGTCCTGTAAGCCTGGTCTACTGGAAAATGTAGCCAATTTAAATACATATCTTTTCATTAAACCAAGACGTGTATCTTGTAGTCCCGATTTGTAATCTCCGGTCTACATGGCCTCTGGTGTCCTGTGTTGCCTGGGTATGAGGTTGGGAAGTAATATAAATGGTATCTGCCGTCAAGTCGTTAACAGCAGATCCTTTAAGTCCTGTAAGTTGGGAGGTGGGGCCTCCATGGATTGGACTAGTTTGTCCAGCACATCCCATAGATGCGGATTGGATTGAGCTCTGGGGGATTTGGAGGTCAAGTCAACACCATAAACTCGTTGTTGTGTTCCTTAAACCATTCCTGAACCATTTTTGCTTTGTGGCAGGGCACATTTTCCTGCTTAACCCCTTCGCGACAAAGGACATGTCAGGCACGTCCTGCTGGGAACTCCGTTCCCGACAATGGACGTGCCTGGCACGTCCTGGGGTGAATAAAGCACTTTTCGCGATCAACGATTACGAAAAATGCCTTAACGGTGCTGGTCTATTTCCTCGATGTCGAGGCAAAAGCCAGCACCAAAACTTCCTTTTTGGGGCACCCACGATCGCCCCACGCAGCATGCTCTGTCAATATGGTTATGCCCTCTTGTGGTCTGAGCTTCGGAAATTTGAAAAAAAAAAGATTAATTAGCTTAAAATTGGTTACATAGTTAGATTAGCCTATAGGGTTAAAATTAAATAATTTTTAGCATAAGGGATGGGGTTAAAAAGAAATTAAAATATATTAAGGGATAGCATAAGGGTTAGTAAATTATAAGATATGATGAACATAATGGTATCTAATGAAAGCCCTTCTTATGACGATAAAACAACATATAATTTGTGTAGGTACAGTATGTGAGAAAGAAGAAAATTACAGCTAAACACAAACACCCCAGAAATGTCAAAACAGCCATTGTCACCAAGGGAAAGTCAAGGTGAAAATGTCTTGTCACTAAGGAGTTAAACAGGCCAATGCCATCAGGGAATATCGTTTCCATGGTCTGCAACAATGCTTCTGTAGGTGGTACGTGTCAAGGTAACATCCACATGAATGGCAGGACCCAAGGTTTCCCAACAGAACATTGCCCAAAGCATCACACTGCCTCTGCTGGCTTCCCACCTGTCAGTGGTCATAATGTTATGTCTAATTGGTGTGTGTATATATATATCCCACTTTGCGTGTGAAATACAGTTGAGAGCAATCCCTTATCTGGGAGCTGTTATGATAGAAAAATCTACAGCTTTAATGGCCCCTAGGTCTTCCTGTGTCATGTGCAACCACCATGTCACTCACGCACAATTGTATGATGCTGTTAATGTTCCAGACCATTGTTGCATTACATCATGCACAGACTGCAACATTGTGATACCATGGCCCACGTGCAACACGGCAGTTAGGCTTTACACAGGGAGACAGGAATGTTTCCATCAAGACAGCAGCCATGACGGACATTTTCAACTTGTTTGCACCATGTTAAAAATAAAATCATAATTCCGCAAAAAATGTGCCTGAGAGTGGCATCAACACAAGGAACCTGACAGGTATAAGTGAGTGAAAACAGCCACTGATAGAACACCTTTCTTTTCAGAAGAAGTAATAAAGGCCATGGAAATCAATAATCACAAGTTATTAAAGGAAACAGGAATAGAAGCTGAGGAAGTGCTGGGTGAATACATGCTGTGTATGAAATAGTATTAGTGTGTGGCATTGTGTTTCCAAGGATATCATAGAAACACACTGCAATACATGTTAAATCAGGATAATGAAATGGAAAGACAATATGTGGACATGGACACACATTTCAGATTTTGCCCATATTCCGTCATAGCTAGGATCTTGGCTACGAACCAAAGGACATATTAATCGGATGTACAGTACATACCTACCAACATCTCCAATGTGAGTTGCCAAGGCGGGGGCATGGCCTGTGAGGGGTGTGACAATAAAATGTGCACAGGCTACCCTGATACTAATACTTCCACCAATCAGTATGTGCGCTGACGCACTGCATGCCGCTACTGATTAACCAATTGCACGTTTGGTTAATCAGTCTGCTCATGTGCATCATTAGACATGTAGAGATTCCTACTGACTCCACTGTCCAGAAGAGCAGGACAGTTGTGAGGTCTGCCCTCTTACAAAGCATCACAATTCATTCATACCGTGAGCAGCTGATCCTATGTACCAAACATCTCAGAACATAAAGATATATATTGCATTATAGCGAGAATCTAAGTGTGGCATAGTAATAAGACTTTAATTGGCATCCAATCTGAACAGCCAATCAAGGAGTCAGTACTGAGTAATAATCCTGAGTACTCCCAAATATCTGTCATTCTACAACATAGTAATAGTAATAAGACATATTATTGTAAGGCATATTAATAAGACTTTTACCAAAAATAAACATTTAATTTGTACAGCAAATGAAAGTCTGTTGAAGATTGTGTGATGTGATTATATGACCCCTCACTGTGGAATTGTTGAGTAATAATTCTGAGCACTCCCAAATATCTGTCTACCTACAACATTCACACACAATGTGCATGACCCACAGATTATCATGCATGGGTTTTATAGACTGTTTCTGGGTCCTCCGGTCTAGTGGGGGACTTTCATTTTCGAATGAGATCTACCAATAAACTAGACCACAAGAGCATGGATTTACAGGCCCAGTGCACCACTTAGTTCGTTTTTTAGTTCCATCAGTGTATACATAGCACAGTATTTTGTGGATTATCTTCCCCTTAGTTACAGACAGTAAGGAGATGCCAGCAGCAAATTTCCGCTCAGCCCACCTAAAGTGGCGGGTTTAGTGGCAGCAGCAACTCCTGTGACCATGAATGTTACACCAATGCCATCAATCTTTCCAATGTGAGAGTTGTGAGGAACCACTGTTAAGTGATATATGTCCTACTCTCCTCTTGTGCACAATGCTTCAGCCTCATGTCAGAGAACATGTTTTTTCAAAATTGATGAGCTAAAAAGATAAATATCCTCCAGCTGCTAAATTTCCATAATTGACGCTGGGTAGACGAAAAGTTCAAAAAAATAACATTACATTTTAAATTTAGTTTTCTTTTGCCTGTAACAATACTGGCTGTGTCTCAGCTTATTATCTCACTTTTTTTTAGGCTAAACATTCTAACGCACCATTAGAAGGCCTAATTAATTCTGACCATGTTCCATAAATCCCCATCATGCTCTTTTTGAGAATGAACACAAAGAACTACAACAAAAACAGCCCATGACAGAATGCGAAGGTTAAATCCATGTCACTGTAGTGTAATTAAATTGATAAAAACCTATTTGATTTCAGCTTGGCTACATCAAATTGACATGCAATGAATCAAAAAAATGCATTATGAGTGGTACAAATTACAACATGAGCTTAAGACAGGAATAAATTGGACTTTTTAATCTTTCATCCTTATTATAAAAGTTCATTTATACAGAGTTGTGTACTTTAAATGTTAAATCTCTTACTCAAATTTAACTTCAGCTGGAAAAAGAGAAAAAAAATAACATAAAAGAAAATACTGAAAAAATAACTTTCAATGGACTTTCCAAATACTCAGATGAATATTACCCAACTTTCTCAAGTCATCATTAAAACTTAATATTAGAGGCACACAAATGTTTTTCCTCATAGAAAAGCAACAGTTAAAAAAAAGTAGTGCCCCTTCTCTTTAGTAAACCCTCATGCATCTTTAGAGAAAGACAATGAGTTTACTCTCAAATCTGGCTCAGTGAAGAAGCAGTGCCAACTGGGAGGCTGGCATGCAATGACTGTGTAAGTAAGCGCACACAAACAAATGGAGATTTGTTATCAGATATTACTGTAGGTGAAAGTTTAGGATCTAGTGATCACCAGTCAGTATGGTTGAATATAAATGACGCAGTCACACAACGCAAAAACAAACGTTTCAGATTTTAGGAAAAAAAACGACTTTTCTAAAATTAGATTATGTGTAAAGGAGTCGTTATCAGACTAGAGCAATTTAAATGGAGTCCAGGAGAAATGGGATTATCTAAAATATGCACTACTGAAGGCAACAGAAAATTGCATAAGGCTTGTCAGTAAGAGCAAAATAGTTAAGAAACCACCGTGGTACTCTGCAGAGGTGGCCGAAATAGTAAAATACAAAAAGCCAGCATTTAGTAATTATAAAAATACTCAGAGTGAGAAGAATAGAAAGATCTATAAGAGTAGGTAGAAAGAGCAGAGCAAGTTATAAGAGCAAATGTTGTGTCCATTCACAAGAATGGTAGTAGATAGGAGTTGGGCAACTATAAACCAGTAAGTCTTCCCGTATTTGCCTGATTATAAGACGACCCCCAAAACTTTGGATATTCCTTTAGGAAAAAAACTAAAAGCCTGACTACTCTATAGGAAAAAAAGTTTAACTTGTATATATTCACATGTAAATTGCTTTTTAATATTTAATAAAAATGATTATATTAAACAAATGCATTTCAAACTTTTCTCTCTCCCCTCTTGTCTTCCATTCTCTCCCCATTTCTCTCCCCCCTGTCTTTCTCTTCCCCCCTCACTCTGTCTTTCTCTCCCCCCTTGTCTTTCTCTCCCCCTCCCTCCCCTTGTCTTTATCTCCCCCCTCTCTCCACTTGTCTTTATCTCCCCCCTCCCTCCCCTTGTGTTTATCTCCCCCCTCCCTCCCCTTGTCTTTATCTCCCCCCTCCCTCCCCTTGTCTTTATCTACCCCCTCCCTCCCCTTGTATTTATCTCCCCCCCTCCCTCCCCTTGTCTTTATCTCTCCCTCCCATTGTCTCTCCTGCCCCCCCCCCCCACTTTTTTTTTATAGCTCCCTGGTGGCTAGTGGGAGTAGCTGGGGGATGTCTGCACGATATGTGCAGACATCCTCCATGCTGCCCGACACTTCTGTCCATTATGATGGACAGCCGGTCCGTCATAATAGACGGCGGTGTCGGGCAGCATGGAGGATGTCTGCACTATCGTGCAGACATCCCCCGGCTGCCCAAATATCCCTGGTGCCTAGTGGAGGCAGCGGAGGATGTCTGCACGATACGGGAGGGACTACCGTGCTCGGAACAGGTCATTTCAGCAGCTCCACTCCTATCAATGCTCCATATGACCTTTATTTATGTATTGTAGAGCATTTATAGGGCTGCCGAAATCATCCGTTAACCGAAATGTATACGTTATTGAAAATGCTGCTGGTCCCAAGTATTTTGGATAAGGGACACTCAACCCACTTGTTAAATAAATTATGTTAATAATACATTATTACATTTCATATTAGAACATTTATTTTCTTAACAACTGGTATGTTTATAGGTGAAAACATTAAATGCATGGTTGACAACCACATATGTAAATCTATTGTATAGAAGTTTACCATTAATTTTAGAGGAAGACGAAACACAAATAGAATAATTAAAAAAAATGGAAGAATAAACACAAACGATAAAATTAATCTGCATAACGTATCTAATAAAGTAACCAGTGGGGATGTTGTTAATAATTTGTGTTCCTATTAATTTATTTGGAGTGGCAGTGTTTAATGTTTTTTTGCTGTCCTTGAATTCCTAGTGTTACTCTTTAGTTGAATGTAAAATGTACTTTTATTGGCTGGGCGGCCTGGTATTCATTTGTATGTGCCCAATATTTTCTTTTCTTGCCCACAGGTGACAATTATCTGTTCTTTAAGCACTCCAGTTTTGCGAGGGAGTAAAGGTGATTAATCATTTCCCCTTCAGCGCTGCTGATGCTAATTACTTCACTCTCTCAATATTCTATGAAATCAGCTCTGAGGCCCGTGACAGGAAAAAAAAGAATCCAGACTTCTGGAGAGCACTCCAAGCCAACACACAGAGATAAACAGCAACACGAAGTAGGCTAGTGGGAGTAGCTGGGGGATGTCTGCACGATATGTGCAGACATCCTCCATGCTGCCCGACACTTCTGTCCATTATGATGGACAGCCGGTCCGTCATAATAGACGGCGGTGTCGGGCAGCATGGAGGATGTCTGCACTATCGTGCAGACATCCCCCGGCTGCCCAAATATCCCTGGTGCCTAGTGGAGGCAGCGGAGGATGTCTGCACGATACGGGAGGGACTACCGTGCTCGGAACAGGTCATTTCAGCAGCTCCACTCCTATCAATGCTCCATATGACCTTTATTTATGTATTGTAGAGCATTTATAGGGCTGCCGAAATCATCCGTTAACCGAAATGTATACGTTATTGAAAATGCT
Organism: Pelodytes ibericus; assembly: GCA_036172795.1. NCBI lineage: Eukaryota > Metazoa > Chordata > Amphibia > Anura > Pelodytidae > Pelodytes > Pelodytes ibericus. The sequence goes on from CM069861.1 coordinate 191,174,112, forward strand.
GCTGGTCCCAAGTATTTTGGATAAGGGACACTCAACCCACTTGTTAAATAAATTATGTTAATAATACATTATTACATTTCATATTAGAACATTTATTTTCTTAACAACTGGTATGTTTATAGGTGAAAACATTAAATGCATGGTTGACAACCACATATGTAAATCTATTGTATAGAAGTTTACCATTAATTTTAGAGGAAGACGAAACACAAATAGAATAATTAAAAAAAATGGAAGAATAAACACAAACGATAAAATTAATCTGCATAACGTATCTAATAAAGTAACCAGTGGGGATGTTGTTAATAATTTGTGTTCCTATTAATTTATTTGGAGTGGCAGTGTTTAATGTTTTTTGCTGTCCTTGAATTCCTAGTGTTACTCTTTAGTTGAATGTAAAATGTACTTTTATTGGCTGGGCGGCCTGGTATTCATTTGTATGTGCCCAATATTTTCTTTTCTTGCCCACAGGTGACAATTATCTGTTCTTTAAGCACTCCAGTTTTGCGAGGGAGTAAAGGTGATTAATCATTTCCCCTTCAGCGCTGCTGATGCTAATTACTTCACTCTCTCAATATTCTATGAAATCAGCTCTGAGGCCCGTGACAGGAAAAAAAAGAATCCAGACTTCTGGAGAGCACTCCAAGCCAACACACAGAGATAAACAGCAACACGAAGTAGGCCGAGAAAGGAGAACATTCAACGCTCTGAGGAGGAAAGGAGGCCAAAGGGTTCGTTCCTGGTCTCCAAATGAATTTAAAAGACCAGGAGACGTATTCGGAATATGCTCAGTACTGTCTTATAGGTGGCATTCTGCATTCAGAATTTTTGTAGTTCGTTTTTTTTTTTTATTATTATTAGTTTTCTAGGCAAGTTGCCCTTAGATAGCAATATTTTTTTATATCATTGCCAGCAACACTACTAACATTTTAGGAGAGTCAGACTATGTAAAAAAAATAGCATGGTGAAGCAATGACTGACCATGACTCTATAGGCACTACTTAATATATATATATATATATATATATATATATATATATATATATATAGACACTTGGGAGGTATGTTTGTGTGTGTATTATGATATAAACAAAGCACATGGTTGCGTGAACCTTTTTAATGCAAGAATAGAACCATTTGCCAAACGCTGTTCGGATTGCTGGAGCAAACCAAAAGTTCTGAAATGGCGCAACTGCGTGTAAGTATTTTTATAAATAACCACTAAGGCTTTGTTTTGTTTACAAGCTTGACAATATCAGTAAATAGGATTTGCGTGGGAGGAAAACAAAACGTTTAGATTGTTAGTAGTGGTTATTAGGTTTTTTTCCCCCTCCTTCATTGTGTAAAGAAGAGCAAATATAAGGTAGGGTATAATGTGTCAAAATGGTTCTCAGTGGTCGATAAGTAATAATAAATCATTTTTAATTTAGTGTGGGTATTGCACCAATTGTCTTTTTCCGAGAATCACTTTTAACGGGTGTGTATTAATTAAGTAGCGACTGCTCTGCTTTTATATTTAACAGGTCATATCATTGATGTCCAACTGGTGGACCGCAGACCAGACCCTTTGTTCAGCCCCTATTCAGGTATTACCTCATGAAATGATTCTTTCCAGTCCCTCAAACCACTGTTTGAAGGACTGCCCTTCATATTAAACAGCTGTTTAAACAGTTGTATAACAATGGCATAAAGGACCAACATTGAGCTTGGAACCTCTTTTGAACATATATCCTTTGGTTTACCATCTGCCTTGGTGAAATAGTAAAGCAGAGTAACAGAGTAATACAAAAGTTGTAAAAATGGCTGCCATTTAGAGCGTCATATAAACTGACTAAGAATCCATGCATCATATCACCGATTAAAGTTCAGTCTGTTTCTGTATTACATGTCAGTCTCATGATTAAAAAATGAAACAAAACTGGCAGACAATCTACAAAACATTCAAATACGATGGCAACAGAGCCAATATTGTGTGAAATAGTTAATAGATTGGTCTCAAGATCCCAACTTGAAGTTCCCTTATTTACTTATCAAGCAATAATAGCTCTTAAAAGGAGCATCAAAGGGACATGATTCCATCAAGGCCATGTTAATGGATGTTTTTCAAACAGAAAGTAAAACATAAATACCAATGTTTAGAACAAAATTACATAAGAGAATGAGCAAATCTTTAGATTTGACAACATTTCCATGAAGTGCAATAATACATCTCTATAAAAACAAACAACAGACAACCAGGACACATTATAGGATGAAATAAACAAACAGGCAGTGACCGCTATCATCGGCTAACAAAACATGATCTTTTTCAGTCTCCTAATATACCGTATTTGCTCGAATATAAGACGACCCTGATTATAAGACGACCTCCCCAAACTTTGTATATTCCTTTAGGGAAAAAACTAAAAGCCTGAATATAAGACTACCCTATAGGAAAAAAGTTTAACTTGTATATATGGAAATTGCTTTTTCATATTTAATAAAAAATTATGATATAAAATTGCATTTCTTGTTTTTATTTACCTTTATGTGCCAATGCTGCCCCTCCTTCCCCACACAACGTTGTCTGTCTCTGTCCTCCCTCCTCTCTGCCTCCACCCAATGTTGTCTGTCTCCCCCTCCCCCCAATGTTGTCTCTCTCTCTCCGTCTCCCCCTCCCTCCCCCCAACCTTGTCTGTACCTGTCTCCTCCCAACGTTGTCTGCATCTGTCTCTCCCTTCCCTCCCCCCAACGTTGCCTGTATTCCCCCCCCCCCCCCAACTTTGCTTCGCTGGTGGCTAGTGGGGGCAGCCGAGGATGTCTGCACGATACGCGCAGACATCATCCATTGCTGCCCGGCACTTCCGCCGGTCCTGGCTTCATCATAGAACTCCCGACGGACGTGCCAGGCGGCAGCGGAGGAAGTCTGCATGTATCGTGCAGACATCCTCCGGCTGTTAGCGAGGGGGACCTGTTTTATAGTCTGACCTCAATTTGAGGTCAGATTATAAAACGACCTTGAATATAAGACGAGGGGTCTTTTTCAAAGCATTTACGCTGAAAAAAACCTTTTTCTTATATTCGAGCAAATACTGAACATATTATGTCTGTAGTATACTGCACTGTACACCTCAATGCCTAATTCTCTTCAGAAATATCCCATATAAGTGTATTGACTATCTGAGTATATCCTTAATGAAATGCTTCTTTTTGGTGAGGTGTGTGAAGTTAGCTGGTATTGATGATGTTGCACAGCATCACTTTGCCAATTAAAAGAAGCCACTATCAGGTACCAGTTAACATATGCAACAGTCAGTTTGCCTATTAAAATATGCCACCGTTTGTCCATTAAATATGCCATAGCTTGCACATTAATAAGCCAGTGTTATTTTGCCATTAATATGCCATAGGCATTTTGCCATTAATATGCCAGAATTATTTTGCAATTAATAAGCCACAGCCAATTTGCCCAATAATACGCCAGTGTTATTTTGCCATTAATATGCCACAGGCAATTTGCCCAATAATATGCCAGTATTATTTTGCCATTAATATGCCACATGCACTTTGCCCAATAATATGCCAGTATTATTTTGCCAATGAGCCACAGCCCATTTGCCCAATAATATGCCAGACATTCCCCCCCCCCCCCCCCCCCCTGATTTAAACACTCTCAACATTAATTTCTGCCTGAAAAATCTCCTCTAGCCCATCTCTCAGCTGTAATGGGACTATTCACTAAAATTTGACTTTGGAGGTTAACTTTCATTTTGAGACTAAGTCGAATTCAGCACCCAAGTCTCAAAAATAGCTTTGATCATTTTGCCTCCTATTATTTTCAATGGGGAAGATTCGAACCTCACTGTTCACTCTATAACCCAATAATTATAACTACTAAAAATAGTATGAGTAAAATGTACGACCATACATTTAAGGACCATGTTTTTAAATTCCAGACTGGCTGTGACTGGAACGCAAAGGATTTTAAATTATGTGTGTGGTTTTCTAGAACAAAATGTTTCAAAACTAAAAATTCTTTTTGTTGGTGCAAACATGTACCACTCATGTAAATGTATTTCCTAGAAAGGTATCCTTTAAGAGGGGAGAGATTTCAGTGCAGCACTGAATTATACATTTTCAATAATTCCTCAATTCATTGTGTATCACAGGCTTCTGATGTGCCGTAGTGCCTTATATTAAGGACGTTATAATTTACATATATAAAAATACCTTAAAGACACAATAATCTTATCCGTGGAATGATGCACAATATCTCTTGGATGGATCCCTAGAGGACCCACAGCAACGTTCAACAACTTCTGGATTGTGTCAAGAGGCTGCCCATCGATACACATTGCTACTGCCAGTTCTTTTATCTTCTCTTTATCCGACCTTGAAATATCATATAAGTAGAAGTACTTCTGCAAACGGTCCTGGGGAAGATAAAGCAAATTAGGCATCTCTATGGTTTCATACTGTAAAAGGGAAACAAAGAGAGCTTTTTTTGAGAGTGCTATGTTACCAACACTAGTTCAGTGAAGGAGGGAGACATACAATGATTTTGTTTTCAAACTGGCATTTTGATGAAAACAGCATTTTTAATTAAAAAAACTTTAGGGGTTTGTTCACTTTAATCAAATTTGATGAGAGGAGGTAAAATTTGACTCAAGGTCAACATTGACCTCCAAATTTGACACCCTTGACCTATTCACTGAAGAAACTTTGTCATCCAACTCAACACACCTCGTCAAATTTGACCTCTTATTACACAATAGAAAAAAGATTTTTTAGTTTACTAAAATTTTCGGAGGGTAGAGTTGGAAGGTCAAATATGACTTGTTCGCAAAAAAACGTTTCTTATTGGGGAAAAAATTTCACCAGTGGTTTTTCTAAGTCAAATTTGACCTCCGACTTTGGACGGTCTCAAAATCACACTTTGCCTCCCAATATTTTCAAAGGGAGTAAAAATTACAGCAGCTGCATTTGAAACCAAGTATAACTAGTTTTTGGACTTGGTCTCAAAAACCCAAAGTGCCATTTCCTCTCGCATTAAAAGTAATGGGAGTCAAAGTGAGATTTTAAGACAATTTGGAATTATTTTCAATGGGAGAAAAAAAATCAACCTTGCAAAAGTGAGTAGTTAATACCATTCTGCAGGGTTGAAATGGGAATCAAAGGTATAGGGTGGGTGAATCTGTCCGAAGTTGTAGGTCACAAGTTAGTGCGGATTTCGACCTCCAAACTTGGATTTTAGTGAATGGCCCCAAGATGTAATTTTTTAAATTTGTGTTTCAAATTCGTATTCTCTATAAATAATGTTTGATGTTCATGGTGACTGTTCTACTGCCACAAAAATCCTCCGTATGTATAACTCCCAAAAGTCTTGATATACATAAGATGCCAGAGACTGAAGGTGTAGGTTGTCTTTTCCAATGTAGGCATTTGCCCAGGACTCAACAGCCAAGTTCAGTTACCCAAAATGAGGAGCTAAATGGACAAACAAAAGGATTGTACATTGAAGAGGTAAGGAGCACGCACATTTCTTAATGCCTTAAGTTCCACCCTGGGCCTGTCATACTAGATAGCATTAAGAGAGCAACTGCATGTATAAAGGGAAATTAGGGCATACAAGCTAGTGCATTATCACAAATGAAATATATGTTTCTTCTATCGACAGTTATTTTTGTGTGGGATTAAGAGGAGACCGGGCCCACTATTATAGGTCTGCCCAGTGCCCACCAATGCCTTAAATCAACCCTGCCAAAGGGGCACTGGGGAAGATAATTTTGTTTAGACTGCCGCCTGGCAAACAGCTAAAATTTAAGTCACCTCTACCATGGGAGTATCAGGTAAATTATTACAGTGCAAATAACTCCTTTAGCAATGCTCCCAGAGTGTACAAAAATGTATTTTTAAGTATAATGGACATTTTTACTGGAGCAGATTTGGGTCAGTGAGCAGATCTGTCGGGAATTCGATTTTATAACTTTTATGGAAAGGCTTGTTCCCGATTCAGTGACAGTCTTCTGACACTTCCAATGATCTGTTCAACTTTAAGAGCTCACGCTCGAGAAAAGAGATATGAGGAGCCTGTCGCTCTTGTTACCTGGTCCATAGACTTCAAGTGGTCGATGAAAGCATGACTGAGGGTTTCTAGATGAGCGAGAGATTGCTGAAGATGATTGAAGGTAACTTCATACGTGACACTGGAACTCCACATCTCCGCAGAGCTCTTTTTTCTTTGTTTCTCGATAAACTGCTTGACTGCTGTCATCGTTTTCTTAGTCATCTCGGTCCTGGCTTCCACTGACAGCTATTGCAAACACGTACAGCAGCTTTACTCAAACAGCAAACACGATACGTGGAGCATCATCAAACAAAACGACAATGTATTCAACACTTGCTCGATGAATATTTTAAAAGCATATTTTTTTTTATCATTATGACAATTCAACTTTAAAGGCTTGGTGACATAAAACAACTTTCACGACAGATATTAATGAAATATTATGAACACAGGTGACACTAAATATTTAGAACTGAGAATGGAGGTGCGAAAAGCTTCTCTCCGTGTTTGTTTTGACAGCTTTCAGATCATAGACTGAAAGACTTTCGTAAGATGCCGGGATGAGCCGATGCCTCAAAGATCTTGATTCAGAAATGAAACGTTCTAAGCAGACTTCACATCTACAGGATCACACCGATTACATGAGAACCTTTACAGAAAGCTGTGGATAATGCTGGGCCTGTTAATTGGCTAGCAGGTATATACAATAATAACAATGTAAACAAAATGAGTTAGCTTTGATACTTTTAAAAAAACACTATGGCGTCTTGTTGATGGACAGTTCATCTTTCATCGCCTGCCTTATTACAAGGTTTCAAAAGAGCGTTGTTGGTTTTACAACCGTAGAACTCATTTGTTGGACAACTATGTAGAATTTAAGAGCAAGCTGTGAAGAGCATATACTTTGTTTGACAATAAAGGTAACTTCATTACTAAACTTGTTTCTTGTGCTATTCTATGCTCAGTGGTTTAAAATAACATATTAATATAGTGGATATATATATGCCGTCCACTCTTCTAAAAGAACTCAGTCAGAAGTTGGTAGGCTAGGCAGCCCTGAGGTCAGATAAGCTCCATATTCTGGCCTTTATTGTAGGCCCGATGTTCATGCACACATGTGAAAGGAGAGCCCATTGTTGTCTCCACCTTTACAACCTTTCTCTCTCCACTAAACGTATGAATCTAAGGTAGAGCATGGGTGATCAAACACATCTGTCCTTAACAACTGTCTTGCCTGTATATTTGGGTCCATCGCTGATGATAAAGGGGGAGCTGGAGAAGTCGCCCTTGTCTGAAATCTAGCCCTGCTCACAAGCCTTAAAATGTACATTGCATAACTATCTTTACAGGATGTAGCTATTAAATGAAGAAATATCTGCCTAGCATGGTATACATCTGCCTGAGATGTACATGCACACAATATTCCTGTTCTAACCCTCACTAGTGCATTTTCTTTTGTATTTCAAATGGATTCCTACAAGACAAACTTCAATCTTACAAGGTAAACAACAGCCGGAGTGGGGAGCTAGAGCAGGAATGTCTCCATGAATATGTATTCACTTAAACATGTAGAATTTACATGTTAAACACTGCTAAATGCATGGCTTGACAAATGTGTGTAGACCTTAGTAGCCAAACAGACCAATTTAGGAGCCAACCTACTACAATTTAGGAGCCAGGGAGGTGGTACTTACACAGGGTGCTATGTAAATAAAACACAAATGGTATAGCCAGCAAAATTGGCTCCCGGGATTTGTCAAGCCCTGATTTAGTGCCTGGACTATAACCAAAGTATAAAACGATGCAGTTGGACATATTGTCAGAGAAATGGCTTTCAGTACCTTATTCAGAATAACAACAAACAAAAAAATCATTAATTAACCTCTGTGCCTTTCCACATTTTATCAGTGTAAAGAAGAGAAAGCAATTTGAACAGCAGCTATAATTATTAGATGAAGTCAAATAAGGTTTTTGCGACAGAATGTTCCGAATGAAGTAGACAGACAAAGTCGCAGTCACATGCATGCGAGACGCAAGTTCAATACCCTCCACTGTGATAAGAGATTCCCCTTCATTCGTCTAAATTCTCTGGGATACAGGTGAGGAAAAACATGCCAAGCATGTGCACAATGATTATCCACAGCACTCTGCATGCCTTGCTAGCCGACACATAAGATGCACTGTGGTTTTACAGACAACGCAAACAAAAATGTTCAGGTGGCTGACAATTTGCACATTATCCACGAAGATGCAATAATGTGGATTTGCCAAAGATTGCCACACAGGCTGTATTTTACCAAAAGTGTTAAAATGTTTGCTGGAGGACAGAGTTAAAGAACAACAGTCAGCAAAATATAAGTTATATTTATTGATGGTACCCTCATGATGGTACCTAAACTGCAGGTGTAATCCCCTACATCTCCTTCAGATAAACAGGAATTATTTTTTGCTGACCGTTGTTCTTTAACTTTGGTCTTAAGAAAATAAATAAATAAAGCATTTTAAAAATGGCGTTATAAACAGTATAAAGTATGTGTGGGTACATTAAATACAAAAGTGGAAAATTACAGCTAAACACAAAAACCGCAGAAATATTAAAACTGCCATTGTCAAGAAGGGTGAAAACAGTCCTGTCTCTAATGGGTTAAGTCTCAGAAATAAATAGGATGGCTGGTATTATTCTGTATAAAATGTATGTTGATACAGCATCTCCGAGCCCACACCCCATGATTTCCCACACCACAAACGACAAGAAGAATGTTGTCTAACACTATGCACACTCTCCCACACCAACGGTTGCCACCTTTTCTTCAGAAAAATACCGGCCTTGCCCCCATCTCCATAGACTTAACATTGGCCTAATGCCAATTTGTTTATCGGCCTGCCGGTAAAATACCGGCCAGGTGGCAACCCTACACCCTACCCACACCCTTTCTAGTTTATGCAGAATCATTTATTTAAATTAAGAGCTATACTATACTGCGACTATAATCGATAAAGCAACATGCCTGATTCAAGATAAATGTAACTATGGCAATTAAAGAAATCTAACCAAGGGACCACAAAATGACACATACAAAAGTTACTACAACATTAATTATGCAAGGAATGTTTATCCTAACATCCATTTAAAGGAAAGCATTTGTGCAACCCAACGAAATCTGTTTAAATAAATACAGGTTGAGTATCCCTTATCCAGACATCCGTTATCCATACTGATCCATTATCCAATTTTTTTCTTCTTAAGATTTTGCCACAAGTTGCAAGTTCCACACGCACCTGTCAGAATGCAAGTGCACAACAGTGTATCCAGTGCCCAGACCCCTTAAGCTGTGATATAGCCTTTCCATGCATGCTCCGATTCCCCCACGCCCACAAAGGGTAATACAATGATGTGTGCAGACCTGACGCACCAACGGCAAGTTCCCAACGATGTCTCACCTCACAGCTACATCACAGTAACAGTAACAGTGATTACATTATATGCTTTACACAGTATTTGCATTAATATGACTGTATGTAATGAGTGCTGAGAGACTTTAATATATCTTATTAGTGAAAATGATCCATTATCCGAAGTGACCCCATTATCCAAAATACTTCTGGTCCCCAGCATTTTGGATAACGGATCCTACAGTACAACCAGCTATAAATTAGATAAAAATAAAATGAATTAACTCATCACTGGAAAAATATGATGGAGCTAAACTCTTGAAAATACAAGGAAACAATCTTAATTTATTTTTACTAACCAAATACCATGTTTTAAAATGACATGTTTACTAAAACTCACCCTGCTGGCTAGGATATCTGAAATATGCAGCCATTTGCATTCAAAGTCTTGGAAAAAAAAAAAAAAAGCCTGCCTGTTAACTTATGAATGATAAAAGAAGAAATTTACATTTATTTGTGGACAGGAAAGAAAGCCAATGCGCCAGGCTCTTCAACTTGTTATTATTGACGGGTAATTGAAAGAGCAAGATCATTTCTCAGAGCACGGTGAAATTTACCACGAAAAAAAAAAAAAAAACAACCAGCTCATAGTGAATGCAATGGAAAGGGAATCTTAAATGAACGTTTGGAATGCAAAGTGGTTCTGTGGAAATAAGGAGAGAACCAAACTGCTGTTATGATTAACTTCAATAATTATTATCTTCTAACTCTACGGTTCAAGGGAAGCTGCAGTGCATGATGGTACCTAGATTGCAGGTGTAATCTCCCCCAGAACAAGACTACGCTAATTACCATGATAGGTTCAATTGGTTAGAATTCAGGGGACAATCGCTCATTAGCCATCTCTAGACACAGACATAATGGAGATCCGTTTGGGTTTTCTTTTCGTTGCTTGCAATTTAAATCATAGCAGGGAAATGGGAAGAAAAGGCCAGATGTCAATCTGTCTCTTACCTCAGCTACGACTAAGGGACCAAGTGCATAGCTTTCTTACAGATACAAAATAGCGCAACATCAACATTTACTGATGGCACTGTGTTTTAAATCCAATTCTTTAAGATTGCACATGTTAATTGCATTTAAACCGGGGTATGAGATTAGGAATGTGTGTAACTCAATTCAGAATTGGTAGGCTACCCTGAAGTAAAATTCCCACTTGGTGTTCTGCTCTCTTGTGTAATTGCGGAGGGAAAATACCCAGCACATATAGTACTAATATCACCCGTAAAGGCCGTTCAGACCAGAAAGGTCAGGGAATCTCTCTGCACAAAGGACGCAGCAACCACAGACATGGTTTCTGGCCTAACAGGAGCCTTGTCAGGTTTGATGGGGCAGTTATAGTTTTTGCATTACACTACGCCCCCCCCCCCCCCCCTAAAACTATGGGCCTTATTCATGAAAGAGTTCATGCACCAAGAGTTTTGGCGACCATAAAACTTCAGACCAAGTACATTTGACTGAATACAACCCTGGAGAATATCATCACTGGACCAACCACTACCGTGAAGTCGGTAATTTCCTCCCATCAGAAATGAAGAAACAAAAGCAATACCTGCAGGGCCAAGGGGGAAGGAGACTTAGTGAGCTGTACATACCAATTGTTGGTAATATATATATATATATCTCAATGAAGGTAATTATATATATATATATATATATATATATCAACAGCAATAATCTTAGTAAAATAAAGGATGTTTAAACCTAGAAACTCGGCCGCATACAAGGGATAGAACAGAAATATTCAAGTATACAAAAACACCCCACATTAAACGCTCTGTAATGAGCAGAAGGCTAAACTGAACAAGTAGAAGTCTGCTGGTAAACTAGAGAATTGGCAGACTGGATTGATAAAAATGCATGCATGCTTCTCTGTACTTCTATAGAAATGTCTAAATCGATAAAAAGATTGTGTACCCAGCACCTGGCTACACATGCAAATGAGTTATAAAGTGTGGAAATCTATATGTATGTGGTGAAGAGCCACTATGTCCCAAAAAGAAGAGACCCAGTTAAATTCTGCTCTTGTCATGTGTAGGTTCTTTGCCATGTTCAGTTTAGACACAATAACCAGCCATTTTATCAGAGGCGGATGCTCTATATGTGTGTGCCGCACACCTAGCACGAAGCGCCAGTGCTGTGTATTTCTGGGGTTTGTGTGCTCCGAACAGAGAGCGCACAAACCCCAGAAATACATCCGAAAGGCGATGCCAGCTAGGAATTCAGCTACAGAGTCACTCACTCTGTGGCCAATTCGACAAGCACTAAAAGTATACGACTTTTCGTATAATTTTTCATGATTGTTGAATTAGCAACAGAATGAGTGACTCTTAGTTGTCCCTAGTGTGAGGATAAAGTCATGTGTACGTTTGATAGTACACGCCAGCTTATCCTTTGACCGGCAGCTGCCATACTTCCATAGGAAAAAGGCAGCCGTCTGGTTGGCGACCGTCTCTCTCTGCTAACTTAACTAGCAGAAAGAGACCCACAAACACTGCCGACCCTGATCAGACAAGTGGGACGAGCCCCCGCTATGACTGGCGCTGTGCGTGCCGACACTGTCAGTGTTAAAAAAAAAACGTTTAGCTGTCATTTAAGTGGAAATTAAAAGTACATTCAGAACGGCAAGCAAAACAAATGTGAAATGACAACGCCATGAAAGAGTTACATTCAAACACCTCACATATCACTATGCAAATGTGGGAATTAAAAACAGGTAGAACCAATCTGGCTGGTAAAGTAGAATATTTGGTAATTACAATGCATTATTCCAACTCCGGCACACACAATGTTCCCACTGATGAATATTCAAAAGTTTCAAAATGATTTATGTCATAAACATGCATTTGATCAGATGCCCGCCCCCCCACCCCCCTTTCCTCTCACTTGGGATTGTCTGCCATCCTTGATCCTTTAAAAAGCTGTTAGCTTAAAGACTTCTATGGTGAAACATCTGGCAGTTTCCACTCAGAAAATACATAGGAGAACATTATAAAGCAAAATAAAAAGTCCTATATCATAATAAACATAACTCCAGAGAGTTTGAGACTGTTGTGCTGCAGTGTAACTGTGTCGGGCAAATCTCTTCCGCAATATATACATATGGAGAAGATTAAGGTGTAAATACATTAATGATAATTGAACACAAAGAGCGGAGTAATTGTTTTTGATGTTCTCTAGGGCAAATACTTCTGTTGATTTAATGGATATTGAATTTCGGTCAGTAATTTAGTAAAATTACACTGTATTATCAAGTTACTGGATGGTATACACTGGGATAAAATAAATTATAATTATACAGTCACATAGGTATAGAAATATAGCACAATTTTACATATACAATTACATATAGATGTATATTTAATTATAGATATATGAGAAATAATCATGAAGTTAAACTGGACCTGCCCTGCTGCTAGCTACAAAGCAAGAAACTAAAACTACTAAACATTGTTTATGCTGTGACTGTGCAGAAGATAAAAAAAATATCAGACATTACCAACAAAAACATGAAGGTAAAAACAAGTTTTAAACTTATGTGTTGAGCTTTTTGAGCTGTGCTCTATGCTATGTTGTGAAAAAACAACACATCATTTTTGCTTTTATAACCATGAACTGACTTCTGTTCTATTAGTCATGCCACCACCAATCTGCTCCCACCAAAGGGAATCAATCTGCTCCCACCGAAGGGAACCAAATGCCTGCCACAAAAGGGAACCAAATGGCTGCCACCAAAGGGAACCAATCAACTGCCACCAAAGGGAACCAGTCGGCTGCCACCAAATGGAACCAATTGGCTGCCACCAAAGGGAACCAATCGGCTGCCACCAAAGGGAACCAATCGGCTGCCACCAAAGGGAACCAATCGGCTGCCACCAAAGGGAACCAATCGGCTGCCACCAAAGGGAACCAATCGGCTGCCACCAAAGGGAACCAATCGGCTGCCACCAAGGGGAACCAATCGGCTGCCACCAAAGGGAACCAATCGGCTGCCACCAAAGGGAACCAGTCGGCTGCCACCAAAGGGAACCAACTGGCTGCAACCAAAGGGAACCAGTCGGCTGCAACCAAAGGGAACCAGTCGGCTGCCACCAAAGGGAACTAACTGGCTGCAACCAAAGGGTGCCAAGCTTGACAAAATATGCATATTCATATAATATGCAAATAATTGGATGAGATGTCTTTTCCCACTTTGGGAATGTGGACTTCCAACACATAAGTATTCTTTACTATTTTTCTTTTCTAGAAACACCTTTACCTAGTTAAATCAGGGCTAAACTGAGGGACTCCTATACTCTTGTTCCAGTAACCTCATGCTATTCAGAAGCACACCGCTATCTGATTAAAAAATGCTTTGGATAGGACAGACACCCCACAAACACACCCAAGAGTAATTGCTCATTTTCTGCAACGCTGTGAGTTCTGTGTCGGTGTGATTATCGTGCCCACCCCACCGGTGGCACTGAGACAGCTATTTGAGTGTCGCTCTCTCTCTCCCCCAAGAAGCGTCAGCTCCTTTTCATAGATGATGGGGGAATTAAAACCTTAGGATTCTGTCAATCCGTTAACATTCCAGCCACTGCCGCCTGCTTTTCCCGGCTTTCTGGAATGAGCTTTAAAATACTTATTGGCGAACTGACTTTCTAATAACAGGGCTGTCTCTCTGCAGCAAGCCTACACTATGCTTTTCACACTGTGGCACAAAAAAACACGTTATTTTTAATTATTTCTCACCGTTTAAGTTAACAATTAATAGCACTGTGAATTTAGGACACCAACGCTTAACTTCGGAAATTAGAAGGATTGGAGCTACAATTAAACAATAGCTCCTCTGAAAGGCATTAATTACACGATCCAGTCTGAAAGAATGAATAAATGTATATTAAAGCTGACAGACATGCATTTATTTATTCCAGCTTTTGTGTTTTTTTTTCTTGCTTTACATACTTTGAAAACTTAAAAGGGATTGTATCATCTAAACATTGCTCATACTGCGCACGTAAAGAAAAAGATTGAAAATGATCTATAAAAGCAGCAACCCACGTTAAAAACAAAATATGAAGCCTGAGCCTTGTGATCTTACAAATCATGGATCCTCCCAAAACATCCACATCCTTAGACACTGTATCCAGTTGTAGGTTAATTGATAAGTTAAAGTAGAGGTTACTTGATATATACAGGTTTTGTAAGCGTCGGTAAACATGTCATCCGATATATACTATATCTCTTGTTATATATAAACACTGTTAGAGTTATACATGTTATACATAATTAAACATAAAGAAAGAAAATGATCTTTACATTAAAATGTATTCACTAAAGGTCGAGAACAAGGCGAGGAGGTTGACTTGGGATGAATGACTTTAGAAGTAAACCTCCTGACGCTATGCACTAAAATAAACCAAACCTCACTCTCCCCTCACCATATCTTCTTCTCTCGAACTCTGTTCAGTGAAATACAAAAAGCAATACAAACTTCTACTCCCAAAACAATATACATTCGAAGGGCGTTTAAATTGGGAGGCAAGTTGGAATTTGACGTCCACCCCCTCCCGCAACTCGCCTCCTATTTTTATGGTTGCATAAAAAAATTATTTAAAAAAATTCTCCCCAAATGGCCCACAGAACCGCTAACTCATTTGGGGAGCAGAGGAAAGTAGAACCCCCCACACACAGATACAAAGATGTATAAGAGTTTATATTATTTATAATAGTATCATGAAATCGGGCCACCTTCAACATCTTATAATAACGCGGACAATATTTTAGTCTCTAAGCACCTATTGCATGCATGCAGGTTATATCAGCAGCACATTTATATATCTGGACAGGGGGTATGGAACGCATAGGGGATTTAAATCTCAAATAACCCTAGACAGAGATTTAAGAAGCACTAATTCCACCACAGTTTCTTAAAAAGAACGGCTTGGGCAAAAGTGGGTGTGCTTTAGGGAAAAGGGATGGAGTAAATGCCATACAAGGCAACAATCTCGAGTCAAATACCAAGTCCTTGTAATGGGGTATCCTGACCGTATGGCAGGCTACTGAATTTTCCATATCTAAAAGTGGAGCTTTGCTGTCTCACGGGATAGCAATCAGTCATTGTTTTTACTTTTAAAATGGAGGTAAACCGATAAAAAAATCCACATATAAATTGTTTACAATGGAATCAGTTTTAAAAGGTTTCATAAAAAGAAGAACATATACTCCTTTTATTAAACAACGTAAGAGCGATTACACTGACATTTATTAAACATTCACTGGTACAAACCTAACAGCGACTTGAAAATATGTGATGCATGGCAAACGGAAACATTTATTACTTGCAGCTGTTTAAATCCATAGGAGCACATGGATTACATTATTTGAAACTAAAGATTCAGTGAAGTCTTCTCTAAGGTTCTTTAAAGGACAACTGTTGTGCCATAAGTGACTTTGTCTGAAATAAATGATTAATCCCTATTATATAAGCTGTGCCATTTTTAAAAGAACTAACTTATACAAAATGTGTAATTATTCTACCATGTGGAAGCAACTGCTGCACATGTAATGGCTGCCATCTTGCCTCTTAGCTTGGGTCAGAACTCTGACTCGCAGATGGCATGTGCTTTATAAGATTGATCCCCTTGCCCACTGGCAATCAGTACTAGTGCAACGAGAGACCCTTACATAGAATCAAGAGGGGAAACCTAACCAAGTCCCCACTATTGATAATACTCTATGTCAAAATGAGGGTCACTCTCTGCAGGGGGGGGGGGGGGGGGGGTCAGCTGTGTGAGCTGACTAAGCAAGATGAGCTCCGTCACAGCAGTAGCCAAGTGTAAACAAAAATATAAAAAAAATGTTACTGCATTATTCTCACTTTAAATACATTCAAGCCATATCCATTTCATTTTAAGATGTATTACCTTATTCACTGCTTGTGGGGAGAAGGTAACTTCATTGATGAAGGTAATTAAATCATCAGGACTGAGTCTCTCAAAGTACTTTCTACAGACGTCATATGCATGGGACCATTCTGCGCCAGATTGCGGGGCTTTTTTTAGGAGCTGAGGATCACCATTCCAGAAGAGCTTCTTCATCCAGGTGACATGGATGGCGCTAGCAGACAGCATGGACCCATCCGTGGCAGGGATTCTTGGTGCCAACTTGGATACCGCTAGTACGTTCTGACTGGTAAGCACTGGTTCCAGTGATGTGAGAGGACTAATACTGGCATCAGTCAGCTTTTTGTAATCAAGCCCTAATAACAGAAAAATAAGACACCTTAGGGTCTTTGTGACCTAAGTATTGTTAAGACTGTGAAGGCAGAGAATTATAATGATGAACAAAAACAAAGACCTATTAATTTTGTATCATAATCATATGCATGTAGGGGAAAAATAGTTTTACATGTGACTGTGGTGTTTCCTTTTTATGGCATCAACTGTGGCTTGATATGAAAACAAACTACTTTCACTAGGAAACCACAGACCTCATTTATGTATTTGCTTGCCAGTTTAATGTACAGAGCATTTTTCATCATTTTGTATTCTATGCTGCCACACAATGTTTATGTGAATCAGATTTTATAGTAAAGTATATCTAAAAATGTTGTGGGTACAGTAAATGAGAAAGAAGAAAATTACAGTTAAACACAAACACCGCAGAAATGTTAAAACAACATGGCAAAAAACAGTCCAGTCATGAACGGGTTAAAGAAACTAGGAAAATATTGCGTGCATAAACGACAGGTTGATTATTAACAGTGCTTAATGTAGCATTAAAGTGGCAAATAGGAAGGTGTAAGTTCCAAGTCAGATGTGCCTACCTTTTGCTAACAAATAACCCGGTAACAAGTCTGGGAACCATGTCACTAACACCCTGCTACTGTAATCAGCAGAATGAGAGGCAACACTTCATTTTCACCTACAGAAATAAACTTGCATCTCCATGGAAATATAATAAAAAGGTAGGCCCTTGGTAGCATTGCTGTGCTAGTGACAACAATATCAGGTGCTAAAGTGCCAGCCTGTAATTACTCCTTAAATACCTGGCAGCATAATGCAACTTATACAGGAGGTATGACCAGCTATTACAGGAAATGTGGGGTAGTCAGCAGGAACATTCCACCCCTCTCCATGGCGACTGCTCCACTTGCAGACGTTTGCTCTAGTTGACTTCTGTTTCAATCCTCATTTATTCAAAGCCAATTTGTGACTGTGTTTTGATTCATTGTATTTGTTCAGTAATCGTGTTATTGGATAAAGGTTAAATCCGGCAAAAGAAAATAAAACTGGGAGTTTTTATTTTTCTTTTTATTAATATATTTTGGATACATGCCTTATTTATGTCTCTTGTGCGGGAAAGTCGGCTTCCGATATCATGCAGCAAGGTAAGTTGAACAGTTTTTAGGTATTTCCTTGATTCTAAGTCTTTTCCTTGAACAAGAAGGCGTTTCTTAGAATCGGTAGCACCTCAGACTCGAGGAAATAGGTTATATATATATGTTTCTTTATCTCTCTGTCTGTCTCTGTGTTTCCCTATCTGTATCTCAGCGTGTAACTGTCTCTTTACATGCTTTACATTCCTGTATGTCCTCAGTCAGAATGTGAAATGGGATTGCTGCTAGTGCAATCAGGGCCGGCCTTAGGGGTGTGCAACCTGTGCGAGTGCACAGGGCGCAAAACTCCAGGGGGCGCCCACCCGCCTGCTTAAAAAAAAAAAAGACAGTTAAAAAAAAAAGCCGGTAGAGGCACTGGATGGGGGAGATCAAAAGATCCCCCCCTCACCAGCCCTCTGCTCAGCAAGCTCAGCTGGATCCGGGGAGGGGGCGGAGCTAACCGGCTGAGAGAAAGTGCTGCTCGGCTCCCGATGCTTGCATTAAGCATGGGGAACCTAGCAGCACTTTCTCTTGCTTTCCGTGGCTCCCCGTAAAGCAGATGCTGCACTGCTTTACAGAGTGGGGGCGGAGCTACACCCCTCCCCGGATCCAGCTGAGCTTGCTGAGCAGAGGGCTGGTGAGGGGGATCTTTTGATCTCTCCCATCCAGTGCCTCTACCGGCTTTTTTTTGTTTTAACTTAAGGGAGAGAGACAGAACAGGGGGAAAGGGGAGAGACAGAACAGGGGGAGGGGGAGAGGCAGAACAGGGGGAAAGGGGAGAGAGACAGAACAGGGGGGGAGAGGCAGAACAGGGGGAGGGGGAGAGAGAGAGAGAGACAGAACGGGGGATGGGAGGAGAGAGAGAGAGACAGAGACAAAACAGGGGAGGGGGGGAGAGAGACAGAACAGAGGAAGGGGAGGAGAGAGACAGAGAGAGAGAGAGAGAAAGAGAGAGAGAGAGAGAATAGGTATGGGGGATTTAGAGAGAGACAGACATGGCAAGGAAGAGGAAAGGGACAAACATGGGAGAGACACATACATAGGGGGGTAAAAGAGACGGGGGGACCATGTGGGGGGGGGGGCGCCACGGGGGAAGCCCGCACAGGGCGCCAGAACACCTAAGGCCAGCCCTGAGTGCAATGTGTTGGCAGGAGGCTGCGGAAAGTGCACTATGGGCCTCTAAGTTGTATTTGCTCCTCAGGCCATAAGCCCTTAGCCCTTTGCAAAATGCAGGTAGATGCGGAGCCATGGCTCCTAAACATCTGTGTTGCTGGATCTTTTTTTGATTGCTTTCCATAGAAACCTATGGAAGTATGCCCTCTCTAGCTCCTACATTTTCGTAAGCTGGCTTATAAATTGGTCTATTTGGCTACTAGGATCTACCCACACATGTCAAGCCCTGCATCAAGGTATTAAGCGCATCATGATGAAGAAAGCAAGGCACAGAACAAAATGGCTCAAACTAAAGAAGTGCCAGTTACTAGAAAAAAAGGAGATTAAAAATGAAGTAAAAAACATTAAATGTGATTCTGAAACATGTATGCCAGGGTAAGAATCTAAAGATATTATCAATACGAATCATAAATAATGACCTTTATTCCATTCTCTGTATTTATTGTTGTACAGTTTGGATATGTAAGCCTTCATTAGTTTCATGTATATGGAAAAAGACTCATTGTGTGTAAATGTATGTACGCCAACAGGATTAAAAAGCAAGGTCGTACATCTAATTGGTGGTGAAGCTGTATTACATGGATATACAGTGTAAAGCATTAGGATCTCAAGGTCATTGAAGGCATGCACAATGGTAGCGAACGCATAGGGACAGCCAATCAGGCGCCATGACCTTGGCAATGTAAAAATTGATCCCTGTGCATTTCCTGATATAATGTATTCAAAGCACGAAATGTAAGTTGTACCTGATGCCACGGCCTTTAGCTTCTTCAATAGCTTTACATGGGAATCCGGCTTGATGATGTGCTTCACAAACTGGGAGCAGCCACAGTTTTCGAGGAGGGTGAAATAATACAACAACCTTTGGAGATCCCTGCCTTCAATCGTGGGATAGACATACTTAGTCATGTGTTCATAAAAGGATTCTGGGACCGTTTTTAAGGTGTCAAAGAGACCGAGGTGTTGTGCTCTGTCTTCTATTTCTGACGTAGATAACCTGGAAGTTAAAAGACAATAAACATCATTATCATCACTTGTCCCTAGTGTACTGAATATAAGGGAATAGTAAAGGTATGTGTCACAAACAACATATGTGTCTAGGAGAAGCTGGGGATCCCAGTCATGAGAGTTTCCAATCTACAGGTGGTGCTAATATCCAATTTTCTTGCTAACTTTTAACAATTAGTTAAATAAACCATCATTAGCCTCACTACGTCTGTTTTAAGTTGATAAATAAGACATCAACCTTATTCTTTCTGCTCAGGATCCGCTAACGAGTACAAATACAATACAAGTAATCAGCATTAGGGTTTTAACATTTTTTTACCAAAATAAAAACATTAAAGAGGGAGTAAAGCAAAAAAAATATATATTTTTTTTATATTTATGAAAGGCCATTTCTTCCTGTTTTGTATTTGGAAACACCAGGAGCTGGGAGCCAGAGCTCCTAAAATTAAAATGCTGACTCCTAACTTTTCTTCAGTGTTTTACATAGACCTTTCGGTGCCATTTCCTCTCCTAAAAAATAGCTTGGCAGTCTCCTGCATTGGTTTGTTAAACTCCTAAGAGTTTATGAAGAGGCATGAAGAAGCACCACACGTTATACAACTTTAATTGAGTTTAAATAACAACTATAGCAATAAATTAAGTTCTGTTTAATTGAAAGATGGCTACACAAAAAGTGGCTGCATTCTCAATAAAACAGGTATAAAAAATAACTTTTAATGAATCAATTAAAACACACAATAAGAAGAAAATGTTCAAGTATAAGGCACAATCCAAGCCATAATGAACAGTACAAATATTAAACACATATAAAAAGCCTATAAATAATGAGACACTTAAATTGTGTGTTTTAAACAATTCATTAAAAGTTACTTTGGATACCGGTTTTATTGGGAGTGCAGTAATTTTTTGTATATTTATATTATTTTGGTGGTTTGGGACTGCCTTTTGGTCTGCCCCCACCTTTTTATGTAGCTGTTTTGATTGGTCTCCAGTGTCCTGCCTCATTCTGTGTATTTTACGATGGCATCAATTTTATATAGAAATGCTTTAATGAAAGAATTCAAATAAAGTACCTTATTGAGCCATCTTTATGCCATATAGCTCCACCAGGAGGCAGACATTTTGTTTAGAATCTTTGGTCAGATGGGTCCGATCTTCGTTCATCTGAACCAAGAATCTAAACAACATGTCTTCCCCTGACAAAACCATATGGAGTAAAGAATGCTCAAGGAACTTAATTTGTATTATGTCATCAAAGATATTATAAAACATATATACACCGGAAGCAATATTTCAATTAAACAAAAGGTAATGTTTTGCTACAGTTGTCCTTTAAGCCCGCGCTACTATTCCCATAAGCGATGCTATCCTTAAAAAATGTGGTACTAAGATTTTGAGGACGAGTATTTTGCAATTCATTCATGATTTTCCAAAGAATCAGCTCTTGAATTAATGAAATGTATTTTTTTTTTTTTAAATGATAAAATGTAGCAATATTCATAAAAAGGAATTGGTCGGGGACATCCTTTAGAAACTCCTTTTAATGCTGGATTCAGATACGTTTTTTTTTCTGATTGAATTATTAAGTTTAGTATGTGAGCAATAGAACCATCTTCAGTTTGCTCTTCAGTTAAATTACCTTGTCAGAACGGTCATTCAGAAATCTGCAGAGGAAATGCTAAATATGCAAAGTGCTATAGCAATCTGAGGACTATTTAAATCAATCCTATTCATAAACTTTCATATCAAAACGCTGCAGTTCCCTTACACACCTCACTGCCACAATCTTATATATGGCTATAATGTATCATTTTTAAATCATTTCACGCTTATCAAACACTGTTTACTTAATTATTTTAATGAATGTAGTTACCTAGACAGGATTCAGTAACTTAAAGGGACATTCCAACCTGTTTAACCCTTGCTTCCTACAATGAAAGTAACCCCGAAATGTATCTTAATAGATACACGCGGGTTTACTATCGGCTGTGTCTCACGTGAGAGACACAGCCGTTCCTGTGACTGCTGAATGTGAGGGTCTCTCGCTGTTAGCACAGAGAGAGCTCCTCGTTTTTGCATGGGATCAGCAGGGGGGATCTGGTTACGCTAGCAGCGAGAGACCCTCGCATTCGGTGTGTCTAGCATGTAATGGAAGCATGGCAGCTGTCGGTCAGAGGATAAACTGGCGTGTACTATCAAAAGTACACGCCAGTTCATCCTCACAACAGGAACAACTTACATTAAACTTGTGCTTCTATATTAGAAGCACAAGGGGAAACAAATATATAATGAAAAATGATGACCTATTCACTATGCAGAACTGCATGCAAGTCGTACAATAAGAGAAACATGCTTAAATGTGTCATCACCTGTGGCTTGATATGCAAATTACAAATTGTACTCAAAAAACGAACCCTTTACTAACCCTAAAACTAACCCCTAACCCTAATATTAACCCTTAAAGTAACCCCAACACTAATACCCTAAAACTAACCCCTAACCCTAATACTAACCCTTAAAGTAACCCCTAACACTAATACCCTAAAACTAATCCCTAACCCTAATATTAATCCTAAAAATAACCCCAACACTAATATTAACCCTAAAACTAACCCCTAACCCTAATATTAACCCCAAAAGTAACACCTAACACTAATACCCTAAAACTAACCCCTAACCGTAATACTAACCCCAAAAGTAACCCCTAACACTAATACCCTAAAACTAACCCCTAACCGTAATACTAACCCCAAAAGTAACCCCTAACACTAATACCCTAAAACTAATCCCTAACCCTAATATTAATCCTAAAAATAACCCCAACACTAATACCCTAAAACTAACCCCTAACCCTAATACTAACCCTTAAAGTAACCCCTAACACTAATACCCTAAAACTAACCCCTAACCCTAATACTAACCCCAAAAGTAACCCCTAACACTAATACCCTAAAACTAATCCCTAACCCTAATATTAATCCTAAAAATAACCCCAACACTAATATTAACCCTAAAACTAACCCCTAACCCTAATATTAACCCCAAAAGTAACACCTAACACTAATACCCTAAAACGAACCCCTAACCGTAATACTAACCCCAAAAGTAACCCCTAACACTAATACCCTAAAACTAA
Organism: Pelodytes ibericus; assembly: GCA_036172795.1. Lineage (NCBI taxonomy): Eukaryota > Metazoa > Chordata > Amphibia > Anura > Pelodytidae > Pelodytes > Pelodytes ibericus. The sequence goes on from CM069861.1 coordinate 191,197,290, forward strand.
CCCCTAACCGTAATACTAACCCCAAAAGTAACCCCTAACACTAATACCCTAAAACTAATCCCTAACCCTAATATTAATCCTAAAAATAACCCCAACACTAATACCCTAAAACTAACCCCTAACCCTAATACTAACCCTTAAAGTAACCCCTAACACTAATACCCTAAAACTAACCCCTAACCCTAACCCCAAAAGTAACCCCTAACCCTAATACCCTAAAACTAACCCCTAACCCTAATATTAACCCTAAAACTAACCCCTAACCCTAATATTAACCCCAAAAGTAACCCCTAACACTAATACCCTAAAACTAACCACTAACCGTAATACTAACCCCAAAAGTAACCCCTAACACTAATACCCTAAAACTAATCCCTAACCCTAATATTAATCCTAAAAATAACCCCTAACACTAATACCCTAAAACTAACCCCTAACCCTAATACTAACCCTTAAAGTAACCCCTAACACTAATACCCTAAAACTAACCCCAAACACTAAAATCACAAAAATATCCCCTAACCCTAATGCTGAGCCTAAAAGTAACCTCTCCAGAAAAACATACCATTTATCACACAGCACTTCATTATGTAGGGTGTTTATTATCACCAAAGTGGCGTGGAACCGTATAAATCCTGCCATGTCTTCGTTGAGGCTTGACAAAGTCCCAGCAGGGTTGGAAAGTTGCGACATTATAAAATTATGATAAATCGTTTTTTTTTCTGGAGCTATTATATGGGGCCCGATCTTACACCCAGCACTGTTTGAACAGTGAGAGCTGATAGATCTTATTTGCCTTCATTAAAATTAACCCCTAACACTAAAACTAAAACCCAAAAAATAACCTTAAGTTCAGCACGCCATACCAGAACAATCCCATTCCGGAGATAGAGAAGGAGCCACAACGCAGTCTTCACTGGATCATGTGACTAACAATTTAATGATGTTCTATTGACAGGCCATGAATACTCTGCGTATCACTGATAATGGGGGGCTTTGTAAATAAACAAGATACAAATGTACAGCTTGTCAAATTGGATGAATATAATAAGGTCACTTTTTGAGGTAGCCTTTAAAGGACAACTATAGTGTGATGTTTTTATTACTAGATAACATGGTTGGCATATATGTTTTAAAAGCGTTATCTTACCACTATGGTTGACAAATTGTTTGGGTTAAAAATACTGATTTTGCTTTTCCACCTAAAGTGTCTATAATGGGGTGTCAGTAAACTAGCATGGTGGTAATCATACATGCAGGCCCCTTTCCCTCCACTGGAGCACAGTCTGCATTGGGAAGGGAGCAGCCATTTTTACTCACCCCTTTTCCAGAATGACATCACAGTGTATGACTAAAAATGTTTTATAGAATTTCTGTCCGGTACTTGGAATATTTGGTTTGTGAATCACACTTGAGGTTAACTATCCTGTACCTTTAACTACTCTTTTATGGACAATGCTTTGTTCCCTTAATTGTTGCTTTAGCAGTTATATTAAATACTGTATTTTACATATGTCACTTTGAAACACGACTCATGTACATTGTATGCCATATTTTAGTTATAAAAAAAAAAGCTCTCGAAAGTGACATGCCCCAATATAAAATGTCAGCCCCAATATAAAATGTCAGCACAAACCAAAGCACATGTTATTCATTCAGAGAGTTCAAGTGGACCAGATACAGGAGAATTACATATTTACAGCTGTCATTTGCACAGTAGCATTTACCCCTTTCTGAGGTACAAAATACATAATGAATGTAATTTGTCAGAAAAAATAGCATCTTGGCTTTTTAAAGAAACATCCAAAATGCCAATTTCCATGTGTTGTTTGCTGTAAGGGTTGCTTGTATGGGGCTTGCATTTATTTTTAAGGGACAATAATGTTATTTGCAAAGAATACATTTTTTGAAATCACGTTTAATTGAAGAACCTGACAGGCAGCTTTTACTATCCACTTTTATTTTTTAAAAGCCTCTTGTATCAGAAAACTGTAGTATAGTATTAAAATAAATAATGAAATCATATACAACTTGAAAAATAATAAGTCATAATACCCCACATTAGAATGTTGCATGGTAGTTGCCACATGTCAATATGTTAAATTCTCTTGTCAATATGTAGATACTACGGTTAAGTTCACAGAGGAGGAGGAGGAGAGTTGTATGGCCAGAAACGTTAGGATAGATCAAGGTCAAGTTATGGAGAACCTTTGGGTCAGGAAGGATTAGGATAAGAGTGAGACATAAGGGTTAGTTAGGGAGGTAGAAGGATCTCTCATCTGGTCAGTAGACACAGATGCCAGTATTGCCGATCCAAATGTCAATGCAATAACAGATTTCTTTTAGACACGCACCATTATGCTGATTCAATGTAATGTCTATACAACATTATGAACACAAGGCAATCATTTCACAATGTTTCAATTAGAAATGAAATGTGTTAATCATTTTTTTTTTTTAAATTTATTCAGCGTTTTTTCTAAAAGCTTTAGTTATCTTATTCTTCTAACTAAAGCGACTTTGGCAGTTCACATTCTGTGTCCTCTAGCAATTCAAATTGTGCTTTTTCATCCGCCTGCTCGGTAGAATGTACAGAGCTAACTCAAGGTGCGACACGCAAGTGACTCAGGGTGCGACAAGCGAGAGACTGACAGCAAGAACTTATACAAATGGTGATGTAATTCCAAGATGGCCACCTCTGAACTGAAAAATCCAATTGGGAAATACAGCTATATTTACAATAGCTTAGTTACATGAATATATGTCAAAGCTGCCCTACGAAATCCAACAAAGTAAAGTACTTGGACGTTTATCTTCATTTGCAAAGACATGAGACAGTTAGTATAAGGTGTGCATGCCCCCTTTAAGACATCCAATTGTGTCACTAGGTAGATTATCCTTTTATGACATCTGATTAGGTCAGTTAGTACATTGTCCCTTTAAGACATCTGATTATGTCAGCTAGTACACTGTCCCTTTAAGACATCTGATTAGGTAAGTTAGTACATTGTCCCTTAACACATCTGATTATGTCAGCTAGTACACTGTCCCTTTAAGACATCTGATTATGTCAGCTAGTACACTGTCCCTTTAAGACATCTGATTATGTCAGCTAGTACACTGTCCCTTTAAGACATCTGATTATGTCATCTAGTACACTGTCCCTTTAAGACATCGGATTAGGTAAGTTAGTACATTGTCCATTAACACATATGATTATGTCAGCTAGTACACTGTCCCTTTAAGACATCTGATTATGTCAGCTAGTACACTGTCCCTTTAAGACATCTGATTCTGTCAGCTAGTACACTGTCCCTTTACGACATCTGATTATGTCATCTAGTACACTGTCCCTTTACGACATCTGATTATGTCATCTAGTACACTGTCCCTTTAAGACATCTGATTATGTCAGCTAGTACACTGTCCCTTTAAGACATCTGATTATGTCCATGTGCGTTCCCGCAGGTTAACCCCAACTATTCTCCAGTAGGATGGGTGCTTGGAATACATGGCATAATAATGATGCTGGGCTCTTCTCTGGAGAACAATACAAATTAGTTAATGCATTGTTAATACAATGAAGAAGGACTGGCCTGGTTAAGAATAAACATCTGTTGAAAGCAAAACAACAGATGCCAAAATGAAACAAACCTCCTGACAGGTCTGGTTTGAATGCTTCACGTCCTTTACAGCTGAAGTGAAAAGGAATAAGCTCAGGGCAGCTCATAAGTTAAGGAAGCAAAAGAGCTTTGAGTTAGAAAAAAATATATAAAAAAATGAGAAGACAAACAAACAGGAAGAAAGGAGAGAATGAAAAACACTAATGGTAGATGAGGCAAGTTGGAAATTATTTATAGGCAGCTCAAAAGGCTTACGCTAATAAAGGAAAAGAGGCATGTAATGGTGACTGGGAGCTATGGTGACACAAGGGGAGAACATTAATTAAAACAGAAATGGAACTACTGCTCTGGGACCCATTAAAAGGGAGGGGGAATCAGGGATATGGGGGAACGATAGGTCTCCTTATTGGGCTGCAAGATAGCAACAATATGGGCCTTCCCGCAGCATATGATTGCCAATAGACGGCGCAGGAATAGTATAGTCACAGCATAGGCAGGTGCAGACACAAGTGGCTAGAGACTATTATTATTTCAAGGAAAAAGTATAGAAATGTCCAGACTGAAGGATAAATGGTCTGGAGGTATAAAGGAGTGGTAGACGGCTTGTTGAGGATTGAGGAGAAGGGTGGGGAAATATAGGTTGTAACAGTGTCACAGCTCTCATCATGGTTTGATTATAAACCCTCTCCTTTGACAGTCAGCGACGGATAACCCGGGAACATTCCAATAAAACTTGGGGATACAGTAATAGTTCTTTCATCAGATTCTCAAACACCAATAGATCAACCTGTGTCCACATCTGGTGAAGCAGATTCAGATTTATTTTGTGGACATCACCAGACACCACATCTCAAGGCAACAAGTGCATTATGGGATAGCAGCTGATGCATTATGGGTGTGCATTTATACAAACACAACCTATTCACTAGCAGAGTAGAAGTAGTTTGTATTTGTATGCAACAGACATACACTCTATGGACCAAAGTATTGGTTCACCTGACCACTACACCAACGGGGACTTTTATGACATTGCTGTCTAAATACATAGACATTAATATGTAGTTGGCCCCTCCTTTGCAGATAGAACAGTTTCCACTCTTCTGAGGAGGCATTACACAAGATTTCTAAGTGTTTCTGTGGGAATTTGTGCCCATTTATCCAGTAGAGCATTTGTGAGGTCAGACTCGCGATCTCGGATCCATTTCATCCCAAAAGTGTTCATTGGGGTTGAGGTAAGAGCTCTGTATGGGCCCGTCAAGTTCTTGACACCAAACTTATACAGCCATGTCTTTATGGGCCTTGCTTTGTCCACATGGGCACAGTTATTAAGTTGGAGTCATAGCATCGCCCCAAAATGTCTTGGTATACTGAAACATTAAGTGGTATCTTCACTGGAAGTAAGGGGCCTATCCCAACCCCTGAAAAACATCCCCATACTGTTATCCCTCCTCCACCAAACATCACAGTTGGAAAAAGTAGTCATGCAGCCAATGATCTCCTGGCATCAGTCAAACCCAGACTCGGCCATCAGACTGCCAAACAGTGAAGCATCCACAGAGCATGTTTCCACTGCTCCAGACTCCAGTGGCGCCATGCTTTACACCACTCGATTAGATGCCTGACATTGTACTTGGTGATGTGAGGCATGTGAGGCTTGCATGCAGCTGCTCAGCCATGGAAGCCCATTCCATGAAGCTCCCGTCACACAGTTTTTGTGCTGATATTAATGTCAGTGGAAGTTTTGGAATCTTTAGCTATGGAATCAGCAGAGTATTGGCGACTTTAATGCATTATGTGTCTCAGCACTGTGACCCTACTCTATGACTTTACGTGGTCTTTTGCTTCGTGGTCGAGTTACTGTTGTGCCTAAAAGTTTCCACTTTCCAATACTTTCACTTACAGCTGACTGTGGAATATCCAGCAGGGATGACATTTCACAAACTAACTTATTGCACAGGTGGCCTCCTATCACAGTGCCACACTTGAATTCACTGAGCTCTTCAGAATGACCCATATATTCACAAATGTTTGTAAGCGCAGTCTGCATGGCTAGGTGCTGGATTTTATACACCCGTGGCAATGTATCTGATTGAAACACCTGAATTCAGTAATTAAGAGGTGTGTCCCAATACTTGTGTCCATATAGTGCAGATCTAGAAACAGAAAATGTCAGGCAAAAACATAATTTCATTTATATAATTGTTAACATAGAGCGTGATTTCCTTAGTTGAGTTGTTTTTTTTAAAATGTGCTACTATCTATAAAGAATAAGATAAATAATATTTTGCAATAGATAAAATCACTGCACATTCAGCCTCTGTCTGCTTCAAAGTGATCTCAGTGGTCACATGTAGCACACATGATGGGACTGCAGAAAGGGATTTCACAGTACCAGGGGAAAAAAACGGTAGAGGAGCAGGAAAGTATGACAGCTATGAATGTCCGTGGGTAAACAGTGCTGCTGTGGACGCGGACGGTAGCCAAGTCCTGCTCTGGTAACATACGTCTTGCAAGAGGCAAAATAAAGTCTGGCTGTCAATCTGTGTGAATCCAAGTTCACTATAAAACCTTTGGACATGGAAATCAACCACCTAGAACAATTAAATAAGACGCCGTAACACATTGTTTAGCACTATGATTAAACGCAAATCTGCTTAGTGGAGGTCACAAAACAAGCCAAGAAATTCCACGTTTAATGACAATCTAAAGATACACGGTCACTTTTTTTTTTCAGGTAGATCTCCGCCGTGAGCAAGAAACACAACAAGAAAATGTATACCGCTTCATATTGCTAACAATTGTTGAGGATTTCTTTTTTTAGACCCCCAACTATTTTAAACTTTAAAAGTTTAGACAAACATGTTGCTTTAATTGAATGAACAGCTTTCAAATTAGCAAAATACCTTGAATCTTCTATGACATACCATTGCTAAGATATTAACGTTTTAATGAAGCATTTTCTTCTACTTGTAAGGCTATGTTTGACAGATCTGACAGCGGCGCTAGGTAAAGAGAATGTAGATCAACAGTGTTGTGCTCCCGGTGACTTATATTTGACAACAAATTCACAAACCTGGACTTCTAGTCGACACCCATCTTGACAAGTTGCAACCCAATGTTCTGCTAAGAAGTCTTCATTTTACTGTTGACATTGTTTTTAGGCAGCTTATATTTTATGCCACCAAAAGACTCCTACAATTCTTTTTATGTGATCACAGTCTCTTTTTTTCCATAATTATTCCTATTTTTTTTTTGGTTCTGTTCATTATCAGCATGTTGTTTTTTTGCTGAACAGAGTAATATTATCTACTGCACGTCTATCCCCTGCTAATTTGGTTCTATACCCCACTTAGGGGACACCTATCCTTTTTTCTCACATGCGTTTAACCTAGTTGAAATAAGGATATGTCTTATACGTTCCATATATACCTGTCGTCATAGATTTAAGCTATATTTGTTTCTTGTAATTTTTCAAAACACCAATATGTGGTGGCACATGCATAGATAAATATATGGCACATACATGGTATGATACTCTGTATGTATATACCAAATAAAAAGAAATGAAAAATCCCAAAACATTTATATATATATATGGAAAAAAAACACCTATAAATTATAATGCTGTGTGATCATGAGCCTATACACCTTACATAGGAAATATACTCATGTTTATACGAGCAATCAAATGCTCCGACCTATCCGCCAAGTCGTCTTACAGAGAAATCTATATATAGCACCGAGAAACATCTCCAATTAATCTTAGAGCTAAGAAGTTACTGCTTATAATAGGGTTTACATTCTATACATGTATGGTATTGCGTGCCCCTAAATGTGTATTACCTTTGTCTTAAATATTTAGAAACATACTAAACTGGAGCAATCGCCATGGAAAACCTGGTTATTCCCATTTAGAACTTTGCACCAAAATTATTTGTTTATGTTTTTTGTCTCTAAATAATTCTTCTTTCACTGTATCTTGATTCATTAAATGGGGGCAGTAATGTGAGGAACATAATGTGTGTGAAGACGGCATAAAAGCATAAAGGATCCAGGTGAGTTACTTACCCGCTGTCGGAGAATAAATATTCAAGATGTGTCATGTAAACTTCCCAAAGTGGAAGTTCGTATCGCTGAGCCAGGGAAAGGGAGATCTTGTACACGTTTTCTTCAAGTGTTCTTCATGGGAAAACAGAATAAATAAGAATTAACCATGGTGACAGTGTGAAACATTGCGTTAAGTAGACAGGACTTTTTTTTTCATTACAGAAGTGGGGGGGTTTTGTTGGCTGTAAATGCAACAATCACCTTATCTTAGATGGAAAAAGAGGTATTTGGTTACATTGAATGGATACATTAAACACATTAAATGGTTACATTATTACAATAAAATACAGATATTTTTGGGCACTTGCTTGATTTGGCTGGAGACTGAGTTTGGGAGAAAGGTGCCAGCCATCTAAATTTTGAGTTGAGGGGTGAGCGTTGGAGTGTAACCCCACCCACTCCTGACTCCTCCCACTTGTGTGGTGCCGAGCATCTAGGGCAGTACCATATGTACCTTACAGAGGTCACCGCTATCCTGCAGGGTGCATTTTTTTTTTAATAAACGTGAACTATGGAAATGTGGAATCTGGTGACCTTCCAGTAGAGTTCCGGCAAGCTGCCCCATTGCAATAGCTAGTTTGAGCAAATGATATGCTTGAAGTGTGGCAAGATGTATAGTCTGTGGATTTCAAAATATAACCATGCACGATCAATCACTACTCCGTTCTGTGATGTTGCAATCATCTATTTTAAAAGACATGCTTGATTGAAGTATATACTTGCTTTTCTAAAGCACATATCACTGTATGAACTCTTTTCAGATAAAAGCAGAGCCATCTTTAAAGTTAATGGGAATCAGGAAAATCATCTACATGTGTCACCTCCCAAATCACCCCGCCCCCCATACACTATCCAGATTGTTTTTCTGGTTGGTTTGACATGAAACATCATAATGTTACATTTACACTATAAGCGATATCAGTAGGACATTCCATTTACACTATAAGCGATATCAGTAGGACATTCCATTTACACTATAAGCGGTATCAGTAGGACATTCCATTTACACTATAAGCGATATCAGTAGGACATTCCATTTACACTATAAGCTGTATCAGGAGAACATTCCATTTACACTATAAACGGTATCAGTAGACATTCCATTTACACTATAAGCAGTCTCAGTCTGACATTCCATTTACACTATAAACGGTATCAGTAACACATTCCATTAACAGTATAAGCGGTCTCAGTATGACATTCCATTTACACTATAAGCGGTATCAGTATGACATTCCATTTACACTATAAGCGATATCAGTAGGACATTCCATTTACACTATAAGCGGTATCAGCAGGACATTCCATTTACACTATAAGCGGTATCAGCAGGACATTCCATTTTCACTATAAGCGGTATCAGTATGACATTCCATTTACACTATAAGGGGTCTCAGGAGAACATTCCATTTACATTATAAGCGGTATCAGTAGGACATTCCATTTACACTATAAGCGGTATCAGTATGACATTCCATTTACATTATAAGCGGTATCAGTAGGACATTCCATTTACACTATAAGCGGTATCAGTATGACATTCCATTTACACTATAAGCGGTATCAGGAGGACATTCCATTTACACTATAAGCGGTATCAGCAGGACATTCCATTTACACTATAAGCGGTATCAGCAGGACATTCCATTTACACTATAAGCGGTATCAGTAGGACATTCCATTTACACTATAAGCGGTATCAGTAGGACATTCCATTTACACTATAAGCGGTATCAGTAGGACATTCCATTTACACTATAAGCGGTATCAGTAGGACATTCCATTTACACTATAAGCGATATCAGTATGACATTCCATTTACACTATAAGGGGTCTCAGGAGAACATTCCATTTACATTATAAGCGGTATCAGTATGACATTCCATTTACACTATAAGGGGTCTCAGGAGAACATTCCATTTACATTATAAGCGGTATCAGTATGACATTCCATTTACACTATAAGGGGTCTCAGGAGAACATTCCATTTACACTATAAGCGGTATCAGTATGACATTCCATTTACACTATAAGGGGTCTCAGGAGAACATTCCATTTACATTATAAGCGGTATCAGTAGGACATTCCATTTACACTATAAGCGGTATCAGCAGGACATTCCATTTACACTATAAGCGGTATCAGGAGGACATTCCATTTACACTATAAGCGATATCAGTATGACATTCCATTTACACTATAAGCGATATCAGGAGGACATTCCATTTACATTATAAGCGGTATCAGCAGGACATTCCATTTACACTATAAGCGATATCAGTAGGACATTCCATTTACATTATAAGCGGTATCAGCAGGACATTCCATTTACACTATAAGCGATATCAGTAGGACATTCCATTTACACTATAAGGGGTCTCAGGAGAACATTCCATTTACATTATAAGCGATATCAGCAGGACATTCCATTTACACTATAAGCGGTATCAGTATGACATTCCATTTACACTATAAGGGGTCTCAGGAGAACATTCCATTTACATTATAAGCGGTATCAGTAGGACATTCCATTTACACTATAAGCGGTATCAGGAGGACATTCCATTTACACTATAAGCGGTATCAGTAGGACATTCCATTTACACTATAAGCGGTATCAGTAGGACATTCCATTTACACTATAAGCGGTATCAGGAGAACATTTTATTTACACTATAAGCGGTATCCGTAGGACATTCCATTTACACTATAAGCGGTATCAGTATGACATTCCATTTACACTATAAGCGGTATCAGGAGGACATTCCATTTACACTATAAGCGGTATCAGGAGGACATTCCATTTACACTATAAGCGGTATCCGTAGGACATTCCATTTACACTATAAGCGGTATCAGTAGGACATTCCATTTACACTATAAGCGGTATCAGGAGGACATTCCATTTACACTATAAGCGATATCAGTAGGACATTCCATTTACACTATAAGCGGTATCAGGAGGACATTCCATTTACACTATAAGCGATATCAGTAGGACATTCCATTTACACTATAAGCGGTATCAGGAGAACATTTTATTTACACTATAAGCGGTATCCGTAGGACATTCCATTTACACTATAAGCGGTATCAGTAGGACATTCCATTTACACTATAAGCGGTATCAGTAGGACAATACATTTACACTATAAGCGGTATCCGTATGGTTGCCCATTGTCCACACAGAGTATAACTTATAATGCTTCCTACACTATAAGCGGTATCCATGGGGTTGTGCATTGTCCACACAGAGTATAACTAATAATGCTTCCTACACTATAAGTGGTATCTGTAGGGTTGTGCATTGTCCACACAGAGATTAATTTATAATGCTTCCTACACTATAAGCGGTATCCATGGGGTTGTGCATTGTCCACACAGAGTATAACTAATAATGCTTCCTACACTATAAGTGGTATCTGTAGGGTTGTGCATTGTCCACACAGAGATTAATTTATAATGCTTCCTACACTATAAGCGGTATCCATAGGGTTGTCCATTGTCCACACAGAGTATAACTTATAATGCTTCCTACACTATAAGCGGTATCCATAGGGTTGTGCATTGTCCACACAGAGTATAACTAATAATGCTTCCTACACTATAAGTGGTATCTGTAGGGTTGTGCATTGTCCACACAGAGATTAATTTATAATGCTTCCTACACTATAAGCGGTATCCATGGTGTTGTGCATTGTCCACACAGAGTATAACTAATAATGCTTCCTACACTATAAGTGGTATCTGTAGGGTTGTGCATTGTCCACACAGAGATTAATTTACAATGCTTCCTACACTATAAGCGGTATCCGTAAGGTTGCCCATTGTCCACACAGTGTATAATTTATAATGCTTCCTACACTATAAGCGGTATCCGTAAGGTTGCCCATTGTCCACACAGAGTATAACTTATAATGCTTCCTACACTATAAGCGGTATCCATGGGGTTGTCCATTGTCCACACAGAGTATAACTTATAATGCTTCCTACACTATAAGCGGTATCCATAGGGTTGTGCATTGTCCACACAGAGTATAACTTATAATGCTTCCTACACTATAAGCGGTATCCATGGGGTTGTCCATTGTCCACACAGAGTATAACTTATAATGCTTCCTACACTATAAGCGGTATCCATAGGGTTGTGCATTGTCCACACAGAGTATAACTAATAATGCTTCCTAGGTCATAAGTGCCATCCAAACCTTCAAATATGTTGCACAAAACCCAGTGTCTTTCAAACTGCATCCTCTCTCTCACACAGAATGTGCCCCCAATGGCCAATTCCCATAACAACATACCTCATAATACATACTTGACAACTTTCTTAACAAAAAGGGGGCACAGCCTGAAGGGGCATAGTCCCAGATGTCTGGAGTTCATTTTCCAGCTTTTAGGCTGTATACAATAGCCAGAGATATACAGAGTTTAGGCTGTGTACAACTGTCACATACATAGTCTTTAGGCTGTGTACAATAGCAAGACATATACAGAGTTTAGGCTGTGTACAACTGTCACATACATAGTGTTTAGTCTGTGTACAACTGTCACATACATAGTGTTTAGTCTATGTACAACTTGCAGGCATACATAGTGTTTAGTCTGTGTACAACTGTCACATACATAGTGTTTAGTCTGTGTACAACTTGCAGTCATACATCGTGTTTAGTCTGTGTACAACTTGCAGCCATACATAGTGTTTAGTCTGTGTGCAACTTGCAGGCATACAAGTGTTTAGTCTGTGTACAACTTGCAGGCATACATAGGGTTTAGTCTGTGTAAAAACTTGCAGGCATACATAGTGTTTAGTCTGTGTACAACTTGCAGGCATACATAGTGTTTAGTCTGTGTACAACTTGCTGTCATACATAGTGTTTAGTTTGTGTACAACTTGCAGTCAACTTGCAGGCATACATAGTGTTTAGTCTGTGTACAACTTGCAGGCATACATAGTGTTTAGTCTGTGTACAACTTGCAGGCATACATAGTGTTTAGTCTGTGTACAACTTGCTGTCATACATAGTGTTTAGTTTGTGTACAACTTGCAGTCAACTTGCAGGCATACATAGTGTTTAGTCTGTGTACAACTTGCTGTCATACATAGTGTTTAGTTTGTGTACAACTTGCAGTCAACTTGCAGGCATACATAGTGTTTAGCCTGTGTACAACTTGCAGGCATACATAGTGTTTAGTCTGTGTACAACTTGCAGTCGTACATAGTGTTTAGTCTGTGTACAACTTGCAGTCATACATCGTGTTTAGTCTGTGTAAAACTTGCAGGCATACATAGTGTTTAGTCTGTGTACAACTTGCAGACATACATAGTGTTTAGTCTGTGTGCAACTTGCAGGCATACATAGTGTTTAGTCTGTGTACAACTTGCAGGCATACATAGTGTTTAGTCTGTGTACAACTTGCAGGCATACATAGTGTTTAGTCTGTGTACAACTTGCTGTCATACATAGTGTTTAGTTTGTGTACAACTTGCAGTCAACTTGCAGGCATACATAGTGTTTAGTCTGTGTACAACTTGCAGGCATACATAGTGTTTAGTCTGTGTACAACTTGCAGGCATACATAGTGTTTAGTCTGTGTACAACTTGCAGGCATACATAGTGTTTAGTCTGTGTACAACTTGCAGGCATACATAGCGTTTAGTCTGTGTACAACTTGCTGTCATACATAGTGTTTAGTTTGTGTACAACTTGCAGTCAACTTGCAGGCATACATAGTGTTTAGTCTGTGTACAACTTGCAGGCATACATAGTGTTTAGTCTGTGTACAACTTGCAGTCGTACATAGTGTTTAGTCTGTGTACAACTTGCAGTCATACATCGTGTTTAGTCTGTGTAAAACTTGCAGACGTACACTTAGCGTTTAGTCTGTGTACAACTTGCAGACATACATCATGTTTAGTCTGTGTACAACTTGCAGCCATACATAGTGTTTAGTCTGTGTACAACTTGCAGGCATACATAGTGTTTAGTCTGTGTACAACTTGCAGACATACATAGTGTTTAGTCTGTGTACAACTTGCAGGCATACATCGTGTTTAGTCTGTGTACAACTTGCAGTCATACATCATGTTTAGTCTGTGTACAACTTGCAGCCATACATAGTGTTTAGTCTGTGTACAACTTGCAGGCATACATAGTGTTTAGTCTGTGTACAACTTGCTGACATACATAGTGTTTAGTCTGTGTACAACTTGCAGGCATACATAGTGTTTAGTCTGTGTACAACTTGCAGGCATACATAGTGTTTAGTCTGTGTACAACTTGCAGGCATACATAGTGTTTAGTCTGGGTACAACTTGCAGGCATACATAGTGTTTAGTCTGTGTACAACTTGCAGACATACATAGTGTTTAGTCTGTGTACAACTTGCAGGCATACATAGTGTTTAGTCTGTGTACAACTTTCAGTCAACTTGCAGGCATACATAGTGTTTAGTCTGTGTACAACTTGCAGGCATACATAGTGTTTAGTCTGTGTACAACTTGCAGGCATACACAGTGTTTAGTCTGTGTACAACTTGCAGTCATACATCGTGTTTAGTCTGTGTACAACTTGCAGCCATACATAGTGTTTAGTCTGTGTACAACTTGCAGCCATACATAGTGTTTAGTCTGTGTGCAACTTGCAGGCATACAAGTGTTTAGTCTGTGTACAACTTGCAGGCATACATAGTGTTTAGTCTGTGTACAACTTGCAGGCATACATAGTGTTTAGTCTGTGTACAACTTGCAGGCATACATAGTGTTTAGTCTGTGTACAACTTGCTGTCATACATAGTGTTTAGTTTGTGTACAACTTGCAGTCAACTTGCAGGCATACATAGTGTTTAGTCTGTGTACAACTTGCAGTCATACATCGTGTTTAGTCTGTGTACAACTTGCAGGCATACATAGTGTTTAGGATGTACAAATTGCAGGCATACATAGTGTTTAGTCTGTGTACAACTTGCAGACATACATAGTGTTTAGTCTGTGTACAACTTGCAGACATACATAGTGTTTAGTCTGTGTACAACTTGCAGTCATACATAGTGTTAAGTCTGTGTACAACTTGCAGTCATACATAGTGTTAAGTCTGTGTACAACTTGCAGACATACATAGTGTTTAGTCTGTGTACAACTTGCAGGCATACATAGTGTTTAGTCTGTGTACAACTTGCAGGCATACATAGTGTTTAGTCTGTGTACAACTTGCAGGCATACATAGTGTTTGGTCTGTGTACAACTTGCAGTCATACATAGTTTTTAGGCCGTGTACACAAATGTGATAAGCTATTAACAGCCACACAAAGCTTTGCAGATCAACGTGTCGTGTCCTTGTTAGCAGCCAAAGTTTTAAACATGTCACTTTCCCCTGGCAGTAATATATGGAGAGCATTCAAACTCTGCAACCTCAATAAAAGCTGCAGTGATCCAACACTCGCTCCAACTCACTGAAAAAAGCTACAACTGATCAGTAAAAATGGTTTCTATTTTGCCCTCAGAGAAATTGTGTGGGAGAAAAAAAACGTTCATATAACAAGCAAGCCATTTCCAAGAAAACAAAGAGTCACAACAACACATAAACATTAGGAACTAATGGCTTGAAAACACTGGCATTTAAACCTTTATACTTAAAAAAAAAAAAGACAATGGAAACCATCTATCTATACATATATATCTAGATATATAAAATACCATACACAAACATAAAAAAAGTTGTGTCTATCACTCACTCTCTCTTTATATACATATATATATTATATATATACACACACACACATATAATACAATATCTCCATACACACAGATATATATATATATATATATATATATATATATATATATATATATATATATATATATATATATATCTCCCAACATGTCAAATGGTCAAAGACAAAGAGGGACACTTATTTTTGTGGGAGTGGCTGAAGGTGAGGCTAGTGGCAGAGCATTTTCAGTGACATTATAAGCAATTTGTAACTATGTATGTAAATTGATGCATAATTTGGAATGCAAATATTGTATTTTATTTTCACAAATGAATATAAAAACACATTTACTATAGTTTAACCCCCTTTTTTAGGGGTTTTATTGCTCTGGAGCCCAGTGGTGTATCTTGGTTTTGTGCTGCCCTAGGCAGACAAAATTTGGGCACCCCCCACCACCACCACCTATGTTGCACATCCACAACATGACCCATAACCCACGTTGCACACCCAGGACAAGCCCCATCACCCACATTAAATGCCCCATCACCCCATTACATGCCTCCATAACATGTCCCCATCACATGCCCTGTGGGCCCTGGGCAAAGTGTGATATTTACTTTTATATGTGCATGTGTGAGTTTATACATGACCCCCATAATGTGTGTGTGTTTGTGTGTAAAATATTACTTTATTATGAGAGTGTGTGATTTTATAGTACATGAAACAAGAACTGTCAACACAATGGGAGCATTTAATAATTTTAAATGAAGCTCCTGAGAGAAGTTAAGTAAATGTTATCTTACAGTACTGGCTAATAATTTCATTTGTAACATTACAACTTCTCTGTGCAGATATAGCTTTGGAAAAAATGAGAGGCTTTTAAAGATCGGAACTTGCTTGTGTTCACTTTACCAGTCTATAGTGCTGAATACAATAGGAAACCCTATACACAGAGTAACGGCCACACACTGCAATAGCCTAGAGTTGCCACCTTTTCTTCCAAAAAATACCGGCCTTGGCACTGCCTCCATACACTTAACATTGGGGTCAAGCCAAGATTTTACCGGCCTGCCGGTAAAATACCGGCCAGGTGGCAACCCT
Source organism: Pelodytes ibericus (assembly GCA_036172795.1). Taxonomy (NCBI): domain Eukaryota; kingdom Metazoa; phylum Chordata; class Amphibia; order Anura; family Pelodytidae; genus Pelodytes; species Pelodytes ibericus. The sequence continues at coordinate 191,213,834 of CM069861.1, forward strand.
ACAATAGCCACACACATTAGATCAGTTAAAGTTTGGATGAGGAAGCGGATAGCGGATAGGTAAGAGATCCGATGGGGGTTCATTGTCCCAAGGTACTGGGCCACCCATAATCTTGTCTTTAGCCTAGGATGTGATAAGGGGCTCCGGCCCCTACAGTGTCGGAGATTTTATTTTTATTAGATTGTGTAAAAGGAAACAGATCTGCATTCTCAGATTTTTCCTCACCCCTCCCTGTCTCCTAAAAACGATAATTTTTTTTTTTTTTTTAAAGTAATAGATATATTTCTGTCGCTATAGCAACAGTCCCACATCTCTATCCAAGTCCTTATTAGATGTCATGGAGTTTAGAGGGCCCAGTGAAACTATTTTAAATGTAAAACAACATAATTTTCTATTACACCTTCCAGACAAGTTAGCAGATATCCCCAGTATGCCATGCTCACACCACTGGAAAGGGACATGCAAACAGCATCACTTCATGGATTCTATTAGTATATATTCACATGTTCAAGCTAAGACACGGACATGTAGCCAATGGATCAGCACAGCTTAGAGGAATAGGGCTTTGACAGAGCTAGTAGTCAGGCATTATCAATGGGTGAATGGTGATTGGCTTAACAGGGCGGCCATTTTAAAATTGTAGTCCGTTTAGTTGTCTCACCATCCCTCCCCTTTTTGTTGGGAATGTTTTAGTTTTGTTCTCCATTTGAGTCACAGCGGCGAGGGGCTGGATAGGTAAATGGGGGAGGGGGTGTCCAGTGGGTTATGATCAGGCATTGGACTAATTGGGTGTTCTAAAAGTTGGTTTGGTAGGTTTTCAAGCTGGCTTATAGCTCCAAACCTGGGAGGTGTAGTATCTCGGTATACCCCTACATTGGTTTGTTACAGGGGTTTATGACAATGATTTTTTTATATTAATATATCATTTTTATTTTATTAAAGCTGTTGAGCATAATTTTACCAAAAATAAATTGTGTCCATGTGTTATGTATTTTTTAAAATTATTATTATGCCGTAAAGAGACGAGTATGTTCCTGTCAAGGGCTACAAGTAAAAGACAGACGGGGCATAGACAGCTTGTCCAACATCAAGGTACATCAGCAAGTCCTACCACTATCCCTGGCTACATAATAACGACGACTAAACTCAAAACAATAAACATAGACACCGAGACAAAGGACATACCAGTAGCAGGGCAGACTAAGAATTTAATCCTCAGTATGCACATACTCTACCCAGAATCCCTTGCAGAGTTAAATACTGCCTATTCATGAGCGAGTTTTCTGGCACATAATCTGTGTCCTGGGCTATGTTCGATGCTTGTATGCTTCATGGGATCCATGGAAAATGTCATCAACAAGGAAAAAAATAAAGGTGATTGTTGAACTTTATTTAACTATTCCTACCCACCAAATCACTTGCAAGACAATATATATGGGATTTTTTTCCCCTGCAGCTGACAAAATCACCATTTAGAGACCTCGGTGTAGGAAAGGCCAGCGTCTCTAACTTTCCTGGCATACGATATGAAGATAATTCATCCGTGTATAACAAGTGGATGCCACCTGAAGACAGTATGTCTGCCTGCCTATCGTGTCTCGTCTCGTCTTGTCAGCTATACAAGCAAATAGATGCCCCAGTCTGGGTTTGAATGACAAGAACTCATCTCAATGTCCTTTAAAACACCCTACTGGGCTCCGCGCCCATTCCTTCAGTGATGACATTTAATGAAAGTTGTCTATCTAGCAACATAATGGTTATATCTGGAGCAATAAAAATGCTGATGCATGGTGGATTTTATTTTTCTTTCTTTGCTAAAGCTTTTTTAGAACTTTAATGCACTTTTTTTCTAAATAAATAAATATCACCTATATCAGCATCTGATGATATGGTAAAGCTGGAGGTAGCAGCAGGTTGTATGACACATAATCCCATTTGCACAAACCTACTGTGGAGCAGAAGGAAATAGAGAGAGAGCAAGAGAGGGAGAGAGAGGGCAAGACAGAGAGAGAGACAGAGGGAGAGCAAGAGAGAGAGAGAGAGACGGAGAGAGACAGAGGGAGAGAGAGGGGGACAGAGGGAGAGAGAGAGGGACAGAGGGAGAGAGAGAGGGACAGAGAGAGAGAGACAGAGAGAGAGACACAGAGAGAGAGACAGAGAGAGAGAGACAGAGAGAGAGAGACAGAGAGAGAGAGACAGAGAGAGAGACAGAGAGAGAGCAAGAGAGAGACGGAGAGGGAGAGAGAGAGGGAGAGAGACAGAGAGAGAGCGAGCAAGAGAGGGAGAGGGAGCGAGCAAGAGAGGGAGAGAGAGCGCAAGAGAGGGAGAGAGAGACAGAGAGAGAGGGTGAGAGAGAGCGAGAGTGAGCAAGAGAGGGGGACAGAGAGCAAGCGAGGGAGAGAGAGAGAGCGAGAGAGAGAGAGCGAGAGAGAGAGTGAGCAAGAGAGGGAGAGAAAGAGAGCAAGAGAGCGATACAGAGAGAGCAAGAGAGGGAGAGAAAGAGAGCAAGAGAGGGATACAGAGAGAGAAACAGAGAGAGAGAAAGAGAGGGAGAGCGAGAGAGGGAGAGACAGAGAGACCGTTGGTGTGTTATTCCAATCAATTTCATGCAGGGCACATCACCTTTTTTTATTATTATTCCCAAAGTACAAAGTATTGCTCCAGGGTGTTAGGCCAGACACCACCATCATCTGTGTCCATCATTTCAAGACACCCATGGAAGGAAGAATAAATACGACATTACCTGTCTAGAGAAGGAAACTGCTGTCTGGGATGCCTTTGGGTTTGGTTAGCTGACCCGCTATTGGTGTCAAGTGTAGACATATTAACCCTTTGTAAGGCCAAACTGGATTATACTTTTACCATGAAGAGCCAATGTCTAGTCACACAAAAGTTCCTAAACCTTAAAACAAGTTTTAACCAGGAAGGAATCTACTTCTGCCTGACTAAAATACATTTTGAATGGGGCTATTATTTATTAATAAATAATATAGTATTATTTCATGTCAAGGGACTATTAAACTTCCCTGTATTGCAAAGATGGTCCTTAAAGGGAAAGTAACTACCTGTTACAAAAGAAGATTTATATATATTGCAGAGATCAGAAAGGTATATCATTATCTGACACACTGCCCAGAGTTCTCTGTGCAGCATTTCCCAGTTCTCTTGAATAATATTTCCCTTAACTATTCCATAAACTAAGCAGAGAACAGTAGGGATACAGCCTCACAGCACTCACTGAAACACAGTGCATTGATACATGAAGTCGTATCTGGAGAACAAATATTTAAAATACAGGCCAAAACCGGTGGGCTTTACTGCTCCTCTGAGTAGCTAAAGGGTAACATTAACTTGTTCTGTATAAAGGCTCCTGCTGTAGCATCAAGTAATACAGAGGAACTCTGCCCTGGCTAACGATACAAGTTAATTTATTTGTAAAGAAGGCTACATTCCTGCAGTGTAATTGGATCATTGCTGAAGTTGTAAAACACAATTACATTTGCTGGGGCTGGGTTTGGTACAGAAAGGCACAGGAGTGGCCAACACGTTCAGTAATATGGATCTTCATATAGTCTAGGAGGGGGGTGGGGGGGAGATAGGGGTCGGTCACGGAAAAAAAAAAACATTGATACCGTTTCTTTAAGATGTGGAAACCCCATCAGCTTTAATGAAGTGAAGAGATTTGGGTTTGTACTTTTCCTCTGTATGTCTTTCCTCTAAGAAGCAGAGAGGACTGCAGTGCATACCAATGCTCGACACAAAGCCTCTTGTGCTGCAAAGTCTAATTAAAAGCATATAAAAACACTATAAAAATGATTCATGGGAGTCTCGGAGATCAGCAGCAAGCCATAATTGGCTCTTTCACACTTTGTTGTTCTCGTAGACTGGGAATGACAAAAACACATTATTGTACCATGCAAGCCCCATCATTTATTTGATAAAAATTCAGTGATGTTTCACATCTTAGCAAATGGCAAAATATACAAGATTAATGTAAAGACATAGAAGGCTAACCTGTTGGGTCTCTGCTGCATACTGAACAATTTCATTCCCTTTGTTTTGTTTTTTCTTTTTGTCTTCAGGCTTGCTCACTTTAACTTTGGCCCCTGTAGTTTTGTGTATTTGTTGAAGGGGGGGAAATACCAAGGACTGGGGATCTAGTCTAAAATCCCTGAAAATGAGTGTCTCCCAAATCCTCAAAACAGATTGAACCTGTTATTACCGTATTTGCTCGAATATAAGACAAGGTTTTTTTCAGAGAAAATGCTCTGAAAAAGACCCCTCGTCTTATATTCGAGGTCGTCTTATAATCTGACCTCAAACCGGACCGGCCGTCATAATAGACGGAAGTGTCGGGCAGCATGGAGGATGTCTGCACGTATCGTTTTTTTCCCTAAAGGAATATCCAAAGTTTGGGGGGTCGTCTTATATTCGAGCAAATACGGTAGTTTACAAACTCCTTTGTACACTGTACATGTTGTTCCTTCTTTGTATCAATAATGATTTACCCTGTATGTTCTCCTTCCAACATGTTTAAATATATGTAAGTTTGTATGTATGTATGTATTTTAATCTACTGTAAAATGTGTCACTGTGTAACTCCATTCTGGATTGGGTCCCAGGACATACTTGAAAACAAGAGAAATCTCAATGTATTCTTCCTGGTAAAACACTTTCTAAATAAATACATAAAATGATTTGACAATAGGTTGAGAGACCCACGGGGCCCAAAGACCTGTACTAATCTAGATTGTAAGCTTCTGAGCAGGTCTCTTTACCAGATGTATCAGTCTGTTCTTGTTCATCTAACTTCGTATGTAGTCCCCCTGTATGCTCTGTACCTAGCACTACATAAAATGAGTCGCTATCTATAAATAAATGTTAACATAATATTATAAAGCAGAAGGAAAAGTGGCTTGTGTCTAACTGTACAAATTTATGTTCTCTCTTTCCTACTGTTCCTCCTATACTGACATCACATCCAAGGTTATAGTTCACGGGATGGGAAGGACTTGTCAATCACGTCACATATGTGAATGGTATGGAATGATGACCATACCTAGAAAGTTGGGCCAGTTACCAGGTCAAATACAGGAGGGTGTGACATGTTGGGGGGGGGGGGGGGGGGGCAGAGTAAAATGTAGGTAGCCTCATTCCACAAGTGGATCAAGCCATCCAAACATTGGCAGAGCTTTCGTTAGTACACAGAGCTAAATGAAGAGATGAGTTAAGCCAAGTGCTCTGCTAAAGTGAACAGTGTCTTCAGGCGCTAGTTAGATAAATACACAACATATCCTTAGCAGCTCTAAACCCCATTCAAAAGAAGACAATACATAAAGAGAATGAGTGTTATATTTTACATAAACACCCATAGTATTAAGTTATTTAAAAAGAAAAATACTTAAATCAAGGTTTTATGGTAAATTCTGTCTTTTCCCCAAATTTTAGTTTTCCTCAATGCCACCGATGCCAGAAATAGAATTCCACAGGAGGGAAGTAAACAAACAATAGTGGCAGATATGCCCAGCCTCCCCCGCGCTCAGTCTCTCTATATATTGAAACCAAGGACTCTGGCCATCAGCTCACAAGAAAAGCATGGATTAGATGAGAAGGAAACTTACTGAGGCATTGTACCCCTGTATGATGCCTACTGACCACATACTAAGTGTAGCCCTGTTTTGGAGTTGTACCCAGGCTTTAACTAGGCGAATATGCTGCAAATTACATGCAGATGACCCTGGATAATTTCTTTATTCTACACATGTCCACTTCAAGCAGACGTCAATTCACAAAAAAGTAACACATTCACTGGTCAATAGATGTGAGTCGTATTGTAAGTAAGGATGAGGTTTCTCAACAGAATGTAACATGTTTATATCTAATGGCTTACTTGGGAGACTACCCCTGGTCAATCTATGGGGGAAGACATCCAACCCTGGTAATGAGACTTTTCCTTTTCTTTTTCACTTGTGTTTCAATTACAGCAGCACAAGAGACAAGTCAAGTATTTTTTAAGAGATGTCACTTTAGTAACATCCCTGGTTGTTTAGCAAAAAGTGACATCCCCATCGATGTACTTGAAGACCAGGGAATATCTGAATGTAACCTTCCTGGTTAAACATTGTTATTATTATTTGACATAACGTGGGTTGTGTTTAATATATTGATAATTCCTATAAAATGTTTGTTTGTTTTTTTACATTGGATATGTTCCTGGGTTCACTTGCTACCTGTTTAACATGAAACAATACCGCAATAGAGAAGAATAGTCTTACAATCAATGCAGATGTCAGTTTTTAAAAAAAGGGGGGGAGGGCAAGATCTTTTTGTACAAAATGCTTCTATTGTATTCTTTTTCATTCCATTAACAGAATCTATGTAGATGGTATCTTTTTATGGAACTGCTTTGATTTGTACAACAGATTAAATTGCTCTATTCTAAAAGACTGTCAGAGCCTGTGGCTCTATAGAAATGAGGCCAGCTATAGATTAAGAACACACCGGAGGGACATAAAAAATATTAGGTATTATAGTAATGGAACAAGTTGTGCAACTGGACTCTAGAGACGTCAGCAAAGGTAAACCAGATCCATCCAAAGGAAGAGTGTGGAGAGATAAACCAGAGACAGTCACTTATATTTATCTGATGGTATGCGAGTACCAAAGCTCCAGAGGCATCAAAAAGGGGTAGGTGACCGAACATTTGGAAATCAAATACACATGTGCTGAGAAATAGCTTACCTATAACATAGTACTGAGCATGATACTACGTAGGCTTACAAATCCATAACTCCCAACATATCACCCTACCAATATCCCATCCTTGCCAAGTGTGCCACAGAGCCGGTACTAGCACGGGGCTGGGGGCACATGGTCTGAGCACCTACGTAGAGCTGGTCCTATCACTGTCATGGTGGATATTTACTGAACTTTGAGATATGAGAAAAATTAAATATGTTCTACTGATTTTCACCGATCATTATGGAAACTGTGCTGATCTGGGAGAGATGAGCTGCTACCCCGTAGCAGGGGTGTGAAGCTCTGCAGTATGGGAACGCTAGAGGTTTCTGCAAAATTAGGCTGATAGTGAATACAATGTTATACCAGTTTGGGGGTAATAAAACAGTGTTGGGTCTCTGCGATATTAGGCCGAATCAGAAAAGTAGTGACGGAATGTCAAACTGCAAATCTTAAAATGTGGTCTAGCTTGGTACCGTGCATGGGTAGTAATAGCATTACTTTCTTAAACCACGGAAAGCAGTCAGAAGGCAATCACATTTTAAAAATGCATTGCCAAACGAGGCAATCTAATCCTGCTTTCCTATTCAAGGCGACAGTGCAAATGCATTATTATGTACGGAGATGTTCTCCTAATCTTGCAAGCTAATTGGTATAACTTCAAGTGCTCTGATATAGCATCGGAGAGATGCTGCCATTCCTCTCTCAAGATGTTTTTTTTTTCTTTGCAAGACAGATATTGTGGCACCAGAAGATTATCTTTTGTTAATGCATTGCAAGGCTGTACGAGATGAGAACATTATAATTTGACTCGGTTTCACAGTATTTTTCTTTGTTTCTTTGGGATGAGGGATTCATCGTCACGGCTCAGTTTAATAAAAGAAGAACGTACAATATACTACTGTGTCATCTCCATTTCAGATGCCTTAGGTTCAAATACTATGTTGAATACATAAAAAATTTAAGTGCCAGCCTAAACCCTACACGTAGGGTTGCCACCGTTCATTCAGAAAAATACCGGCTTTGCCCCCATCTCCATAGACATAACATTGGCCTGATGCCAGTTTTTTTACCGGCCTGCCACACATTTAGAGGAGATATCCAGTAATTTCAAAATTAATACATTTCATTTAAATCCCTAAATAGAGTAAAAGCAACGAGGGACACACACAGACTGTGAACACCTGACGCATTTCGCAATCAGCAGTGCTTATTCCTAAGCAGCACCTATTTACTGTGTGGGATTCGAGCTGGCAGCTTTGGATTTACTCAAGCCCCATGTGTCTTAGTCCTAAAAATATGTTACTAGGTAAAATAAATCAAATCTGTATTCTAATCTGAACTAATTAGATTTAATTTACATGGTTTCTTTTAGTATACCACCTCCCAGAGGCCATCAGAAATGATTAGGAGATATGTAAAGGTGGTGCATGCAGGAATAGTGCTAATAGGGGTGAAAGTTCTGCATATATAACGCTAATATACAAAGCTAATTCTCACAAACCATTTAGAGAGCACAGAGATGAACCTAAAACTGTGGAGACAACCATCATGGCTGTGCACATGCACACGCATAAATAGTGCTGTAATGTACACAATAGGTGAAATCATACAATTAAATTGATTTACCCCTCTTGTACACTTCCAACACTTTCATATGCGCCTGCTTTATACTTCCCTCCAATGGCGTTATACCGTGATAGGGAAATATTAAGTTGGATTCAACTTCTTGTTGATTTGTATTGATTTCATTGATTTATAGCTATAATAGGAACAGAAGAGCTAAACTAACCAATTAATTTAGGGTTAATAATTCATATTAATAGACATGAGAATGTGTGCACTTTTATCCAGTCTATAGTTTAAACGTGCATTAAGTAAGATATACGTGTCAATACAAAAATAATTTAAGGCCACATTAGCCAAGTTTGAGAAATTCCCCCACTCACCTGCATTGGAGAATTTTTCCAACTCGGCTACTTTGGCCTCAAGTTTGAAATTCCCGTCTCAATTCCTGCAATTCTCTCTTTATTGAATAGACTCTATAGTGATGACTTTCCCCTCCTCTTTATATATGATTCCCCTCCTCTTTATATATGATAACTTTCCCCTTTTCTTGTTTTCTTCTTCTATTAACATCTTTGTTAGACAATTAAAATCATAGGACTCAATAGTTTTTTTTATAGGTACTTTTGTTATTTGGGAATCACAATTATAAATACTATTATTAATTAGACATACTATTTACTGATAGTTAGGTCAGCTCATACTTCTGTTTTATTTTTATTTTATTTAATCAAAAATGCCATTTTTTTTTTTACATAATTCATAATACACATCTATAAATGACTGTACAAGTAGCATACTTCAGTGATAAATATATAAAAAAAAAAACCTTAGTGCATCATACCCTTATAGGCTCTGAGCCTGGCCAGTACCCACATATTCCTTAATACCTATGGAGGTCAGCTCATACTTCTATATTGGCAGTATATAAGGCTAAGGATTAATAAACACTAATAGCAAGGTCTATCATTGTTTTGGGTATACTGGGAAAGGAGAACTCTCAATGTACCGTTCAATGTAAAATAACGTATCATCATTATTAATATTGTGGCTTAAACTTTGAAATGCTACATTAAATCAACTTTTATGGAATACACACTATAACATATATTCGCTATGCTTTGCACGTAACATGGAGTACTAATTATTAGACATGTGCAAAACTAAAATTTTCTTTTCGTTTTCGTCCATTCGGACGAAAATGTTATTTATTTCGTCTAAAACGAATTTAGTTCATTACTGCATTCATTTCAGACGAAATTCGCTCATTATTTTCGTTTTGTTTTATTCGTTCGTACGAATCAATTGACCTACACATTCCATAAACTGAAAGTCTATAAACCAAACTTCGTTCAGTTTATAGACTTTTGGCTTATGGAATACATGTAATGCTATTGGCTTTCTATAAACCGAACTAGAGTCCACATTCATAAGAAATTCTTATGAATGGGGACTCTAGTTCGGTTTATAGAAAGCCAATAGTATTACATGTATTCTATAAGCCGGAAGTCTAAAAACCGAAGGTAGTTCGGTTTATAAACTTTCGGTTTATAGAATAGCATAGAATTACATGTATTCTATAAACCGAAAGTCTATAAACCAAACGACCTTCGGTTTATAGACTTTCGGCTTATAGAATACATGTAATACTATTGGCTTTCTATAAACCGAACGAGAGCCCCATTCATAAGAAATTCTTATGAATGGGGACCCCATTCATTCTATAGACTTTCGGTTTATAGAATACATTCAATAGGTATGACCTATTCGTATGAATGAGGACTCTATTTCGGTTTATAGGATAGCATTGTAATGCTATTGGTATTCTATAAACCGACTCTATTTCGGTTTATAGAATGCCAATAGCACGAATGGACGAATGATTTTCGTTTATTAACCATTCGTTCATTCGTCTTTCATTAGTTTAGCATTTTCATTATTCGTTTTTCGGACGAATGGACTTAAATGCTATTTTCGGACGAAAATGCATTAGTCCGAAAACGAATGCACATGTCTAGTAATTATGTAACCTGCATATAGCAGAGATAATTCAAGTATGAAAGCAAACACAATACTTACTCTACTAGACCAAGTATGGTGTTCCTCTTATATAGACTATCTGTTGAGAATCTCTGTACATCCACCCCTCTGCCCAGGCTTTGAAGAATTTGGGCTTGCGTAAAATCCACCAACCGTTCATTATAATAATGCAGCTGTCCGATTAGGGTTACAAGCTCCATTGGCCAGTTGTTGTTCGCATATTCAGAGACGTACTTGGTAACCATTTTGATTAGTTCTTTAGGGTCAGCCTAAAGTAGAAGGTGAGAAAGACACTATGAATAAGAAGAATAACAAAACAAATAGAGCACCAAGCCAGCACAAAGTCATATATGTATTCAGATTCTCCAGTGTTAATAGCAGTTTGTTTTGTTCCCGGGACTGTGTGTGTTTTGTACCCCTGGGTGTGGGAGTACAGCTCCTTTTCAGAAGGCAGCATTGGCTAAGTCTGGGGGAAAGAGGGGGGAGGCAGCATTGGCTAAGGATAGATAGGGAGGGGGAGGCAGCATTGGCTAAGGCTGGGTAAGGAGGGGGAGGCAGCACTGGTTAAGTCTGGGGGCTAGGGGCAGCATTGGCTAAGTCTGGTGGGCAGATGGCTGTAGGGGCGATGCATTGGCTACGTCTGGTGGGCAGATGGCTGTAGGGGCGATGCATTGGCTACGTCTGGGGGCAGATGGCTGGGGGGGCGATGCATTGGGGGCAGATGGGGAAATAAAAACAAGAAATGCATTTTTTTCTATCATCATTTGTATTAAATATGAAAAAGCAATTTACATGTGAATATATACAAGTACAACTTTTTTCCTATAGAGTGGCCTTATATTCAGGCTTTTAATTTTTTTCCCTAAAGGAATATCAAAAGTTGTGGGTCTCGTCTTATAATCAGGGTCCTCTTATATTGAAGCAAATAAGGTAAATGCCATGCACTGTGCATAGGTAGCAGGCATGCTGAATTTGACGGATAAAAACCCAAAAACCAGGACTGTAGCAGGACGTTTTAGCAAATGATGCTGTACAATGGGATAAACAAAACTTCAAAAAAAAAAAAAAAAACATGGATTTCTAACCAACATGACAGACTTGGGAGGTATCTGACCACACTGTATACAGTATAAAAGAGGGGTATGAATGAACCATCATACTTTTATAAACAGCAATGTGAAACTTCTCTTTGATTCTGCCACTTACTGCCCCAGACTCTGCTCTTAATGGTAGAATGCACTTATACACTTAATTATAGTCTAAAATCTGCCATGTCCGACAAATCTCTCTTTGCAATACGGATAATTATCTTCCAATGTAGTGCTGTCCTATTACCGCTTGTCTCCACAAAGATCCTTTTAAAGTAAAAGGCTTCCTACTTTGTGAAGTGATGTGGAACACGTCAGGAGGCCTTTTTTGGCACCACTTCAACAAGTGGATTGAAGCAAAGGAATCATTCACTGCGAGAGCTTATTTCGTGTCATTACCCATAATCCCCAGCTTCTGGCAAAGAACTGCATTTTGTGTGATTATGTGGCCAGACACATTTTTTGGGGGGCTCTGTAAGGAATGGTTCTGAACAGTGTTGGTTTTATCGCCAGCATAAAATTGTATGCACTTTTGTCCCGGTCACTGTTTTACAGGGAATAGCTCCTCAAAATGGAGCTGAATGATATTTATATTTAAACATAGTCTTACAGATCATTTGTCAGAAACCAAAAGCACTTGTATTGTACTTTGACTGTTTTATCTATATATTCTGTTACCGCAGCTGCTGAAAACTGCACAGACTTGAGGCTAAGTAAGAATTGTAAGTGGTTTTAGTCATCCTGTACCGCGATGTAGCATGCTGTACAACAATGGGACATTCGAAACAATAAGGACATGTATAAGGAAGGTGCACTAGAGGAATCAATTGGTATATTGCCGCCATTATTATCCGGTATATATTGCGGACAAGTGTTGGTCTGTGTTTGTACGGACACATTGCTTATCTCTGAAGAAAGAATCTGGGGATTTTCAGATGCACAAGAAAGTATTGAGATGTATAACACGGGCACATTTAACATCACAAATGGAGACTGATATTGGTGTAAGGGAGAGTTTACACACAGCCTCCATCCGGGTGAATTATCACCATGAAACATTGCTCAGTTTATAGTGATAAAGTCGGAGTTACCTAATCTTTCTCACAGGTATGGTATCCCTGTTTTTGAACCAAGTTCCTGTGTTTCCTACTCCACTATTTTTTATTTATTTTTGGGGGGGGGGGGGAAGGTCGAGGGGGGATAATTGGCATGTCACAGTACTCCACAGCAATGAAACTCTAACATAATGTGTGCTTAAACTGAGGTAAATATGTTCAAATATTACCTTACCTTGTTTTCTAAACAAATGAGTAGTTAGAAGAAAAACTAAAAACAAGCTCAATTCTCCAACTAAACAAATGTCGTGCTTTTGCAAAGGCTGAGGAGGAATAACTTACAAATGGTACATAAACAAAAACTATTACAGACAAAACACAGTATAAACACAATGCTGTTTGTAGACTGTGCCAAGGCAGTAGTCATACAGGAGCAGCCCCAAATTTCATGGGACACACTGAAAACGGAGGTATGCGCAAAAAAAAAAAAGCTCAATATATCTTTAAAGAACAAATTTACAGTCCAACCAGTTTCTGTACAATTTTGATGGGACACACTGAAAACGGAGGTATGCGCAAAAAAAAAAAAGCTCAATATATCTTTAAAGAACAAATTTACAGTCCAACCAGTTTCTGTACAATCAGGAACAACAGAAAAACGTTTACTGAGAAGCGGTGATTACAGAAGATACAATACGTATCTTCTCAGCCCGACAGAATCATTTACAAGCAATTGGTTAAGGGTTAGGTCCTGAACGACGGCTCAGGACTAAAGAAAACATTTACATTTCTGTAAACTGAAACGCTTACGATTAGAAGATTTAGGCCCAAACAATTTTCAGCTGATTATCCCAGCATTAAATTGTTCTTTGCATTCATCGAATGATACAAAAGGTTAAGTAACATAACAATATGTCACCTAGCAATAAGAACAATACTTTGCCTCGAGTCTACAAGCTTTGCTGTAATTCCTCAATGCACAATTTGTAAAAGGCTTTGTAAATGGCCCAACCGTCAGGGGTTGTTTTGCTCATATGAGATTTGTATGAGAAATATACATGCTTTATTTCTCCTGTAACATACCTAGATTTGTACTGACAGTGGCACGATACAATAAACACTAGGCAGTAATTGGTTCGTATGATAAAATGCAAAACTCTTACATTTCATGTTGGAAGAAAAAGCTTTAGGAATTCATTTAACACCCTGAATTTTAAATGCCTGTAAAATCTTGTAGAGAAAACACACAAAAAAATCCACGAGTGAGCCATGCATTGCAATAACAGAATGCATGCAAATTAATTTATTAAGAGAGAAGTGTGTTTTAAATGTGTGGTTGTGTCGCCTGCTTATGACATCACCTTGGGGCTTGATATGCAAATCACACCTTTGCAATGGAACACATAAAATAAATACGGTAAACCCCATTTGCTCTTAGTTTAATGCTGTGATCACAATTCAACTAATACAATGTTTAGATCATTTTTGATCATTTGTTTTACATTCACTTTAAAGGGCTCTGCCAGCTAGACAATGTTTAAGACTGTAAAACATCCATGAAGTATTTTTAATTATTCACATCACTGGGGAACCAAATGCAGAAAGTATGAGTAAATGCAGAGCTGAGATATGGTCTGTCACAGTACTGTGCAAGGACTGCATGATGGTTAATTGTTCTGTCTATGTGCTGGTATGCCAAAACATCGGGATACTGTAGAGTTGATCCTTGACTTTGAGTGGGGCAGTCCTGATTCAGGACCCTCGTCCCAAAGGATGACTGCTTGGGGGCATGTAATTGCAGAGCTACAAAGGGACAGATATAGCAGTGCTACCAGACTGCAACTATACGCAACACAGCATAACCACCACTAGAAACATCATCACCACAGTCAAGTTACTGAACTTGCCTAACTTTATATGAAGAAATGGTTGAGTCCCCGAGTAAAGGCTCAAACTGTACAACTTAACACTCAACGATCAGACTGGCGTCTAAAAACGAATAACTTGATACCAAACTGTCAAATTCCAGCAAACGGATAAGAGATATAGTAGAACATTATCACTTGCACATGTTCTGATGACCTGTGCTTCGGTGACTGTCAATGGTATATCTGAAAATTAAACTTTAGCCAGTTTAAACAGATACAAATAATTCAAATATATACAATATATTTTGTGGCTGGAAAATATTGGCTTAAAAATGTTCATTTCTGTTCTTGTATCAGCTAATGTTTTCTAACTTATAGTAATCAATGTATGAGCATCCCCAGCAAATGGCACCTATGACTTCAATCCCACCTGGGATGTTAACAAGAAAAGGCAATATTTTACTGACGGCTTTTTGCCAATAAGGAAAATATAATTACTAATAAATTGTACTTGTGATTCCATTGTAAGTGCTGAATGGGGAATTACTAGCCCATTACTAACCCATGACATTATGCTGAGCCTATATGTCCATTGTTGTACAAATGCTACGCTTTATAAATTATGTATTGTCAAATGTATAGTTTCCTTTCAGTCATTTAAATGTATGAATATCTATACGTTAACACAGAGCTTGAAAAACATAACTGAGTTTTAGGAGCCAGCAAAAAGAGTTGCCTACCCTTGTGAGTATTTAAATGACTAAGACATACTACAGTATGTTATTTTAGCCCAGCCCTCTTTAGGTCCAGAGGAGAAGTCTCTCTTACTAGGCCACCTTTTATTCTACCTGTGCAATTGTCCCCTTAAGCCACTTTTTACCAGCATGCCCTATGGCAGCACAGGGAAACAGATGTGTGGTTTGTGAGATTTAAACCACCCCCAGGAGTCCCAGGCATCTTTGGAAAAAACGTTCCTGCCTGTTAAGCACATAGAGGCGATTATAACATCATAGCGCGTCTCTATAAAGTAACGCATTTAAACCAGACACATTGCCAGATAACACAAGACGGACTATTTCTTCACGGAGGCCAGCAGATGAACCATAGTTGCCAAAAGTACCAAATTTGCTGGGATAATCCCATTTTTGGGGGGGCCTGTCCCATCAAATTCAGGACAGTGTCAGTATTAAGAATGCCTAAACAACGAGAACTGAGCCCCAGACACATTTGTACTTTTCCTATTCATAATTTGAAGTTTGTTGGGAATATAATTTCCGAGTGCACCATTTTTGGTTACAAATATATAATATATAATATTTATACACAAAATATGTACACCTTTTATGCTGTGTTGATATCAGCCACTATTATGAACCCATCGTTCAAACAGGTATACAAAAAGACCATTAAAATAAATCAGTATCTTAATACTCAGGAGAGAAAAGGGAAAGAAGAAAAAAACCTGCAAACTACTTTACACTTTTAATGAGGAATTTATCAGTAGAGTTACCTACTTTTCTAATTACAATGTCACATCATATCAGCACTCCCCTCCTTCTCAAACTTTGTAATATTTATGTGCGATTCTCTTTAGTCCGAGGTGCCTGAAATACAAATGCTAACGAAGCAGAGCTAATCTAATGCTCTGTTTGATTATCTCTTCATACAAGTCGTTTGTGAGATTCTATTTTATGGTTAGTAAAATTATAAGACTAAAAGCATTCCCTTAATGGGGGCCGTTCAACCTAGATTATATGCGGTTTTTTGTATATATTGAATACATTTTTTATTGCATTTATTTTTATACTGAAACAATTTACAAATCTCCTGAAGTTTAAGTTAAAAATAAATAAATAATTGGACAGCGCTAAATCAGCTGTGTAGGGAACAAATATAAAACATATTCCCACAAATATAAATTAGTGAAAAACATATAGAATTTATTAAAAATAAAACAAGAGCAAACAGATATTTAGTAATATTAAATTTTAACATAAGCTGTAGATGTCACAAAAGTATAATATAGAGACACCTATGCACTGAGGACAGCAACAGTATAAAATATATATAATAAAAATACATTAAATAATATATTAAAAATAAGTCATACACTTACTAAAAATAATGTGTCTTGGCCAAAACGCTCTAGGATGTGCCAAATAAATGGGACACGTTTCAAAGATCAATTTATTTTTAGTAAGTGTATGACTGTTATTTTTTTTAGCATTTTATTTATTGATTACATATTTTCAAACGCTGGTGCAATATATATTGTTGCACTGCATAGGTGTCTCTATATTATACCTTTGTGACAGCCACAGCTTATGTTATAATTAAATATTACTAAATATCTGTTTTGTCTTGTTTTATTTATAATAAATTGTTTATGTTTGTCACTAATTCATATTTGTGTGATTTTTTTTCCCCCTTACACACCTGATTTAGCTTTGTCAAATGTTTTCACTGTTTTGATTTTCTTTTTAGCTTTCAGAGTGGTCTCTCTTGTGCATTATTTATGTAAGTAAACACTTGGTAGCCCCCAAAGACCTGCTTATAAGGATTGCTGCTGTAAAAAAACTGTGTTGCAATATAAGCACTTTATTTACCATTCTGGGTACAATTAATCCAGTTTATTTATATTAATTATTATACTTTGGTGTTCTTTATTAGCGCTGTACACATATATAATTCTCCTGTAGTTTGGAATGTAAGATATTCCCCTGGGATCTCTGAATTCAGACACATCCAATGAGTAGGGTTTTGAGACATGTCAGGGCTCTTGTTATATCAATGGCAATAACTCTTACACATTATTTGCAGTTTTTAGAAGGTAGGTAGATTGGAGGAAAACGCCGATCAGTCAGATCTGTTACTTTTTCTTTAGGCAACGTATTGTAGAATTTATCTAAACATATTTTTTCAGACATTGTAAATGTAACTGCCCCTTTAGTATTTACTGGAACACAAATCAAAATGTATGTTCCAGGCTTCCCAGGTGGACACGCCAATCTAGAGTTAAGAGTCTCTACCCACACCAGGTCTCCGATGCCTCCGCTAGTGCTCCACCCGCACTGCTCAGTATGAAATTGAAAAAGGAGCAGAAATGGCACTCTAGGAGCCAATTAAAGGAGGAAAAGTGTTTATTTTTGCATAAAAAGTGAGTAGATCCACAGCAGCACTTAGTGCAAGTACAGATTTGTGAAGAAGCTTGATGCTTTTCGCACACCAGGAGCTTCATCATGATTAAGCGAAACGCGTCAAGCCTTTTCACATGTCTGAACTTGCGCTAACTGCTGCTGTGGAGCTACTCACTTTTTATGCCAAATAAACATTTGTCCACCTTTAATCGGTTTCTGGAGGGCCATTTCTGCTTCTTTTTCGTTTTCAGGAACACAAATCAAGACACACAATTCCTTTTATTGTGTGCACGCGCTACCGAAATTCAAATCCAGACAAGTGCTGATTGCTCTGCTTACTCTACACCACCACAATCGATTTTGTTATTTCTGTAAAATTAGAAAGCAGGCATCAAGCCGAGCCAGTGATATACATGAAACAAATACATGTTTTATTTACGGCATCACTCCCAATGCTGAGAAAAAGAAGCACAGGTCCTATTGTGGCCAAATACAGATTATTTATATAGTACAGTTTCAATCTGCAACTCTTAAGAAGCAACTCCCATAAGCCTTTGCAGGCTGCAGTGAGAGTACATTAGAGAGAGAGATTTAAGGAAGTTCTAGTCATCATGGGGTTTAAATGCCATTATATTCTGTAATTGTAAACACATGTTTTGAAGCAGCAGGCAAAGTTAAAGCTTGACAGTTGGGTGGGCACAGGCATAGCCATAGATGGGTGGGCACAGGCATAGCCATAAATGGGTGGGCACATGCATAGCCATAGATGGGTGGGCACAGGCATAGCTATAAATGGGTGGGCACATGCATAGCCATAGATGGGTGGGCACAGGCATAGCCATAAATGGGTGGGCACATGCATAGCCATAGATGGGTGGGCACAGGCATTGCCATAGATGGGTGGGCACAGGCATAGGAAAGAGGAGGAAGAAAGGAAAGAAGAGAAAAAAAGGAAAGGAAAGAAAACTATATATATGGATACAACAGCTATAATCAACCAAGAGCAACTTCCTAATTGCTCAAATGAGGGAGGATTAATATAAACTATAAATAAAATGGTGTATGCACTAGTGAGAAAAGATGGGGCATGATTTACAAAACTACACTATTTCAATTAAATATATTCAAATAAAAATACAAATATTAAGCACACTTTTTTACATAAAATGCTATCGACATCAAAACAATAAATATATGTATAAAATATATTTTGCAGTGAGCGTTCTCACATCACAGACGCAACTTCATAAGTGCATATTAATGATATGAAGTACCTCCCTTTAGATAGACCACTCCTTCTGACTATGGCATCCATTTGATACCAGCTGTTCTAAGCAGGATTGTAAGTGCATTACTCCTACCAACAGAGGTCACTAGAGAGTGATGACCTTTTGTTTCCTCCGGGTTAAGAAGCTAAAGTTCAGTTTAGTGTCCAGTACTGTAACTAAAAGTAGAAAGTAACTGATGCAGAACCTCTTTTCAAAATCGTTAAAGTGGGGGCAACAGTTTGATAACTAAGTATGTCTGTACGCACTCGCTAATTGCTCATATGTCTGGCAACTTAGTCAACCCAAATTATGGATTGCACAGAGATGTATCCCATTTATATGGAAATAAAATCCTATCACAATATAATGAGCTTCTGGCCTTTAATTTATCCATCACACATCCATCATGTCCGAGAGATGTATTTCCTCCTGCCACAGTTTTCTGATTGTTTCTTATATTGTATGTTTACTTTTGTCCGCACTTCGCAGTCTATATGTATTAAGGTCAGAGTAATCCATTTTCTTTTTGCCGTAATTGAGCTGCGCACATACGTGTAATCCTATCCTCATGATGGATGTTACAGATCCAGATAAGTCCAAAGAATCAAATCCTTTCACATAAAAAGGTATCACAGTAGAACATTATATAATAATTATAGGATGGTGGGGTATAGTCATTAGCAAAACATAAAGAGGGATTATGTCATGGTGGGAGCTGTATTTGGGGAACCCACAGAGCAGGAGTGTTTCACCCAAAACCAGCTTAGCCCCAAAGGATGAGTCATGTACTAACCCCAGAAACAGACCAATATAGCAGTCAGAGGAATAGTAGAGTAGAAAAAGAAAATGAACAACAATGTTTGTTTTTTAAATTGAAATTTTGTCAGATTGGGGACTGTAGCTCAGAGCTTGCACTTATCTGGATATAGCAGGAGACTGTAGCACAGAGCTTGCACTTATCTGGATATAGCAGGAGACTGTAGCACAGAGCTGGTACTTATCTGTACAGGAGACTGTAGCACAGAGCTTGCACTTATCTGGATATAGCACCACAAGTGAGTGTACAACAGCAGAGACCCTGTGCTTTTACTTTTGCTGCTGAGGGTGCTCCGCCACCCTGTCTTCAACCACACACGCCACTTAACAGGCTCTTGCTCTGGCAAGAGCACAAGCACAGTGAAAAAATTCCGCTCTAGGGGCCCTAGGGGTTATGTATAAAGATGGAGCACACGCCAAATAGGGAATAGGCCTCTGAAGGTGTGCTGTGATATTTGGCACCAAGACGTTAGCAGCAGATCCTTTAAGTCCTGTAAGTTGCGAGGTGAGGCCTCCATGGATCAGACTTGTATGTCCAGCACATTGCAAGTCAGTGCCTTGAACCAGGACTGATCCTAGGGTCATGGACACTTTGGTGCAGGTTTTTTTTTTTTTTGCGCCTCCTGGTGGGCATGTTTAAATCACTAACTCCTCCCCTTTAAAATGTCTGTTCCAGACATGTCCATTTAATTTTTGTGGGGGATGGGTAGAACAAACTTTATTTTGATGTGAAGGACCAACACAAACTTTTATTTTAAATAAAAATATATATTTGTCCATAATACTGTGTAGTGATTTTATTTATTTCTGCAGTATACTACTATCTTTATGATGCTCAGCTGCAACATAGGAGACTTTTGGCTGACTAGTAGAGTGAGTTTTAACTACCGTTTCCATGTTGCCCAACCAGTCAAAGTCTCCCATTAGCCTGGCTGAGCCTCATTAGAAAATAAATACACAAGGAACAATATATTAAATTTTTCCCGTGTCAGTCATTCACATCTCTCTCTCTCCCCTATACTCATTGGTCTATAATTATCTCTCTCCATAGCCTCATGTCTCTTTCTACCCGAACCCTCAATTATGTCTCTCTCTCTCTCTCTCTCTCCCCATACCCTCATATCTCTCTCTCTCTCTCTCCTCATACCCTTATGTGTCTCTCTCTTTCTCTCCTCATACCCTCTTGTCTGTCTCTCTCTCCCCACACCCTCATGCCTCTCTCTCTTCCCACACCCCCATTTCTGCCTCTCTCTTCCCATACCCTAATGCCTGTCTCTCTCTTCCCATACCCTCATGTCTGTCTCTCTCTCCCCACACCCTCATACCTCTCTCTCTTCCCATATCCTACTGCCTGTCTCTCTCTTCCCATACCCCCATGTATACATCACTCTCTCCCACTGGCGAGGAGCTGTATTGACATACAAAACAAACACACACTTACACAGACAGTTACACACACAGTCACCCTTACATAGAAACATAGAATGTGTCGGCAGACATGTATATCATTCTCCATATAAAAAAAAAACTATGCTAATTACAACACTAAGGGAGAAATGTATTTGATCCTCTGCAATAAGCAATATGTGGGATGGACAAGCCAAGTCCTCCATGGACAATTTCCAGTCACACTTAGATGGTGTGAGACTATTTAAATGCCAGGTTATTGAAAGGGTTAAACGGCCACGTGCAAGGTGGAGATCTCCTTGGATTCGTTTGTCAAAGGGAAACATATTGGATTTTCACACTGGGTCCAATCAGCAGGATTGGACTTTGAATGGGAGATAGGCTACTTCTACTGAGTGTTTACAGTATGTGACTGTGCATTTTGTCTTATGTTCAGATACATTTACACAGTAAGAGTGTGCTATAAGATTTCAGGTATTCCTATTATCATACATTTGTTTATGTATGCCCTTTATTATTATGCTTGTTCGTAAAGGTTCTCAGTGGGACTGATTACCCATTAAGGTCCCAGCATTTATTAGGGTGTGTTCACGTGTATCCGCTACGTACATCTACATCTTTTAGCGAAACGCGTCAGGTGGTTGTGTTGCTTTACACAATCATTAGAGGAAGAGGTTTTGTTCCTCTGTGATGCTTGTATGAAATTAAAATAAAGAGATAACTCATAGCAGTGCAAACAGAGATGTAATTTACCACTTACAGTGAACAGCTGTCCCTTTTCTTTACAAATGATTGTTTTTACCTTAATTAGCTGTACAATGGAGTGGAATGCACCAGCGGGCTACATAGATCTCATTTGGTAGTAGGAAGCACTGCAATCCTCTCTCTTATTTGTTACAGCAAAGATCCCACTTGTATATATTTTGAGACAGATGCAGATATGGTAATGCATAGCTTCCATCAGAGTGTATCAGTGGCGGATCCAGAGGGGCATAGGGGCAATTGCAGACAAGTGTGGGATGGCAGAGGATAGACAGACAGACAGACATGGGATGGGAGAGGAGAAACAGAGACCTGGGAAGGGAGAGGAGAGACAGACAGACATGGGAAAAAAGAGGATACAAAGAAGGACATGGGAAGGAAGAGAGACCGATGGACACGGGGAGTGAGACGGATATGGGAAGGGAGAGGAGCATGACAGAAGGACATGGGGAGAGGAAAAGACAGACTGACATGTGCCCCTCCCGAGATCAGACAGATCTGGATCCGCCCCTGGATTGTATAGGTGGAGTGTATAGGTATGACTGTGTGTCTGTGAGCGACTGTGTATATGAGGTGTGTATATCTGTGAGTGACTGTCTGTGTATGTGAGTATGTCTGTCAGTGACTTGTGCACCTCTGAGTGTGTGACTGACTATCTGTGGGTGTCTGTGTGTGAGTGACTGTGTATATGTGTGTCTGTCTGTGAGGAACTGTTTATATGACTGTATGTATGTCTGTGAGGGACTGTTTATATAAGTGTATGTGCATGTGTGAGTGAGTGACTGTGTCTATCAGTGTGTATCTGTGAGTGACTGTCTAGGAGAGTGTATCTGTGAACGACTGTGTGTAGGTCTATGAGGGACTGTTTATATGAGCGTGTCTGTATGTGAGGGACTCTTTATATGAGTGCGTGTCTGTATGTGAGGGACTGTTTATATGAGTGTGTGTCTGTGAGGGATTGTTTATTTGAGTGTGTGTCTGTCTGTGAGGGAATGTTTATATGAGTGTGTGTCTGTCTGTGAGGGAATGTTTATATGAATGTGTGTCTGTCTGTGAGGGACTTATTATATGAGTGTGTGTCTGTCTGTGAGGGACTGTTAATATGAATGGGTGTCTGTATGTGAGGGACTGTTAATATGAATGGGTGTCTGTCCGTGAGGGACCGTTTACATGAGTGTGTGTCTGTCTGTAAAGGACTGTTTATATGAATGGGTGTCTGTCTGTGAGGCACTGTTTATATGAGTGTGTCTATCTGAGAGGAACTGTTTATATGAATGGGTGTCTGTCTGTGAAGCACTGTTTATATGAGTGTGTCTGTCTGTGAGGGACTGTTTATATGAATGGGTGTCTGTCTGTGAGGGACTGTTGATAAGAGTGTCTCTATCTGAGAGGAACTGTTTATTTGAATGTCAAAGTAACATCCACATGAATGAGAGGACCCAAGGTTTCTCAGCAGAACATTGCCCAAAGTATCACACTGCCTCCGACAATTCTATTGAGCAATAATAAGAATGCAAAAAGTCGCTGGCCAGTGTTTTCATAGTTTACCATAACACCAGGAAGCCAACAAAAAAATTTAGCTAGACAATTCTTTCATTTGTTTAGAGTAGAAGAACTGACTGGAATTAGTCCTATTTTAGTCTTTTAAGCATTCTAGCCAGAGGAACAGGTGGACAATGGTCTCCCAGTCTGCTATTAAGCTGACTCAATAGGCTTTTCACTTCCAAATGCTCCAGCGCTTG
This sequence comes from Pelodytes ibericus, assembly GCA_036172795.1. Classification (NCBI taxonomy): domain Eukaryota; kingdom Metazoa; phylum Chordata; class Amphibia; order Anura; family Pelodytidae; genus Pelodytes; species Pelodytes ibericus. The sequence goes on from CM069861.1 coordinate 191,237,321, forward strand.
GGCTAGGCTGCCATATTCCTCAGAGAAGGTTCTAGTTGGGATCAATAGGTTACGAGAGAAAGGTCAAGTATAATCAGTATTTTGGCCTTCCACACATATCCCATAGGCATAGACTTGTGTGAGAGGAGAGTCCCTCACTGTATAAACATTCACAGCCTTTCTCACCTCTGAATTTCTGGATCTGAGGTAGAGAATGGGTGATAAAAATCCAGTGAAGGCTCATTAAAAATATACTCAGTCCTAACCAATGCCTAACCAATGTCTGTCTGTGTCGTCTTTAATTGTCTGACTATCAATCTCTGTACCTTATCTGTCAGCATATCTGTCCTACCTGTCTATCAATCTCTGTACCTTATCTTTCAGCATATCTGTCCTACCTGTCTATCAATCTCTGTACCTTATCTTTCAGCATATCTGTCCTACCTGTCTATCAATATCTGTACCTTATCTTTCAGCATATCTGTCCTACCTGTCTATCAATCTCTGTACCTTATCTTTCAGCATATCTGTCCTACCTGTCTATCAATATCTGTACCTTATCTTTCAGCATATCTGTCCTACCTGTCTATCAATCTCTGTACCTTATCTTTCAGCATATCTGTCCTACCTGTCTATCAATCTCTGTACCTTATCTTTCAGCATATCTGTCCTACCTGTCTATCAATCTCTGTACCTTATCTTTCAGCATATCTGTCCTACCTGTCTATCAATCTCTGTACCTTATCTGTCAGCATATCTGTCCTACCTGTCTATCAATCTCTGTACCTTGTCTTTAAGCATATCGGTCCTACCTGTCTATTAATCTCTGTACCTTATCTTTAAGCATTTCTGTCCTACCTGTCTATCAATCTCTGTACCTTATCTTTAAGCATATCGGTCCTACCGGTCTATCAATCTCTGTACCTTATCTTTCAGCATATCTGTCCTACCTGTCTATCAATCTCTGTACCTTATCTGTCAGCATATCTGTCCTACCTGTCTATCAATCTCTGTACCTTATCTTTCAGCATATCAGTCCTACCTGTCTATCAATCTCTGTACCTTTTCTGTCAGCATATCTGTCCTACCTGTCTATCAATCTCTGTACCTTATCTTTAAGCATTTCTGTCCTACCTGTCTATCAATCTCTGTACCTTATCTTTAAGCATATCGGTCCTACCTGTCTATCAATCTCTGTAGCTTATCTGTCAGCATATCTGTCCTACCTGTCTATCAATCTCTGTACCTTATCTGTCAGCATATCTGTCCTACCTGTCTATCAATCTCTGTACCTTATCTTTCAGCATATCTGTCCTACCTGACTATCAATCTCTGTACCTTATCTGTCAGCATATCTGTCTTGCCTGTCTATCTGTGTCTGCCTGATTGATAATGGATGGGCTGGTAAAGATGCCCCGTGGACCACTAAATAGTTTTTGCCCCTGAGCCAAAAGTGGTCAGCCTTCCCCTAATTGTAAGATCTAGGCCTCTGTATTCTTCCATTCACATATAGACATACCTCTTTTATACACATAGTTTTGTTAATGTCACTGTTGATTTGGGAAACATATAAAAGAGATCGTTCTAACACACAATTTTACACCCAACACCTCAAGTTTCAGTCTAATTCGCTATGCAGCAATTGAAGGTGTGTGATAAAAAAACGCTGCTCTGAAGAAAGGTGGAAAATTAGTGATTTCTGTAATAAAGGTCTTAAAAAAAAAAAATCCTCTCAAGCAATATGGAAATTCAGCAAGGAACGTGTCCTGCTCATTACAGATTTTCGTCACAGCCGGTGATACACTAATTGGGATCCACTTGTACAGATCCCATTCCCATTTTATTTTACTCTATGAGATCGAGGAAAGAAAGGATGGGGAAAGAGGGGAATCTGGACAGCGGACACATTAGAGCAATAAACATACTTCAAAGAATGTAGGAAGAAAATAATGTATCTAAACTCTTCAGTAAGTAGACAAACATATTGTACGAGGTCCGTGATTTTAAAATACAAACAACTTATACAAAAAAAAAACGAAGGTACAAAATGTTTAAAAGGCTAAATTTAACCAAATTGTGTTGTGCCTGAACTTCCGGGTTTGGGCACGCCTCCGTGACGTCTGGAGGTATTACAATGTTTTGGCAAGGACCCACAGGGTCTATTAAGTCCCTGATCGGGTCTCTGCTATTGTGTTCCTGGCTGGTGGATAGAAACTAAAAGTGACGTTTTGGCGCTTGCGTTGTCTTGTACGCAAGCACCATGTATCACGAAAGGGGTTAAGCATAAATGAATAGCAACCTCTGCTTTTTATAAAATGCACGCTTCATGGAGTAGTAAAAAAAAAAAAAAAAAACACACAATCAGGCAAATTCCAGAACTTTTACATATACTGGTGGATCCAAAATTTTGGGACTGATAGTATTTTGGACAAGGAGTAATTTGGGATCATCAGTGGAAGATGGGTAATTTGCATATCAAACCATGAGGTGATGTCATAAACAGGAGACACCTTTTTCACTTAATGTATGCTCGGAATTCTGCAAATCATCACTGAGATTTCTTTTTATTCTCCACATTCCCAGAATAAACAATGTTTAGGTTAATGAGCGTCTCTTGTAAGACGCGGCGTGGTCTCTTTAAGAGCTGTTAAGTCTTTTGTAAATGTGTTAGTGTTTGCTGGAACCCACCCTGCAATTTCTCCCTTGACACAAATAAGCACACAGCATAGAGAACAGAATGATATGGAATACTAAATAGCTCGGGAAAGGTCAGTGGTAAAGAAAGATATTTTTAGCTAATTTATTCAGCAACGCACAGATACAGCACTGAAAGTAAAAAAATCAACGAGTGCTAAGAATAAATCAAAAAGAAACAAAGGAGGTTATTTATAACCTCAATCCTGGGGCAAAGTTTTATCAATTGCCCCCGATGGGTCCAGAATAGTGTAACAATGACATTATATTGCTCATATTTCCAAGCGCCCATATACTGTGCCCAGACTGTTTGGATGCTGGAACAGACCCCCCTAAAAAAAAAAAAAAAAAAAAAGAATGTCCTGGCAAATTCAGGACTGTTTGCAACTATGCTCTTCTCACTTACTCTAATTATTTTGAGAAATGAATGCTAATTTGCCAAACATACAATTATTTAAGGGAAGAGAAAGAGGCTATTGCTAGGCTTCACCCCACTAATATCAGGTGATTTGCTTAATGGATGACTTGAATATGACTTAACTTTTTTTTAAATTCACAATACAAGTTAAACAAGTGTATGCATTCATTCAAATGTGAACTCTGTATTCTAAATAGGTTTAATGATGTCACAAATACCCACAGACCCTCCCACTCAGGTTAAAAGGAATTTGCAATGTTTGTTTCCAGGTATTGCACAAGTGCCGGGTATGGGCTCTGTTATATAAACTGAACTTACACTGACACTGACTCTCCCTTTAAAGGGACTCTCAACGGAAGATGGATCATTTGCATAGCAAGCCATGAGTGATGTCATAAACAGTAGACACCACAGGCATTTTTTCTCTTAATTCATGCTTGCAATTCTGCAAATCATCAGTGAGAAATTTTACATTTTCTACAGTCACCACATAAACAATGTTTAGGTAAACGAGCGTTTCTTGGAATAGAGAGTATCCCTAATAGGTTTAATTCAGTCACAAACACCCTCCCACCCAGCTTAAAAGTCCCCATTGTATAGTGTTTCAGAATAGCAACATATGGGTTAGGATAACTACATTTGCAATGCGTGCTTCCAGATATTGCACAGGAGTCAGTGAAAAGCATCTTTTTTGTTGTTGTTTTCACCAGTTGTGCAATTGCTCAATCAGCCATTGATTTTCTTGCAAGACAATTTAATGCATATACAGGTGATAGATGAACTTGCTCACACTGGATTTAGGTAATGTAGAACAGTTATAGGACTGGTGTAGTGCTGGCAAAATAATATGCTCCCTAACCTCGCCGGGCTGTGGGAACTACATTTCCCATGAATGCTTGCTTCCACAGTACGGTGCCCTGGAGGGTGGAACAAACAAGCTTTACAACATGGATCCAAGAAGGCGAGTATCCATTAACTGAACTGACCCTTTTAAAAAAAAAAAAAAAAAAAATTGGGATTTTGGATAATGGATGTACGGAAAAGGGATACTCGACCTATACACATTCTTAGAATTGTTTTAATTTAATATGTATGAAAAAAATCCTTTTCAGGTTGGTTTAATGAAACCACCTATTATCAAAAGAGTGGAGGCCAGTATTAGCCCCTCCCTCTTCCTTGATCAACTTTTACCCAAACCCCACCCACTTTTGCTTACATAAGCCTTTTTGTGGGACGTTTTGTCCACTTCTCACCCATCTCCCACCCACATAGTCGCTTAGTTTCAAACACAGACCCTTTTTTCGGTGGAAGGGGCTTAAGGGAAGGGTGTCTATCTGCTAAGATGTGTACAAAGATGTACGTCCAGGCCTAAGAGAATATTTGCAGCATCAAAGAAAATATATACTTACTCAAAGGGGTCTGCCACCTCCTGCAGTATGGCCACAGAAGATTACCATACTCACCAAATGTAACACTATCTGGGAACTACTGTCCCCATTTCCTGGTGAGTGAAAACGCTACTGGCATACCCCACCCACTCACAAGCCATCCCAAGCCCCACCCACTCGCAAGCCATCCCAAACCCCACCCACTCGCAAGCCATACTCCATTTACTCACAAGCCATACCATACCATACCCCACCCACTCACAAACCATACCATACCCCACCCACTCACAAGCCATACCATACCCCACCAACTCACAAGCCATACCATACCCCACCCACTCACAAGCCATACCATACCCCACCCACTCACAAGCCATACAATACCCCACCAACTCACAAGCCATACCATACCCCACCAACCCACAAGCCATACCATACCCCACCCACTCACAAGCCATACCATACCCCACCCACTCACAAGCCATACCATACCCCACCAACTCACAAGCCATACCATACCCCACCCACTCACAAGCCATACCCCCAGTACACTGCATAAAGCAGATTGGAATGGCTCCATCCTCATTCAAATGGCAACATCAGCGTTATTACACAGTGCGGCACGCTAACCACTAACATAAGGTAATGCTTCTTTTTGGGGAAACCAAATGTGCTAGCCCAATATAATATACATTACAAGTGGCACAGAAATCCAGCAATACATAACTCTACTGAATACCTTTTCCTCTGCAGGTTAAGCCTGGGGGGGAAGTGGAAAATCTGCTTAACATCGTAAAAAAAACAAAAAAATATATTATAATTTGTTATTCCTGTTGTGTATTTTAATAGACTCTAATGGACCCATTTCCCATCTTTCTGTACAAACATACAATTATAGCTGTGTGTATATAGAGTGCCTATTTATACATTCCAGGAACCAGTAAATATTACCTTGGCATAAAATAAATCCATCACAATATAGATTTAATTTCACCTCTGACTACATTGGAAACCTTTGCTAGAGGGAACTAGCAGTCAACCTACAGCACGTTCATTATTATTGATCCCGAGTCCAATTATTACCATTGTGACTGTAACACATCATTGAGGTGTTAGCCCTATCCATAAACCTTATTTTCTCAATCTACTCTCTCCAGCAGATCATTAGATGGCCCCCTCTGCTCGTCTCTTTATGTGTGTCACTTTCGCCAAATAAAATAAAGGGTATGAATTAAACTCCCTTTGCTCACAGACGTCCCCTCAATTCCCGAGCCTTTATTTATCAACGTTTGGTAGGCTGCCCATTAGAGTTCTTATTTAGGCTTGACCTAGCTTGAAACACAATCAGTGACGTGAGGTGCATGGATTGCTCCATTAACCGTTAACTAAGTGATTTCCAGAGCGTTCTTTGGTACTATATATTCCACAGGTTTAGATCTGTCCCTGTCTCCTTCGGATTGTTCAATTATAGTCATTTATTCATATCAGATTTTGCTTTTTTTTCCACCTCTGGGGGAGTTTTTCAGCATCATGACTATTATAGTAGATCCATTATTAAAATAAAGTATATAATAGTACAGGGAACCACTAGCTCTGCCTTCCGCTTTGTGGCGACGCTCAAGATCTATAGAATGACACCCCAATCCCACTTGCATCATGTGAACCCCACACACCGTGCTATGGTCGGACTTAGGTGTAAATTGTTTCGCAGCAAGATGTCAATGGCTGGGCATTGATTAGTAAATCCTATTCTGTAAAACCAATGACTGGCACAGTCCAGACAGACATATTTTACCTCTAGTAGATGGCATTTATACAGAGATTGAAGAAAGTAATGCACTTCACCAGAGAGTGATGGTTGGGTAGGGCAGCCCAATGGTTCATGCAACGATAGTCACATTGGTATTCCTTCTAAATCCACAATATAATAATAAAAAAATTTATTGTTTTTCCAGCAGAGAAATGAAGGGAATTAACAAGGACATGTCAAACTTAAGGCCAAACTAACAGAGTTGAAAACAAAAATCCCAATTCCGCTGACTGGAAGATATTTGTTTTTTCAACTCTTTTCAACGCTACTTTGGCGTTGAAAAGTTTGAACTGAACTTGTAAATTCCCTCTTTCATCAATAAATCTATTAGGAGGTCATGTATAAAAACTCCTGCACTTCAAAGGGTCGGGAGAGGAATAAAAAGGCACAAAGGTGGCTACAAAATGAATCAGGGGAATGGAAAGTTGTAGTTATGAATAAAGGCTGGAAAAGTTCCATTTGTACACGCTAGAGAAGCAGCGGCTTAGAGGGGTTATGATAATGGTATTTAACTATGTACAGGGCCCATACAAAAGGGCTTTCTAAAGACCTGCTCATTAACAGAAGCGTACAAAGGACAAGAGGTCACCTGCTAAGACTTGAAGAAAGGAGATTTAGTCTATGACCGACTATGACAAAAAAGGGATTTTTTTTACAGTAAGGACAATTAAGATATGGAATTCACTGCCTGAAGAAGTGGTTCTAGCACATACATTAAATGCCTTTAAGAGGCGCCTGGATAGTTTTTTAATGAGCCGGAGCATAGAGGGCTATGCATGTTAGTATAGGCATTAAAATGTATTTAGCGCTAGTTGATCCATGGAGAAATCTGACCATTTGGAGTCTGGGAGGAATTTCCCCCCCACTGAAAGCAGAATTCTACATTTCTGAATGGGTTTTTATTTTCCTTCTTTTGGATCAACAACAGTAAACATGGGATAAGAAAAGGGTTGCACTTGATGGACCCAAGTCATTTTTTAACCTAAACTACTATATAACACTTATCAGTGCGGAAGAGAAGGACCTTTGAAGTCTCTTTGACACTCATGAGGCAATTTTACTTAGTTGCAAACATTGGCCATGTTTCCAGGGACACATATTTGTTCCACATTCTGCAGAAAGAGCATGCAAAGTGCAGCCCGGCAGTATCTAGGATGGATATACAGGGAGTGCAGAATTATTAGGCAAATGAGTATTTTGACCACATCATCCTCTTTATGCATGTTGTCTTACTCCAAGCTGTATAGGCTCAAATGCCTACTACCAATTAAGCATATTAGGTGATGTGCATCTCTGTAATGAGAAGGGGTGTGGTCTAATGACATCAACACCCTATATCAGGTGTGCATAATTATTAGGCAACTTCCTTTCCTTTGGCAAAATGGGTCAAAAGAAGGACTTGACAGGCTCAGAAAAGTCAAAAATAGTGAGATATCTTGCAGAGGGATGCAGCACTCTTAAAATTGCAAAGCTTCTGAAGCGTGATCATCGAACAATCAAGCGTTTCATTCAAAATAGTCAACAGGGTCGCAAGAAGGGTGTGGAAAAACCAAGGCGCAAAATAACTGCCCATGAACTGAGAAAAGTCAAGCGTGCAGCTGCCACGATGCCACTTGCCACCAGTTTGGCCATATTTCAGAGCTGCAACATCACTGGAGTGCCCAAAAGCACAAGGTGTGCAATACTCAGAGACATGGCCAAGGTAAGAAAGGCTGAAAGACGACCACCACTGAACAAGACACACAAGCTGAAACGTCAAGACTGGGCCAAGAAATATCTCAAGACTGATTTTTCTAAGGTTTTATGGACTGATGAAATGAGAGTGAGTCTTGATGGGCCAGATGGATGGGCCGTGGCTGGATTGGTAAAGGGCAGAGAGCTCCAGTCCGACTCAGACGCCAGCAAGGTGGAGGTGGAGTACTGGTTTGGGCTGGTATCATCAAAGATGAGCTTGTGGGGCCTTTTCGGGTTGAGGATGGAGTCAAGCTCAACTGCCAGTCCTACTGCCAGTTCCTGGAAGACACCTTCTTCAAGCAGTGGTACAGGAAGAAGTCTGCATCCTTTAAGAAAAACATGATTTTCATGCAGGACAATGCTCCATCACACGCGTCCAAGTACTCCACAGCGTGGCTGGCAAGAAAGGGTATAAAAGAAGAAAATCTAATGACATGGCCTCCTTGTTCACCTGATCTGAACCCCATTGAGAACCTGTGGTCCATCATCAAATGTGAGATTTACAAGGAGGGAAAACAGTACACCTCTCTGAACAGTGTCTGGGAGGCTGTGGTTGCTGCTGCACGCAATGTTGATGGTGAACAGATCAAAACACTGACAGAATCCATGGATGGCAGGCTTTTGAGTGTCCTTGCAAAGAAAGGTGGCTATATTGGTCACTGATTTGTTTTTGTTTTGTTTTTGAATGTCAGAAATGTATATTTGGGAATGTTGAGATGTTATATTGGTTTCACTGGTAAAAATAAATAATTGAAATGGGTATATATTTGTTTTTGGTTACGTTGCCTAATAATTATGCACAGTAATAGTCACCTGCACACACAGATATCCCCCTAAAATAGCTAAAACTAAAAACAAACTAAAAACTACTTCCAAAAATATTCAGCTTTGATATTAATGAGTTTTTTGGGTTCATTGAGAACATGGTTGTTGTTCAATAATAAAATTAATCCTCAAAAATACAACTTGCCTAATAATTCTGCACTCCCTGTACACACAGACAGAAGGTTCACTACCCTGATTAATTAATTGGTTTCTGTCTGTGCGTATATCCATCCTACATACCAGTGCCAGGCTGCACTTTGCACTTTGTGTCCCTGGAAACATGGCCGATGTTGGCAACTATGCTTTTTTTTAAAATATATATATATATATATATATACATTGGCTACGCCAGCGCAGTGAGTGCCAACAAGACCTGGCAGGACAGGAGGTCCACTAATCCAGATTATTTATGCTTACAATTCTAAACAAGTACAATCAGTCTACTGTGAGAATCAAGCATAATGAATTACCGCTTAAGAAATGGGAGTACAATCCATTGCCACAGGTGAGAGAGAGATGAGGGATATATTGCCTTTTGAATGTGGTGTGCACCATTCTGTTACTGAAAGGGTTTAAAGCCACTCTTAATGCTTCAAATCACATAACCTGCATTGAAAACACGCCCCGGGGAGATATCAGAAGAGCCTGAACACAAAGCCCAGCTCTAACCTCCCCTCTAATTAAATCTACTGCTTTACTTTTAGCACCAAACAATCCCACAAGATCCAGTGCCGTCTATAGTCTTTGCCTATCATCTCCCACTTGGGAAATCAGATGATGATAAAAAAGCACAGGGAATTACTGCAGGCCGTATACTCGGGATATAAAGAGACATTACTTATAAAGCAATTCTAAATTAGCAGTATGCAGGGGTAAAAAAAACTCAATTGTATTGGGATTATTTATTTCATTTACAGTAGTAATCAGATTATAGGTCAGGCACTACAGATGTTGTGGACTACATCTTACAGAGCTGTGAAGCTGGCAAAGCATTAAGGGAAATGTAGTGCACAACATCTGGAGTGCCAAAGGTTGCTACCCCTGTTATAGGCCATTCCTCAGACGTTCTTTTAAATTACAGCACAAGGCTCCTATGCAGCGATTCACATTTGATTTGGAAGCGCTTGACCTGGCAGCTGACACTTTATTAAATGAAAACCACTCAACCCGTACAGAAGACGTTAGGGGAAGGAACTCCTCATCATAGTGATCTAGGTTGTTTTCTTTCTTGCTGCGTTAGTGAACAAAGGCGCTCAGTGAGCATGTGATCCAGTGCTGGCCAGGCAGACAAAAGCAAGCGAGCGGGAAAACAGTGATCTGGGAAACTGGTGATACAGATCTTGCTGCTTCCTTGAACTACACTCTGGAAGGTGTTAAAAGCAAAAATAAATGCTAGCTCACTTACTCGAGAGACATACACAGCTCTCTTTAACAGCACGAAAAAATTGGTGGAATTGTGCGTATTATTGGGTCCAATATTGTGTGTAGCAGGCAATGCGTTTCACCCTATAATTGCAAATGTGGGCTTTGTAGGGGGCTCTCTTTCGTCACCTAACTGGGCACAGTGTATATATTTTATTAAAAAAAAAAAAAAAAAAATTCATTAATGAAACGAATAATAATAGTTTCTCTGTAGGCGTCTACCTTTCCAAAAAGAATGTGACTGACAAGCGTTCATCCGCAAGTAATCAACATAAATGTTTTGAAATAAGTATGCAAATCAATGGATAAAATCTGTGTATTTATGGTTTAGAATTAGTTTGCAAAAAGAGTATATTTTATTATTAAAAATAGTAAAAACCTCTTATTGATATTTATTATGATATATTGCTATCCATCAGCCAGAGAGCAGTCTATTCCCAATACACACTATATTAACTGCCCAGGGACAAACCAGAACGCATCATATTGCGCTTATTGCCGCTAACCATGGACCACACCATGATTATCTATACTTGAAGAGCCAAGGCTTTGACGACTTGAAGATATATGAACTATTTATAAACGTAGCCTGAAATAAACTGGACGAAAATGACATTATCAATGATTGCAGATGAATAGGTTACACAGCACTCAACAATCAGCCAGTCCTCCTGATAGCTCCACATCACCAAGTACTTTTGTAATATTACATGTCCTGACATAATATACAGTCCCCTTTCTGGACATCTTTGAAGAAAAAAATAATTGGAAACACTAAATCCTATTCTGAAGTTGACATGAATCTGTTGAAGGTCACCTAGCTTTAGAAGCATGGAGCGTAGACCTTTGTCACATACAATTTACTAATCACAGATACGGACGTTCAACCTACGTGCCTGATATATATAGATATATATATATATTTATTTCTTTTTGCAGATAAGTGCTGCATCGTAAAGCAAAGACAAGGATACGTCTTAAAAAACGGCATATAAAGTCTTACATTACAGAACACAAGGCTGGCTGAAACAATGCCCCACCGCATTCCACATTTGAAACAGCTGAGTTCAACAGAGAGAGGCTGATTCCACAGTAACAGTCCTCGCCCAACCTCATGAAAACTACTGCTGAAGAGTCTAACCCGCCTCCTGTGTATTCCCGCTCACTTATGTCACTAAATTTAGAGGCCACAGTGAAATTATTATTTAAAGTAAAACTACAGGAGAACTCTAATTTGTTTTAAGGTAAAAAAAAAAAAAAAGTCACATTTATTAATAACACATACAACATATAGAAAATAAGGTAGGTAGAGCCGTTAATTGTAACAAATAACCTGCCTACCCAATCTTTTTGTCTCTTATGGACTTGTGGGTTTCTGGTATGGTTTTATTTCCAGTTTTGTTGTAGAGACATTGTGTGTGTTGGAATTTTCGAATGCAAAATAAAATGCTTCACTGGACACGAAATGCTGTTTTATGTTTTACATACAGAGGTACACTACCTATTGTACCATAGCCGCGGCTGGATGGAAGGCAGACGTTATACGGTAAAAGCCAGTTCATCAAGGGGTGATTCAGAAACTCAGACAGAAGTGGTTTTATTTTTATTACAAAATGAAGTAAGAGCTTTGGAATGTGGGTCAATACTCCACAAAAAGCTGTCTTTCTGCTGACATGTTCGCTCTTCAGCTCATGAGAACTGCCCATCTCCACTGAATTAAATGGACACGGGGATCAATAGTGCTCTGATCACTCAATTAAGACACTTTACAAGGTAGACTGCTGCTTGGCACTAGACAAGTCCCGATCAACAGATGGCTTGACCAAGGGCTGATGCTCCGCAGACTGCCCGACAGATTACTTGTAATTTAACCCTCTCAGTGCCACGAGCAACATCGCGGCAGATATAATGTGCAGATTTAATTACTGACAGTGTAACTGAGGAGCTTCCATGCTCACAGATGATGAACAAGCCTCACTGATTATTACAGGAGTTTCCTTTAATGGAAAAGCTCTTCAATTTCTCAAACTTTAATCCAGGCCTCAATGTGTCAGGGCAGTTTTGTCTTCAAAAGGGGAATATAACACAATATTTGGCAGGTGGGCATAATATTATGGCTGATCTGTGTATACACATCTTATTACTAGTGTGGAGCGGACACCTGGATGTTCAGGTTCGGCCGAACTTCGGAAAAAAGTCCGGGTTCGGGGTCGAACTTGACCCCGAACACCATTGAAGTCAATGGGGACCCGACGTTCAGCTTATGGAATACATGTAATACTATTGTCTTTCTTTAACCGAAACAGAGTCCCCATTCACAAGAATTTCTTATGAATGGGGATTCTATTTCGGTTTATAGAAAGCCAATAGCATTACATGTATTCTATAAGCCGAAAGTCTATAAACCAAATGACGTTCGGTTTATAGACTTTCAGTTTATAGAAAGCCAATAGAATTACATGTATTCTATAAACTGAAAGTCTATAAACCGGACGTCGTTTGGTTTATAGACTTTCGGTTTATGGAATACATGTAATGCTATTGGCTATCTATAAACCGAACTAGAGTCCCCATTCATAAGAATTTCTTATGAATGGGGACTCTATTTCGGTTTATAGAAAGCCAATAGAATTAGATGTATTCCATAAGCCGAAAGTCTATAAACCGAACAACGTTTATATATTCTATAAACCGGGACTCTAGTTCGGTTTATAGAAAGCCAATAGTATTACATGTATTCCCCATTCATAAGAAATTCTTATGAATGGGGACTCTAGTTCGGTTTATAGATAGCCAATAGCATTACATGTATTCCATAAACCGAAAGTCTATAAACCGAACGACGTTCGGTTTATAGACTTTCGGTTTATAGAATACATGTAATTCTATGCTATTCTATAAACTGAAAGTCTATAAACCGAATGACTTCTGGTTTATAGAATACATGTAATGCTATTGGCTATTCTATAAACCGAAATAGAGTCCCCATTCATACGAATAGGTCAATCGTGAGATATCTTTTTTTTTTTTTTTGAGATATGACACATTGGAACATGTACAACCTAACTCCTCTCTCTATTCTTTCGTTTTTAAAGCCGTTTAAAAAAAAAAAAAAAAAACTGCACACTGGCTTTGTTTATGGATTATAAAATCAACCAATTCTTTTCGTTTTGAAACATTTGAAACAACTGAGGCAACAACTGCTCACCTGAGAACTGGCTTTTGGCCTTGGCTCAGCGAAAGACTCGCCCACTAACTTAGAAGTAGTACAATTCCTTATTTTTCTATAAAACATATAAAAAGGAATTGTACTAAGCTGCATCAGAGTACTTAATACTTATTTGTCATGTGGAAGTAACACGTTCTGAATGAAGGACTATATCATTCCAAGAATGACATCAGTTTAGAGATCCTGATCACACATTGACTGAATGGCCCCGATAAGGCACTTATGGTACATAATTAATGGTTTTCTCCAAAGACGATGACACTATGGCATGCAATCTGACAGGCTAATAATGGCAGCAACGTTTAGTGTTTTAATGTACAGATCAAATTAACATACATAAGTATATTCAAAGAACCTACAAGCTGCAATCTCCATAATGAGCGGCTACATTTGACCCTAACTGACCGACCCTCACATTCAGATGATTCTTTCATTTTAAAGGGACACAACCACTTACATGTACCACTTAGATGTAACTAGATTACCTGCACATTTAAAACAAACACATATATAAGACATATGCCAGTAATTGTTTGTTTTTTTAATTAATTGCACATAACACAAACAATAAAAGTAGATGTCTATCTCCGGAATCCATTTTGTGAATTTTACCCCTTCTGCAACATTCTCCAAAATCTTCCAGCAAGTCTCACTTTACAACTGTGAGAAGAGCCTGCATGATGATGTCATAAGATACACCCTAACTTATTGGCTCCTGTGTATCACTGGTGGGCAGGACTAGGTAGCTGTGTACAACTTTTTTTTATTTACCTTCCTTCTAACACAAAAATTATATCTTTCTGGAAGAGAGAGTGAATTGACCTGATCAAACAGGATCATAACTCCGCCCCCTTGTGATGTAATAGTTACATTACCCTCCCATTCAATGCAAGTCTATGATCACAATTCTGACTTAAAGACTGCATTCTGTGTCCACAGCCCCTTAGTGTGATACTAGGGCTGTAAAGTCACTAGGGGGTGGCACTCAAAAACACTATATTTCAAAATGGCAGCACCCAGTCATACTTGTTTAGTAAAATATTTCATAAAATAAACTCACATAACAAAAACAATATCTGAAATCAACAAAGCAAAAAACCCTTTTCATTTTTTGGTGGAAGTGTCCCTTTAAGTCTAATTGGTGTTGTAACCCTAAATAATTGTTGTAACCAATTGTAAACACACACACACACAATATAATAGAAAAAAAAAAACACACACTTTTATCTGATAAAATAATTGAACAAAAATTAGCTTTCATAACATGGTATGATTGCTCTGCAATTTATATCATTAGGATCATTGCCAGGTAAATCAACTGCAAAATGAGCAATAAGCACAAAGAACAATTGTGGGACAAAGTGTAGCAATCAAAAGAAACATTACATTGGTTCCCATGATGATTGATCTTTGGCCCAAATTGTTCTTTATATAAACCGCATGGCCTTATGCAATTTATCTTGTATTTTTTTCTTCCTCTACCTAGAATTCCCAGTTCGGCTCCTACACCAATCTCACAGTCTGTTAAAAACAAACAATTGCACAGTGTGGGGGGGGGGGGGGGGGGGATATATAAAAGGGAGTAGCCCCACCTAACTGCTTTAAAATGCATTCTCCAGGTGACAAGCTAACTAACTACATCCATAAAGCAGTTGTAAAGGGAACAAAATCATTTTAGGATTAAGGAATGCCTCCTGACTAGGGTTCTACGAGCATTTACAAATATCTTTTTTATTAGCATTTATTAAATAGTGCCACAGCACAGGCAACCATTAGCTGACAATTAGATTTATGAAGGATTCATTAGCTGACAATAAAATATATCGCCAGGAATCCATACTGAATGCTCGTCTCTGGTTTTATATATTTTCATTTTAAGCTATAATAATGTTTTACTGATTGCACAAGGGAGAGGAAATTAGATTACAATGCCATGGATGTGGCGAATTTTAAATGACATTTTTAAATTATATTCTATAATTACGTTTTAAGCTTTTTACATTATTCTCCTTTAGTCTGTTCCATTTCATATTTTTTTTTCTCCTGCAATTTTATTATTTAAATGTATGTTTTGTTTAAGTGGATTAAGTGTGTCTTGCTAGAGGCAATCAGGTTATGTCGATGGCCACTTTCTGTCTTCATGTTTATTTATGTTACATTTATCCATCAGTAAATTTGTTTTAGACATAACTCTTTTTTGTATTAATTCTTCTGCATTATGGACATATGCCAAGCACCGTATGAACACAGTCTCTTTTACTCTCTAAACTAGTTTGTGTATCTGCACAGTTTGTCACTGAGAAACCATGTTTCCCTCCCTATTCCCTTTCATGACAGTTGGAATTTGCAGGCTGTGCTAGAGATTACATGTATGGGGGCACCACAAGGGCACCCACTGCGCCCTCCTGATGTAGTGTGCATGCACATGTTACTCTTCCCACTGCTTTTTTTCCAGAGCTAAGTACCATACATTGAGAGGGGGAAAGAAGCAGAAACAGACACCTAAGCCTAGTTGCTTATAGTACTGTCAAATGTGGGTCTGTCTCAGGATAAATGCTGCTTATGTTTTGTGTTTAAGCTTTGTATGTTTGTGAGACATACACAGTGTAGATGCGCAAAAAAATGAGCTTCAGACACTGTAGTGAATGACAAAAAATCTCAGGACCCGTGATGTTGGCAGATATAGATAAATGCTGCATGAAAAATGAAAGGCTCGCGATCTCAGCACAAAATAACATGTGGTGTCCAGATTTTCCAACTAGCCTGCACATGTCCTAATTCAGGAAAACTGTCCTTGCCCTGATCATCCTTCTTATATAAGTTTTTCTTGGTTTGTTTTAGGTGCATTCCTTGATTTTGTGTGTTTGGTTGCTGCATTCTGTCCCTGTGAATAAGGCTGTCACATGTTCCGACTCCATTTTGGTTGAGAAATTCTATACTTGTTCACCGCCTCTAGAAGAGCTACCACCCAGTCGGTACTTTACGGGCGGGCAGGTAAAAAAAAATGGCTTCAGGCCATTGTTAAGTCTATGGAGACGATTGCATGGCCGGTGTTTTTTTTGCAAGAACAAAAGAACAAACCCTACTTCTACATAATTAATATTTTTCACCTAAAAATGTGTGTGCCTGTGCAAAGAACGTACATACACTGGCATGGACATGACATGTCACTCACTGCAGGATAATGGTGCTCTCGTGGCTTTGTTGACATCCGACCTACTGCTTCCCAAATTGTTGCAGGATAATGTTGGGGGTATGCATGTTTATTAAAGTTGTTACTACAGACACTGGTTATTTAATTAGTAGATAAGTCTATTATTTCTTGCTATGAATTTACATAATTATACAGGAGGAAGATATTATTCTACCTCTTTACAAGTCTGCGGTAAGAACCCACCGTGAATATGCGATTCAATTCTGGGCACCTTCTCTGAAAAGTGACATTATGTAACTTAAAAAAAGTACAGAGGAGCACCACAGAATTTTTTTTTAGTTATGAAGAAAGGCTAGAAACATTACATTTGTACAGAGAAACTGTGTCTTAGAGGGGGTGAGATAATGTTATATAAATATGTTGAAGGCCCATAAAAGGGCTCTCCAAACACCAGATAATTAACAGAACGGGGCATAAGATCAGGGGTCACCTGCTAAGACTTGAGGAAAGGAAATTTAGTCTAGGAAGGGATTCTTTATGCCAAGTACAATAAAGGTATGGAATTCACTGCCTGAAGAGGTGGTGGTAGCAAACACATTAGATGTCTTTAAAATTAGTCTAGGTTTTTTTTTTTTTTTGAATAGAGCATAACATATAGGCTATACATGTTAGTATTGGTATTAACATTTACGTATTGCCCGTTGATCTGATTGCCCTTTGCAGTCAAGTAGACTGTTTTTCCCCATTGAAACAACATGGGATAGGAAAAACAGTTGAACTCTTTGGACACAAGTCTTTTTTCAACTTAAACTACTATGTAACTATGATTATTTTAAAAAACATTCTTGAAAAATATAGGGAAATTAATCCCCCTCGCATTTTATTGGTTTCTTAAAGATTTTCTTTATTTTGTTATTTTGTCTTGAAAATAGATGAGTTTAAGTTTCCAGACGCCTAGTGATCCCCAGAAAACAATGTCTCGGAATGATAAGTAGCTATCTTGGCCATGCCAGCTGCTTGTAAAGGTGTTACTGTAGATAAAGGTAACACCAATAGAGTTTGAATGAACCATTAAACCATCACCCTGTGTCCTGAGCTAAGCCCTTCACTTTCCATAAAACAGTTATTTTAAACCTCTTCATGCTACAAAAGCAAATAAACCTAGAAATAGATCTCAAGCTAGAATATGTCTACATCCTGCTGCCTGGCCTGACAAATGAAGGTAATTGCTGTAAATCTATTTAATAGAAGACAAACAAGATAAAGTATTATTGTACAAACTACTATGAAAAACCAACACCGACGTGGCAGATCTGTGCAATATAAAAGGGACCCATTGCTGTGTGAAAATAGCTTATTGCGGGCTGTTTGTTATTTACATGTTTCTCGGAGCATGGCCATTTTAAAGCATGATCGAGTCAGTGCAGCTACATGGTGGACATTAGAAAAAGGTAAACACAGGCTGAATATCCCTTATGCGAAAATCTTGAGACCAGAAGCATTTGGATAAAGCGGCATTTCAGATAACAGATCATTTTCATCAGTAAGATATATTAAAGCCTCTCAGAACTTGTACTACAGTACTGTATAGAGCAAACAATTTGCATTAAGCTGCGATGTGAGGCATCGTTTGGAACATGGCATCAGCCGTTCAGGCCTGCACATGTGACATTGTAATCCCCTTTGTGCTTACATGGTTGAATCTGGGCATGTATAGAAAAGCTGGGCTGGATGCTAAATAAATGGTTGTGAATTTGCCTTCTGTGTGTGGGATTTGTAAATTGTGGTGAAATCCGAAAAAAAAACAAAAAAAACTTTGATAACGGATCATTTTAGATAAGGGATACTTAACCTGTCCCAAAAACATAAAAACATATTTTTAACACTTTATCTTGTTGTTTGTGATAACCACAAGAAAACACTTGTACGCTGGACACATTTATTGATTATACTTAATTGGATTCCATCTAAATGCCTATGCCGGGCCGAATGAAAAATACAAGAAGGGGCTGGTGAGCAGGGCAGTGTTAGTATAGTGGGGTTACGGACCCCCAATCAGATCTTCCATTATGTTGTGTTGGATGATGAAAGAGCTGATCCAAGTTTCTGAACAACACGCTCACTCCTGTATCCAACTATATAGAGGAAAAGTAGATTATTTGTATTATTTCATGAAATGATTTCTATTTAAAATGCCTACACTTTATGGAATCTTTCAATTAAGCATACGTTCAGTTTTTGCTTGCTTGTTTTTTGTTCTTTACAATTCCTATAAACAGGTCAATGAAGTTTGTAGAGATTGACACATATTGGTAGATTTTAGGAGCCAACCCAAACTATTTAATTTTAGGTGCCAGAGAGATGAAACTTAAGGACCCACTCAATGAAGAGGAACACTGCGGGGAATGGAGATGGGAATGTCTAACTTTAGGCCCGTGTAGCCAAGCTGGAAAAAGACTCCAATGCAGATGAATGGGAACATTTTTCCATCTCAGCTTTGACCTTAAGTTAAAAAAATCTCAGTTCTCTCTTTATTGAGTAGGCCCTTTAGTGTCCTATGTAAAACGAATCTAAGAGTTAGGATACCAATATCCAGGACTTCTTGAAGGAAGGAGGGATTAAACCCTTCTCTGAAATAGTTGAATCCCATAGACACCTAAAATCAGAAGTGTTTTCTTATCTGCGCATTAAAGGTTACCTCCTTAATCACCTATATAGAGACCCTATAGCCATAGACGCTGGAATTAAGAATATTTTAGACAGGGTAAAAACCAGGGGAACACTCTCACTCTGCATAGATCTGATAAGGACTAAGGAAGGCAATCCCTCAACTTCTGGCCTAGCTAGATGGGAGAAAGAGCTGGCTGTTGAGATCCCCCGGGACAACTGGTGTGGAGCCCTGTCGACGCTTCATAAAAGAGTAAGATCCCTGAGTCTGGTGGAACTACAGTTTAGGCTTATGAACTGGTGGTATCTGGTCCCCTCCCGGTTAAACAAAATGTACCCAGACCAACCTAAAGAATGCTGGAGGTGTGGGACTCACATTGGTGACATGGTACATATATGGTGGAAATGCGAACCTATTAGGAGATTCTGGGAAACTGTTGACCAGAGGATCTGTGAATTTAGTGGGAAGAAGCTTCCCTTCAAACCAGAAGTCTTCTTATTACACCTAAATTTCCCAAAAATGGAGAGTCAGAAAGTAGACTTTGTGGTGCATACTCTTTTAGCGGCTAAATTGGCTCTAACAAGAAACTGGAGGTCGCCCCTTGTCCCTAGTTGGAAGCAGGTAGAAGCTCAACTGCTATATCAAATGAGGATGGAAAAGGGAATTACCAAATATCAATCAGCCTCCCCCGAGAAGAACGAGGAATGGGATGTATGGATCCAGATGATTGCCCCCATTCGAGCATTTAAACATTAGTGCATGCCCTGAGACAGTGAGAGCTTAAAAGCTCCACGTCCGCAGCCCCCAGGGACCGTCCTGACGATTAGCGACCAACCACAGGTATAGGCGAAGGATTTTGGGATTGAGTCTGGGGTTGAGCCAACCCCAGACCAATATATAAAAGCACAGTGTTTTGTTTTGTGTTTCCTACATACAGAGATGGAAAGGTTAAGAAAGAGTGATTGGGATTCCTACTTAACATGAATGGCTTATCTAAAATGACTTGTCCCCTCTCTTGTTTACGTAACCTATAAAGCATTTTTTGAGGTACCGCCTAACTTGCACCTTATTTTTATGTGGTCTGGGCGAACTGAGCAACGTAATCCGTACTGAATCTCACTCGGCAACTCACCTGGCCACTCTACTTTATGAAATATTGATAATATTTAAGTCATGATGCTGTAAAATGCTATGTTTATATTCCATCTTATGTATGCTTGTCTGTTTGGTGCCATCTGTAGGTAATGTCAATTTGTTGTTGGCTGTCTGTATTGTCTTTTATATCAAAAATGTAATAAAAAGTAAAAGATGAAAAAAAAAAAAAAAAAAGAGTTAGGATACAGCATTAGGGATATTAGCATCAAACCATGAGCGGAATTCAGAGAGTTCTCCCATGGTGGAATAGACAGACTAGCCACCCTTGGCTTCAATTCTATCATAAAAAAGAATCGTAAAGCAATGTGTTTCACTTGTATCTGCTGTATGGTCCTAAGTCAGCCTTGACAAATACTGTGGTTGTGGCTGTGGTTCATGGAAGTTGTAGTCCAGAAGTAATCTGAAGCACAGAATGTAAACCAACCTAGCATTGCAGGTTTCATTAATTATGTACTCTTCAGAAGCATTTATACAAATGACCAAAAAATCTCTTCCCGGAAAAATTGCACTAGCAGTGACAGCTGCAAACAAAAATATAAAAGTAATACAATTATTACTAAAACATGTTGTTTCAGACAATGTTTTTTTTTAAATAAAGTATATTTTTACATCACTTAACAGAGATAAAATTATCCATCACCATTTATGCTGGGTGCAAAAAAGTGATTTACAAAAGCCTGTATTATAGTAAAAAATAGTAATGCGGCCTATTTCGGTCCACTATATAAACCTATCCGTATATATATATATATATATATATATATATATATATATATATATATATATATATATATATATATATACACACACATACACACACATACATATTACATAAGTGTTAGAGAAAAAAAAAAAGTTTTAGTGCCCTAAAGGCAGCCCTCCTGTGGCACATTTGCCAAACATCTTGCCTGTGTAATTTTTGCCCCCAAACAGCTTCAATACCTCCAAAACAGGCTGCCTGCATTATACTTTCCACCAAACAGTTTGTGTCCCCAAAAGAGCCTGACTGTTCCATCATTGCCACAAAACAGCATTAGTGTCTCCCCCTGTTGAGGGACACCAACAAGATGTTTGTTGGCAAATGTGCCACATATGGCACCAAACATATTGCCAGTGCCCTCCAACAATCTGCCTTCGTTCCTCCCAAAGAGCTTACCAGTGCAATCCTTGTGCCCCAAACAGCTTGGCAGTCACAGTCTTGTCCTCTAAACAGCTTACCTGTGCCACTCATGTTATACATTTTGCCTTACCATTCCTGTCCTCCAACAGCATGAGGAAAAAAAAAAAAAAAAGATTCCTGTGCTTTTGAATTCTGGCATGTCGTGACAGCCGGTGCCTTGCTCTCACCAGCAACAACCAGGATGGGATTGAGCAAGAAGTATGTAACGCAAGGCTGGTATAACCAGCACATAATTTACCCCCTAACACTGTGCTGCCTCATACAGTGGGTGATAGTAATCAGCAACATGCTCAGTGTGTGATAGAAATGAGCAACACGTTCAGTGTGCAATAGAAATCAGCAACATGTTCAGTGTGCGATAGAAATCAGCAACATGTTCAGTGTGCGATAGAAATCAGCAACATGTTCAGTGTGCGATTGAAATCAGCAACATGTTCAGTGTGCGATAGAAATCAGCAACACATTCAGTGTGCAATAGAAATCAGCAACACGTTCAGTGTGCTATAGAAATCAGCAACACGTTCAGTGTGCAATAGAAATCAGCAATATGTTCAGTGTGCGATAGAAATCAGCAACACGTTCAGTGTGCAATAGAAAACAGCAACATGTTCAGTGTGCGATAGAAATCAGCAATATGTTCAGTGTGCGATAGAATTCAGCAATATGTTCAGTGTGCAATAGAAATCAGCAATATGTTCAGTGTGCGATAGAAATCAGCAATATGTTCAGTGTGCAATAGAAATCAGCAATATGTTCAGTGTGCAATAGAAATCAGCAATATGTTCAGTGTGCGATAGAAATCAGCAATATGTTCAGTGTGTGATAGAAATCAGCAATATGTTCAGTGTGCAATAGAAATCAGCAATATGTTCAGTGTGCGATAGAAATCAGCAACATGTTCAGTGTGCGATAGAAATCAGCAATATGTTCAGTGTGTGATAGAAATCAGCAATATGTTCAGTGTGCAATAGAAATCAGCAATATGTTCAGTGTGTGATAGAAATCAGCAACATGTTCAGTGTGCAATAGAAATCAGCAATATGTTCAGTGTGTGATAGAAATCAGCAATATGTTCAGTGTGTGATAGAAATCAGCAATATGTTCAGTGTGTGATAGAAATCAGCAACATGTTCAGTGTGCGATAGAAATCAGCAATATGTTCAGTGTGCGATAGAAATCAGCAACATGTTCAGTGTGCAATAGAAATCAGCAATATGTTCAGTGTGCAATAGAAATCAGCAATATGTTCAGTGTGCAATAGAAATCAGCAATATGTTCAGTGTGTGATAGAAATCAGCAATATGTTCAGTGTGCGATAGAAATCAGCAATATGTTCAGTGTGTGATAGAAATCAGCAACATGTTCAGTGTGTGATAGAATTCAGCAATATGTTCAGTGTGTGATAGAAATCAGCAATATGTTCAGTGTGCGATAGAATTCAGCAATATGTTCAGTGTGCAATAGAAATCAGCAATATGTTCAGTGTGCAATAGAAATCAGCAATATGTTCAGTGTGCAATAGAAATCAGCAATATGTTCAGTGTGTGATAGAAATCAGCAATATGTTCAGTGTGCGATAGAATTCAGCAATATGTTCAGTGTGCAATAGAAATCAGCAATATGTTCAGTGTGTGATAAAAAATCAGCAATATGTTCAGTGTGCAATAGAAATCAGCAACATGTTCAGTGTGTGATAGAAATCAGCAATATGTTCAGTGTGTGATAGAAATCAGCAACATGTTCAGTGTGCAATAGAAATCAGCAACATGTTCAGTGTGCGATAGAAATCAGCAACACATTCAGTGTGCAATAGAAATCAGCAATATGTTCAGTGTGCGATAGAAATCAGCAATATGTTCAGTGTGCGATAGAAATCAGCAACATGTTCAGTGTGTGATAGAAATCAGCAACATGTTCAGTGTGTGATAGAAATCAGCAACACGTTCAGTGTGCAATAGAAATCAGCAATATGTTCAGTGTGTGATAGAAATCAGCAATATGTTCAGTGTGTGATAGAAATCAGCAACACGTTCAGTGTGCGATAGAAATCAGCAACACGTTCAGTGTGTGATAGAAATCAGCAACACGTTCAGTGTGCGATAGAAATCAGCAACACGTTCAGTGTGTGATGGAAATCAGCAATATGTTCAGTGTGCGATAGAAATCAGCAACACGTTCAGTGTGCAATAGAAATCAGCAACACGTTCAGTGTGCAATAGAAATCAGCAATATGTTCAGTGTGCAATAGAAATCAGCAATATGTTCAGTGTGCAATAGAAATCAGCAACACGTTCAGTGTGCGATAGAAATCAGCAATATGTTCAGTGTGCAATAGAAATCAGCAATATGTTCAGTGTGCAATAGAAATCAGAAACATGTTCAGTGTGCAATAGAAATCAGCAATATGTTCAGTGTGCGATAGAAATCAGCAATATGTTCAGTGTGCGATAGAAATCAGCAATATGTTCAGTGTGCAATAGAAATCAGCAACATGTTCAGTGTGCGATAGAAATCAGCAATATGTTCAGTGTGCGATAGAAATCAGCAATATGTTCAGTGTGCAATAGAAATCAGCAATATGTTCAGTGTGCAATAGAAATCAGCAATATGTTCAGTGTGCGATAGAAATCAGCAATATGTTCAGTGTGCAATAGAAATCAGCAATATGTTCAGTGTGCAATAGAAATCAGCAATATGTTCAGTGTGCGATAGAAATCAGCAATATGTTCAGTGTGTGATAGAAATCAGCAACATGTTCAGTGTGTGATAGAATTCAGCAATATGTTCAGTGTGTGATAGAAATCAGCAATATGTTCAGTGTGCGATAGAATTCAGCAATATGTTCAGTGTGCAATAGAAATCAGCAATATGTTCAGTGTGCAATAGAAATCAGCAATATGTTCAGTGTGCAATAGAAATCAGCAATATGTTCAGTGTGCAATAGAAATCAGCAATATGTTCAGTGTGCAATAGAAATCAGCAATATGTTCAGTGTGTGATAGAAATCAGCAATATGTTCAGTGTGCGATAGAATTCAGCAATATGTTCAGTGTGCAATAGAAATCAGCAATATGTTCAGTTTGTGATAAAAAATCAGCAATATGTTCAGTGTGCAATAGAAATCAGCAACATGTTCAGTGTGTGATAGAAATCAGCAATATGTTCAGTGTGTGATAGAAATCAGCAACATGTTCAGTGTGCAATAGAAATCAGCAACATGTTCAGTGTGCGATAGAAATCAGCAACACATTCAGTGTGCAATAGAAATCAGCAATATGTTCAGTGTGCGATAGAAATCAGCAATATGTTCAGTGTGCGATAGAAATCAGCAACATGTTCAGTGTGTGATAGAAATCAGCAACATGTTCAGTGTGTGATAGAAATCAGCAACACGTTCAGTGTGCAATAGAAATCAGCAACACGTTCAGTGTGCGATAGAAATCAGCAACACGTTCAGTGTGTGATGGAAATCAGCAATATGTTCAGTGTGCGATAGAAATCAGCAACATGTTCAGTGTGCAATAGAAATCAGCAATATGTTCAGTGTGCGATAGAAATCAGCAATATGTTCAGTGTGCGATAGAAATCAGCAATATGTTCAGTGTGCAATAGAAATCAGCAACATGTTCAGTGTGCGATAGAAATCAGCAATATGTTCAGTGTGCGATAGAAATCAGCAATATGTTCAGTGTGCAATAGAAATCAGCAATATGTTCAGTGTGCAATAGAAATCAGCAATATGTTCAGTGTGCGATAGAAATCAGCAATATGTTCAGTGTGCAATAGAAATCAGCAATATGTTCAGTGTGCAATAGAAATCAGCAATATGTTCAGTGTGCGATAGAAATCAGCAATATGTTCAGTGTGTGATAGAAATCAGCAACATGTTCAGTGTGTGATAGAATTCAGCAATATGTTCAGTGTGTGATAGAAATCAGCAATATGTTCAGTGTGCGATAGAATTCAGCAATATGTTCAGTGTGCAATAGAAATCAGCAATATGTTCAGTGTGCAATAGAAATCAGCAATATGTTCAGTGTGCAATAGAAATCAGCAATATGTTCAGTGTGCAATAGAAATCAGCAATATGTTCAGTGTGTGATAGAAATCAGCAATATGTTCAGTGTGCGATAGAATTCAGCAATATGTTCAGTGTGCAATAGAAATCAGCAATATGTTCAGTTTGTGATAAAAAATCAGCAATATGTTCAGTGTGCAATAGAAATCAGCAACATGTTCAGTGTGTGATAGAAATCAGCAATATGTTCAGTGTGTGATAGAAATCAGCAACATGTTCAGTGTGCAATAGAAATCAGCAACATGTTCAGTGTGCGATAGAAATCAGCAACACATTCAGTGTGCAATAGAAATCAGCAATATGTTCAGTGTGCGATAGAAATCAGCAATATGTTCAGTGTGCGATAGAAATCAGCAACATGTTCAGTGTGTGATAGAAATCAGCAACATGTTCAGTGTGTGATAGAAATCAGCAACACGTTCAGTGTGCAATAGAAATCAGCAACACGTTCAGTGTGCGATAGAAATCAGCAACACGTTCAGTGTGTGATGGAAATCAGCAATATGTTCAGTGTGCGATAGAAATCAGCAACATGTTCAGTGTGCGATAGAAATCAGCAACACGTTCAGTGTGCAATAGAAATCAGCAACACGTTCAGTGTGCGATAGAAATCAGCAACATGTTCAGTGTGCGATAGAAATCAGCAACATGTTCAGTGTGCAATAGAAATCAGCAATATGTTCAGTGTGCAATAGAAATCAGCAACACGTTCAGTGTGCGATAGAAATCAGCAACACGTTCAGTGTGTGATGGAAATCAGCAATATGTTCAGTGTGCGATAGATTTCAGCATGTTAATTACATGTAACTTATGTTGTAAGCTTATTTTTATTTTTTTTAGCAGATCACCTGTGTCGTGGAGAAAACACAGACAGTTAGGAGGCAACTCACCCTGTAGAGTGGATGGCACTTGTCCTTGAAACACGGTGCCAAATGAGCGTAGATCTGCAAGCTATAGTAATAAGATGCCAGCTGGAGAGATAAAGCCGAATGTGATTGCTTTTCAAAGCACTTGTTGGCATCTAGCACCTAGGAGAGCAACAAGAGAGATGGAATTGACTTGGCGAAAGGAAACAGACCAGCCTTTGATTTAAAGCCCTTTTTATCCTGGTGCAGTAGCTGCCGTGCACTGTGTAACGGATTACAAGTGACTGAAGCCTGACTAATTAACACCTCTTCAAAAACCTTTTCTATAATCTTTATATAATTACACTAGAGTTTACCAGTTTCACTTCAGCTTTCATCTGGTAATGTTACAAAGACCTACCATAATAAGAAGCATAATAATAATAATACACATAATAATAAGCATAACACTACACATAATAATAATAATATTAAGCATAATAATATTAATACACATACTAATCATAACACTACACATAATAATAATAGGCATAACACTACACACACACACTATATATATATATATATATATATATATATATATATATATATATATATATATATATATATATATATATATATTAATATGCATTATAATAATACCCATAATATGCATAATATGAATATGCATACTAATCAGCATACTAATCATAATCATCATAATCATAATAAAAATATTAATAATAATAACCATAATAATAATATGCATAATAATAATAAGCATATTAATAATAATACTCATAATAATATCCATATTAATACGATGCATAATAATACTAATATGCATACTACTAATAATACCCATAATAATAAAAATAATAATAATAATAATAATAATAATAATAATAATAATAATAATATGCATACTAGTAATAATAAGATCCATAATAATATGCATACTAATAAACATAATACTATGCATACTACTACTACTAATAATAATAAGCATATTAATAATATTAATAATACCCATAATAATATGCATAAGCATATAAATAATAATAATAACCATATTAATACTATGCATAATAATACTAATATGCATACTACTAATAATAATATGCATAATAATTATAATTATAATAATAAAAATAATACTATGCATAGTAATAATAATATGCATAATAATAATAATAATATGCATAGTAATAATAATATGCATACTACTAATAATAATAATGATATGCATACTACCAACAATAATACACATAGTACTAATAATAATATGTATACTAATAATATTATGATGCCTAATAACAATACAAATAATAATCATAGCATTAATAATAATCTGTTGTAGTTTGAGTGCTTCATTGACTGTGTAAGATTAAAGGGCTCCGACATCTAAACATTGATTATTCTGTGAAACAAAGAATAAAACAATGACCTGTACATTGTGTTAGCAGAACCACATCAATCAAGGGAATAACATGTTTTATATATGTCTGTCTCCTGTTTATGACATCATCTTGTGACTTGATACGTTCTGAACCGAGGTCCCTTGCATACTGAGCGGCAGGTGATGTCATAAACAAGAGACACCACAGCATGCAATTCTACAAGCAGAATACTGTATATAGATAAAGGTTCATCTTTCTTCATTCGCTGTATTAAAACTAAAAAAAATAATAATAATTAGCCAAGTGCCTTCCAAAGGTAGGATGTGCCAACACCTTAATTAAAAAAAAAAAAGTATCATGGGAGTTGTAGTTCACAGCAATCAGGCTGCCAAATGTTCCATAATTTGGTCTATGAACGTAAATCCACCTGGAGGTGGTTCTCTTAGGAAAGGAACACCCGTAACATGTATCTTAATGTGCAGTGATGATTTGCAGGTCATCTTATAAAAGAGCCTTTTACTGTTGTCACAGTGTAATGTTAAACCTATTCATCATGTTAAACATGATGGTAAAACAAGCTCATTATGGGTTACGTAAACCAGGGACAGGTTAATAAACACACCCAAGTTACTAATGACAAATACCCCAGCACTCGTTGTGTAGAGATAATAAAAGATTGTTATGGATAGAACATGTGCTGCATTCCTTGTTCTCTACCTGCTTTGCCGGCACTAGGGGAGCATTTAGGTTAATATTCTCCGAAAATGTTCCTGCTGATTGATCCATTTTTAGAATATTTCTCTTTAACACAATGGGATGTTCCTGCTGATTGATCCATTTTTAGAATATTTCTCTTTAACACAATGGGATGTTCCTGCTGATTGATCCATTTTTAGAGCGTTGCTCATTAACACAATCGAATGTTCATGCTGATTGATCCATTGTTATACCTTTCCCCAGAATTGATTATATATATATATATATATATATACTGTATTTTCTGGCGTATAAGACTACTTTTTAACCCAGGAAAATCTTCCCAAAAGTCGGGGGTCGTCTTATACGCCGGGTGTAGTCTTTTTACTTACCTCGTTGCTGCTCTGCAGGTAGGCGCGGCTGTGAGGGAAGTGTTGTGTGCTCCCCTCCAGCCGCGCAACTTCAATAAAGTTTGTTTAAACTTTTTTTAAAGCAAACTTTATTGAAGCTGCACGGCTGGAGGGGAGTGCACAACGCTTCCCTCACAGCCGCGCGCACCTACAGAGCAGCAACGAGGTAAGTACTGGGATGGGGGTAGGAGAGGGGCAAAATCCTGGCATATTGAGGGGAAAATCCTGGCATATTGGAGGGGCAAAATATTGGCATATTAAATGGCACAATAAAGGCATATTGAGTGGCAAAATACTGGCATATTGAATGGCAAAATAGTGTGTCTAAGGTTATGTGTCTATTGGTGTCACTGTGTGTGTGTAAGTGTGTCACTTTCTGTGTAAGGGTGTGTGTGTAAGTTTGTCACTGTGTTAGTGTAACGGTGTGTGTGTAAATGTCACTGTAGGAGAAAATGCTTGTTGGAAGAGGGGTAGTCTTATACAGCGAGTATATCCCAAACTCTAAATTTTAACTGGAAAAGTTGGGGGTCGTCTTATATGCCCAGTCGTCTTATACACCGGAAAATACGGTGTATATATATTATATATATATATATATATATATATATATATATATATATATATATATATATATATAAACACACACACACGTACATCATAAACCTTCGCCTGCCATTTATTTTTGTTACCGGCAAATATGCACATATAGACAAGTGGCTTCTTCCACCTTTCCTTATACCCACAACATGTTCCAGACTTAACAGGAGATTCAAAATTGTAAAAAAAAAAAAAAAAAAAACACACACACCTGTGGTAAAGCAAGTAAATAAGCCACAGACAAGGTGATGTCGTTTGGTAATGTGTCGCTTGCCAGCTGCAGCAGAACTACGGGGGGGAACAAAAAATAAAAGAAAGCATTGATTAGAGATTAGAGATTTCCAGCTCTGTGCAGTTTTATAAGCTTGTAACATTTATTAGCCCTACAATAATTATTTGCATACTTTCATTTTAACGCTAGTTATGATGATTTATGTACAGACCATTGACGATCCAAACGCAATGTTGCCTTACGATAATGGTGATAGAAAATAATTTTAGATAACATCTAAACAGGATGAAACAGATGCTGCGACAGATTGCGGGAGTGGATAGTACACACATTTCACTGGGATAATCAGCAGGTCGTTAAATAGAATGAACATCACCAAAGAAAGTTTCGGAATAGTTTCAAGGAAAACGGAGAGAAAGAACTGAAGAAATCACTGGGCAGAACGAATGACTTACCCGCCTTGGAGCGAAGAAGGTGCGGTTGGACTAGAAGTCTTGTAATCCCCCAGTAAGGCAGCATTGACTGAGAGTATGTACAATACACATGTACACACAAAGCAGAAACACCCACACATAGAAACATAAAATGTGTCGGCAGATAAGAACCATTCGACCCATCTCGTCTGCCCAATTTTCCAAATATTTGTATTAGTCCCTGGTTGTAGCATATATTTAGGATAGTCTTATGTTTATCCCACGCATGCTTAAACTCCTTCATTGTGTTAACCACTTCCACTGGAAGACTATGTCATGCATCCACTTCCATCTCAGGAAAGTAATCATTTTAAACCTTTGCCCCTCTAATTTAAGACTATGGCCTCTTGTTGTAGTTTTTCTCAGGGAGGTCTGTAAAATAAGTTCTTCACTCGAGAGGTCTGTTAAATAAATTCATGATGATAAACCATTGTATATATGAGCATCGGAAACAAAAGTGAATCCCCGCCCTGGACGGTTTTTACGACTATACACTTGTACCCTCACCACTGAACATTATTAGCAAACAAATGTATAGCACCAACATTTTAAGCAGCATTTAATACAATGTTTTGTGTATTATACAAAATGATAGACATGCGAAAATACAATGCCAGCAAATTTACTATCTAAAGGGAATAGGGAAGCAGAAAAAAAACACAAAGTACAGGAGAGGAAATAATGATGTGATAGAAAAAGATGGAAAATGGCTTATGATAAAGGGCAAGATGGGGTTTAGTTGGAGGCTTCTTTGCATGTGTGAAGAGTCCTGCATGTGTGAAGAGCTGGGACAAGGGTTGTGTTGGTGAGTAGCTCTCGATGAGATTAGAGATGTACGGTGTGGAACAGTTGTGGGCACTGTAACAATTGTAAAATCTTAATATAGGTCTGTACCAGTAGGAAAAAGGAAATAGGCCAAAAAAAAGAAGAGAGGAAAAAAAAAGGAAATGGCTGCTATAAACACACCTAAGGAAAGATCCCATTGTCCTATAGAGAAAATGTACAATAGAAAAATAATAGGCGTATGACTGGCTCCCAAGAAATGCTGGGCTCTTTCATTTCTCAAGCCAGAAACGTTATCATAGGAGCGTCATCGGCCAAGGCTTTGTCAATAAATTAAACGTACTTTTGTAATGAAGTGGTTATGACGGCAATAGGTAACAATACTCACATCTGATTCATCAGATTCCCAAATTAAAAACCAAATTCCAAGCCCAAAGCCAGTCCTTTGTATTCTAGGACAGACACTAAACAATATAAACATAATTTAATACATGTAAATATGTTTCTCAACTATAAAGGAGATGAATAAATATACAATATCCCGAAAAAACGGGAATACTGACATTCCAAAGACAGAGCACCTTGATGATGTACGGCTACAATCTCAGGAATGTGAAGGGTTAAAACCTTTCAAACACATTTTATCAGTAAGAATCAAAAGTGCCGCTGGATGGTCATATATTATAACATTTGTTTGTCGTTGATCCCTACTATCACATTAACGGCACATACTGTATATAATACTTTGGAAAGGGAGTATGTGCATATATATCAGAGTAACTGGATCAGATAGAGACATTCTCTGTGCTTTACACAGCAGGACAAAAATACATGAATGGGCCCACAAGTACAATGCATCAATGAGAATACTGTGTATGGATTTTATTTTGATAATATGTAAGTGTGCAGAAGAGTTGGTAAGTGCTGCCTGCTGAGCTATGGATATTATCAGGGAGGGAAGGACTCCTTCTTTTGCTCATGCATAAGAAGAGCTTTAGGGGAGTCAAACTGTTCTGATAAGAGGTATGCAGACTACGCGGTGCGCAGATTCCATCACAGATACTCATACCTTGTGAACAATAATATATTAGAACATCCTGTTCCCTCACCATCTAGCTATACTCTGGACAGTTCCAACTTGAGACAGCGAAAGTTCCGACATGAGACCTCTGCGCTAAGGCCTCCTGACTTCAGCCTGAGCGGTCAGGGAGCCTCTAGGATGCAGCTTCCCGAACCAACCAGACATATCGGTTCCGGTACCTTAACATAGGCCTCAAGCCAGGAAGGCAACTCTATCTACAGGTTTCTTTTCCCGCTAAGTTACTTTCCTTTATGAAATAGAAGAGAGAAAAAATAAACAAACAGAACACAATTTCATTTTTATTTTTTTTAGGGATCCAGATTTTTTCCTTTTCACAACGCCAACTGCTGCATTGAAAAGCTAAACAATAATTACAATTGCCATAAAAACTGAAGGGAAATAATTGTACATCTGCTCTCAGGAAAATATAAATGAAATAAATAAAACGGAGCGTTTCTAATTGCGTCCCGTGCCTTACACTGAAGGCCAAACCCACAGTTAGGACGGCGCAGCAGAGTCTAGTTATGTTTATTACACAGCTCAGCAAATACATTTAAATTGTGGTCAAAGTCATAAAGCTCAGTGAAGTAGTTAAATACTATCCAAAATAAATGAGGCACACAATTCTACTTTTTTTTTTTTTTTTCTGTTTGCTAAATAGTCATAGCAGAAAATGGTTTCTTATCAAGGTTAATGTCATAGACTAATATTCCAAACACGACCTCACAAAGAACAGCAAAAACAACACAACAAATAAAAGCTTTGGCAGCCACTGGGATTTTGCGTAAATATTTTACTTCAATTTTTAAATTCTAATGTGAAATATTCAATAGTACAGATTAAAGACACAGTATCACCTAAACAATCTTTTGTTTTTAAATAATCTTTATTTTGCTTTTATCAAAAATACAAATATTCACATTACATACAAAAAACCAACAGTGCCGGTACCAGACATATCTGTAGCTCTATATAATTGTCTCCCTAGGTATATTGCAGTTACAGGGAACATAGGAGGGGAGACCCTCCCCCCGAGAAGAAAAATATTGTAATTATAAATATATAGTGAGTAGGGCATAAGTTGTGCAGCTCTAAGTATAAGTGACATATTGAGTGAAAGTGAGAGAAGAGGAAAAAAGGGGGAAGAAAAAAAAAAAGAAAGAAAAAAAATAGATACTTGGTCCTTTCGACCTTCGTCGGCCAAAATGTGTTAAAGTGCATAGTGATACCCCTATTAATATATAGGGTCTTCATTGCCCCCCTATGGCCTGGATACCCAATTCTAAATTTGAGAGTGGCCATACCGGGGAAAAAAATACATCAATCACACTAGAACCCTAAACAATCTTTTGACCAGGCACGTAGAGAATTACAAACAAAAATGTGCCTGTGGAGTCTCCTGTTTATGACATCACCTGTGGCACGACCCCGATGACACATTTCCCATTGAAAAAAAGTTAATTTGCATATCATGCGACAGGTGATGTCATAAGGAGGAGACTCCATACACAGACACACTTTAAAAAAACATTTTACTACTAATTTAGGCATTTGCTTCTAATTTTGCAAGAGCAATATATAGATATTTATCAATCACTTTTTTTTCTTTATTTTTAGGGTAATAAAAAATGTTTAGGTGATACAATCACTTTAAAATATACTACAGAGTCTATGCAATAAAGAGAGAATTGCGCAGGAGAGTAAAAAAAATCTCCCGTTCAGCCGCATTGGCAAATTCTTCTAACTTTCATGGAAAAGCAGTCAGGAAAACCTATATTATTTAAGACTAATCTACTTATTAGATAGTATGTTCTTTACACATTGTATATTTGGGGTTACATATACTGTGTATTATTTATTTATGGAACTATGAATATAATGCCGCACTGATTAGCTTCATGAATTCAAATCAGTCAGAATTCTGTATACCAATGTTGTGTATAATGTGACGCTGAGAATTCAAAATTATCCAGAAATGCTTCAATGAAGACCTTTATGGGGCCCTCTTTGCTTGTATAGCACTGTCAGGGGGCAGACATGTTGTTATGAATCTTCTCTCAGATCTTCCTTCATAGGGTTGGCCACCTGGCTGATATATTACCGGCAGGCCGGGGAAAAAAATTGGCTTGAGGCCCATGTTAAGTCTACAGAGCAGTAGCATGGCAACAAGAAAATGTTGCAACATTATACCCAAGATGTCTGACCCCTGAGCTACACAATCAAATAGGACTAAACAAAGTATTTTATTTATAATAAAATACCTCCACTAGATTAAACAAAACATTTATTTTTGCTTACATCTGTCCTTTAAAACTGCAGAGATACATAATATTTTTTTAGTGGCACAGATATTGAAAACAAATAATACTACAATATAATATCTATGCTTGAATAGACATACCATGTTTTATAAAAAAAAAAAAATATGTAAAGATGTATTCTTAAATAAAACCTATCCACCTGAGCACATTTACATAGATATCAAGGGATGCACCCCCATGCAGCCTTGAGCCTTTTTGTCATATAATACTGCTAGTGTCTTGTGAATTTATATTTATTACCGAGAAACACCAATGTGACTTGTCAGTGGCCCTTGTTTCCCGGTATGACAGTGATACTTTCATATATAAGCTGAACAGAATGCTGATTGTGTAGCATCTCATGATGGATAGTTTTACAACCTCAAGGTTTATTTGTAATATATATTGTGTGCCCTGCACGGCTGCTATACTTCCCTTTCCCGTTCTATATAAACTGATGTATGATGGCGTTCAACATATTACACACTAGCGTGGGATTTATTACCTTGATAAAATGGAATTTGTCACCCGCTATATCTGTTAAACACAAAACAGTATCAGTCAGATGCCTCAAACGCTCGCCGACATGAGAACTGTAAGAATCAGGCATCAACAGCTAAGTTGCAAAGATAAAGAAGACGGAGAGGTTGGCCAACTTGGCTGTAAATGTCTGGTTTTGCAGTTTATTTGTCAGTTCACTTTTTGTAAGTAGCCACACACACACACAGGTGCAACCACGGTGCACTGTTAAAAAAAAAAAATTAAAAAAAATGTTTCCTCCTTTGTAAAAGCAAAGACTAAAGGGGGCTGCCATTTTTAGCAGTGTTCTGTGTGAGCAGAGAGATGGTCAAGCTTCCATCTCACTCATTGGTTTGTGCAGGTGTCAATCGCTCCATACACAGCCAATAGCTGGGAAGGAGCTCCCTGAATATATCATTCAGACAGCCCTTTTATTAAATTGGCAAAGTGTCTGATACAAAGTTGTTGAGGAGGGGTTCAGTTCCTCTTTAAAGCTTCCAAAAAACCAAACTACCAGGATATAGTGAAAAACATAATAGAACTATTTGATCCCCTCACAAATTTCTTACGGCACTATTAGCAGAGAAGATTATTATTGCAGAGCACATAAATGAAAATGGACTCTCCATTATGAGGCATCAGATGCATTACAAATTACAATGAAAACATTTCTCTACAAGCGCTTTAAAGGAATAAGTAGGTGGTGTTTGAAAATGACTTTTCTTGGAGTCAATGGATTTATTCATTTGCACAGTTTATTGGCTGAGGGTAATATTAGGAAATGGGGGGGGCGCTATCCAGGTTGAGAAAAGTTTTAATGGTTTAAAGTAGAAAAGCATTATGGATTCAATGTTTTGTTAGTTATGTTTCCCAGAGGAACGTGCAAGCGGAGAGAGAGTGGTACTGTTTAACAAACAGAAGCCATTTAAAGAAAATTATAGATCTGTTTGGATGAAATTGTTTCTCGGTTTATAATAGTCTCAATCAATCGCTCGGATTACAAAGGTGTGTAAATGTATTACAGACTGAATGTTCAAAACTACATTCTGGCTAGATGTCCCTATTTATTGTGATTTTATGGAGACACTGAAGTGTAGGGCAGATCTCAACTTCAGAAAGGTTTATGATCATCTTAGGTCTAATGTAAGGGACATTCAGCCAACCGTCTCTGGTTCATCTGTTAGTGTTTATTGGATATATATTTTAGCTTCATACAAAATGCATGCAGACCTTCCTTAGGAATCTCTGTTTCCTGGGCTAGTCCTACCTCTGCTTTTGCTTCTTGCAAGAGGATCAGTGTAGATTCACTAGGTCAGAAGATGAGCAGGTGCCGTTTTTTGTGCCAGCAGTGACTGAAGGGGCAGAGCAGTTGTGTGATGTCACTGCACTTGTTAATAAAAGATAACACAGATATTGATGTCCCTGTGCAGTATATATTTTCTAAAATGGGAATCACCGTCAGACCCACTATGCCTCACTTGCTAGGTTTATGAAATAGAACCAGCCATGTTGATGGTGTAAGTATTGCTTAGCCAGTAATCATTCCATTTACATCTTTTACTTTCATAAGTCCCCCCCCCCCCCCAAAAAAAAAAGTATCCATGTGAATTACTATACTGCAAGATGATGATGCCTTTTAGATAACGTATTCTATTCAAAAACCTGGGACCTGAAATGAAACAGATTAAGCATAAATTATACCTGTTATTACAGATTCCATCTGTAAGACACATTTGTTCTGGTTGAAGTTCTACAGGGAATTTACCTTACAGACTACACCACTATTGTACATCCTCTACTAATTACTGTATACCTCCTGCACTCCACATACCTTCTTTAAACTGGAATTCCTCCGAAGGCAGGACAAGGTGTTCTGAGCTACAGGGCAGTGATGGAAAACATTTTTAAGCCTGAGTGTCCATTGCCCTGCAGGATACCAAGTTAAAGGAACATTGCACTGTTTTTTCTTGAAGGAAGCAAGGGTCAAAAAAAAAACATGTCTTGGTCTTAATAGATACACGCGGGTTCACTATCTACTGTCTCACAACTGACTGAGACACAGCAGATCCTGGTTGTCGCGCGCTGAGGTTGTGCACAGCCAATCCTGGTTAAGCCCCCTCCCCCTGCTGATCAAAGGAAAAATGAGGGTCTCTCTCTGTGCTAGCAGAGAGAGCCGGTCACCGACCAGACAGCTGCCTGCTTCCTGCTATAGGGGATGGGGACGCATAAAAGCAAGCAGGGATTGGTTACAACAGTTGGCCGAACTGGGGTAGGAGAGGGTAGAGAGCTTAAGTAATACTCCTTCCTCAACCCTTCCAGCAGGGAATGTTTGACCCTGAAAGCCCAGCGGTCAATCACTGTACTACCAAGACATAACACACACTCTGACCTGGTAAAGCAAATCCTCTCATCAAGACCGCAACCACGAGCTTTCCCAGTTTAACACACAGTTTAAATAGCCCCATTCCTCACAAAAGAAACCCCAGAATAGAAGGTTATTTTACAGAATATATATATATATATATATATATATATATATATATATATATATATAAGAAAGGGATAATAATATATAAAAGGGGCATTATGTGAAGGATAATGACATGGAAAGGCACAAAATGCAGTGATGCCCAATGATACCCAGACACAAAGTAACGTGATAAGATATTTGGGGCTTAGTCAGATATAAAAATAAAAAATAAAATGTCAGAGCCAAGGAAAGGACGAAGATACAACACATTGGCTGTTTTCAAGGAAAGTGAGTATATTAAGAAAGATGGTAGCATGGGATGGGAAATTATAATATCATTGAGGCTGAGGCATTAGAAAGGTTACAGATATGGCATGGGAGTATTAGATAATGTAATGACACAACGTGGGTGTATTAAAGGGGCAGTCCCACCTAGCTTATTTTGTGTATGTTGAACAATCTATGTGTGAAATTCACTTATTTTTACTTTAATAATATCTACAGCTCTCCTGTAGATCTACATTGAACATAACTTCACCGGGGCTTCTAAATTCAGTCACATCCCATAAGGAGAGCTTTGAGAGATAGGCAGGACTGTAACACCGAATCTATTACACTTTATTAGCAGCTTTTAGGAGATACGACAGATCGGTTTCTTTGTCTGGGCTTTACATGATGCCTTCTTATCTAAAAATAATAGTAGGGAAATGGCATAGACAACAACATATGTTTATTGTAAGGGATAACAATATGTAATGGGTATATATTAGGAAGCATAGTATGTGCTGTGTATATTAATTGCAATATGTGTATTAGGATGGATTATGAGATGGGGTATGTTTATTAGAAGGGGCAATAACTGTGTATATTAGTTAATTTTATTTGTGGTGGGTGTATACAAAGTGTAATGGCATAAGCTTAGTTTTTAGGGAGCAGTATCATGTTGACTGATTCCCTAGACATAAAGAATAATCAAGATCTGATGAACTGGTGACCCAGTGTATCTGCACTAGTCCTCTTGCAAGTAAGGAAAAGCAAAGGGAGGACTAGAGCAGGCCTAAATTCCTTTATATGCAAAAAAAAAAACCAACCTACAGATTAAGCTTTAACATAACTTAGTTTGTTACCTGGAGTGTCCCTTTAAGTGATGTTTAACAAATAGATGCATGTTTAAATGAGACACATGTTAAATGATTTACTTGAACAGGGAAAATGTGTATGTTCATGCACTGTATATGTATATATGTTCATATCATAATAAATACGGTAGATTAAAATAACACTATATGTTA
The DNA here is from genome assembly GCA_036172795.1 of Pelodytes ibericus. Classification (NCBI taxonomy): domain Eukaryota; kingdom Metazoa; phylum Chordata; class Amphibia; order Anura; family Pelodytidae; genus Pelodytes; species Pelodytes ibericus. Next base: position 191,276,153 of record CM069861.1, read on the forward strand.
TTATTTTACTTACAAGATGTGCATGAAAACCAGACATCGATAACTATTATGCTAAGAAAATAAATAAACCAGCATATCATTTGCTGCACCTTATTTCCCATTTTATTCAGAGTCACAGAAAGCTTTGTAGCAGCATATCCGACTCGAGCCCCAAACCTACTGACTGTGCCGCAGATTTGTTAAATGGTGGTATTTAAATTAATACAGAATTGCTGTCAGACGTAAAGGGTCCTTTGTTCCTGGTAGAATGTTGGCTTCCAGTTGACTGCTGTCAAAGTTACTTCCATTAGACGCGTTGATTAAGGATATTATGCCTTTGTTTGGTGGATGAAACTTCCTCCTACGTGATTTATCAACAAAAAGTTACCAGGTGCAGCTCACTTAAAGCTGTGGCTGCCTGCCATAATTACAAGCGTGGCTTGTCATACCGAACCATTAGAGAAGAACATCAGGGTTTTTAACAATAAAAAGACACTTGTATGCCAGTGGAGAGGGGCAGGGGTCAACACTGCATTCAGTTACCCCTTCCCTGTGCCGGGGAAGCGAGCCCACCCACACGCATGCAGTTTATTGACAAGTGGCACTTACACTGGTGCCGTAAATCTAATTTATTCACAAATTTGTGTGCAAGCTCAGCACTGCAGGGTCTGAATATATTGGGCATAGAGCGGTCTTAGCCTGTGCGACTACTGCAAAGAGCCGCACACATCGGTTTGTGAACTCTGCGGTTAAGCAGATTTGGATTAAGACGACATTGAATCCTAGGAAGCGAGCAGGGTTAAGCCGGCAGACATATACATTCAAAACGTTGCTGCTCAGACCATAATCAACATGTTACAGTCTGCTCACTAAGGAAACACCGGCTCCCAGTTTAGCAAAGCTCCAGATTTAGATGCTTTGTATAAAACGCTCTACAACTTTGTAATTAGTTCTCCATACCTCCTACTGCTACATCCCTTTGCCCCTCAACACTACAACCTTTTGAGGAAAGCAAACGCTGCCCCCCCCTGACACTGGTACACAATTCCTCCTTACATCCAATCAGCCACCCCCTTCACAACGGATTGAAAATTTCTATGAATCCATCTATTCAGAAACACTTCTTTCAAAAGGGTCCTACAGCATCAGCGATCTTTTTTTATTATTTTAACGTTTTTTCCTATTTCCTGGAAATCTGCACACAAAGTGTAATAGCGTTGCTGCTGTTGCTACAGTAACCGTCCTGCCCTTCTTACTGGATGCTCTCTCAAAGCTCTCCTTATTGGATGGCACGGAATCTAAAAGCCCCGGTGAAATTATGTTCAATGTAAAACTATAGGAGAACTATGCGTTGATTTAAAGTAAAAAGTGCATTTCAAGTATATTAAAACACATGTACAACAAATAAGGTAGAAAATGCAGCCCACTTCCTTCCTCCTCACCGGCCCTTCCTCCTCACCGGCCCTCCCTCTACTATAACCTGCTTCACCCCTTCTATTGTCACCTTCACAGCTATTGCCAGTTCAGTCTCACTCTGTGCTGCATGTACTTAGTTGGTTTTTCCCACAGTGACACTGATATGGTGATTTTGCTTAATTGTATTTTTTTTTTAATGTCAAAGGCCTTTCAGTGTCCAATCAATAGCTTTTGTATTTAGGGTACACATGTTGATAACTACAGAACAATATTATAACAGCACCACCTTTTTGGCAGAAAGGGTACAATGAGCTATGCTCTTATTTTCAACTATGTCCTAGTTTGTACAAGTTAGTGGTACTCACTGTATTGGCCTCAGAAAGGGTGAAAGGCGGAGTTGACCTCTCGGAATATCAGACCTGGAACCATAAGAAGCAGAGTTGGCCCTACAATGGGTCCCAGGCAACACTGTAAGAGATGCCCTATCTGAGTGGCGATTTAGTCACCCCCTTGTGCTCAGTGCTTACAAAAGACCCAGCGAGCAGGGATGCAGACATCGTTGGAGAGCCCCTCACTGTGCTATAAAAGGTATTAAAGCATGGGAGCTGAGAAAGCTTTTTTTTTTTTTAAACTGCTGGCTGTGTGTGTGTGAGACTGTGTGAATGTGACTCACTGTGTGTGCATATGTGACTGTGTGCGAGTGACTGTGCGTGTGTAACTGTGTTTGACAGACCAAGGAAACACAAATAACTGAAAAGATTTTTTGTTTTTATTTTTTATTTTGTTATGTTTATTCTAACGTTTGTATTAGCCCACTGAGGCATTCTCACTCTTCTTTATCAAAGCTGGAGATGTTAATTTGGGGGAGGGTGAATAGCCCTGCAGCCATCAATTCAGAGATGCTAAGCCTCAACAATACGCAGAGGCTAGATTGGAAATCACAGTAATAAAAGTTCAATCCTTGAGCCGAATTTAACGTGATGAAGAAGATTTCAATGACTTGGTGGATGTAATACATTTAATGTGTGTGTGAAACAATGTGTTTGCATGGACCAATCTGTACGTGAATAGGTAGATATATCGCCATTCACTGTGTGAACAAAAGCAGAACAGGTGTTATCCAATGTAATCGCGGCATTCAACTAAATGTGTTTACACATCCTGAACAAAATAAAGAACATGGAAACCTCATTAACACTAAAATGAACAGAATAAAGCTCACAGCCCACAAACTTTAACACACACACACACACACACATATATATATATATATATATACACACACACACACACACACATTCTGCCAGGGTCCTCTGCACTCAATGGACCTCAGTCTACCCAAGGGCTATTTGCTTTGTATATATTCTCCAAATTCACAGATTGAGCACTCATGGAATTTAAATATAAACTCAAGGGGTTTTATCCAAGGCTCGGAGATCGACTTTTCAGTCTGACTCGGAGACATTTTTTTTCAGGGTCTGGAACACACCCAGGAAGTGACATACAAACCCCGCGCCCAATCATGACGAGGGTTCTAGGCATGTAAACAAACCCACCATCTTAAAGCTATATACATACATTTACAATGTGTCACATCTGAACACCAGAAACCCCTGAACCTGTAAAGGTAAATCCAGAGAAAAAAAACATGCCAAAATGGAAAAAAAAAAAAAAAAAACACAGACAGCATTGTGTTTACACTATTACAAACATGCACAGCCTAAACGCCAGTACACAAGCGCCAGACACCTGATATCTGTAACAAGGAGCCTGGAGGTCACGCAATGGTGTACAACCCTGCCCCCTTTTGTGCCTGAACCCTCAATGACTAAGTTGGCAAGTATGTAAGGCCTAAGTCATTGATAAAATTCCAAAAGACAAACACAAGCCGGCTCCACTCCCAATCAATTTACCCTGAGGGCGGGTGCTCCACAGTCCACACGTTGATCAGACATAATAATTAGAAGCAGAAAAAAAAGGATTGTGCACTCCACTCTCCAAAGGTAATGAATCCAAAAAAAGTGCTTTATTGTATCATAGACAAACAGGATAAAAAGGAGTCATCCACGGACTATAACTCGGGTAAGGGAAGACCACCTTACGCGTTTCGGAGAATGGAGTGCACAATCCTTTTTTTTTCTGCTCCTAAGTCATTGATGACTAGGATAAGAAGATTTTAAAAGCCGTGCAAATTGGAAGATGATCTGAAAAAGTTGGGAACCTATGTTCTATTTGCAGAGACATGTGTATGTATATACACACACACACAGTGAGTTCCACATATTGCTTAGCTGAGCTCGCCTCCCTATAAGCACTGTTCTGTTGTTCTGCATTTCCTGTGCTAACAGAGAAAGCATGCTGCAAAAATGACAAATGGCAAGTGAAGTAAAACATGACAGAACCTGCACATACATCTTGGAGAGTTTCCCCCCGCAGATCAAGGCTGCTACCAAAGTAACTCCTGCTGTGCTAGGGAAAGATAGCACATGCCAGGATTCACTCCAGTGCTTGGCCCTGAACCACTGAATAATTGAAGGTGAAATAAAAACGACTCGCCAGTCTTAGATTTATCCCTTATACATCCATAAGCATACATGCATACATACACACCTATCATTTGTTTGCATGGATAACTGAGAAGGGAAAAAATAACCCAATGAATAATGGATCAGATCAAGTTCCAAACAAATAAGCCAGCATTCTCTCCATCAGCTCGATTCTAACAGGTAAGGAACTGGCAGGATCTAACTCACTTCAATTAACCAATCTGCAGCATTAATATGCCACAGTGCTCACTCACCGGCTAGGATTAGCAACACAGTGTGGAAGATAGAAAGAGAAGAATCGCTTGGAGAACATTCAGGAAACGTTCCATATTTATCTTGCTGCCTGCCCCCGCTGCCATCTTATTACCTGCCCTGACCTAGGATTTGACACCAGTGTCTTGCACAGTTTGAACATGCATTTGCTGGGAAACCTGGAATGCTTAGGGATTATTTAATCAACGGGCCTGTCATGAATGTAAACAAGAAATGAAGCTGAGAAGAAGCAACAAACATATTAAATTCTGATCTATAAGGATAAATATTAAGAAAGCTATATGGTTATTTAATAAAACCATATATAGTTTGTATGAGTACACCCCACAAATCTGAAGGGATTGAAGGACAACTGTCACTTATGCCATGACGTTTAAATAAACAATTTATTAGGGTTCGGGGGGAGGGGGGTTAGTATTACGGTGTGGGGGAAGTATTCGGTTTGGGGGGGTTAATGTGTTAATGTTAGTATTAGGGTTTGGGAGTAGTGTTAGTATTAGTGTTTGGGTTGTGGGGGTTAGTATGGGGGTGTGAGTCACTTTTAGGGGGGGGGGGTGATTTGTTAGGAGGGGTGAACTGTCAACGCTCACGTTGCTATTCACCACTGTTCAAATTGCTGCGCTGAACTGTCCGCAGTGAAGCAGCCACGTAGAAGTGTCCTAGACGCCCCCCGTCTCGAAGTCAATAATTGGGAGGTATGTGATAGTCATCATGTTTTGTGATAATGTGTACTGTACGTACACTGGAATATACTTTTCAGTACACTCCCTTGTGCCACAGGGTTAAACCTAATGGTTTCGTCAAACTCCACTGAACCATATGACTCACCATCATCTGTGATGTGACACCATGATTTTTACTTCTCAAACATTTACATCATTTATTAAACATACAGCAGATGTGAGCAGTGTTGTGAGAAGATGTTTTATTCAGAAACAAAGTGTGAGCAGAATGTAGATACAAATAAAACTGATATCTTTGCACAGAGCATTTGATCAAATATTTATCAACGTAAATACAACACATGAGTGAAAATCGGACCATTAGTTGTGGCAAAAAGTATTAACACGAGAACTCAAGGCCAGAAAATTGGTAATAGTTGTTTGTAATGGGTAGAGAATTAACAGATAAATTGTGTTGACATTTATATATTTAAAGAAATAGAAACAGACCTGTGTTTAATTTTATACTCAACTTTTCATATCTCGAAACAACTGCAAATAAATTGCTTCCAGGCCTGCTGTGTCACATCGGTGAGAGTAAAAAACACGCGTGTATCTATTAAGATACATGTCAGGTTTTCTCGGGACCAGCTGGACGTATTTCTTAACCCTTGTTAGCAAGGTTTAAAAAAAAAAAAGAAGCTCTCCTTTAATCACATACGCAAAATAAACTAGGTGCAACTGTCCTCTACGTCAACATTGAAATCTGCTTGTCTGAATGTTGTTGCTGAGGTGTTTTAAAGGGACAGTCCCACCTTGTTTATGTTGAGTATGTTGTGAATGTGTTTAAAATATGCACTTATAATCTATAAGTGCATATTTTATCCAAATATATCGACAGTTTAACAAAAGGACAGGGAATGACACCCGGTTCTGGGGCCTTAAAACAGGAGTCTCTGGAAAGAAATGTCAGAGACGACGCAACCGAATGAGACCTAAACCCACACTGAGAACACAGGGCAGTCATCCAAGACTGGAAATTACGGATGGTTGGTCATAACCTCAGATGATAACGAAAAGAGGATGATAAACATTTACACTTGGTAAACAGAGAGAGGACATATGCTAAGGTGCGTTAAACAGGCGTGACATAATCACCAGAGACAATCACCACAATGTATTGGAGCCCATACTACAGACATTGCAAGGCACGCTCCAAGCAAAACTATGTCTACACTGTTTTGTGACTGGTACCCTAAGCAGCCATCTCTCTCACACTTTCTGAATTGCTACTAAATTTTTGCTGTTAACTTGAAGAGATCGCACATTAATTTCTTCTGCTGTTTATTCCATGCTCCCCAAATCAAAGGGAAATCATCCTGTAGGATGTTCTCCTTAAAGAAACAGTCTAGTCCCCAAACTTACTTTGGTGCAGGATGAATATTACTTGCTTGTAGATTTGCTGCAGACATTCTGCATAAATCACATTTTTAATATTTAACTCAAGCCCTCCCCAGTGATTACTTTGCATGTTTACTGCGGGTGCGGCAGCACTGGTTATATAGACAACGAGCATATAAAGTTTTGTTTCATTTAGTCACTTCCTGTGCTCTTGGAATAGAATACATTGTGTGGACTGTGATAAACTTGCTCTTGTACACAGTAGAATCTCTTAGTGCTACATATTGATAACATCACTAGAGAGACAAGAAATGCCATGAATTAAAATATTTTCATTGGTTCCTACAGCTTGTGTGGGCAGTCCTGGCTTCTTGAAACTGCTGTAATTTCCCAATTTCTTCTAGCTGTAAGTATTTTATATTTTAAGCAATGCAAAATCTAAAACATGCATTTAAAGTACTTTGAAAGCACATTAATATGCATTAATATTTGGAAAAGCATTTTGGGCACCAGGGAGTCCCTTTAATTAAAGAACTGGTTCCCCCTGAACACACTTGCCTTCTGCAGGTAAACATCATATGTGTCTAGTAAAACACTGGCAGATTTGGCAATCCAAGCTGTACATCTAAATGAAAATAAACTTGCATATGCATGCTTTGCAAAGATATACTGATGCACTCATTGCAAATATAGTTATCATTTCAAAGTCTTTGCTTCTTGCAACACTTTTTAAAATGTTGCTATTTTTTTTCCTCCCAGACTCCAGCCAAATGCCGAGAGCTGATAGCGAGGATCAGTAGAAGCTTCAAACCTCGTATATAGAAGTGAATCAAACATGCTTAGAACAATGATATTTCAGTGTTAACACAGGCATCCATTTCTAGAATTATTTAACTTTAATTTGCATAAATGAAAAGGGTAGGTCATTGTCAAGTGTCGAGTGGACCTTTAATCAGGTGACTGCAGTTACGTGGTCCATCACATAGGAGAGGGTGGGGCTGTACAATGCTGTAATAAATAGCTGAATGGAAGTATATATGTTATAATGTTATATTATCATATTATACAAGCTTGTCAGGAGCTTAATAGAAGTTGTAATATACTTTAACATAAAAAGACTTATTCATTTAGTTACCAGGGTTAGTTAGGATAACATTTATTCAGGTTAAAAGCACAAAAATGGTATAAATACAGAAAGTGTGATGGAGAGTGAGTGCTTCTTGGGCTGCAAGCAATACAATAGCGGGATGGGACAACTTAGAGCACCTGACAGTTCATCGCCGCCGAGGAAGGTTAGTTCTAGGGGTGTAGGAGTGTTCTAGGGCTTATTTAGGGTTAGTATTAGGGTGTTAGGATTAGTATTGGGTTTAGGGGTTATTATCAGGGCTAGTATTGGAGTTAGTTGGAGACAGGGTTTGGGGTACTTTGAGGGCAAGTAGGGGATTTATTTATTAGAGGGGGGGTGGGGGGGGGGGTTTAATTATTTGGTGAATTTCTCCTCCTAGAAAAACAAAGTTGCCTCCCCAAAGGAATCTGGATAAATATTGTTGGCTAATTGAGCACTTCTAGCAGTAGAGGTTTGTCCCCTGCACAATGCATACCTCCTAAATTTTACCCTTGATCAGAAGGTCGGGGGAAACACCGGGGGGGAAATCTGGCATTGCTCCTGCCCATGTGGGGTAGACGTTCTACGCTGTCCGAGACACCCCAGTCTTCAATCCCACTGTCCCGCTGAACACTACCACTGTCCCAAAAAGCAGGATGGAGGAAGAACTCAGTGGGACAGACCCCTGAAATCGCCTCTGTCCCGCACAAAATGGGACTTTGGCTTCCCCTTGACCGAAACTCTGCATTATAAATGAGTGCATGCAAAATATTATTCTTGTGGTTTTTATTTTTTAAAGAGTCACTAAAGGACCTGAGAATAATCTGCAGTGTATAATTAGAAGAACTAAAACAGGGATGAAGCTAGCTAACCTTAAGATCTGAAATCTTACAGCTAAAACAGTGCTATTCAGACAAACTACAAATCCAGACTTCTGCCCAGCTAGATTGTAATATTTCTATAGATGCACAGCGCGGGGAGCTGGATGCTTAGATAACATTTGCTGAAATGGCATCCTTGAAATATTCTGCTAAATTAATGAATCTAATGTATATTGCTTGGCCTCAATAAGGAGAAAAGAGCAGGTATTGATCCCAGAAAACAAACACAAAATCTGCTGCAGTGAAACACATTTGTACCTTGAGACTTAATGCAGCTCTGCAATAGGCATGTTCCATAGGTTAAAATAACAACTGATTAGGAAAAGATTCTTCCACTTAGCGTAAACGAAACATCAATGGTGAACATTACATTGGACACAGACTAGAGGGGGAGTAATTGATGAGTAATATACTGAGGGCTTTCTATATACAGGGCAATAAAATAGTGATCTTGTAATGCACTAGCACTGCCTCAAACCTCTGGCAAACAGACTTATCGTTTACATTTCTGTTAGAGTACCACTTTTTCTGCCACCTCTCTTAAAAGTACTAATGTAACAGCCTGCTCTCACTGCCAGCATCACTGGCAGAGCCTGCTCTCACTGCCAGCATCACTTGCAGAGCCTGCTCTCACTGCCAGAGCCTGTTCTCACTGCCAGCATCACTGGCAGAGCCTGCTCTCACTGTCAGCATCACTGGCAGAGCCTGCTCTCACTGCCAGCATCACTGGCAGAGCCTGCTCTCACTGCCAGCATCACTGGCAGAGCCTGCTCTCACTGCCAGCATCACTGGCAGAGCCTGCTCTCACTGCCAGCATCACTGGCAGAGCCCGCTCTCACTGCCAGCATCACTGGCAGAGCCCGCTCTCACTGTCAGCATCACTGGCAGAGCCCGCTCTCACTGTCAGCATCACTGGCAGAGCCCGCTCTCACTGTCAGCATCACTGGCAGAGCCCGCTCTCACTGTCAGCATCACTGGCAGAGCCCGCTCTCACTGTCAGCATCACTGGCAGAGCCTGCTCTCACTGCCAGCATCACTGGCAGAGCCTGCTCTCACTGCCAGCATCACTGGCAGAGCCTGCTCTCACTGCCAGCATCACTGGAAGAGCCTGCTCTCACTGCCAGCCTCACTGGCCAAGCCTGCTCTCACTGCCAGCCTCACTTTCCCTTAGCTTAATACTCTACATTGTACATGTGTTTAATCTAAGTGAAATGACCTTATTTTTACTTTCAAATAATTTCCAGTTCTCCTGGCGTTTTACATCAAAAATAATTTCTCCGGGGCCCCTAAATTCATTTACATCCGAGGACTGTTTCTATAGCAACAGCCATACATATGACACACTTCATTTGCCGTTTTTTACAAGATAGGAATTGCTGAGCAAAAAATAACTGATCGGCTTCTTTTTGTTTACATGATGCAGCACTGTCCTTTTAAAATCAGAAAAGAGTAGTGACAGTGTATTAAAAAAATAAAACAATAATAATAATAATAATATAAATGACTCCCTAACTTATCATCTTAACAGCACCTGTAGAAGATTCTGCCGCTGTGATCGGCGAGCGGTTTTCTGTAAGACAATACTGTTTCTAGAGGCACTGTGTGTACAACTCTCTTTACCTTTCTTTGTAGAGTAATTCAACTCGTCTTCTAAAGTCTGATACAACTTCGACATTCATTTGCTTTATTGAAATAGATAGCTGACAACACCTTGCACTGCTTTTATTTGCACAAAAATAAACCGTACTATTTATCACAATTCGATGGAGTGTCAAGCCTGGCGTGCGAGTATAAATTAGGATGAATGTGAGCTTGACCCACGCTAAAAGAAACATCATGGGGGATTTGAAATATATTCTTGCCAGGTCAATATCCTCAGATTTAAACCGTTGCATTTAGCAAAGGTTTGTTTACCTCTCTCAATGTAATGGGAAGGTTTTTTTTCCGCAGCTATTGAAAAGAGTGGTCAAATAAAATAATGAGGTGGTCAAAGTGCTCGTTAATTAGCTCATTAGCCCTACAGCAGTGTTCCATCTAGTCTGCATCATTTTTTGGGGGAAGTTTTTCATTAGTCCCTGGCCTTATCTTATATCTAGGGGAAATCTCATCTCCAGAGAGAGAGAGAGAGCTAATCACTAGAGTTTACCCAGGACCACCGGTGGGACAAACGAATATGTGGAGCACTAGAGAATGAATGGGAAGGACGTGGCACAGAGTGGGGAAGTGGTAATCTTCAAAATTGGTGAGACCAATCCAAGAGGCAGGACAGAGTAGGATGGGAGTATGGGCAGTGGCTATGGTCTCCTTCAAGACCCCTTATTCAGATTATTGTGGGTTATGCATAAAGGGGTTTCCCTCAGAAATGTAGTGCAATTGATCCATAATTTTTGTGTACCCCATGTATAAAATTATTTCCGCCAGAAAAAAAAATAAAAGCCACAGTGCGGCAGCTGCGGCAAAATCTAAAAGTGATCTAATTATTGTGTAAGAATCCAGTCACAGACTATGTATAAAAAAAAAAAAAAAAAAGGCTCAAAATTGCACCTATTTTAGATCACTTTATTGAACCAATAATCTGCACTGCAGAAAAAAAGTCACAATTTGGGAATAAAAAGTTGCGTATTGAAAATAAAAAGCTGCAGTTTTGTCCCTTCTGTATAAAAACCCATTCTGACAGGTTTATACAGACCGCACAAGCACAGGAAGGTTATGGTTAATGCTTTCCTCTCAACTGGGACAGCTGAAATATCATAGACGTTTCGAATACATGATGGGTATTAAGGAAAAATAACCATTAACAAGAATGAAATGATAATAAATCATTATTATCAATAATATGATAATAAAACCCAGCCTGTCCAAAAGATGAACAACACGTTACCAGTAAGTTGCAGATCCTGGCAAACGAAGGGTTAAGACCTGATTCCTTATCACTCCAGTTACATTGCTCTAAACCAGTTTAATCTCAGCTCCGGTACTGACAGATACAAGAGTATTTACATCACTGTGTATATAGGAAGGAGAGAAATGGCAGAGGGCTGATTTGCCCGATCAAGGTGGGTATGTACCCATGGAATCATTGGAATGTTACTCTGCTGTATATTTGAAGTATTACATGGTATGAGCTTTACCTTCAGTGGCTGGGAATAAGCTTTCTCCTTCACTCTTAGTCTCGGCCAGTTTCCCGGTCCTTAGAAGCACCTCGGCAAAGCTTTCCATGGGGCTGTGTTGGTATCTAGTGTATGTAGCTTCATTCTGAGGCAAGGTGGAAAACAAAGAGAGACAGACAGGGTAAATCAGCATCTACCCATGGGTTTACTGGGGTATTTACTATGAAGGGACTTATTACCTCCCAGTCCCCTCACTCCATATCAGTTCCATGGCATCTACCCATGCATCTACTACAAGCTGCCATTAATCTGTGTATTTATTTAGATTTGACTGGAAATCTGAATCCCTCTGTTAGGAGTGGCACTGCTACCTCACAAACAATATCTCCCTTATTATTATTATCCTCAACCCAGGCTGTGGTTTACAGACGGGGTGTAGGGGTATTTAAGGGCAGAGTCATGAAATGGTCACTCCTCCAAGTCTCTGTGTTCATGGTACAGCCAAACGTTAGGTCACGACAAATTAGGCCTCTATGAGCGTTTCAAATGTAAGTTTTAGAGCAGGGCTCTCTCAATCTGTTTCTGTCTCTTGTAATACCCTTTAATAACTGTACCAAAAGCAGAATACATCTTTAGCTCAATATGAATGTATGTTCCATTGTATTTGAAGTAAAATTATAGCAAAACTTCTCCCGACTAAAGCTGGCCTGTAAGATTAGAGATATACACCGGTCTTGCACTCAGCTCTACCTTTCCCCTGAGGGAGCGCTGATAAAGCTGCAGGTGTATGCTCACAGTGTAGACACGCTCTCAGCCAATCGCTGGAGGCCTCCATGTCTCCCAGCACAGCTAGATCAGGGGGCCGAGTAAGTGATCTAACTACTACTAACAAACAGAACAAATACAGCATGTCTCAATGTAATATGTCAAGCTAATTTAATCCTAACCATTAACGATGATTGAGGGGGGGGGGGGGGGGGAGCTTAATTAACTTAACCTCCAGATCCACTTATAGATGTTTCATTATTTTGCCTAATCCAGGAGTGGTAAAGGCATTTCCCTGCACAATGTACATTACACTTACTTTAGCAATAAATGGATTGACAATTAAGGACTCATAAAAGGGATGGCAGCCTTGGTTCTCCAGCCCAGAGTTATTTCCCACCATGCTCTTGATAACACTGCTGCTTTCCTGGGCCTGCACAGAAAAGTCATGGCAAAAACAGGTGACAGTGAGATTTAATAGTGACAAAAATCATTAGTTATATTGTTTGTGTTAACTTTTTTTTAATCTGAAGTTTTGGAAAAACACATACTACACATACATCCATCCATCCATCCATCCATACATACATACATCCATCCATACATTTATCCATCCATACATTTATCCATACATACATTTATCCATACATACATCCATACATACATCCATACATAGGCATGTAACGGAGCATAGCTGCCACATGCAAATGATGCATGTATCACATGTAAATAACGTGCAATGCTGTACAGCTTTGTGATGTAACAAGAATGGAACAAGAAACCCTGTTTTGCACACTATTTAATATCACAGCCTGAAATTTGATATCGCAGCCTGATATTTAATATTGCAGCCTGATATTTGATTTCACAGCCTGATATTTGATATCGCAGCCAGATATTTGATATCGCAGCCAGATATTTGATATCGCAGCCTGATATTTGATATCGCAGCCTGATATTTGATATCGCAGCCTGATATTTGATATCGCAGCCTGATATTTGATATCGCAGCCTGATATTTGATATCGCAGCCTGATATTTGATATCGCAGCCTGATATTTGATATCGCAGCCTGATACTTGATATCTCAGCCTGATATTTGATATCGCAACCTGATATTTGATATCGCAGCCTAATATTTGATATCGCAGCCTGATATTTGATATTGCAGCCTGATATTTGATATCGCAGCCTGATATTTGATATCGCAGCCTGATATTTGATATTGCAGCCTGATACTTGATATCTCAGCCTGATACTTGATATCTCAGCCTGATATTTGATATCGCAACCTGATATTTGATATCGCAACCTGATATTTGATATCGCAGCCTGATATTTGATATCGCAGCCTAATATTTGATATCGCAGCCTGATATTTGATATCGCAGCCTGATATTTGATATCGCAGCCTGATATTTGATATCGCAGCCTGATATTTGATATCGCAGCCTGATATTTGATATCGCAGCCTGATACTTGATATCTCAGCCTGATATTTGATATCGCAACCTGATATTTGATATCGCAGCCTAATATTTGATATCGCAGCCTGATATTTGATATTGCAGCCTGATATTTGATATCGCAGCCTGATATTTGATATTGCAGCCTGATATTTGATATTGCAGCCTGATATTTGATATCGCAGCCTGATACTTGATATCGCAGCCTGATATTTGATATCGCAGCCTGATATTTGATATCGCAGCCTGATACTTGATATCTCAGCCTGATATTTGATATCGCAACCTGATATTTGATATCTCAGCCTGATATTTGATATCGCAGCCTGATATTTGATATCGCAGCCTGATATTTGATATCGCAGCCTGATATTTGATATCGCAGCCTGATACTTGATATCTCAGCCTGATATTTGATATCGCAGCCTGATATTTAATATTGCAGCATAATATATAATATTACATTGTAGCCTTTAGAAGATGTATGTCTGTGCTGAATGGTTGGGAAATGTGTGTTTTGGCTGTGTGATTAATCAGAGAGGGAGTCATATTGACACACCTGGCTTGTAGCGTGTTACTAATTGACAGAAGGATTCAGTGATCTGCCTGTCGATGTGTTTAGATAAAATGTGCTGAATAAGGCTTTGTAAGGGTTGCTGAGATGATGGGATCCTTCACCTTAGTGGGACGTTTCTATTACAGTGTCTGGAAAAATATTGTTATATAAATGATGTATCATGTTAAGTAATGAAACATCTGTCTCATCAGTTGTATTTTCTCTCAACTCTACCTATTTTGTAAAAACTGCATATGACACTGCTGCTAATACTATTGCTAGAGTTCTGTCTCTCATTCTTCTGTTAAATCATAGCACACAGAGCTGGCTGAAACCACGCCCCACTGCAAGCCATGCTCTCAAAGATAGAGTTCAAAATGGTGTGGAGTGGTGTTGATTCCACAGTAATGGATAATGAGAGCACTTTCCCTATGGGAATTATTAAAACTGCCGCAGAGGACGCCAAACCACCTCCTGTGTATTCCTGGTCCCTGGTGATACTGAATTTAAAGTTACTAAAAGAGAACTGTAAATTATGCTATAATAAAAACACATAGTAAAACAGGTATAACATACAAAAAAATTATTTTTTGTCCTAATGAGAGTGGTAGCCCAGTTGGAAGGATGCACATCAACCAGCCCTGGATTACTTTTATTTGCATCCAATAAAAATACAATCTTTTTTTATTTGGACATGTTACATTTACAGGGACTGCTTGTGTCTCTTTATCCCATTCAGGGCACATGATTATACAGTATACACAGGTCTTACATTCAAGGGACGCAAGTATGCAAGTGACTTTTTCCACCAATGTCCGTCACTGACGGCATGCAACACAGCCTTAGTAGTCATGGTTGTATTAGTGAGAACTTTCATGGTCGTAGCGGTTGTCCGATGCAATAAATCCGCGGACTGGACAAAGGAAGCCTTAGCATCAGCCTGGAAACGTAAACACAACAGACACAACACTGAAATCAAGTCATAAAAAGCAGGCAGTCCGTGCATTATAGATTTCTTACATGTGATGTTGTTTTTTTTTTGTGGTTATTGCTATTTAATTATCCTTTATGATTCACTCTCAAGCTGTAGTACCGCTTTATCTACAGAGTTATGCTTTAGCTACATAACTACACAAAAATTAAGTTGATGTACAATTATTCCCCAGAAAATCCTTGCAGGAATTTAATTAAAAAAAGGGAGATTTGCTGGAACCAAAAAAAAGGGAGATTTGATTAAATAAAGAGAAAAACCTGAATTCAGAAGTCACTTAATTATTGCTTTTAGATGAGACACATACCTCAAAGGACTCTAAGAGGCATGGGTAACTATGTCAGCCAATCAGAAGCCTCCCTGTCCCAGCCCTACAATTGGATAGTCTACTATTGGCTGGTTTGAAAATTTCCGCCTGGCTGGGACAGGAAGACTTCTGATTGTCCGACTTAGTCCAGGGCTGGTATTTCATTAGAAATTATGTTTTTTAGTGTTAAATTAAAGGGGGCAAAAATGAAATTTAACGATAACGCCCCTTTTTTTCTTAAATGAGGAGCATTGCCACAACCCCACTGTGTGAATTCCTCGAGCCCTGTATGTGCTGTATGGTGATGGGAAGGCAGCAGAGGGAAGACTACCACCCTGTTTACTAAAAAAGCGGTAACAGGTCAGCTCAATAGTGGAAAGAAAGTCGCATCTGGTTAAAAGGGACAAGAGAATGAATTTTCATTGAGACAACTATTGATTTGCATTGTCATTACATTGCAATCTGTCACAGATTAACAGTGTAAGGCTATTATGGACAGATCATTAATCTGGTACATTTATAGAATTGCTCAGTTAGATCTCTATTGATCTAATGAAGAGGGGTGGCTCGTAGTATAGTATTGCCGCTGTACGTTAAAGCATGAAGGGTTTCCTATGCAAAGGAAAACAGAACATGGTTTATTATATTGTTATTTGCTGGAGTGTGCTTCATGTATGTCTGTATATTAATCTGTACATCATTCTGAACACATTACACACATTGAAAAAGAAATAGAGGGGAAAAAAAAAAACATATAGGGTAAAGAGACTCCATCACCGGAATATTATTTTTACAATAAATGAAGATAATAGACATGTGCATTCGTTTTCGGACTAATGCATTTTCGTCCGAAAATAGCATTTTCGTCCATTCGTCCGAAAAACGAATAACGAAAATGCTAAGCTAACGAAAGCCGAATGAACGAATGGTTAATAAACGAAAATCATTCGTTCATTCGTCCATTCGTAGTACTATTGCATTCTATAAGCCGAAATAGAGTCGGTTTATAGAATACAATAGCATAGTACACTTACATTCCATAAACCGACATAATGAACGACTTTCGGTTTATGGAATGCATGTAAGTCTATTGGCATTCTATAAACCGAACGTTCGGTTTATAGAATAGCAATAGGATTACATGTATTCCATAAGCCGAAAGTCTATAAACCGAACGTTCTGTTTATAGACTTTCGGCTTATAGAAAACATGTAGTACTATTGCTTTCTATGAACCGAACGAGAGCCCCATTCATAAGAATTTCTTATGAATGGGGCTCTCGTTCGGTTTATAGAAAGCCAATAGTATTACACGTATTCTATAAAACGAACGAATAAAACTAAACTAAACGAAAATAATGTACAAATTTCGTCTGAAACGAATGCAGTAATGAACGAAATTCGTTTTAGACGAAATAAATAACATTTTCGTCCGAATAAAAAATATAAAAAATGATATCTTGTGTTAACAGAATTGCAAGCTAATGCATTTATTAAGATTTTTTAAAAAAAATTTTTAAATGTGTCTGCCGTGTCTGCAGTTCATATAGTGGCATATTAATGGGCAAATTGTCTGGGGCATATTAATAGGCAGGCTAATAGTGGCATAGTAATGGTAATTGGCTGTGGCAAATTTATGGGCAGGTTAATAGTGGCATATTAATGGGGAAATTGGCTGCAGCATATTGGCAATCTGGCTGTGGCATATTAATGGGCAGGCTATTAGTGGTATATTAATGGGGAAAATAGTTGTGACATTAATTGGCAATCTGAATGTCTGGCTGTGGCATTTTAATGGGCAGGCTAAATGTGGCATAATGGTAAAATTGGCTGTGGCATATTAATGGGCATATTGGCTGTGGCCAAAGTGATATTGTGGCATGTTCTGTGGGGCAAAATAACATGTACTATAGGGGAAAGTGACACTGTGGCATGTTCTGCAAGGGCAGTTCAGTGGGACAAAGTGACACTGTGGTATGTTCTGGCGGGGAACTTTACACTGTGGCATGCCAAATTATGTGGGTGCAATATGAGTACAAGCCAAGTGCTGTGGGTACTGTATAGTGCTGTGTTAAGACATTTAGGTGCAATGTGGGTGCAGAGGAAGGGAATAAAAATAAGAAATTAACAATTTTTCAATAACATTTTTATTACATATGAAAATAGTTGAATATAATTTTAAAAAGTTCATATAAGTATAAATGCAGCTAGTTATATATATAGTTATATATATTTATAGTCTTCCTTAAGCAATGGTAGAGGTTAATACATAAAGGAGTTTAAGCTTGCATGGGATAAGCATAAGGCTATCCTTGATACAAGATAAGGTCAGGGACTAAGGAAAGTATTACTTTACTGAGAGGGTAGTGGATGCATGGGATAACCTTCCAGCAGAAGTGGTAGAGGTAAACACAGTGAAGGAGTTTAAGCATGCAAGGGATAGGAATAAGGCTATCCAAGATATAAGAAAAGGTCAGGCACAAAGCGGAATAGTTGGGAGGCATGTAAGTGGCATTTCTGGGGTGGAGTTGCATGGTGGGGTTGGGGGGCCCGGTGGTTTTTAGTTACGTCTCTGACACTATGCACATGTTGCATTGTGTTTGAACTATGAAGGTCCATGAGGCACACCGAGTCTGAATGCGCCAGACAACCGGTACTTGTACCCGAAAGGCTGGAAAGAAAACTTGAGAGGTCGCGCATCATTGTGTGACCTCATGTAACCCTACCACCTTTCGGCCCAGGCAACTGTGCCCTGGAACCTGATTTAAGGGTGTTGACAAGTATGCATGACGGCAGGATGGTTAAAACACATACACACAACTAAAAATCTCCTGGACATTTAAACATAAAATGAACACAACAAGGTATGATGGCACCAGAGGCAATCCATTCTGCATAGAGTGTTATACTCTTCATGTGCCCAGTTATAAAGTAACGTAATGTGCCATTATAAGACTCATTTCCTGCTGTGGATTCTATCAGAACCTTTCAGTTCTACAGGACGTGTCTATTTGTATTTTAAAATTATAAGTCTCTAAATATCTGTGTGGGAATAATGCATGCCTCATGCTGTTACATTATGTTCTGTATTAGCATATTCTTTGCACCATGAATTGACAGACACACACTGTAAGCAGTTTCTGAACCTCTTGTAAATTAAACAGATAACCATTGGAATTTGCAGGCACCCAGTGGAATGGGAGCTGCACAAATAGCCAGCGCTACATTATCACTTGTCATTGGCTCTGAACATATTTAAAACAAATACATACACAACGTGGATAAGTTCATTTAACCCCTTGGCGACACAGGACGGACTAGGTCCGTCCTCTGTGCCGAGACGTTAGTGACACAGGACGGACCTAGTCCGTCCTGTGTCAAAACGAGCACTGAAAGCGGAGTTTTTCCGCTTTCAGTGCTCTGATGGTATTGTAACGATGCTTCCGTGTGGAAGCATCGTACAATGCTAAAAAAAATGCCCGGCGGCATTTCGATCGCTCCGGAGAGCAATCGAAATGCCGGTTTTAAAGGCACAGAGCCTTTAAAACGCGGGCATTTAAAAAACGAGCATAGGAAGCGAATTTTTCGCTTCCTATGCTCAGAAAGTGTTTCTGATTGCCTCGCAAGTCGAGGCAATCATAAACACAAAAAAAAAATGCACGATCTTGGTCACTAAGTGACCAAGATGGCGCTGCCCTTCTAAGGGCAAGAGCACAGGAGGCAGGAAGTACCTGCTTCCTGTGCTCTCTGGCTGTCACACGATTGCCTCTTCACAGAGGCAATCAGTGACTGCCAGGCACACTGACAGGCAGTGGGGATGCTCTCCTGAACATCCCCACTGACTGGTCAGATCAATATTAACTCTATATTGATCTGACCAGTTATGATCTGCCTCCCTCTCCTCACATTTTTTTTAGTGAGGGAGAGAGACAGATCAAAGTTATAAAAGTAAGTAAAAGTTTAAAAAAAACAATAAATACACAACACACAAATAATAAAACAATAAAAAAAAATGTATTAAAGCAATTCCCTGTGTTTAACCCCTTCCCTGCCACTGATCTTGCATAAGCAGTGATCGTGCACATCAGCGCATTTATTTTTGCTGTTTGTGCATTTTTTAGGGGTTAATTTTTTTTGTACTGTAATTTATTACAGTACTAAAAAGGCTCTTCTAAGAGTTATTAACCCCTTATTTGCCGCCGATCACTGCTTACGCAATGATATTGACGCCAAAGCAATTTTTATCTGTCTGCATATTTTTTTTTTTTTTTTCTTTTACACATACCCGCTAGGGGATTTAAGCTGCCTGAGCGCATAGCGATCAGTAACAGCGAATTAGTGGCAAAGGCGGTTTGGTGATTTCTCAATTAAGCTGGTCAGATCAAAATTAATCGGATCAATATTCACAAATATTGATCTGCCTCCCTCTCCTCACTTACATTTTTGTGACGGAAAGAGACAGATCAGTATTAGTGATATAAAATAACATTTTATAACATTGGCAGGTTTTATGAAAGTCTTTCACTGTGTATTAACCCCTTCCCTGTCATTCATCACTGTGTAAGCAGTAATCTTGCACAGCAACAGTATGTTTTGCTGTCTGCACTGTTTTATGGATTAATTTCTTTGTACTGTAATGTATTACAGTACTAGATAGGCTCTTCTAAGAGCTATTAACCCCTTCTTTGCTCGAGATCACTGCTTATGCACTGATTCTGAGGCCGCGGACTCAGGGTTCGATTTTGACCCTATTCAGCTTTCTGATACATCATCTAGCGATGTATCGGTGGCTGCTGAGCCCTTGCCACAAGTAGTGATGGGGGTCTACCGATAAAAAAATATATGGTTTGGTGGGGGTAAATTTCATTGGCTGGCTTCAAAGATATATCCCATAAAGGACACGGACTACTACATGTCAAAATTCCAAGTTGGAATTTTGAGATGCGCATCTCACAAATGTTGCCTTCTAGCCAAAAACAAACCAACAAACCTAAACATGGGTGCTATCCCTGTACTCGGGAGATGTTGCTGAACACATATTGGGTTGTCGTTTGGCAGTGACATATACCAGAATCTGTGAATTCATGCCTGAAGTACAATGCATATGGAAAAAAAACTCCCAAAAAAGTACTACCACAAACTTTTACAAAGGCTGGTGGTAGAATTAGTACCTATACAGTATTAAAATACCACCATTTGAAATACCTTAGGATGTCTATTTTCCAAAAATATATGGTTTGATGGGGTAAAATTCATTGGACGGCTTCAAAAATGTTCCAAATGGAACATGGGCGCAGGCTGACTACATGTCAAAATTCCAGGTTGGAATTGCGCACCCCCTAAATGTGGAATTTTAGACCCAATACAAACCAACAAACCTATGCATGGGGGGTATCCCTGTACTCAGGAGATGTTGCTGAACACATATTGAGGTGTTGGTTGGCAGTGGCAAATACCAGAATCTGAAAATTCCTGCCTGAACTACAATGTGTGTGGGGAAAAAATGACATCCCATCCCTTTGACATAGGTTGGTGGTAGAATTAGCACTTGGAAAGTGTTAAAATACCACAATTTTAAATACCCTAGGATGTCTAGTTTTCCAAAATATATGGTTTTATGGGGTAAAATACTTTGACAGGCTTCAAAAGTGTCCCAAATGGAACATGGGCGCAGGCTGACTACATGTCAAAATTCCAAGTTGGAAATGCACCCCCCCCTAAACGTGGCCTTTTAGCCCCCAAATAATCTAACTAACCTACACATGGGTGGTATCCCTGTACTCAGGAGATGTTGCTGAACACATATTAAGGTGTTGTTTGGCACTGACACATAATAGGATCTGTGAATTCATGCCCAATGTACAATGAATGTGAAAAACAAATTACTATCCATAACATTGACATAGGCTGGTGGTAGAATTAGTGCATGAAAAGTGTTAAAATACTACCATTTGAAATACCCTAGGGTGTCTAGTTTTCAAAAATATATGGTTTTGTGGGGTAGAATACACTTTTTGGCTTAAAAAATGTCCCAAATGGGACATGGGCGCAGGTTTTCTGCACGTCAGAATTCCAAGTTGGAAAACCAAAAAGCGCACCTCTCAAATGTGGCCTTTTAACCCCCAAATAACCTAACCAACCTATACATGGGTGGTATCCCTGTACTCAGGAGATGTTGTTGAACACATATTGAGGTGTTGTTTGGCACTGACATATAACAGGATCTGTGAATTCATGCCCAAAGTACAATGTATGTGAAAAAAAATTACTACCCAAAACATTGACATAGGCTGGTAGT
Source organism: Pelodytes ibericus (assembly GCA_036172795.1). Classification (NCBI taxonomy): domain Eukaryota; kingdom Metazoa; phylum Chordata; class Amphibia; order Anura; family Pelodytidae; genus Pelodytes; species Pelodytes ibericus. The sequence goes on from CM069861.1 coordinate 191,297,908, forward strand.
ATAATTAGTGCATGGAAAGTGTTAAAATACTACCATTTGAAATACCCTAGGGTGTCTAGTTTAAAAAAATATATGGTTTTGTGGGGTAGAATACACTTTCTGGCTTCAAAAATGTCCCAAATGGGACATGGGCACAAGTTTTCTGCATGTCAGAATTCCAAGTTGGAAAACCAAAATGCGCACCCCCTAAATGTGGCCTTTTAGCCCCAAAACAAACCAACAAACCTATGCATGGGTGGTATCCCTGTACTCAGGAGATGTTGCTGAACACATATTGAGGTGTTATTTGGAAATACCCCTTCAAATTTTAAGGTAATGTTTACCTAAATTGCAATATATGTGAAAAATTAAAAAAAAAGATTTTTTGCTGCAAACTTTGGCATAGATTGGTGGTAAAATAGCTACATGAAATGTGTCAAAATACCCCAAGTTAAATGCCCTGAGTTGTCTAGTTTTCAAAAATATGTACATGTTGGGGGTCATTCATGGATTTAGTACAGAAATCAGTGTTACAATGTCACTATCGCTAATTTTGAAAGAAAGGATTTTAAAATAGCTTTGCACCACTTATAGTTCTGGCCCTGTAACATGAATAAAAAAGCACAAAAACATAAAAACATGGGCTATTTCTGAACTCAGGACATATATTAGAAACTTTTTAGCAGTGTTTTTTTGTTGTCTCTTGTACATGAGTATACGATTTTTCAAATAAAAGTCATAAAAAAAATAATGGTATCAAAAGAAAGCCCTTCTTATGACGATAAAAACGATATATAGTTTGTGCGGGTACACTAAATGAGACAGAAATAAATTACAGCAAAACACAAACTGCTGAAATGTTAAAACAGCCCATGTCACCAAGCGTCGGACAAGCCAAAAAGTAATGTCACTAAGGGGTTAAAATGTTAACTTTATCATCCTTTATTTACACACGTACATACACTCATTTATTTAAATAAATGCACCAATGCACACATGCATACATACACAACCCATTCATTCAAGTATACACCCACACATACACACACAGATACACACATACATACATACATACATACATGGGAATGCATACATACATACATACATACATGGGAATGCATACATACATACATACATACATACATACATACATACATGGGAATGCACACATACATACAAGGAAATGCACACATACATACACACACATACATGAGGATAGATAGATACATACATACATAGGGTTGCACACATACATGCATACATACATATATGCATACAAGGAGATGCACACATACATACATACATACATACATACATGGGGATGCACACATGCATGCATACATACACACATAGGGATGCACACATACATACATATTGATAGATAGATAGATAGATAGATAGATAGATAGATAGATAGATAGATAGATAGATAGATACATATATACATACATATACACATGGGTGCATGTATACATACATACATACATACATACATACATACTCACAGAGATGAATGCATACATACATACACACATACATACATACATACACACATACATACATACAGACGCACTTATAATATGTTTTATCTCTTTAAAACAAACTGCTCTCACATTCATGGCAGGAAAAATATTGAAACAACTGTTTTTCTCCAAATCAAATGTGGGTTGGAACAGGTTGCAGGGCCCAGCAGTGGACCAAATGAATGTAATTTGTGTGTCTAAAGGATCAGGCAGTGCGAAGGACAGAGGAGACGGGGAGGCCAAGGGAACTATGGAACACATATTGTAAGACATGCAACATAGAGAGAAAATGTGTAATAAACACAGACACAAGCAGAGAACAGCAAATGCTCTTCAATACATAAAACATATATTACATTACACTAAGTGTAACACACACTGGACGACATGCAGAGGCCAAATCAGCAGAAATATCAAGAGATAATGCACGCCTGGCTTTAGATACAGCAAGAAACCAAAGTGTATGTGATCATTAAAGATGAAAACAAGTTTTTATTGCTAAAATAAACAATGTAAGAAAAAAACATATATTATTTATAATGTTATGTTTATATTATTCAGTGGACCAGCTGGTCATCCAACAGAGGCTTCATTCGAATTGACCGCAAAATGGCTGATAAACAAATAATGCTTGGTAGTATAGCAAAAAGAGGTAAAACAAGTTATCCACCTTAAAATAAAGTGCTTAATACTGTACTGGTGTATCTTCTTCAAAATAGCACTGCTCAAAATAGAGTTCAATACACTGTGAAATGCGCCGGTAGATTTCCCTGCTCCTTTACCCATGCATAGATTTTATTCCTGGACTGAATAAGTATGTGTTTAAAGCAATATAAAGCTGGTATTATTCATTGGTGTGGAAAAGCAGTTTGTAGGAGTGCCTTCCTCCAAATAGTAAGTGATATGGTCATATTAAAATAGGGTATTTGTATATAAAAACTAAAGAACATTTTTTATGTCCAGGTTTTTCCTCACGGGTCTTCTTATGAAAAGTAGAAAAATATTTATTCCAGTACATATTATCTCAACGTTTCTGCCTCCTACATGGGTCCTTCATCAGTACATATACACATACAGGTATCCTTATGGGTATCTAGATAGACACATATAAATAGACAGATACATATATAGTAAATATATTATGAAAAATTAAAAGTATTTTTAAAAAATGCAATACTTTTAACAGTGGGGAAAATAAAATCAAACAAAATAATGTATTGTTCTTCCATATGAATTGTTATTCCACTGTCATCTTCAATTACCTGTGCACTGTTCTTAGCTTTAAAAAACAAATGAAAACCACTCCAACAGCCAACTGAGAAACACAGAAAGGGTTCTAGTGTGAAACAGAACACAGACAGTGTCTGTAACAAAAACAATTTGATATATACCAGCCCATGCTGGCCCTTGATATACCACTGTGGAGTATGTTCACTCCCAATATCTGGATAGTCAGACAATAGCTTTCTATTTATTCGCTGAATTTGTTTTCATTTTCCAGGATGACAAGTGGTCATAGCACTTGTCATCCTGGAATGACGTTTTTCGTTTCTGACATTTTAGCACCAGACATGGCCAGGTGGAAAATGAACAGATTACATTACCTGGAGTCCTTCTCGACTGGTCGACACAGGTGGTCCTGAGTGAGGTAAACTCTCCTGTCCTTCGTCTTCACCTGGCTGTATCTGGTAACTTACAGCTTGATAGAGAATCTAAAAAAAAAAAAAAAAAAAAAACCAGCACATTATACATAGGATTTTACAGACCTCCTATTCAGTTATATGGGTTTATATACTGGCCTTGTTTTCCTTTTTCAAGAAGACTAAGGTTCAACTAATAATAATTTCCTCAGCATCTAAGGAACTAAACCCACTAGAGCAACGTTTAAAAGGCAACATTAACAAAACATTAACTTATGTTTAATTGGAAGACTGCAGATGGTTTCTAAAGAAATTATTTTGTGACATTCTGCAAATAATGTGCATTATTGAGCTCTATATGTTCCGTATCGCTTCATCAGGGGGCAAACATATTGTTTGGAATCTTGGGTCAGACCTTCCTCTGTCTGATCCAAAGAGGACTTATAAAGGGGCCTTTATTTGGATTATTACAGTAACACATTTTTTTGTTATAATATCTAAGCTTGATGCTCTCTTGCAACTGAACATAAATTCATAACAGTTGACCTTTAATCAGACATAAGGCCACTGGACCATCTCTCTCTTCCATGGAGCAGAGCTCTTTGAGATGGCAGGCCCTTAGTACTGTAATTATTTTGTAGTGACTAGAGGTGAATCATTTTTGAATGCTGCACAAAGGCTTTTTGTAAAAGGAATGGCACAAATAAAGATGGAGGTACTCTCTTAAGGTCAAAAGCCACCTTAAAAAAATAGATATAGTTTCAGTAGAAAACTGATGGCTAACCTTGGCATTGTAGAAGTTTAGGAACATCATAGGCCATGATGCTCAGTTGTAGCCTTCTGACTGACTGGGAATTGTTTACACCACCATGCTCAAATATTTGTGTTACCAAGGATAGCCATCCCTGGAACAGAATCGCAAACATGTTTAAGAAGCCAGCTGACTAACAATTTGTTATTCTAGAGCATATAATAGAACCAACTTTGAGCCAAACTTCCTAATGTGTAAAGTCTGTGATAGCTGTGCAAAAGTCACAAAATAGTCGGAAATGCCCCCAAAACATTGAGGATTTTCCATTGCAGTAAATCATTACAAACTATGTGAAAAAAGTTCTGATACTGGGAAATTTTGGTATCTTTCTAGAACAACACAATCATTTACAGTATCTACCTTGATAAAACCCAAACATATTTAATCACATACAATGGACTATGGTGTGTTTTTATTAGTTTTATATATATATATATATATATATCAAAATATGTTCGGTACACAATGAAGTAGAGGAACATTTAGCTGCACTGGACTGCTTGCAATAATATTGTTTGCACATGGCTAACTAATATATCTGATCAAACACAGTACTTACCTGGGTTTGCAAAGAGCTACTGGCTGCCAAGAGTGCCTGTATGGCACAAGGAGGACAGTGGGTGAGAGCAAATGCCATGAGTTCTTTCCGTGTGCCAAGGTCATTGTAGTTCTCAGACTGCCCCAGCTGGCTGCATATATCCCAGCTCTTACTGTAGCCTGTGAAGTGGTTAGAAAGGCATGGTTACTGCTTAGGATTAAACACGTTCTTGTGTGAAACATGTTAAGTATTTAGCCTGTGTCTTTTGTACCTGTCTATCTGCCTTTGCTGATGTTATAGGCCACCGACTAGAATAAATGGGGCATTTTTTTATTTGGAGGTCTACCCTCTATATTATTTGGAGTCAGCTGGTGACTTTGTGAGTTGAAGTTATCTTGATGTGTGGATTCTATACAGGGTCCTATTTCACCAAGTGAGAGGGGAGGTATGACCACTATTTTTGGATGGGGTCTTCTTAAGCCTTGTTCAAATTGACTCTGTGTTACTAATAATGGACCAACAAACATGGCCCATAATTCCCTACAAAAGCTGGTTATGTTTATCTCATCTTACAAGTTACGCTCTAGAAAGGAGAAGGTCTAGGTGATGAGAGCTGAGCCATTATAGTGTAGGATACTGGCCCATAAATATTTGGTGGTCACCTTAAACATTGCTTATACTGTGATTGTAGGAAAAAATAAAATGCAGTGGGATATGGGTAGATTTGAATATCAAGCCAAGGTTACGTCATAAGCTGGAGACAACACAGACACATTTAATAGATCATTTCTCTAATTTTATGTATCTATATGTAACTATTTTACTATTCTAATTTTTCTAACACAATGTATAGATTATGTTCCAGCATCAGCATCTTGACATTTTCCAAATTCCCAGAATGAGCCATGTTTATAGACTGACAGAATCAACTTCAATTAGTTTAAACCTCCATTTAACCAAAGAGTCTTTATCATTATTTAACTCCATATACTAAACATAATTTTCTCCACCTTTCTTCTAACTCATCTTACAGTGCCCCACCCCCACCTTCCCCCGGAAATTGTACCTGCAGCCAGGACCGGCGCCACCGTAAGTCTGTGCTGCGATGGGGGGCGCCAGCCCTGGGAGGGGGAAAAAATGCCTGTAGAGGCACTGGCTGGGGAAATGATTTTCCGTCACCATCCCTCTACATGGCCACTGTGGAGCAGCCTGGGAGGGGCGGATCACACCAGGTGCGAGGTCCGCCCCCTCCCCTTGAAGAAGAGCGGTGTCTGCTTCGGGAAGCCGAGCAGCATGAGCTCAGTAAGTGACTCTTTATTGAGTAGAACCTTCTTTTCTCCACCTATACTTAGTCCCACTGTTGGTCTGTGAGTATGTTATGTCACTGGAACAATAAAGAATATCCAGATGATCCGTCTCAATTACTCCCATCAGGACATATCACACACACACAATGTCACGAAAAAACATGTTTTTTCCTGTGGGAGGAAAATACCAAGTACTCTTGTGGTTCCAACTGTCCTGCCTTATTTAAATACTTTTAGTGACGTCTCATTACAAATCTAACTTTTTGGTCCCTTAAGGAATGAGTTTGTATCCCCTGGGAATGGAAACTCCAACATTAAACTGCTGGCATTCCAATACAATATTACCGGCAGAAATCGGAAATGTACCTGTCGCCATCAGTTCTTGGCAGTTGCCATTGGCGGCCTTGTAGTCTTGACAATGTAGTGCTTGTTCGGCTAAAAGAGTCAGAACTTGCCCCTTCCTCTCTGTCTCCTCATTACCTGGAAGGCAGAAACAATTCAGGTTTATTGAGCAACATACAATAGTATTTTTGCTTACTGAGTAAAAGTAACGGTGGGAAGGCATTAAATGCTTATAGTTGTCCTGCAAGGTGTGAAGTATATAGCAATAGTTGTCCTGCAAGGTGTGAAGTATATAGCAATAGTTGTCCTGCAAGGTGTGAAGTATATAGCAATAGTTGTCCTGCAAGGTGTGAAGTATATAGCAATAGTTGTCCTGCAAGGTGTGAAGTATATAGCAATAGTTGTCCTGCAAGGTGTGAAGTATATAGAAATAGTTGTCCTGCAAGGTGTGAAGTCTATAACAATAGTTGTCCTGCAAGGTGTGAAGTATGTAACAATAGTTGTCCTGCAAGGTGTGAAGTATATAACAATAGTTGTCCTGCAAGGTGTGAAGTATATGACAATAGTTGTCCTGCAAGGTGTGAAGTCTATAACAATAGTTGTCATGCAAGGTGTGAAGTCTATAACAATAGTTGTCCTGCAAGGTGTGAAGTATGTAACAATAGTTGTCCTGCAAGGTGTGAAGTCTATAACAATAGTTGTTGTGCAAGGTGTGAAGTATGTAACAATAGTTGTCCTGCAAGGTGTGAAGTATATAACAATAGTTGTCCTGCAAGGTGTGAAGTATATAGCAATAGTTGTCCTGCAAGGTGTGAAGTATATAGCAATAGTTGTCTTGCAAGGTGTGAAGTATATAGCAATAGTTGTCCTGCAAGGTGTGAAGTATATAGAAATAGTTGTCCTGCAATGTGTGAAGTATATAACAATAGTTGTCCTGCAAGGTGTGAAGTATATAGCAATAGTTGTCCTGAAAGGTGTGAAGTATATAGCAATAGTTGTCCTGCAAAGTGTGAAGTATATAGCAATAGTTGTCCTGCAAGGTGTGAAGTCTATAACAATAGTTGTCCTGCAAGGTGTGAAGTATATAGCAATAGTTGTCCTGCAAGGTGTGAAGTATATAACAATAGTTGTCCTGCAAGGTGTGAAGTATATAGCAATAGTTGTCCTGCAAGGTGTGAAGTATATAGCAATAGTTGTCCTGCAAGGTGTGAAGTCTATAACAATAGTTGTCCTGCAAGGTGTGAAGTATATAACAATAGTTGTCCTGCAAGGTGTGAAGTATATAACAATAGTTGTCCTGCAAGGTGTGAAGTATATAGCAATAGTTGTCTTGCAAGGTGTGAAGTATATAGCAATAGTTGTCCTGCAAGGTGTGAAGTATATAACAATAGTTGTCCTGCAAGGTGTGAAGTATATGACAATAGTTGTCCTGCAAAGTGTGAAGTATATAGCAATAGTTGTCCTGCAAGGTGTGAAGTCTATAACAATAGTTGTCCTGCAAGGTGTGAAGTATATGACAATAGTTGTCCTGCAAGGTGTGAAGTCTATAACAATAGTTGTCCTGCAAGGTGTGAAGTCTATAACAATAGGTGTTGTGCAAGGTGTGAAGTATGTAACAATAGTTGTCCTGCAAGGTGTGAAGTATGTAACAATAGTTGTTGTGCAAGGTTTGAAGTAAGTAACAATAGTTGTCCTGCAAGGTGTGAAGTCTATAACAAAAGTTGCCGATTGTTGAACTATTGTCAACCTTCTCTGTCCCCGACTGACTTGTACGTTCACCTAATGCGTGAGAAACCCCTCTTCAGAGATGCTTGTTTAACCGTAAAAGTATATGGTTATATTGGATTATTGTATTTATAGTGGGTCCTGATCCATGAACACCTTTTATAAAAATCTGATACTAAAAAGGCTACTGAATGTGATCAGCTGACAAGAGTTAATATGAAGGACTCCAGAATATCTAAAAATCTGCTGAATTACTTAAAAAACTGTTTTGGAGAGTATTGGGGGGGGGGGGGGGGGGGTGTTGGAGGTGATGAAAGCAAATATAATAGATTATAATATGTACTTATCTAAAGTTTTACAAATATGGAACAGAAAAGTCCATATATGTATGCCCCCAAATGATAATGATGTAATCCCACAATGCACCGAGTGTGAAAAAAACGCTAGGCATTGTGGAATGTCGTCACATATTATGGGCAAGATGATGTCTCTGCTCCAGCGGCCATCTAGTAGTGTTTTTTGTGGGGGGTTTTTTGTGTGTTTTTTTAACTGCTATTACTTTACAATTTAGTTGAGAAATCTTTTTTAAACAAAACACTATAGTAAGAGAATTTTAAAAAGTCAGCAACACAGGCGCCATGTATTAGGAATTTTTAATTTTTTTGCTTTACTCCCTCCTTTAAATTGTACAATTACTTTCCACCTTGACTTTAGAACGACAAAAACCCAGAGGCGAGATTCCTGCTAGTCTATCCGGTCTATTCACTAAAATTTCGACACGGGAGGATCGATTTTGAGACCAGGTTGAATTTGTCACCCGTGTTTGGAATCTTGCCCACTGAAAGTAATGGGAGGTGAAATGATCAAAGCTATTATGGGGACTTAGTCACGTTTGGCACCTGACTCTCAAAAATAGCTTCAATCGTTTCACCTGGTGCCGAATTTGAGTCTCAAAATGAAAGTCGACCTCCAAAGTCGAATTTTAACGAATATACCCATATGACAAGGAAATTCACAGCACAGAGAAAAAAGTAATAATTGTAACCCCTACTCGTCCAAATATATGCATATTTCACAAGAAACACACAAGTTGCTGCGATATGAATACACATACAATAAACTTCGATAAAACTGCTACATCAGCTAGTTTATACAGGTATTCTTTTACATAAGCTGAAGACAAATTGGGCCATTAGGTGGGTTTATTTTATGGTAGAATTTACTACCTTTGTGGAAGGTTTTTGTAGACTAACTTGTTTTTATTGTAAAAGTTACAGAGGAGCGAGTGTTTTTGGGGAACTTGGGAGAAGTAAACAATCGCACTTATTGAGCCCACAGCAACACAATTCCACTAGAAGAGAATGAATCAATAGTTTAGTCCTTCCTTTGGCACCAGGAGCACACAGGCACAGAAAGAAATTAGTTACAGCTGAGTTGCAGCTAAAATGTACTGAATTAATCTAAGTTCTCCGGGCATTTATTGCTGGTAAGCAGTGGAGCAACACCAGCCTTTAGGCCTGTTTGTGAGCGGCTTCAAAAACAAATGCAATGTAAAATAAGCCCGTCTCTAGTACTGTAAAAAGGACACCTTAAACTGAACTTGGCACCTACACAGGAGTAACTCTCATTAGTTGTATTTATCAGGACTTTATTGGTTTTCAATCAGAGAAATCGTTCCAGAGATATTAGTTTTCCAGTTTAAGGGCTGTTCTATCTCAGCAGAGCTACACTCAGTGGTATATCAAGCAAAACGTATAGAACTAATTACTTTTCCCAGCCCTTCATCCATCTTCCTTTACTTTAGTCCCACTACTCTAGTAAACGGTAATAAATAAGCTTCCTCAAAAGGTTAACAAAACAGAGGGAAATCACAATATGCATATCCTCTTGTTTAAAATATAACCTTTAAAAACATATACATAAAATATAAAATGCAGTGTTGCTGAAACTGCAAGTGATCTAGGACCGCCTCCAAGCTCTGAAAAATGGGCAGAGGAACGAGTGAGAGGAAGTTACATCACAACTGTATCAAACAAAACTTAATAACAAACATCAACATGAACCTTTTCAGTGCCCGGGAATGGTCGAACTTATCTCCACTTCCTCCAGAAGGGTTAGCAAGAAAAACCCAAACATTACGTCTAACCTTTGATTTTTCTCCTGTGATTTTTTTCTTTGCGGCGTACAGCAATGAGTCCAGTTAAATGTGCAAACAATTACCAGGATTTATAGGTGAAGTTGTCATGCATATTATTGAAAAATAAATCAAACAACACACAGGACATTAATAATGCTAATGGATGGCGGAAATTACATTGTGTAGCTGGAGGGTCTGTTTAAGATGGCATAGAGATCTGTGAACAAGACGAATCAGAAGGAGGACTATATTCTCCAAGTACCAAGTAAAAATGGTGGGGTTTTCTTCTTTTCATGTTCACTATTATGTTTATATGTTTATGGTGCAGTATAAATGCAATCAATGTATGCATAATCCTGTGCGTGTACATAATACGCATCTAAGCTCCCGAGTGATATACAGCAATTATTACACTTCCGTGATTATGAGTATTTACCTGCAACTCTCAGCAAATTTGCCAGGGCCAAGAGTTTTGCTGACTGCTTGTAGCATGTGGGACTCTGAGAGATACATTTCTTAATGAGACTCAGGCGATTAGAGCACAGACGCACTGCAAAGGAAAACAGAAAAAAAATAATAATAAACATGTCACACAAATCATTCCAAGCACGATATGTCAGAACATGAAATAATCCATCGTTTTTTAGAGTTTAGAATGCAAGCCAACAAGACTGTCCTGAGAGAAAATGTATTATAAAATATGATCAATTAATTTACAATTAATACAATTTATTAAAACACATTAAGACCAAACAGAATGGGTATTACCAATACAAAAAAAACAATCCTAAAAAAAGAACCAGAAAAACTTGTGATTTAGATTATATTGTGCTCGTTATTAGGAGTTGAATTAAAACCGTTATGGTTAATTCCTATTTTGAAAATGTTGTTTGAGTGTACATTAGTGTTTGTTTGAGTGTACATTTGGACATTGTTCCATATAAATATTAGATTCAAAAAAATTCCCACCTATACTTACCGGGGACATTAACATCAAGGATTATTACGGCTTACAGCAGAACTGGCACAACTGGTTTATTGAATTATAAACACAAGGTCTATGATTTATTTTAAGACTGGTTATGTGAAGAGAGATGTTTTTAGGGTTTAAACAGACCAAATTAGCTTGACATAAAAAAAACTACTCATTACTTAAGTTTTAGAAAAAAATAAAATAATACAGTGTAATACCAATGGATGAGGCAGATGCATATTCGGGTTGGCAGCAAGAGACAAGGTCAGGAGGAAATGCTTAAGGTCATGTAGCCAGAGGTCAATTATACTAACAGGGCAGTCAGGATGGAAACGGAGGAGACAAGTAGAGTCAAGTTGATTCCTTTATTGTGTAACTGAGTGGTTTAGCGTGCAAGCTTTGAAGACCTCTCAGGTCACTTCATCAGGCATGTTATACAAAATAAATGAGCAAACAGACAGAATGAATAGTCTCTGGGAAAACAGTAAAACTGAGCAGTAGTAGGAAGACTAATTGGCTTAACACCATGCTGGGGATTGGTCTGTCTTGTAAGCAGGACACACTAGGGGGCATGTATAAAGACGTCACACACACGCACATTGCGCCAAATTCTGGTGCTATCGGTGTGTGTGCCAATGTATACAGAAGACTCCCAACAAATTTATTTAGTCTGCGTTATCTATACAAATGCATAGATATAGGTTGTGCCAGGGCAGCCTATGCATAAAATCAGGCCACTTGGCAAATCTATTTTTGGAACTGTGCAGGCGCTTTGGTAGCAGCCATTCTCTGCGGGAAAGGAAAGGCAGGCAGGTCTCTCGACCCCGACACCAACATGATTCTAAATATACAAATATTTAGAGAAGCACGCCAAAAAAAACGCAATAACTGGTGCATCACCCCCAAATGGGACTACATAGTCCCCACAAGACCCTTGATAAAGGCGTTTTGCCAAAACGTAGGGTTGACCACAGGCACATTCAGCTCTCGTATCGCAACTTTCTTATGTGGCTTCATACTGATTGTATTTGTGTCAATTCTTTGTCTTTTTGTAAGTATCTTTTACAATATTTTTCGATTGGCTTTATAACTTTATGTTGTAATAATAAATACATGATGCTTTAAAACATTGATACATTATTCTACACATTCTATAGAAGGATTCTAATCTTCACTTGGTAAAACACATATCGGTGTGCTTTAAGAACCAAGCTTTTTTTCCCCTCCTTCCAAACTATCAACAGATTTATTTACTTAACAATTAATTCTAGAGCTTACACAACAGAAGCAAAAGTACAACTGCAATTCCTGACAGCACTGGAAATGAGAACTAAATATTTCAATCAATACACAGAGCTGTCAACATGCTGGACGAGCAGCCATTCTGGAAGCCTTCTCACGAGTCAGATGCTTTCCGATACTTTCCTCATTAGATGCCCGCAGATCAATGGAGACCCAAGCTTTTGCTGGCAGTGATTCTAGCACATGCTATGCTGTTGGCTTCTAAAATTCCTCAACGATCCGACTCAGAAGAAGACGCGCAGACATTTGTCACAATCGGAAAAAACAGGCGGCGCGGGAACAGATGTTCCTCTACAGACAATAGGCGAGAAGGATCCAGATGCTTAACACAGAGCAGAGCCAACAAAAAAAAAAAAAAACAAGAAAGAAGATAATGAAAGCAACATAAAGCGACAGAGTGTGTAGAACTATAATAAGTAATCAGCATGCAAAACCCAAATGTTCTGCGGAAAAAAGGAATGGAAGGATGGAAGGAAGTTTCCCCATGATAACCAGTAAAGAGTAGCAGCCCTTACTAGTGTTCAATACACCACGGTGCTTGCTGTAACCATCCTGATTCTTCTAGTTTTGTGATTAAATGTCTTAGTAATAAAGTATATGTATAACAATGATTATAATAAAGTCTGCATGTTTAACAGTAATTCCTGATGATCATCGGAGCACTATAAAATATGTATCAGACGTGAATTCTGTAGTGTGTGTTCGATACTAAGTGTTTATTGGGGCAGATGTTCTATTGTTGCAATTTGTGCATTTATAAATACTGAGCAGTCTATCCGAATGTTTGGTTCAATCAGCATTGCTAAGCTACATGGCGGCAACTGTTGATATGAAATAATCAACAACTTGAAAGCACCAATTGTGTTTGGGAATAATGAATATTTATTCTATAATTCAGTAGGCACATACTCAGGTGCTGCTAGAGGAGTGATTCTTGGTTACTCACTTCCAAACTTGTCCTCTATTATCATCATTTATCAAGATCTTAATGCATGAGCATGCATGGCATAACAATGTTTCATGTACTTACAATTTGCAATAAAGGACTTAAATATTAAAGATGCACCATAACTAAAAGAGTAGTGCAAATAAATGGCAAAGATTCTATGGATGGTAAGATGTTTTGAAACGCACACAAATGTATTTTAATCTGTTTAACTAGGACAGGGCTTGACAAAGTTAACTGACTTTTAGGAGCCAGAAACAGCACATACACACAATCATACGCAGTCACATACACACACACACATACAGTCAGTCACTCACACACACACATACAGTCACTCACACACACACATACATACAGTCACTCACACACACACACACACACACACACATAATCAGTGACACACACATACATAGCTAATGAAACACACATACACAGTCACACACAAATACATACATACATACATACATACATACAGTCAGTCACACACACACACACACATACAGTCAGTCACACACACACACATACATACAGTCAGTCACACACACACACACATACAGTCAGTTACACACACAGTCACTCATATACACACACAATGTCAGACACACAAATGAGGCACAGGTCTAAAGAGCTAGAAACCTGACCAGTGACGGTGATTGCAATGCCCAGTCTGCCATGCATGGTGTCTATAGGGGGGACGGAACCCATTTAGTGGTGACTTTTCTTATGCAGAGGGAACCACTGCATAGGGAGCTGCTGTTAACCCTTTAAGTCCTGCACCCATGAGCATTGGATTTACTTAGCGAGCCTGCACTCCTTGGCTCATGACGTCGCGCACCTGACGGTACTGCCCCTAGCTGGTCAGAGTTGACAGGAGAAATAAACAAGGCAGGTGGGCGCTGATTGGCAGGCGGAGTTGTGACTGCAGGGCAGTCAACGTTGGTTTGTGCACTTGAGCACCACAGTGCGGTGCGCCGGGGGCGGAGCAGAAAGTGTGTGCATCCAGAGGATTAAAGTTTAAAAAAAAAAAAAATCCCAGCAACAAGAGCACCATGCGGGACGCACGCTACCAGGGCGCAGGTCTGATTTCCTAGTCGCCATGGCAACCTGGCGCCCGGCATTTGTTAAGCCCTGAGCTAGGTCCATATTAGTTAATAAAAATTGCAATAATTACTGCACTCTAATACTTCCTCTGTAGGCAAAAAATAACTTATGTTTAATTGAAAGACGTTAAGTGTAAACATTTTAAATGCACATACTTTAATGAAATAATACATATAAGAGATCTTATTGACAAATGGTCTTATTAAAACCTTTTTGCTTTATATACCTAAGCAGTGATCTACAGCAAAGAAATAAATTAACCCCTAAAAAATGCACAAACAGCAAAAATAAATGCGCTGATGTGCAAGATCACTGCTTACGCACTGCTTCCTATACTCTTTTTTAAATGCCCGCGTTTTAAAGCACTGTGCCTTTAAAAACGGCATTTCAATTGCTCTCCGGAGCGATCGAAATGCCGACGGGCATTTTTTTCAGTATTGAACGATGCTTCCACGCGGTACTATCGTTTCAATACCGTTTGAGCAATGCTTTCAGTGCTCGTTTTGACACAGGACGGACTAGGTCCGTCCTATGTCACTAACGCTTCGCCACACAGGACGGACCTAGTCCGTCCTGTGTCGCCAAGGGGTTAAACTTAAGTGACATTTTTGCTACAGTTGTCCCTTAACCCCTTTGTGATGCATGGTTCTTGAGTCCCAGAAGACACAAGCACCAAAACACCACTTTTTGTTCCTGGCCATCATAATAAGCCCTGTAAATCCATGAAATCCATCTGTGTGAAAAAAAAAAACACTTAAAAATTACTACCACAAAGTTTGGCAAAGATTGGTGTTCAAATGACTACGAAAAGTGTTAAAATACCCCAAGTTACATACCCTGGTTTATCTATTTTTGAAAAATATGTACATTGTGGGGGTGGAGGGGTTTTTTCTGGAATTCATGACAAATATCAATGTCACATCGGTCATTTTGAAAATGGTTTGGCAATAGCAGTGCACTACTTGTACTAATTGCCTTATAATTTCCAAAAATAGATAAAAAAAACCTAGACACAGTTACTCCAAAACGCAGGACAAATATTTTGCAGGTCCTTTTTGTCATTAGCTGCTGTAGACAAGTAAACACTTGTTGTTGTTTTTAAAGTGGTGTGTGGGGTTTTTTTTTTTACCTCAAATTTTCCACTATAAATTAAATAATAAGCTATGATCAAACTAATGGTATCTAAAGTCCTTCTTGTTTGTTTTGTCGCCATTGTGCAGAAAGGTAAAAGAAAATTGGCAAACAGTCCGGTCATGAAAGGGTTAATGTCGCTATTACCAAACAGAGAAAATTGTTAACCTTTTCACGCTGATCTTCAGGCCGACAACCTGGCACCAGCAATTTAAATTATAATACGTTATTTAAATTTTTTTATTGGTCTTAGAAATGTAATAAATTACTGTCCACAACTCCCAAAATCGAAAGGCAAAGATACAGTGACGGACATAAAAAGGTCTTCAAAAATCCTGAAAGAGAGGGGAGCCAATAGGTCTTGCTCACATCAAACTACATGAGATATAAAATATTTCAGTGCTTGGCAATGGATCATTTAATGTCATTTCAAATCCCATTGAAGAGCAAATGTAATAGAATCTAAGTTTTCGGGGATTCTGGGGCAAAGTCTGAAAAATGGAGCAATCACCATGTAAACCACCAGAATGCCTTGCCATTTGTAGGACTTTTGCCCCAGCATTGCTCTTTAAACATAATATAGTACATACAGTTAATAAATGTGTCTGCTGAACTGCACTATTATCTTCCTGAGAGCTGTCCGTGGTACTGAAGGGTCCCACAGAGGCTTGAATGCATTCTATATACAGCAGCTCCTCACCCACTGCTCATTTCTATTCAGAGGTCAACAGAGAAATACATTTGAGAAAAAGGTAAACAGAAGATTTGGGGAGAATGGGATTTTGGGAGAAAGTTCACAGGGAATCCTTCTCTCAACTAACTGAAGGTAGACTGGTGTGACAATGGGAAGTTTCAATGCAGGAGAATCATATAAGTACATGCAGGTGAATGCTTTCATCGGTGGGTGGGATTGGTAAATATGTGAGTAGGGGAACAGTCTAGAGTTGTAAGCGTAGAAAGTATCATTACGCTGACAAGACAGCAAGATCTAAAGTAACTATTAAAGAAGTACTAAATACTATACTAATAGTACTTCAGCAAAATATCACTCAAAATATATCACTTAGTTTTTGCCCAAATTTTTTTTTTATATTAGGGGGAAATAATTTTGTGAAGTTGCTGTTGGGGTGAACATCGGTCACTCCTATTGGTGTATTTATGAGTAGGAGGAAAGTATGTGTGGGGATGAGAATGTAAAAATGACAGTGAAGTAGGAGGTAGCAGGCAGCCAGTGAGAAGGGGGTGGGGGGGGGGGGGGCAGCCAGAGCCATAGACAAGATGTTGGCACTGGAGTAGAAGAAGGAGCATAGAACATGCTGAAGATTCATAGGTAAATTGTTTGATCAAGCACATTACGCCAGGAAAAAAAATATTATGGGAACCTTTTATTATGGCATTTGTTTGAGGTTTAATCCCTCTTTAATAATGTGACAGTGTAAACAATTAACTAATCTGCCAACTAGAATAATGTTCAACCCTCATAGTTACAGGGTTGACTTTAATCCCTCTGAGGTAGCTAAAATGAGAACCATTCAATTGTGCAATAGTTACATGCCCTGGCATGTTGGCAGTGGTGTATCTTGGTTTTGTGCTGCCCTAGGCAGAAACAATTTGGTCACCCCCCTACCCACGCACTACATGCACCATAACCCACATCACCCCATTACATGACCCCATCCCATGCCTCCATCACCCCATTGCATGCCCCCTTCAGCCCCATTATATGCCTCCATCACCCCCAATACATGCCCCCATCGCATGCTTCCATCACCCCCATTATATGCCTCCATCACCCCAATTATATTCCTCCATCACCCCAAATAAACGCCCCCATCACCCCCATTATATGCCTCCATCACCCCCATTATATTCCTCCATCACCCCCAATACATCCCCCCATGACATGCCCCATCACCCCATTACATGCCCAATCACCCCCATTACATGCCCCCTCACCCCAGGACTTACCCTGATCCCTGGTGGAAGGCAGCATGGTGTCCTACCATGCTGCCTGTTCGGCTCACCGCGGTGAGTGTAGATAGGTCACGTGACCCGGCGCACGTCTGACGTCAGAGCGCCAGATCACGTGCCCTGTCATCACTCCGCCCCCTAAGAAAAAAAACACATGGGCAGCCCGATCGTTGGGGGAATTTGCTGCCCTAAGGATGCCTTGCTGTAAATACTGCAATGGATGTTGGGCAAAAGTAACATCCCCAGGACGTACATGAAAACTAGGAGTATATCTTAAAGTTCCTATCTGAACTAAATCCTATAACACAAAGCTTGAAGCCCATGGAAATCTACTGTAAGAGTTATTTTTTTTTTTTTTTACAAGATACCTCTGGCAACACAAATAAGACAAAGCTCTTTGAAGTGTAACAAATTCTGGGGGACCTTTGACACAACGCAGTTGAGAAGAGCAAATCTTGGGGAGAAAGTAAAAGGCCAACTGTACAAGCATAGAAGACAGATTATTTAAATTGCAGACAATCTTGCCGTTACCCTGTGTGGGTGCTAATGGGGGCAGTCGCTTGCTGTATACCATAAATAAAAAGGCCGCAAGGAAAATATCTTGCTGGGTATTCGATATATACACTGTCGTTGATTAAACAGTGTAGCTGGAGTGAAACATGTGAACAGATCTCTTTTATTGCTTATTAATGTAAATACTTTATCTTTCAGATGAATTTCTTGGAAAAAAAAAAAGATGGACCTTAAGGTTATGCCTTTCACAGCATCATATTGATCTTTTGTGTGGGGACTACAGACCTTTAACATTCTAATTCAGTCATTTTACCGGCGTACTGATGTTCAGCTCAGATAATCTGATAAGATTTCTCATTTATAAATACGCTGGAAGATGAGCTGCCCAAGAGGATTGTACTGGGACAGACAATAAAAAACGAAGAAAAGGAAGAAGAAAAAAATAAAAAGCCAGTCTCAAATTCATCTGAAAATAACTATTCCAGGAACACAGCTGACTGCACCAAGATGAAATTGATATAAATGATATAAATATTATACGCTCAAACTTTTACAAGTAAAAAGGATGTCAGAACGTAATTTACTTTGTATTTAAGGGATATGTGGCCTATAAAAAGGGGAATAATATTTAGGACTATTTTCACCCCAGTTAGTTGTAGTAACAAACAGTATGAATGTTGGTATAGTAAAGGAGGAGAGTATATTTAAAAGAAGAAAAGTTACCACAACTAGAGGACATTGTTTTAAATTGGAGGGGGAAAAGCTGAAAAGAAATATCAAGTATTAGTTTACTGAGAGGGTAGTGGATGTATGGAATAGCCTTCCAGCGGATGTGGTAGAGGTAAGCACAGTGAAGGAATTTAACCAAGTCACGCCGGATGGTGCTTTGGGCCTTAACAACCAAAGTACAATCCAGCGTCGGTGTGTTCCTGGCTGCCATTCAAAGTGGCCTCATCTGACACTGGGGACCGCACTTCAAGTCCCTCTTGTACAGATCATCTCAGGGAGCCGCGATGAGCTGATATATGCAGGGCGGTCTATGCCATCCTACTAGCCTTTAGGCAGTAAAAAGTAAGAGAGCATAGAACGCCCTACAAGCGGGAAGGGGTTAAGCATGCTTGGGATAGGCACAAGGCTATCCTAGATATAAGATAGGGAACTGGGGACTAATAAAAGTATTTAGAAAATTGGGCAGACTTGATGGGCTAAATGGTATAAATAGAGAGTCTGCAATATCCCTCCAGAGGGATCCAGAGACAGTATTAGTGGGAGTGCGATGTGAGTCTCAAGATCTTGCTGTTACAATTCCACATTCATGCGGAAGTAAAAACGAGAGCTGATGTTCCATTGGAGACACTGGGGCAGCATATTATAAAGCCATGTGTTATATAGAGGGTTTACCCATACTATACACATCCTGACCCCTCTAGAACGGGAACACCAATAAATGATGAACAGCAGCTACTCCAGATAATGATGGACAAACGCGGTAGAAATCTTCGTAAAGATTCTAACATCTCAAGAACAACTTCTAGTCAAACACAAGGATAATAGGAAGCATTCTAGGAAGCACCATTGAAAAGTGATTGCAATTTGTTTGAGGAGTCTCACAGAGACTTCCAGGAATCCCCGTCATGGATATGCTGCTCCGTGATCTGGCAGCACTGACTGGAGTGCAGCACCTACAACAGCAAACACTTCCCCATCAGAAGCTCATCTCCACCACGATTGGCTGTGTGCCCCATGACTGATAAGCACACACCAATGACAGTGAGAGAGACCGTCATCAGACTGCCTCTCACTACTGCCACAGAGCAATTCCTGAACCATGCAAGGAATACCCACTGATGTTGTTTCATCCAATTAAATAGCAGCTAATATTTGGTCCAAGCACTCATTTTAGGACAGCCACGTCCATAGAAAGGCAGTAACCTCGTTATTTTTAGCTCAGAATCACTTTCTTCATACTCGCGCACGTAAACTCGCGCAGGAACTATCTCTGGTTTAGCTGTTACAATGCAGGTAGCTGTGTTTGTGTGTGTGTGTATATATCTATATACACACACACACACACACACACACATGACTGAAAAGCCAAGTTAATTATTAGGACAAAAGGTCACAGTGACATTTTACTCAATAAAGCCCTATTGCTATCCTTCATCAAGGGACCAGTGAACTGTAATCCTATTCTAAGCATTACCCTTTATCACAAGATGGTGGGATATGCAACCGCAGAGCTGCAATTCCAGAGAGGAGGATTATTGTATTTTACCTAAGAGAATCCTGTGTATGTAATATAATTTTATTGTATGATGCCAACACTTTTTAATGCTCTTAATACAGTACTTCAAGCGTATTACAAATTCCTTGGGACAGACTGAGACAAACCAAAAATCTTTTTCTCACCTTCCTATGGGTTGTATGTCTCTTCCCCAACCTCATGTCCTCTACTCTAGGCCTGGGAGTTTGAGGGTTCTACGTAGTATCTTAGCTGTTTCTAGCACTGCGCTCTTCTGGACTGAGTGCCCCGATTTCATTCCTGGAATTTGTTGGGTATCACACCCCCGAGTGCTCCTATCTCTACTGGGATCACTTTGGTCTTCACTTTCCACATCCTCTCTAGTTCATCTTTCAGGCCCTGGTACGTCTCAAGCTTCTCATACTCCTCCTTCCTGATGTTGTAGTCACTTGGCATCACTATGTCTGTAACCATTGTTGTCTTCTGGTCCTTGTCAGCTAGCAGGTTGATTGGTCAGAACCTGTCTGTCCATTTGGATTTTGAAGTCCCACAGGATCTTTGCCTTGTTATTCTCCATGACCTTCTGTGGAATCTCCCACCTGGACTTATGTGGGTTCAGCCCCTATGTTGTGCAGATGTTCCTGTACATAATGCCAGCTACTTGGTTGTGCTGTTCAGTTTGTGCTGTGCCTGCGAGCATCTTACACCCTGACACTATGTGTTGGACTGTCTCAGAGGCCTCTCTACACAGTCCGCACCTTGGATCCTTTCTGGTGTGGTAGATCCCTGTTTCTATGGATCTGGTACTCAGTGCTTGTTCTTGTGCTGCTATGATCAGTGCCTTAGTGCTGTCTTTGAGCCTAGGATCCACCCACTGGTAGGATTTCCCAATGTCAGCCACCTCACCTATTTGTCGATGGTACATTCCATGCATGGTCTTGGCTTGCTATGGAACTTTCTCTACTTTATCTTCCTTCTTTGTCTATTGCTGTGTCAGGCTCTAAGCAGCTTATCTTAGAGTGCTAGCCTACTGATGTATTCCCAATTGCTCTGGTTTTCATCAAGGGAGGTGGCCCTGACACTCAAGGCCCCGTCCCCCTCTCTCTCCGGCTGGTGTACAGTCTCTGTATGTGTATATATATATATATATATATATATATATATATATATATATATATATATATATTTTTTTTTTTTTTTTTTTTTTTTTTATTTATTTATTTTTTTTTGAGGGGGGGGGTTTGTTTTTGTTTGTTTTTAAATTTATTTATTTTGTTTTCGATTTTTATTTTTTTATAATACTTATTAAGAAATGTAAAACAAGCAATAACGTCATACATATGAAAAATGTAATGCTATGTAGAAATCTAACAGCTCAGTTGCACTTTTTGATATTTTTGCTCCATCCACTGAAGTAAGATTCCTATAAATACAAGCTATAGAGCGATGCTGAGAAAGCAAGTCCCACTGGTCAAATGCTAACATATGAAAAAAAATCAATAATCAATTACACCTCACAAAATGTACAACTAAAGCACAATATCCGCTATTCCTCTAGCCGCATTTTGTGTTTTGTTTTTTTATTATTCTAATAAGTGTTCCATGGCATTTTGTGCAGTGGACTGGATGTCAAAAGTCATAGGAGATATTAAAATGAACATTATCCGCTACATGACACAACATAGAACAGGAAGCCATAAGAAGCCTTGGAATAGCCACGAGAAGGAGAGCTGTGCGTACTGACATTTTACCACGGTCATTACACAAATGAAGGGAAGTCAGAGTAACACCATCTTTCTTGTTCTCGCTCGGATCTTTTTCTACTGTGACCTTTTATATCCACTTGAAAGACGCAAAGAGGAAGGAGCAATGATCATGAAATGATCTCCATTTGTCAGCTGACTTAACAGAAGGTAGCGCAAAGACCCTTTCAACTACTTTTACACGACAGGGAGATTTTTTTTTAAGTGAAAACGTAATGTTCAAAGTGCAGGGCCCTGCTGATAATGCAAATATATAAATGAAGACAGTGACAGGCCAGGGGCATCCGAAAGGGAACAGTTAGTAGACTAAAAAGAAAGGGAAAACAAATTAGAATTGTATAAAATGTTATACAGATCAGAGGGGCACAAATACGCCATATAGGTTAATTTACAAACAAGAAGAAAGTGCCAGTATTAAGCACTATGTCTGTGTGCGCACCTCTGAATAAAGGAGACTTCCAACATGTCAGGAGGTAGTACCAAGTGGTGGTCCGGCACCTCTCGGTCGCTGCAGCTCTTTGTGACTCCCTGCAACCCGTGTGTAATCTCTTTTCAATCACTGTTTGGCGGAGTGTTAAGATGTATAAACAAAGTGTAATCACTCTTATACATAACAAATGACTGTGCCGTTTTTCCAACTTTCCCATGTGTGGGCCATTTATATAATCAATATATATAAAAAAGAGAAAGATAATGGGAGCGCAATATAATGAATCTTCTGAAGGTATATATATAATATATATGTTTATGTGCAGATTTATCTAATAAATGGGAAACAATACAAATTCCAAAGATTGTTATTTTGATACTTAGTGAATTCAATTTCCAAAGGTATGTATTTGATTGAAGATCTCGAATTTAGTATTCAGATGACCCAAAAAATAAGATCAAAAACAAACAATAGTGCTCTCTGTTGTGTTCATAAATAGACAAAGTGGGTGAAGCCATACAGACTACAGGATGGTGTGGCGGAATCTATTCTAGATATAAGAAGCTCTGAAAGAGAATGCATCGCAACCTGCTTCCTTTTTGAAGTGTGGGACAGCTAGCAATGGGTTGATGATGGATCTGAGATTGTAGGATGTGGGGGAAGTAAGAGTGAGCATGGTGCTCTGGTAAAGAGGGAGAGAAGAGGTTATGCACTAAGCACGCTAGGTAGAGTGAGGCAAGAGTTAGCCAGTTTACTTTTTTAAACATTTTTGCAGTGATGCATGTAATAATCAAACTGGAGGACAAATCAGCACAGCGTACTGTACAAAAGAGTCTGTGGTCCAGAATGATATGCCGCATACCCATAGTCTGAGATCAGAATTAACATTTGCTGCACAATGCGTTTCCTTATTGTGAAATATAGGTTAGACGTGTTCCTGCATAGAGAGCCAATCCTAGGATACAGCTTAGATGAGAGGATGTCAGTATGGAGACCAAAAGACAAGCTGGGATCTAGCCACATGCCAAAATACTTATTAAATCAGGGAAAAAAACAGGGTGACCGCTTCTTGTGACGTAGCAAGGAAACCATTTGTGAATGTACTTTATAGAGGTAAGGATCACTATATCATCCATTTTGAAGGAGGAATAAAAGTAATTTTTAACCAGACAGAAGGCCACGTCAGCCTGATTAAAACATAAAACAAATATGTAAATGTAGTGTTTTTGATGTTCGAATATTTTAAATGGTTCAGAATTTAGGAAAATTATTACATGCTAATAGTGACTGTATTAACAACAACCACCACCAAGGAGGTGTTAGGCAGAGTACACATTTCCAATCAAATAATTGCCCCCCCCCCCCCCCACCCCCCCCCCGGATGGATTGATTTTTCAGTTACTGCATTAGTCCTAAAATTTATAAAATCAGAAATATATTTTAGTTTTAGGTCTTCAGAGGTGATGGAGCTAATGTGCCCAAACAATCCCCCCCCCGGTTGGTATTATATAAATATATGGAGGCAATAGCTTGGCCGGTATATTTTTGATATAAGGGTGGAGCACATGGCACAAAGTCACAGACCAAAGCTCCGGAAGCTGATGTTAAAGGAAAGAAGAAAAAAAAAAATACCTATTACTGTCAGCCGAAAAAAAACCCCAGATTTCAGTTCTGAGCTAAATTGCTGTCGAGCTGTTATCGAGTTGAGTTAATCTTAGTAAGAAGAAAGCCAAGCACGTTTTTTCTTGTGGACGAAGCAGTTCTAAGGATGCTGTAAACTTGTTTTTCTCACATGATTCTCAAAAGGGAGAAAGTATTAGCAGCTCCTCAAATAGGGGATTTGATTGTCACATCTAGGAAAAGAAAACTGCAGGTCTTCCGGAAAACATCTCCTCATTTCCTCTGGTAATCCTCAATCTGCCATCTACTTACAGGCGTAAGCCAGGCACACACGCTGACAGGCACACACGCTGACACAGAGTCACTTAGCGCCCAACATGTGCGATGGACATCCGGCAGAATGGTGTGCTGCTTCATCTGCCCACCTGATTTAAGTACTGATAGACACACAGACATCAAAGACAGATACGGTACAGAGATTGATAGGTAGACAAGATGATAGAAATACTGAAAGGGTTAGCGACTGGAGCATTTAAAAGTGAAAAGTGGTACAGCACCAACCCACAGAGAGATTAGAGAGAAGCCGGGGGGCATCTGGTGGAGATTCCTGCAGTCAGCATGCCAATTGCACGCTCCCTCAAAACTTGCAACATCTGTGGCATTGTGCTGTGTGATAAAACTGCACATTTTAGAGTGGCCTTTTATTGTGGCCAGCCTAAGGCACACCTTTGCAATAATCATGCTGACTAATCAGCATCTTGATATGCCATACCTGTGAGGTGGATGGATTATCTTGACAAAGGACAAGTGCTCACTAACACAGATTTAGACAGATTTGTGAACAATATTCGAGAGAAATAGGCCTTTTGTGTACATAGAAAACATCTTTGAGTTCAGCTCATGAAAAATGGGGGCAAAAACAAACGTGTTGCATCTATAATTTTGTTATAGATATATATGTATGTAACAGAATGACTTGGCTAGACCAGAGATGGCATAGGGCAGCAAGTTTCTAGTGCCTTGTTAAATTAGATCATAAAGGGACATCTCCCAAGTGTACGTATTGTGGAAATTCACACAATCCTGTCTCTCTTTCTCCTCCAGTTTGCCTAGGAGCTCAGATTGTTTTGTGAGTCTGAGTGTATCCCAGAGCTCCAGATCACAGAGCTCCAGATCAATAAAAGAGAGTGTGTTCAAAGTGTTATATATTAGTGTATGCGCTTAGTCTAAATAACTTACCCATAGTTGCCAACATGCTGCAGAAAGAGCATGCAAAGTGCAGCCCGGCAGTATGTAGGATGGATATACGCACAGACACAATCCAATTAATTAATCTTGGTAGGTTCTATGAGATCTCCACCCTGATTAATTCAATATCCATCCTACATACTGCCGGGCGGCACTTTGCATGTTCTTGACTTACCAGAAAACATTAGTAGCTTTCAATTTGACCAGGATCCTACGGAGCTATCACCCTCCCTCTCCATCTTTAGCGAATACTTTAAAATCCACCTCAAAGAAGCCAACAACTTACTCACATAAACACCATCCTACCCTGTATCATTACTACTTCCTCATCTATACCTAGCACGACAGCCATCTTTACTTCCTTCCATGTACCCTGTCTATCCCCTGCTGCCCTTTCCCTGTAGATTGTAAGCAGGACTTTCTCTGTGTTATGTATCAGGTTGTCTCGGTCTGTCCCATTTTTTTTGTATAATACCCAATGCATTAAATTAAATGCTACTTAAACATTTGGCGCTTTATTTAAAAAAATAAAAACAAAATGCAATAATAATAATACTTACAACTTGGTGTGAAAAAAACGGAAAAAAAAATCTTAGTGAAAAGTGGTTCGAACACATTGTAAAACATGAATAATAAGATTAACCCTTTCAGTGCAAGAGTTGCACAGTGCATATAACGACGGTTGCCAAGCACCATCTTGTAACATGGCCATATTAAGTGTTGACTGTTTAACCCTATGTAAGGAACCAAGGTAAGGAAGCGGGTAAAGCAAGGTCTCCTGATATTTTAGAATTACTTTAATGTTCCAGACAAGGATGCGAGTTGTGTTTAACTACAAGCCTATGCATGGTTCATTCCTGTATCATTGAAAAGGATAACATATTTGCATCTACTGTAGGCCCGTGCTCACATTGTAATTGGAGAGCTGAGCTTTGCTGCAGAGTTCACTCTGATTAGGCAATGAGCTAATAATATATACATTTACATCACCTTAGAAATAAATTCAAGCAACATTATCCCTGGGGCCTGGTAACTAACAGCAAGAGAGAGAAAAAAGAAAAGAAAAAGCTAATAGGTACAGCACCGTAAGGTAAACGGCTACCATACGAGACATGTAAAACAATGCAGGCCTGGGAACATGCCCTCAGAACTCCCCTCGGCCAAACGAATCATTTCTTAATGTCTAACCCATTACACACACAAGATTCCCTTTCTAGAGCCGTGCTTGCGGTTCTCCCTTTGAAGGATATTAATAGAGCAAATTCATGTCTGCCAATATAAATGACACCCCTGGCTCTCCGCCGGGCAACAGCACAGGAACGCTTACAGATGTTTAGATGTCACCAAGGTACACGTTTCAAAACAACACACCTTCTAGGTGATGCTACCTCCAGGCAAGCTGAGAATTGTGTGACTATCAGGAGGTTTCAGCTCGGAACGTTTAGCACATTGTAAAAAGAGCCTGGCTTTTTTAATTGCTGTGTAGACTATTTGAGGTGTAAAGTTGTCCTGGTTGCTAGAGACATGCTATTTAATGCTGGAGCTGTGATATACAGCAGCTCAGTGCACTCATTTGTAGAGTATAATATAGGTAGAGAAATTGCTATGCTTCCCATATGCTAGACCCCAAGGTAAGACCAGTAGCTATCAAACCCCTACCCAAGTGGAAAGACATGTGCTTGTGGGACTAGGCTTCTTAATGATCACAATATCTCGTTCATAATTGACCACAATACGGACTATAAAGGCTACGGCAAAGGGAAGACTTTGGACGGCCGCCCAGAAAGGAGCACTAAGAGGCACCTGGATCATCCTAAAAGGTTTATGTGAGGCCATCATGTGAGGCCATCCCTAGCGGATAATAAAATCATGGAGCTACGTGTGAATCTGATGAATATCTGTGTTACTTGCTACATTGTAACAATGGCAAGAGTAGATGTAGATGTGACTTACATAGACATAAGGATGTGGGTAACAATATTAGATGATTTAAATTCCCGCCGGCCCCTCGGAGATGCTCACTGACTTCACATCTAACCCGGTGTTGGAATTTGCAATATGGTAGGCTTTGTAGGATGGAGAGATTGACATTTTTTTTTTACAGACATAAAGGGGCGGGATACAGGTAGACAGAAATAACGGTGGAGTTTGACCAATAAGGATGGGATTATCACTGGTGTGACCCACGGCTCCTCCTCTTGTATATATATGGTCTGTGGGGGAATGGGCACATGAAGTTTCTCTATAAGGGATGTAAGTTTGGTCCTGTACCCAACATCCTAAAGCAAAGCATAATGGAAAACGTGGACAAGCTAAGAACCAAAGGTTAATGTGTGTGCAGTATGTCAACAACTATATCTTTACTTTCAGAGATTTAAATAACCAGTTATATTGTTTCTGTGCTGTCCAAAACATGGCGACGTGAGGCTCAATTAATGATACACATGACCTAAGACGGGGCTGCATTAATGTAGGCAGAAGTGAATGAAAATAGTTATAGTTTAAAATGATAGTTTAAATAACAGGGCATCCACGCTTTGTCTGAAGTGGGCCACTCAGAAATTCATGTTTGTACTGGGCTGCAATACATTTATTAACTTTACAGTAATGGTGAAGAATAGCTAGTTAGCCATAGAAAAAAATGTTGTTTTTTTTATTTAGCAGTAATACAAAAGCAGTCAAAAACAGTGTAAGTCAATTTTCCTAAAGCAAAACGTATATCGGGTTAATGAGAATATGTGTCATTAAGTCAGCTGGGACACACACCACATTTGGAAGCCCCCAGGTCCATGATTTTAAATAACAATATGATTCTGAAAAACAATACGTACCTTGCAAGGGCAAGATCTTCACTCCGAATTCTTCAAGGTAATCCAGAGAACGGATTAAGTCGAGTTCCTCCTGAATGGCACCGGGGCAGTCTGTGATTAATTGTAAGCAACATCTGAAAGACATGTGGCTGGGGTTACAAATCTTTCTCTGGATACCTATAGACTGTTATTGATTGGACGTTTTATCAAGTCCAACTGGCAGTCATTAAATTGCAGGACTGATATTAAAGGGAACCAGACAACTAGAAAATGTTAAACAAGATTGAAAACCATGAGGAATCAGCACAGCTGTTGGAGCATTTTAAATGGGCATTGCAGATTCCCTTTACACAATTGGTACAGCGGACTACATTAAAAATGTATTGTTAACTATTGTGTTTACTTTTTGTGATACCTTTACAACTAACTTTTCTTCCAGGAATCCTCCTGAACATGTGCATCTCCCAAAAACAATGGCAGAAACACTGGGCAAGTACAATGGTGCACACACTGGGCAAGTACAATGGGGCACACACTGGGCAAGTACAATAATGAACAGACTGAGCAAGTACAAAAGGTGCACACATTGGGCAAGTACAATAGTGCACACACTGGGCAAGTACAATAGTGCACACACTGGGCAAGTACAATGGTGCACACACTGGGCAAGTACAATGGTGCACACACTGGGCAAGTACAATGGTGCACACAACGTCGTGACAGATGCAGTTATGTGCAGTGAAACGGAACACATTTGGCATACCCATGAATGTCTTTGGGAGAGTTCTGAACTTATCCAAAGTAGCACGGGAAGGCACATATTTTTAGGAGTATCCTCAGGAGATAGCTTGTAAATGGTGAGTTTAAAGGGGTTGGAAAATGTAAACAAATCCAATGAGAATTAAGTTTTTATATTGAAAGTGTCAACTTTAATATGTGTTAACCAACAATTTCATGCTGGAATGGTCCCTAAATGTGGACAAAAAGGAACCAACACAAAACACATTTTATAGTAACTACAAAAACAAAACTTTAAAAGATGTCTTAAGACTTCCATGGGACATTTTGGGAACTCATCTAAAGCACCTGTTATAGTTCCATTATGTAAAGAGTTACACAGGTTAAAAACCAGATAAATCGAGTAGCCAATCATGGACAGATGGTCAAATGCATTATGGGAGATGGAATCATAAGGACTTTTTTGCATGTGATGAATTAATATGGTGACGTTTGTCAATGTGTCAGAGGGGAGGGTATTCCTAGTACTGATTTACATCTGGAAGCTTTTAGATAGATAAAGAATCATTCTTGACAAAATATTTCACCCACCACATATAAATGAAATGTGTATAGGAAAACAAAATCCCAAATAGGTTGCGTATTGTGAAAATCAAGGTAATAACAAGCTACTACAAACCTTTTTACAAAAAGATGGAAAAAATCAGGCTCATGTTAATATCTTAATGAGGCTGCCTATCAGTTAACAGCTAATTACAATTTATTAACAACTCCCAGTATTATCATTCTCAATGAAATCATTTTAGATCATAAATCCCTGCTGATTTGCTTCACTTCAGCTAGAAGTTGTGAAAAGCTGACAAATGGCATTAAACCATTAGAATAACTACTTCTGTAGTGATAATACTAGCAGACTATTTCCAGAGACCAATGGAACTGTTAATGGCTCCTAGTCAATGATTGTTTTGTAGTGTAAGAGGACACCAAACATTTTTTTCTAACCATTGCTTCCTTAGATGCAGAACTGAGGCACAGTTGGATGGAATGCTGGCACGAGTACAGTCATTCAGATGTAAGTATCTGCTGGTGCAGAAAGACAGTCGCTGACCAGGGTAGGCCGACTGCTTCCCAGGGAGGCATTGCAATCGCCAGTCAGAGGATAAACTTGCATGTTCTACGGGACCTACATTTTTCAGTTGTGCTTCTATATTAAAGAACAAATAGGGAAAAAAAAGTGTAGTGACCCTTTAAATCGCGAGAGAAGGATTTAAGTATTTTTCTTTTTAAGATTGCTAAATAATAATTGAATCGCCAATCTCCGCACTTCAACACTGTGGATCATGGAGCAGAAAGTGCTGCAGGAGTTAAACTTATGATTGAGCATCAATAAGAAGCAAAACGCGTAAAGTGTTTTTGTCCTTGCACCTGGTGTTGCACATGTTGCAAGCCTATTCATCGATTACAATTCACTCTGTACTGAAGTGACAACCTTTTCTTGTTACAGGAGTTAAAAAAACACTGATTCGGAACCCAAGAGCCCATTGTTATGCAATGAACAAAAGTACCAATCTCAAAGTGCAATATCTTCCAGTGTTATGATCAGTCTCCTACTTTTATCCCAGACTCTTTTCCTTTCTTCCGCTTCTCCCTATTTTTATTTCCAATGCCGTCATTTGCTAGGCGTCAACTCAGAGTCTCCTAAGTGACACCCGTGCCATAGGTTCACCAACACCCCTCTAGGACATACCTGTAAAATGGTAGACACCTCATTGTATCCTGGTGGAACATTTTGTAAATACAAGTAACCAGTTTGCAAAGCAAGGTTTTCACACAGGTAGTGCTACAGGTTGATGGTTCAAGCTGTAAAGTGTCGGGATGTATGAAAAAGCACAATTACCATTATACATATCGGACGGCGATGTGTGCACATTTTTTATCACTTTTCGACACTTTCCGAGTCCTCTTTGCTTCTATAGCTCTATGACATCTTGGGGGACTAATAAAAGTACTCAAAACCGAATGGTTCTTATCTGCCGACACATTCTATGTTTCTATGTTTCTACTAGACGGCCACTGTGCTAGCTTTTACCATGTATCAAGCAGATTGCTGTAAAAAGTGCTACACTTTGCTATGAAGCACAAAGGGTTAACACCACAAGAAATCCTCACAATGTGGAGGGTAATAATGGAATATTTAGCACCCGAGGGACTGTGCAGAGCGACCCGAGGTCGCAAACAACCAATAGTGATTACAAAACCCTCTTAAAAGGGCCCCACCATTATCACTGTAGGCTGCTTCCTTGGCTGACATTGGGATACATGTTTTATGCATAAACGCATTACAACAGCTGGCTTGGGTAACGCACCGTACATAATTCCCCATAAACATATGAGAGTTTCCTTTCTCCTTGAAAATGGAGGGCAAACCGCAAAAAAGAAAAATCAATTGCTATCAACGCGTTGTCAAGAGCAATTATGTCAAACTGAAAGGGAGGTCTCGAAAGGCTAAAACTGACTACTATCCTATAAATCCCTATTTTCAGGACAATGATAAGGTAATCCCAGGAAGAGAACCTCAGGACAGGGACGGGAGACTGACACTGATACATTTCCAGGGAGATATCACCAATGGAATATTAAGGGAGGATCCGCTTTCTATTGTGTTGTATCTTGAAGAATCTGAAGATTCCCCTGACATGTGTCCATGATCTCGTCGCCGTTACAGCTGCAGAATATCAAATATGTGACATCTGTTCCTTTACCAGACAGGTAGATGTACATAAATATTACAGTGATAACCTCATCATGGCCAATGGGAATATCCATTCAGCCGCACTCTGTGCTTTCTGTACGGTATAACTTTGTAGCATTATACGACTCTTGGAACTCCAAGCCAGTATACATCACACATTGTAGTAAGTTCAATAACTGCAAGGGATTCACTAGTTTGGTACGTTTTGGGCATCTTTTAGCAGGTATCGGTGGGAAATGATGCCCAAAGTGGGGACATATTCGCTGGCACAACGGGGCATACTGGATAGCTCGACATTTGGGTGTCGATGTGACCATTTCAGTGCATATTGGGTGGGCCCTAAAGTCTGGGCATTATTTGCTTTGGTTTATAAAGGAAGTTCTGTTGGCTGCAAACATATAAAAAGCAAGGCAATTCATTTCTGCAGTCTGTGTATTTGCGTTGCACCAAAGCTAATTTATCTCTGCCAGAGAATCTTTACCCCCCCTATGATCTATGTTTAAGAAAAATCAGTCCTTTGTGATTATCCATGATTAGTTTTCGATATTACAGTCTGTTGCTCTGGTATTCATAAAGAGCATGCTGTACTTATCAAATATTTAACACAATATGCCACTGTAAAGCCTCTGGTTTACAACCCAGGATGCACACAGGATGTGAGGCTCATAAATCAATGCTGGCTTTCTAGTAATAGGCTATGTTCAGTGAAACTCCAGTGGTGTAGGAGTACCATTATTATATTGGGTTTATAGTAAGATATATAGTGCAACAAAGCAGAACTTCAAGCACACTGTCCAGTAACAAAGGATGGTGCAGTGACTGGGTTTGAGTGTCCCTCACATAGGTCTCTCTGTCTGGAGAGCAGAAGATAGCTATAGCTCATTGTATCACACACATTAATGAGAGATCTGTCCCACCATGGGATAACCAGCCCATGACCTTCTCTAGCTCTCTTGCAATTATTTATGTTAGCATTAATCTTGTAGCGTGCACTGGCCTCTAATCTAATAAACCTGTGTGGGTATAAATACTAATCCCCCAACCAGCATCTATGCCAGTTAAAGCTTATCAGACACTAGGGGTGTTAATGATAATCATCAAACCAAAAGTAGTAAATGAACACGGAAATGTTATCAGGTCTAAAAAGAAGGGGCCCACTGCTGTTCACCTCGCTAGTTTCATGTGGGGGTGCTTAATCAGAGCTGTAATGGGTGTAAATTATATCCTTGTATTTTGTGTTTGTGCTGATGCTTTTTTCAGCAGATGTGTGCGCGTATGCTAATCTCACAGCCCATGTGTGCACTGATGCCAAACTCGCAACCTGTATCTGTGCTGCCAACCTCGCAGCCCGTTTGTGTGCTGATGCCAACAGTGCAGCCCATTTGTGTGCTAATGCCAACCTTGCAGCGCGTATGTGTGCTGATGCCAACCTCGCAGCCCGTGTGTGTGCTGATACCAACATTGCAGCCCGTGTGTGTGCTGATGCCAACATCGCAGCCATGTGTGTGCTGATGCCAACATCGCAGCCCGTGTGTGCTGATGCCAACATCGAAGCTCATTTGTGTGCTGATGCCAACCTCGCAGCCAGTATGTGTGCTGATGCCAACCTCGCAGCCCGTATGTGTGCTGATGCCAACCTCGCAGCACGTATGTGTGCTGATGTCAACCTCGCAGCCCGTGTGTGTGCTAATGCCAACCGCGCAACCCGTATGTTTGCTGATGCCAACCGCGCAACCCGTATGTTTGCTGATGCCAACCGCACGGCCCATATGTGTGCTGATGTTAACCGTGCAGCCCATATGTGCGTTGATACCAACCACGCAGCCTGTATGTGTGCTGATACCAACCGCACAGCCAGTATGTGTGCTGATGCTAATCTTGCAGCCTGACAGGGGTGCTGATGCTAAACTCGCAGCCCTTGCATGTGCAGATACTAACTTTGCACCCCATGTGTGTGTGCTGATGCTAAGCTCGCAGGTCATATGTATGCTAATACTAACTTTGTAACCCATGTATGTGTGTTGATGCTAACTTTGTAACCCATGTATGTGTGATAATGTTAACTTTGCAGCAAATGTGTGTTGATGCTAACCCCATAGCCATTATGTGAGTCTCCAACAACTTGCTTTAGAGATTAAATGAATGAGCTTCCGTTCTTTACAATGTTTGCATAAATGTAAATTCACCATGCAAAGCAGAAAAAAAGAACAAAATAAAATAACTTTTTTTTGGTGGGGAGAAGGGAAGTTACTCAGTACTTTATAATTGAGTCTCAGCTATTATAAGACTGTACAGTATCCTTTTTTTTTAGAAAAAAAAAATATTTTCCAGCAGGGATGTTACACAGCAAAACATAAAGAAATAAAAACTGATATTTTGACCCTATTCAAAACTAATTAGATCACTGTCGCAGTACACAAAACCAAGTGCAGCTTGTTAAAACTTTGTTAATACAATAATACTTTTTTCTTGTTTAAATTCTGCACTGTGAACTCCTATTACTGCTGCGATCTGGTAAATATTCCATTAAAACCACTGCATGAAGCATAAAGGAAGGTGAGCTTTTCTTCTCCTGAGAAGTTCAGATGCTTCCAACTAAGTTATTCAATTAGAGAATTTGTCTGGAAGCGTTCTCGCCAAGTCCAGAGAGTAATTTGAGAGATAGGTCCTGTGTCCCCTGATGCATGCTTGGTTATCGGATACTTTGTATTTAATAAACTGGGCAGGATTGATTATTCTACACAATTAATAAGAACCATACCAGCATGGCAGCAATAAATGTTGCTTGCTCTCGTTTTTAACTTTTTCATTATTTGCATTGGCTTACATAGTCCAAAACAAATATATGTGTACCTCCCTCTGCGGGGAAATCATCTCCGCTCCCCAGCCGAGCCGTGCTGGTGCCACAGACTAAATGTTGAGGCTCAACTCTCTGTGTGTAGCGTGGTGTGTGGTCGATTACACATTGGCAGGGGAGGGTAACGCTCCCCCACAAACTGCAGGGAAATAGGCAGAGGGGTAAGTGTGATAGGAGCACACCCCTCTGCCATCTAATCTGAACAAGGGCCTTTCCTATAGAGAGCAGGAGAGACCGGCTGCAGCAATTTAAAAGCCCAACACTTTCTGCAAACACTAGTCTGCAAACATTGTGCCAGAGCTTTGGTATCTTTAGCTACTTCAGTGCATTATATGGCTTTTCTATTTCGTCTTTATGCTTGACCTTTGCTTGGATTACTGGCTGTTGATTCTTGCCGCCAGCCTTGACTTTTTGGACCGTCGTTGACTACGTTTTTGCCTGTCCCATTTGACTTTGCACACTCATGTTTCCACTTCTATCGGTGCGGTCCTGCCTACAATACTACTGCAGACCACCTGCTAGGGGAGCTTGGCAAGAGATAACCCTCCCTGTCCCATTGCTCCTACCACAACCCTGACAGCAGGTGTTCGGAAAAATCACTGTATTGCCGTCTTGCCTTTTCTCCGAAATGAAGATGATCTAAATAATAACTATATCACAAATCAAGAACACTATCAAAAAACAAATAGTATTTAAAGAGAGAAACATAGAGAAATATACAATACTAACAAAAACAGTTGGCAATAAATGATAGTAACGTTTTGTTGACTCTCCTTGGTTAGATGCCAGCTAGCTCTGGCTGTGTGGGAACGACACAGAAGTGGGCGATAATATGTTTTCCCATTTCCTGAAACTCTTTAGGTGGTACATATTTAAGTCTCTTAACCATCTCTCTTAGAACACTGCCCAGCTCTGTGCTTTACAGAGGGGAAGCATGGCCAGGGGCAGATGTCTAAGGCCAAGCCATGGTAGAGAGACCCAAAGTATGCACCAAATCAATGCAACTAAATCAGGAAAGAGACTCTTCCCTTGTAATTGGTCAATGCGTGTGTATATATAAAGAGCCGTATTCAGGCCACCTACAGACAGCTTATGTAAACGAGAGGGAATGTCCAGCGGCACTCTGTAGACCTTCTTGAACTGTGAAAATGTATTCCAGGTTAGACATAGAAGAATCGACATACCAGGCAATATCTGACCAGGAATACATTTAAACATTTGCATTTATACCGAATGGCTTGAATCTGATTATTTCAAGAAAGTCTACCGAGTGGCGCTGAACAATCCTTCACGATTACAATACTGATCATAATAATCACAATAACCCAGTATCGAGAGAAATCCAGCAGACATAAGAGGAGCTCCATAATCTGAATTCCAAACTGTTGATAGCCTAAGGTATATCTCTTTTCTTTCAAACTAGATATTTATACAAACAATAATCCAGACTGGTTTGCTTTCTGGGTCCTCAGATTCTTTATAAGATGAAATTCAGCCTTTATTGTTTATTGAAGGATTGTCTTTATAAGTCTGGAATTCCAATGGGTTGCTTTATATATATATAAACCGTAGATCCGTGCTGTTTATGAGGTGTCTGTTCACATATCTGTGTTTGGGAGTAGTTATGTAACCCTTTATGACCGGACTACTACAACATTTTTGGTCATTCTAGACAACGGCGGTTTTTACACTTTTGCAGTGTTTGTGTTTAGCTGTAATTTCTGCTGTCTCATTTCCTTTACCCACACATATTTTCTATCACCATAAAAAAGCCTTTCTTTAGATGCCTTACTAGCAATGGTGGTAAATTGTCATGTGGCCCTCTGACCACGTAGTACATTACTACATGATGTCCCAATTGCAACATCGCTGGCACGGTGGCCAAAATCGGCCATACTGAATAGCTGAAATGCATATTTATTGGCAATTTGTCCCTTAGCTGCAAATTTGGATAAATTCGTCCTGAACCAACCCCTATATCTTCATATTATCATAAGGTATTTACATCTAAACCTATGGTACCTTGGTTACAAAATAAATATGAATATGTTGCTTAATAGATGGTTTCTAGTGAAAGAGACACTTTAATGTTTAATAAGTTTACCTGGCCAAGTCCATGCAGTTGTCAATCAGAGTAGCAGATGAATTGAAGTACTCTCTGCTTGCTGCCAATACCAGCTCCACGCTCTTCTCATAGCAGACTCTGTACACGGCTTTACCTTTGGCAGTGACGCTAACAGGGAGATCTATAGACATGGAGCTGCAGTGCATCATGTGTCCGGCCAAGTGAATGTTCTCCAACCGGCCCGAGCACAGCAAACTTTCTGCAAAGATCTGCAACAAAAAAAATGAATTAGAGCCGTGTAGCTATATTATCAATACAAAACATAGTACAGAGTGAGAATCCCATTTGGTTCAGTAAGTTGCATAGATGGTTGTGGTGGGTCCTGCATCCTTCAACAATGTCCAACATATGCTTGTTTTATGTCACTTTGAGGGATGGCAGCAGTTTTGGGTCCCAAAGTCCAAAGGAGACACAGGAGTGATTCTCCCCTGTTCCCCTTGCAATGGTCTAGTCTAACGATGCATGAAGATCTGTAACTTGTATGTCACAGATCTTGCTAGGTTTGCTCCTTCACTATATAAATGCCTGAAGTTGACAAACCATGGTGTTACACACCCTACTGCTTTCTCAGTTCACCTTGTGATGGAATGAAGGCTCCAAGACCTGGCATAACACACTGGAGAGATAAGTAAAGGACAGTGCTGTTTGGCAAAGGAGAAGATAAAGTGAGATCTGTAATGTGGGAAGCACAGATCTGGAGATCCATCACACAACATCTGGGATGGAAGGAAGGAATAGCCCCCAGGACACATGGTAACAGAGCGACAGATCACTAAGTAAGCGTTGTATATAAATCATGAAAACAGAGAAAGGAAACTCATTGATAGATTGTAAACCTGTGAGCAGGAATCTCTACCTCATGTATCAGTCTGTCTCTGCCCACCTAACGTAGTATGTAGTGCCCTTCTGTGCTCAAGTGCTACATTAATTACTGGCGTACGATTAAGCATGTTAACACACGAAACGCGTAAGGAGAGTTCACTTTTCCCTTTCACATGCTGCTGTGTTCACATTTGCCTTTTTATCGGATCCACTGTTATTATTAAATTACTTATTTTTCACTGACAAGAGGAGTGCTCACTTTTTTTTTTAAAGTTTATGAATTACTGGCGCTATATAAATAAATGTTAACCCATTACAACAATTAAGATGCAGAAAGCAACATCACCATCTTAGGAAAGTAGGGAACGTGAAATGCCCTTCACACAAATTAACCATGAGATTGTCCAGCTTAGGTGACTGAATTATAACGCTAGCTAGGCCTTGTACAAGGAATGTGGCAATGTTTCATGTGAGAAAAGCTATTGTCCTGAGAACCTGCAGGTGCTTTGATTTCTCAGGTTTCATGTAACTTGCACTGTGTTTACACAATTATCTATTCATGACAGTATTATTATATATGCCTCAATAACCAATGATGCCTCAGTAAGCAATGTGCCCTATCCCAGAATGCTTTGCAATGCAGCCTATGAGTTTCATTACACGTGAATTCATTTTGTTATTTTTTTTTTTATAAATCGGCCTATGTTCAGTCTTTGCATTGAGCCTAAAAATGTGAATAAAATGAAATAAATAAACTCCCAAAAAATCCAAGCTTACCACTGTGTTCAGAGCAGAGCTAACAATTCACTTAAATAAACCCCACGCTCTCAATCACCTCCCTCTTCAACAAATGGGCAAATGCTCTAATAAACATAGAAACTTTTAATTGAAACCACATTTAAAACAAATAAAAATAAAAAAAAAGAATAACGTTTTAACACAGCTGGGCAATGAGCTAGAGCTAGATGATGTGACTATGCACTGCTCATTTACATCCACTTCAATATAGAAACATGATATGTTTAACTCCTGAATCATCAGCTTCCTGTCTCCAGGACTCAAGGAAATGGAACTCTATATCACAGCCATAGCAATGGATCAGCTATAGCAGCGTACCGTATATATATCAATGGATTTCAATTTGATTTATTTTTTAAAGTGAATTTTACTACATAAGTCACACAATATTAGATAGTCACAAAGTGAACTGCAAAATTCAGGCAATTATAGCAGAGATGGAAACATTCTACAAGCTGCTTATTTTTCAGCTCAACTATTAATGCCTGACTAATGCACGTAACTTTTGGGGAGTAGTCCCCAGTGAGCACAGTGGTGGCACAGCTATGGGACTCTCTTCCTGGTTCTAGGCCATTTTCATTCCCTCTGTGGGAGCGTCTAGGACAGTTCAGCGCGGTTGGTTCACCACTGACAGATCGGGAGGCAGTTTGACCGCTGAACTGTCAGCGGTGAAGATCAAAAAAACGTAACACTAACTCCCCAACCCAAACACTAATACTAACATTAACCCCAAACAAACACAAATACTAACATTAACCCCAAACCCTAATACTAACACTGCCCTTAAACCCTAATACTAACATTAACCCCCGAACACTAGAAATAACATAAACCCCCTGAACCCTAATACTAACATTTAGCCCCCTGTACCCCAATACTAATACTACCCTCCCCGAACATTAATAATAATACTACCCTCCACCACCCCTAATACTAACATTAACCCCCCGAACTACCTTCCACCACCCCTAATACTAACATTAACCCCCCCCCCCGATACTACCGTTCCCGCACCCTAATACTAATACCTAACCCCCCGAGCCCTAATACTACCCCCACAACCCTAATACCCAATCCCCAAACCCTAATACCTAACCCCCCAACCCCTAATACTACCCCAAACCCTAATACCTAACCCCGAACTCTAATACGAATAGCTAACCCCCCCGAACCCTAATACTACCCCCCAACCCTAATACCTAACCCCGAACTCTAATACTAATAGCTAACCCCCCGAAACCTAATACTACCCCCAAACCCTAATACTACCATCCCCGAACCCTAATACTAACATTAACCCCTAATAATACTCACCTTCAGCGATCCCGTGAAATAGGTCCGGCGATGCCATAGTGTAAGAGGGGACGGTGAAGCAGCTGCGTTCATGCAGCCGCAATGAACCGCCCCATCCCCCCATGGGAAAAGTATGCTAGGATGAAATCTAGTACCCAAATACAGGAAACATTAGTAAATGCTGGGTCAGTCACATACAGCATACAAAGCCAAATCAGCACTGATCCCTGGAAAGCAGCTATTTGCACTCATGGTATAGGGCAGGGGCGTCCAAGGTGTAGCCTGTGGGCCAAATGTGTCCCAGATTTAATTACCCATATTCTCATTAAACATATATATGTTGTGGGGTTTTTTTTAAAGGTTGATTTAAACAGTTTGTGAACTGATTTATTAGTGCTATTATAACCAAACATATTTCTCTAGCTAACAAGTTATTTGTCAACATTACTGCAAATAAAAAAAAAAGTTTAATGCCAGTTCATTATCCCTTATCCAAAATTCTTGGGACCAGAGGTATTTTGGATAATGGATCACCAAAACTGGACAGATGGCAGAATGGAAAAACATTGCCTGGTTTGACTTCTCGAATCCTGGTGAGACATGCACTTGTCATAATATGGCGTAGGCTGCTTGTATCCATGGAGGCTGAAAATGATGTAGGCGATGGTACAACCACCTGCCCACTACAGGAATCCCTCCCTAAGCCCAATCTACCCATTTCCACATAGATTCTTCCAGTGGATAATATGCCATGTCACAATCATTACAGTCTGTTTTCACAAAGAAGTGACTTTACTCCATCGTTCTGCACTGCCCCACCGCCCTATTACCATCCAGCATGGTGGAGAGCAAAGTCGGTATAACCCAAAACTCCCAAGGAATGTTTCAAGCAGCTTAATGAATCCATGTCCCAAAGATGTCATATTGTTCAGGAGGCAGAAAGGGAGTCCTACGCAGTACTAGAAAGGTCTACCCAGTAAGGCAGCCACTCAGTGGAGGTGTGCGTTATCCATGTAGACTAGCTTTAAAAACTCTATGTTAGCTCAATGAGCTCGTCCATAGGACTTTCATGATCTAGTTAGTTGCTTCCAATTACGACCCATCTTTCTACTAAGAATCAATATGGAATACACAATATTCCACATCACAGCTCCAGGGCTACCAAATGTCCTGCAACATGGGGTCAAATCACTCTTGGTCTTCAAGTATTTCTAGGTCCAGGTTAAAATCTCAGTCCCAGAGCTCACACAGTGGGGGAAACTAGTGGGTGATATTGACAGAAAACCTATTAACCCAGCTACTGGCAAGATAACTTATACATCACCATTATCACTACTTTAAATGGGTACATGTACACCCGGTCTGTAGGACATTGAAAAAAGGAAAACAGCATGGAAATACCATGTGAATGATGATGTATAAGTAATAATAAATACCAACGTCTCATAGGAAACGTATATATTCCCTTTTAATTTAGTACCAGTAGTCAGTAGAGGGTCCGGGTGTTTTCATTCTCTCTCCCCCCCCCCCCCATTCCGAAATTACCACATTTCCATTCTTTGTTGTAAGTCCCATATGCCTTTTTTCACGGAGATTCCTACAAAGCTTTTTTCTAATTTGCTTTCAAAGCTTCTCCCAAGAGAAGATGAGATTGGCAGTCATCTCCAACTAAATCTGTACACTGTAATAAAAAAGCATCAAATCATTTTCAACTTTTAACAGATGTCAAGCTTTCTAAGTAAATTATGCCACTCGCAGGCTTGTTCAAGGCTTTGTTGCGTTTAGCTGATTAAAGGGAACATGTAAATAAACCGCATGCCTCAACAGAAATTCAATTCCAGCTTAATATCAGCGTTTTCCAAATAGCTTGGGAAGGTTATTCTTAGGCTTTGAACGTCAGGGATTGAAGTGACGGGGCGGGCGCACCTGATCACAGAGCTGAGCCTGTGTTCGTTAATTTACACTGGTGCTGGTACCACCGCTCCCCCCTGAAGCGATGGGAAAGTGCTATGGAAGCCGTCCAACGTTAAAGACAATACATTTGACAGAGTTTCTCTATAGCGCATCTGTTGTTTCTGTGTATTGCTTTGAAAGGGCAGGCTGCCAAATTGCCTGACATTTTGACTTGCCAATCTCGTACAGAAAGACAATGTGTGATATCGAAAGAGATGGGAAGAGTAACAGGGATATTAATGAGAATAAACAAGCATGCCTGTTTACAGCATCATGAAGATGATCATTCTCTAGAATGTAGTACGCAGTACCAATGTTGCTCCTGGTCCATTTCTCACTCTTGTTTTATAGGGATGTAACTACTTGTAAGGTAAAGTGATTGATGATTCTATCCCCAATCCACTTTCTACAATAGAAGACTTGCAAGCTAACCCATAATGTTTTTTTTCAAAACCCCATATAAAATCAGTGTAGGAATGGCCCAGAAAGACTTGAACTAGTGAGAGAATTGCACCAAATAGAAGAAGAACCATCTGCGATTTTCTACCTGCGAAACGCAAGATGCTCTGAAAATCCGCATACAGACAAGTCAAACTGAGTTTCCGCTAACTGGATGGAGAGGAGAGTCTACTTCAAAAGTCTGTAGTGATAGAGGAACTCTGATAGAAAGGGGCAGAGAGTTCCACAATATAGCTGTGGCGTGGCTGACTGGCCAGGAACCAGATTTTGTGTGTGCTCTGGGCACTGTCAGAAGCAATACGCCAGTTGTTTGGAGGGAAATAAATGCACTATAAGGAGTTAGGGCCTCTTTCAACTAATGTTTAAGGCTTTGAAGGCCAGCAAGCCTATTTTGAAACATATTCTTCAGTTATAGGGAAACCAGTGCAAAGTGATGAAAATAGAAGTCACGTCATCTGTGAGGCAGGGTAGCTTGTACTACTACAACCAGGCCCGCCATCAGGGGGTGACGGGCGATACTGGCGTCCCGGGCCCGGCATGTCCAGGGGGCCCGGCATGTCCAGGTTAAAAAAAAAAAATCTCTGTTAAAAGCCGGTCGGCGGCTGTGAGGGAAGCGTTGTGCACTCCCCTCCAGCCGCGCAGCTTCAATAAAATTTGTTTTAAAAAAAATGCAAACACAGTAACTCTGGTCGGATTTTTTTTTTTTTAAACAAACTTTATTTAATCTGCGCGGCTGGGGGGCGGGGGGGGGGAGCGCACAACGCTTCCCTCACAGCCACGGACCTGCACCGGTAGACAGCAGCAAGGAGGTAAGTACTGGCTGGGGAAGTGGAGGAGGGCAGCATAACGAGCATACTGAGGGGCAAAATCCTGGCATATTGAGGGTCAAAATCCTGCATATTAATTGGCATAATCCTGACATTTTAATTGGAATAATCCTTACATATTAACTGGCATAACCCTGGCATATTAATTGGCTAAATCCCTGGCATATTAATTGGCATAATCCTGACATATTAATTGGCATAACCCTGGCAACTTAATTGGCTAAATCCTGGCATATTAATTGGCAAAATCCTGGCATATTAATTGGCATATTGAGGGGCAAAATCCTGGCATATTGAAGGGATAAATCCTGGCATATTAAATGGCTAAATCATGGCATATTGAGGGGAAAAATCCTGGCATATTGAGGGGCAAAATCCTGGCATATTAATTGGCAAATTCCTGGCAAATTGAGGGGGAAAATA
This sequence comes from Pelodytes ibericus, assembly GCA_036172795.1. Classification (NCBI taxonomy): domain Eukaryota; kingdom Metazoa; phylum Chordata; class Amphibia; order Anura; family Pelodytidae; genus Pelodytes; species Pelodytes ibericus. The sequence continues at coordinate 191,341,010 of CM069861.1, forward strand.
CTGGCATATTAAATGGCACATTGAGGGGCAAAATTCTGGCATATTAATTGGTAAAAGATTAGCATATTGAGGGGCAAAATACTGGCATATTAAATGGCACACTGAGGGGCAGAAAATGTGCTCCGTAAGGGGCCCTGAAATTCCTGGTGGCGGCCTTGACTTCAACATTTTACACTTTCCTATAAATAGTGCATTAGAGTAAACCAGAAGAGAGCAAACAAGTGTGTGCATTAAAGATATGCTATTTCCCCAAAATCTGGAACCTGTATGGTTCAACCTGAAGTATAAAAGCGGATATGATCACTGCCAATTTCCCATTCCACAATGAGAGACTCTCATATCAGTAATGATAAATAGTTTAATGAGGGGGTCTCATTGATGTAGTCTCTCGCTCCTTGTAAAGGTGACAACTTGTACATGCACCCGCAGCTGATCAATAACAATCCTGCCTGGGGGAGAAGCGGTGCGTACCTCTATGCCACTTCTACCCCAAAGTGTATTTTACTTCTTTTTAAAAACGAGTGGTTGTCGTTCAAAACAGAACAATCAAAGAGCAATAAATACAAAAAAAGGGAACATTGATGGGATGCAGGTCGCTAAATATAGCTTTTTTTTGTGCATGGAACAAAAAAAAAAAAAACTAATTGTCCTCGTTAAAAATACTGACTGAAAAGAAATGGAGTATTTGTTTAAAATATTGCTTTTACAGCAAAGCTCCTAGTAAGATATATGGCTTTTTCAGTAGCGTGCTCGTTTAAGTTAATTGTCTGGTTTACACCGTATGCGATCCCGGTATGCTTATTCGCTATCTCCATGCTTTCGGCCTGAGTGACAAATATCCTTACTGCTGGCTCAGTTCATTGTATGAAGTCAAAGATATAAATTGCAGAATGTGTAAGTCACCTCCAATCACCAATAATCCAGGAAAAAAATAAAAAGCACAAAATTTAACAGAGAGATCGTAGAAAATACAATACAGCTCAGACAGAAAAAAAATCTCCATAGCTGCCAACAGCATTTCTACAGCACAGAGGACACAATAAAGCCCTTAACACTCTGGGCTGAACTTGTCAAGTCATCCACCTCATTAGCGGTGACCGCTCACCAATTAATGTTAACAGTTCTATTGGCCGAATATTCCACTTAGATATGACACAAGCTCAATTTGTCTGAGAGAATGTTATCTCAAACGTATTCATTCTGTCGACATGTGCAATCTGCTTTGCATAATGACTTGAAACACTTTGCTGCATGAGGCTGGAAAGGGAAAAGGACGGCTTCGGATCGGAGCTCTGTCGGCACAAAGCATGGCAATCCAGCTCGATAGTGAATGGGGAGGGAGTTTGTAAACAAATACCATAAGTTGTATGTTTACTGAGAAGTACAAAACAAATTAAAAAGCATATTAATCACTAGGCAGTGGTCAGGGGGGTTATTAATTAGACTGGCAGCTTGGACAGTATGGACAATTCCCCCATGTGACTACATCCACCCACCCACTGTGTGGACAACCTATCTTCTCCCTGGGCTGTCATCATAACCCAAAACCGAGGAGTGTCAGGCAGGTCACAAATGTTTGCATTACATGGCACCTCTTGGTGGTCCTCCAGGCAGACCGCCCCTCCACCCCTAGTATGTCACTGGCAGTGGTAAAGAAAGGCATGCATTTATCTGTACCAGGCACAGTCCTTGCATGTCAGGATTATATAACACAGCTGGCACAAGCGCTGCTCTCAGCTCATTCAGTAAGTCTGTGTTTCTCTGGATTGTCCACACTGGGTTTGTAAGGGATATTCTTTACTGCACACAGCCGGATAGCTTGTCTCCCAGATGAATCCATTCCATAAAGGACCCTTTCCCAAATCTCAAGCAAACAAGCACCCTGAAGATCCTGTCCCAAGTCTCGTGAGATCTTGGGTCATCGTGGGATATGAAGGATCCTTACAGAATGAACCAAGTATTGCTACCCTGAACACATGGGTCCAGTACACTTCGGCGCGGCATCTTCATCGCTGACAGTTCAGCGCGGCAGTTAGAACGCTGAACTGTCAGCAATGAAGAATAACGCGGCCGTTTCTTCACGGCCGCGGCTATGTAATATCTGACAGTTCAGCGCTGAACTGTCAACTCTTACAAATGTAAAAGTAAAACGAAAATAACCCCCCATATAAATGATTCTCAAACCCCAATACTAAAATTAACCCCCTAAACCCTAATACTAACCCTAATACTAACACCCCCTAAAAATTAACCCCCTAAACCCTAATACTAACACCCGAACCCTAATACTAACCCCCTAAACACTAATACTAACCCCCGACCCCTAATACTAAAATTAACCCCCTAAACCCCAATACTAACCCTAATACTAACACATTAAAAAAATTAACCCCCTAAATTCTAATACTAACCCCCTAAACCAGGGGTCCTCAAACTACGGCCCGCGGGCCACATGCGGCCCGCCGAGCACATTTGTCCGGCCCGCAGGGGGTGCTGCCGGCACCCCCCGCTCCGCGCTGTTTACCTTTTTTTTTTTCTTTTCTTGCAGCCGCAGAAGATGCAGCTGCAGGAAAACGGAAAAAAAAAAAAAAAATCACCGCGACTGGATGTGACGTTTCGTCACATCCGGACCCGGTAACTGTTTCCCTCCTCCGTGCAGGGAGGAGGGAACACTGCTCGAGACGTCCGGCCCGGGGACACAGCAGCTGGAGGTAAGTGATGGGGAAGGAGGGGGAGGAGGGAGGTATAACGAGCACTCTACTATTCCTGGGCATCTGACTGGCATAATTTTCTTGGGCTCTGACTAGCATTATATTCCTGGGCATCTGACTGGCATAATTTTCTTGGGCTGTGACTGGCATAATATTCCTGGGCATCTGACTGGCATAATATTACTGGGCTCTTATTGGCACTCTATTCCTGGGCATCTGACTGGCATAATATTCCTGGGCATCTGACTGGCATACTATTACTGGGCATCTGACTGGCACACTATTCCTGGGCATCTGAATGGCATAATATTCCTGGGCATCTGACTGGCATAATATTCCTGGGCATCTGGCTGGCATAATACTCCTGGGCATCTGAATGGCACACTATTCCTGGGCATCTGACTGGCACACTATTCCTGGGCATCTGAATGGCATAATATTCCTGGGCATCTGACAGGCACACTATTCCTGGGCATCTGACTGGCATAATATTCCTGGGCATCTGACTGGCACACTATTCCTGGGCATCTGACTGGCACACTATTCCTGGGCATCTGAATGGCATAATATTCCTGGGCATCTGAATGGCATAATATTCCTGGGCATCTGACAGGCACACTATTCCTGAGCATCTGACTGGCATAATATTCCTGGGCATCTGACTGGCACACTATTCCTGGGCATCTGACTGGCACACTATTCCTGGGCATCTGAATGGCATAATATTCCTGGGCATCTGACAGGCACACTATTCCTGAGCATCTGACTGGCATAATATTCCTGGGCATCTGACTGGCACACTATTCCTGGGCATCTGAATGGCATAATATTACTAGGCATCTGACTGGCACACTATTCCTGGGCATCTGACTGGCACACTATTCCTGGGCATCTGACTGGCATAATTTTCTTGGGCTCTGACTGGCATAATATTCCTGGGCATCTGACTGGCATAATATTCCTGGGCTCTTACTGGCACTCTATTCCTGGGCATCTGAATGGCATAATATTCCTGGGCATCTGAATGGCATAATATTCCTGGGCATCTGACTGGCACACTATTCCTGGGCATCTGAATGGCATAATATTCCTGGGCATCTGAATGGCATAATATTCCTGGGCATCTGACAGGCACACTATTCCTGGGCTCTGACTGGCATAATATTCCTGGGCATCTGACTGGCATAATATTCCTGGGCATCTGACTGGCATAATATTCCTGGGAATCTAACTGGCATAATATTCCTGGGCTCTGACTGGCATAATATTCCTGGGCATCTGACTGGCACAATATTACTGGGCTCTGACTGGCATAATATTACTGGACTCTGACTGGCATAATATTACTGGACTCTGACTGGCATAATATCCCTGGGCATCTGACTGGCACACTATTCCTGGGCATCTGACTGGCACACTATTCCTGGGCATCTGAATGGCATAATATTCCTGGGCATCTGAATGGCATAATATTCCTGGGCATCTGACAGGCACACTATTCCTGAGCATCTGACTGGCATAATATTCCTGGGCATCTGACTGGCACACTATTCCTGGGCTCTGACTGGCACACTATTCCTGGGCATCTGAATGGCATAATATTACTAGGCATCTGACTGGCACACTATTCCTGGGCATCTGACTGGTATAATTTTCTTGGGCTCTGACTGGCATAATATTCCTGGGCATCTGACTGGCATAATATTCCTGGGCTCTTACTGGCACTCTATTCCTGGGCATCTGAATGGCATAATATTCCTGGGCATCTGAATGGCATAATATTCCTGGGCATCTGACTGGCCCACTATTCCTGGGCATCTGAATGGCATAATATTCCTGGGCATCTGAATGGCATAATATTGCTGGGCATCTGACAGGCACACTATTCCTGGGCTCTGACTGGCATAATATTCCTGGGCATCTGACTGGCATAATATTCCTGGGCATCTGACTGGCATAATATTCCTGGGAATCTAACTGGCATAATATTCCTGGGCTCTGACTGGCATAATATTCCTGGGCATCTGACTGGCACAATATTACTGGGCTCTGACTGGCATAATATTACTGGGCTCTGAATGGCATAATATTACTGGACTCTGACTGGCATAATATCCCTGGGCATCTGACTGGCACACTATTCCCATTGAAATACTGGTAAGTTTGTTGATTTAACTTTACTTCATTTTAAATATTGTATTTGTTCCCGTTTTGTTTCTTCACTTCAAAATAAGATATATGCAGTGTGCATAGGAATTTGTTCATAGTTTTTGTTTTTACTATAGTCCGGCCCTCCAACGGTCTGAGGGACAGTGAACTGGCCCCCTGTTTAAAAAGTTTGAGGACCCCTGCCCTAAACCCTAATTCTAACCACCCTAACTAAAAAAAACTAAAATAGCTAAAATACTGAAATAAACTTACCTTTAGCGATGAAATGTCCCGCGATGAAATCTCCAGTGACGAGCTGTCTTGCGGTGCAGAGTCGGCGTTGAAGCGGCTGCGCGGAAGCAGCCGCGATGAAGTGTCCCATCCCTGAACACATAGCAGCATGGCAATAATGAATCCAGGCAGAATCTAAGTTGGTTTTACACAGCAACTGATCGATGTGTTGTTTGGTTATTTATTTTTGCATTGAAGCATGTGCAGGGAATTTTGGCAAACCTCTTTCAAAGTTTCGTTCTCTAGCCTTCTTTTTCTTAACATTGCAAGAGCATCTGTTTGGCTGAACGAACACTGAGCATATACAGAAACCAGTTTGAGCACTGGTCCCTGTTTTTTTTTTGTCAGTATTGGCTTTATGCCCCAGAATGGACTCCATGGGGCCTACAGCAACAATTCATCTTAAATGCCCGATGCTGCACGGACCACTCCTGAACTCAAAAGATAGAGGAAGGAAAAACTCTGTAACATTAATACTTATGGAACCAAGTACTACAAAATCCCATGAAAGATCCTTACCTCGTAGCAAACATCAGAAGTCAGGCACTTATAAACATGTTGCTGCATTTCTAAGATATCGCTGAGCAGTCCCTTCCAATGGCTTTCACTAACTGGAGGTTGTCTGGGGGGAAAAAGAGAAAGGAAAAGCCATTTGTCAAATAAAGTTGTATTAAAAAAAAACACTGTAAAACCACGTGTAAAATGTGTCCCTTTTGTATTTTTTGCACATACCTGTGGATTGATCCTCACATTATCAAACACTAGTTATCTTTGAAGCTGACTTTTTCTCGTTCATATAAAATGTACTTTAATGAATTGGAATTTTCACATAATGGGAACTAGTTATGAGGATCAATTATGGGCCAAGTACGATAAGTGGAGCCAGCAGTAGTAATAGTCCATTGGTTTCCATGCAGACTGTTCCACTTTTAGAACTTCCACCTGAAAGCTGATTGTGCCAAACCCGCAGGGAGGTGACAATAAGGACAGATGGAGAGGGAAAATCAATGGGACAGATACATGGATAGGCTGGGCGCAGTTGTGGTAAGACAGGCAAACAGTAAGGTAAATCACACTCTTAAAAAAAAAAAAATCCATCTCTGCTCAGAATTAAGGTACTGTGTATAATGCAATAAATTGTTACACCAGTAATCTCCACAGTACATTATAAAATCACAGCTAAATTACAAACTGTGGACATTTCTTAAAAGAAGAAAAACTACCACAACTAGAGGACATAGTCTTAAATTAGAGGGGCAACGATTTAAAAGTAATATCAGGAAGTATTACTTTACTGAGAGGGTAGTGGATGTATGGAATAGCCTGCCAGCAGAAGTGGTAGAGGTAAACACAGTCAAGGATTTTAAGCATGCGTGGGATAGACACAAGGCTATCCTAGCTATAAGACCGGGAACGAGGGACTAATAAAAGTACTCCAAAAAAAATTGGGAAGACTAGATGGACCGAATGGTTCTTATCTGCCGACACATTCTATGTTTCTATGTAGAAAGATTTCCTCACTCTAGTCACACCCCGCGCCTTGTCCCAGTCTTTCCATAGACATTGTTCATGTGACCCCAATGAGTTTAGGATCACAGCACTTCATCAGGACCCTTCAGCATTGTGCAATATGTATTGCTCTGGTACGCACAGCACAGACATGTGTTATTTCTTGGCCTGAGAGAGAATCTTAGACGCTCAGGAAATGAGAGTGTCTGATGCCTTTTTCACATTTAGCAAGGGTCAACAATGATATTTCCAATAAAATGAGCTTTGGCCATCACGGGGAGTTAATCAGTTACCAAGAAAGTTGAACACCTCTCGGTTTAAACTGATACAGTGGATTACATTCCTTATCTCTCACAAATCTCATTTTTATTATTTTTGTTTATTTATTTTTTTTATCTTACACTTTATATTTAAAGGAAGTTATGTTCTGTATGTCATACACGCTTCTAATATACCGTTTGTAACATGCACATATTTTTTTATTTTAAAATAATTTTTGGTACTTTTATATTGAACATAATTTTACTCCACTAAAATTCAGTGCCATCCAATAAGGATTGTTTGGAGAGATAGGCAGAGTTGTTGCAAATAAGAAAAACTACCACAACTAGAGGACATAGTCTTAAATTAGAGGGGCAACGATTTAAAAGTAATATCAGGAAGTATTACTTTACTGAGAGGGTAGTGGATATATGGAATAGCCTTCCAGCAGAAGTGGTAGAGGTAAACACAGTCAAGGATTTTAAGCATGCGTGGGATAGACACAAGGCTATCCTAGCTATAAGACCGGGAACGGGGGACTAATAAAAGTACTCAAGAAAAAATTGGGCAGACTAGATGGTCCGAATGGTTCTTATCTGCCGACACATTCTATTTTTCTAAGTACAACAGCCAACAAAAATACATTATAAAAAAAATTCCTATTATATATCAGTTGATGTAAATCTGCCAAGCCTCTTATTCACATCAATGTCTATAATAAAATGTACACGAGTATTACGGAGTATACTGTACCTTTAAATTAAAACAACCAAGTCCATATCATAAAAATAGAAAGGACTGGAGCTCGGGACATTTTTGTAGATACAAATGAAATAATGACCAGATTCAAACAGGTAATTACAGAACCCAATCAATACTCTAATCTACAAGAATGATATCTCCTAAATGAATAGCAGATCTTCAAGCTGCTTTTATACAAGGTCGGGAAAAAAAAGGAGGGAGATAAATGGCACTCTACTGCTTTTAATCACAAAAGTGCATCCAAGATAATAAATAATGAGGCAGAATGCTAAATCAAACGCTCTACGATAGACGGCACTTTAACCCAAGGTTTTGAAGGAGTATTAGTGTTAAACAGCTAAGAATTCATCCAATATGATCCAAAAAGTTGTAATACATTTGTTTTAATGCATTACTTCTTACAGTTATTTTACAAGCATTTGTGCACAATAAAAAATTTAAAAAAAAAACATAAAAATGGTTGCCTTTTTTTTTTTTTATTCCAGCTCCCCATCTTATCTGCTGATATCAAAGCTGTACCGAGGACATTTTTACAATTTATTAATGTATAATGGCAGGAATATCTGGAAATTGTTTTATTTGGTTAAAAATATCTGACATATTCATTTTACTCAGGAGAGTAGCAATGTACTTAATGATTCAATAACATTTCAACCTATAAAAAATAGTTTAAAAATAAACGTACTGTATTTTTTTTATGAGGGCGGCCATTTTGTCAATGTATTTTCAGGTCAGTGACCATGGTTTTAAATCTAGCTACATTATGATTGGCTTAAAAGACTAAGAGGCCAATCAGAATTCATCATTATTGTGAAATGATTCTCAAACCTAGAAAATTAATAAGGGGATTGGAGGATCTTATTTATGAAGAGAGACTAAAAAAGTTGCATTTCTATTCGCTACAAAAAAAGGTGTCTCAAAGGGGATATGATAACATTATATAAATTTGTGCAGGACCAATATAAAGAGCTCTCCAGTGACCTTTTCATTAACAGAAATATACAAAGAACAAGAGGGCACCCCCTGAGACTGGAAGAGCAAAGATTTCATAGGCAGCAAAGGAAGGGATTCTTTACGGTAAGGACAATAAAGTTATGGAACTCACTGCCAAGAGAGGTGGTGCTATCAACCACAATAGATGGATTTAAAAATGGTCTGGATGTTTTTTTTTTTTTAGAAAAGCAGGACATACAGGGTTATTAATAATAGAATAAGCAGTAATAATAGAGCTTATTGATCCCAGGAAAAATCTGATTGCCCTTTTGGAGTGAAGAAGGAAAAAGGGAATTAACACAGTTAAGGAAGAGAGTATATTTAAAAGAAGAAAAACAACCACAACTAGAGGACATAGTCTAAAATTAGAGGGGCAACGATTTAAAAGTAATATCAGGAAGTATTACTTTACTGAGAGGGTAGTGGATGTATGGAATAGCCTTCCAGCAGAAGTGGTAGAGGTAAGCACAGTGAAGGAGTTTAAGCATGCGTGGGATAGACACAAGGCTATCCTAGCTATAAGACCGGGAACGGGGGACTAATAAAAGTATTTAGAAAATTGACGCACACTAGATGAGCCGAATGGTTCTTATCTGACGACAGATTCTATGTTTCTAATTTTTCCCCCTAAGGAGAAAAATTCAAAACTAGTTTATTATGGGGGGTTTGCCTTCTTTTGGATCAAAAGCAGGAATGATAGGGTTGAATTTGATGGACATGTGTCCAACCTAAATTACTATGTAAACCTGCAGCATGGACCTAAACTGATTTCCATCTATTTTTTGTTTTGTTTTTTTTGCACGAAGGCAAAAGAAATAAATAAAAATAAAACAGAAAGGTAAAAATAAATCAGTTCTTAAAATCAGTACATTGCATTAGTTTCCAGCTGCTAACCATTGCTTTGTCAGCAGGTCTTTTTCTTCATCATTCATATTCAAGTTGAAAATAAAAATCAGTTGGTTGTAAAATGTCTGCCAATTTGTCACACAATTGTCAAACAGACTGACGGCTTCACTGCCCTTTGGGAAGGTCACCCAGCTGTCTTTGTTAAAACAGTAGAGACGATTACAGCAGCTCTGCCCGAGGGTTCATACAACAAGTATATCAAATAGTTTATTAGAAATGCTGAGATTCACCCATTAATGCCAAGTTACCTAGCTACATATTTGTACTAATTGCTAGCCAAATGATAAATATAAATCAACGTTTACACAGCTACCGCCAAGGGTGTTTCAAAACAAACATAGAAGGCTCCGATGGAGCATATATGGCTTTTTAGTAGCATGTTTTAATAAAACAACCCAAGTATTGGATATAATCTGTGTTTTACAAGAGTTCTTGTGGAACACCAGTGGAGATAGAAGTGTATACAGGTTGGATATCCCTTATCCGAAGATCCAAAAACCGAAATTACCCAAACTACGGAAAAAAATAATTGGGATGTGGGGTCAGTTCGGTTCAGGGATACTCACCTTCCTGGCGTCCAGGTGGGGAAGCTCCTTTGCTTCATACTCCCGGGGGCGCCGTAAATGTGGAGTTAGCGTTCATGGGAAATGCAGTTCCCAGAGCGATGCAACGGGACGGAGGGACTACGCGCAACGACAGATCGTTTCGGCAGCACTGTGGAGGGGGTCAGTTCACGGTCAAGTTGACATTTTTAGGCCTGGAGTCTGCCGAAATGATCTGTTAACCGTAAGTTTCCATTATCCAAAAGATTAAATAAACTTGAAGAATTACTGTTATAAAAGGGATAATAATCCCACATTAGGAGTTAGAATACTGTGGGAGATTGTGAGAACACTTTAACAAAGAGGTTAAAGGGACTTTGCCAACTAAACATTTGTTATACTGAAAATGTAGAGAAGAATACATTGTTAACAATGTCTGTGGTGTCTCCACCTTACAACAATACCTTGTGACTTGGTTTGTAAATTACCTACTTCCCATTGAAAATAGTTAATTTGCATATGGAGCCCCAAGTAATGTCATAGACAGTAGACACCACAGACGTTAGGTTGCAAATTATGCAAACGAACCGTATAGATCACTGTTTATTGTCTATCATCGCTGTATAAACAATGCTTAGGTGACCAAGCCCTTTAGGTGTAGTAGATACCTAGAACATCTTTCCCTGTGTAAATAGAACAGGCTAACTCTAGGAAAGAATTCATGGATGCCAGAAATTGTCCCGAAGGGATGTATAGAAGTAATCCTGAAGTCCAAACTATAAACATTAACATTAAGGGCTAAGTATATGGGTTAACCATGTATTTTCTTCTACCATAGTCTATACTTTGTTGGGTCCATATATTTTCTTATCAGGTCTATTCACATATACATTCACTTAGTTTTCTGCTCGGTGGCTGTAAAGCACAGAAACAGCTTCTATTTGAATTACTGTCATTTGTCTGGAAATACTGGCTAACCAGCCATGTATTTATTCTTAAATATCTCTTGCAATCACTAGAAATGATTCAGTGAACCAATACAATTTTGATTAAGGGCCATAGGAGACATTCACTGGAGCCCCTAATAATTACTTTCCACTTTTCCTTTCTTTAATTAGATTTTGGCAAGGGACAGGGAGATCCATTCAAGAGCTCCGAGATGCTCATTACACCCAATGCATTTCCAATCATTTTCATTGAAGACGCTTGATATGCTACTTCAGCAGAGCGGACCAAAGGAAAATTAGATTGTTTCTTGTTCCATAATGGACCGTGGCTTTTAATTGCGAGCGCCAGTTATGCACTGTTTCAGCGCCATTATCAGGACACGCCAGGCGTAAACATTTTTTTTTTACTTGAGATAACTCAAACATGACATTTGGCAAAGAGGAAAAAAAAAAAAAGAAGAAGAAAAACAAATGACATTTTCCTTACTTCCGTCCCATGTGTCTGGTGAGTCTAACTATAAGTTTCCGTGCTTCTTCAGGGCTGGACTGGGTGTCCTTCACAAACAGGATTGGTTTCTGGAGTCCGTGCTTTTCCAAGATCTCAGACACACTGACAATACACCAAGAAATAAACCACTATTAATGCACACAAAGCAAAATATTGGTAAATCAATAGGACTACTGCTATACTCAATGAAGGTGTCCATGGTGATGCTTTCCGAACAGTATAGAATTAATAATAAACATATAAGGGGAAAGTATTCATTAGAAGGTGAGATACAGGTGAGTTAAGGTGAACATTTCATCCTTTAAAAAAAGCAAATGTTAAAAAAATCCTGTTACTTTGAGTCCATCAATCCGTAGATGAATATAGGCCTAGAACCATTTCCAAGCCGACTTTCGATCAATTGTCATAACTGCCTTATGTGCAAGTGTCTCTGATCCTTCTACGGTATTATGATAGGTGAATCTTTCAAGAGCAATATTGTTGGGCTCTCAACCTTTGTTTTCTCTAACTGTATGTCTAAATAAAGAACATTTTAAATATAAAAAAAGGAGAGATTGGGAGATCCAGAATATGTATTTATATTATTAATAATATATCATGAGAACAAGTTCCCCACACTCTCCCCCTCTCGTCTGATGCGCTAGATGAATCCATATGTTGAAGTTATATATGTAAAATAAATTGCTTCACATAAAAAATTAAAAAAAAACTTTCTGTGGTTCCCAAATGAACCTGAGGTTTTATTTTAACAGAGACAAGTGGGTTTACTCTCAGCTGTGTCTCGTCCCGCTCGTTTGGTCGGGATCTGCAGTGTGCAGGGGTCTGACTCTGCAATAGCAGAGAGAACCCCTTGTTGTTGCTTGAGACCTTGTTAAGTTCTCCTCTGTTGATCCCAAGCAAAACAAGGGTCTATCTCTGCTCTAGCAGGGAGAGACACTTGCCAACCAAACAAGGCTGCCTGTTAGTTGATAAATTGGCATGTATTGTCAAAAGTACATGCGCCAGTTTACCCTCACACTAGGGACAACTATGTTTTCTCTTGTGCTTCGATATTAGAAAAATAAAGCTTAGTTGTCCTTTAAGTCAGTAAGATGGAACTTTCATGTCATGTGTTATGCATTACAGGCATTCTGTGAACAACACAATAATAAATAATGATCTATACATTGTGTTAGCAGACCTGCAAACAATATGCAGATATTAAGTGAGACAAGGTTTCTTTCTTTTTTTTTTTTTATTGCAAAATTTGAAGATGCAAAATTGTAAATATGTCATACTTCAGTGATAAGATAAATACCTCAACATATCATATTATATTGCACTTTACATCCAGACAGTAAACATATATCCTAACACTTCTTGTTATAACCTATCATTATGCCCTGTACTCTCCCATATACTTTATATATCATCAAGGTACAATTTTATCATGATATCATTGCTGGCTATTATTTATGATAAGTAAACTGCATGACATATTCATATCTTATCCTTACAACCTGTTTTGTTAATCAGAAAAGTTTATTTTGTTATTCCAGTTTCGTATCCAACTTCGAGACAAGGTTTCTTTCATGTCTATTATTCCATTGAAAGTAGCTCATTTGCATATTGAGGCACACAGTGCTGTCATAGCTGGGAGACACTTGTAAAACAGACTGTTCTCTTAATTTATGCATTGTCAAAAATAAATCCCAGTTGCATTCCTTTACGTATATGAATTGCCATTTCCAGGAGGGCTGTGAGCACAAGTGGCCTGCTGTGAGCTCCAGGTGTGTCCTAGTCACAACTAACATTAGGGCTGCCACCTTATCCACAAAAAAACTACCGGCCCTGCCTATTGCCTGCATAGACTTAACATTGGCAGCCAGCCATTTTTTTTTTTACCGGCCTGCCGGTAAAATACTGGCTGGTGGCAACCCTACATAACATTGGTCTCAAGCCATTCTCTTCTTAACCCCATTAATAAAAAGAGAGACAGCGCTAAAATATACCCCAAAAAGAACAAGACATAATTTATAAAAATAGAAAAGATTTATTGTCACAAGATGAAAACATACATGTATATAAGGTAAAAAGACTACAACTAAGTCTAATACCACAGTAATATAATAAGAAAACAAATGGAATAAAATATACACAAAAAGAAATATAAATATGCAGTAAAGTAGAATAAAATAATATATAAAATATATATAGTACAACCTTACCCACTGCTAGTATAGTGTTGTTCACCTGACCAGGTACAGAACATATGTATAAAATATACACTATAAGCACAGACACAAAAACAGGACACCCCTCAGGACGCATTTCGTAAAAAACTTCTTCAGCTGGTGGGTGAGTGTAACTCGTCATAAGAGCCGCAGCATTAGCGACCTTATGACGAGTTAACTCGTCATGCAGTCTAGATGGCGGTGCGCTCTGTGGGCACCGCCAACCAGTCTGCAATGGGTCCAGGACTAAGCCTCGCACCCGAGGCAAAGCTCCTGGACCCGATCGGTGGATTTCCGGGCATGTGATCGCGGTGATTGAGTGATCACCGCGATAACATGCAAATTAGATGCAAAGTCAGTGTGTTCACACACTGACTTTGCCTCTAATTCTCTCTCTGTGCTTCACATTCTTATAGTGAAGCACAGAGAGTGACCTGTAAATAAAAATAAATAAATAAAGAACATACACAGAGGTAAAAAAAAAAAATTTACCCTTTCAATGCTGATCACAGTTTGTAACTGTGATCAGTTTCCTTCCACTTTATGGCCCTCATTTAGTTTTTTAGTTTTTTTACATTTTTTTTTTTTTGCAATTTATAAAGTTTTTTTTTATAAATAAAGGTAATTTTAATATATTTAGTTAATAAAATGTAACCCCTGCATGCCTGTTATGGGATTTTTATGGACCTTTTTTTTTAGGGGGGTTTGGGAACCAATATTTTTATTTTTTTTATTAGTTAGTTAATTAGGGGGGATAAGTGGGTTAGTGTTAGCTTATTATTGGGAAAATAATGGGGAAAAACTTTTTTTTCCCCACAATTTCATTTTTATATGTATTTTTTTGTACTAAAATGTAAATAATTTGTATATGGGTATCAAAAGAAAGCTATAACTGTCCTTTAAAAAATAACATATAACTTGTATTGGTGCGTTAAATGAGAGAGAGGAAAATTATGTTTCAAAAACCGCATATTAAAAATTGAAAAACGCTCTGGTCCTTGGCCTTGGAAAATCCCTGGTCCTTAAAGGGTTAAAGGCCTCCTGGTTAAACACTGGCTGTGTATAAGGATGCCACCAGCTGGGTGGCATCCTTATACACAACGGCCAATATCCTCTCTAATAGGCGTGTAGGTCTATGGCAGAGAACAGAGAATGCAATCCAGCAATGCTTTAAATGATTTTAATATGCCAGCCAATGCCTAAAGAAACTTAAAATGTGTTTGTGTTATTTGTTTTTTATCAGTCAGGGCTGTGACAATGCTACCTTCACGCATTTTGATACGAGGCTGCTGTGCTATCTTTTAATACAAAACATGAAAAATGTGCCCGCTGTGCTGTTCCTATCGTACATCTCTTTGCACTGGGTAAAGGCTCTCCTCGGGCCTTGTCACCGCATTGATGAAACAGGGATATTTATGATTTGATACAGCTATGCATGACAGGCTTCATCACTAAATCAAAAGCAGCAATATCCCCCCACCCCAAATAAAAAAATACATTTATTTTGCAAATAACCATCCGGCAGCTCCAATAAACAGGCCTATGATGCCCATTCCTTTCTAATTTATAGTTTGTGTTTAAGTCTCAAAGCGTTAAAAAAAAAAAAAAGGAGCCAATTCCCATGCTTTACAGGGGGGATATCATAAAAGCAAACAAAGTGGGCATTTCAACTGGTTAGTAACAGGGGGGAAACATGAAAACTGATAGAAAATAAATTCTGAATACCACTGAATGGGTTCCACTGGGTGCTATATGTTTTACCATTTGAATTTGCCAGATTTATACTGGGACAGTGTGTTCAACAACTCAATAAAAAAACACCTTTTGTCACCTATACATTATGCCACTAAATATCACTTGGACAAATATATATATATATATATATGAATATTGTCTGTGTATTTGTATGTATAATATATATATATATATATATATACAAATCCAAACTGAATGCACTCACCTAAACTAGCATATATTATATTAAACGGGGTGCTGCTGAGACCAAATATTTATACAAAATCCAAAGATCAGCGCACTCACCTCAAAGCAGGTAGGAGAAAAACTCTTAAAGCTATAGTTTTAAATAAAGCTACTTAAAAACACCTGTCTTACTAAGGTAACAAAATTGGAGATTTAGTCACATATATGGCCATATGATGCTAAGCCCACCACTACGTCAAAGTACTCCAATATTGGTGGGTCCTAACACTAAATACTGTTGCTTCTGGGGCTTAATCTCTTTATATGTATTACTTACCAGGGACCAAAAGGCCTTCCTATTGTATAATACAGAGACACTCCTGCAATTTATAGGTCAGGACACCACTTATGGAGCACCTGTGATGGGGAGGGGTGCTAAACCAGAGGCCTGGTCATAGCCTCAACTATACAAACAAATCCAAACTGAATGCACTCACCTAAACTAGCATATATTATATTAAACGGGGTGCTGCTGAGACCAAATATTTATACAAAATCCAAAGATCAGCGCACTCACCTCAAAGCAGGTAGGAGAAAAACTCTTAAAGCTATAGTTTTAAATAAAGCTACTTACCAGGGACCAAAAGGCCTTCCTATTGTATAATACAGAGACACTCCTGCAATTTATAGGTCAGGACACCGCTCTCTGTATTATACAATAGGAAGGCCTTTTGGTCCCTGGTAAGTAATACATATAAAGAGATTAAGCCCCAGAAGCAACAGTATTTAGTGTTAGGACCCACCAATATTGGAGTACTTTGACGTAGTGGTGGGCTTAGCATCATATGGCCATATATGTGACTAAATCTCCAATTTTGTTACCTTAGTAAGACAGGTGTTTTTAAGTAGCTTTATTTAAAACTATAGCTTTAAGAGTTTTTCTCCTACCTGCTTTGAGGTGAGTGCGCTGATCTTTGGATTTTGTATAAATATTTGGTCTCAGCAGCACCCCGTTTAATATAATATATGCTAGTTTAGGTGAGTGCATTCAGTTTGGATTTGTTTGTATAGTTGAGGCTATGACCAGGCCTCTGGTTTAGCACCCCTCCCCATCACAGGTGCTCCATAAGTGGTGTCCTGACCTATAAATTGCAGGAGTGTCTCTGTATTATACAATAGGAAGGCCTTTTGGTCCCTGGTAAGTAATACATATAAAGAGATTAAGCCCCAGAAGCAACAGTATTTAGTGTTAGGACCCACCAATATTGGAGTACTTTGACGTAGTGGTGGGCTTAGCATCATATGGCCATATATGTGACTAAATCTCCAATTTTGTTACCTTAGTAAGACAGGTGTTTTTAAGTAGCTTTATTTAAAACTATAGCTTTAAGAGTTTTTCTCCTACCTGCTTTGAGGTGAGTGCGCTGATCTTTGGATTTTGTATATATATATATATATATATATAGTGTATGTATTTATATCTACAGTGGCTCAACTATTAAACTGTGAACCCTTTAATCATTCTTAACATATATACAAACAAATCAATATATGATTACTTGTATACGGTATACACCAATGTGCTCCAATCAAAAAGTACTTATATGTTAAGGATTCTTCTTGTAACAGATTGCATATAGTGTCCAAATTAGAATATGATGCTCAGATTTCTGGGCTTTCAGACCAGGCAAACCACAAAGCACAATAGTGTGTAGTAGTGCTGAATATAAATGTCCCTCGCCATCCTTGAATCACACTTACATCTTCTACAGCAGAATATCATTGCTGATTCTTTACATGTCGTCGTTCCCCCCCCCCCTCCCTGGACTGATATCACCTGAGGAAGCCTGATGAGTGTGGTGATCACATGCCCGATGATGGTGAAACACATTTTGAAGGGACGTCACCCAAAACCAAAGCCGCTGCCACATCAGGACTTCAGTAGAGGACGATGGTATCAGTGTGCATCCCGTATTATAAGCCTTGATTTTTTTACTTTTTATAAATACGATTTAAATAAAGTGTTTACACTATAGTTTGCTTCTCTTTCTATCTAGATCTATATATGAGGAATATGACGAGAGCATTTCAGTTTTGAAGGGATGATCTATCAGACTGCAGGTGTGCAGCAGATATTGAGCAGTGATAGACTACTTTGGAAGATGTAAGTGTGATTCAAGGATGGTGTTGGACATTTAAATTCAACACTACTACACACTATTGTGCTTTTTTTCTCCCTCCGTGGTTTGCCTGGTCTGAAAGCCAGAAAATTTGTACATTGTATTTAACCTTGGAGACTATATGCAATCTTGCAAACTGTTACAAGAAGAATCCTTAAAATACAAGTACTTTTTCATTTGAGCACATTGGTGTATTTTTAAGTAAAGCACTCCTATATTAATTCATAAATGGGACTTATTGTTGATTTGTAACTCAAATTCTTCTATTGCAGTCCATGGTATTGAATGACATGAGATAAATTAACTCGGGCCATTGAATAGACCCCATTGTGTTAGAAGAATTGCAGGCAAATACATAAATTAAGAGAACATTTATTTTAAATGTGTCTGTCCCCTGTTTATGACATCACTTGGTGCTTGCGCTTAATATGCAAATGACACACTTCCCATGGAAAATAAGTTAATTTGCATATCAAGCTATAGGCGATACAATAAACAAGAAATGCCACAAACACATTTAAAAGATGTTTCTCTTAATCTTTGTATTTGTTTGCAAATCAGTTAATCCAAAGTACATTTTATTTTCAATCCGTTTTTATTCTCTCCAGTCACAGGGATCGTTTTAGGTGAAATTGGAAGAAGGGTACAAGATTTTGGCTGCTCTACGCTAGATTGATGCCAACATAAGACAACAAAAAAAACCTGTAATGAAATAAAGTATTGTTGAAGAATGAATAAGAAAAATAATAAAAGATGTTTTCTTTTGCTGTTTTAATTCACTGAATATGACAGCGCTGATATCTAGAAAAAAAATAATAATGATAAAAAAAACAGTTTTTACCTGAGGATTTGTTCCAGCTGATCCACCTTGTCATGCAGAGATTTACTTCTGTCCGTCTCTGAGCTGGAAATGAAGAGTAAGATAGGAGGCATTGCAAAAATCTGATTGTAGAAACATAATTTCCGGCTGGCATTAATATGACATTTTTTACACAAACAACAACACCTTGTCAAGACACTGTGTTCCTTTATTACTAAAAGAAAGTGTCATTGGATTTTTTCTTTTTAATGCTCGTGTCCACTATAGTTTCTTACTGGAAACTTCCCAGGGACCCCCATACACATTCCATATAAAAAAAGAGACATTATATAGGAATATTCAACATCAACAGCGCTGACCATAAGCATAATGGTGAAGATGTGCTTGCAGGTATATCCTGTGCCAAAATGCAAGGATCAGAGAGGATTTGGGAGAGGTAGAACGAAAATAAAATAGTATTTTTTCAAGACGGATGCGTTGACATTTTTACCAATAATATGTTACCCTTTACCCAACATCCGGGTGATGTTACAATGAACCAACTTTATGGAGCTCACTTCAATGACCTCAGAAGGCTGAAATGCTAGACTGGCCTCACTGGTTTAAGGACTATGTGTGTATTAACCCACTGAGCCATCTCACTTAAAAGAAAACTGTAGAAAAAACATAAATACTGTTTAGTTGAAATATTGCATCAAGTGTAGATATAAATAAATTACCTTACTGAGCCCTCCTTGCTCTGTATAGCACTAATAGGAGGCGGACATGTTGTTTAGAATCTAAGGCAGTTCTCCATTCACCTTGGTTCAGATGAAGGAAGATCTGACCGATCTGACGCAAGATTCTAAACAACATGTCCGCTCCCTATTGGAGCTAAACAGAGCAAAGAGGGCTCAATAAGTTACATTATTTATATTCTTCCATTAAATCATTTCTATGCAGACTATCTACACTTGATGCAGTCTTTCAAGTAAACATTAGTTCATTTTTTTGCTACAATTGTCCTTTCACATAGTACAAGCAGAGAATAGTGGGAAGGAACACCCAACTGCTAGATCTTACAGGAAAACCCCCCCACAAAGTGTGACATGTATAGCGGTGCCCAGTGCCACAGCTCTTCATTTATACATAGAGGTGAATGTCAAAGTGCACTTTAATAAAGTCATCCAATATTTGGTATAGCAGCTGTAAATCTGTGCTTTATAATCCCAATTCATGCCAGTTTGTTCTGCGTAGAATGTGTAAGCATTGCATGATTCTGTATTCCTTAACCTGGCAATATTATTAAAATCAACTAGTATAATATATTTGGTGCACCATTCACATGTACCCTTACATTTACTCATAGGATGGAGTATTACTCATTAGCAGATAAAACAGGTTTATGCACAAGATCAAGATGTTCGTCTAGTGAGAGGGGTCTGTTTGGACTCTGAATGTAAGTGCAATGATTTACTGATGGCCCATCCATTATCGGTAATACACTAGTAATGGTCATTCTAATTCTGTACCATTCCTGAAGCTCTAAATGATATGTATTTTCATGTCTGGTGTTTTAAATATTATTAGAAATAATAGTGATTATTATGATGATACCTTGTAGTTTATAAAAGTTCAAAAGAAAAAAAAAAACACAGAAAAAACTTCAAAAGCATACTTTCTGTGATACAGTATCTTCCTTTATACTTATGTATCTGTATTTATCCATAGACAACCTGAGACTTGGCCTGTTCTTGAGGATCGCAGTTAGGACAGGGCAAGAAGTCTCAGGTTGTCTCTGGATAAATACAGATGAATAAGTATTAAGGAAGATACTGTATGACAGAAAGTATGCTTTTAAATTTGCCCTGTGTTATTTCTTTTTATAAACTACAAAGTATCGTCATAATAATCACTATTATTTATAATATTGTTTAAAACGCCCACCATGAAAATACAATATATATGTATATCTTTTAGACACAGATTGCTTTATCACGTGGCCTAAGGTTTAAGAAAACAAGCTGAAGTATGGTAAATATTGGAGTAGATATGAAACAAGCCTATCCAAAAATATTTCTAAAAATGTCCCCACCCAAAAAAATATAAAAACAGACAAAAATAAAAAATAAACTCCACAAGAATTCTACACATTATTTAGCCAGGTTAGTGTCTCTTACCCATAACCCCTCTGTGGGAGACATTCCAGGATGTCATAACAAAGAGACAATTGGTCATCTCGTTCGCAGGCATAAATACATTCCAAAGCAATAATCATCAGTTGGTCCTGGTCTGGGATCAGTTTTTGCTTGAACTTTAAAAAAGAAAAGACAACACATAAAATAAATAAATACATGAGATAAACTAATAACCTAACCGTCTGACCACAAGACGGCACTCAAGCGGTCCAAACAATACTTGTTCCCTTCAACTTCAACCTGCTTTTTTAACTTGCAGGTTTAGAGCAAAAAAGAAGTCAAATAATTAATTGAGGATTAAAACAGTTCACACAAATCTTTTAATCTCTAGAACTGTAATAATTCACATGACACATGATTTATTGATACAACAGCTGCAGAGCAATCTAATTTATAGCTTCAGCATTCTGTCACTGTTTAATAATTTATAGTGGTTGCAAAACAAAGAAAGGAAATACAAATCACTAATGGTACACTACATCCTTTTTCTGCTGGTCTTTGACAGCAAAAGATGCTGGCTTCTATTGACACGGCTCCTCCAGAATCCCATTAACCCAGCTATAAAGCAGGGGAGGCAAAGCTTCTTTTTTTTCTTCTCTCAATTGGGGCCATATGATCAATAACGTATATCTGAACTGGGCCGCAATCCTTTTGTTTATTTACAATATGTGTGATGAATAGCCGGTTATCCACAGAAAAATCAGAACTATAAAGGCAGTCTAAGAGCAAATCTATTCAAACGCAAATACATATGTATTTGGGATAATGGTAATATGGTTAGTTATTTCAGTGGTGTCCTTGCTGTCACATGAGGCACCTGTTGTAAATCATAGAAATATGTGTCGGCAGATAAGAACCATTCGGGTTAATCTCTACCACTTCTGCTGGAAGGCTATTCCATTCTAATTTAAGACTATGTCCTCTAGTTGTGGTAGTTTTTCTTCTTTTAAATATACTCTCATCCTTTACTGTCTTTCCTCCAAGCTATCCATGTTAAGATCCTTTAGCCTTTCTTGGTACGTTTTATCCTTCATCCCATGAACCAGTTTGGAAACATAAAATGTTTCTAAATCAAAGTGTTTTCTTCAGAGAATTATGGGCATGCCACTGCCTCCATAAAATTAGCACTTGCCTCAAGCCAATATCAGCCGAGTGGCAACCCAAACTGGTTGACACAACACATTCATAGATGCTGCAAGAAAACCCTGGAACATGTGTATTTTACAAGTTGTCACAGACAACAAGACAAAGTAATAGGTTTGGCGGGAAGGGTTAACAGTCCTTAAGGACCAAAGCACCATCTGCATCTTTTTGTTCCTGGGCGCCAATCACTTTGTGATCGGCAGCCAGGAACATCTAGGCAGAGACCCGATCAGGGTCTCTATCGACCCTGTTGGTGCCTGCTGACATTATGCGGTTAATGTGCTTTCAAAGTACATTAAAATGCATGTTTTACATTTTATATGAAATTCTTACACGTAGATTACAGCAGTTTGCAAGAAGCCTGAAGGACTTCCCCCACTAGCTGAGTAAAAGTCAAATTATTTTGCTGCAGGAACCAATGAGAATAGTTCCATTCAAATTAATGGAATATCTGGTTAATTTAGTCATGTCATCAGACAATGTGTTGCACTATTAAGAGATTATACCTGTACAAGAGCAAGGTCACTTAGGTTCCACACAATGCATTCTATTCCACCAGCAGAGAGGCAGAAGTAGTGACTAACCAAAATGAGTTTGGGCACAAGACCCTATTGACCTGTGACCTAAACGACATGTGCGGGTCACTCCAATGTCCTCATCACAAATTGAAATTAATTGATCAGTATCCAGGCTGTCTTTAGCTCCAGTAAGCTTTAATTGAGTTGTGAGAACCAGTGTATTGCAGAACTGTTTATGGGTTCTTTATATTAACTTTTTTTTATTGTCATTGAAGAAAGACTGTGCACATTTGCCCCCATCAGTGCAGCAAGTGGCTGGGGTGTACTATAAGATGCTAAATATGAGATTTACACATTGTGCTAGACAATCTGTAGGCTGTGAGCGATCAGATGTGAACATTTTCTGCAGGCATCATGGTGGTATATTTTTGTAGCCCCCAACAGCAATCTAATTTACACAGTGTACAGGCTAGCCTACCCAGAATCTCAAAACGGAGACACAGCAGATCTGGAGGCTGGCGCATGCTGACATTGTTAGTGCACATACAGCCAAACATAGACAGGGGGTCGTCTGGTCAGGGTCTGCAGAGTGCGGGGGGTCTCTCTCTGCCAGCGAAGTGAGCCCTTCGTCATTGCATGCGATCAGCAGAGGGGACCTAGCCAAGGTTCCCTCTTATGATCCCATGCAAACCCGAGGGGTCTTTCTCTCAACGTTAACAGAGAGAGCCAGATGCCGACCAGACCGTGCTGCCTGACTCCCTCCTACAGAAGTATGGCAGCAGCTAATCAGAAGATAAACTGGAATATACTGTCAAAAGTACACGCCCCTTTATTCTCACACTAGGGAAAAATAACTTTTCACTTTTGCTTCTATATTACAAGAACAGGTGAAATATACAATGTAGTTTCTCTTTAAAAGAGCAGTTCCAGCTACAGTGTCCAAAACAGTTTATTTTTAGATAACCATGATGTCCTGTAAAAGAAAAGAAACAGGTCTTCTGATTGGCCATCCCTAAATTTAGAGGTCCCTGCTAAATTATGGTCAGTGTAAGTCTACAGAAGCACAGTACATTGTATTAAACTAAAAATAAATGTGTTTCACATAGATTAGAAATGTGCACAACATACATAGCAAATAAGCCAGGTAGGGGCAGTTAAAGGTAAATACCGGTTTGATCCGATGGAGACCTAGAACCTTTGAGAGAAAGCAAATTACAGCATAATCTTATTTTAAACAAACAGTGCGTATCTTGGTCAGGGTTTATTAAGCAAAGCGTCTGAGAATCTCATCTATGTCTGAATGCAATATTATACCATTCATTAAATCAAATATTTACACATTAACATATCGTCCTATAGATTCAGTATATTAAGGGGATAATGCATAAATAAGCTGGGGAATAATCCAATATACCAGCAGTACAGCACTGCATTACATACCGGCCAGGGCTAAATATAATCCTCTTGGATCAGATTGTCATCGCTTGGTTTATTTGTGTTTTGCATGCCATGATCGGAATGAAAAACACAGTTTAAGCAACTAAATCACTGTGAAAATTCATGAATACAAAATAAGCAACAAACACAAGATCAGCGGGAGGAACTGTCCAAATGTGTGGTTTGGTGTCAGACAAACAGTAAAAGTATGTATGGCTTACATCTGGTTTGGAATGCTGGAAAACCTTCAAGGGGAATTTCAGGTCATCTTTAGCCAGTGTGACCAAGTATTCTTTCAGAAGCGCGTTGGCCAATCCCGCCGTCTGTGCCTCGCAGCGGTGAACGAATGGCACCATCCATTGATATGCGTTTTTCACGTACTGCTCTTCAGAAGACTAAAAGGCATAATGATTGAACACAAGTTACTATCAAAGAGGAACCAAACCGTACGTTATCAAGCTATAACCAGGCAGAGGCCCACTTCTGTCTGCTTAAAAAGGCTTTTGCATGAGCACGTTCAAACGTGATGACATATTCTTACAAAAAAAGTCTCAGAGTTTCAGCAGCGCTGATTGGAATGTGGCATCTGTGACACAGTTTTCCTCCCCCACAATTGGCTGTGTGCAGTGTGATTGACTTGCACACACACCATTGACAAAGGGAGAGCCTCTGTGCTGCCACAGAGCAATATGCCATCAGATGGTAGTCCCGTCGTCTTTGCTTTTTCATATATAACTTTTGCATTTTCATATATAACTTTTGCATTATGCACCATTCAAACGGCAATTCTATGTCCAATTCTAATAGAGAAGGAGTGGCCTCCTGACTCGTTATAAAATCATGTTAGGGTTTAGTTTCTCTTTAACTCAACAGAACCCCCCCCCCACCCCCCTGCTTGAATTCAGTGATTACATATGTTTGCTTATGTGCACATATTTTCAAGGGGCTGTATCACCTAAACATTGTGTTTACTGTGCAAGTAGAGATAGGGTTGCCACCTTTTCTTCAGAAAAATACCGGCCTTGGTACTGTCTCCATAGACTTAACATTGGCCTGAAACCAATTTTTTACCGGCCTGCCGGTAAAATACCAGCCAAGTGGCAACCCTAAGTAGAGAATAAACAGTGGAGTCTCCAATTTATGACATCACCCGTGGCTTAATATGCAAATTAACCATTTCTCATTGAAAAGCAGTTAATTTGCATATCAAGCCACAGGTGATGTCATAAACAGGAGACTCCACAGACACATGTAAAATGTAGGCGGATGCTTGTAATTTTGTTCACACAATGCATAGATCCTTTTCGATCTTTTTTGCATTCTCTACCTTCACAGTAAAAGCACTGTTTAGATACAGTCCCTTTAAGAGATGCCTGCCAAGAAAGGCCTAATCACCTGCTATAGAGGGACACCGTGCCGGTTGTGTTTGTTTATTCTGATCATTTGCGTTTACGGTTTCAATGGGGACGATTTCTTTACTATTCAAGTCATTAAAAGTGAAAAAAATATTCTGAAGGAATGAACCAGGACTTCAACCGGTTGGGGGAAAAATGTCTTTAATCATATGTTAAACACAGTTGGGCTCCTTAAAGGATGCGGTGTACTCTTAGCATCTGGCTACAGCAACATTACAAATTGAAATGAATGGTATGCTTTTGACATTGTCTCGTTTCCATTTTACACTAAATACTGAAAAAAAGAATGAGAAAGTTGCCTCCTTTTAAAGAGGTTTTGTTGAGAAGGATGGTTCCATCTGTAGCATGTGGATTAGGTATTGTGCTCTGGAAGTGGTCTGATTTGCATTGTCCCTTCTCAGGCTTTATTATCTTGCAGCATTTTTATTTCCTTTATATTCTAAGCCCAACAACATAAACACCTAAACATTGTGCTGTGAATGTAGCAGATAATCAGCGTATGACTAAGCGCCTGCCACAGGCTTAAAACACGTGAAGAGTTCCTTATTTATCTCTCCCATCTCCCCCTCTTGCATTAGGCTGTGTGTAGCTATTTACTACGGAAAAAACTGTTTTTAAAAGAAAATTGGTCTTCTGAAGCATCGTGTTTGTTTGGACCATGCCCCTGAAAAGCCTCTGTATTTTACTGAGTACATGTATATTGCAGCAGAGCATCCACACCACAAACTGCTCTGGGGTAAAGCTACATGTACCTTGATAAGGTGTTTTTTAAGTTTTTTATATTTTGCTTTATTTGCGTGTGTGTGTGTGTGTGTGTGTGTGTGGTGTGTGTGTGTGTGTGTGTGTGTGTGTGTATTTTTTTATTTAGCTATAGATTTTTTTTTATTTAGCTATATAGATTTTTTTATTTAGCTATAGATTTTTTTTATTTAGCTATAGATTTTTTTTATTTAGCTAGATATATATATATTTTTTTTTATTTAGTTTTATATATATATTTATTATGTATTTTTTTTTATTAATATTTTTTCATATACCTAAAATATATTTTACATATACAGGCTAAATAACTTTTTTAAAAGTACATATTCTATAGGCAGAATTGAAGGCAAATTCATAAATTAAGGAAAGGAAAAAAAAAGTATAGTTTTTAATGGAACTGTCCATGGTTTATGAGATCACGTTGTGGCTTCCTATGTCAATGGTTTACTTCAGTGGTTCTTGCCATGCCACACGGTGATGTAATAGACAGAAGACAGCACAGACACCTTTAAACCACATTCTTCTCTTAATGTGTCAATTTGCTAACCTTGTGTAAAAAAAAAATAGAATGTATGCCATAAGGACTTGAAGGTAGGTAGGCAATGCAATAGAGCAGCAGGAAATGCTAGCAGAATGCTTGGTTGCATAGGGAGAGGTATTAGCAGTAGGAAGAGGGAAGTGCTCATGCCATTGTACAGAGCACTGGTGAGACCTCACTTGGAGTATTGTACGCAGTACTGGAGACCGTATCTCCAGAAGGATATTGATACTTTGAAGAGAGTTCAGAGAAGGGCTACTAAACTGGTTCATGGGTTGAAGGATAAAACTTACCAGGAAAGGTTAAAGCATCTTAACATGTATAGCTTGGAGGAAAGACGTAACAGGGGGGATATGATAGAAACATTTAAATACAAAAAAGGGAATCAACACAGTAAAGGAAGAGAGTATATTTAAAAGAAGAAAAACTACCACAACTAGAGGACATAGTCTTAAATTAGAGGGGCAACGATTTAAAAGTAATATCAGGAAGTATTACTTTACTAAGAGGGTAGTGGATGTATGGAATAGCCTGCCAGCAGAAGTGGTAGAGGTAAACACAGTCAAGGATTTTAAGCATGCGTGGGATAGACACAAGGCTATCCTAGCTATAAGACCGGGAACGGGGGACTAATAAAAGTACTCAAAAAAAAATTGGGCAGACTAGATGGACCGAATGGTTCTTATCTGCCGACACATTCTATGTTTCTATAATTCCCACTAAAAGGCACTGTTTTGGTGATGGACTTCCTATAAATATATGTAGGCCAAGAAGAGCCCTCTTTCCCATTGATGACTTGCGCAGGCTGCCATGGGAAGCAAAATGGGAGTCTCCCATGTCTTTAGATTAACCACACCAACTCTTTATCTGTCTTATGTTCTGATCATTTTTCAACAGTGTTCCTCCTCTCAGAGCCTTGAAAGCCACACCACTTATTATGTTATGGAGCGATTGGGCGATCTAGTCTGGCTCTGGCTCCTCCCATTAAAACAACGGTACTTCATGGAACTAGTACCAAGATCTGGGGCCAGGGAGGATCTACTAATAAAATACTCAAAACGCGTGAGGGATGTCGCGCACTTATCTGACTTTTTCTTTCCGAAAATGATGCATTGTTTTGGTTTCAGAACCAATTACCCCGGCAATCACTTCTTGTGCAGAGACTGAATCATCAACTTACATTCTCCATCAACAGCCGCAGTTTATCAATGTCTTTGATCTGCTGCAGGTCTTGTAGAGTCAGAGCACCATCACAGCCGGCCTCATAAACAATAGTCTCTAGCGTCACAAGGTCATCGGATAGAGCTTGCAGGCCTGGGATATTACGTTCTTTTCCGAGACGCACAAGAGAGAGAGCGCCATCCACCTACAGGAGAGACGATATGGGCAGTGAAACAATACATTCAACTCCAAACACTGTATTATCAGACTAATTATCGGCTAGCAGGTGAGCCAGTCATTTTACACGATGGTCAATCTACTATTATTTTTCAAACCTTGATTCACTGACTTTACTAATGACTGATGGTTTTGTGGTTATTCCAGGTATGAGAAGTAAAGCCAATGTTACCATCACATCAGTACAAACACATATGGCCAGGAAATAATATAACAATAACCAATGCGTGTGTAATAATGGCTGGTTGTCACATAGTCAGTATAATGAATATAGTATAAAGTATTGTACATTAACAAATAATGTGCCAAGGGACAAATTGAAAAGGCCTGTGTGGAGCAAAAACATTGTTGAAATCGGATGCCCTTAAAGGAATAATGCTCTGTTTTCCTTGTCTTTTTCAGTTATTCTTATCTATTTATGACTTTTTTTTAATAATTATTATATGCACATTATTGTGTGTTAATGCTTGTTATTTTATAACTATTACCTGCACGTTGTTGTTTGTTAATGCTTGTTATTTTATAACTATTGCCTGCACATTGTTGTTTGTTAATGCTTGTTATTTTATAACTATTACCTGCCCATTATTGCTTGTTACTTTATAACACAGTGGAATGCTGGGGAGCCATTATCTCATCTGAGAAAACATCTGCATCTGATTGGCTAATGGCTGCAGAGGATATCAGTAGAATTTTTTGTATCATCAGTATGGCTCTCTGAGAACCCTAACCCTGCTAAATGAGAGTTAGGAGAGGATTTGCATTTTTTTTTTTATTTTTTAAATGGCCACCTCCACACGGGAAGACAAATTACAGCTAATAGTTTGGTCAGGTGAAAAAAATGCTAACCTGTTGGTAACATTACTTCAAGCTTATTTAAGTAAATGTTAACCTTTAATTTGTTTTAGCTGAGAGGTCACTTTAATAAAAGAAAAGAAAAAACAGGATTTTTTTATCTTGGAACACACAGAACTCTAATACAATATAAGTCACGGGGAAAAAAATATAATGTCACAGAAGCACAGCAGAGTAGAAGTATAATTATGCTCTAATCCTGGGAACTTAAATAATGCATACGGACAGCTGCCAACACATTGCTTCCTGCAAAAACCACATTCACACAACTTCGCAACGTGAGAAAAAGTCATCTGAAATACAGTTAAATAAAATACAATCATAGTAATAAAGCTTACATTTTTATACTAAAAAAAAATTAAAAAATGCTATATGTTACATTCAATAATAAAAATTAGAGAAAATATTAAACAAGCCATCTGCAGGTAATTATTTAGATTTTCAGTTACTTTATGAAAAAAAAAAACGAAACTACACTCCAAGCTATAAAATATACATTTTTACTGGTTTTACAAATAGACTTATCTAAAAACAGGGGCATCATTTATATCTGGAATGTGACATGCAAGAGGGGCCCAGGGGCGGGTCCAGAGTCTGATCTCAGGAGGGGCATTGCCAGATTATTTAACCTGGTCACATGGCCTCCCGGCTTCCTTCATAGAACTCCGGATGGAAGTGCCGGGCAGCAGCAGAGGATGTCTGCGAGCATTACGCAGACATCCACCGCTGCTTGCGAGGGGGATCCAGGTCAACCTGGATCCGAGTCTTATAGCCAGACCTCGATTTGAGGTCGGACTAGAAGATGACCTCGATTTTAAGACTAACTTTTTTTCTGAAAAAAAACCTATATACGGTATATATATATATATATATATATATATATATATATATATATATATATATATATATATATATATATATATATATACACACACACACACACCAGGCTCCATCTGTTGTCGGCCTCTCCGATATATTTTGCGTTGGTGTACTGACAGTTCGGTCCACACCTACTAGTCAGGGAAAGGATACGCCCCTGACATACACGCACACACAAATAGTAAGGCTATCTAAAATCTAAACACCAATTATCAGTTAGTTGACAAAGAATGAGGAGACTATGTTGATGCGACAGCATTAACACAAGAATGAGAGATTAACCTGTAAACGATCAGGAGGATTTGTGATTTTATTTTACTTATTGCAAGAATATACACTTATTTACTCTGCTTTTATTATGGATTATCAAGCTGTTTTTATACTTTGTCTATATTTATTGATATTCAATAAAATATTTTAAAAGACATAAGGTTATTGCTTCCAACTCCCTACTTTTTATTGTATTCTCAATTATTTATAAATTTAAATAGAGAAACCTGACGATTTATATAATATTGTTGTTAAAAGATATCTGTATGGTTAGCCCTGCTAAATTCTATACAATCAAGACGTTATGGAAATAGGGTATCACATCGGTTACAGTACATAAGGTTCTATATGGGCATGTTATAAGCAACTTTTATTGACTGTAGGTTTAAACAGAGCATGCACCCTATATATATATGTATATATTAAGAAGACAGACTCTTACCTGCCGGGCGTAGCTCTCAATCTCCTCGGCTCTTTTCCAGTACCATGTTTTCAATAAATCAACTGACAGACGATCGCTTCTGTATAGCAGTAACTCTGGCTGTTCTTCATATAGAAATTGGGCCACATCTGGAGAACTTGGCTCCACCGTTCCTCTAACAAACAAGATGGTGACAAGTTGGAGACAAGTTTTGTTCAAGCATCAAATCTTATCTGAGCTCACACATGTCTACCTGTCGAGCTCAGCTACGCCAAACATTATCATGTCTCCCAGTGCTGCGTAGCATGTGGTAATGTCTGGAAACAGAAATTACAAGCCACAGAACTTGAGCCATTTCCAAAACACAGACAATTTACACTGTGACTTTGAGTAAAAATTCACCTAGAAAAAGAAATAATACAAAATAGGCCCACGGCAACAATATATGTTCTCCCATATACAGTGAAGTGAACGTACAAAGATGCAAAACCTAGGACAAAGTAGGGTCGGTGCTCGGCCCTCTGTAGTTCTGCCTGTACACCTCAACTCTTGGCTTCCAATAGCACCTGGATACGGATGACTCCCAGGTTTACCTCGCCTCCTCTGATCCCTCTTCCATTGTTGGGTACTGCCTGACAGACCTCTCTTCCAAAATGTCTGCCGATACTTAAAATGGATTCTCTCTAAAACAGAACTGATCATCTTTACTCCCTCTCTGTCCATGTACCGGACTGCAAAGCATCGTTAAAGGGATTGAAGCAGCTTAATGTTGTCTATACATTTAGTTAGAAGAATTGCAAGTAAAGGCCTAAATTAGTTCATAACTGTGTTTTTTTAATGTGTCTGTGGAGTCTCCTGCGTATGACATCACCAGTGGCTTGATATGCAAATTAACTGGTTTTCAGTAGGAAATGTGCAATTTGCATATCAGGCCACAGGTGATGTCATACGCAGGAGACTCCACAGACACATTAAAAAACCGCATCTTCATCGCTGACAGTTCAGCGCGGCAGTTAGAACGCTGAACTGTCAGCAATGAAGTATAACGCAGCCGTTTCACCGCGGCTGCAGCTATGTAAGAGCTGACAGTTCAGCGCTGAACTGTCAGCTCTTACAAATCTAAAAGTAAAACTAAAATAACCCCCCCTAATAAATGATTCCCCCCCCAATAGTAACACTAAACACTAAACCCCAATACTAACACTAAAATGAACCCCAATACTAAAATGAACCCTCTAAACCCTAATACTAACCCCCGACCCCTAATACTAAAATGAACCCCCTAAACCCTAATACTAACACTAATACTAACCCCCGACCCCTAATACTAAAATTAACCCCCTAAACCCTAATACTAACCCTAATACTTACCCCCGACCCCTATTACTAAAATTAACCCACTAACCCTAATAATAACCCCCGACCCCTAA
Organism: Pelodytes ibericus; assembly: GCA_036172795.1. Classification (NCBI taxonomy): domain Eukaryota; kingdom Metazoa; phylum Chordata; class Amphibia; order Anura; family Pelodytidae; genus Pelodytes; species Pelodytes ibericus. The sequence continues at coordinate 191,372,964 of CM069861.1, forward strand.
TACTAAAATTAACCCCCTAAACCCTAATACTAACCCTAATACTAACCCCCGACCCCTTATAGTAAAATGAACCCCTAACACTAAACACTAACACTAAACCCCAATACTAACACTAAAATTAACCCCAATACTAAAATTAACCCCCTAAACCCTAATTCTAACCCCCTAAACCCTAATTAAAATCGGTAAAATACTTACCTTTAGCGATGAAATGTCCCGCAATGAAATCTCCAGCGACGATCTGTCTTGTGCTGTAGAGTCGGCGGTGAAGCGGCTGCGTGGAAGCAGCCGCTATGAAGAGTCCCATCCCCCCACAGACACATTTAAAACACATTTTCTCCTAATTTAAAGCCCTAAACTGGGGGGATGGTCCTCTGTGGCTTAAACGCAGCCGCTTCACTGCCAGGTCATCGCATTTTTACTGTACAAACTGGCATTTTAGTTGGCAAACTGGCATTTTAATGGGCAAACTGCCTGTTGCATATGTTAATGGCAATCTGACTGTCATGTTAATTGGTACCTGACTGTGGCTCATTTTAATTGTCAAAGTGATGCTGTGGGATCTTCTGTGGGGCAAAATAACATGTACTATGGGGCAAAGTGATACTGTGGGATGTGCTAGAGACCCTAGGTACACCTCTGCAAATGGGCTGTCCATGTGCTGCTTTGCTGCCCCTCCGAGCCGGCTCTGCAGACCTGTGCCCTGTTCCCCTTAGACCTCCGTCAGCTCTTTTCATGGTGGAATAATATTTATCACTCATTGTGTATTTATTTTCCAATGATGCTCCGCCAGACTAATGGGAGACTTTGGCTGGTTGGGCATCATGGGAATGGTAGTTAAACACATTCAACTAGCCAGCAAAAAATCTTCCATGTTGCTGGCTGCGCATCATAGGAATAAATAAAACCATTACACAGTATTATGGCCAAATAAATAACTTTATTTAAAATAAGAGTTTGTGTTGGTCCTTTACATCAAAATAAAGTTTGTGCTCTCCTCCCCTCTCCCCAATATTGAAATGGGCATGTCTGGAACAGACATGTCTAAAGGGGAGGAGTTCATAATATAGCCACGCCCACATATGGGGCGCCAAAATAAAACCTGCACCCAGGCGCCCGTGACCCTAGGATCGGCCCTGCTAGGATTACTAGTATTAGGGGTTAGGTGTTAGTATTAGGGGTTAGGTGTTAGCACTGGAGAATTAGTGTGAGCACTGGGGGTATTAGTGTGAGCATTGGGGGTATTAGTGTGAGCACTGGGGGTATTAGTGTGAGCACTGGGGGTATTAGTGTGAGCACTGGGGGTATTAGTGTTAGCACTCGGGGTATTAGTGTTAGCACTCGGGGTATTAGTGTTAGCACTCGGGGTATTAGTGTTAGCACTCGGGGTATTAGTGTTAGCACTCGGGGTATTAGTGTGAGCACTGGGGGTATTAGTGTGAGCACTGGGGGTATTAGTGTGAGCACTGGGGGTATTAGTGTGAGCACTGGGAGTATTAGTGTGAGCACTGGGAGTATTAGTGTGAGCACTGGGGGTATTAGTGTGAGCACGGGGGGGTATTAGTGTGAGCACTGGGGGTATTAGTGTTAGCACTGGGGGTATTAGTGTGAGCATTGGGGGTATTAGTGTCAGCATTGGGGGTATTAGTGTGAGCACTGGGGGTATTAGTGTGAGCACTGGGGGTATTAGTGTGAGCACTGGGGGTATTAGTGTGAGCACTCGGGGTATTAGGGTTAGCACTCGGGGTATTAGGGTTAGCACTCGGGGTATTAGGGTTAGCACTCGGGGTATTAGGGTTAGCACTCGCGGTGTTAGGGTTAGCACTCGGGGTGTTAGGGTTAGCACTCGGGGTGTTAGGGTTAGCACTCGGGGTGTTAGGGTTAGCACTGGGGGTATTAGTGTTAGCACTGGGGGTATTAGTGTTAGCACTGGGGGTAAATCTTACAATTCATCCCACTCAAACAGCCATTAATTATATCTGGCCAAACCCCCCTAATTCCAAACTGTCAATCAAAGCACTATTAGTGCCACACCATCGTATGTATAAACATGTAGATATATACCCCCCTTTCCCTATAGATTGTAAGCTTTCAAGCAGCCATTGCCTATTCAGGCTGGACTAATAAATGAAATAAGGCATGCCACATATGGGTGATTACAGACCAATGTAGGAGCCAGCATAGTTATTTTTAGTGGCCAGGGAATGGTCCTTCCAAAGAATTGTTTGTAAACCGATTTCAAAATGAGTCAATAGAAGGGATTTGTCAATCTCTGAATTAAATCCTAAATTGTAAATAAATCTCCTTTTTTGGTAAATTTACACTTGCTCGTTACTATTTCTAACAAACACAAAGGGTTAAGACGGAGATGCAATTAGTAAATTTCAAAGCAAATGACTTGGCCGTTCTTTACACACACAGCGTTCTGGCATACAATGTATAGTACAATGAATCCCATAAGCCCAACTAAGGATCTATTTTGAGGTAGTTCACCCTCGTATGCACCTTCCATAAATCCTTTGTCCTTGCACGCAGCTAAGGTGATGATAATTCGTATTCTAGCAGCGCGGTCTAATATTTATCTGTGCAGAAATAGAACATGAGGCTTCTGGCCACATCTTCAAGGCTGGGTATGTATTAATGATTACATGATATAGGAGAGATTCTTTAGAAGCTGTATTGCTCTGGGAGCAAATCAGAACCTTTGTAGGTTATGATACAATCACAGGAAACGTAGAAAACGTACCGTTATGTATTGAACCCGTCCTGCACATACACAAAACATGATAAAATAAATAAATGAAAATCAAACATTATAACACAAGAGAAATAAATGTTTTTGTGTGTATTATTTATACAGGGGATTTGCTGCTGTATACGAACCATCGGTGAAAGAAAAGGCAGTACTGTACAGTACAGGTTGAGCACCCCTTATTCAAAATGCTTGGGACCAGAAGTATTTTGGATAACGGGTCATTTTCACCAATAAGATATATTAAAGCCCCTCAGCACTCAGCACAGTACAATCAATGCAAATACTGTATAGAGCAAACAAATCACTGTTACTGTGATGTAGCTGTGATATGAGGCATTGTTGGGAACCTACGGTTAGTGCGTCAGGTCTGCACACGTGCTCTTATATTACCCTTTGTGGGTGTGCGGTAATCTGAGCATGCATGGAAAGGCTATACCACAGCTTAAAGGGGCTAGACACAGAATACACTGTTGTGTGCTTGAATTCTGACAGGTGTGTGTGGGATTTGCAACTTGTGGGATTTGCAACTTGTGGCAAAATCCGAAAACGTTTGGGATAACGGATTATTTTTGATAACGGATGTCTGGATAAGAGATACTCAACTTGTATATGGGGGAGACATCTATGGCAGCGCACTTGCACATTTTCACAACTAGATGGCAGCATTAAGTACTGGCCGTAGGACTAAGCATGTCAACCAAGGAATTGTGGGTAAAGACAGGATGGTCAGTATATGATCTGACGGGAGAAGATACTGCAGGCTTTGCACAGAAACTCTTGTGCACGACTGCTGCTGCCACAAACACTGAGACACCTCAACAATTCGGTTCACAATTTAGAAGGATACCAGATACCTAATGATGTTCGTTTGGACATTACACAGAACTGCAGAAGCTAATGGAGGCTTTATAACTAATCATAAAGCACCATACTTTAAAGGACAACTGTAGTAAAAAAAAAAAAAAAAATATGTACTTATTTTTAATTGAAAGATTGTAAAAGTGTAAATGATTTAAAAGAAAATATTTAATGAAAGAATACAAATAAAGGTTCTACATAAAATGCCTACACTTGATACAATCCTTTAATTAAACACAACTTTGCTACACTTGTCCTATAATAATTAACCATTCCCATGCTTGCTGATCAACAAGGAAAAATTCAATCCCCAATTTGTAATCAAGAAGCATCTGTTTTTATAGCAAAAATTAGTAATGTGGCTGAAAAAATGGATAGGGTTATCTTGGATATAATAAGTAATTAAATAAAAGGTTACGGGAAAGATTAATATCATAGGTGAATCTGCTAAATCAATTGGTAGTGAGATTAGATTATGTGAATCCATGAATGGTTCAGAAATTGGTTGGCAATGAATGCACAGGAGAGCAAGGTTTCAGATTGGTTTCACGATACAGCTATACTCCACTTAGCCAGCTTTGTATACATTGGATATTGCTCAGGTGGGAAAATACGTGCTGACCTAGCAGGGTGGACGGTGAGGGATGGACTACAAAGACAAGGAAAACTGGAAATGTAACAAAAGTATTAGCAGACGTAAAAGAACAAGAAAGACATTATTGTTCTCTAGCGAGGTGGCAGAAAAAGAAGAAGATGATGATTATGGCGTTTGGGAATTAAAGGCAGATAAAGCTGGCTAAAGATAGAAAGGCTACATAATTCCTTGTGCCATGGCCCAGACAGAGGGAAAACTGTCCAGTCAGTGAAAAGGGAAGAGAACAAATTCTTACCAATAAAAGCAAAAAAGTAAAAAGGAGACAAAGCACTATGTAATATAAATGTCTATGCAGTCTTAAAGGGACTGTATCACCTAAACAGTGTTTTTATTATTAAACATAATCTATACATTGTGTTCGTAAAACTGCAAGCAAATTCATAAATATGGGGGGGGGGGGAATGGGTTTTAAATGTATCTGTGGAGTCTGATGCTTATGACATCACCTGTGGCTTGATATGCAAATTACACATATCCTATTGAAAAACAGTCCATTTGGGACCACAAGTGATGTCATGAACTGGAGACACCACCGACACATTTAACATTTTTCTTCTAAATTAGTTCATGTTCGATAATTTTGTATCATCTACATGCACAGTAAAAAAAAACAAATATGTTCAGGTGATACAGTCCCTTCAAAGCTAAATATGGCAAATAGAACTAAAGTGAGAAAACCATAGGACTTAATCACTGAAATGGAGGTGCAGGTGAGACGAACATTTAATGTCACTATCTTAACTATACATTGTACAGAGGCCCACTTGATGAGCTTCTCCTGCTAGAAAAGCTCTGTTGGCCTTGTTTCATCTTTAAAGACTGAAGACATGTTCATATCTACTCAACTCACCTGCACGTCGCTTCCAGTGAAAAGCTTCCTATCACATATACTTGGAAATCTGTAATTCAAACTAGCCAGCTTGAATTAAGATAAAAAAAATCTAATGATATTAGCATAGTTGTTTAAGAAACAGGGCAGGTATACATGTATAATTTAGAATGCTGGACATAGTTTTCTTCATATTTGCTTTCACCACCGTCAACAAACACACACACTTAAATAAGAGAGAAATTACAAACATTATCCCAGGACTTGGCAAATCCTAGGCGCCAGGGAGCCATGGCTGCTAAGACACTGCTCCTATCATTTTTAATGGTTTTACATAGAACTCTTTGAAAGTATCATCTACAGGGCTCCTAAAAATATCTTTGATCGCCTCTGAATCGGTCTGCTTAGCTCCTAAAACCTGCACGCATTTGTCAACCTCAGCAGTAGGCCAATTATTGGTTATTTCCATTACCAGAACAAAATGGAATCCGAGTACCTCAGTGGAACATCTCGAAAGCTTTATCTAAACACTTGAAACAAGACTTAATATTTTGACTCTTTTGAGTCTTCTACCAATAGTTCATTCTCCAAACTTCCATGAGCGCCCACATTTTTATCAGATAATCACGAGCTGTAGTCCCACATCACCCATTAGAAAAGCTAACGTCATACATAAAACCACATCTGTCAAGCTCCACTGTTGGTTGACAACAGAATACAGAGCGCTGGGGAAAGTATGACATTAAGATACTAAAAAGTGAGCTCACGTTTCCGATAATAATTTATGAAAAGCTCTTCAAAAGTCTAGGCTTTATTTGCAGACACAATTGTGCATCCATGATTGAAAGGAAATTGAATAACCTTTTAGTAAAAGTGTTTTTTTTTTGTTATGTTCATTCACCCTGAAGGTCTCCTTTTAATTTATTTGAGATTCCTACTTAAAACTCCAAAATAAAAAAAGCAATTTAGTTTTGCAAAAATAACAAAGAGGAATGGTGGAAGAGCGGAGATTTAGTACAAAGTCGGCTTCGTCCTGGGATGGTGACTCATGTAGTTCTATTAAAACATATTAACATTTTGTGTGGAAAAACATAAACACATCAAGTCATTTGAATATGTATGAGTTTACATCTTATGTGCTTCTTTTCAATGATGTTTTGGAACCTGGACTTACTTCCAGTTGGGTTCTTCAGCCCAGTCTTTGTCGCGATGCTTCTGTTCGATCCAGGGGACAATCTTCAGTTCCTCGCCGTCGAAGCTGTAAGCAGGACAGAAGGCGAGATAAGGAGTGAATGGAAATGCTGGGGGAGGCAGGATTTTAACTCCTAAGTGAGTAGAAATGTTACGTCTATGCTATGGAATAATTTACAAGGCCACAAAAGCGTAAATAAAAGGAAGCTGCAAGACCAGCTCCTTACGCGGCTTCCTCAAACATAAATCATATCTGGGATGTGCGAGCCAAACAAAACCCTATATAACATTATCTCTGATTAATACGGCTCAAAAGCAGGAGCAACATGGGTTGCGGTGAACTGAGGAACTGTGCCACGGACTGATTTCTAAAGCTAGCACAATGAAACCTAGAAGCTAATTAAGAATGGGAGAAGTAAACACTTGGGTTTTCAGAAAGTAACATTAACAGGTTCCTGTTGTGCACTGAATTATTCTTTGGAAAAAGAAAAAATAGGTTACGGATAAACATCACGCATTTCCACACACACACAAAAAATAAAAGAAGCAAACTCTAATTTGATCAGGATTTATAAAGTGATGGCTTAAAATCAGGATGTAAAGAATGGTCTGCAGAGAAACATAGAAACATAGAATGTGTCGGCAGATAAGAACCATTCGGTCCATCTAGTCTGCCCAATGTTTCTAAATACTTTTATTAGTCCCCCGTTCCCGGTCTTATAGCTAGGATAGCCTTGTGTCTATCCCACGCATGCTTAAAATCCTTGACTGTGTTTACCTCTACCACTTCCGCTGGAAGGCTATTCCATACATCCACTACCTTCTCAGTAAAGTAATACTTCCTGATATTACTTTTAAATCTATGCCCTCTAATATTAGACTATGTCCTCTAGTTGTGGTAGTTTTTCTTCTTATCAACATGGTGCTGTTCTGTGGAATATGATGGCGCTTTTTTAAATAAATAATAATTCTAATGTTATTTGGAAGAACAAACTGAAGCCAAACCTATGGATTATGGATGGCAATGCTGCAAAATACAATGGCACTTTATAAACAAATACCATAATAAATATCACATTCATATTCAGGCAGCTATATGGTGGCCATCTTTTCTTTAATAAAAATAAAAAAAAACACAGGTCATGCTATTGCCTCCATAGACATAACATTGGCTGCAAGTCAGCTGGGTGGCAACCCTAGGCAGGTATAGCCATTAAAGGGTGTACTCAGCAGAGTTTGAAGGGAACTGAGACAGGGATTTGAAGCTTTAGGCCAATGTTGGCAAGTTGGAAAAAAATCCAGCATGCCATCCGTTATCAGATGCTGATGCCACAATTTAGGGGGCAGATAGATGACCTCGGAAATGTTAGGGCAGCCATGTTTGTAGCCCTTCCAGCAAAATAAAAAAAAGGCAGGAAAGGCTGGGTTTAAGCAGATTATTCGACATTGCAGCTATATTTTTTCAGGTGAGTGTCTACACAAGAGAGGTGTAGCTTGTTCTCAATAGAGGAGTAATGATCATCTGATGAGCAGTAAGTAAATAGGATAGGAATAACAGCAGTGTATTGCAGAATAAAAATGCATACAGCAAAAAGTGTTTTAAAGGTGCAGTGTCATCTTACTAATGTTCTGCATGTTGTATAATGTGTTTAAATTGTTTTAATGTCAAAAGTGTTTGTCACAAATAATAAATTCCTCCTGTAGTTTTTACATTGAAAATTATTATTTCACAGGGGCCTCTACCTTAAGTGACATCCAATAAGGAGTGCATGGAGAGATGGGTGGGATTGCTGCTACGGCAACAGCTATTTAACTTAATTACATTATTTAGTAGATAGGAAGTGCTAAAGAAAAAGCTGATTTTTTTTTTCATGCGTGTCTTATCAGAAAAAAATGTGGTGGTGGGGGGGGGGGGGTAATAGTAGATGGAACTGTGCCTTTAATAACAAACCTACTGCAAAGTGTTACAAATAGCCAAAGTTTGACATATATAAAGCACGGTCTTCACGCACAAAAGTAAGTCCTGATCCTACAGAACACTGCTAAAAAGAGACCTTGGATATATATTTGTTGCGGTGACCTTTAAAGTACGTTATATTTATGTATTTTTCAGTGTTGTTTTTGACTTAATATTCCTGTTAAAATGCCAAAGCATTTACTTTACTGCAAAAAGTCACAGCGTGGGAATGTGCGGCATTATTTTTAAGATGAGATTTAGGATATGTTGGAGACAAAACCAGGTTGAGTCTAAAAAAAAAAAAAAAAAAAAATGGTTCAGTGGGAAACTTTGCTCAGTCTTTCCTGGATTATTCATATTTTTATGAAAGTGCATTATTAAGACACTTAACGCAAGGGTAGGAGACCAGAGCAGCCCTTCAGATGTTACAGGACTACATTTCCCATACTCCAGCCTCTTAGCTGAAAGAGCATTATGGGAGATGTAGTTCAACAGCAGCTGGAGGAACGCAGGTTGACTACCCCTGACTTAAAGGAACAGCCAAGCCTATATATCTTTAGGGCAATTCAACATTATCGAGCTATTTTACAGTGTATTTGTGAATAACAAAGTGCTGGCAGGCTAAACCACTGCTCCTTTGCTACATTCCATTAATCTGTGGGTGGCTTCTATTTATCACTACCCATCAAGCTCACACACAGGGTCCCTCAACTCCATGAAGTTCCCAGCAAGATCTGTGAAGCAGAAACACTACTTCCACCCATCAGAACAAGGGATGGTTTTGACAGGTAGCTGCTTAGCGGGAACCTCCGGAGGCAGAAGTCATAAAGGGGGTGGAGTTACGAGGCATGAGACTGAGCTCCAAGCTATCCAGTTTCTTAGTTGGAAAGACACATACTATTAGCAGAATTACTCCCCCAACTGCTGCTAATGCTTTATAATGTGGGGTTTATTGAGTATACTCCAGATATGTTGTTTGTTCCACGGACTTTCCATCTTAGTACACATAAAGGATATATGAACTGTGCTGCTCTTTTAAATTATATGTGCATGTATTTTTCACTATAAAGTATTACGGAAGAAAAAAAATCATTATATGTATATATATATATATATATATATATATATATATATATATATATATATATATATATCTCCAAAGAACAGAAGAGGTGGCACTTGTGGGATATGCTTGCACCTGGGCTTTAAACTTTGGATGTGATGTGACGTTCTACGTCTGTCACCTATATTTGCTCTCTCTCTATACATATATATATATATATATATATATATATATATATATATATATATATATATATATATATAGAGAGAGATCTTATTTTTCTTGTGTTCTCTCTTTGAGATATGTTCTACAAAACAATACTTTTTTTCCCCAATGTTCATTATTTACACAGGAATTAGTAGAAAGAACTTTGTATTTTTATTTTGCATAGATATTCAACACAGTATGTCACAGCTACATTATTTGAGAGTACAATCTTACACCCCCCCCACCCCACCCCCAAAAAATAATAGCATAAAATATATTTCAGAAGCATTTCACAGATTAAATATTGAGGAGCGTAGAAGCAGAGCTATCTCAGAGCAGCAACGAAGTGTAGTACGCATCCCAGCATTGCATCCCGATTACGCTATCTAATCAGCTTTGATTTGGAGAGGTTAGGGGGGGCCTTATCTTGTTAACGTCCCTTGGAGGAACAAGCCGGCTTCATTTCTAGCTCTAAATCGGTTCGTCTTTCTAAATAGTGTATGCAGGTTTATACAATCACAGGAGGTAATAAGATCATAAAATCCTATCTTGAGGAGAGAATTTTTTTTTTTAAATTCCATTACAAACATTGAATGGAAATTAAAGAAATACTTTTTTTAGGGGGTCTATTTAAAGGAGTTAGCATTTCGCATGTTAACAAGGTTAGTCTTACAATAAAATGACATTTGCAGATCATTTTGGTTTATTTTAACAGTTATTTTGTACTGTAGTCTCAGAACTACCAACAACATTATTTGTACATAACATTTTACAAATCACTTTTTTATGACAATGTTGTTTTAACCGATTGTTATATCTTTCGATATATATATGAGACCCTCCCCCCATTGTGCTAAGATAAGGATAACTTTAAATTGCATTCATTAACTGGTGAGGTCAAGGACACATTAAATTCAACAAAAAAAGCTTCAAAATGTGTCTCTGCAATGGGAACAAAGGGTTAGCATAGCAAAGCCATGTGTTTAAGCTCTTATGGTGAATTATTGTTTTTGTAATGTTGTACCTTTCATGACAATTGCTTTTTCAATAAAATAGAATAGAATTATTTTTTTTTTAAAGAACATTTTTTCAAACTTGTACATGAAAAATCTTCTACGTCTACGAACGAAGAAATCATGGTAAATATATTTTAATATTTCTCCTGAGTTTAGAAGTAGCCAATGTTTACATGTTTTTCTGTTGGGTTTTGTGCAGGTTATAGGGCAATAACAAAGTTGCCTATTGCTTTTTCATGACTATTTTCTCCTACCTCCTAAGTACATTTTGACCCTAAACCTAACCCTAGCTCTAAGGATATCCAAAAAAGAAAAAAAGTATTTTATTTTACGGTGATGTTTTTGACTGCCTGAGCGATGGAAGTGGTCGCACCAGAGAGCGACCACATTGCACCCTAGGGCGGGAATTAGTTGTTGTTGGATGCCTCGAAATTGAGGAACTGCAGCAACACATTAGAATGTGAGCTTTTTATGCTCATTTCACAGCAGAAGATACCAGGGGGGATGGGACTCTTCATTGTGATCACGTACAAGGTGAGTATTATTAGTATTAGGGCTTAAGGGGTTAGTGTTAGTATTTGGGGTATTCGTATTGGTATTAGTATTAGGGTTCAGGGAGGGTTAGTATTAGGGGTAGGGGAGGAGTAACATTGAGGTGGGGGGTTTAATTTATTTGGGGGGTTACTCTGAACAGTCAGCGCTTAGATTGCCGCGATGAAACACCCGCATTCCGTTTCACCGCTGACAGTTCAGCGCTCAAACTGCCGCGCTGAACTGTCCTAGACCCCATACCAGGAACTACCACTATCACTATCTGATTATCTGTTTGCCATGTATTTGTGTCTATATTTGATGATAACAGGTGGGCTGATAAAATTACACTATGGGCTACTAAATTATGTTTGTCTCTGGGTCACAAGTTGCCAGCCCTCAACCGACCCACCCCATATCCAGGAGGCTTATTTATAATGGATAATCTTGTGACTTTTGGTTGGGTTTTGTGGTTGCCAACCAAACTTTACTATGTAGTATGTGTGCTAGGGATGAGAAATAATGCTGGCTGTAAACAAAATCATATTTATACTGTATCTTGGTTAATTATATAGCGCAGGGGCATCAACCATGTGGTCCATGGACCCGTATGATCTCAAGCTGCTTCTCAGCTGACTAAACTATCCGAATTCTCATTAGCCCTGTAAATGTATAGATTTGTTTGAATAAAGTTGATTTGAATGGATTTTGTATTACTGTCAAATTACCAAACCTTTTTGCGAAGGCCATCCAGCTATTCTTCATTCTTTGCTGTAAATACAAAAATATGTATTTCTCAACATGCATCCCACTTCAGAAAAAACGTGTGTGCCCCTGATGTTATATCATATATCTAGATTATAGGGGTTTTTTTAATTTAAGCTTTAAAAACTGCTGAACCATTTCTAGAATATTGATCCTTCCCTAGTGAATAATATGACGCTTAAGCTTTTGACGAAGCTACCTAAATGGGAAAGTCCAATATATTTCCAACATTTATGTCCTTTACAGATGTGTCTGGTGTTTTGCTTATTTACTGAAATCAGTATCCGTTTCCTCAGACATAATGTTGACTACGGATCTCAGACATAATGTTGATTATTGCATTTACCTATTTGGACTTCTGGTTCCCAAGGATCTCTGCCAAAGCCCAGTCCCCTGACTCTATCTGCAGCTGGATAGGCTCCCTGTGCCTCTCTGCCCCCTGGAACAATGGCCTGCAAACTACAGAGTAAGAGGATACTCATCTGATTCGCCTGGTACGGTCATGTGTTTCCCCTCAAATCTAGCAAGTTAACTTAACACTATGTAACAGCCTTCTCAAACCTGTTTCCTTGCTCACTGCTGGAGATGTGCTCAACGAAAACTAAAAATTGAAATGGATAAAATACGATAAAAATGTAATTTTAGTCAAAAGACTATGACTAAATATAAATGTAAATTTGCCAACAAAATGAACACTACACTACACCAAACTGGCCATGACGCTCAAACAAAAGCCTATGCTTTTCCCACTAAAAAATGGCTCTCGCTTTAAGCAAATCCACCTATTGCGCCAGCCGGATAATAAGCAAGGGAATAGCACAAATTTAATTCACCAAAAAATCCATTTTTGATAAGGTAACATAAGTAAGGTGAAATTATTACCACAGATAATACATTTACTGGAGATGATAAAAATGAACATTTTAGCACTGTGCCTATTCCTGAAGCTGCTATTCAAATAATGTATAATGCTTTGAAATAAACATAAAGTAAAATGCACCTTGAGAGGAACGAATAATAAACCCAAAATATATTAGCAGTTCGCTCAGCCAAATGTACACTGTGATAAACAGTGCAATTCTCATCCTATTCTATCACCACCAAATGTGGCCATTAACTTTTTTCCAGTCACAAAAAAATTATAATAATATAAGGAAATCATTAAATGGAAACTGCTATTACATATGCATATTTATCTACAAATACTGCCGTATGTATTGTGTTGCAAGGTTTATCATCAAAAGCTGTATTAGGAGCTAGTCTGCGGGTGTCACGGATTGGGTAGAGTACCGGAGGATAGGAACCGCAATGCGATGACCAGGTAGCTACTGCAACAGGTTTGGGAAACAGAACAGTGACTATTCACCTGAATGGTATTATACCCTCGGGTTGAGCCTCAGGCAAATGACCACCCAGGACTTGATACACTGACTGCCACCGCACACTGAAGCAGTGATACGCAGGGAGTACTGGACGAGAAGGATAGTCAGCAGGCTGGATCATACACAACAGGAACAAGGTACAACGTAGGAATTCAGAAGGCAAGGTCACTAGACAGGCAAAATGGTGGAGGCAGGCAGAAAACAGCGGAGTCAAAATCAAGCAGGAGTCAGAACCGGAAAATCAATAATCAGATGCTAGATCTAGATACAAGGAACTATCTCAGGTAAGGTCTGAGTAGCAACTGAAGGGTTATATACCAACCAGGAGGTAAAACCCACCCCCAAGAGATTCCCAAAAAAGCTATAAGTATAGCCCTTTAAGGCTATACTCTTTTTCTGTGTGTAGGGATACTGCGCATGCGTGCAGTCTCTGGCTTCTGCGTGTTCCTCGATCGGAGCCTCCATCGCCCGCCTGCCTTATTTGCTGAGGCGGCGGCGGTACGGACCACCACGCGGCAGCAGGTAAGTATTTTATATACAGTGGGTCCACATTTGGAAGAATGCCCAGGGAGCATTAACTTTGCCCACCACAGGTTGTTAAAGTTTTTATAATTTCAGGTATGATGGGGGTACAGTTAGTTTTGTTGTATAGTGGCTTTGTAGCATACAGCATGCCGTATGGGCACAGGAAGAGACAAGTCTCAAGTCCAAAGGGGCTGGGGAGGTCCTGAATAGTCCACAATAGTACTCAAAAATAAGCAGGGTGCAAAAAGTAGTAGTAGACAGGTCCACCTGGAAGTGGGCATCACTAGGAGGTGAAATCAATCATCTGTCATACATAATGTTCTAGGTCAAACTCCAACAGGGATGCATGTGACCTGGGATGTAATCACAGCCATTCTTTTTTTTTTTTTTTTATCACAGTTATTTGCTTAAAGTATTGAGAATCTACTTTTCTATCCAATTTCTATTGATTTAACAAACAGTCATTAGGATATATTTTTCCATTAAAATCCAGGCAACAACCAACACTAGGACCTCTTGTTTTGTTCTCCATAGACTAATCTTCTTCCAGAAAAAAAAGTAGCGTTGTATACATCCTCCCCCTGTTTTGTTTATACTCCCAATTTCTCAAAAAAGTGTCCCTGTGCTTTTTTAAGTCCGACGATCATAGGGATCCTTATTCCTACTAATAATATCCAGCGGCTTGTTTTAACAAAACAGCAAGTGCATGTATTTTATCATAAAACACCTCTTATGAATAAAGGACTTAATAAATGAAATGTTACAAAAGTGACCTCCAAAGCGGAAGAGATGTGGAGAGGGTGATGGATCTTGTTCAAATCACCCTTTCATGATAAAACATCAAAGTCCTCCTGGCATCAACTAGATAATGAAGTCTATCTTATTCTGATTTATGAGACACAGAGCAACACGCTTCTAATCTCATTTCAAAATTTAAAAGCCAGGCTGAAACAACTTCAGGCGAGAGAAGTATCTGTTTTAATTATACTGGAGTTGCGAGTCATTCTTGAGACAGAAAGATCTATTGTAACCCTGGTAGCGGAATAATTTTCCCGGTCCAGAATACATTTGCAATGTGGGTTTGCTTTAGCGAGAAAGTATGTGTTCTATCATCCAGATCTACATTTTATAGAGAATGCAAATATAAAGCATGTGAAGTCACCCCTGCTCTAGATTCACAAGTAAATAGTGTTCTTAAATAGACAAGGAAGGTCCATGGGGAACAGCAATATTTTGCAATCAATTTAACATTTGAAATAATTATAATTTACTTTTTTTTTTTTTTTAAAGTGCAATTGACATTGAAAAACAAACCGTTGTTGGGGGGGGGGGGGATTTACTTTGCGTTCAAACCTTTTCCTACCCTTGTTGACCCAAAAGTCAAAAACTCTTATTTCAGCAATTTCAGATTCTGTTTTCAATGGGGAATCCATTCCGCAGTTAGAGACATCATTCCACCAGGTTGCGGTGATGCCAATGAAATCATATTGTTTCACTCACTTACCAGTATCTCCAGCACTCACATTTTGTTGGTCAAGCTTCTTGCATTTGAAACTAGACAGCTAAGGTTACGACCAGACATTGGTACTTTACTAGCCAAATAATTCTTGAGACCAGATTTGAATGTACGCTCCTCAATATTTATTCTAACACCACTCATCAGCCACATTACTCACAGCTAAATGCTACTTCCAATCACCTTCATTGCTATCTTGAGCACCAATCCCTTATTTTACAGGTTAAACTTTGTGCATTTGTAAGTACGCAGGTAACACAGACATCACGTTCATATGGTGAAATAATTTGTACGCTATGTGTAGTCACTTTTGGCTTGGGCACCTCCCTATTACCTGAAATACTTCTGCCCCCATCTCCACCCCTGTTGCATTCGCCCCTCTCTATACTTTCTACATCTTTCTCACTCCGTATAATTCTGTAGGTAATAAATTGTTTGTGCTATATAAACATATTTAGAATTATTAATAATACACATTAAATTATTACTATACATTTCGATCTTTTTTTTTTTTTTTTTAATCTACACACTTTTGTTACTAAGCTTCAATTTTAACAACAAAATTGTCTCTGCCGTAAAGAATAGCCGGGAAAATGACAAATATGGTGCTAAATGGGATGCATGCGCATCTGTCCACTTCCAGTCTAGGCTTTGGGCCTACGCTCGGAATTCCTAGATGCGAATGTCTCTTCCAAACATTCCAAAAGGGAAATGGCTGAATGCGTTCGATGGCTTGAATGTGTCATATAATTCTTTCTGTACTTTATGACAAACAATACATGCTTGTGCTCTCCATTTGGAACTGTTAAGTCTAAAGCCGGCATGAACAGACTTGCAGACATGCTCATAGATACCACAATTAAATTATCTATTGTCATGCAAATTTGTTGTGCATACGATTCCCAGCATTTCCTTTAAGTCTTTAAATTGAATAAAATCATGGTTGCCACAGTAACAAGCCTTCGGTCATGAGTCAGTGTTATTTCCATGAATGCCCACATGAATGTTAAACTGCAATTATCTTGACAATAACCAAAAAAACGGATCCATGTACATGCACCATCAATAATTGACACCATTTTTTTCCCGGCACTTCAACTACACATTTAACCCCTCCTTAGTTACCATACTCTTTTGTAAATGTTATGCCCTTCGTGACAATGGCTTTTATAACACTTCTGCTGTGTTTGTGTTTAGCCGTAATATTCCTCTTTCTCATTTAATGTACCCACACATATTATATATTCTTATTATTATCGGCATAAGAAGGGCTTTCTTAAGATACCCTTACTGTCATTGTATCATATAACTTACTTTAAAAAAATAAATAAAAAAATCTGACAAAAAATTTTAAAAAAACAAAAAACACTATTTCTAACTTTTACCTAAAAAATATTTTATTCAATTGCAAATGGTAACAAAATAATATTTGTCCTGAGTTTACAAACACCAATATTTACATGTTTTTCGCTTGTTTTTTTGCAAGTTATAGGGCAATAGCATTGTATCGTTTCCTAACAATTTTCTCCTACAGTGACTTTTTTTACTGCAATGTTTCTGACTGCTTCTAGAGCAGTGATTGTCAACCTGTCTAACCTCAGGATCCACATTTGACCTTGGTCATTAAGTCACGACCCTAAAAGAATCTTATTTACTGGAAAAGATATCAGCAGCACTACTGAAACAAAGTTATATGTTCCTTGGCGGGCTTCTCAACTTCAGACTGTGAACACAGCATGTGTTGCTACGTCATGGTTTCTCCCCCAATTAAAAGTTAGACTTTTTTGACAAAGCCGAAGCACATGTTCGTGACCCACCTAACACCAGCTCGCAGGGCCTACCAGTTGAGGAATACTGCTCTAGAGTTAGTCTAGCAAGAGAGCAAGGGAAGTTATCTTATCTGCACCTTGTGGCCACCAACTTACATCTGCTAAACAACTTAAAGAAGAGAATGGTCTTACCATGCTTCAGGGAGCAGAAGAGCGTATTCATGTGGAGAAGTGGTCTCTGGGAAATTGGACAGAATAGCCAAGACATGAGGGAGCAGGTCTGATCCATGGTACGTGAACAGAATTTCCAGAGCTTGGACATTACTTTCCTGTTAACAACAAGAGTTTACACTGATGACATGTAAAAAAAAATAAATACAGCCATGTGCGACTAAATAGTTTGCTTCTGGGCTTAAAAGGTTTCTATTTTTGTGCTTAGTCACAACACTGTATTTATTATAAGTGTTCCTGTAGTGAGGTTGTTACACAGCAGGGTGTAGCTTATGACACATTGTTCTATTTTTTCTCCATGTTGCTGTGCAAGTCAGCTTTTTCTTCTTATTAACTTTTATTTCTTTAGTAGAAGCAAAACTCCTGCACCCATCTGTGGTGTCAACCTGCCTGCCTCTTTACAGATCAGCGGTGGCACCGCTGACGTGGAAAAGGCGACCAATGAGGGGATCAGGGCGCTAAGCGGAGGAGTCGATTGCTGAGTCTTTCCCATCAGGGAATGGCCAAGGCTTATTCACAGAAAGGATCCAAAATAAAAAAGGGTGTCTGGGCTGCAATGTGGCTGGGCAGGTTGTACGGCTCATAATACCAAGCAAGGCTGGTGCTGAATAACCAGCAAAAAGTAATGAAGGAGAGCACTCCTGTACTTGCAAAAAATGATACAAATGTATTGTGTTCACACAGTGAAAAGGATGCAGGGTATGCACACAGCAGGCTTGACGTGTGAAAAGCACTTAGACGTAAGCTGAATTCTCTCCAAAGTGTCAATATCTTTCTGGAGATACGGTCTCCAGTACTGCGTACAATACTCTAAGTGAGGTCTCACCAGTGCTCTGTACAATGGCATGAGCCCTTCCCTCTTTCTACTGCTAATACCTCTCCCTATGCAACCAAGCATTCTGCTAATACCTCTCCCTATACAACCAAGCATTCTGCTAATACCTCTCCCTATGCAACCAAGCATTCTGCTAATACCTCTCCCTATACAACCAAGCATTCTGCTAATACCTCTCCCTATGTAACCAAGCATTCTGCTAATACCTCTCCCTATGTAACCAAGCATTCTGCTAATACCTCTCCCTATGTAACCAAGCATTCTGCTAATACCTCTCCCTATGTAAGCAAGCATTATGCTAATACCTCTCCCTATGCAACCAAGCATTCTGCTAATACCTCTCCTTATGCAACCAAGCATTCTGCTAATACCTCTCCCTATGTAACCAAGCATTCTGCTAATACCTCTCCCTATGTAACCAAGCATTCTGCTAATACCTCTCCCTATGTAACCAAGCATTCTGCTAATACCTCTCCCTATGTAACCAAGCATTCTGCTAATACCTCTCCCTATGTAACCAAGCATTCTGCTAATACCTCTCCCTATGTAACCAATCATTCTGCTAATACCTTTCCCTATGTAACCAAGCATTCTGCTAATACCTCTCGCTATGTAACCAAGCATTCTACTAATACCTCTCCCTATGTAACCAAGCATTCTACTAATACCTCTCCCTATGTAACCAAGCATTCTACTAATACCTCTCCCTATGTAACCAAGCATTCTGCTAATACCTCTCCCTATGTAACCAAGCATTCTACTAATACCTCTCCCTATGTAACCAAGCATTCTGCTAATACCTCTCCCTATGTAACCAAGCATTCTACTAATACCTCTCCCTATGTAACCAAGCATTCTGCTAATACCTCTCCCTATGTAACCAAGCATTCTGCTAATACCTCTCCCTATGTAACCAAGCATTCTACTAATACCTCTCCCTATGTAACCAAGCATGCTGCTAGCAGACCAGTCAGGTCTATTTCTTCTTCTTCAATATTTTACATGATGCAGCATTTATCTAAAAATATTGTTTGGGTGAAATGGCCCCGATAAGGTACAAATGACAGCCGTGGATAGTTCTGAATATCCATGTAACAGTTTTAATGTAGACCCGGTGTATAATATTTGTCAAGATCAATCAGACACCGAGCGTGACAGGTGGGCTTGTCAGATAGTACCGTGGCCTTGACACATCCTCTCTGCAGACGCCATGCTGGAAGTGTACAGCAAAACCCATTTACCTTGTCAAACAATATTTAATGCTTTGCATCACATTGAAAAACCGTTGTGTGCTCCTCTTAACCAAATTAAATACATCACTAGGACATGCAACGGCAATACAAACTTAAGAATGCCAGACACAATATAGCTGAAGGCAATCTCTCCACCAAGTCAATCAGTTCATTTATCATTCATGCTGTCACAGTCACTATATGTTTTTGCCAGTAAACTGTCTGTTGCTACATGACTAAAGACTGCACTTTCCACTCACTATCTATGTTAATGGCTCCTACGTGAGGTTTGGGCAATATGTGTTCTTCCTATGAATACATTAGACCCGCGAATCTCTGCTCCGGTGTAAATACAAATACATACGAGCGTTTCAAGCAAAATGTGTAATGCAAAAAAGAATGTGTTTTTTTTTTTTTTTTGCTTGCGGATGTTCAGTCATTCTTTACAGTGTCAAGTCAAAAGATGCATAGAAAATGTAAAAACAATATAGTGATTTTTAAAAAAATTTTTTAAAGAATGGCGGCTTAAGGTCTGACTACAAAGCATTTCTTTTTTATAAAAATGGCTTCTTTTTTTTTTTTTATAGTGAAGGGTCACTAAACTTTTTTATTTTTTACTTGTGCTTCTTTTATAGAAATGTCAGCAGCCCCAGTAATTTAGGCATACTGCAAGCAATTGCCTAAATTAGGAGAAATATGAGTTGTAAATGTGTCTGTGGAGTCTCCAGCTTATGACATCACCTGTGGCTTGGTGATGTCATTTCCCATTGTAAAGCAGTTAATTTGCATGCCGTGCCACCGGTGATGTCATAAACAGGAGACATTTAAGAGTCTACTCAATAAAGAGAGACAATGGCACGGAACTGAGATGGGATTTTCAAATGTTAGGCCAATGTAGCTGACTTGAAAAAATTATCCAGTGCAGCTCAATGGTCGAAATGTTTCCAACTTGAGCCTTAAATTTAGAATTCCCATCTCAATTCCCTGCTATTCTCTCTTTATTGAGTAGACTTTTTCATACTGAGTGCACAAATGTCTAACAGCATTTATTCCTATATGTGAAACTATCCTTGTAATTCTATGTATTATGTATGTATAATGCATTAACAGACACTCTGTGTTTGTAGTAGTTATATAGACTCTATCACCTAAACATCGTTTATACGGTGAGTGTAGAGAATAAAGTATAATTTATAGTGATCTATCTATACATTGTGTCTTCTGCTTATGACATCACCTGTGTCTTGATAGGCAAACAAACTACTTTTCAATTAAAAAATATGAGCCACAAGATGATGTCATAAGCAAGAGACGCCAGAGGCCCTTTTCACATAATTTTGTATAAGCTTTTTTTAAGCATAAACAAAATGTAGGTGACAGAGTCCCTTAACGTAACGGCGTATAAAGTGTAATTAAACCCCAACACCCTCCATTAAAGGCGGTGAAAAAAAGAAAGAAAGAAAAGTTAAGAAATCAAAACCAAGGCAGATGGAAAACAACATTTGTCACAGTGCCGAGAATCAAGATGCTTCCTATACAGTTAGCGGAGACTGCTTAATTGTGAATTAGAATGGCTAGTATGATCTTGGCATGCATAGTTCAAAGCACATCGGGCATTAAGCAATGAGATAACTAACTGCGGGAGATTCTAAATGATAATGGAGATGACAAAGGCTCTCTAAATAAAGAGGAATCAATTTGGCGTTTATTGTTCTGACTTTGTAACGTTACCCGAGCATATGTTCTTGCTGACAGCACAATATTTTGGTTCCTAAACTTCTTGAAGTATTCGGCGTCGTATCTCTCCTCGGCTGCGTGAGGTCCCCCAAGGATTTCCTTTAGGACAAAGGAAGCAGATGTTTCAAAATTCCTTCAAAATATGGTAATCGCACAGAATGGGAACGGCTGAATCAAATCCATTTATCAGCAGCTCAGCAGGATGATGATGCATTAACCCTGTAAGCACGAGAGCATGCTTGGCGTTGGCTTGATGGTACCCCAATGGTTAAAAAAAAAAACACTTACCAGGTAACGCACTGTCGTTGACCTTAATGGCAAAATGTTTTCCAAGATGTTTTTCTTCCGTTAATGATTGGTAGAGATTTTCTTACAATCTCACCAGAAGCCAGCCATAATAGATTGCGTTTTAACATATTATTCAACAATTGTTTGCATGAACGATATGAACTATTTGTACTTTTTTTTACTGTAGTTGTCAACAATTACCTGTTCCCATCGAATTACAGAATATCCGCAGTGTACAACAAAATATGGGGGGGTCATAAATATTTTAAAACATGTAAAATAACCCTGTAAATTACGGATTTGCAGATCTTATGTTGTTGTGTCTATATTTATCATATGTTGTGTCTATATTTATTTCTTGATTAAAGGAAGTTTTTCTATATTTATTGATGGGTCTGTTTACTGAGAACTTCTAGCGAGTGCAGAGAAATGGGTCCTAGTTGGGCAGCAACCTATCCGAATAGTTTCATTAAAGTATACGAATGTGGTAGAATACTATTAGTTAAAAAAAAAACATGGACCTAAACAAACAAAAATACCCATACAAATATTCAAGGACTGATTCTTATGTTTAAAACCCATCTGTCTTCAGGAATAAGCGTAGCTGTCCTTAACTGTTGCCTTTTTCAATTCGGCCATCTTGATCTGATACGCAACTTTGTTTGAATGCATGGGGAGCTTTGTTTACTTGAATGCAGAGTGATAGATATGAGAGGGAACGCATTGTCACTAAAAATGGCTACATCTATAGGTAGAACTACAAGACCCAAACACAGAGAAAAGAGCAGAAAGATATTTCAGAAACACATCGCTATTCTCACCTCATATGTTGACAGTCGATCAAGATAAGTTAGTAGCCTGAGTCTGCACCGGCATAATTCCTTTTGTTCTAAGGTTAAGCTGTGTAAGTGAAGTGAAAAAAAGTTGTATGAGAGCTTTATGATACAATACATGGAGGGGGGGGGCAATAATAGCAGTATCCAAATTCTGATAATAATACATAAACATAGTACAATCAGAATTGACAATTTAAAAAAATCACCTGACTGAAAAATAAGATCATCACAGGCACTCGAGATAAAATAACCAAATAAGGTTCTTTTTTATTATTAACTTTTGCATCACTATTAGAAGCAATAGATAAAAACCTTTGCCTGCATGCTGGCTTACTTACACAAGTGCTCAAGCATCTGGTGGAGGTCCATCAGGTACGAAGTTCTCAGGCTCTGCTAGTGCAATAAGAGACTTGCGTTTTCACATGCCACTAATTAATGGGGGGATCTATTGGAAGACTAGGCCTTGACCTAGTCAAGGACCTCCCTGTCGGTTGCATGTAAAAAACAGTGTCAATCACTGCACCAGGCACAGAGCTACTGGCATAAACTGGCATGTGACTTAAAAAGTATGACCAATGGACTTTTCTCTGGTGCTTCTATATTAGGTAGGTGTTTGGGCAATACATGATGCTCAGTCAGCTTCATGATTTTATGAGTATTTCCCAAATATCTGTAGTCCCATGACTAACCACAATTACACTATAACCAGTGACAGCCCAACAAACAAGGCGTCTTAACACGTCGTACTCGATTCATAGTTTTTAACTCCAAGGCCCAGCATAAATCAGCAGCATACGGAATGGCCAATCCATGCAGGATGGAGAGCACAGAGAGAGGGACTGTGATTCTATACCTGGCTTTTGAGGTCACTGCAGGCGTTGCTTTATCAGCTAATCAAAGGAAGTGGTAGCAAGTGGCCGGCTGGCAGATGCATTGACAGCACTTTGTATGCAGCTATTTCATCGGTGTAAGTCAGACAAGCAGGTGAAGGGATAGTCATTTGCAAATTTGAGTTCAACTTTTCAAGGCGACTCGGAAAAACATTAAAAAAGAACGAAAGGGGAAATTTCCACATCAGTAAATTCATAAATGAGCAAATCCTTCGGTGTCCAGACTGAGAAGTTAAATTACGGCCCTGTTAGCCAGGAATGAGGGATGATCTAAGAACATTTGACTGAACTGAAGTTATTTATTAGGTCAACAGAGGATTCGTTAATTTACAAATTTACTGATGTGGAAATTCCGCCTGCATTTCATTTTCCATATTTCCCCCCCCCCCCGCCCCTTATTCTTGGAAGCTATAAGTTGTGCGTATAGATTGAGCAAATAAAGGTCAATCCCTCATATGTGCTGATGAAGGGACACACGTTGTTTTGTGAGTTTGCATTCAGGTTCTAAGCTAGACGATAAGTTATCATTTTAACTGTATGTGGTTTCTCTAATTTTCATACCTCCCAACAAGATAGATGTTGTGGGGCTTGGGACCCGTCATTCATCATTCTCCACTGTCCCAAACACCGGGGAGTGAAAATCGGGGCAGGGGAATAGTGGCACAGAGTTGGCACTACAGTGCAGGGGGCATGTAAGTTAAAGAAACAGGCCCAATGAATGAACAACCCCATTATAACAGTTCCTTTTATAGGTTGGCATCCGGCGGGGCCCCCCATCTGCTTTCCACTTTTAAAGTACAAGTTTAATGGGATCCCATGAACCCCATTGTGACCCCACATGTATCGGAATGTAATTAAGTGGATACCAAGATGTAGCGGGGACAGTAATTAACAAGTTTCTATCACACATTTTTCCTTCTAGGGATATTAAAAAGGTGCAGTAAAAAAATGTAAGTGCAATAGGCTCTAAAACATAGTAAAAGGCCTATTCTGAGCGTACAATACTTGCGCAGGAGTTTGCACCCTTAGCAGCCATCCCGGTCAATCCCACTTTCTGAAATGCTCCGGTTTCTGTGCTTTTAACCTGCACAGATCTTCCCTAAACTCCTCCTACTTCCGATTTCAAGTATTCAACTGTGTGTTTGACAATCTTTTTAAAAGAGGCGTAGGAATATTAAATGCTGACCTGCAGAATGCATGAATCCAGATGGGATTCAGTTAATTAAGGTCATGCCTACGGGTTTCAAGATTCATGCCTTCAACATGTATTCTATTATTTTTGCAAGGGGCGTGTAAACGTTATACGTGTCTTTCAGATCGGACTACCCTACACTGTAGACACCGTTAACAGCGTGTGGATCCCTGCTCTGTCCAGGCTCCAAAGGTAGGTCCACTTAACCTATGAAGGGGAAACAAACTTCCATTCAGGAAGGCAAAAGCATTTGATCTATACATCTGCTGCTAAAAAATCACCAGCAAATATACAGATTAAAGTAGATACTAAAGTGTTCCTCTGTCTCCTCCACCACTCCCCATTGCGACTAAATGGCAAGGCAAGCATCCCACAATGCCCAGCATGTGGGTGGCACACTAGGCATTATGGGAAGGTGATCTCACTCTTTGGGGATGGGCACACCCATTTTTGTAGTCTCCACCCCTATTCCATTGCGCATATTCTACCTCTATGCTAGTGTTACAGCTTTATTGGCTTTTTTCCTTACCCTTTTGGAAATAACTTGGGCACAAATAGATTTAGTCACTGCATAAACAGCTATTCGGATAAATGGGTGCATTCTTAACCTTAAGGACAGATGACAGTCCTGGCAAATCTTGAATGTAAACAAGTGGAGTGGTCAATTTAAATAGAAAATCATATTTAGTTCTGGTTTACAAGCATCGATGTGTCAAAAGAAAGACATGGGAGTTCCTTAAAAAAAAAAAAGCAATATATCATTTGCTTGAGTACAATAAATGAGAAACAGAGAAATTACACTTATACAAAAAATTCCCCAAAAGCTCTTGTCCTTTAGGGGGTTGATATTGAAGATCATTTTTTGAAGAGCACTTCCCCCTAGAATAGAGGGTTGATTTATACCAAATATGTATTTTTGGTGTTTGATAGTAACTAGATCACATGAATGCAAAATGCCTCAAGGCATAAGATTGATTTGACAGTTTTTTTATTTATTTTTTCACTGGCCCTTTAAAGACATTACACAGTGCTTTATCCACATCAAAGGATTATTTTAATCTAATAACCACTCACTTTTCAAAGTTGACCAACTGCAGAAGTTCCGTCCGTTTTTGGTTCTCTCTCTCGAGTCTAGTCTCTGCTTCTTCCTCCGACGACAATATCTCCTCGTACGGAATTTCATCAATATCCACCTCTCCGGGTAAAATGAATCTGTCACGCAAGATGCAGCCCGTAAGCACAGTTATTATGCCGTTTTATTTGTTTATGATTTTTTTTTTAAGGGACAAGGGCAGACATGGAAATTGCTCATAAAAGCCGTGCTCATAAATGGAGACACGAAAATTGCCTTCCCCCGAATTACTCGACGAGTCCGGCTCACAGATGAAGAGCTGCTGGACATTGATTTATTTGTGTCTGTAGATAAAATCCATTTATTTTTTATTTTTTAATGCTTATGTGTTTCTTCTAACAAAACTTCAGAGAAAGATATAAAATTGTGAAAAAAATTAAATAAATAAATGAAGGCGATGCGACAACAATCACCCAAAAGAAAGTAAAGAAAATGAATGAAAAACAAACAAAATATTTATCTTAAGATAAAACTGATGAAAGTGTAGCAGTCACCATGGAAACCAATGGAGCGTGCCTGCTCCGCCTTTAGAACTGCACTTTATGCATAACCCTCAAGGGGGTCTAAGGACAGTGCATTGCGCCCATTTCACCGCTGACAGTTCAGCGCAGCAGTTTGCGCTATTGACTGTCAGAGGAGTATGGCAGCGCGGCCGTTTCATGGCGGCAGAGTAAGTGCCGAACTGTCAGCTCTTACAAATACAGTAATAACCACCCTAAAACAAACCCAAAGCCCTAATACCAACCCTAAAACTAACCCTGAACCCCAATACTAACCCGAACCCTAATGCCAACCCGAAAAGTAACACCTAACCCTTGATTCTAGTACTAACCCCGAACCCCAATACTAACCACTAGTAGTGACCCCGAACCCCAATACTAACCCCTAATGCTAACCACTAATACTGACCCCGAACCCCAATACTAACCCCTAATTACAGTACTTGCACCCAGAACAGACTTTTGGGAATAAATCTATCATGACAGTATGGGGAGCAAAAAAAGACAAACAGTAAAAAGAAATAGCAGAATGAAATGTGAAGAACCGATTAAACAGTATTATATATTAGTCACTCAACCTTAGCAAGGATTTATAATAACCTGGTGCCAATGAAATATCCACTAGTTTATATACAATACACAAAGGGATCAGTACACTCCTAAAGCAGGCTACACATTTTCTTAAAGCCAGAGGTTTCCTTAAAGCTTTGTTGTATTATGTATCATACACACACACTGGACCGGATCACAACCTTCAAGACTAAGCGGCCAATGTTTGTAAATGGTCACATCCTACAAAACCTTTTGAGAACCACAACAAACACTTATGGAGTGTTGCTTTAAGAATGTATTTCTATCCACTCTCGTAATGAAGTTACAAGTTACAAACTTGTGTTTACAGAGCGGTGGGGGGTTTAGCGATACAGGTGAATATGACGGAGCGGTTTGAGATATACTGATTATGTATTGTATTTATATATGTATTGTTGGATCAAATATATATGTGCGAATACAATCAAACTAAAGTGACTGGTGAGCTAAACCCAACACTTAGCACACTATATAATTACCCTTTTCAGTAAGAAAAGCGCTTACAAGTGTTATATAAAGGGAAAAAAATATATAAAACAATATATAGTGAAGTATTTCTCGATAATGTGGAAAAACACTTCAATAAGGTGTATGAAATGTCCACTCACATGTGTCTGAGCAGTAATCTGCTCAGGAATGATAGCATCAGGGAGCCCATGGGTGGATAAATGGTGGAAAAACACCTAGTATTTTCCTTGCCAGCAGCTCCAGAATTCTCACATGGGAAGAGAAATCAGGGATGTAAGCAAAAATGTTTAATATAAAAAATCTTACACTTAAAATAAGAAGAGTCTTCTCAGTAGATAAAAAGATGCAGGTCTTGAAAAAAGTGTTCATCAGTCCAGTGCTTAAAGTCCCTTCTTCTCACACACAATTTTATATATTTTTTTCTCTTTATATAACACTTGTAAGCGATTTTCTTACTGAAAAGGGTAATTATATAGTGTGCTAAGTGTTGGGTTTAGCTCACCAGTCACTTTAGTTTGATTGTATGCACGTTTTTGCTGGGAGTGGAACACTAGCTGTGTCTAGGCGCTGCTCACTCCATCACATATAGGCGCAGTATTTTATTATTTTATTTATATATGTGCGAATGTTGTGCTAAAACTCCAATTTCATCCTTTCGAAGAAGATGAAATGAGTTCCATTAAATTGGATGTCGAACATCAGTAACATATGTATAATAAGTGTGGTTATGAAAATAAGTCCTACTAATACTTTTTCCATCTGCATGAGATCAAGCTTGGACCTTACTTATAGCCACAGCTCAGTGATACACTTTTATCCACAGCTCAGTGATACACTTCTATCCACAGCTCAGTGATGCACTTTTATCCACAGCTCAGTGATGCACTTTTATCCACAGCTCAGTGATGCACTTTTATCCACAGCTCAGTGATGCACTTTTATCCACAGCTCAGTGATGCACTTTTATCCACAGCTCAGTAATGCACTTTTATCCACAGCTCAGTGATGCACTTTTATCCACAGCTCAGTGATACACTTTTATCCACAGCTCAGTGATGCACTTTTATCCACAGCTCAGTGATGCACTTTTATCCACAGCTCAGTGATGCACTTTTATCCACAGCTCAGTAATGCACTTTTATCCACAGCTCAGTGATACACTTTTATAAACAGCTCAGTGATACACTTTTATAAACAGCTCAGTGATACACTTTTATCCACAGTTAGAATAACTCAATATACCCTTCCTGGTTAAATACGTCATTATATATCTTTTTCATTTATTGTACTGCCCAAGCAGAAAGCCAGTATCCAACTTCACACTGAAGAGTCACATTAAAGGCAAAAAACCCGTCCATGAGTGGTTATCGGACTCTGCACCTCTGTCCTACGTTATATTTAAAGGCTGTCTTGTACCGTGTGCATATGCTTCATGTAACAAGCGGAAATCTAAACAAAAAAGTGTAAGTGACTGACCTTATGGACATCTGCCTACCCAAAATCCTTTGCGGTGGTGACATCACCACATCAGATCTTTGGGCTTGTCTAGTGCTTGT
Source organism: Pelodytes ibericus (assembly GCA_036172795.1). NCBI lineage: Eukaryota > Metazoa > Chordata > Amphibia > Anura > Pelodytidae > Pelodytes > Pelodytes ibericus. The sequence continues at coordinate 191,401,471 of CM069861.1, forward strand.
AGATATATGCCTCTGGTACCCATATATGACAGTATATGTCTATAGTCTTAACCTGTTCAGCACTCAGAGAGAGGCTGGTAGCCTTTACTTAGCGAGTAAAAAACAAATCATACATTATAGTGCGAGGACAACAAAGAAATTGTTGTCAGGTAGCCCCATATCTCTCTTTAGGAACAGCCGCTGGTTTTCTCGCTCAGACACAGGCTATCTCTGCTAAAAGTGCCACTGCATATATTATGTATTAAACCCACACTTAAAGTGGTTATCAAAAAAGCAACAGGGGAGCAGAGCTGTTGCTCAGATGATGTTGGGGAAGTGGCCGCTGTAATGATAATACATTGCTCCAAATCAAAGGACTCGAGAGACTGTATATTATTACACAACATTTCAGAGAAGTGCGCTAATTACCATAACCATCAGATAGGAAAGGGATAATTAGAAGGGGGCGAGATTGAAGATGGGTAAATTAATTTACGCATGCATTAACAAGTTAAGGAATACGGCACTTCACAGGCTCGAGATCATTAATCAGGAGATAGGATTTCACAAGTAAACCATCTGCAACTGTGTAGGAATATGCTAATATCCGACAGACGTCACACACCCCGAGTTTAATGCTTTTACTCCAGAGATTTGTCCGAAATCGCACTGAACAGGCACATGGATCATCTCAGTTCAAAATGAATCCTATGCTTTCAAGCTATCTTTTTATGTCCCCCTAAGACATGAAACAAAACATGCAAAAGGCCAGCCTGAATTATGCAATCATGTCTCTAACATCTCCCCCTCATAGACACATCCTATTTTGGACTAAAATTCATAGATTACATAGAAATATAACTCACAGTAATGAACACAGTGTCTGAGTGTATCACAGAGCTCCATAGAAATAAAACTCATAGTAATGTGCACTGTGTGAGTGTATCACAGAGCTCCGTAGAATTAAAACTCACAGTAACATGCAGTGTGTGAGTGTATCACTGAGTTCCACAGAAAGACTCACACACTGCACGTTACTGTGAGTTGTGTATCACAGAGCTCCACAGAATTAAAACTCACAGTAACATGCAGTGTATGTGTGTTTCACAGAGCTCCATAGAAATATAACTCACAGTAATGCCCAGTGTGTGAATGTATCACAGAGCTCCATAGATACAAAAGTCACAGTAATGCACAGTGTGTGAGTGTATCACAGAGCTCTATGAAATACAGCTCACAATAATGTGCAGTATAGGAGTGTATATAACACAGAGCTCCAAATTAAAAATGAATATTGTAATGTACAGTGAGTGACTGAAATAAAATGTAACAGTTGATGTGAACAGAGCTGCAAAGTAAAAAAAGTAATGTGTAGAGATTAATCTATAACAAAACTCATTATAAAATAAAACTAACAGTAATGTCCTGTGTGTGAGTGTATCACAGAGCACCACAAAAATAAACTCATAGTAAAGTGCATTGAGCAAGTATATCACAGAGCTCCACAGCAAGAAATCTGACATTAATGAAGTCAGTAATGCCCCACCCGTAGTCATACCTGAAGCCCCGCCCTAAATAAAGCCCCCCTTTGTGACCCTTCTGAACATCATGGTGTATGTGCAACACATGTGGGATGTGAAGTCATGACCAACCTCCCTCCATCTTCCCCATTTCCAATGGCGACGAGAGCCTCCAAGTCTGTGCCTTTCAACCCAAACATCAGCAGCTCTTTGGCAGCATCAACATTCTCCGGAACGCGTTCCAAACATTCGTGTAGCACCCAGGACCTCTTCTTAATCTTACTCTGTAATAGAATTGGGTAACACAAATTGACCATGTAAAAATATGAATAATAAAACATAACAATAGCCAGTGCATGCCAGGAGGTATGGGAAAGATATATAGTCACATGTATAGTCCTGGGTACTTTATTTCCTGCCGCTGTATACATTTATCTGATCACAGTGAGGAGAGCAGAGACATCTCACAGTGATCGTTATCAGAGATCACCGTGCAGCAGAGAAGTGATCGGTATCGCTGGTTTTAACCCAAGATGTGCCAAGACATTCATCCTCAAGCAAAAGGCTTCCATTACAGTCCTAAAGGGAGAGTGTCACCTAAACATTGCTTATACTGTGAATGCAGAGTTTAAAAAAAAAAAAAAGAAATGTTTAAAAAAAGTTAGTCTAAATTCACAGTTCAAACAATGTTTTGGTGAAAGGGTCCCTTTAAAACTCCCCATCCCACCCCAATTAAAAAAAAAAAAAAAGTCAACCTTTTTCAAACTGTTTTTGAGTTCTGGTGTTTTCTCCCCCCATAGAGCATATGGACATTCTATACAGTCATGATGCCGGTGTTCTGACAAATTCCTCGAGCAAATTCTACTGCACAGGCGCAGTAGAATGTGCTCATTGCGCACCACAGCGCATGCGCACAGCCGTAACTGTGGCAGAAGTGCGCCTGCGCGAGACACACACACCACTTCACGCCTCCTCCGGATTAGCTGCGGTGACAGGTAAGTATAAGGTGTGCGTGTCTCGCGCAGGCGCACTTCTGCCAAAGTTACGGCTGTTTGATAGCCGTAACTGTGTGCGCATGCGCTGTGGTGCGCAATGAGCAAATTCTACTGCGCCTTGATTGATAGAACACTGGCATGGAGCATCCTCAGTACAGGAGAGCATTGTGGCCTCAGTCTGACAGGCTAATTGTAGCTGACGATCCAAAGTGAGCACCAGGCCCCTTTACCAAAATTGGATTTGGAACACTTTGGGTTCAGACAAGCCCCTGCAACAATACAAGTGACTTTGCGCCGCATAACAATTTTGTTTTTGTTGCCAGAAATCAAACGGGTCAGTAAAAGACCTTTAACAGGTCTCTGCCTATGTGTCCCTGGCTACTGATCACTGTGGGGTCAGATTCCAGGAATTCAAACTCTCCTTCAAGGACAAAAACGCCATAAGGCATGAAGGGGTTAAGTATTGATACTATAAACATTCCACTTAAATACCGGAAGAGTGACGCAGAGATCACACTTTATGGCAATAATTATTTTCAGCATTTTTTTATTATTTTATCTATTATCTTGTTGGAGCGACCAAAGTAAGTGGGTTTGCTGGATGTTTTGCATGTGCCTCCCTAGTAACCCAGCACTGTTCAGCCTTGCTACTTGATGATTCTAATCAAATCTATACGCACAGAATCTGGAAAGCTATTATTATCTCCTAGTTGATTTGTAAAAGCCAATTACTCGACCATGATTAGATGGCAATAAATAGGAAGATAGATAATCACCAGTGAAAACTGAACACAGTAAATGAAATTAATTTTGGACAGGGTCATACCAGAAGAAAAAAGGGATGGTTTTGGCAGCATTTACATATGAAACACATCAAATAAACATTAGCAATGAAATAAAAAATAATAGATAAATATCACTGTATCGGCCATTAGTTTTGCAATCCAACAATTTGTTTTTTTAAATCACAAAGTTATGTTAATAATTAAAAGGCTTTATTTATCACTGACAAACGCACACATTAGAATCTGAATTAGTAACAATTTATTGTTACCCCCAATAACTGAACATACCGGATAAATAGGATAGTGGTATTATTGCAGTCTAGTGATAAATGAGTTATAATTCATTCATATTTCAATTCACAATCCCCTTTTATTTTTACAGAATAATATGATGACCGATAAGAACTAGTTGCAGTCTTGAGTCCAATTCGATTCAGCATATTTCTAGCAGGGAGTTTTGAATTCTCTTTGTATTTTTAGGCAAGTATTTCCACCTAAGACATACCAGCATTAACAATACATGCCATCATGGAATCATTAATCCAGATTTAGCATGCTAGTAAAAATCATGTGTCTCCCATCTTGACCCCACCCCCTTGCTCCTAGTTACAAACTAGGAAGTATACAGTTGTACACAGTGGAATGCATGCATTTATGACTTCCTCCATTGAAGATAATCATAAGAGACTCCCATATAGATAAAATGGGGTGTGTGCATCTATAATATTGAACACTTATTGAACAGAAAGCCCTATCTTCCCTTTTAAAAAAAAAAAAGTTTGTAAGGGTATACTAAAGGGAAAAAAAAATCCTCAAATTGTATTTACATTATACATACAGTTATCACCTGTGTACACTAAAAGACTGTGCCACTGTGTGCCCTCTAGTTCTAGCCAACTTCATGCCAAGAAATGTATTGCCTTTGATGGGGTTACCAGCCAAACCGGTATTTTAAAAATAAATTGTTTAGAAGCCTGTGTGATAGCACAGTTGGTAAATGTCCTGACATGAGTACCATTATATAATACAATCTATTATACAGCTGCAGATTCAGTTCATTCTAAAAGGTGCCACTGGGAGAAAGGCGCTATACCAAAATTAGTTATCATTATTAAAGGGACAGTATCACCTAAACTATGTTTTCACTGTGAAAATAGACAATAAAAAAAAAAAAGATTGAAAATGATCTATACATTGTGTTAGCAGAATTGTAAAAGTAAATGTCTAAATTAAGAGAAAAATGTGATTAAAATGTGTGGTGTCTCCTGTTTCTGACATCACCGGTGGCTTAATATGCAAATTACACAAATCCAACTGAGAAGCAGTTTATTTGCATTTCAAGTCACAGGTGATGTCACTCACAAGAGACTCCACAGACACATTTAAATCACATGTTTCTCCTAATTTAGGAGCTTGGATAGATCATTTTCAATTCTACATCCACATCCAGTCAAAACAATGTTTAGGTGATACAGTCCCTCTAAGGCCAATGTTAGGGCCATGGAGACAATAGCAACATTTGGTTTTGTTTTTATATTTTTTTTTTTTTTTAACAAAAACGTGGCAATCTCAGTCTCAGGGTATGTTGCTAAATGCACATACATTACCAAGAATTGGACAATGCAAAGCCAAATCCACTAATGAAAGACATCCATGAGCTAAGCTGTCTAACTTGATAAGTCATTACTTGGGACCTCATGACAGACAGGCCTCAATACTAGATAGTAGGCCAAGGAGAACAATGTTCTTTCCTGTAATGGACAGCTGTAGCCCAAAAAATAAATAATGTTTTATTGAAAGATCATGTGTAGGTGCTTTAAATAGAAATGCTTTAATGAGTGAATACAATTAAAGCACCTTACGGAGCCCTCCTGGCTCTGCATAGCTCTATCTGGGAGGCGGACATGATGTTTGGAATTGTGGGTAGTAGGAAGATCAGATATTACACCGGATACATGTTCCCTCATTTTTTTTTAAATCAATAGTTTAATAATTAACTTTAGTGAACTTATTTATTTTGGGGAGGGGGTCTTACATTCATCCCCCAGCCCTTGGGGTGTCGGCAATGCAATTTGGAAGATACCTGACTGCAGAATTGGGCATAGGTTTCCTGCACCACAGAATCATGGGAAATGTAGTCACCCTTGATTCTGCACGACTGCACATGCACACAGTTTGAGCATCATACAGAAATGAACTCCCGACACGGGCCGTGTCAGAAATGCAATTCGGATGCCACATTCGGCCCTTTGGTTAATTTGTGCCGGCGACACAACTGAGCAAAGAGGTCAGAAATGAAAGTAGCAGGGGCTAGGGACTATAAATTTAATAAAGTGTACAGTAATCCCCCCCCCCCCCCAAAAAAAAATTTCAATTATTGCGTCAAAAAAAAAATGTTTAGTTGTCTTTTAATCATTTATTGACGTATACAGGACTGTGAGGACTGTGTTGAAAAAGATAATCTACAGAATGCAATGCTAAGACAGAAATCTGTGCTGCATAATTCAACCCACAATTATTGGAAATGGTCTTATGCCAGAGTGACCAAACAACCTGCATTAAACATTTGAAAATAAAGGTTTCTATCTAACGAAGCATTGGTCACCCAAAAATGGCTACCAGGATTCCAAATCGGACCAAATAAATACAGGAAAAATAAAGAAAACATAGATGCTCAAACGCTCATTATATAATGATTCAGACGGCAGCTAATGGAATAACAGACACTTGTTGATTAATCAAGATGTGATTAACAATCACTTTAAAGTATATTAGAATTAATGAAATCATTATTTACAGTGTGTGTGCCTGTAAGTGCTGGGGACATGGCTGGTCTTTAATAAACTGATTAGAGTAGCCGTTCAAAAATATATATATATTCCGCAGCAAAGACACGATTGGCCTTAACAGTAATGGAAGTGTTATCATAGTATCTTTTATTTACTCCTGACTATCTCTAAAGCCAATTTCTTATTCCATTTTGTGCCCAGCCCTCCCCAATTCTCAGCTTTCTTTGCTTATTATTATTTATTTATTATTAAATAAGAGGCTTGTTAACCCCTTGACACCTAAACCGGGGCATGTAAGTAAAGAGGGCATCACACTTCCAGGTAAGAATACAGTCACATGAAAGGGTTAAAAAAAGAATCTCTCCAACCTATGTTTCACTGTTGGCTAAACACAGTTTATGCTGTGCATGTAGATAATAATAAAAATAATAATAGTATGACCAATATATTGGGTTTCAGATGAAAATGTGTATTATGATCACTTTGTTACTCAGAATCTACATTAACTACTTTCAATGGGTAATTTGCATATGAAGGCACAGGGAGACTAGCAGACAGCGCCATCACATTCACTTGCTAATTCGGATTATTTGATTATTATAATCCCTTTTTTATCCTCTATATACACAGTATGAACAATGTTATGGCCACAGACGCCTTTTGTATCAATCATTATTTTACCCTGTGTGATCTCTCCCCAACGTGTATAAATGTGCGTATGCATGTATGGAATTTTTAATCTGTGTTAAATGTTGTGTAATGTGCTGCTGTATTTGAAAACGAGAGAAATCGCAATATATTCTTCCTGGTGAAAAACGTTCTGAATAAATACAAATAAATACATTTACAACTGTAGCAAAACAACAATAATCTTATCTTTAATTAAATACTGATGGTCTATATAGTAATTCTTAAATTAAATACACCTAATGTAACCTTATTTGACTTGTTTTGCTCCATGTAGCTCTAGCAGGGAGCAGACATTTGTTTTTAGAATATAGGTCAGATGGGTCAAATCTTTCTTCCTCCAGTGAATGACGATCTGACCCAAGATTCTAAATAACATGTCTGCCCCCTGATAGAGATATATGGAACAGAGAGTGCTCCCCAGATACTTTATTCCTATTCTTTTTTTAAATTGTTTCTTTATAAACAACTTACACTTCATGCAATCTTTCAACTAAGCATAACTTCATTTATTTGTTTTTTGCTCCTTTAACTATTCTCAATTTTGCAGGTCAGTGAAGCTCCTAGAAATATAGTCCTAGAGTTGTATCCTGATCACAGCGTATACATAGGTACTGTTTTATTACAGTCAATTTAAATAATTTCAGGTTTTTTTTTTTTTTTTGATTCTATTCAATCCTCAATTTCAAAATTGAATGACCTCTACATTTGCGGAAGGTGCCTTGATCATGGATAAGCACACGGATGAGTACAAGATCTATAAAATCTGTGATTGGCAAAGGATGTACAAAGCGCTCAGGACGGATTCTATATACTTTGTTTGGTGCTGACAAACAGGTACAGTAATAATAACTCCTCCACTTTACCCATCACTGTGTTGTAAATGGGTTTACTGGTTTTTAATTATTGCACTTCAAAAGTTAGCCTTGTCCCATCACAGGGCCCACCAGTTACTGCCCCTTACCAGGTAATCTTGTATGGTCGCTATGTTGACTGCAGACTTTCTCCACTGTCTCTGATACACCAAATCAGTGTCAAGCCCATAGGCTTGGGCTAGCGACAATGCTTCGCCATATTCTTCATTGTCAATCTGCAAATGAACAAACAAGTCTGGTGACCATGTTTTTAACAAAATATTTAGCTGAAAAAAACATTATAAGCAATATAGTATTTTTTTTTTTATTTCAGTCTGTCATGACGTAAATGTAAATTACATAATCTCCATTATAGTAATATATCTGCATGTCATACCAGAAGGTGATGTCATCAACAGGAGCCCAGATAAAGAGATGCCACATCTTTTTTTCATCTAACTGGGGGGCTAAATAAGACAAAATAATCTCCACGTTGCACTCCGTGGACCCGCATAGTTACTTGATACCCAGCTATAGGTGGCTCACCTTCCTCTGGTAGAGTTCCTCAGGGGTTGTGGAGCGCAAGCTCACAAGACGATAGTTTTTGGTAATTGTACGGGGGCGCTTGCGCTGAGGGGCAAAGCGCTCCATTTCCGTCACAAAGTAAAGGCCTTGCTTGATGTAGGCAAAATATCTAGCTTTGGCGGACATCTCGTCATCGCAGTCAGAATCGTCCTCACCGTCTTCATCAGTCCTGCTCTCTAAACGGCTTCTTTTTGGAGCCAGCTTCACTTCACACTGTGAAGAAAGACAAGAAAATAGAGAAAAAGACATAATAGAGTATGGAATTTATTTGCACTATGTCATATAACATAGCTCAAAAGCAGAATTAGCCAGCCCTATAGGATGTAACCTACTAGGGATGGGCACCACCATTTGGTTTTTTTGCACCATTACAGAGGAAACCTCACCATTAGCAGACCAGACTGGTCCCTCCCATAAGGGCAGTCCAAATCCAATATGCCTGGCTGGTCTGCTCTGCATGAGGAATATAGCAACCACAGACGTACGTTTCGGCCTTCATTAGCCCTGTCAGAGTGGTACAGCTGGTATCCCTATAGGTGCAGCAAGGAGTTCTTTACTACCTCCTCATGGAATAACTATCACTGACCAGATTGGCATTCCTTGTTTAAATCTATAATATTGAACTTTAACGAAGCAGAGGGGAACTACTCTTTTGCTATGGATTTGTGGTCCTTCAGCAAATGATGACCAACATCTCCCATAATCCTCTGCTAGTTAAGAGGCTGGGAGGGAAGTACGGATAATGCAGTTTGACAACTGTGGTCTAACACTGCATCAAGATAGAGGGTCTGCAAGAGGGTTAAATCCTGCACTTAGAAAATGTGTTGCCCTCTGCAGCAGAGCTCATTCCCTGAGTTTGTTTAATAGAAAGGCCCATGGAGATAAAAAAAAAATTAACTTTTTTCATTAAAGAATTTCTTTATAAATCATCTACACTTGATCCAATCTTTAAATTAAACATAAGCACATTTTTTTGGCTACAGTTGTCCTTTAAAGTAGGGGGTCCCCCAACCTTTTTCAGAATATGCCCCCCTTTTTCAATTCCCGTCAAAGCCTCGCGCCCCCTCGCCGTTTCAAGCTGTGCTGGCGCTTCATCATCAAAATGTAGGCATTAGCTCAGTGGTACCCAAACCAGTCCAACCAGACTGTGGACATCCCTCCTGCAGGCCTCACACACTCCCCAGGATGGGAAGCACTGATCCACAGGCTCCTTACAGAACCGCTTTAACTTGACTTTGAATTTCTGAGCTGTAGAAATGAATTGCATACTTTATATTCAACATATAGTTCTCCCTTTATGTATGTATACAGAAGAAAAACCCTATGCATTCATACATATGAATGATTACACTGCATTCAGCATGGATTTGGGAAAGCAATTTCTGCTCAGTGACTAAAAATAGTTATGGGAGAGTAACTCCATGCAGACTGATAATTAAACCAGCTTCTTGTGCCTTGTGGTAACTCTGCTTATCAGGCATCTCAGCTGCGAACACGCAAAGCAGAAAAATAAGAGAAAATGCATTTATTTTTTTCCAGAGTGTATTCATATAGAAAGTATGATTAATTGGTCAAATTATATTGTGCATTCAGGCAAAAGATCATCAGAGCCAGCGAGAGCCAACTCTCTCTGAATCAACAGCAAAAGAAGGAGCTCCAGATACAACAAGAATAACCAGGCCACCAATCTGATTGGCTATTTGTGGCCACTCTTGTCGGGACTGAAGGTAGGGTTGTAAATGATATGCCACGGTGTGTTTTAAAAAAACACATTTATAGTGACAGTAATGGTGCAGCTTACAAAGGGAGTAATGACAAAATATGAAACCTAATCATATGTGTTTTGTTGATTTCATGGCTTTTCTATGGTTTCTATGTTTTGTTTAGAACATATTACTAATATACTGATGTTGCTCAAATATCATTTGTCTTATATTTGAAGACATCTTATAATCAGACCTCAAATAGAGATCTAACTATAAGACTAGGATCAAGTTCCCCTGCTGCTCGCAGGCAGCAACAGGAGGTCTGTACTGCGCACAGACATACTCTGAGGCTGCACGACACTTCTGCCGGGTCTTCTGAGATGGAACGCAAGGGTCAGCTGCCCCACTAGTCACCAGGGAGACCATGGAATCCTTGGGGGTGAATTGGCAAGTCTGGAGGTGAATTGGCAAGTCCTGAGGGTGAATTGGCAATTCCTGGGGGTACATTGGCAAGGAGCAGTAAAACTGGTATGAACCGGACATAGTAAGAACTAAAAACAAAAAATGCATTTTTCAATAATACTTTGAAGAAATATGAAAAACTGTTTAGATGTAAAGGAATATATGCTAATAATGCTGATCTTCCTATAGTATTGCCTTATAATTGAGGGTCCATTTTTTCATAAATTAAGATCTGGGGGGTCGTCTATTAATCAAGGTTGTATTCTATTCAAGCAAATATGGTAGTAGGGAATAAACCCGGCACTCCCACACATGGGGGCAGGGGGGGTGGGATATATATGAATAAAAGAGACAACCCTGGAGCCTAAAACAAATGTCAAGGATTTTGTACTCCATGCAGATGGGTCACAAAAAAAAACATTTTACAAGACTCACATATATAAGACTCCCACGCGTTTTAGAAACTGATATGAGAAAGTGACGAGATGGAAAATATGCAGTCGCCAGTAACAATAACAAATGCTGACTGCATTACTTTAAAACTTTGCGACACTCATGTGCTAGAGGTATTATACATAATCCCCACACTTCCGCCAGTGTATGTATGCCCTCACGGGTCTGTCAGTCTGTCCGTCTCACGGATAAGACTCTCTCGTTTTAACGGACAACCACAGGCAAACAATAAGTTCTGTTTAACTGAAAGATCACACAAAGTGTAGGCATTTTTAATAGAAATTAATTAATGAAAGAATACAAATAAAGCATCGTATTGATCCTTCTTTGTTTGTTTAGCTCTAACAGAGGGCTGACATCTTCCTTCATTTGATCCAAGATTCTGAACAAAAATGTCAGCCCACTGACAGTTCTATTTACAATGCCTACACTTGATGCAGTTTTTCAGTTCAACATAACTTATTTTTTCCGGCAGTTGTCCTTTAAAGTCACCTTAAATGGATAAAACAGTGTTAGCCGTGGAAATACAGGAAACAAGTAGAGAATAAATCGATATCTTTAAAGGGACTGTATCACGGAAACTTTTTTTTTCTGTGCATGAAGAGAATCAAAAAATATTGAAAATGATCTATCCATTGTGTTAGGATTGCAAACAAATGCCTAAATTATGAGGAAAATGTGTTTTAAATGTGTCTGTGGAGTCCCCAGGTTATGACATCACTTGTGGTCCAAATATGCAAGTTACACATTTCCCACCGAAAAGCAGTTCATTTGCATATTAGACCACAGGTGATGTCATAAACAGGAGACTCCACAGGCACATTTAAAAAAAAAAATCTCCTAACTATACAAAAAGGTGGGTTGTGGAAAAACAATTCATACATTTTTGGATCCTTTGACCTGATCGATAGGGTCACAATTCTTTCAATCCAGTTTGTTGATCAGTCCACATATGACATATGCCAAACCTTTACAAAGATGTTTAACCTACAACATTATAACGGGCAATACAGCTACAGCGCCCCATCTGTGATACTATGTCCATCTTGATGGCAGTGTGCTCTGGGGTATTGGTTTTATCCTATTTTAGATTATGTCTGTGAGATTTGAACGGTGTGTGTAGTGGTTAGCCTGTATCTCGCGCCAACATTGCTGTGGAACACATGAAACTCATCATGAGGTTTGCCACGTTCAATGGTTTTTGCACATGGAGAGACCACTGATCTTATACAGCAAACAGGTATTGCCATTAGGTTTGTGCTCACATTGCCTTTTGTGTCTTTTCTTGGTCAGGAACCACCCCGACATTGTCATTTACTTTTCTTCACTGCATTTTTCTGAGGCCTAACTACCAGCAGCAAACCATTTTCCAAATCACCCCCGTTTGCAACTACTTCTTCATGATGTGCTTTGATGCTTCCCATTGTACGTCTTCAGGCAGAGAGAGCCTGTGTGTTTCACACAGCCGAGTAAATACAATCGCTCAGTGAGCAAGTGACAGCTCTCCTGCTGTTACACAAAAAATATATTTTTTTTTAAAAAATATGTGTCTAATATAACATTAATGATCTGGAAGAAAGGTCTTCGCTGTATGTCACAGTTACTTTTGAAATGCTATCTGTCCCCGATTCATAACACTGGTTTAGAAAAAGAAAGAAAAAAAAGAAAAGAAAAGAAATTGCGCAGTATTCAATCTAAGCTGTCAAAAACATTACGGAAGAAAAACCTGGTTTCTGAACTCTATTTCCTCCAGACACAATTAGTCTGAGCCCAACGAAAAACTATTTATTACTTCCGAATTCAGCTCCGATGACAATATCATACATTGTGCAGTAATGACAGCTACGGGCCCCTGCCATAAAAAAAAATAAACAAATAAAATAAAGAGACGTATGATGATGAGACAGTTGCAAAATGTTTCGCTCCTGTGCTCTTAGTTTTGATAGTTGGGTGATCTGCCCACTCACTGAAACGTTTCAGATCTATAAAGCTACGTTAAAGTTAAGACTGATGTGATCATCTGGACTGCCTTCCAGTACTGTTAGAGCATTGTTCTCTTTTATATGTTTGTTGGAGTTCACCTCTTCTTCTCAAATAAGCAGCTTATTACGCTTGACTGGATGTCTGCGCAGGAAACTCTATGGGAGTTCTTTTTTGTTTTGTTTATTAATGGCTAAATGAAGCGATAATAATGGTGGCAAGCACTAAAGAAACATGGAAATAGAGAATATAACAGCAGATAAGAACCATTCATCTCATCTAGTCTGCCCAATCACTGCCTAAATTGAAACAACCCCCCCAATATCTCTCTCAATCTATCTCTCTCTCTTCCTCACTCCTCACTCACAAGAGATATCAAAGAAAACAAAAACTAGGCATAGTTGTGCAAAATAAAATGATAGATTGGAGGGTTGAGTACACTGTGGGGGGAGCGGAATGTAATGATGCAGGGCACCTATGAGGTGGAGAGAGGCCCCTGTGGACCAATCTAAATGGGCAGCAGGTGCACCCGCCAGCTCCCAGAAAAGGGAGTCCTCCAAGAGTCTGCTCGTCGCTCTTCCGAGGCATGTGATTGCTGTGATTGGTTAAAAGACAATTATAATGATCATTTGCATGCTAAAACAAATGAGAGCATTTTTATATGTTAAAATAAGCTTTTGTTAGCATTTTCCCTCCCTTTTCTCCTGTCAAGCTTTTTTCTTCTCTGCACCCCATTAAATTCCCTTCCTCCCGCACACCTTTGTATTCTCATCTCTCCAACCTACTCAGTGGCGTCCCTTGCTGTAACCTGACCCCGTGTAAAAGCGCCTACTGGCCCCTCATTAAAATGTTGCTTTTTGCTCTATCGAGACCCCTATATACAAAAACGTTTGTTGTTTTTTTCCAAGGTTGGCCATTGGAAGTCACTTTTATACAATAAATCAAACAGAGCACATATACACAAGCCTGCAACGCCCAAATTAGTAATTACAAAAACAACGTATTAATTTAAGTTCACAACACAAAAGGAGTGTAAATGTTTCTGCAACGTCTGCTAACTATCTTTAACCTCTGCCACGCACGCTACTGATGACCACATCTCCCAGCATGCTCTGCAAGTTTTTGGAATTATAGTGAAAGGCCACAAGTGTTTGTACTTGATAACATTGTGGGTTACCCAGTGGCTGAAGGGCCCCAATGCCAGCACAGGCTGGGTATAAAAGCACTTTTGCGTTAAAAAAATAAATAAATTACAGTTTCAATATGGGAAACCACAGTGAGACGGGAAGACAAAAGCCGGCTCCATTGGAGAGGTCCATTAAAATATCTCTTTATTGAAGCATTTAATCCCTATTAAATCGTTCCCTGGCTGAGCTCCAAAATGTGGATACAAAGAGTTGCTGGCTTGACAACCTTATGTGTTTCATGTTCATCCGTAATCAAGCCAGTCACGTGTGTGCGCGTAAGTATTCCTACAACTAGTGCATCCCGAAACGAGGAGGAGAACCAGTCATAGTACATAACATAATAACATACATTATAAAACATGTGCAGCATCCATCAAAACAACGCCAATGACCTTGACAAATGAAAAATCATTTAAAACCACATTTAACACACACTTCCTATACATGTTTAACATAAAAGATATCCTAAAATGCCTTTTGTTATTGGGATCTCTAAACATACATTTATCTCAAGTGCGACCCTGTAATAACCCTCAATATAAACACCTATCACAGTGTAAATATCCATTTCAAACAAGCACACATTCACTCTTAATACAATGTACACATATATACACTCCTTTATGTGTTTACTGATAAATGTAATATTTATCATTTGATCATGATTTTCAAACATTATCCCTTGGTGATCTAATAATCCTATGATACTCCTTCTGCAGGAATCAGATACATATAGGAGGGTATAAGTACAACTCTTCTCACATAGACGGTGGTCTTTTTCAATGTAATATCATAAAAAAAACCTTTATTATACAAAGCCGAGCGCATCAAACTCAGAATTGAGTCCTTTTGGTTTCTAGTTTGTAGCTGGGGGGGACCACAGTGATGTTAGGCAACTGCATATTTTTCTCCACCGGTTGGCCCGAGAAATACTGTTCTTTACTGTACAAATAAATACATTGTATTTGTTGTAGTTTTGCATTACCTCCAAGCTTAGAAATCCTCCGTCATGAGCGGCTGTGACCTGTGGAGACGGTTCGAACCATTCACAGGATTTTCCCAGCAAGTTCTTTAATGTCTTCACAGAGGATACAGTCAAAGAGCCAGAGCAGCGAGCCAAAATCACAGCATTATCCGCCCACCAATTTATATCCATCAATGGATAATAGGATTCTTTATCTGCAGAAACACACGAGAAATCAATGGGTTAGTAAGACAAGGGAGTCAAGTCCTAAGAACTATGTAAAAAGGATGACAAATGTATGTTGAATCAAAACCGAGACAACGGGAGTCCGCGAGCAACCTGCTGCTATCTGTACGCGGACTGGTATGACTAATGAACGCCAAATCTCAACATGTTACATAAGACTTCTGCTCCTTAAAAGGTCCACCGTTAGTCTTTAATGTGAACAAAGAAGTAAAACAGCCTTCTAATTCATCTCTCCGTTTACCTTTTACTAGCACTTTCCCCTTCCTAAATCGATAGCCTAATAATTAGCTGGAGGTATGAGCGAAAAACACTCATGACGATGAAGCCAAGGAGGAGAATGTAAACGCCACAAAACAAAAAATAATGCCAACGGGTGCCGATTCTCCTTCACGTTTTCCAAACGGACATGTCGGATAAATCCTTTCAGCAAACTTTGTGCTTAATACTGGGCTTCTGCAACGGTCATGGGTAAAATGTCCCTAGCCGAACGCCTCTGGTGCTGCAGTAACCGAATGACCTGAACCGCCCCTTCGGACTCTAATCAGTGTTTATTGGTTAGACCCTTTAGTTTCTTTGTTTCCACAATTCAACAAATACAAAATGTATGGGGATACTCGCTTAATTTAGATTTATCTGTATCTGTTCAATGTGGGAAAGAGGTCTTTAGGTACCGATACATTTCTGTGTGTCACATGAAGAGAATTAAAAGTGCTACATTAAAGTCAACAAAACAATGATAAACCACTGCATTTCCACTGATTAGCTATCTTAACGTGACTATCACCTAATTAGGGTTGACAATTCTTTACCGGCCTGCCGGTAAAAACCCTACACCTAAACAATGTATTTACTGTAAATGTAGAGAATAAAAAATAAAAAAAAAGATCAGAAATGATCTATACATTGTGTTAGCATAAATGCACGCAAATTCATAAATTAGAAGGGAAATGTGTCTCATGGTTATGACATCACCTGTGTCTTGATATGCAAATTAACAATATTTGAGTATGAAAGTATAATTTGAATGTGAAGCCACGGGTGGCTTTATTAGTAGAGACCCATTCAAAACCCATTACTCTCCTAATTTAGCCAATTGCTAGCGATTCTACTTACAAAATACAGATATTTTTTTCCCCCTACATTCACTGTATAAACAATGAACAGATGACAGAATATATAGAAAACACAGTAAATGATATGATGCTATTGTCTACCACCAATAATAAACCATTATTATTATTTTTTTTTAAACTGAACTGGATCATTCAGGAGCATTTTGAAGGCTTGGTGAATTGGTAATAAATGTGCACTTTCTCAAATTAAACTTAACACAACTGTATTGACATTATCCATTTTCAACAAAAAAAAAAAGATACTGGCTATATAGGAACAAACTGGCCTTAGAAAAGCATGTGCTACAATATCTTCATTATGACACTGGCCCGATAAAAAAATGATCACATCCTTCAAAAGAATCCAATTTTCTCTAGGGTCAATACAGACTCAAGAACTCTATTGTAGAGAAAGCAAAGTACTTAAATTCTAATTTACCTTTCATCTTTTTTCTTTTCTCCATACAGGTCCTCCAATCAGGGTTGATCTCATCAAATTCAGGCTAAAAATAAATAAATATATATATATATATATTAAAGTCAAACGAGGCAAGACAGAAAATGACTGCTATAATATCGCTGAACATTTGTGCCACAGTATGTAATTTCAGTGCTGCAGACTCCCTCAGTAATGGATATGATCTGTACTGATGGATTGCGTCTCTCCAAACAGAATGGCTAATGACGCATAACTATTTAACCATTTCAGTCAGTAGGCCTACTCCTGGAAGGAACTTGGGTCTGAGGATGCTGGGCAACATAAAAAAAGAAATTTATTATACAATTAAGTTGTTTACAGGTCATTATGCTTGTTAAATGTGTATTACATGGAAAATGAATCCTACAGTACACAGTTTAAATGTGTATGATGTCTTTTCATGCAAGAAACTGCATGAAAATGACTCTCGGTGGTGTGACTGGAGGCTGCCATTAATACCTCAGGCAGACATAAAAGTGACCTCCATTTGGCCTCTTCCTGGAGCTGACCTAATGACCCAGATGCATTTAGATTGGTGTTTGTGGAGTGCAAGGATTGTATTCCGTGGTGTCTCTTCCTGAATTTGAACATGTCTGTAATTTGCTTACATCCTTGCACTGTCCAACTGGGTTAACAAACTGCTTTTCTTATTCATATTGGTCCAAATACAATGCCAAAGATAACTATGAAGAATAGCTGGTTTGATGGGTCTCCAGCCTGCATTTTCAATGTTTAGGTGATGGAGCCCCTTTATGCATTAGACCTTTTATCATTTTACAAGACACATGGAGCTATTCACTAAAAGTTGAGTTGAGATGAGCATTTCATTTCACCAATCTAGTTATACATTGTGCAGGGCCGAACCTGGTAAGTCTCCCATCCCCGTCCGTCCCCCGCTAAACAAACTTAATTGGTTTCTCCCTGAACAATATATAGCTGAGATGAGATTCTCATCTCCCCTGCAACGCACCTTTTACTGAATAGCCCCCACAGTCTTTCCTAAAGTGCCACTGTTATCCCACAGTCTTTCCTAAAGTGCCGCTGTTATCCCACAGTCTTTCCTAAAGTGCCGCTGGTATCCCACAGTCTTTCCTAAAGTGCCGCTATTATCCGACAGTCTTTCCTAAAGTGCCGCTGTTATCCCAGTCTTTCCTAAAGTGCCGATGTTATCTCACAGTCTTTCCTAAAGTGAGGCTGTTATCTCAGTCTTTCCTAAAGTGCCGATGTTATCTCAGTTTTTCCTAAAGTGTCGATGTTATCTCACAGTCTTTCCTAAAGTGCCGCTGTTATCCCAGTCTTTCCTAAAGTGCCGCTGTTATCTCACAGTCTTTCCTAGAGTGCCGCTGTTATCTCACAGTCTTTCCTAAAGTGCAGCTGTTATCCCACAGTCTTTCCTAAAGTGCCGCTGTTATTCCACAGTCTTTCCTAAAGTGCCGCTGTTATCCCACAGTCTTTCCTAAAGTGCCGCTGTTATCCCACAGTCTTTCCTAAAGTGCCGCTGTTATCCCACAGTCTTTCCTAAAGTGCCGCTATTATACAGAACCCCAAGTGAAAATAAAATGAGTGGCACTGAGGATAAGCCGAGATGTCCTTTTTAATGTACATGCCCGTTTATTCCCTCGATGGCAGCTTTAATGGAAGGGTCAGGGATTTAGCTAGGTCCTCCTGTCTGTTGGTGGACAGACACTACTTCCTCTAAGGAATCAAGGGATAAAAATGTTTAGTACTCCTTTAACCATAATACTGTAAGAGCACAGTGGTGAGATGCACTTCTAGTAAAAACCCACACAATAAAGTGTTATTTACATCAGCATTGCAGCTTTCTAGAGCCACTTCACATAACACACAATCAAACACGTCCAATGTGCAAACCTGGACCCAGATTTCTTTAAGTTGCTGATAATTGTATATCCATCTATCCTCCTTTCCTCACTGCTGCTGTGCCACATGGGGCATGAAATGAGAGGAGATTAAGCTTTAACAAACCTGTTACCGGAGATTGACTTAACACAATGCCTCTTAGAGAAGAGGGAGAAAAAAAATGATTAAAAAAAAAAACAGAGAAGGGGATATGATAGAAATGTAAATACATAAAGGGATCTATACTGGAGATAAAGAAAAGATTGGATACAGAGGCTCCAAGGCCCCAGGTGATTACCAACTTTGGCACGGCAGATGTTTTGGGAATATATTTCCATTGATGCTCATGGGAGATGGTTTCATGGGAGATGTAGTTCTTTAGTGCCAAGGTTAACCATCACGGATCTGGAGCTTAGATGTAATGAGAGAATGTTTTCCTTCACAAAGTGGGGCATGCATGGATTACATAGAAACATAGAATGTGTCGGCAGATAAGAACCATTCGGTCCATCTAGTCTGCTCAGTTTTCTAAATACTTTTATTAGTCCCCAGTTCCCGGTCTAATAGCTAGGATAGCCTTGTGTCTATCACACGCATGCTTAAAATCCTTCACTGCATTAACCTCTACCACTTCCACTGGAAGGCTATTCCATACATCCACTACCCTTTCAGTAAAGTAATACTTCCTGATATTACTTTTAAATCGTTGCCCCTCTAATTTAAGACTATGTCCTCTAGTTGTGGTAGTTTTTCTTCTTTTAAATATACTCTCTTCCTTTACTGTGTTGATTCCCTTTATGTATTTAAATGTTTCTATCATATCCCCCCTGTTACGTCTTTCCTCCAAGCTATACATGTTAGGATGCTTTAACCTTTCCTGGTACGTTTTATCCTTCAACCCATGAACCAGTTTAGTAGCCCTTCTCTGAACTCTCTCCAAAGTATCAATATCCTTCTGGAGATACGGTCTCCAGTACTGCGTACAATACTCCAAGTGAGGTCTCACCAGTGCTCTGTACAATGGCATGAGCACTATCCCTCATGCCAACGAGGTTATGGAGAGAAATACAAACATGTATGCCATGCTGCTTACACAACTCAGTTTAAAAGCCACAATGTAATTAACCCCTTCCCGACCTTATGACGAGTTAACTCGTCATAAGAGCCGCAGCGTTAGCGACCTTATGACGAGTTAACTCGTCATGCAGTCTAGCCGGCGGTGCGCTCCGTGGGCACCGCCAGCTAGTCTGCAACGGGTCCAGGACTAAGCCTCGCACCCGAGGCAAAGCTCCTGGACCCGATCGGTCAGTTTCCGGGCATGTGATCGCGGTGATTTAGTCATCACCGCGATAACATGCAAATTAGATGGCAAAGTCAGTGTGTTCACACACTGACTTTGCCTCTAATTCACTCTCTGTGCTTCACATTCTTATAGTGAAGCACAGAGAGTGACCTGTAAGTAAAAATAAATTCATTACATACACATAGGTAAAAAAAAAAAAAATTAACCCTTTCATTGCTGATCACAGTTTTTAACTGTGATCAGTTTCCTTCCACTTTATGGCCCTCATTTAGTTTTTTTTTAACAGATTTTTTTATTTTTACAATTTATAAAGTTTTTTTGAATAAATAAAGGTAATTTTAATATATTTATTTAATAAAATTTAACCCCTGCATGCCTGTTGCATGATTTTTACTGATCTGACATCGCACTCTTCAGAGTTTTTTTCTGTCTTTTTTGTTATGGGGGGTTTGGGAACCAATATTTTTCTTTTTTATTAGTTAGTTAATTAGGGGGGATAAGTGGGTTAGTGTTGCATTAGTTATGTAGTTTATTATTGGGAAAATAATGGGGAAAAACTTTTTTTTCCTCAAAAATTTCCTCTTTTATATGTATTTTTTAATACAAAAATGTAAATAATTTTTATGTATAGGGTATCAAAAGAAAGCTCTAACTGTCCTCTAAAAAACAACATATAACTTGTATGGGTACGTTAAATGAGAGAGAGAGGAAATTTATGTTACGCTCTGGTCCTTGGCCCAGGAAAATCCCTGGTCCTTAAAGGGTTAAAGAGAAAATATCAGCTATCAGGGACTGTATCACCTGAACACTGTTAGTGTGCATGTAGAATATAAGAAATGATAGAAAATGATCTATACAATGTATTAGCAAAACTGCAAGCTAATACCTAAAGTATGAGAAAAATGTGTTTTTTCAAATGTGTTTTTTTCAGTATGCTGCTTATGACATCACCTGTGGCACAGTATGCAAATTACACGTTTACCATTAAAAAGCAGTTAATTTGCATAATGTGCCACAGGTGATGTCATAAGAAGGAGACTCCACAGACACAAAAGACACATCAACTAAATAAAACACCACACACCCCTCAACATGCAACATGGCAGCTTGGAAATCATCAATCTGACGTCACAGAGCATTGATCGGACGAGTGGCCTTCTGTATTATTAAAATAGGTTATAGAGGATTTAATCACTCTTTTAAACGTGTGGTTTTATAGTGCTGTGGTGTTATTCTGCAAGCTGTCTTATTTGATCCTGGGAGCGGACATTACCAGACAGGAACAATATTAAAAAAAAAAAATAACAATAATTTGGGACTGCTGAATAAATAAAAATGTATAAAATGTAAAAAATACAACCAGGTTTTTTCCTCATCACAATAGTACTGAAGAGGTTTTTAATAAATATTATTGTAATAAATGTTAACATTTACTATTGTTAACAATAATATAATGAAAGTACCATTCATTAAAAGAATATACATTGCTGTCCGATAAAAGGGTTATTTTTGTATAAATGTTGTCTTTTTCAGCAGGGTACAGAGAATTCTGCATTTAAATATCTAACTAGCTAGATCTGCCATTTAAAAATGTAACTTTTTTTTTTTTTTTACCTCTTCAAACAAAGTGAATAACACCATATCTAGGTAATTTACTGATGCAAAACGTCGGCTATTCTATCAAACAAGTCATAAAGGATGTCCCGGCAGCAATATCACAGCTACGCCATCATACGAGAATCTAATTCACAGATGCCGGCTCCTGCGGAGATCCATTTTATCTGTGGTTCATTAATGTCTTCAACCTCCGTGTGATGTGATCGCTAAACTGGAGATACCGCAGAAGTACGCCTAGCACTGTAAACTTACAATAGACCAGAGATAGACAACATGTAGCATACCAGCTGATATTTCCCAGCATTCCCTGCCTTCGGAGAATGATCAGAGTTGTAACTGGCATAGTCTAATGTATTGGGGTTGAGTAATTGTGTTGGAAATTAAACATTACTCTCCTAAGCTGCTAACATTTGAAATAAAAGTTCCACACTCACCCTTTTTATTATTATTATTATTATTATTATTTATTGGCTGTGCCATTGTGATTTATGAATAAATACTTTAACCCAGAATTAATGCTAAACTGAAAAACGCCTTTCTTTGGGTGACTTCTTGGCCTCTGAATTTGGGGTCTATGAGGTGGATACAGAATAGTGTACCCTGACTGATTGCTCGACAATTTTACCAGCAACAATGTAAAGGTGATAAGCACATAGGATAGAAGCTAAGGGAAATATTTAAGGCATTGATAATATCTCCAGTTGTGAAAGAAAAATATAGCTCAAATACTCTGTGCTTTTTTTAGACCAACAGAAAACAAATGGAATGTGTTATTTAATGTATATGTTCCATTAACCATATTAAACCAGAAGATGTACTATCACACTATATGGACAGGATTTGGGTGGATCTCCGCAGATGCTTTGCCCATTTCCAGGCTCGCCTGACACTTGGAACGGTCTGTTTCTTTTCTCTAGCGGAAGGGACTTGGGAAGATATTCAGGCCACTGATCTTCCCAAGTATGTTCACCCATTCCAGTACAAACCATGCTGCTTTTATGAGGTATGCAAAACATCAAGATGGTTGACACTTGCATTCCAGTAATTTTGCCAGTGCTAATGTTACCAGGAGAACATAGCTCCACATTTGGTTTGGCATAGTGAGGAATTCTCCAAACTTGCACGAAGACACTGCCTGGGCATGGAGGCAATGTCTTAATATCCAGGTGGAGGAGGAGAGTGGCATTTAGTACTAGAAACTCCATGCTCAGTCGTGTCCATCCCTGTCTCCTATGTACCTACCTACAACCTTATTAGGTTCGACAGCTTCCTGCTGGTATTACATTTTTCTCCTGGTGGGAGGAGGGGTTTCTCGAGTTGCCCTCTTAAGCCCAGTAATGCTAAGTCAATTCCATTTTCACGGTAGGGTTGACTTTTGAAATCCACAGCTGCTTTAAAACCTACTAACCAGGAGTGTGTTACTCCTGTCCCCAAAGTAAGTCTTAAATTCTGCCCATGTATGTCCTCTCTTTACCAATGGAAATGGTAGAACTTCTACAAGTTATGGCAATAGACATGATCAGGTTGTTACTTTCCAAATACAGTGTTATCAGACAGAAGACTATTTCTGCCTTACTAAAGTAGTCTTTTGAACATGGTCTTAGCATGAACTACTCAAAAGATATTTTGTTTTCTTTGGAACTATAACCAAAGACTTCGGAACTGCCATGTCACTGAGCTGCAGCTCTGTGAATTGAGTGCACCTATTGGAGTGTCGGTGTATGGCAGGCAGAACATGTCTCTAATAAAGAGATGGTCCGGATATATCTTGAAGCTACTGGTTGTGTAAGGCATGTCTGACGTACCCACCCAACAACGGCAAAGAGGAGTGGACGATTGCTGAGCTCTGTGCTTTTTAATCTGTGTTGTTTTTTTAAGCAGTGTCCAAAAGGCAGTTGTAATCAGGCAGAAGAGCTCTTCTGCCTGATAAAAAAAAATCTGGTTAGGGTATAGTCACTCTCTAACACAGCTGAGAAAGAAATGTGAAATGTTATCCACAGCATTATATAAATGGAAGGGGAAAAAAAAGTTGTTTCTATAATACAAAGAGTAAACAACACAAAGAAAAAAGCTGGCAGTTTCATAACTAATTTGACAGAAAATAAAATATTGGGTAGAGGCGGAATTTTATCAAACAATCTTCTGTTAAAATTGCATAGCACAGTGACTGCCGTTATGCTTGATTTAATCCTAATGAAAAAGAAAACTACAATAATTTATCTCAATTTTAAATATGACTGTGCGCTGGCGTTATCCCCCGCCAACGAAAACTTTGCAAGGCGAGGAAAAGAAAAAAAAAAAAAACAGGTAAGTAATTATGGGTAATGAAAGAATTAGCGTTCTTCGAACAATTCACACTTATCTCATCATTTTCGGGAACACGAAGGCATTTCAATATCCTCCATCCCCCACAACTTATTTACCAACAGATTCCTTGGATCATCAATCTTCGAGACAACCCAAATGAGGTATAAACAACTCAAATGGTCGGATACAGCGTAGGCATTTCTTTGATTGCAAGATCTAAACATTCTACATGAACGCTGGGATATCATCAGGAGTTGTACTGGAGAAACCATTGTTGACATACACAGAGAGCATGCTTTAAAATCGTTCCTGGGACCCAGAAGATTTAAGCCGGGGGAGGGGGCTCTGAAATCTCTTTATGGGTTATACTTGAATGGAGTTTACAAATAAGAACGTAATGCGTCAGGAAAGAGGAATGTGTTGCAAACGTACAAGGAAAGGCTATAGCTGCTCTGAATTCACATCTATTGACTGAAATGTAAAGTATATACTTACATATATAAGTTTCAGTCGTAGTATGGGATATGGTAAAGGGACTCAATCACCTAAAGCATTGTTTATATTGTGAATGTATAGAATAAAAAATATCTAATACAATGTACAGATAGTTTTCGAAGCATTACAAGCAAATGCATAAAAGAAGAGAGAAATGGGTTTTAAAGGTTTGTCTGTTGCCTCCCATTCATGACATCACCTGTGACTGGATAGACAAATAAAGTCGTTTTCAAAGTAAGATGTGCAATTTGCATATCAAACTGGAGAAATCACAAACGCATTTAAAAAACACATTTGTTCCTTAGGAGAGACACAACAAAGAAGTGGAAGCCACATCTGACAAAGAACAGACAGTGCTTACATGCACGAGGAACACAGCAACCACAGACATATGTTTTGGCCTAAGCTGGTGCCCCTCTAGGTGCAGCAAGTCAGGGACACAAGTCTGGGCAGACCCTGATAATCCAAGGTGCGACAAAACAAAGAAGTGGGAGCCACATATGACTGAGAGCAGGCGGTGCTAAAATAGCCTGCCCTGTAGGTCATCACTGTTTATTTTTGCCCACTTGCACTATTACAGAGGAGACTTCTTCATTAGCATATCAGACGGGTACTACCCATAAAGGAGGTGATTTTCACTGCCCACCCTCATGGCACTCAAAATGTGTGTTTTTTTGTTTTGTTTACAGGCATGTGGGCCATTTTGATCATCTTCCCCTACTTGGGCAAGGTAGAGGGAGTAGTTAGGGCTCATTATTTATTTGTTATTGTGCTAGGGGAATTTGGCCAGCCCCTGACACAAGGACAGGGGACATTTTTATTAATTTAATTTGCCCCATGGGCGGGGGGCAAACATTTTTTGGGGGACGGGGAAGACTAGTGGTCTAGTGGCAGCTATAACATCCCCAGTTTTCTAACATTAAATTAAATGATAAATGAGGAATAATATGAGTTGTATGCTAAGAGCAGTTATTTTCTTAGCACAGTATCAGTGCTTTAACACCCGGTATTTATGCCCGGTTTCTAACAGATTTGGGGCACACTGGCAAGGGTTTTGGGTCACACTGTGGCATTCTTGTGCATTGGGCCGCACTCTGGCATTCTTGTGCATTGGGGCGCACTCTGGCATTCTTGTGCATCGGGGCGCACTCTGGCATTCTTGTGCATTGGGGCGCACTCTGGCATTCTTGTGCATTGGGGCGCACTCTGGCATTCTTGTGTATTGGGACGCACGCTGGCATTCTTGTACATTGGGGCGCACTCTGGCATTCTTGTACATTGGGGGGCACTCTGGCATTGTTGAAAGATTTATGGCACATGGTGGCATTGTTAAAATGGATTTGTAGCATACTGTGGCCTTGTTGGAAGGGATTTGTGGCCTTGATGAAAGGGATTTTTGGCATGCTGTGGCATTGCTGAAAGGGATTTAAGGTACACCATGGCAGTTTGGAAAGGGTTTTTGAGGTACAATGTGGCATCCTGGAAATGGACGCGCTGGCACTGTTCTGTATGTGTGGACAGATAGTGTGTGAATGGAGAGGACCTCGACAGCATGTCTTGAAACAAATAAGGGTTGAGGGTGCATGAGTTTGGTCAGGCCTAGGCCGGTAGGGTGCTTTCTTCAGATATCCAGAAACCAAATGTGCTACATTCCCCACCAATAGAACCAAAATGTCAAAATATAACAGAATTCACAATTCTAAATAAAAATGTTTGACAGTAAAGCAATTTCTGGCATTTTCAAGCGCCTTTGAAAACTATTTTTATTTATGTTTCACATTTCTCTGGTTTGCTTTTCTCTTAATTATACAGCAACCTTTTAAAGTTTATTTTGCTACTTAATGTTTACTCTGCTGCTGCCTTCATGCAAAGCCCCCTGCTGCTAGATTAATGGGCCAACAGAATTGGAAATATTTAAAATATATTTTGCAAAAACAACACATTTTCTCAGGAGTCAGATTCAAGCATAAATTCAGAAATAATATTTACATGTAAAATAGGGATAAATGTCTCTCTCTAGAGGAGTCTATGATTAAGTCTTCGTGGTGAAATGCGTGGGATAGAATTCTGCTCTCTTAGCTCCTTGATGTCGGGCTACAGTAACATGTCCAGGACTTCAAAATTAGAGAATCAATCTCCTGGTAGTAATAATAATAATAATAATTTGCTATTAGCCCATTGGTTTTAATAAAACTTGAAGAGAGTGTAATATATAGGTTTCAGTTTCTTTTGAACATTACTTCAATATTGCACGTAACAAAAACTTTCTTTATAGGGTACAATGTCACCTAAATACGCTTTATACTTTGAATGCATAACATGTGCTATAAGTAGCTCTGTCGTGTCTCCTATTAATGACATCACCTTGTGACTTGACATGCAAATTACACATTTCCAATTGAAAGTAGTTCCTTAGTGCACCAAGCCACTTTGTCTGTTTATCTCAAATAAGATGTTCTAGTTTCTGAACCAGCCATGTCCTCCTCCTGTTTGCAGAGTAGACATTCTTTTTAATTGCCAAATGTAGACACAGCATGTTTTTTTTTTGTTTTTTTACTGTATCATTTATGAAAACATCTATTTTGGGAAAGCGTAAATACATTGGCATCTCTTACTAACGTGGTCTGTCATCAACAGATTGCCGTGACAATTTTGGCCCACCATTAAAAAACGACATTTATCTAAAAGCTGATTTAGGAAATACAAAAGGTATAAAAACTTAAAGGGACAATAAAACCTCTCTTTTTTTTTCTTTTTTTTAATTGCCTTCATGATGGAATTTTGATGCATGCCCATTTATGCCAGGGTACTTTGGGGCAACGTCTTTTTTTTTTTTTTTTTTGAAACAAAAAACATTTTATCTTTTAAAAAAAAAAAAAAATCCCATTCTGTCAGCCTGGAAGGGTGGGACTACCTTTGTGTGATGCCACAAAATGGTCCAGGAAGCAGGACTTTGACTCATGCCCATTTATGCCACAGTTACTATATTGCCTAAATACGACACATTCCCAGTCCAGCCCTTTCTATGACATAGGTAATTAATTACATAGACACAGGTGGATCCAGACGACACATCTCACATGCTTTTCTCTTGCACTTGCGCCTTTATGTATCAGACTAACCACGCCCACAAAGGGCACCTGAAATGGTAGGCAATCTCCTCTATACACAAAGATACAGGAACCGCAGATGTACGTTTAATTGCCTCATCAGGTGACATATGGCTTATCTTTCTAGGAACCTTGAGTAAGGAGGACAACCCATGGGGACGCCCTTTGCCCTTGGAATGTATTTTGCCCAGTATTCGGCCACTGTGGAAGCAATGCAGGTCTGTGGGATTTTTACTTGGAAGCTACATATAACAGAAATAACTTTTCATGTCTATAAGTGGGGGGTAAAAAAAGACAGAAATGTAAGAAATATTGCCTTCAAAGTAACATCGTTATTTTTGGATAACGGAAGTTTACAATCAAAGCACAAATAATGTTTAGGTGCTGGATGAGAATAAAAATATATATTTATATATATATATATACACACACCTTGCATACGCAAAACTGTAAGCAAATTGAGAGAAAAATGGGTCCATGATATTAACCTGCAAATATACTATTTTCAAGGTGATGTCAAACAGAAGACACTTCAGACACATGTAAAACACTTTTTTTTCTTACTCTTGGATTTCTGCTAGCATAATGTATAGGTCATTTGTCCTATACTTTAGCAGTATGCAGTCGCTAAGGGGCCAAAAGCAATATAAAGATACAGACATACTGGTCTTCTGAGTTAAGCATACAGATAAATATTCCCTTCATGTTTAGAAAGGGCATGAATTATTTGAAACAATCTTCTTTTATACAGTAAACCTTTAATTGTGTAATAAGTGTGCCTTTTAGTCGTTTGCCAACAAAAATTAACTTAAGTGTAATTACATCAAGTGTAGGCATTGTAGATAGCAATGTTTTAATGAAAGAATACAAATAAAGTAACTTAGAGGAGCCCTCTTTGCTTATACAGGGCTAGCAGCGGGCAGACATATTGTTTAGAATCTTGGGTCAGAAGGGGAAGGGGAAGGGAAGATCTGACCCATCTGACCCAAAATGTCTGCCCCCTGATACAGCTTTAAGGAACAAAAACAGCTCAATAAGATACCACATTTGTATTCTTTCATTAAAGAATTTATTTATTTATTGATTTCCAATACAATTTGATTGGGAGCTTCTTTGCAGAAAAGATGTCAATGACTAAATACAACAGGGCGAACAGGTAATAATACATATCAGTACAGAAACATCATCATTTAAGCAGCGCAGAATGTCGTCTCGCCGCCATAAAACATTTATATTTAAAATGCCCAAACTTCAAGCAATCATTCAATTAAACACCTTTTTGTTGTTGACAATTGTCCTTTAATAAACCCATGGATAGAGGGTTTTTTTTTAATTTCTATTTTAACATTATTATTCTGAACATCAATTTGTACATTTTGAATATTATTTTGCTTATATCTTTGGATAGATCTCATTTTAATACATAAATGAGAAACTGACTGTACAAGCATTGCTGTGTACATCTTGAAGTTAACAAATCACTTTTGCTCCCGGTATACATAATAATTTATAAAGTAACATTTCTTTGGCATGGAAGTTTGAATCTCTAAATGGCACAGACGCTCAGTAAAAGGTCTTTCAATGCCAATTCAATTAGATGGTGTGAGGCATTATCATACTTACCAAGTACTTGTTTCAGAACTTTAAATGTCTTCATTTAGAATATGCAGTGAGACAGGCATTAAATCACTGCGCTTACAGGTACAATTATTTAACGTCCTGATTACTATCATTGCAGGAACAGGTCGGCGAAAGGGGACAGACAAAAACGGAGGGAAAGTGGGTATTTGGTTGAATACTAGTGTTGCAATTTTAGCTATGACTAACTTGAGACATTTATTTTTTAACATACTACATCTACTTAAAGACAACGAAACATTATTTTTCTAACATAAAAGCACAATTGAAAACCCAGGGGTCTCCTGTTTGAGGACAAACTGGCATGTACTATTGACAGTACGTGCTATTTTATCCTCTGACCTGCAGGTGCCATGCTTTCCTGGGAAGCAGGAAGTCCGGTCTGGTCGCTGACTGCCACCACTGCTACCGCAGATTAACACACAGACTCACTACTAGCAACAACCAATGCTTACCGGGCCATCTCAGTTTAGTATCAGCTTTATGACATGATTTCTCTCAAGTCTTTGTTATTCTGACAGGCTTTTGCAGCAGAACTATACAAAAATTATATAAAACTTGACATGGCCTTTCAAATATAAAACAAATATTTTTTTTGTTTTTTTTGGGGGGGGAGTTACTCCCTCTTTAACACTGCATTCTCAGCAGATGGGATAGAGGACTAAAGGGACCACATGCTGGATTCCTCCCAGTTATGAAGGGTACAGGGGAACCACTAGTTTAATATCATTTTTATTGCCGACAGTAGACAATCAGTGGGCTCCTAAAACAAATTAGTATGTGCTTGTTCAGCTAAGAAGTTTTTTGGGGGGGTTGTGATCTGTCTGCATGACCCTCCTTGAGTACTTTTTACATTTACCTCCATTAAGTTGGGCAAACTCCCCTTTTAATAATGATTCTAAACTGAACAAAATCAAACAGCGCCTAATGACCACAGAGGTGAATGTCAGCCAAGCAACGCTCATCTGGCAGCTCACCCGTTACTGAATTTACCCCATGCCACCCAGCTGTCATGGATCCAGTGGGACAGTGCAGATTTGGGATCCATGTTTTTGTTTTCCTGGTCTCTTTCCCCTCTCGTCCTGGTTTGCAGGGATACCAGAGAAGAGTAATTGCAATTTTCTGGATGTGCATGCAATAACAACATTCTAGTGAGATCAGCAGCTAATGGCACAAAGGGCTAAATTAAAAAAAAAAACAATAACATCAAATTGCACTTGAATGAGAGATATAATCTGACTTGACAATTGCAAATTCCACTTTAGTAAAACACAAAACCTGCAGGTTCCTTCACACCAGATACTGTCTGATAACAAAAAAACTATAAGGGTTATATATAAAAGACAGTTCGGGGGCAAAGTTCTAAAAGTGGAGCAATCGTCATGGAAACCAATGGATTGTTCCTGCTGTTTAAGACCCCTTTTTTTCCCCCGGAATGGAATTTTATAAACAACCAAGTACATTTCCACAATTCTTTACACTTCCACCATGATTGGCGAATACATGTGCTACCCTGTCTCTAGAGAAAAAAACACAACAGGTTCACTAAGCCCAATCGTAATGACAAGGATTTAAAAAGGACAACATCAGAAATAGAAGCACTCAAATAATGACCTCCCTGGAACGCTCTTCACCTACAACCTTGGATGACAGAAACAAAATCTCCGGGGACTTGCTTTTTCAGTAGTAATTAATGTCAGCTTAAATCAGAAAGGACCACCAAGTCCCTGGTCCAAACATTCTATAGCAACTTAATTCATCAAGGAATTCCCTTCGGCGAGTTTAAAGGGACGATGATACATCAGTCTCATCAGTACCAGAGAGAGATGGAAAGATGGGGGGGATTAGAAGATTTCATTAGATTCGTTTCACCAGCTCTAAAACCCATTGCTTTATGAATACGCTGAAATTAGTTTCCTTTAACAAACCTTAAGAAAGCTTCAGTTGGCTGAAAGGTCTCCTTAAAGGAACATAACCCAGGAGTGTGTCTTTGTCTGACAAAATAGCATGAATTAAAAGGTGCCTATCATTTTTAAAAAGTAAATGAAATGTAGCACAAAAATGGATCCGTTTTTATTTAAGGAAGCCAGATGATTAAAGGAACGCTAAATATTATATTTCACCTGTGCTTCAAACAGAGAAACACATGTGAAATGTGAGTTGTGCCTAGTGTGAGGATGAACCGGCGTGTACTTTTGATAGTAGATGTCAGTTAATTCACTGACTGACAGCTGCCGTGCTTCCATAGGAAGCAGACAGCTGTCTGGTCAGCGACCAGCTCTCCCTGGTAGCGCAGAGAGAGACCCTTGTTTTTGCATGGCATCAGCAGGGGGGAACCATAACTAGGTGAGAGACCCTCACATTCAGCAGTAGGAGCGGGGAGGGGCGAGCCCCCACTCTGATTGGCTGTGCACACACTGACAACGAGGAATGGCTGTGTCTCGCATGTGAGACACAGCAGGTAGTAAACCATCCTGTATCTATTAAGATACACGTCGGGTTTACTCCAAACTCTTGGGACATGGTTTTTAACCCGTGCTTCCTTCAAGTCGGCAAGGGTTAAAAACAGTTAAGTGTTCCTTTAAAAGACAAGCAGTGCTGTAGATCCACAGAATCCAAGCGTTAAGTGATTCATGAGATCTCTCTACAGTTCTCCAAACTGCAAAGCAGAAGAGGGGGGCAGATCAGGTGCCCTGGTTGCTCCTTTGACCCATGCTATAACAGACTTTGTGTTATAATGCAGAGCACAATAACTGGGCTTTTACCTGTATTTAGCAAGATAATTGGGTCACTGGAAATAAAATCTTTCCATATGTTGCCAGTGGGTGAAAACCGATCCATGAATTGGTTAGGATTTTTGAAGCACTGATGGTGTCCGCTGGCATGGATGAAGTCCAAAACGTCTTGATCCAGTTTGGAAAAGCAGTGCATCTACCTTCTCTTCTATGAGAGATACAATTCTTTCCTAGGAATTCCTTTTCCTTGTCCCCATAAGCACTCACCTGCCAGCCTGTCTCTCAAAGTAAAAATATCGACCAAGCCATTTACCTAAAACACATCATGTAACCGTACCTCCCAACACTTCACATGGCCATGGAGGGACACTTTTGTTTTGGGGGAGTGTCTGAAGGTGTGACAATGGGTGGGGCATATGTAGGCGATGTCATGGCCAATTGAGAGCTATTTAGGCGATTTGGTAAGCCATTTGGAATAAGAATAATGCATTTTATTTACAAAAAACGAATTTATAAACATGCTTACTGGATTTCAAAACACACTATATGATGAGTTGTGTTGCTTTAGAGCTCCGTGATACACTCATACACATCAAAAATTCAGTGCTCCTAGAAAAAAGGGACACTAGAGGAGGAAATAGGGACACTAGAGGAGGAAATAGGGACACTAGAGGAGGAAATAGGGACACTAGAGGAGGAAATAGGGACACTAGAGGAGGAAATAGGGACAGCGGGATTTGGGGGAAAATTAGGGAATGTCCTTCCTACAAAAGAAATTATTCAGGAAATCATAGTGCTAGCACTCCGGTTTCGGGTGAATAAAAAGTGGTTTATTGTTGAGCAACAAAAGCAAATACAGGTACAGAAACACTCTTAAAGAGTCAGTAGACTTGAAACGCATGACGCGTTTCTGTCCCTGTATTTGTTTTTGTTGCTCAACAATAAACCACTTTATTCACCTTGAACCACAGTGCTAGCGCTATAATTTCCTGAGGAATTTATTTTGTTGATATCAGCACTGTTGATGTGTGGCCTGAAGCACCAAACGGTAAAACTCCCCAGCGTATTGAACCAGCATTAGGAGCCCGGGTTTGTTACTCCTTTCCTGGGGGAGTTTCTTAATGTCCTTCCTAAACCAGGATTATTTTGAGGAACATGTTAAGCTCTAAGAACAATTAATGAGATATGATAAACATACATACCTGCTCGCATAGAGACCAACATCCCTGTAGCCGAAGGGAAGGAACCTCCCAGATGGTCAGCTTGCCCGAGAAATGAATAGCAGCCAGAAGATTTCCGTCAGGAGAAAGGCTCAGCTTAAAGATGCCATCCTAAAATAAAAGAAAAAGCACACATATAAAACATCAAAAACAAACACTTAGAAACACCAAGTCCAAAAGTGCCACAAAACTTTAAAATATAACTTTTTCTTCCTTAATTGAACAGCGTTAGTTTTTTTTACATTCAGCCTAGTAAGGGAGGAATACAGCAGGTCATTTAAAATACACATGCACTTTTCATCCATCACTGGTCCCTGCATATTTCAAACTGAGGGATACAGGCTGAACTAGTCTCTCGCTGCATGTCACTTTCTTCTGTTACTCCTTCCAAGGTTTCACTTAATTGGCTCTGGAGGCCACGCGCACTGCAAACGCCAGCATTTAAATGAGAAACGGAGTAGAGCCAGCATAAGAATAATAATAAAAATGTAGTGACTCTAATGATTCTAAGGACAGTAAGATCTATGCAGACATAACATCTGGCTAAGCAAAGTCATCAAGCAAATCATTAAAAAAAAAAATTCGGGAAAAAAAACTTACCTCCAACGTTCATATTATGATCAAATAGAAAAACTACAACCATAAATAAACATATATTTCCACCACTAAAAAAAACATACAAAAAAAAAAAGACCAAGCAAGCTTTTAATCCCTTTTAAAAACCATTTAAAAAATGTTTCTAACAAAGAGTGGTTTAAAAATGTAATTACATGTAATTTCGTAGCCCAAAAGACAAAAAAAGAATAAGAGTTACAGACAAAAATAAAGAAGCTAAAAAGCATAGTAAAATAAATAAACATATGTGAGTTTATATTGAGCTTGAGTTTCTTTTTGTTAGATAATCATTATCCATAAACGCTCTCCAAAGTAAAGGCACACAAAAAGTCAAGTTGACCGAGACAACAATTTAGGATAGAAATTTGAAAATTCTCACAATGTTCATGTTTCTCTAGCTATTCAATGAATTTAAAATGTGCTAAAGCTACTGGCTCATAGAGGATTAAACTCTGGTCTGAGAGGTGTGATTTGAGCAGGAATTTTAACGTCGAAACTTTAAAGATATGCAATTTATGAGATTTAATAATAGAGTAACCTGCCATTGCTTTTAATTTTTTACTTATTTATATGTTTAATAATAATAGCAACAAAGTATTCAAACTCTTAGTGACATTACTTTTGGGCCGTGTCTTATCCTTGGTGACGTGGCCGGTTTTAACATTTCTGTAGTGTTTGCTCTGAAAAATGCCCCTTGTCTTACATTTAGTTAGTCTTATAATCAGACCTCAAATTGGACAAGTTTGGGGAGGTAGGGGCAGCACTGGCCAAGTCTGGTGGGCAAATGGCTGTGGGGAGATGCATTGGCTACATCTGGGGGGCGGATGGGCAAATAAAAGGAAATAAAAACAAGAAATGCATTTTTCTGTGTCATAATTTTTATAAAATATGAAAAAACAATTTGCATGTGAATATATACAAGTGAAACTTTTTTCCTATAGGGTAGTCTTGTATTCAGGCTTTTAGTTTTTTTCCTAAAGGAATAGCCAAGGTTTGGGGGGACGTATTATAGTCGAGCAAATACGGTAATTTATCCTTTTCTTTTGGCTTGCAATGTTGCCGACTGCCTGTAGGGGCAGTCTAACAACAGCAACAGTGCGGCAGAAGTGATATTTCATCACTTCAAAAGCCCATACCCACAAAATGGCAGCGCCATTTTGGAGGAGCATGCTACTCTCGAAAATGGCACCCAATTTGCTCCATGGATCGACCGAGTGTGCCCGAATGTGTGTAAGAAATTTCTGTGCTGTTTAATGCCTTGATATGGAGGCATTACAGCAACACCGCCTGAGCTTGTTCCACTGAAGGACATGCCAGGCAAGTCCTATGTCAACGACGGAGTTCACGACAGGACGGGCCTGACGTCCAATGTCGTGAAGGTGTTAACTAGCAAAAGTACATTCATATATTCTCAGGTTTTCAAATACTTCCTGGGGAAGTTATTATTGGCCATCATCCAAAGGATGTTACTGTGATGCTTACATTATAGCTGTATCTTCTATTCGTTATAGTGTTGCCAGTTCCACAAGAATAAAGTTTAACCATGAATAATCTAGCGAAGGTAGTGAAGATTATATATATTTTTGTGGAGTGCTAAGAGATAAGATTGCAACAGTTGCAAAGTGAACTTGATAGGTTTTGTAAAGCTATCTTATGACCCAAGGCTGGGGCTCCTTTAAATGAGTGAGTACAAGGCAAAGGCTGGAATTTATACATAAGCTCTAAGAGAATTCTTGGCAAGGGAATGGTTTCTGACTCTAATAAGGAATAGAAAAATTGGTATATGTGCTACTAAAAAGCAATACATCTTTGTGTCACTCAAGTTAAAAAGGGGAAGAAGGTAATGGGTAACAGGCTGAAAGAAGTTAGCAGGCAGGCACGGAAGATAGGAACCAGGTAATTAGGAAATATGCAGCCCGACAAGAGAAAACGAGCAAGTGAAGGTCCTCTACGACGCCTGGTGTGCGTTTTTGTATGGATTTTACGGTGGAACATGGGACATTGAGCATGCATTCATTCTAGCAGCCTCAATTATGCATAGTTTTGGCATAATTGTTTTAAAAAATGTTTGAAAATGCGGAGCATTCACTGAAAATAGTGGGGTGATGCATTTGGATGTGTGACAGAGATACGACGATGATGTCTTGTCTTACGCATGTGAGGCTTACATGCAGCAGTGCACACCTGCCTCTCCATTGAGATGCACAGGGACTCCTAACACTTGATGGCTTCATCCCGATCACTTAATATTCATACAACTATTTCTAACCTATATGTAAGCATATAATTTAATCCATGAACAGAATAGTGATGGCTAACCTTGGCATTGCAGATGTGTGGTAACTCCATAGCCCACTATTCCCAGGCAGGCTTAAAGGGACAGTCTTGTCCCCAAACTCACTTTAGTGCAAGATGAAGATTACTGCTTGTATAGTGCACAGGTTTTTTTTTTTCCCAGTGTGATTTGATGCAGGCATTCTGCATAAATGCGATTTTAATATTTGACTAAAGCCCTCCCCCAGTGATTACTCTGCATGTATAATTCAGGTGCGGCAGCACTGATTATATAGACACTGAGCATATAAAGTTTTGTTTTATTAAGTCACTTGTTGTACTGCTGGAATACAATGCATTGTGTAGAATCTAAGTAACCTTGTTCTTATACACGTAGGATCTCTTAACAGTGTAACACATTTCATTCATTCAAATGCAATTATTCCCATTGGTCCTGCGGCAAAAAAAAATAAACAGGAAATTGATTTACTAATGTGGGCAGTCCTGACCTTGCAAACTGCTGAAATTTCACAATTTCATCTAGCTATAAGAATTTATATTTGAAATAAGTACTTTTAAAGCACATTAATATGTATTAACAGACTGAGGATCGAGGGCTCTATAGTTCCCAAACATCTGCACTGCCAAGGTTAGCCACCACTGGTACAGACTGCATTGCGTTAAACTACCTGAAAGAATGTGGATGACTAATCGTCTCTTAGAGATGCTACAAGTCCTGCTCAACATATCCAGAAATAGTGGGTCCCATGGGGCTTGCATTGTATTCGGTCGCTGAAAGGGTTAACCGGGAGCTGGTACCCGGCAGATTTATCGTTTCCTCAGGTCGAAACTAAAGACAGCTTTAGCCAGGCTGCAGTCAGTCAGGCGAAACTGCCAATCAAGCCGAACTAGAATCTGCCGCATTGAGAAGCAAGCCACGAGCTTCTATACAATCACAGCTCTGCACGGCTGCTCTTGTAATAGAGTTCTTTTTCCATGTTCAGAATTAATATCAGCATTGTGTCCTTCCAGATCGCTGCTATAATAGCGTGAAATCTTTAAGGCATGGCTGAATAATAATGGCAATAATTGGGCCGCCACCTGAACATTGGGACAATAATATGCTTGATTTGGTTTAATCTAATAACAATATAAAAAATGCAGCTTCTCACCTCAGTTTTAGAGGTCGACAGTCTTCATCCCAAAGAGAGAGAGTTTAAGGCTTTTTTTTCTTTTTTCGAAAATGGAAAAATTACATAATAAACAAAAATTGTAGGTCACATTTTTGTAAAAGGCCCACAG
This sequence comes from Pelodytes ibericus, assembly GCA_036172795.1. Lineage (NCBI taxonomy): Eukaryota > Metazoa > Chordata > Amphibia > Anura > Pelodytidae > Pelodytes > Pelodytes ibericus. The sequence continues at coordinate 191,438,729 of CM069861.1, forward strand.
ACATTTTTTTAATGCATATTAGCATTTAAGGGCAACTAATTAATTGAAAGATTGTATCAAGTGTAGGTGATTTATAAAGAATTTATTTAATGACAGAATACAAATTAAGTTCCTTATTGAGCCTTCTTTACTCCGTATTGTTCTCTCAGGGGACAGACATGTTGTTTAGAATCTTGGGTCAGATCTTCACTCGCCTTGGTTCAGATGAACGAAGATTGGACCCATGTGACCAAAGATTCTAAACAAAATGTCTGCCTCCTGGTAGCGCTATGTGAGTAAAGATGGCTCAATAAGGTCCTTTATTTGTATTCTTTCATTAAAGCATTTCTATATAAAATGCCTACACTTGATGCAATCTTTCAATTAACTGTCCTTTAAATACTTGTAAAACTATAAGAAGTAATCCTTGAAAGGCAGACGGGGGGGGGGGGGGGGGGGTAAAGATCTAATCCGTTTCATAGAAATACAATGTTGCCAATTTAGAAATTGAGAGCGATAGCAAATTGGTTAAACGCCTGAAGGAAACAAGGGTTATAAAACATGTCCTGCAATTCCCATGTAAATCTGATGTGTGTACACACAGGTTTACAATCTGCTGTGTCTCGCATCTGATACACAGCAACTCTGGAGGATGTCAGCACATGCACAGCCAATCAGAGAGTGGGTGTTTGCCCTGTTCATCAAAACAGGTGGCTGAATGTGGTGCAGAGAGAGAGAGACCCATTGTTTTTGCATGTGAACCAGGGGGGAACCAGCCTGCTGCCCCAGCAGAGAGACACAGAGTGACACAGTCGCTGACCAAACCAGGCTGGCCGTTTCCAAGGCATGCATGGCAGCTGCCAGTCAGAGGATAAACTGGCATGTACCATCAAAGTTACATGCCAGATTATCCTCATACGAGGGGAAACTAACTTTTTACTTGCAGTTCAATATTAGAAGCACAAGTGAAAAATAACGTTTAGTTCAAGTTAAAAAAAATGAAAAAGAAAGTGGGTGAGAACTGCTCAGAATGGACCTTTCAACATAAAAGCTTAAAGCACCTTTTGTTAATATATGTGAAACGCAGTTATCTTCAGTTTAAAACAATTTGCAGTTCGCCTGTAGTTTTATACTGAATATAATGTCACAGTGGCCTCTAAATTTCGTGACATTCAATAAAGATGCTTTGAAGACATAGGCAGGACTGTTGCCACGGCAACTGCAATAGGTCTTTCTAAACTTTATTTGTAGTTTTTTTAACATAGGAAGAATTGAGGTGGGGGAGGGGGGCAATAAGACAGATCGGTTTCTTATTCCGATGCAATACTTATTTTTTAGACACTGCTCCTTTCATAAGTCAGCTTGTATTATGAATCATTTTGGGATGGACAAACCAGCACTTCACAAGTAGATACCGGCCATTTTTGCGCCTTATGAGTAACACAGGTCTATTTCCCGCAGATTTTGAAAGTGTGTGCCGCTCTGGGTACATGAGGTTTAAAAACTATCTGCCCCATCAGCTGGATTAGAACAGGCCGCAGAAGCCCGCGGTTTGCAATGACCCCATATGCAGACGTAAAAAAAAACAACTCTTTATTCCATAAACACAGCAAACTTCTCATATTCCTGTAACTGCACCGCGCACGGCATCAGTCAGAAAATGAGGAACCCAACCGGCAACAACCCACATATGCTGTTAGCAAGTTTCAATCCGATAATGGAAGGTAGGAACAATTGCAAGCTGCCTCATTATGGTTTAACGGATGCCAGGCAGAAGCTGGAAAAACATTTAGCAATTGTAACGAATATAAAAAAAATAAAAAGGCATCAAGTGTGATTCCTGTGCTTCACTAATTAAAGACTTGGACTGATTAGTAGCACATGGCAAGAATAAACATATTATGCACATGGAATGCATTGTTTGTGGCTGTGGTTTAAATAGAAATCTACTGTACCCAAGTCTGCCATCAGGGGCTCTTCACATCGCACCACACTGTAGTCCTTGCCTCAGTCAAGCCCCTCTCACTAGTCACAGGCAAATGACTTAAGGCTCAGTCCATGCAAACCGTTTTATAGTCACTGTTTTGTTACCTGCACCCCCCCCCCCTTCATTGCTACCATTTTCTAGCTATTAATCGGCAAACCTGTATTACAATACCAATATTCCATTTTTGTGATTACATTGAATATATTTAGATATTAAAATTTTAATAAATAAATTGTTAGAATTATTGAAACTGAATATGCATAAAGAAAAATTGTTCTTTTTCTCAAGTTGGAGTTGTCCATTAAATATGGCAGGTCATTTTTAGATGGGTTTATTTCATTTTTTGGTAAAATACGAAGCAAAACAATATATTTTCTGTAGGAATGTGTGCAAGAGTCTTCTGTATGTAACTTTGGTTATTACGGATGGCTTCCTCACCCCACTGAGTATAAATCAAATTCATTCACCTGCTGGAATTAAATTAATGAAGTAAATCTCTATTACCTGTTCTGTTGCATGTCTGCTAGATAATCGCAACTTAATAATCCTCCACAATCCTTTCCTCTTCAGTGCCTGCCGAATGAAAAAAGTCAGGTGTTAGAGCCAGCAGAAATATTACATGACCCCCCCCCCCCCCCCCCATCTCTCGGAAATAAGAAAGGACATGGGAAAAGAAGAAAATATAACAAAAGGATGGATAGGTAAGCTCTTTAAGGAATTACGTTTCCCCAGATACGTTGCAAGCCCATTGAGGCAATTTCAAAATTAATTTAGAATTATCATGAATTATTTTAATCGGAATAATAATATTTTAAAAAGGACTCATGGAAAGGCAAATATTCACTTTGCATAATACTTTTTATCCAATGTACTATTATTTTTAATTGAAATCAGGGCACGGGAAACAATGTAAGAGTCACATCGTTATCCTGATAACTGGTTCAATGCAGCCAAACGTCAAAAGCACATAGACTGCAAAAGGCTAAAACTCGCTCAACGTCTAGAACAAAAAACTGTGCACAAAAAATACTGATAAATCCAAACCAATTGAAAAATGGTGCAAAAAAAAGAGTTTAAGGCTTTTTTTTCGAAAATGGAAAAATTACATAATAAACAAAAATTGTAGGTCACATTTTTGTAAAAGGCCCACCGACATTTTTTAATGCAGATTACCGTAAAAGGACAACTAATTCATTGAAAGATTGTATCAAGTGTAGATGATTTATAAAGAAATTCTTTAATGAACAAATACAAATTAAGTGCCTTATTAAGCCATCTTTACTCCATTGTGTTCTCTCAGGGAGCAGACATCTTGTTTAGAATCTTGGGTCAGATCTTCACCCACCTTGGTTCAGCTGAATAAAGATCTGACCTATCTGACCAAAGATTCTACCGAAAATATCTGCCTCCTGTAGAGCTATATGGAGTAAAGAGGGCTCAAAAAGGTACTTTATTTGTATTCTTTCATTAAAGCATTTCTATATAAAATCCCTACCTTTTAATTAAAACTATTCTTACATTTTGCATCAGTTGTCCTTTAAATACTGTTTTCTGCTTGAGATGTAGCACGGGTGAATAAAATGTCAAGTTTCAAAACTGGTAACGCATTTCACACATAGAACAGATTAGTCCCCAGTTCTCAAGTCAACAGACAATAGTGATGAGCAATTATTTGGTTTGCTTTAGTATATTAACAATACCTCAGAGATCCACATGATATTATATGAATTGGCATAATTGGAAGGCCCAGACTAGTTACTTAAAATAGAGTTTACATTGGCAGGGCCTGTCGACCCAAAAATTGGTTTTAAATGGCCGCATGAATAAGACTCCGATTGTGGCTCATGCTTTCCAGTGTACTTTATATTATTTGTTGTCCACTTGTTCTGTCTCACCAGGTTCATTCAGGGAAACAGAAGCGTCTGGGGGAAAGTTGTGAAAGAATTTTAATGAAAAAAACATTGATTAAAATTCTAATTGTGACCCAATGCCTGCAAAAATGAAAAACATGTTGAGTGATACAAAGAGTCTACAGTGTCTGAACTTTAAAGTTGCTGATGGCCCCAAAGATTAATGCTTATTAGCATTAAACCTGAAGGCCACACGCTGTGAAAGTCTTCATTTTCCTATTTAATGCTGTTGGGTTTTGGAGCCTTAATTGCTGCTTAATCAGGCCTTGGGCCTTTTTTTTCTGGCCTGGAGTTATTGCTCTGTCCGTTTCTTCATTGGCCCATCTCCATAAGGGTCACACAATCTGGCAATCCCTCCTCATTACATTTCTATCTTAAAATACAATACACTCCAGAGCTGCCAGACTTTAAAACAAAAACAAACAACAAAAAATCATTAACAGCAAAATAAATTGTAAATGTAAACAAAGAGCGTTTGAGAGATTCTGATGCGTAACGAAGTTGCCATTACTTACTGTGCCAACATCATCTTCATAATTAGTGACCAGCTTGTAATGCGAGGAGCCAGACATGACCCTCCAGGCTGATAGGCCGCACTGTGTGGCTTTAGACACCCCATCTTCATTGGACTCGCTTCCTCCAACCAAGAGCAGCCTGGCAATGACAGAAAACAACTTCAGAGAGAAAGAGCGTACACACATTCCTTTGGTGATTATTACACAAGGTAATGGAGCAGTAAATGTATTTTCCCTGTGGATGGCTGATATGTCAGTCTGCTAATAAATCACTCACATTTGTATTTTTTTTTTTTTAACAGACTACACCTCTATGTATATTCTCTTTGTGACCTAAGGGGGGGAAAAAAACGCAGTGGTCACTGGGATCCATGCAAGCTGCAGGCTCACTGAAACGCTCATTAGGAATGCAAAGATGGTGATCTCAGCCTTGGCACAATATGATGGGGGGCCGGAGACGAGATTACAAAAAAAAAAAAAAAAAATGGGAGTGGTTTCTTTTGTTTGGCAAAAATTACTTTATTTTTTTATTTTTATCTGAATGATTGCATAAGGTTTAGGAATCTGAAATGATTTAATGAAAGAATACAAAAGAAGTACCTTACTGACCCTTCTCTGCCTGCATAGTTCAATCAGGGGGCAGACATCTTGGGTCAGATCTTTCTTCATCTGAGCCAAGATTCTAAACAACATGTCAGCCCCCATGGAGCTATACAAGCAAAGAGGGTTTAGTAAGGTACATGATTTGAATTTTGCTAAAGCATTTCTAGTTAAAATGCTTACATTTACGGCAAACTTTCAGTTAACCATAAACTAAATTTTACATATGACACAATGTCAGTGTGGGCTTCACATGGTGACATCAGCGTATGTATATGGTTCACAGCAATAATGCTGCATGCGTTTCACACAGTCCAGTGCTTAATCGTGTGAAACGCGTGCTTTAATCTTGTGAAACGCGTGCTTTAATCGTAAGTACTTTTGAATAAATATTGTCCTTTCATGAATTGCATTGCGACTTTATGACCAAGGCTATGTGCAGGTCTGTTTTTTCTTTTTTTATAATGTGGTACTATGAATGTAACGGTCTTGGCTAGTGCAACCCATAGTTCAGCTAATTCAAACTGTACAGCTTTTTTTTTGCTAACTACACAAGTAAGGGATTATTTTTTGTTCAATGATCACAAATGTAATGTTGGATTTATTCCCAGAAGGGGTTAACAACTCCGTCTGTACATTAGATATATATATCTTCCAGAAAAGACGGTTTCGCTCAATACCTTCTTCTACAAAGCAGCTATTTCAATCAATTAAAAGATACAAAAAAAAGAATTAAAATAAATTAAAATAAAAAATAAAACTTTCCGATTGCACAATGCATCATAATAACAGAAAGGTAATGACTCCAATCATAGTAATTGCTCTCTCATTTGTTACCAAGCAAGGTCTCTGCCAATTGGAATCAACACAAAACACAGTATTAAATTCTGTACAGAAAAATAAATAGCCCAAAGCCGACATTATCGTGAGGGTGAGACAATCATAGAAGGATGTCTAGCAGTGACATGCTGTGCTGGCACACCTGACCCGCGGACACCCACGATCTACCCCCAGCAACAACCCGCTGGGTGGAAATTACATTACATTGTCCATTTGTTTTAAAAATGAGAAAGAATATATATTAAAACCTCTTTATTATTGTCTCCACCAAACCGCTGCTTCATTGGGGTGAGAGTTAATCATTGGTGCAGGTACTATTCAACAAAGTAACATAAAAAGGTTGATCCCAAATTGGAAAACTTCAGTTCCATCACTTTATCCAATATTTGGGCTTGCTGGAATTAGTAGGAGTTGTATCAAGAAGCGGTGGAAAAGTACCGGCTTAGCTTCGCCCAATATATAAGCAAGGATAGAATTAAATGACCTTCTGTGAGTCTGTATACGCATGCCTGTGTCTGTGTATACAGCATTTGTAAATATGAAATCAGAATGGTTATTGTCTTTAGTTTATATACTACAATCTTTTTAAAGGGACAGTCTAGTCCCCAAACTCACTTTGGTGCAATATGAGGATTACCGCATAAACCAAATTTTTAATATTTGACTCAAGTCATCCGCAGTGATTACACTGCATGTTTTGAGCAGGTGCGGTAGCACTGATAATATAGACACTGACCATATAAAGTTGTTTCATTTGGTCACTTTCTCTGCTGGTAGAATCCAATGCATTGTGTGGAATCTAAGTGACCTTGCTCTTGTACACAAGTAGTCTCTTAACTGTGCAACACATTGTCTGATGACATCACTAGACTGGACATTCCATTCATTTGAATGACATTATCATCATTGGTTCCTGCAGCAAACTGATGTGATTTCACAGTTTCAAATTAATGTACATTGAAAGCACATTAATATGTATTAACATTTGGAATATGCATTTTGGGCAGCAGACAGTCTTTTTAAGAAAAGAACAGCTTTGACATTCCAGAGAACATCATGTAAAATAATACGTTGACTCCATTCTCTTCCAGTCCTAAATCCATTCCTCAGTTCATTCTCCAGATGGTTCAGTCTCAGGGAGAAGCTGCAGTCAGTAGGTGCAGGATGATCAGACACATTACTGGAGCTCTGAATGATCTATAGAGGAAGTGTTTTAAGCGCTTTTCTTTATGACATACAGAGAAAACGTCTTTCCCCAATGTACAACTGCAGCATAAGCAGTTACCAAGCCCAGACTCCCTGATAATACATAAATTGAAGTGATTAAACTGGTACTATCCATTGTGCTGCACACATAGAGCCTGCAAGCAGATGGGAAACTCTGCAGTCATAAAAGAAAGAAACCATGTAACATTTTGTTAAAAGAACTTGTCATACATAAACTTCAAGGGACAGTTTAGTCCCCAACTCATTTTAGTGCAAGATGAAGATCACTGCTTGTATAGTGCACAGGCTTTTTTTCCCAGTGTGATTTGATGCAGGCATTCTGCATAAATCACATTTTTAATATTTGACAAGTCTTTTTCAGTGATTACTCTGTAGGTTTAATGCCGGTGTGGCAGCACTGATTAAATAGGAACTGAGAATATACATTTTTGTTTCAACTAGTCACTTCCTGTGCTCCTTGAATGTAATACATTGTGTGGACTCTGAGTGACCTTGCTCTTGTACAGCAGAAAAAAAGGAAATTACTTTTACTCAGCGAGTGTTAGCCGCCCTGGTTTCTTGCAAGCTGCTGTAATTTCATGAATTCATCTAAGTATTTTATATTTTAAGCAATGCAAAATGTAAAACATGCATCTTAAAGTACTTTGAAAGCACACGAATATGCATTAATATTTGGAGGATGCATTTTGGGCACCAGACAGTCCCAGATAGGTGCTAACCATTATTAAATCTATTTATAAAGACAGTACACACACAAATACGTAGCCCGTCACAGTGCATTATGGGGTCACAATATGGGTTCACTATATCTTTGCTTTCTGCTGATGCTCGTGTGGTCTCTTCTCTTGCCCCAGGCCCTCAATGCTACGTCATTGTGTTAAAGGGATGAAATTCCCAAAATATAAATGAGGCATTAATGCAGTGATAAAATGATAAGTGCGGTCAGGGTTTTAAAATAGGAAGTGAGCTAGTGTACAATAAAAATGGCCCATTAAGACGTGTTTTACACACAGGATGATCTACAGCCACAAATTACTGGAAACGACTGATCACACAGCGATTGGATGCCGTCTCTCTGCTACATTTATTTTATTTATTTTTTCTACAAAAATAGTTCATATGTTATTTACTTTTGGAATTGTGCTGGACCTTTTTTTAAACAATTTGTGCAGCCACTGTCTGCAACTGTATCGTTTGCCCTAACTTTGGATGTTTTGCACATGGGGATTGGCCCATGCCCACATTGGAGGGGACCTTTTAACCAGGAAGGTTGGTCATCATTCCCTCCATGTCCAAAGTCAAGTACAGCTAACTCAGAGCAGCAAAAACGTAACGCACATTCTACTGCGACGTGCATTCTAATTCTTGTGTACATTTTTTTTAAGCGTCTCTACTTAGTTTTATAACATACTCAGTGGAAAGAAGATTAAATACAAGCTATAGATGACATAGGAATAAAAGAAGTGTTTTTCAGACATATTAGAAACCTATAAAACATCCAGAGAGTAAGCTTAGTGGATCTTCCCCTTTAAGAGGGAAAATTACATTAATAGTGTGAAAGCAACAGAAGTCATTTGTGTTTTATGTAGTATATGGATTTCCCTGCTAACTTCCTAAATGGAATATTGGAAAAAAAAAAAACCCAGAGAAGTATTCAGTAATTCTTCAGGAATGGATGTGATGGAATCTCCTACAGTCAGCATTCAATTACCCTGACCTGCAAATCATGTGCCTGTGACATTTGTGGGTGTACCCAGGTGAATTAAGAGTCAGGATTTAATATATTACCTGTAATTGTTTTACCCCTATTGATCGGACGCGGGAGCGTGCAGTGAAGTGTGGGATGATTACTATTTCTGTGTAGTGTGTAATAAAAAACAGACCATGCACAATGCTATATTTACGGTATGTAATTTGTAACCTATTGAATATATCACATTGCTGTGACTGTACAGGATTATTATGGGGCAGAGTAACCGCTACGGCTGTGCAAAAAAATAAACATATACTGCTTTAAAGAAATAAAAAGGAAAACTATTAAAAAAAGAAAAACAAATCACTTCCCTCCCAAGCCAACATTTTACTTTTTTACATAATTAAAAATCTAGACAGAGTCCTTAATTGATTTCTCTCTCTCATCTTTCTTATTCAAAGATAGTTTTTTTTTAATCATTTAGTCATTGTAGCTCGTAATCAGAATCCCACTTACTCTAAGAAATATCTGGAAACATTGAGGAGCCTGGGAGCCATAGGGCATCTACTGAATGATTGAGGAGTTTGTGAAAAGTAGACAGGGAGTGAGGTGGAGAGAAGAGGGTTTAATGGCAGAAGCAGGACTTTTGTCCTGCTTCCGCTGAAATAACAGAGAGGGCCAGCTGAAGAGTTAGCAGGGATGTCCATACAAGAACACCAGGGTCTGTAAAGGTCCACTGAACATCAAATATTATGTAACCAATGGTACTCATTTATCGATCTTGGAAGGATGAAGGCCCCTTCCGGGATCTGAACCTGTGACCTTGAGGTTTGACCACGATCTGTAGTCAGGGCTTTTACCCACTAAGCTATCTCACTGACTATGCTGAACATGACTAGCCCTCCCCAGAGTAGAGCACTACGACCTAGAGACCTGAGAGCAGCTGTCCATCACAGAGACTTTAGAACGTTCCAAATTATGGGAATGTGGTTCTGGTTTCTCCGTAATAACAAGGATGCTGTCTAAGCTGACTTTTTTGGAGAGCACTGGAACCTTTAAGATCTAAAGCATTAGAAGTAGTTTATTTTTTTAGCAAAGGAACTTGGAATGACTTTTTTTTCCTGTTTTGGAGATCAATGTATAATTGAAAAGAGAACAGGAAATGTTATTAGGCCCTTGTTGGTACCTTAGAGCCAGCTGTCATTCCGCCTAACACTGTGCTTTGCCGACGCTAAAAGCAGCATCTGTTTTCATTCCCAGGACTGCACTTCAACAGGGATTGTTTGAGAGCTCGGCCTGTCTCCGCATCCAAGCTGACACCACGGGAAGCCCCGGAACACAGCGGTCTCATCACAGTGCTACAGGAACCTCTAAACAACAATGTCACAAGCTCGGAGTCTTAAACTAAATGAGAGAGCAATGCCGGTGATTCAAAGTGTCCAAGACCTTGAGCATGTCACCCAACTGTCCCGCTTTGGGAGCCCTGTCTAGCTCTTCTCTGGATATCCAGAGGGGGAGAGCCTTTACATACGAAAGTAATGATTAAAGCAAATGGACGGAGCACAATGAGCATGTAGCACTCTGTGTCAGTGTAGGGGTGCATGCACGGCCTTTTAAATTAATGCTCCATCATTTTTACCTTAAAACAAAAAACTTCTGTAGTTTTATACTGAAAATAACTTTACAGGGGCCTTTAAGTTCAGTGGCCTCCAATAAGGACGGCTGGTAGAAAGGGGCGGAGACTGTTGCTACAGCGACTGCAATACATCTATTACACTTGATGTGTAGGTTTAGAAGGAAACTTTTATAAGACAGAGAAACATAGAATGTGTCGGCAGATAAGAACCATTCGGTCCATCTAGTCTGCCCAATTTTTATTTTGAGTACTTTTTTTAGTCCCGTTCCCGGTCCTATAGCTAGGATAGCCTTGTGTCTATCCCACGCATGCTTAAAATCCTTGACTGTGTTTACCTCTACCACTTCTCCTGGCAGGCTATTCCATACATCCACAACCCTCTCAGTAAAGTAATACTTCCTGATATTACTTTTAAATCGTTGCCCCTCTAATTTAAGACTATGTCCTCTAGTTGTGGTAGTTTTTCTTCTTTTAAATATACTCTCTGACAGATCTGCTTCGCTTTCTTAAGTTCCCATGATGCAGTGCTATATAAAAATGGGGCCTTGCAGGTGGTCACTGCCCCTTTTAGGTCACTCCTCCCCAAGTATGACTGCATCATGAAAATTTTGGGATATCACACACAGACAAAAAAAAAAATGAACTCTATCTAGGTTTATTCACCAAGTAATAAGTGGTGGTAACTTTTTTTTTTTTTTTTATGTAGAAGGAAAACTAAAAAAAAATTGAAAAATAAAATGAGCTACCTCTCCTTTCTTTAAGGCAGTATATGTTTATCTGGGGATTTTCTTGCACAGCCGTAGCGGTTACTCTGCCCCATAATAATCCTGTACAGTCTCAGCGCTGTGATATATTCAATAGGTTACAAATTACATAAATACAGCATTGTGCATGGTCTGTTTTTTATTACACACTACACAGAAATAGTTATCATCCCACACTTCACTGCACGCTCCCGCGTCCGATCAATAGGGGTAAAACAATTACAGGTAATATATTAAATCCTGACTCTTAATTCACCTGGGTACACCCACAAATGTCACAATCACATGATTTGCAGTGCAGGGTAATTGAATGCTGACTGTAGGAGATTCCATCACATCCATTCCTGGAGAATTACTGAATACTTTTCTATTTTTTTTTTCTTTTCTTTTTCCCTATAGTCCATTTAGGATGTTAGCAGGGAAATCCATATACTAGATAAAACACAGTGCAGGGGACATAAATTACTTTTGCTGCATTTACACAGTTCATGTCATCGGTCGCTCTCAAGGAGGATATCATCGCAGGTATCCATAAGGTTCGAAAGAAAATAGGGGGAAAAAAAGGTACAATTTTTTTTTTAAAAATTCCCTTTTTTGGTGCGCATCTTTGAACCTGTGTAAACTGCGCCATCTTGTGGTAGGAAGTAAGAATTACTTTGCATGGTTTTTATTTGACTGTAGTAGTGGGGTCTTTAATCCTCCTGTTGCTAGAGGGCAAGAAACTCATTATTGTAGCCATTTCTCCCACCGTTAAATACGTAAAATACATTAATTTCTTTCTTTTTTCCCCATTCTTCCCTGCTGAATAAACACAGAACCAGAAATAGAAAGATCAGAGGGGAGGGAATGAACACAAAAACCATTGGACTCCAAGAACATCGCAGTATATTAATCAAAGACTGGGCTGATCCCATTATGTTTCTGCCTGGTAAATTTTACAGCCAATTTCGTCTTTACTCCTTTATTCTCGTTTATCATATAAATCCTGGATGATTTTTTTATTTTTTTTATTTTAAACTGCTACTCCAGTTGAACTACAATTCCCATAATTCCAAGGGAGCCAATATGGTGCTAAGCAAGCTAGAAGGTAATGGCATTTATCAAATAAAATGAGCACTGCATAATGCCCAACCTAAAATGAAAAGGCTAACTTGCTAACACCCTGCTTTAATATTCAGGACAAAACAAACAAGAAAGCGAGTAAACGTGTGCAAATAACCTACTTGTCTGATAAAGTGCAGCTAGGGTTGCCGATAAAAAAAAATGTTAAGACTACGGAGACAATTGCAAGGCCGGTATTTTTTTTAGTGGAAAAGTTGGCAACCCAATGTGCAACCCAACAATCTACGTCAACCAGGCCTGGCACATTTATTAGCAGCCAAGTGGTCAGTGCGGTGACCACATATTCCAGATCGCTAAACTAACAGTGCAAGCTTTGCTCACTAGCAAGTAGGGTTGCCACCTTTTCATCAAAAAAATACCGACCATGTGTGGGCGAGGCTACAAGAGGGAGGAGCCATGAGGGGTGGAGCCACAAAGGGGGCGGATTATCACTGAAATGATATATATTATTTGTATATCATGCCAGTGAGAAGCGTGTGTGTATGTGTGTGTGTGTGTGTATATATATATATATATATATATATATATATATATATATATATATATTTGTATATTGAGTGGCAAAATACTACTGGTATATTGACCAACTGCTCCCAACCACCCTCCATATTACACTAGACAGCCAGTAATATTTTGCCTCTCAATAAGTCAGTATTTTGCCCTCAATATGCCAGGATTTAGCCATTCACTATGCCATTCTTTTGCCATTTAATATGCCAGGATATAGCTATTTAATATGCCAGGATATAGCCACTTAATATGCCAGGATATTGCCACTTAATATGCCAGAATATTGTCATTTAATATGCCATTCCTTTGTCATTTAATATTACAGTATTTTGCCCCTCAATATGCCACTCTATTGCCATTTAATATGCCAGGATATAGCCACTTAATATGCCAGGATATTGCCACTTAATATGCCAGAATATTGTCATTTAATATGCCATTCCTTTGTCATTTAATATTACAGTATTTTGCCCCTCAATATGCCACTCTATTGCCATTTAATATGCCAGGATATAGCCATTTAATATGCCAGGATATAGCCATTTAATATGCCAGGATATAGCCACTTAATATGCCAGGATATTGCCACTTAATATGCCAGGATATTGCCACTTAATATGCCAGGATATTGCCAATTAATATGCCAGGATATTGCCACTTAATATGCCAGGATATTGCCAATTTATATGCCAGGATATTGCCAATATGCCAGGATAATGCCAATTAATATGCCAGGGTATTTCCACTTTATATGCCTGGGTATTGCCATTTAATATGCCAGGATGCCACTTAATATGCCAGGATAATGCCAATTAATATGCCAGGATATTGCCATTTAATATACCAAGATATTGCCAATTAATATGCCAGGATATTGCCATTTAATATACCAAGATATTGCCAATTAATATGCCAGGATATTGCCAATTAATATGCCAGGATATTGCCAATTAATATGCCAGGATATTGCCACATATTGCCAATTAATATGCCAGAATATTGCCATTTAATATGCCATTCCTTTGCCATTTAATATTACAGTATTTTGCCCCTCAATATGCCATTTAATATGCCAGGATATTGCCACTTAATATGCCAGGATATTGCCATTTAATATGCCATTCCTTTGCCATTTCATATTACAGTATTTTGCCCCTCAATATGCCACTCTATTGCCATTTAATATGCCAGGATATAGCCACTTAATATGCCAGGATATTGCCACTTAATATGCCAGGATATTGCCACTTAATATGCCAGGATATTGCCACTTAATATGCCAGGATATTGCCAATTAATATGCCAAGATATTGCCAATTTATATGCCAGGATATTGCCAATATGCCAGGATAATGCCAATTAATATGCCAGGGTATTTCCACTTTATATGCCTGGGTATTGCCATTTAATATGCCAGGATAATGCCAATTAATATGCCAGGATGATGCCAATTAATATGCCAGGATGCCACTTAATATGCCAGGATAATGCCAATTAATATGCCAGGATATTGCCATTTAATATACCAAGATATTGCCAATATGCCAGGATATTGCCAATTAATATGCCAGGATATTGCCATTTAATATACCAAGATATTGCCAATATGCCAGGATAATGCCAATTAATATGCCAGGATGCCACTTAATATGCCAGGATAATGCCAATTAATATGCCAGGATATTGCCATTTAATATACCAAGATATTGCCAATTAATATGCCAGGATATTGCCAATTAATATGCCAGGATATTGCCACATATTGCCAATTAATATGCCAGGAATTTGCCATTTAATATGACAGGATTTCTAGGGTTGCGGACTACATTTCCCATAATGCTCAACCAACCATCAGCATGTGAAATAACTATGGCGAACCAAAAGGGAAATCCAGAATATTGCACACGTATTAGCATTTTATTTATTTTCCCCACTGGAACAATGTGTGTCTGGTTATTGTGCTTTACTTTGATTAGCGAGACTTCAAACTCCGCAGCACGTAGCATCCAGGCTTCCTTTCCTGATTTGCCAGGCTGTTTACAATGAGCTGATGCTTTTTTTTATTCAGCTAATAAGACACATGCTGGGAGGCCCAAAAAAACCTACAACTGATCCATTCTGCTCTTATTAGACGGTCTCTCAGCCCCCCCCCCCCCACTGTTTCCAACAGTGCTTTTGTGCTTCGTACACAGTGCTGAATTTATGTGCGTGGGTTCCCTTAGTACACCCCCTGCCGGCTCTAATTCAGACTTGTTTTAGTGAACTGTGATAGGACAGGAGCATAATGGGTCAATAACAACAGAGAGTGTCAAATAATTAACCTGCTAGGGCCCTGCCATTGATGCAAAACAAATGTATATATATAGATATATATATATATATATATATATATATATAGATATATATATATATATGTCAAGTTATATGTCAAGGGCTCTCGTCTATGACATAATAACGCATTTCACATGTCCTCTGATGTATCTGGTTGACTCACACAATACAACTTGTTCTAAACCAGGGATGGATAATCCCGGACTCCACATGTTTGACTGAGCATCATGCCATATATAGTTTGCAGTCATAAGGCCAACCAATCATCATCACTTATATAGTTCCCGAACAGCTGCAGTGTCATGGTGAGCCATAATGTTGGCTGAGCATTGTGGGAAATGTAGTTACCAAACAACTGCACTGACGAGGTTAGCCATAAAGTTGACTGATCATTGCCGGATATATAGTTCCCGAGCATCTGCAGTAACCAGGTTAGCCATGGGGCTGACTGAGCATCACAAGTAGGCTTGCCAGCCAGCCGGTATTTCACCAGCAGGACGGTAAAAATTTGGCTTGATGCCAATGTTAAGTCTACAGAGGCACCAGCAAGGCCGGTAATTTTTTGTAGGATAGGGGGCAACGATAATCACCATATATGTAGTACTCAAGCATCTGTAGTGACAAGGTTAGCCATAAGGCTGACTGAGAATCGTGGGATATGTAGTTCTCAAGAATCTACAGTTACATGGTTAGCCATAAGGCTGACTGTAGATTTTTAAGAACTACATATCCCATGATTCTCAGTCAGCCTTATGGCTAACCTCATAACTGTAGATTCTTGAGAACTACATATCCCATGATTCTCAGTTATGAGGTTAGCCATAAGGCTGGGATATGTAGTTCTCAAGAATCTGCAGTTACAAGGTTAGCCATAAGTCTGACTGAGAATCATGGGATAGGTAGTTCTCAAGAATCTGCAGTTACGGGGTTAGCCATAAGTCTAACTGAGAATCATGGGATATGTAGTTC
Source organism: Pelodytes ibericus (assembly GCA_036172795.1). Taxonomy (NCBI): domain Eukaryota; kingdom Metazoa; phylum Chordata; class Amphibia; order Anura; family Pelodytidae; genus Pelodytes; species Pelodytes ibericus. The sequence goes on from CM069861.1 coordinate 191,454,812, forward strand.
TAAAGCATCTGCACAGACGAGATTAGCCATAAAGTTGAATGACCATCATGGGATATGTAGTTCTCAAGCATGTGCAGTGCTGAGGTTTGTTGTGAGGGCTTCATTAGGGTTGCCACCTTTACTTCAAAAAAATACCGGCCTTGGTACTGTCTCCATAGACTTAACATTGGCCTGATGCCAATTTTTTACTGGCCTGCAGGTACATTACCGGCCAGGTGGTAACCCTTGGCTTCATGGAGCATGCAGTGCCACAATACTCTTTACCCATCCTGATAACCTTTCACCCATTTAGCATCTTTCAAAGAATGTTTAATTTAAACCATTACAATCCTCAAGCCCTCAAAAACTTCCAATTCAATTACTCTATGGCTTTGCTACAGGTGAGAATGTGTTGAACTATGACATGGAACCAGACAGAAAACATTTATATCGCCTATAACGACATATCTTATAAGCTAACGCTGAACAACAAAGGCGACTCCTATCATGGTCCCCACTGCTTTTTATATATTTATTTTTGCAGTGTTAAAGAAAATGCATTGCATTAGGACATCACATGTATAATTTAAAAGGCTCTTATAAGGATGGATGAGATTCTCTGACAGCCGAGATGGAGCGGCCATATTGCAAAATAAAAATAAAAAAAAAAACACACAACAACCCCTTTTCTCAGGGCTGAAGGAAAATTCATTATGAGACGCACATAGTTCAGGGGGAAAAGGAAATCGCTCTCGATACAGGGCCTTAAAATAAAAAAAAATGAAGGAAGCGCACAAGTCTATTAAGATTAATGGAGCTATCGGCTCAGAAGTACCTCAAGCTCTTGTGTGAGCAGAAGGTTATTTGCAATGATTAAAGATTTCCACATCCTCTACCCAACAATGAAAAGGGAAAAAAAACAGGTTGCTTAGAAGCTGGCATTCAACCAACACATGGTACATACATATTAGTAGTTCGGGTGTGGGGTTGGTAATGTCATAAATAGTCATTTAAAGGAGCAGTTCCACATAGTGTATTTTCTCTATATTGTCCATGTGTTTACACAGTATTGGTTCACCTGACCATTATGCCAACAAGGGCATTGATGACATCGCAGACTAAATACATAGACATTAATATGTAGTTGGTCCCCCCTTTGCAGCTATAACAGCTTCCAATCTACTGGGAAGGTTTTCCACAAAATGTTTGAGCGTTTCTGTGGGAATTGTTGCCCATTCCTCCAGTAGAGCATGTGTGAGGTCAGGCACTGATGTTGGATGAGAAGGTCTGGCTTGCAATCTCCATTCTAGTTCATGCCAAATGTGTTCAATGGGGTTGAGGTGAGGGGGCTCTTTGCAGGCCACTCAAGTTCTTCCACACCAAACTCCTCCAATCAAGTCTTTATGAACCTTGCTTTATGCACTGGAGTAAAGTCATGCTTGAATAGAAAAGGGCCTTCCTCAAACTGTTACCACAAAGTTGGAAGCCTAGCTTTTCCTAAAATGTCTTGGCATGCTGAAGCATTAAGATTTCCCTTCACTAGAAGCGGTCTAGCTGGAGAGCCTGAAAAAACATACCATTATCCATCAAACTTTACAAGTGGCACAATGCAGGGGTCTAGGACTCTTCTTCGCCGCATCTTCATCGCTGACAGTTCAGCGCGGCAGTTAGAACGCTGAACTGTCAGCAATGAAGTATAACGCGGCCGTTTCACCGCGGCTGCAGCTATGTAAGAGCTGACAGTTCAGCGCTGAACTGTCAGCTCTTACAAATCTAAAAGTAAAACGAAAACACCCCCCCTAATAAATGATTCCCCCCCCCCAATAGTAACACTAAACCCCAATACTAACACTAAAATTAACCCCAATACTAAAATTAACCCCCTAAACCCTAATACTAACCCGCGACCCCTAATACTAAAATTAACCCCCGACCCCTAATAGTAAAATTAACCCCTAACACTAACCCCCAATACTAACACTAAAATTAACCCCAATACTAAAATTAACCCCCTAAACCCTAATACTAACCCGCGACCCCTAATACTAAAATTAACCCCCGACCCCTAATAGTAAAATTAACCCCTAACACTAACACTAAACCCCAATACTAACACTAAAATTAACCCCAATACTAAAATTAACCCCATAAACCCCAATTGTAACCCCCCTAAACCCTAATTCTAAACAAACTAAAATTGGTAAAATACTTACCTTTAGCGATGAAATGTCCAGCGACGATATGTCTTGTGCTGTAGAGTCGGCGGTGAAGCGGCGGCGCGGAAGCAGCCGCGATGAAGAGTCCCATCCGCCAATGCAGTCAGTCAGGTAACATTTTCCTGGCATCCACCAAACCCACCAGACAGCCAAACAGCGTAGAGTGATTCATCACTCCACAGAGCATGTTTCCACTGCTCCAGAGTCCAGTGGCAGCATGCTTTACACCACTCGATCCGACGCTTGGCATTGTACTTGGTGATGTGAGTCTTGCATGCAGCTGCTCGGCCATGGATACCCATTTCATCAAGCTCCTGCCGCACAGGGTGTAGATGCAGACCGCATGGCTCGTTCCTTGATTTTATCACACCTGTGGCAGTGGATCTGGTTGAGACTCCTGAATTCAAACATTAAGTAGTGTGTCCCAATACATCTGTACACATAGTGTATATGAAATGGTTTAATTTGGAGTTTAAAACCCATTTACAGCTCTCGTGTAGTTTGACATTGAAAAATTATTTCACCAAGTTTTCGAAATTCTGTGACCTCCAATAAAGAGAGAGACAGAACAGTCGCTTTAGCAACATCAATAAATCTATTACAATTTATTTGAAGTTTTTAAGCAATCAGAAGAGTTGAGGGATAAACTGATAAGACAGGTATGTTTCTGTAAAAGAACTGCTAGTTTAACACTACAAAGTCTGTGCTGTTTATTTAAACTCTATGGTGGTTGCGGGGTTTTGTGACTGGTTATTTTAGCTAGTACTTACTAATTGTTGGGTTTTATAGTCCCCCTTTTGCCACCAAAACAGACATGACCCGCAGACCCTTGAAGTCCTGCGAGATGCGGCCTCCATGAATCGGACTTGTTTGTACAGCACATCGCACAGATGTTCGATTGGAATGAGATTTGGGGAATTTGGAGACCAAGTCAACACCTTGAACTCATTGTTGTTGTGTTCCTCAAACCATTCCTGGACCATTTCTGCTTTAAGAGGCCAATGCCAACAAGGAGTACTGTTTCCATGTAAGGGTGTGCTTAGGTAGTTGGTAGGTGTCAAAGTAACATCCACATGAATGGCAGGACCCAAGGTTTCCCACCAGAACGTTGCCCAAAGCATCACACTGCCTCCGCCGGCTTGCCACCTGTCAGTGGTTATAATGTTATGGCTGATCAGTGTACATATTTTAATTAATATATATATATTGGGGTTACAATCAAGTGGCTGTAGGAATGTACAAAGAAGCATGATGTGTGTGTAAGCACATATGGATACAGATGGGATGGATAATGGATCCTTCTCTTAGGGGTTTACAACTATGGACATTTGGAGGTTGATGGTGGCGCAAAGGAAGAGGGTAAGGAGAGAGAATGATCTGAGTGTGAGGGAGGGTCATTGACAGACACCTATATGGGAACACTCATTCACAGTGACTGAATGGCTGCTTCAAACGTTCATCTTGATCCGTAGAGCCGTAAAAATGATTCCGTAGGGTCGGTGGTTTCTTTAGATGGATGGAGAAAAACCTCCAATGAGTTTGCATTTTAATATACATATTTCACACATCAAATTGTCAAGTTGTGAATATTAATCTATAGCAAATCTTGAATACAGTAATCGTAATCAAAAGTGCATCATACAATGGTATTTTGTCCACAACAGCTAAGGTGCCAACGATTGGCGTAGTTAGCGAAATAAGAGGTGAATCTTTTTATTATTGCTTAATATTATCTCATTTTAGCAATGAAAGAAGCATTAATGGATACATTTTTGACACTGCAGTTGTCTTGATGCTCAGCCAGACAGTTTTATGTCATGTCCAAACACAGCAAGAGCATTGCCAGACACAGGTCCGGATCTATGCTCCCTCGCAGCTTCTGTCAGGCGGGTAACTAGACCTATGAAATCATGCCAATGGCAGCCCTAAAAAAAAGTGTTCACACGGGGCTGCCATCCAGCCCGCAAGATGGTAAAAAAAAAAAAAGCTGGAGGCCAAAGGCACTGCTCCATCTAAATATATATTTTTTTTATACTGCGAGTGTAGAGAGTAAAAATAAATATAAAAAAATATCTAAACCTAAATTAAGAGAATATGCAAATTACATTTACACACTCTCAGATGAATTTACAATGAGTTTATCTCTAGGATGTGATATAAAAAGCCTGTTTTCCTTGGTAGTATTTTAGAATATTTTATTAATCCTTTAGAAATGAACCTTTCCAATCTCAAGGAGCAGGGATGTTAAACTGCAGACCTGCAGCTATTGATGACCTACCCATCAGTAAATCTCTGTAGAAGGGGCATATGTAGATGTTGTCCTCCAGCAGCTAGTAAGCTTAAGGTTAACGGTGAACTATTTAAGAGCTTCACTGGTAAATTAATTTTATTTATTATACACACACACACGTTATACCCAGTCCTATAGACCAGGGACTGCACAATACGGGGTGGAGCAAGTGCAATGCACCCAGACCTTTTCCTTTAAGGGAGTCTATGACAGACCCTCTATTCAGCATCATAGCCAGAGTTAGCCATATTGGCCTAGTAGTGGAAGGCCCAGAAACTTTTTCTGCACCAGGACCCTTGACAGTGTTATTCCGCCACTTCTATGGACTATTAAGCTTGTTTTCGGCAGGCATCCCAGTGCCTTTAAAGATGTCTGTCCCAGCAGCGCTATAACCGTATAAATGCTGTGCAGGAGCAATGACACACCCCCTAAGAGACCACCCTTCAGATACTTTAGCGGCACGACGTGTTTTCCAGCATAATCGAATTCAAAATAGTTTTAGAATATTCGAGCATCCAACAATAGGCATGCTCCACCCTTTGGCTGAAAACGGAAAAATCAGAGTGTACAGTTGTATGCTTAAAAAAAATGGAGTTTGCTTGGTGTTCCACTATTTGAAAACAATGTAAGAAGCATTGGCCATGTGCTGTGATATGACAATCCAAGCAACAGCCCCTAAACGGAACTAGGAAAAGGAACTAAAAAAAAAGAATTTCATCTTGAATATGCTTTAAAAATCTGTGTATAATCAATAGAGGGCCACTTCCAGAGGAGGTAAATGATGGACGCGAAGCAGTCGAGTGAATTGTGTATTTGCGGAGGTGTGTGACCAGCTGGATGTCACCTGAACTGCTGTAGGTTTAGGTTCAGCTTATGAATAGGAACCAGACTTTGCTTAGCAATCGGCTTAGATCCATTTCATGCTCGGCAGTGGAGCTCGGAATATAGAAAATGCACACCTGGGTGGTTGTTTTTTGCACACAGCTGCTGCAGAGGAGTGCAAAACCATTAAAAAAAAAACAGTCTAATTCGGAAATGGCAACTAACCCGTAATCAGGAAATTACACACAGTGGGCAGTAAACACTATACAATTTATACAGCACAATTTTATAACATGACAAATACACCCACAATAGAGCAGCTATAATAATAAAAAAACAGGGACGCAGGTGCAGCACATATGGAAAGGCAACACAGTCAACAAGGAAACTAAAAGGCCCTAAACGGCGCAGTAGCAATCAGGAGATTTCAAACCCATCTTTAATTATAGAGAACGCATCGGGGAAAAATGAAAGAAATGAGACAAGGGGTTCTCCGCTACAATGGAGTTGTGGTATATGGGCATTTCTATTTCTATTGTAGACAGATAATAAATAAATTATTATTATTATGTGCAAGCCAAGATTATCATATTTTATTACAAACATTTCAGTTACAAATACATATATATATTTTTTTCTTCATTTTTTTTTTCTTTAATCACATTCTCAATTAAGCATAAGAGGAGAGAGATGTAAAAGACTTGTAATGGAAAGCTGAAAATAAATCTCTGCCAGGCAAGCCTGTGTTTAAAGTTGGATCAGCGCTATCGGCATTGAGGACTGTTACAAGGGTTACAACGTGATACAGGAGGCGTGATAAAGGTGAGCTGGAAGTAAGACTAACATTCCATCTCACCAATTTAGCTGTACCTTGTGCAGGGACAAAAACCAGCCCTCCACAGTATCCATTATCTTCATAACCATATAACTTGGTGGTGAATTCGGTTACATTCAAACGTTTATACACAAACAAAAAGCCTTTCAGAGAGCAACACTAATATATATTATAGGGTCTACCCCATATAGAACAATCTGACTAAAAATGGGTTTGGATCAGTAAAAATTAGCCAAAATTTCAGAAATCTCTGAAATCCAGCTACTCAATATTCTTGAATTCAGGTCTGAATTGGCTATTTGAGTGGGGGAAGCGTGCAGATCGGAACGATTTTGTTATAATCATTGTTTTTCGGCTACCCAATATGCGCCAAACGTGCTCTAAATTCAGGAAACATCCATACGATCGGGTCCATCTGTCCAGGGGTGTGCTTTAGGTTTTCTCCGCCTGGGTCAGTGCTTATGCACATATCCAGTAATCAAAGAGAGAGACCACTAGGTACTTTCTACTACATGTCTGTCTCGGCCAGTACACCACTGAACAATGTGTTCACAATGCTGATCAGGCTTTACCAGGGACGCAGGAGTCCTGTGTAGCTATCCCACCACCCACATTGGCCATGCGGAATATCAAGTTAGGAGAGAATTATTCTTCTTAGTGTGGGCCTCGTTCCTGAGAGACCAAACATAGTGTAAACTTCAACACCTGGTCCCCAGCCAGCAGATACAACAAGCAAATCCACCGGGAAATCCGATATACCGCCTGAAAGGACATGTGACTAATTAAGATCCCATTAGCCATATGTACTTCCAGCCAAGTACCTACTACTTCACCCCTGGTAAACTCCTAATTTAACCACATTAAAGTTATCATGCTGCAATTATTTTTACTATTTAATAAAAATAAAAATTAACTACAAGCACTAAGGGGGCTTATTTCCAAGACAATCGCTCCAGTTTTAGACAGATGCGCCAAACTCTAGATAGCTAACCCTATATGCCTGCATCTTTAAATGAGCAGTCATTTCTCAGAAGCTGAGACGTATTAATAATATTGTACATTGCTGCATTTTTTCAGTTTCTCAGCTTGATAAATCTCAGGCTAGTACAAAGCCTCCCATTGTTTAAGCATTGATAAAACATGCCGGAGGAGCTGTAATTAAATGCTGTAGCCATAGACGATATCAGAGGAGCCACAAAGGCTCTGTAATGTTTATTACAATGTCAGAATGTCCAGGGAGTTTTCCCGTATTGTTTGTCATTCTCTTACCTGTGTCTAGCGTGATAAACCACTGACGAAACTCCATGGGGATAATGGTTCCCGAAGCTGAAACTGTGATTCTCTTGATAACTTTGATTTGCTCCAACACTGCTAAAAAAGACAAAAAAAAAACACACAAAAAAAAGTTTGTCACCAAAATTGGAATATGAAACGCTGACACTTCAAATATCAGAAATCTAACACTAAACAAAATATCAAATCGTACAACGGTTGTGGAATAAAATCAACTAACCTCACTAGGTAACTTTGTAGCTGTCCCCGATAATTGATCACCAGAAGCTCGGCGGACCACTGAGTGCTTGCTTTATACTCCAGAAAGATCAGTCCTGCAATGGCAGAGCTCAGGTCTCCTGGGAAGCTTGTTTGCTGCGAGAGTAAAGAAACAGATAGCCAACATTTTCCAATTTAGTTTAAAACATTAAAAATCCTCATTAGCGATATATATTTTAAGCATTTTTGTTTCAATTTATGTTTCGCTCCTGATTAAAAAAGCCACCAACTGTTCCAAACCTGTTGTACACATTTAGCAAAGACATCACATCATTACAAACAAGCATAACCTTTTTTAATTGTATTTTGATTATATCAGTATTTATAGGACCTCTTGATAAAAAAAAAATTAAAATAATAGTAGATGGGTAGAGAAAAAAAAGGAAGATCAGTGCTCCCAGCATGACTGAGCACCTGCTTCCTAATAAATCACCAAGTATTGCATCTCAGACCCCTCATACCCACTTCCAAAGTTTAGGATGTAGATGTGTACATGAAGTGAGCATCAAGCAGTAGGGGTTATACCGTAATAGTGGGCTGTATGGTAAGGAACGCTCTTGATCTACCTCTATGCTTGTGTAATCTGATTTCAAGGGTTAGGGTAACAGGTTAACAATGTACCTTATTAAAGGTGGCTGCATCACCTGAACATATGCCTAAAAAAATTTAAAATTCTGTCTTTAACCTACAAAGCCCTCCACTCCTCCGCCCCTCTGTACATTACCTCCCTTGTTAACTGATACCTCCCTACACGACCTTTGCGTCGATGCACTAGAATACTGGTCACTTTATCTCGAGCTGATCTAGCTCTAGCTGAAACACACACACAATTCATCTTTTGCCAAACCCACCTGGTGCCACCCATCCAGGGCCGGCGCCACCGCAAGGCTGCTTAGGCAGCCGCAGCGACGGGAGGGCCAGCCCTGGGGGAGGGGGGGGGGAAATGCCAGTAGAGGTACTGGCTGGGGAGATGATCTTCCTTCACCAGCCCTCTACACAGCCGGAGTGCAGGACCCTGGGAGGGGGCGGATCTCACCGGGTGTGAGGTCCGCCTCCTCCCCTTGAAGCAGAGCCGCGTCCGTTTCATGGGGAGCCGAGCAGCATGAGCTCTGTGTGACTGAGCTCAGTAAGAACTGCTCGCGCTCCCCGTATTTAGAGATAATGCAGGGCAGGATTACACATTTCCTATTGAAAACCAGTTCATTTGCATATCATGCTACAGGTGGTCAATGTATAGATCATTTTCAATTATTTTTTTTTATTCTCTAAATTTACAGTAAAAACAATGTTTAAGGTGGTACAGTCCCTTTAAGCAAACACAGATACTGGGTTTTTAAATGTCCAGCGTATCATTCACTATTACAAACAAGAACCATTAAAAGCCTAAACATGTTGCATAACATTTTTTCATATAAATCCTGGTGAATACATACTGGTGGAATAACAAAAAGTTCACTCCCCACGAGATCAAACAGCCTGACTGTCCCGGTGCTTTCAGCGTAGGCCACCAAAGTACAATCGTGGCTCCAAGCCACGCGGCGCCATTGTGGGTTGGGATCTTTGGGAACTAAAAAAAAAAAAAAAAGAAGAATGGAGAAATTGATTGGTCCGTAATATTTATTTGTAACCGTGCATAGATTTATAGGCTATTTACTTGGACAAAATACATATATTTTTTTTTTACGGCTACAATTTTAATTTGCACACAGCAGTAAGCATGCGATGCCTTGTCTCTTTCATAAAATAACAATACTGATTCTGTTCCCCGACAAGTCTTACTATTTAGCGCTGTTGCAAGATATATTTACATTTCAATTAGCCCTGTTTCTAGCCACGGATCTTGTTGACCCAGGTGAAATCGTATTAAATTGGATGATTTTCGCAGAATGTTAAAAAAAAAAAAAAAAAAAAATAATGGGGACGGAGGACAGTATGTACTTATAATCACTCACCTTGACATTTTCCTATCACGGAGCCAAAGTCATCTTTTGCAGACCTGAAAAGTGTGCAGGAAATAGAATACAAAGGGGAAATTAAATCGTGATAAGCAGGCTTAAGTGATGGATTTTTTTTTTGTTTTACAAACATACAGCGGAGAGATGTAGCCATCAGCATTATGCATACGTAGCAGAATAAAACTAGTAAATTGTACATGAAAACAATGTCTTAGAAACAGCCGAGTTTGGCCATAAAGGGCAATGTCTGGTTTTCTACCTGGATTCTGCTCTGCCACAACCCAAAATGCAGCATACATTAATATGAATGTACTACTGGGAGTTAAAAATGGAAGTATTGAGGGCAAACTGGTGGCCATTAAGTAAATTCATCTTTTTGTTATATTATACATGCTGCAAGAAATTGTGATTTTATGTTGCAGTTTCCAATTTTGTTAGTCTAATACAGGGGTGGGGAAAACTGCGGGCCCTACAGCTGCTTATGAACTACAACTCCCACAATGCTCTTTCAGCTAAGAAGCTGGCAGAGGAGTATGGGGAATGTAGTCCAGCAAAATCTGGAGAGCGGCAGCTTCCCCATCCCTGGACTAAAAGGACATTGGTCCACCACACAAGTAGAGCCTGTCAGTGCCTGAAAGTCAAACAATTGCCATGGTCGTCTCTTAATCACATAAATCACAGTTAGGTCAAGCTTGTCTTTATGATGTGAAGGATGCTGGGAAATCATTTGTAGGTTTGACAGTAAGATGCACATTCTACTATTTTGTAGCATTAACTGAAAGCTTTCCACAAAACTTGGCATTTACGTTTTTCCTCCTGTACCTTTAGGTCACGATGGGATATTAACAGATCATCTAAGGACAGTATTACCTTACTACAGCACATACAGAGCCTAGGTGTCCAACCGCGGCCCTCCAGCTGCTGCAGAACTACAAACCCCATAATTCCCCACCAGCTTTCTAAAATGGAAGGCATCATGGCTGTTGTAGTACAGAAACAGCTAGAGGGCATCTAGGATATAACGTTTCTAGAGTTTATAGATTGTGGGAGAATACTTGCAGGGATACTTTTGCTGGCGTGGTAGATTCATTTAATGTTATGGGGTTTTATCATGAAAGAAAAAAAGAAAACTAAAAAGAAAAAAACCTTTCTGAACCATCCGAACTGTTCATTAAAGGAATCATTCTGTAATTGACGACATAGATCAAACTAGATTTCGATGCATTTCAAAAGCTGCACAAACCGCTGAAAAGTGAGGCTGATCATAAGATCGGCTGCACTAATGTCCAACAAAAATATAAGGATTTGTGACCTAGTTAGTGTTTTCCTTCACGAGTACTGATCACGCTAATTTTTAACTATACTATACAAACCAGCATGTGGACGGTGTCATTTTGTTTTTAAAACAAGGTTATATCGCTATCCCTTGGGCAACAGAGCATGTTGGCTTTTGAGGTGCTAGTAAAAAGATGTTCCGAGTGAGCATCCCATAATGCACTGCATGTGCAGGACTATTGTTCAGTGACATACGCTATAAAATAATAATTTAGCCTTCAAATGGCCTCCGTTATTAAACACTTTCTTTGCATATACCGGTAGTACCATAAAAGTCATAACCAGTTTATATTATTATTTTCAGTGGTTTTGCTTTGTATTTATTTTTTATTAAAAATAAATGAAATTGCTTGTCATTCTTGCTTGCACAGCCTGGGCACTTCGCTATACATTGAAACACCAAGAGATTAGATCAACCGGGGTAATCTGGGCTTCTGATTTGCTGATTCACATCAATAACTCCATTTTAGATAAGTTCTCTCCCTTTTCTTCAGTGACGCAGTTATTTGTTAGTATTACAGCAACAACAGGCAATAATAAGTGGCTACTCTATGGTACAAGTATGTTAAATGTTTGAAGGTGATTATTTGTTTTATATAGCAAAAAAATGGAAAAAAATATTTGAGTAGAAAAATATACAAGGATGAACTGAGAATACACTAAAGTGAGATACAATTAATTTAAATCCATGTGTCTCAGAGTCTGAGTGTCAAAAAAAATAAAAAATAAAAAAATAACTCCATTTTGAGTTACCAAGTTTGAAAATTGATATGCAATTCCAACATGGCCGCCTCCCTACTGGAAGCAAAGCTAAATATACTGAAACCTGGTTCAAGGGGGGAAAAAATATTAATCTGTTGAAAATATGGTTTTAAACTGATTTTTGTAAAACACATTTTCAGGAGACAGAGGCACTTTCCAATCCGTATTTTTACAGGGTATTTTCCCCCCCTTATGCACTAGCATGTCTGAGGTACATCCGATAGATGGACGATCCTGTCATTTTCACAGCATTTAACATTTAATAACACTAATAATAAAACTGACTTATCACATCTGTCAGCTAAACCTGTAAGCTGGTATATTCCTGCATCTCCTAACAGCTATACAAAACAATTCTCTGGAACAAAACACATTTTTTTATTATGGATTAGTTCTCATAACGTAAGCAGCACTGTGAATATGCAGCCCTCAAGCGGTAGCTGGAGTGCAATTCCCGTAGTGCTAAGCCAGACTTTTGGCTCTCTGAGGGTTATGAGAGTTGCAGTTCATCAACAGCAGGAGTACTGCATATTGCCAGCCTGGTGTTAGAGTCAAATAAATAAATATATATATATATATATACATACACACACACACACACACACACACACACACACACACACACACACACACACATTCTTCAACATCTGGTGTATGTATAAATAAAAAAAATTTATATTCCAGGTTGCTTTCCCCGTATCTGACCAGACCGGCAGGCATGTTGGTTGATAGCGGGTGGTCCGAAGTAAAAAAGAAAAGCAATCTCCATGGCACAGACCAAAAAACAATATTGGTCCATAGACTGGACACAGTAAGGGGGGGAAAGAGAGAGAAAACAACTAAATCACAGGCAGAAAAATCAAACAAAAATGCTTTAGATATTTAGAGTTGCTAGACAGCTCTAATCATAAGAGGGGTTTTCTTCACCCATTACTATGTCTTGTCTAAGGAATAATATATTTTGGGGGGGGTATGCACCATGGAGATTGCTAGCAGCCAACAATCCAATTTCAATAGGAAGTATTTTCTATTAGAGTTCAACACAAGTTAAGTAATATTGTCCAACGTTTTGAAACAAAAAAAAAAAAGGTGTGTGCTCAGGGGTCAAGGTAGAATTACAGTGAGGGGAAAAAGTATTTGATTCCCTGCTGATTTTGCACGTTAGGTCACTGACAAAGAAATGATCAGTCTATAATATTAATGGTCGGTGTATTTTAACAGTGAGAGACAGAATAACAAAAAATCCAGAAAACCGCATGTCAGAAAAGGTATAAATTAATTTGCATGTCAATGAGTGAAATGAGTGTTTGACCCCTTCCGCGAAGTACTTGGACAAAACCCTTGTTGACAATCACAGAGGTCAGACGTTTCTTGTAGTTGGCCACCAGGTTTGCACACATCTCTGTAGGGATTGAGTCCCACTCCTCTTTGCGTATCCTCTCCAAGTCATTAAGGGTTCGAGGCTGACGTTTGGACACTCGAACCTTCAGCTCCCTCTACAGATTTTCTATGGGATTAAGGTCTGGAGATTGGCTAGGCCACTCCAGGATCTTAATGTTCTTCTTCTTGAGCCACTCCTTTGTTGCCTTGGCTGTGTGCTTTGGTTCATTGTCATGCTAGAATACCCATCCACGACCAATGTTCAACACGCTGGCTAAGAGAAGGAGATTCTCACCCAAGATTTGGTGGTACATGGCCACGTCCATCGTCCTTTTGATGCGGTGCAGTTGTCACAAAGCATAATGTTTCCATTTCCATGTTTTACAGTGGGGATGGTGTTCTTGGGGTCATAGGCAGCATTCCTCCTCCTCCAAACACATCGAGTTGAGTGGATGCCAAAGCGTTAGATTTTGGTCTCATCTGACCACAACACTTTCACCTAGTTCTCCTCTGAATCATTCAGATGTTCAGTGGCAAACTTCAGATGGGCCTGTACATGTGCTTTCTTGAGAAGGGGGACCTTGCGGGCGCTGCAGGATTTCAGTCCTTCACGGCATAGTGTGTTACCAATTGTGTTCTTGGTGACTATGGTCTCGGCTGCCTTGAGATCAGTAACAAGATCATCCTGTGTAGTTCTGGGCTGATTCCTCACCAGTCTCATTATCACTGAAACTCCACGAGGTGAGATCTTGCATGGAGCACCAGACCGAGGGAGACTGAAAGTTATTTTGTGTTTCTTCCATTTGCGAATAATCGTACATACTGTTGTCACCTTCTCATCAAGCTGCTTGGCGATGGTCTTGTAGCCCATTCCAGCCTTGTGTAGGTCTACAATCTTGTCCCTGACATCCTTGGACAGCTCTTTGGTCTTGGCCACGGTGGAGAGTTTGGAATCTGATTGATTGCTTCTGCTTCCGTTTAAGATAGTGCTCCCAATCTCAGCCGTAACCTGTATAAAAAAACACCTGGGAGCCAGAAATCTTGCTGATTGATAGGGGTTAATCTGATATATATATATATATATATATATATATATATATATAAAGCATTTCTTAGAACAAGTCCTGTACCTTTTTGTTAGAGCACAAAAACAGCCTGTACAATGTATCAGTAAATCACAAGCAGTGTTTAATTGCTAGCAAAATAAAAACACTCACCGGATTTCCACACACTGATCCTGCACTGCTGCTAGCAGCTTGCCATTACTGGAAGAGAGAGCACAGAAAGTTTTAGTAACTAGCTACACCATGACACTTCACTATTTCTCAGACATATTGAAGAGTTTGCACATTATGTGAAGCAAATGAGCAGAAAAATGCCAGCGGTTTCCATGGTGATTGCTCTACTTTTAAAACATTGCCAGAGATTTGCGCTCTATACGGATATCAATTTCTGTAATCAATATAGCTGCAATTAAAACCTTCAGAAATAAAAATCAGACCGATGGATTATAAAACTATTTTGGAATAACATTTGTAGGAATTGTAACATTAATGGCTCTGTGATAGAATTATCACCTGAGGCCTGTGTCTGGTTCGCAGCCATTGCATTGACCCACCATTTAACATCACAAAGTATTTGCTTTGCTGAGAAGATGGTGGATATACGGAGTAGTCTTCCAACAGAGGTGGTAGAGGTTTATCCAGTGAAGCAGTTTAAGCATGCACGGAAAAAACACTGGTCTCTTCTGATCATAACTTATATAAGATGGGTAGATAAAGTAGTAGGATTTTGCAGCATAGAAATAGGGGCAGACTAGATATGTTGGGTGGTCTGCCAACATATACTATATAACCAGGATATGCAGCACCCTAATCCTGAGGCACTTTGACAATTCAATACTATGCAATTGCCACTGGATGTTTATTGTATTGCTACACGATGGCATATATGACACGTATCTACTAGGATGTTGAAGATTATATACTAATTCAATATACACAACACCAGACTTGATTCTAACGTGGACTAGTAATGATTTTTGATCAGACAGGGAGAAAGGAGAATATATCATACACTGTAGACAACATTAAAAAAAAAGCTAAAAGAGTGAAGTGTAATAATAAACAAATAATCAAAGACTGGAGTACCTTACCTGGTCAGTACTAGGTGCCAGCTAATCTGCTTGCTCATCAGTTGGACAAGACCAGAAGGAAGAGAGAATTTGGCAGGACTATACAAAAGGAACAAATACAAACATATTAGAACACAGCTAGAGCACATCATATCAAACCACACTGCCTCCCCCATTTCACTAGACAACATCAAGCATGCAGGATACAGGTGCAGAAACATTCCATGTTTATACCGTTTGCTATTATAACTACCAGGTACAATAGGGGGACATAACATTTTTGGATTTTTCTTTTTTCTTTTCTTTTTAAAAGGTCCTCTACCACTTACATAAGTTGTGACTAGATTACCTGTGCATTTAAAACAAACACATATACAAGACATATGCCACTGTCTTTTTGTTCTGTATGTGTGAATTAATTGCATATAAAAGTAAATAAAAAAATTAGGTGTTTATCACCAGCATCCATTTCAATTTTTTTTACCCAGGATGCAACATTCTCCAAAATCTTTCAGCAAGTCTCACTGTACAACTGTGCCATGAAGATGTCATAAGATCCTCCCTTGCTCTAATACTGGCTCCTGTGTATCATAGTGGGCAGGACTAGGTGGCTGTGTACAACCTTTTTTATGAGATTGACCTGATCAAACAGGATCATAACTCCGCCCCCTTTGTGATGTAATAGTTACATTACCCTCCCATTCAATGCAAGTCTATGGTCAGAATTCTGACTTATAGACTGCATTCTGTGTCCCCAGCCCCAAAGTGAGATACTAGTGTTGTAAAGTCACTAGTGGGGGGTAGCACCCAAAAACACTACATTTCACAAAATAACGATGCCCAGTCACACTTGTTTAGTAAAATATTTCATAAAATAAACTCACATAACAAAAACAAAAGAAATCAACAATGCAAATAAAATAAAAAATAATAATAATAAAGCCCTTTCATTTTTTGGCAGGAGTGTCCATTTAAGCCAAATACAAGGGTTGGATGTGCAGCTGGACACCAAGGGCCAAAATCCTCACTGCTTTGCATCCATCTATCTTCAAGAAAGAACATTTCAGGTATTAACCAAGTACACGTCCTATAATCCTCGCTCCCTGCTCGTTTAGTGCTAAAAGCCTTTCACCAGTATGTTCGGGAGGGATCTGTGATGGCTCATAACTGAAAGAGATGAATCCAGCTGACATCTTTATGTCTCGGTTTAGAGGTATATTGTACGCTCGCATAATGGTGCCGTAAAAAAGTTTTATAACAGAGGGATTTTAGCATTTCAATAAAGTAGATTTTTTTTTATTTAACTGCTTTTATGCTACACTTTGTGGTTTCCACATCCAAGTATCTATCTCCTTTTAATTATTCATGAAACAGATCAGGTTAACGACGAGAGTATTAAAAAATACATATATAATCACTTTATGTTGGCAGTTTTAAAAAAGATTGTGTTAAGGTAGAACTTGACACAAGATTGTAGGATGATCTGACCTACTGGGCAGAATGTAGCAGAACTGCGCCATTGCATAATGTACCGCTGTATAATGGCGTTATCACACAAACTATATAGAGACTGTACATGCATGCCGAGTACAAATTATAGTCCCAATTACAGATGACGCAGTTATGGAGCAATAAAGAGCGACGTGTAATAGAATATTTTACTAAAAAGAGTCTACACTGACACATTTAATATTGCTTTAATGAAAGATAACACATAATGAGCATTATTGAACCTTCTTTGCTCCATATAGATCTCCATCAGGGGGTGGACATGTTTCTTAGAATTTTGAGTCGGATGTTCCTTCATCTGACCCAAGATTTCAAATAGGTCAGCCCCCTGATGGAATTATACGGAGAAAAGTATGTTCCATAATATACTTCATGGGTATTCTTTTGTGTGGTTTTATCCGATGACCAGCAGGCGTCATGCTTTCCTGCGAAACAAGCAAGCTGACCGTTTCCCGACTGTCTCTCTCTGGTAGAATAGAGAGTCTTGTTTCCTGCTTCTTAGTAGGGGCTACATTCTCAAGATCCTCCTTTCAGCCTTAAATCGGGGTGGCAGATCGTCCCTTGGCATAGAAGATCTATGTACAAAGCTAGATAATTTTGGAGTACCAGTTTCATCTGGGCTAATCTGGGGCAACCAGAATGACATTGGCTTTGTTTCAAACTGTCTTGGTACTGGAGGAATCATGGGAATGGATGGAATGATGTAACCCAGGTGAAAGTCCCATGTTTGTGCATCTATGGTGAGTGGATGGTTGGCAGGATCCAGAGAAAAGGGTCAGTTTCGTGTTGTTTCTAGATGCCATAAGATCCAAGTCCACCACGCCCCATCTGCTGACCAGGAGTTGAAAGGTCACCCTGTGCAAGGACCATTTATGAGGCCTTGAGGTGCAAGGCAGAGATGAATATCTGATATTCTGCCCAGAGACAAATTCACAGCGAGACCTTTAGTAACGATGAACTCATTGTTCTGCCTTTTCGGCTCAAATATGCCACCACAGACAGGAGGAAGACCTGGAAGAGTCTCATGTGAGCTTGGTCTCATTGTACGGAGCATGTTGAAGCAGTCCTTCTTCCTAAACGCCATGCATGTACAGAAGGTATGTCTTTTTAAAGGGACACTCCCACCATAAATGAAGTGGATCAATCACACACACACACAGTAAGTTAATCGCACATACACATTTTATCAACATTAAAACTTCACCAAAACCAGTTCCCTCCATAGCTGCAGCATTGAACCAGAACCTGGACTTCCCACTCCATAGGAACCAAAAGAGAGTGGGAAATAATGTTGCAGCCGCAGAGTACATTTAGGGGAACACTGTATGAATTAGCAGGGGTAGGGTTAGTGTTTTTGGTGAAGTTTAAAGTGTCTACTAAATTAAGAGATTATCGCAGTGAATTGAGATGGGAATTCCAAAAAATTCTCCCATTCAGCTGCATTTGGAGAATTTTTCCAACTCTGCTACTTTGGCTTAAAGGTTAAAATTCCCACCAACATTCCTTGCACTTCTCTCTTTATTGAGTAGACCTTTATAGCTTGATAAAATGGTTTGTGTAAATAGGGCCGAAACGAGTAGAGGACTAAAGAGTGCTGGGAGCTACTTTGTCATATATTATATAAATTTTTCTCTACCGACGTGTAGGGTTGCCACCTGACCGGTATTTTACCGGCAGGCCGGTAAAAAATTGGCTTTAGGCCAATGTTAAGTCTATGGAGACAGTACCAAGGCCGGTATTTTTCTGAAGAAAAGGTGGCAACCCTACCGACGGGTAGAAAAAGAATTACCAAGTTAAAAACACAGCTACTTCGCATGAGTTATATGAGAGCACTGGTAACTTTTCCCCTTAGTTTCTGTACACTTTAGTAGAAGAAAAATAATGACAACAATTGCAGCTGTCAAGTATTCGATGAGACCTACCTTAGGGTTGCACACCAATGAACAAGACACATGCCAAATAAAAACTCAAATAGAGAAAGATACAATGCCAAAGGTATGTCTCTCCTCGCATGCGAAACCAAAAAGGACAACCTACCTGTACCAAAATGATTGGAGCATGTACAATGCAGGGCCTAGAACAAAAAGAGAAGAAAAAAAGATTTTTAAGACAAAGGAATAATGAAAAAGAAAGGGAAAAAATTCAGGAAAATAGGTTTAAAGTAGCATTAAAGCCCAACAGCTTGTCCCTGATGAACTATGCCACCTAGAACATGAGACACATTGGAAGTAATGCATTTGAATAGGCTTTGAGATTTTGTGTTTGCTTAAAATCATTTACTAAAAATGGCCTCTGAGGCCTATCACAGGAAATCTGATTAGAGCACATCGCAATTAAACACCACAGCTCAAATTAATTATACTGACAAAAAACAAAGGTGTCTCTCGGAGCAGGGGAGCGACTAATAGATTAGCCCTGTTTAGTAAAATATATGAGTAAGCTGTAGTGATTAATTACTCTCTGCCTCACGTTTAATACTTTTATCAATAAGACAAACAGGTGTATGTGCCGAGCTGCGGTCGATATAGAAACATAGAATGTGTCGGCAAATAAGAACCATTCAGCCCATCTAGTCTTCCCAATTTTCTAAATACTTTTATTAGTCCCCAGTTCCCGCTCTTATAGCTAGGATAGCCTTGTCCCACGCATGCTTTAACTCCTTCACTGTGTTTACCTCTACCACTTCCACTGGGAGGCTATTCCATACATCCACTACCCTCTCAGTAAAGTAATACTTCCTGATATTACTTTTAAATCGTTGCCCCTCTAATTTTAGACTATGTCCTCTAGTTGTGGTAGTTTTTCTTTTATATATACTCTCTTCCTTTATGTATTCAAATGTTTCTATCATATCCCCCCTGTTCCAATATAATGAAGGGTATGTGGGGTAGATGTCCACAGTCCTCGAGACAGGACAACATTCTAGAACTTCCCCGAGGGCTTCAAATGGCACAAATAATGATCATCAGCTCAATATATTACAGGAGAAAAACGTTTTTATTCAGAAATATTTTTTTTTAAATATATTACCTGTAGCCAGTTTTAACTACTAGCTGGCCTGCCAAAGTAAAACCTACAGATATGCATGAAAATAATGGTAAAAGGCTAGACCTTATGATGCAATATCACAATTATGCACCCCAAAAAGGTTTATATGCCATTGTAAAACAACGTTAAAAAACAAACTCATAAGTCAGATTTATACAGTATACACCTCTTACGAACATCCCTTGTATACTGTCACACTATTCAATGACATTTATGGTTGCCACCCAGCTAGGGTTGCCACCTTTTCTTCAAAAAAATACCGGCCTTGGTACTGTCTCCATAGACTTAACATTGGCCTGATGCCAATTTTTTACCGGCCTGCCGGTAAAATACTGGCCAGGTGGCAACCCTACACCCAGCCGGTATTTTACCGGCAGGCCAGTAAAAAATTGGCTTGATGCCAATGTTAAGTCTATGGAGGAAACAGCAAGGCCGGTATTTTTTTGTAGAAAAGGTGGCAACCGTAATGGCATTAGTTAACATTATAAGGCCTACACAATAAAGAGAGAATTGTAGGGAGCGGAGATGGGATTTTTAAACTTTAGTCCAAAGTAGCAGAGTTGGAAACATGTTGCAGTCTATTTATTCAATGTGATATTCAATGAGCTGGACTAACGCAAGTGATTAAACCGATCCCAATAATTACACACAGGTAGGTCGTGCCCGTCTTCATACGGTAGAGACTAAGCATGCTGGGAAATCATTGGCATGTGTCAAGCTATCGCCAGCACGCTATAAACAGCATCAAGCTAAGGCTTTCCAAACCTTGGTGTTTCCATTTCTTTCCCCATTCCCTGTAGATTAGCAACTTTACTAAAATATGACTTTCCGAATAGAAGCTTTTTGCACTGCTACTTACTGAAAAAAAAAAAAATTCTGACAGTTTTTGATATCAATTAGATCATTACGGCACCTGAAAATCAATTTAATAAACATCCGTCTACATATAATGGGGTAGATTCAATGGCCGCCGTTAAGTATAAAACAGCCGATGGCGGTACATTAATGAGCACCGATTCAATGCCCACAGCTAATGCAGCAGTTATATGTGCACCATAACCCTTTCAGCGCTGTATGGTACACAAACGATGCACTTTACATAAAGTAATAAAATATATATTTATTGTCAGCTCCTAGTCTCAGGGAAAGCCATTACTCATTTATTTAGGTCAAGGGGTGGGTTGGCAGTCTTTTTGTGATGAGAGGGGAGTAGCTGTTACACTCCAGACTCAGAGCGTTAAATTAACATTTTATGGAGAATAACTGCATTTTTTTTTTTAATTTTAAACACAGTTATTGCCCTTCCGCATGTTGTTCCTTTATGAATAACTTGCATTAAAAAAAAAAAAAAACTTTAACTTGTGCAGGATTTAATGTGCAGTGTTGAATCTAGCCCAAAGAGTCATAATACCAAAAGGTCTGTTTTAAGGTTTTCATTTATACACATTATATGCTGGAATTGCCCTGAATTAAAATGACCTCTCCTGGTAGAAACTACAAAGGGGGATTATAAAACAGACGTACGCAGAAAACAAGCCAAATAATATTGTATTATCCCCGAGTGCGCTATTAAAGATATTGGACGTTGGTTCCTGAAACGTTACATTGCTCTGGCGCATCCCATGTAGAAAACAAAAAGCTCCCAACAAAAGGCCTAAATTTACAGCACACTAAAGTGTCAAGCTGTAAATAACACTACTAGTATCTAAAATAAACTCCATTTATATATAATGGGTATAAATTCCCCAACTGAACCTGACAGAAAGCAGGTGGGTCAATTACTGTCCTGGCTTACTGTTATATACACGCATTTTATTTATGCTAGTTTGTTGATCTTATACACAGATATCACTTAAATAGCAATATATATTGGTTTATATGTGTGGGGTATATGCAGGTGGCTGGTGGTCTAAGCAACAGTGTTTCCAGGTAAACATACTGGCTATTGTTCAAGACTGGACTGTAAACAACATGGAGTCTGACAGATTGGTCACCTGGCCAGGGTTACTATGGGAAATCTGTACCAACAAGGGCTTCATGTTAAAAGAGATACACAGTTAACCCCTTAGTGACCAAGTGCTCCGCTGCATTTGATGTACCTTGAAGACCAGAATTCCATTATTTTTGTCATATGTTTACTGAACTGTGAATTTCTTTCTTTGTGTTCAGTCCAACCACACAAATTATATATAATTTTTTACAGGACGGATAGGGCTTTAATTTTATACTATTATTTTCATCATATGATATAATTTACTATTAAAAAAAAATATAAAATATGATGAAAATATTCCATAAAAAACATTTCTTCTAACTTTGACCTGATTTTTTTGTTTTTTTTAAACAATTACAAATGGTAAAAAAAGACCCCGTCTATATATTTCTACTATTTGTCCTGAATTTAGAAATACCAATGTTTCCATGTTTGTCTATGTTTCTTTCAACTAATAGGGCAATAAACAATATTAGTGTTTTTTGTTTTTTTTTTCTAACCATTTTCTTCTACAGTGACCTTTTAACCCCAACCCTAAATTTACCCCAACTCTAAATTCACCCTAACCCTAAATCTACCCGAACCCCTTAATCTAACCCTTGTACTCACCTGAACCCCCCTGTAACCTTAATTATAACCCTATTTATGACCCTAACCCTAGATCTAGGTTCAGTAGATCTAGGATTAGCTTTTTCCATTTTTTTATTTATTTTATTTTCTAATTTTAACTGTAATACTGACTAACTGCCTCTAGGGGCAGTCAAGTAGCGGTTTCAGAGCGACGGAAGAGATTTTTTTTTTTCTCTCTTCCATCGCTCTCCTCTGGGCATGCTGTATTGGAGGAGCATGCTCCTCCGATACAGCACACACCCGCGCACAGATGGTGTTGAATGATGCCTCGATCGAGGCATCATTGCAACACTTTACACACATAGGCAGTTATCAGCTTTCACTGCCTATGTGTGTTAACGCGCATACGATAACATTCGCAGTGATCGTATGTGCGCGGGGGGGCGAGGGGGGGCTGAAGGCACGCTAAGAAGCGCAAAACTACATGTAAACAGAGGATGTTTATATACGTCCTTATGGTCCTTAAGGACCATGCTTTTCAGGACGTATATATACGTCCACATGCGTTAAGGGGTTAAAGATATTTCAGAACTTTCCTGAAGCTCCAACAATGGACATCCCATAAGGAGTGCTGAAGCCAGTCTTTCCACCTGAGTTCTCCTGGCAACGTAACATCTAAGTATCAGCATTTATTTTTTATTTTACTTTCTTTTACTTGAATAGAGTTAACTATTCTTGTTTCTATTAATAGATTGAGTATTTTAGCATTGTTTATGTGTATAACCTATAGTAGATATTGTTGTAGAGTTATCATTAAACTTTGTTATGCTTTAACCTATTGAAGTGTGTGGATATTCTGTTATTAAGTTATTGAACTCTCTAATAATACCTTATGGAATAATATAATCGTTGTATTGTTATATTATTTCCATTTATAAATTTGTTGTTGAGGTAATGCTTATTTGGCTTCTATTGTTATTGTGTAACCGTGGGAACCAAACTGTAAAGTGTTAAACAGACACCAACAGGGCCGATCCTAGGGTCACGGGCGCCTGGGTGCAGGATTTTTTTGGCGCCCCCAGGTGGGTGTGGCTATATGATAAACCCCTCCCCTTTACACATGTATGTTCCAGGCATACCAATTTTTCATTATTGGGGTGGGGAGATTCATGTCGAGATTCTTGTAGATGAAGGACCAACACAAGCTTTTATTTTAAATAAAGATATTTATTTGGCAGTAAAACAGTGTAGTGGTTTTATTTATGTCTATGATGCTCAGCCAGCAACATGGGAGACTTTTTGCTGGCTAGCAGTTTTAACTACAGTTCCCATGATGTCCAACCAGCCAAAGTCTCCCATTAGTCTGGCTGAGCATCATTGGAAAAGAAGTACACAAGGAGCAATAAATAATATTCCACCAAGTCAGTCAGTCACTCACGTGTGTCTCTCTCTTCCCATACCGCCATGTCTTTCTCCCTCTCCACTCATACCCTCATGTATCTCTCTCTCTCTCTCCACTCATACCCTCATGTATCTCTCTCTCTCTCCACTCATTCCCTCATATATAACTCTCTCTCCACTCATACCCTCATATATAACTCTCTCTCCACTCATACCCTCATATATAACTCTCTCTCTCTCTCTCTCAACTCATACCCTCATGTATAACTCTCTCTCAACTCATACCCTCATGTATATCTCTCCCTTCATACCCCATATATTTTTCCATGTCTATCTTTCTGTTCCTCATGCTCCCCATGGTGGTCTTTTTTTCTGCATGTCAGTCTCTCCTTCTATACACC
This sequence comes from Pelodytes ibericus, assembly GCA_036172795.1. Classification (NCBI taxonomy): domain Eukaryota; kingdom Metazoa; phylum Chordata; class Amphibia; order Anura; family Pelodytidae; genus Pelodytes; species Pelodytes ibericus. The sequence continues at coordinate 191,478,993 of CM069861.1, forward strand.
CATGTCTGCTGTCTCTTTCTCTTCATAACTCACATGTATGTCTCTCCCTCCTCATAATCCTGTGTATTTGCCTATTAATATGCCACAGCCAGTTTGCCCATTTATATGCCACTGCCAGTTTGCCCATTAATATGCCACAGATAGTTTTCCCATTAATATGCCACAGATAGCTTGCCCATTAACATACCACAGTTAGTTTATCCAATAATATAGCACAGTTAGTTTGCCCATTAATATACCAGTGTCAGTTTGGCCACTAATATGCCAGTGTCAGTTTGTCCATTAATATGCCACCACCAGTTTTCCCAAGAAAAGCATTACCCCCTCCCCCCATTCCCCAGTACTCACCTTGCTGCTGCTGTTTCGTGTCTCCTCCGCACAGTCTTCCCTCTATGCACACTCAGTGCAGGAGGCAGGAAATAGCCGCCGACTGGATGGGGACTGTCAAGTGGGCAGCGGTGGCCCCTTTAACCGGTTAAAAGTTGCCCTGCCTACATACACACCCACACTTACGCACAGGGTCATGTATAAATACACACAGTCACACTTACACAGACACACTTAGTCAGGGCCGCCACTAGGAATTTCAAGGCCCCCTACTGAACACATTTTCTGCCCCCCCCCTCCCGCCGACAATATCTCCCACTCGCCCCACCTACTCTCAAAAGCATGTTATCCCAGTCTAGTGTAATATGGAGGGTGGTTGGGAGCAGTTGGTCAATATGCCAGTAATATTTTGCCCCTCAATATGCCAGTATTTTACAATTTACTGTGCCAATATCTTGCCCCTTAATGTGTCAGTATTTTGCCCCACAATATGCCATTCTTTTGCCATTTAATATGCCATTCTTTTGCCATTTAATATGCCATTCTTTCGCCACTCAATAGGCCAGTATTTTGCAATTTAATATGCCAATATTTTGCCCTTCAATATGCCATTTAAAATGCCAGCGTTTTGCTTGTTATTTGCACCCTTCCCCAGTACTTACCTCCTTGCTGCTCTGTCTCCTGGTGCTCTGCTCTGTTTAGCAGGTCCCCGGCTGGAGGGGAGCGCTTAACGCTTCCCACAAAGCCGCGGACCTGCTAAACACAGGGGATTTTTTTTTTCCTGTTGTGACCTGGACCCCTGATGGTGGGCTTGCACTTAGTCACCATTACACACAGACACCCTTATACACACACAGAGCAATACACACAGTCACACTTATGTACACACACTTACACAGACAGTAATACACACATTGACTCACACAGAGAAAAACACATTCACACACACACACAGTGAAACACACATTCACACACACACTTACATACATTCACACACACACACACACACACAGTGAAACACACATTCACACACACACTTACATACATTCACACACACACAGTGAAACACACATTCACACACACACACACACACACACACTTACATACATTCACACACACACACACAGTGAAACACACATACACACACACTTACATACATTCACACACACACACACACACACACACACACAGTGAAACACACATTCACACACACACACACTGAAACACACAGTGAAACACACACACACACTGAAACACACAGTGAAACACACACACATACATTTACACACACAGTTAAACACACATTCACACACACACTTACATTCACACACACACTTACATACATTCACACACACACTTACATACATTTACACACACACTTACATACATTCACACACACACACACACACACACACAGTGAACACACTGAACACACACACACATACATTCACACACACACTTACATACACACAGTGAAACACACATTCACACACACACACACACACACACACACACACTTACATACATTCACACACACACACACACACACACTTACATACATTCACACACACACACACACTTACATACATTCACACACACACACACACTTACATACATTCACACACACACACACACACACACAGTGAAACACACATTCACACTGAAACACACACACTTACATACATTCACACACACAAATTGAAACACACACTTACACCCTGACATACACATTGAAACACACACACTTCTTTTCATTTAAAAAAAAACAAACCGCGTTTTACTATTGGTCCCCATCCCTGGAGGGAGGAGGACGTTTCCGGACGGTGTCTGCAGAGGCAGAACACCGTCATGCAGTTCTTCTGCCGGATGTCACCAGACATCCGGCAATCAGACAGCGCGACGGGGCGGAGCTTGCACCCGTCGCGCTGGACTCATTGAGATTAGGAGGTGCGGTGACCGCAGGCGCTCACCTGCGGGCCGCACCTCCAGAATGAGGGAGAAAGGTGCTCATCGGAGCGCCTTTCCTCCCGGTGCGCCTGGGCGCGGTGCACCCCGTGCACCCGCCCAGGATCGGCCCTGGACACCAATTGATACCATATCTGGTATTAATTTAGATAGAGCATTTACTAATCTTCACCATTCCAATACACTTACACTCACTGGTCTAGTGAGATCTTTATTTGTATTAATACGAGAGGTGCAATCAACACATAGGGGTTTATTCATGAAAGAGAGAAGTGCTAACATCCAGCCAACGTAGTCTAGTTGGAAAAAAAAGTTCTCCAATTCAGCTACACTTCAGACTCTTCTATTTTGGCCTTCGTTTTGCAGATTTCTTGTCAACTTCCCTCTTTCATGAATAAAGCCCATGGTTCGTTCGTTAGCACTTTGTCGGGATCAAACGAGGTCCATCCTGGACAACAAAACTGAGAAACATAATAACAGTACATTCTGTTCGTGCGGTATTGTTTTTGTGCATGTAATGATTCATAGCGAAATGATTGCTCGAAAAGAAAAAATATATATAAATAGAACAAGAATAAGAACATTGGAATAAAAACAAATAGAAACGATCACCTTGTGGTCAGAAATTGTGAATTAAGCACTAAACATAAGATAAAGTACCTGTAATTGCTTTAGTGAGGACAAATGATGATCCATGTTCTCTGGTCCCTCGAAGCTGTAAATAGAATAATAACGCATTAGGAAAAGGTTACGTAGAGACGCAATGCTTTGATGTATTAATTGACTCGATGGTTAATAGCCAGCGAAACACCGTATCCCAAGGCTGTTCCATTAACAGTAATGGATAAAATAGGCTCACACGTACAACAACAAAAAACAAAATAAATATTTGGCTGGTCAAGGGGGGCTTGCGACACATTTGGTAGGATTTACTAAAGCTGGAAACCAAAGCGAATGGAGAACCAAGATTCAAACTCAGGCTAAGAATGTCACATGACCACAATTCAACTGTTCCTTTATGAATAACTTGCATTAAAAAAATGCTGTTGGCTCAGGAGAGGGGTTTCCTGGTCAGAGGCAAATGTAACAAAAGTTACCCACGGTATAGAAGGTAACAGGCCAGAATATAGCCGAGCATCATGGGAAGTTTACAATAGCTGGGGTGGTAAAGATCAGCCACTATTACCCCAGTCTACAATTCCTATGTTATTCAACTTCTCAACAGACTAAACCACTGTGAAAGGGGAGTACAGAATTGAATTCAAGATTTTTTTTGCTGCAATTCCCTGTCTCACAGGTGTTTTTCTGATCTTTAGGTCTAGTTAACCTAACCAGCCTACTGCTTCTACCTCCCTTACCTGCAGGTCCAATTTCCAGGGGGGGAAAGTCCTCCCTTGCCGCCCCACTCCAATCAGCAGATAATGTCTGAGGGTGGCGAACCCTACCTCTGAGACCGCACTTGCCCCTGGAGACTGAATTTGTCCAACCATTAGTTCTGTGATGTGTTTATGTGACCTCTAATACCACCTCCTATGACTCTACTTGATTTTGCAAAGTGGTAACGTCCTGGCGGACGGCCACCATGTTCACTTTCCATGGATCCTGCAATCCTTGGAACCATTTCCTGATGTCACCTTTAGTGGAAGGGGTATTAACCGGGCTGATGGGTATAGCTGAGGAGCGTGGTTTGCCCCTGGATACCTCAATGGACTCGTTTGAAGAAGACTCCAACGTTCCATAGGATACTGCAGGGTCATGTGCGGGAGTAGCAGGATAAGGCCTAGGCAGCCTCATCAGCAAAATGAAGTTTTGGAGCTGTCTTGCCTTTGTTGGACTTGCTCATTGTCTTGGTGTATTATATGTGCAATCTAGAGATTGGGAGCTCAGCAGTCATGCTTCCACTCGCTTCAAAGAAACATAGAATGTGTGGGCAGATAAGAACCATTCAGTCCATCTAGTCTGCCAAATTTTCTAAATACTTTTATTAGTCCCCAGTTCCCGGTCTTATAGTTAGGATAGCCTTGTGCCTATCCCACGCATGCTTCCATACATCCGCAACTAGCTCTGCCATAAGTATTGTTTATTAACACAATTGACATTACAAATTCCAATGATGCGTCTTTTTTAAGAAAGTCCACTAGGGCAGGGATAGCTAACCTTGGCACTGCATATGCTAGGGAACTACACATCCCATGATGCTCAGTATGTCTTTTGATGGTCAGGTTAGCATTCACTATACTAGGTGTGGCAAGGTCAGAGAGGCTTTCTATGTTAGTAATAGATTGGAGCGCTCTCTATTCCCAGCATGATGGGGTTAATTGGTGGGAGTCACTCCTTGACTATTAAAACCCAGGTGAATTTACTTTAACTGGGGTTTTAAAAGGTTAGCCTCTGAAGTCATGTGAGAGTCCAGAAGCTGGGAGAGAGAAGGCAGTTAAGCCTGAGACTCTGAGGAAAAAAGTATTGTGTGAAACCCATTTAAAGTACTGTGTTTACTTTTGTTTAAAACTGGGAACCGGATTAGCTGGCCAGTTGGATAGTTAGAAATACTGTTGTTTAGTAAGTCTCCAAGTTGGAGTAGGATTTATTTTCTTTTTGTTTCATTTTGTGGGAGAGCACAACATTGTATATCCTGTGGAAAACTGACAATAAACTGCAGTAATATTTTATCCCGACTGTTGCATTTGCCGTTTATGGTAAAGAGCCTGGCCATCCTGCCACATAGGGTAACCACATTGCCATTTCATTAAGCAAAGCCAATAATAAAAAAAATATGCTTACTGCAGGGCTGCAATTGGTTTGAAAAAGGCTGCAGACCAGCCTGTATTTTACGGATTACAGCCTTTAAGCATACATCAAATGCACCTAAAGAAACACTTAAGGGTCTACTCAATATAGACTGAAATGGGGTAAAAAGAACAGAACAGGGACGAGCAAAAGTAGTGTGTTTCAGATGTAATACTATACACAATGAAACTCGGTGTCCACTATCTCCAGCAGCCTGACTACACAAAACAGACAGCTTCCAAAAAACTGCATGAAAGTACAAAAAAGAAGAGAGGAGAATCGGGCGCTAGTGTTTGGACACTTCAATGTAAAAGGATGAATAAAGTAAACTATATAGTGATGTGTGATATAGCGTATAAAACGTGCACACAATATCGACAAGGTCTTGTGCAATTATGAGTGTATAAACAGAAAATGATATGCTAACATAAAGTTGTGATTATAAAATGACAAGTGGTATGCAACACTGCAAAAATAACACCAAAGTGCTAAACACGTGTATTCGAAAATCAATAAAAAATTATACTTATGATTTTGATAGGAAATGCATCTGTGAAAAAAATACAAAAAAATAGTGCAATATGTACTGTACACATATCCGTCAAATGCTGGTCGTAAGAAAAGGACTCACAATGTATAGCTCCTTAGAAAACCCAGGAGCATGGAATCAGGTTAGTATATGACAGTGGAATACTTGCCCCCTTCCCAGGGATCACCTCCTCCAATAGGACATGGAATAATGGAGAACCTCTTAATCCAGATCCAGGGTATTCAATAACACTGGTATTTTGTAGGCACAAAGGTATGGTGCCTTAGGGGGTAGGATGGGGATCAATTTTTAAAAGTTTGTTATTTATTTATTTCGGGATGACTTTGGTTATTGCGGTGATCTGAACTCAGATTTTGTTGCCGAAAATTGCCAAATATTGATCAGACCCTTTACTTGTCAACTCTAGAATCATTGACAGGCAACATGTAGTAATTCTCAGTCACACAGTAAAGGCAACCTCTACGCTAACATGCTCCAGAACCATGCTATATACCAGTAGGTCTGACCCTAACCCAAAATAAGTCAAGTTTATATAAGCAGATCATGGCTTATACCATCATTGACTCGCCTCAGCACTGCAGAGGTATAGGAGCTACATATCCCAGGATGCACAACTATAAGATCGACCAAGTATCATGGAATATGCAGTGCCATGGTTAGCCATTGGTGGCTTATACATTTAATTTCAGCTAATACTCATTCTCTTACAATTTGTTCTGCAATATGAGCTTGTTTGGTACATTCTATTATAAATTAGATAAAAAGGGGGACAAGGAAGTAAAGTACAATAAGAGATAATATATCTAAACGAGAATACCATATAAAACCAGTGACTCACAGTCCAAAACAAAACAACTTTCAACAAGAGCAAAAGGTGAAGTTCAAGGTAATGAGGAATTTATTGCATTAAATATAAGGACCTATTAAATTATACCAGCAATAAAAAAAATTATAATAAAAGAAGACCTAGTACCTTCTGGACTGCAACCATGTTGGGTAATTATGGGATTTGGAAATGTTCAGTAGTTGGAGGGCCACATTTAAAAAACTAGGGCCTAGTACAGGGGTCGTTAAACGTCCTTTAACATAAGAGCCACATACGATACACTTAAGATGTTTGAGAGCCACAAGACATGTTATAGAGGGGGATTTGTGGAGTGCCCGGCCAGAGATCTCCACTCTCATCTCCTTTATCAAAGAAAAAGCAATGCAGAAGCCAGACAATGCAGGCTTCTGCGTTGCTTTTTCTATGGATATTACACAAGCAGTATTATTGTTACAGAAATGTTACATAAATATGTATGTATTTGTAGAATATCAAAAAAAAAAAATCCAAATCCTGTTTATTGTTTACTGATATTAAGCACCTTAGTAAATATCTAATTAAAACATAGAAATACGTAAACCAATACAATTAGAGATACAAAATGATAGATAGTCTCATCATAATATTTTTAGCACACTAAACAGACATCTTGGATCTTTACATCAAGTGGAAGTTTAGCTCAATTACAGTCACGTGTTCTGTTCTGTAAATAATGAATCTCAGACTGTGACAATGAAACGGATTTAGTACTATAAACAAGGTCTTTATCTTGTCATTTTGGGAATGAGAATACCTGTAAATGGTTTGATCTTGTTCCCTTTGCACAATATTAATTCTAAAACATGTTTCATCAATATTGGATAGACCTGGTCTCTTCTTAATTTTCTCTGAGGCTGCATGACGCACTGGGACAAATAATACATTGGTATTATGCAAGCTCGGCAAAATGATATGAAATATTAATATATTAATATATAATAATTTCTGAGATAATTTCCCAATGACAGACCAAATGCATTAACCAATCACAGTGCAAATAGAACATATACATCCCTGGAGGCCTATCACAGGTATACACTGCTCTTGTTGTAGCCTCTCTAAGACTTACTCACGTACAAGGTAAATACAGATGGCAAATATTTGTAGACTTTAGACAAACCAAACCTTTTGCCTAACACAATCTGACTGAGGTTCATGGGAGTTATACATATAAAACTGCTGATGAGCTACCAGTTTACCATTCAGGAGAAAAAATATATACCGTACTGTTGGCTCTGCTAATGAAATAGGATTCTCATCCGGTTACTGAGTAGTTTGGAGTCATAGGAAGAGCACCTTATACTGAATATTACGTTTAGTGACCAAGGAATGCTTTTTGAATTGCTTTTAAACATTTTGCTCAATCCTGTCACATTGGATGGGCTATACAAAAAAATTAATAAATGCTACATTTGCCGAAAAATAATTTTTACTAAAACAAATATATTAAAGGACAACTAAGCTTTTTATTAACTCAGTGTTAATAATTAACTTAAGTGAATATTTTTTTTTTGCCGAGGCGGGACTTACTTTATACCTTTTTTGATTAATAAAGTCCCCAGTCCCTCCTACTTTTATTTCTGACCCCCTGGCTCAGCTGTGTCGTCGACTCAAATTAACCAAGGGGCTGTATGGGGCATTCTGAATTGCATTTCTGACACAGCCTGAGTTGGGAATGCAATTCTGTATGATGTCCGAACTGCACTCGCATGTGCGCTCACAGCTTTTAAACGAAAGCAGAATCAATGGGAACTTCATTTCCCATGATTCTGCTGTGGAAGAAGCCAAAATTGCGCAGAATCAGCAGTCGGGTACCTTCCGAATTGCATTGCCGACACAATTGTGGCAACTCTATGAATGAAATAAAGTAAGTTCCCCTCCCCCCCCCCCAAAAAAAAAATCACTTAAGTTAATTATTAACACTGAGTTAATAAAAAGCTTAGTTGTCCTTTAATATATTTGTTTTAGTAAAAATTATTTTTCGGCAAATGTAGCATTTATTAATTTTTTTGTATAGCCCATCCAATTTGACAGCATTGAGCAAAATGTTTTAAAGCAATTCAAAAAGCATTCCTTGGTCACTGAACATAATATTCAGTATAAGGTGCTCTTCCTATGACTCCAAACTACTCAGTAACCGGATGAGAATCCTATTTCATTAGCAGAGCCAATAGTACGGTATATATTTTTTTCTCCTGAATGGTAAACTTGTAGCTCATCAGCAGTTTTATAAGTATAACTCCCATGAACCTCAGTCAGATTGTGTTAGGCAAAAGGTTTGGTTTGTCTAAAGTCTACAAATATTTGCCATCTGTATTTACCTTGTACATGAGTAAGTCTTAGAGAGGCTACAATAAGAGCAGTGTATACCTGTGATAGGCCTCCAGGGGTGTATATGTTCTATTTGCACTGTGATTGGTTAATGCATTTGGTCGGTCATTGGGAAATTATCTCAGAAATTATTAATATATTAATATTTCATATCATTTTGCCGAGCTAGCATAATACCAATGTATTATTTGACACAGTACGTAATGCAGCCTCAGAGAAAATGAAGAAGAGACCAGGTCTGTTTGAATTGCTCTCCAATCTTGATGAGCCTGGCTCACAATCACTGGAATTCATTTCAACTGTTGGCTACTTATCCTTTCATTGTGTAAATATTATATACTTATATCCACAACACAATAAATACAATGCACACACAACTATAACAGATGGGGGCATAAGAGGTGGTGCCGAGGGAAAAGTAAATATATTAGAATTTACAATCTAAAACTGTTTTATTTATCGCATTAAATGCACAGAAAACGTAAGTGTGCAATATATGTATTACACATCATTATAAAGATTGGTTATTGGTCCAACACATAGAAGTGACCGGTATCTATGATCAGCAGAGAGGAAGTGACCTGATGGTCTGCAATGAAGACATATTGTTTATTAAGGTCCTTGTACTAGTCTGCCTACATACAACATTTCCTTTGATTGTTATCATCATAAAAAACTCAGTCACTTGCTCCAGTTGTCCGTGCGCCTCGGGGCTGGATGCAAAGTCCAAGTAATAAATAGTCCACACAGGACAAAGTTTTTGTAGTCTCCAAATTGAGAAGCAGAGCTCACCCAACGCGTTTCGTCCTTTGGACTTCCTCAGGGGATATCTCTGAGGAAGTCCAAAGGACCCAACGCGTTTCGTCCTTTGGACTTCCTCAGGTGATCTCTCTGAGGAAGTCCAAAGGACGAAACGCGTTGGGTGAGCTCTGCTTCTCAATTTGGAGACTACAAAAACTTTGTCCTGTGTGGACTATTTATTACTTGGACTTTGCATCCAGCCCGAGGCGCACGGACAACTGGAGCAAGTGACTGAGTTTTTTTCCTGCCTTTTTTTCCTGCTTTTTATCTGTGTGTTTATTGTGGATCGCTTCCACTACATCACAGTTTCTGTTTTCTTCTGTGGAATAAATTGTTATTGAATACCCTGGATCTGGATTAAGAGGTTCTCCATTATTCCATGTCCTATTGGAGGAGGTGATCCCTGGGAAGGGGGCAAGTATTCCACTGTCATATACTAACCTGATTCCATGCTCCTGGGTTTTCTAAGGAGCTATACATTGTGAGTCCTTTTCTTACGACCAGCATTTGACGTATATGTGTACAGTACATATTGCACTATTTTTTTGTATTTTTTTCACAGATGCATTTCCTATCAAAATCATAAGTATAATTTTTTATTGATTTTCGAATACACGTGTTTAGCACTTTGGTGTTATAGACTGAAATGGGGCCAGATCAGTCCAAGAAGCAGATTTTTGGAATGTCCAGAAGTTCGGCTACTCAATATAACAGATTTCCGCCCTACTCTAAATTAACCAGTTGGAAAAATTCAAAAATAAATATAAAAAAGTCCACCTGACCCTTGAAATAATCGTGGGGGGCTAACCATAACCCCCTGCTATGCTAACCGGGACTGGGAGTCGGCCAAATAGCTCCCAGCCCCCATAATATCCATCTGGGGCCAGGGTAAGTAGCCCTGTCACCCCCACAATGAAAAAAGCAGAACTGAGAGCTAGGCAAATGCTCCAAGCATCCGTTTGACATACATGGCGGGCCGGGGATAGTTTCCCTGCCCCCTCCCTGTGATTAATAAGGCTGCCCAAATGGCCCTGGACCTCGCACAGTAAATAAAAGGTAGAGCTGTTATAGGAAGGCTTCATGTCAAATGAAATCCCGCTCTATCAGAAAGGGATTTAATTCTACATCCATCCTCCGCTCAGGATGAATTTATAGAGAGAGGGCCCCTGCACATTTTTCTTCTTCTAATTTTTTGCCAGAGCAATATTTTGGATGAGCCCTTGCCTTGGGTCAAAGTTTGTACAGTTTATATGTCGTCGTCGTCCCCCCCCCCACCACTTTGGCCATTTTGGTGGCTCCCAGGCACGGGTTAGCATTACGGGATTCAGGTCTGTGTGCCTTGGACCCTAATGGCCAGCGACAGTATGGTGCCTTAGGGGGTAGGATGGGGATCAATTTTTAAAAGTTTGTTATTTATTTATTTCGGGATGACTTTGGTTATTGCGGTGATCTGAACTCAGATTTTGTTGCCGAAAATTGCCAAATATTGATCAGACCCTTTACTTGTCAACTCTAGAATCATTGACAGGCAACATGTAGTAATTCTCAGTCACACAGTAAAGGCAACCTCTACGCTAACATGCTCCAGAACCATGCTATATACCAGTAGGTCTGACCCTAACCCAAAATAAGTCAAGTTTATATAAGCAGATCATGGCTTATACCATCATTGACTCGCCTCAGCACTGCAGAGGTATAGGAGCTACATATCCCAGGATGCACAACTATAAGATCGACCAAGTATCATGGAATATGCAGTGCCATGGTTAGCCATTGGTGGCTTATACATTTAATTTCAGCTAATACTCATTCTCTTACAATTTGTTCTGCAATATGAGCTTGTTTGGTACATTCTATTATAAATTAGATAAAAAGGGGGACAAGGAAGTAAAGTACAATAAGAGATAATATATCTAAACGAGAATACCATATAAAACCAGTGACTCACAGTCCAAAACAAAACAACTTTCAACAAGAGCAAAAGGTGAAGTTCAAGGTAATGAGGAATTTATTGCATTAAATATAAGGACCTATTAAATTATACCAGCAATAAAAAAAATTATAATAAAAGAAGACCTAGTACCTTCTGGACTGCAACCATGTTGGGTAATTATGGGATTTGGAAATGTTCAGTAGTTGGAGGGCCACATTTAAAAAACTAGGGCCTAGTACAGGGGTCGTTAAACGTCCTTTAACATAAGAGCCACATACGATACACTTAAGATGTTTGAGAGCCACAAGACATGTTATAGAGGGGGATTTGTGGAGTGCCCGGCCAGAGATCTCCACTCTCATCTCCTTTATCAAAGAAAAAGCAATGCAGAAGCCAGACAATGCAGGCTTCTGCGTTGCTTTTTCTATGGATATTACACAAGCAGTATTATTGTTACAGAAATGTTACATAAATATGTATGTATTTGTAGAATATCAAAAAAAAAAAATCCAAATCCTGTTTATTGTTTACTGATATTAAGCACCTTAGTAAATATCTAATTAAAACATAGAAATACGTAAACCAATACAATTAGAGATACAAAATGATAGATAGTCTCATCATAATATTTTTAGCACACTAAACAGACATCTTGGATCTTTACATCAAGTGGAAGTTTAGCTCAATTACAGTCACGTGTTCTGTTCTGTAAATAATGAATCTCAGACTGTGACAATGAAACGGATTTAGTACTATAAACAAGGTCTTTATCTTGTCATTTTGGGAATGAGAATACCTGTAAATGGTTTGATCTTGTTCCCTTTGCACAATATTAATTCTAAAACATGTTTCATCAATATTGGATAGACCTGGTCTCTTCTTAATTTTCTCTGAGGCTGCATGACGCACTGGGACAAATAATACATTGGTATTATGCAAGCTCGGCAAAATGATATGAAATATTAATATATTAATATATAATAATTTCTGAGATAATTTCCCAATGACAGACCAAATGCATTAACCAATCACAGTGCAAATAGAACATATACATCCCTGGAGGCCTATCACAGGTATACACTGCTCTTGTTGTAGCCTCTCTAAGACTTACTCACGTACAAGGTAAATACAGATGGCAAATATTTGTAGACTTTAGACAAACCAAACCTTTTGCCTAACACAATCTGACTGAGGTTCATGGGAGTTATACATATAAAACTGCTGATGAGCTACCAGTTTACCATTCAGGAGAAAAAATATATACCGTACTGTTGGCTCTGCTAATGAAATAGGATTCTCATCCGGTTACTGAGTAGTTTGGAGTCATAGGAAGAGCACCTTATACTGAATATTACGTTTAGTGACCAAGGAATGCTTTTTGAATTGCTTTTAAACATTTTGCTCAATCCTGTCACATTGGATGGGCTATACAAAAAAATTAATAAATGCTACATTTGCCGAAAAATAATTTTTACTAAAACAAATATATTAAAGGACAACTAAGCTTTTTATTAACTCAGTGTTAATAATTAACTTAAGTGAATATTTTTTTTTTGCCGAGGCGGGACTTACTTTATACCTTTTTTGATTAATAAAGTCCCCAGTCCCTCCTACTTTTATTTCTGACCCCCTGGCTCAGCTGTGTCGTCGACTCAAATTAACCAAGGGGCTGTATGGGGCATTCTGAATTGCATTTCTGACACAGCCTGAGTTGGGAATGCAATTCTGTATGATGTCCGAACTGCACTCGCATGTGCGCTCACAGCTTTTAAACGAAAGCAGAATCAATGGGAACTTCATTTCCCATGATTCTGCTGTGGAAGAAGCCAAAATTGCGCAGAATCAGCAGTCGGGTACCTTCCGAATTGCATTGCCGACACAATTGTGGCAACTCTATGAATGAAATAAAGTAAGTTCCCCTCCCCCCCCCCCAAAAAAAAAATCACTTAAGTTAATTATTAACACTGAGTTAATAAAAAGCTTAGTTGTCCTTTAATATATTTGTTTTAGTAAAAATTATTTTTCGGCAAATGTAGCATTTATTAATTTTTTTGTATAGCCCATCCAATTTGACAGCATTGAGCAAAATGTTTTAAAGCAATTCAAAAAGCATTCCTTGGTCACTGAACATAATATTCAGTATAAGGTGCTCTTCCTATGACTCCAAACTACTCAGTAACCGGATGAGAATCCTATTTCATTAGCAGAGCCAATAGTACGGTATATATTTTTTTCTCCTGAATGGTAAACTTGTAGCTCATCAGCAGTTTTATAAGTATAACTCCCATGAACCTCAGTCAGATTGTGTTAGGCAAAAGGTTTGGTTTGTCTAAAGTCTACAAATATTTGCCATCTGTATTTACCTTGTACATGAGTAAGTCTTAGAGAGGCTACAATAAGAGCAGTGTATACCTGTGATAGGCCTCCAGGGGTGTATATGTTCTATTTGCACTGTGATTGGTTAATGCATTTGGTCGGTCATTGGGAAATTATCTCAGAAATTATTAATATATTAATATTTCATATCATTTTGCCGAGCTAGCATAATACCAATGTATTATTTGACACAGTACGTAATGCAGCCTCAGAGAAAATGAAGAAGAGACCAGGTCTGTTTGAATTGCTCTCCAATCTTGATGAGCCTGGCTCACAATCACTGGAATTCATTTCAACTGTTGGCTACTTATCCTTTCATTGTGTAAATATTATATACTTATATCCACAACACAATAAATACAATGCACACACAACTATAACAGATGGGGGCATAAGAGGTGGTGCCGAGGGAAAAGTAAATATATTAGAATTTACAATCTAAAACTGTTTTATTTATCGCATTAAATGCACAGAAAACTTAAGTGTGCAATATATGTATTACACATCATTATAAAGATTGGTTATTGGTCCAACACATAGAAGTGACCGGTATCTATGATCAGCAGAGAGGAAGTGACCTGATGGTCTGCAATGAAGACATATTGTTTATTAAGGTCCTTGTACTAGTCTGCCTACATACAACATTTCCTTTGATTGTTATCATCATTTATTGTTGTCTACTTTGCATTTGAGCCTACTTTGGATAACAGGACCAATCACCTTTTTCCTCATCCACTTGCCTCCTTTTAAGACAGGTATTATGTCTCCAATTTACAAAACAAAGTGATATTAATGTTGTTATTTTTTTAGTCTTAGAGTCACCAGTATTACTTGCAGTACTAAGTGCAGGCTCTCTAGCTGCTACAAGGGTACATGTCCCATAAAACTCAGCCATAGAGTGATGTAGGCTCTAGCACATAACACCTAAAGGCTAGAACTCGCTACCTTGTCATTCCTATAGTGTCTATTCCTTTTCCCTCTGTCCCCCCTTCCCGTATGTATACTCCAGTAACAGTGCTACGTGTCCTGTTCACCATGATGATCACATATGTCCAAGCAATGCATGCACAATATAATAGCCCAGAAGCCCTCGCTCTCACGGGGTCACTGCTGACCTGTACATCCAGCTCCGGTGGCCACTCGGTGTTTATAAGGAGATCGTACAAGATATTTTCTTCTGTATTTTCGCTAGCAGCAAGAGCACTAGGCGCAGCCATGTTAACTCCTGGCAGTGGCACTGACACCTACGGCGCTCTACAAGGGTCAAACTCACAACAAGAACATGCCGTCCATCGTCGATGACGTTGGGGGAATAGTGCTGTGCATAAAGCAAGAAAGATATTCTTGAAGCAAGAAAATAATTTTTATGCCCCACGATCTACCTCCTGTTTTTAAAAATATTTGACTTTGATTTTAAATCGAATAGTGTGCAAAACCTATATTAGGAAGAAACGGTATTGTTTATCATCTGGAGAAATTTAGCAATTACGATTCTTAGCAAACCAAAACTAATAAAGTTTTTTTTTTTTGTTTTTATTTTGTTAAATACTTTCCATAGCTTCCTTATGTAGCTGAAAATAAAACCATGTACAAATATATATTTTGTGGACTAAAGCAGCCTGTGTGTGAGTGAGGGATTCTGGGTTATCTAAATAAAACTCAGTTCTATAGTAGTGTTCTAAATGTGATCTAATCGGTAGAGACATTCCATTGGTGATGTCCCATGCAAACCTCAAGTTCTGCCACATGTATGACATGCCTCCCAACTGTAGGTTGCCACCTTTTCTTAAAAAAAAAAAATGCCAGCCTTGGTACTGTCTCCATACACTAAACATTGGCCTGATGCCGATTTTTTACCGGCCTGCCGGTAAAATACCGGCCAGGTATAGGGTTGCCACCTTTTCCTTAAAAAAATACCGGCCTTGGTACTCTCTCCATAGACTTAACATTGGCCTGATGCTAATTTATTACCGGCCTGCCGGTAAAATACCGGCCAGGTGGCAACCCTACCCAAGGGACAGTCCCAATTTTGGGGATCAAGGTTAGAGCTCAACAGGATCCGGGACCACAATCCTGTAGTCCCAATTACATTGTCCTGTGTCTGAGACACTGACAGTGCGAGAGACATACTGCTAATGTGTGGTAGCGCTGACACGTGATCTCCCAAGCTCCACCTCCCCCAGTGTCCCGATTTGTCTGTTGGGAGGTATGGTACTGCTACTGCCAACGACAGGTTGGCAGAGGTTTTTTGGTAAATTTACGAGGTTAATTTAAGTCACAATTCTGCACCTGTTTTTAATTGATTGAGAAGTAGCACCAGTGCAACCCAGTTCAGAACCGGTGTAGCTAGCACACACTCCACAGTGGCACACCCTGAGTGTGTACCACTATTAGCTGCAATTTATGTGCGTGCCACCTTTATACATACCCCCTATGCCTCCCTTTTTTTCTTGGGACTGCGGTTCTGGTTTATGTTACCGTTTGAAATATACCATCATGTACATTCTTATTCTGTACTGTTTTCAGTTTGTATTTTTAGATTTTTGTATTATTCATTGTTTGTTTTATTATATTTGAATCATAAGCTATCTTTTACTTACGATAAATGATTCTACAGTCTGTTTCTGCACTTTTTTTAACATATAATAAGCAATAAAAAAGTCCTTGTTTCTTAGGAACTCAGAATATTGTTTGAATTTCCAGAAATGGAGTATGCAGTATATGGATAAACATTTAATATATTTATTTTTCATAAACTTATGTAGATTTTCTTCAACAGATAGAAAAACAATATTTTCAGATACATGCTATATCATCTAAAGAAATGGGAACAAATCTGTCTCTTTGTTTTTACCTCCTAAAAACTGCAAATTGTGAATTTATTTTCAATGTAAAACTAGAGGGCAAGGGCAATGAAGCGCCAGTTTGTGAGTGCGAAACGCGTAGGATTTCTTCTGCCGGGTGTTACACTCTCTCAGCACACCGGCAGTGGCGTTCATTTAATAAACGGAATTCACAACACATCTTGAAGCCTCAGTGTGGTTTATACTCTTGACAGTGGCGGACTTCCTTCCTTCTGTCTGTCTTGCATTTTATCGGCGGGAGTGCCAAGAGGAGTGTCCAGTGTCGGCCGGAATGGGAGTCTATCGGTGACGTGCAGATTATTCCCACTATTTTGCTTTAATATTTAGTATGGCCCAGTATTGAAGCCTTTCAGCTGCTGATAAACTACAAATCCCATAGTCCCCAACAGCCTTGAAGAATGACAGAAAATCATGGTAGTTGTAGTTCACAAACAGCTGAAGGGCCACATCTAAGTCCTAGTAGAATGCCAGGGTGTATGACATGCATGGTTGCGCTGACAAGCTTAGTGCCAACTAGATGGACATGCATGGGTGAACTTATATGCAATATGGAAATCGGTGAATAAAGAACCACTCCAAACTTGATGATGAACTACCTTTTTTTTCATGCATATCGCAGTACAATAATTATAAAAATGGATGTATTCAATAACATTTGCATATCTGTAATATAAGGGATTTATTCATTGAAGCATAGCTCAGTTGGAGAATGTATAGTTCCTTTATTCGCATATAGATTAGGAAATTAAGCAAGGTAAGCCTTTGACAATGTATATGGCAGTTAGGTGTAATAGTACTGAGTCTAGAGATCAAGTAGCAGAAACATGGGTTTAGTGAAGCAGCGGATTGACCATCGATGGCTATATTGCATATATTCTACAAGTCACACTAGGATACAGTGTATATGTCAGAGATTGCTCAATAGAGATTGTTCAATGGAGAATGATTATATTATTATGATTCCTAATTAGCTGTTTGAGTTTAATGTTATACCATATTTAAAACACTGGGGTTGTGGTTTGTTAATTTTAACCTATCAGAGACTTTCTTCAATTAGGGGAAGGTATGGTCCGATGAAGGGTTTTTAGGTATAAAAGTGTGATTTGTATTTATGGATGTTGCCTATGACTAAGCACTATCATGGCGCAAAAAGGTGGGCTGCTTAACTGTTTTTCTGTACCCCACCCCCCCTCCCCCGCACATTGTCACTTTAAATCTATGGATATTAAAAATTACTTTGTCCTTATGTTTGCAATTCCCATTACATTTAACCATTACAATTACCATTGTACTGCACTGGCAAGGATAAATGTTTATAAATTCAATATATGTAACAAAATGATAAATGTTCTTTCTATTATTTATATTGTAAAACATGTATTGTCAGAATTCCAGGCAAGAGACATTGCATGTTTTACATTATGCATTGGTTAAAATTTAAAATACTTACAGCTAGATAAATTGTGAAATTACAGCAGTTTGCAAGAAAACAGGACTGCCCACACTAGCTGAGTAAAAGTCAATTTATTTTTTGCTGCAGGAATCAATGAGAATAATGCCATTCAGATGACTGCAATTTCCTGTCTCTCTAGTGATGTCATCAGACAACATGTTGCACTGTTAAGAGATCCTAATGTGTACACGAGCAAGGTGAATTAGATTCCACACAATGCATTGGATTCCAGTATATATATATATATATATATATATATATATATATATATAAAAAAAATATGTATGTAACAAAATGATATATGTTCTCTGTATAATTTATATTGTAGGAAATGTATTCTCAGAATTACAGGCAAGAGACATTTCTAGCCAAACAATGTTTTACCTTTTTGTCGTTTATTCTTCTGTGTAAATGAGCCCAAAGCTCTTAACTGTCATCAGTGTAATAAAATAACCCAAACTAATAAAACTAATCCATATGCTTTCCTATCAGCCCCCTGACACAGCTTGCGACGTCTACCTAAAATGTGAGATTATTGTTTTTTATTACTTATTGGTCTCTTTTGCCTGAAACATTTGTCTTGAACTTGAAATAATTGGTAAAAAAAAAGTATTTCATTTAAAAGACTATGAGATTAAAAGGCACTTAATTAAATTAATTGCAAATTAGATAGTCTACAAGATTTGGGTGTTGAAAAGTATTAAAATTGGTCATTATGGAATGTGGAGTAGACAATATTTGCCTTATTACACCAGAGAATAAAACTTCAATAAACTGTTATTAAAGTGAACCTATCATCTGCAAATCCTGCGTAGGATAAGTATAGGCAATTAAAGGGACAGTCTAGTCCCCAAACTCACGTTGGTGCAAGTGGAAAACTGCTACCTGAATAATGCACAGACTTTTTTTTCCAGTATAATTTGAAGCCTGCATTCTGCATAAATAACATTTTTAATATGTGACTCAAGCCCTCCCCTGCATCCTATCCTACAGATACTGCTGCACTGATTTTGTATAGGCACTGAATCAGTTTTGTTTCAATTAGTCACTTCCTATGCTGCTGGAATTCAGTGCATTGGAATCTGCATGTGGAACCTAAGTAACCTTACTCTTGTACATGTAGGATCTATTTACAGTGCAACACATTGGCTGATGACATCTGTAGAGAAACAGGATATTCCTTTCAGTTGAATAGATTTATTCTCATTGGTTCTTGCAGCAAAAAAATTGGAGGAAATTGTCCTTTACTAAGCTAGTGTGGGCAGGCCTGGTTTCTTGCAAACTGCTGTAATTTCACAAATTAATCTAAGTGTAAGATTTTCATATTTTAAGCAATACAAAATGTGAAACATGCATTGTAAAGTACTTTGAATGTACTTTAAAATGCATTAACATTTGGAAGATGGATTTTGGGAACCAGTTTTTCTCCAGCAAATACATGCCTCCCAACTGCCCCTGATGTGGGACCTGTACCCACCATTCCAGGTTGCATGGTGCCTGCCCCTAGGCATCCCAGTATAAGCCATTACAATGTAGGGATGTATGCAAATATATATACAGTAAAAAAATATACTTATTTGAAGAGCTCTTCCACCTCCTGCAGCACCCCAAAAGTGGCATCAGCATCCCAAATAGCATACTTACATACTAAATGCTGGCAGGTTACATTATCTTACCTGACAAAAGCTTACTAAATGCAATGAAATAAAATGGACAACGGTGTCTTTTGCAATTTGATTTTCGTATAAAATGTGACATCACATAATGTTTAGAGCATGCTCCCTTGAATCAGAGGAAAATGCATATTGATGTGCTTTTAAAGTACTTCAAAATGTGTCTTTTACATTTGACACTACTTAAAATGTAAAATACTGGCAGCTAGATGAAATTGTGAAATTACAGCAATTTGCAAGAAACCAAGACTGCCCACACTAACTGACTAAAAGTCAATTTCATTTTTTTCAGCAGGAACCAATGAGAATAATGCCATTCAAATGAATGGAATTTCCTGTCTCTCTCTAGTGATGTCATCAGAAAATGTGTTGCACTGTTCAGAGATCCTACTGTGTACAAGAGCAAGGTCCTGCTGAACCTGTAGTAAGCATGCCGAGTAATCAGTGGGGGAAGGATTGAGTCAAATATTAAAATAGACTGTCCCTGTAAATTAATTATATATTAGGCTCTACACAATAAAGATAGAATTGCAGGGAATTGAGATGGGAATCACTCCTTGACCAAGGCAGTTCATCTGGGATCTCTTAGACTTCTGTCTCTTTTATTTTTGAAAAGACTGTTATGATAGCTGGTCACATAGGTAATAACATGTCATTTAGAAACAAAGTATTTTATTTACAAACTAATCCTCTACACACTCATAGCGAGAATTTTTTTAGGTTAACAAAGGCTTTTAGCACACGCAGTATACCATCAATATAAACTGGAAATAATACATGGCCATACAATATTAGAAGCTGTCGATGTCGCAAAACTACACTGAGGGTTATGGCAGGGGCTCCAAGAAAATGGCGCCTGCATGGGAGCTGTTAGAGTACTTTCCGACGCGTGCAGCGAAACTACTTCCGGGAAGAGCGGCGTATGTCACTTCCGGAACTGACAACTGTGCTGGCTGCCGGTAGACATGGCAGCTTATTCGGGTAAGCGTGACAGGCCAAGCGTTTACCAAAACCATGTTATAGAGATGTAAATATATTATGGTATATTGGAAAGACGTGTAAATGTCCTGTTGTCTTGTGTGAGTGACACGCAACGTGTACAGATCGACAGTGACAGCTGACGTATTCTCATGATGCTCAGCCAGCCAAGTGAAGGAAGCTGGCACGCTAGTGGCTGGCCTGTACTTACACATCTATTGACGGTGCACTGTCCTTTCACAGCAGCTGGCAGTGCCAAGCATTAGTATTAGCTCAGGGCAAGCCTTGCACCCTCTCTGTCATAGACCATACAGTCTACCTCTCTACATAGGAGTCAGCATGCCAGCTGCCATGTCACACTTTGTATGTCCTGCAGTGCAGATTTCTAAACAATTAATTTACATCATGAGATCGTTTAAAAGAAGTTTTGTTGCATGTTTGTAGAATTCTTACATTCATAATTATCTAGGTGTCATAGGGAGAAAAGTTTATTGATCCCCTTAATCTTAAGATGAACATATTGGGGGAGTGTAAATATAATAAGTTAAAAATGACTATATACCAGACAATCTGCTAAGTATCGCGTATAGTGTGAATTGAATAGAGCTATATGCACATATGGTGTTGCATTCAAAAATGCAGGACTACGTGTGCCTGTAAGGAGTTAAATGCAAATGATTTGTCATCCAGTGCGTTAAAATAGGAATCGGCACTATTTGGAGGATTCAGATGCAGACACTTTTTTATTGCTATTAAATGTGGGTTTGACACTTGCAAAAATCTTTCACATGTTTGAACTGGAGTTAGTATTGCGACAGTTACAATTCTTTTCTTTATACAGAAATGGGTGTGATGCCTGAGATTGCTCAGGCAGTGGAAGAAATGGATTGGCTGTAAGTAGTACCTATTTCCTATTTAGTTGGTACATACATTTGCATAGGTCCTTGATCTGATAAGCAACCTCTATTGATTTGCATGGTGCTTTTGTTTACCTGACATGCAAAGTTGTAGAGGTACATGGGCGATAACTATAACTACATCTGTAGTGCAAATAATTACACAACACAATGAAAACACTAGTGCTGTTGTTTAAAGACTATATAGATGGTATGATCAAATGTCCCATTTGGCATTTTCTGAAATTATTTATATAGAGATCTATTAACTAAAATTTGTGTTTGGTGAGAGGAGGTTGAGTTGGGAGGTCAGAATTTAAAAATAAAATCCAATCTCCTTACTATTCTCCTGCCCCTGTTTTTAAACCTCTCCTCCGTCCTAGTATTGGATCCAGGGGCTGGGCAAGTTACCTTGGACCCCATTTTTAAAATACCGATTAAATATTGGGTCATGAGCTGGTCAAGTGCCCCTGTTTTTAACCTCCCCCGTTAATCAGTTGGACCCAGGGGCTGGCTAAATGCCCCTTATAATACTTGGGCTGGCCCAAAGACCCCCGTATCCCATAAAATACAATAAAAAGTAAACTACTTTTGTACCAACATCCCCAACTTCTAACTTGGGGGCATGAATCAATCAAAATAAAAAATAACCTGTAATAAAAAATCCACCCTTTTGAAAATCACTGCCCATCCCTCTGGCACACAATCCTCCTTCGGCTAGGGGAAACGGGCCATCCAAAAAATGACTAAAAGTAATCCTGATAGGCATATAATTAATTTTTTTTATTTATTTTATGGGGGCCTTTATTATAAGGTGTCTTTTTTTTTACATATATTTATGGGGGGGGGGGGGGGATTTTGACAGGGGCTTTTGACTAGCCCCTAGCCCTACAAATATGATTGGAAAGGAGGCTTATTAACAAGAACAGGGGCACTTGGCCAACCCCTGGCCCCATTTTTTACCAGGTGGGAGGTGGCTTAAAAGCGGAGACAGGGGCACTGGCCCAACTCTGCCCCATTAATATAAAAGGGGAGGTGGGGGCAGGGACAGTATCTTCCCTCTAATAAATATTTCAGCAGACCCTGGCCCCGTTATTTAAAGGAAGAAAACATTTTAGACTTTTAACAGGGTTTACCAGAAATTTGGGGCTTCGGTTTTCCTACCTGATCTAAATATCTTTTTGAATGGAAAATCCTTCAAATTGCAGTTTTTATGCAGCAGAAGTGTCCTCTGTCTCAGTTAAAGGAACAACAAATTGTGTTTAGTTCTTTTTTAACCAATAATGTGTAATTGTATTTCTATTGTACAGTCTTCCAACAGATATTCAAGCAGAATCTATTCCACTGATCTTAGGTGGTGGGGATGTGCTCATGGTAAGTAATATCTACACTGGCAGCAGTTTGGAAGTGACTTGTCTCTGCTCAGGAACAGGACGGAGAGTTCACTTTAGGTGAAAATAATGTCCTGGAATATTTTTATGAAATCTTACATTTCAATTATAGTACAAACTAGTGTGTGACTAGACAGATTTAGATTAAACGTAAGTAAAAAATACTTTTACACTGTGATATGTTGTATTTCAAGATTAGAGACCACATGGGTTTACTTCAGGGAGATCATGCCAAACTAATCTTATTGATTTTTTTGATTGGGTAACTAAAATAATAGATCAGGGTGGTGCAGTAGACATTGCTTACCTAGATTTCAGTAAGGATTTTGACACTGTCGCACATAGAAGGCTTATCAATAAACTGCAATCTTTAAGTTTGGATTTCAATACTGTTGAATGGATTAGACAATGGCTGAGTGATAGGCAACAGAGGGTTGTAGTCAATGGAGTATATTCGATGCAAGGTCTTGTTACTAGTGGGGTACCTCAGAAATCTGTACTTTTCTATGCAAAGATCTATAGCCTTTCAGCAGAAGTGGTAGAGGTAAGCACAGTGAAGGAGTTTAAGCATGCGTGGGATAGACATAAGGCTATCCTAGATATAAGATAACTGGGGACTAATAAAAGTATTTAGACAATTGGGCAGACTAGATGGACCGCATGGTTCTTATCTGCCAGTGACACATTCTATGTTTCTATACTGGTGAAGTAACTGAATCATTCTTCTTCTAGGCTGCAGAAACCGGAAGCGGTAAGACAGGGGTAAGTGTACAGAGCATCAAACGTGTCAGTTCAAATGTGTCTTACTTGCTAAATAACTAAGTAACATTAACAAACTATTAGCTCCTTGAAGTGCATTTTGCTTGAACCTTCGGAACAGCAGATGTGCCATTTTTGGTGTTATTTGCTATGGCTCGTGCTACATTTTTTGGTAAATGAGCAAGGCACTCTTAATCAAAATAACATTTAGTCAACTGTGTTAATATAATAATTATTTTGCATACACCGAGATGTTTGCTCATTTTCAAGGATGTCCTGGCAAGCTATATATTTTAGTCATTATGGTTTTTTTTCAATCCTGTGTTTGCTGGGCTGTTACATTGTCAGTGATGGATGTTTCTTTATTTTAGGCTTTTAGCATCCCGGTCATTCAGATTGTGTACGAAACACTGAAGGACCAGCAAGAAGGGAAAAGGGGTAAAACCTCTATAAAGACTGGCAGCACAGGTAATGCAAAAACATGATCTTCTATAGAATATGTTCAATATGTACCTGGATGGAACATGCATACATGTTACTTGGATAAAGGGAGATGCACAGATGTGATCAGTTCTAGTCAGACAGGAATAAGCCTAGAAGATGCAATAAGTACACATACTTTGAAGTATGCAAGATAACAGATACAGACATATGTACAAGCATTACATCTGGCCCTCTGAATGGGATTAATGTTGCAAACACAGATTCTTCAGATGGTTTTCAGGCATTTTTGGGTTTTTTTTTAAATCCCAATTTCATGCATTTTTCCCCACTAGACTGTGTTTGTGTATTCTTGTTTAAGCTCTAATGTAAAATGCTTTCATATCCTCCAATGACAATGTTTTCATTTGTTCGACACATAACATCCAATTTTTTCTTTCTTTAGTATTAAATAAATGGCAGATGAATCCATATGACAGAGGTTCAGCCTTTGGTAAGTGTGTTTTTGATGGATTATTAATATTGCTTGGTGTGGCATGTGCTCTTTTTTTGCATGAAGTAGTTGTTTTGCACCCCCATGTTACAGCTACATCTGTACACTAAAAATGTAACATGTCCAGCGTTCCTCCCATTGCACAAAAATAGCTAGCGCATCGGGGCTCTGTAACCTTTACACATCATGTGTGCTGTGCTCCCCCTTGCTCGAAGTCCCAGTCGTCACTGACATTGTACACGTGCATTGTGCATCTCTAAATGGAGATAACCATTTTGCAAACACTCAAAGTTCAGTCTTGAAGGACATGAACAGTTTTGAGGGCAAACATTACAAAAACGAAAAATAAAATGTAATACATGCGTGCGCTTTAATTTGTCAACTTTAATATGCATTAATTAACTAAAAGAATTCTGTTATCCTCTATTGTCGCAGTTTATATGCATGTTGATATCAAAAAATGGGCAGCATGCAAACCTTTTATTCTTCCTTTCATTGAACCTACAATTTGTTGGCCTTAGGTATTTATGCTGCTCCTATTACCAACAATAATATATATATATATATATATATATATATATATATATATGTTTCTTTCCTCGTTATAAGTCTTAAAATGGGAGGTTCCTGAAATCGGTTTAGCACTTCATCATGTAAAGTACTAAACAGATCTGTCTTCTCAGTTTATTTCCTCAAACCTTTCAATCTCCTAAAAACACCGCCACCAACATGCAGAATTAATGCTGTAGCTACAGTTCGGCCTGTCACTGAATTTAGAAGCCCCGGTGACATTATATTCAATGCAAAACTACAGAAGAAGTGTAAACCATTTTAATATGAAAATAAAAGCATTTCATTTTTATATATTTAAAACATGTGCAACATACACGAAATAAGCTGGTTGGCACTGCCCCTTTTTAATTGGGTTATCAATAACTGGACTTTGTTATTAATGTTGCTTCTCCACAGCTATTGGTTCTGATGGTCTGTGCTGCCAAAGCAGAGAAATCAAGGAGTGGCACGGCTGTAGGTCCACTCGAGGAGTTACTAAAGGTAAATTAATATGGACTGACTCGCGTCTGTCTTGTAAATGTGTATTTTGTCTGTCTGACGTATAAACGGGAATTCTGTTTCTTTATCAGGAAAATACTTCTATGAGATATATTGTCAGGATCAAGGACTGTGCAGAGTCGGATGGTCTGTATCACAGGCTTGCTTAGATCTCGGTGAGTTATATGTTCTCTAGATTTAAACCGGTGATATTTCCGAATGCATCCTGATGAACAATCCCATCGATATTGTGATATATTCACCAGGCAGGGATTAGAAGATTTACCTATTAACGGAACACAAAAGTCCAGATTTTTTTTTCTTTCTTTTCTTAAACATGCAGGCAATTATTCTGTTTTCTATCACTTTAATGTTCCCATGGCAGCAAGATGAATATAAGAATAACATGCCATATTGTGTGCCACTTGTTAATGTCTTCCTATATTTGCAGAATACCTTTCCTTCTTAGGTTTATAAAAAAAAAAATAACAATTTAGCAAACATACTATAAACAGGCCATGGCTACATCCAACCACTGTCCATCAATTCCTACATAAGTTCAAATGACCAGATCTACTTCTACTAGCTTTGCTAATCCCGAAAGATAAGTAGGATTATTTTTTACGTGGGTTGCGGTGGCAAACTGAGCCCCAGATCAAGATGGAAGTTTGAGACCAGCACACACAGTGCAAAATCCCAACGCGTTTTCCATGGGAGCATGCCACTTTTAGGGTTGCCACCTTTTCTTCAGAAAAATACCGGCCTTGGTACTGTCTCCATAGACTTAACATTGGCCTGATGCCAATTTTTTACCGGCCTGCCGGTAAAATACCGTCCAGGTGGCAACCCTACCCCACACACACACACACACACATGCTCTGTCAGCCCAGTCCCCCAAACATCCTGTTTCCCCAGCTTACCTTATCCATATATGCAGTCACAGCCCCTGCTGCTGAAACGGGCAGGGAGAGCTATCAGTGCTGATAGAAGGCATGTCTGCAGTCAGTCTCTCCCTCTCTCCTGGCAGACAGGAAATAGCTGTGAGAAGCCACTTCCTGCTGCTTAAACGGGCAGGGAGAGATTGTCCATGCTGATAGCTGGGGAAACTCGGCTATCGGCATTTAAAGAGGATGCTTCTGCGTTGCCGGTATGTGTTCTAAAGCCTGCACCGGCTCCCAAGAACCGATAACCAGCCAGTTGGCAACCCTATCTCTAACTGATGTGACGTATTAGATGACAATGTGGTTTTCAACAGGGATGAACAGATCCACTTTTATCGGACATGAGAAGCTTTACAAAAACTATATATTTTTTTAATATTTGAAGATGATTGTTTGTTTTAAGAGAAACATTGCAAAAAAGGTTAAATAACACTTTCAACCTACAGAAAATAAGTTGTGTCCCTTTTAAACAGTTATATCTGTTCTCTCTCCATCACAATTTGTAAATTAGACCTCTCAGACATTTGGAAAGTTTAATTTATTATGATGTATATCATACGCAAGGAATGTTGTCCTTTTAATTTGACTCTATAATTCTGATATAAAGTAATGACTGCTCTTGTAATAATAGAAGGTGATATAATATAATATTATAGTATGAAATCAGAAATAAAATGTTTTAAAACTAAATTCATCAATATGAATACAATGTTCAGAAAAACACCACATTTCTCAAAAAAAAAAAAAAAACACGTAAATATTGGTAATTAACAAATCTAGACAGGAAAGTATATTACACAAGTCCTTAATAACACAGGACATAAGACCAAATACTGCAATGAAAAGGCGGCACTGCTCCATGGTTGGTTTTAAATAAAGACCCTCTTCATTGAGAAAGGTTGAGCCAATATCTCCTGTCTCTTGTAATAACGTTGGTCTCTGTTGTGGATGTCAACTCAATAGACTCCTGCTTCATCCTCACAAGATCTCCTTCCACCTGCAGGAGTCTGGCTTTTAGGTTATTAATCTCTTCATTCCTTTCCTGTGCCAGTTTTTGGTGATGTTCCACCTCCTTTTTTGCACAAGCCAGCATTTCCTCCATGAACGTCTTGGAAGCTCTTTCATATAAAACCTCCCTGCTCCTGTCGCTAAGTTTCCTCTGAAGACTGGATATTTTTTTAATATACCTGAGAGCTATCTCCATGGCTCTCTCAGTACAGCCCTCCATCTCTTTTCGATCCATTTTTCTAAATGACATTTCTTTTCTGGATAGAATTTTCTCCAGGAAGGAGATTTCCGGAAAGGTTTTTTTTGGCGCACTCTTTCAAATATCTTCGAGATCAAAGTAATCTGGTAATTACAAGTACCGCAAAGAGCAATAACAGACACATGTCGCACATGGAGAGATGCATCTTATCACTTCGCTTCTTCGCTCAAAACTGAGCTGCTTATCACACCGGCTGGAATATAACACCTGTCAGCCTTGACATCATGATGATGTCACAAAGGCTGTGTATGTTGTCATAATGTAGGCCATGATTCTGCAGCGGCTACGCCCATTACACAAGTCATCTTTGTGTGATTTCCAGTAAAATGACAAGATTTATAAATACAATTTTGGCACATATTCCTTTTTATAGACAGATTGTAAAAATCCATTTTATGATTTACATGGGGAAAAATGACCGCTAAGGGATAGCACTGCTATTCACACAGGTTATAAGGCACATAAAATGATACACAGATAAGAAATACAGTATATGCATTTATAAAAAGGCTCACCAATTTAACACGTGGTTAGGTTTGAGGATCAACTACCCTTCTCGTCTAAGGAGGTGTGATTTATTATCACCTCCCCGAAAATTCAAATTCCTGGACCCCTTTTGCTCATTTAGTTCTAATTTATACCCCCCTTCCTCTGTCGCGCATCTCTTATCGAAAGAATTGCTTGCGCCAGTTAGGGCTGCGTTTGCATATTCCGCTACTTGCAATTACAGTTACAGTGTTGTTTCTTCCAGCCATATCCCATGCTTTTAATCAATCATATATTCATTTCACAAACCTAATGGCAAGCCAATGTAGATATAAGGCCAGGTACTAATACATTGTTTCAGATTTTTGTTAAACTTGTAGTCAGAAATTGGCCAGACCAGGTGGGCCGTACGATTCTCATCTGCCGACATATTATAGGGTCTACTCAATAAAGAGATAAGTGCAGGGAATGGAGATGGGAATTTCAAACTTTAGGCCAATGCAGCCGAATGGGAGAATTTCTCCAACTCACCGATCTTGGCCTTAAGTTTGCAGTTCCCGTTTCAATTCCCTGTAATTCTCTCTTTATTGAGTAGACCCTTCCATGTCTCTGTCTTATATTGAGTTTCTATTGTGTCCAAAATGGGATTTAGTTGTGTGTCTAGCCCCCACTACTCTTATTTGGTTCCATAAGTCTCCAACTAGGGTTACCACCTTTTCCTCAAAAAAATACCAGTCATCGGTGAGGGTGGAGCCACAAAAGGGCCACAAAGAGGAAGATCCACTCAATGTTGCATTCCCCTACGAGATTGTGTTTCAGTCTGGAGCACAGTTCTCGTAAAGCACTGAATGGATATTCCCATTATGTTCAGCCAATCAAATGTTTAGCTGAATATGATAGAAACTGTATTCTACATTATGTGGAATGCTAATTGTCTGACTGACTTGTGGTATTACAGCTCTTGGAGAATACAGATCCTATAATGATCAGCAATCCTTATGGTTGGCTAAGCATCATGGGGATTGTATTCCAAAAAGAGCTTAAGTGCCAAAGGTCAGCTCTACCACTGCAACTGTTGTAGTCTGCATTTACCGTGCTCAGTAAGCTTAGGAAAGGCTGAGCATCATGGGAAATATAGGTGGAAACCCATGGCTAAGAAGGGAAAAAAACGGCTTCTGCATTGCCGGCATGTTCCTAAAAGCAGATTACCGCCTGTGCCGGTAAAATACCGGCCAGGTGGCAACCCTAGCCACTATTAAAGGAACATTATACATTGTATGACCTGTGCTTCCTTGATGTCCCGGGACTTTTAAGTAAACCCGACGTGTATCTTAATAGATATAGGCGGGTTTACTATCTGCGTGTCTCACATGCGAGTCACAGCAGTTCCTGGTTGTCGCGTGCTGACAAACATCCCCACTCTGACATCCGAATGCGAGGGTCTGTTGCTGCTAGCGCAGAGAGAAACCCTCGTTTTTGCATGGGATTAGCAGGGGGGACCTAGTTAAGGTTCCCCTGTTGATCCCATGCAAAAAGGAGGGTCTCTCTCTGCGCTAGCAGAGAGAGCCGGTCGCCGACCAGACAGCTGCCTGTTTTCCTATAGAAGCATGGCAGCTGCCGGTCACAGGAAAAACTGGCGTGTACTATCGAAGGTACTGTCAAAAAAAATAACGTTTAGTGTCCCTTAAAGCCAGGTGTATGCTTCCTTTACACACAACCCCCGCTGTGCATAAATCACATGGAAAAATATTTTCTTTAGGGAAATCAAAGGTCTCTTTCTTTGAGCGAGAGGTTTGACTTTCAGGAAAGTTTGTTGGATCCTTATTGATCTGGAGCAAATACAATTTTATATGTTGACTTTTTTAATGCATCTTTGTAGCAATAAACTATTGCATTTTTATTAGTTGGTTTAATACGCTGACATGTCGAGCAGATATGGTGTTAATTTAAACCTTACCTGATTCAACTATCCTTTCCATCAGTGCTATGTCCCTTATAACAAATGCACCTAAATATGGAAATTCAAGGGACTGTGACTGTAGAGAATAACATTCAGTTTAAAAAAATCCTCTATATTTTAGCAGAATTTCAAGTAAATTAAGAGTAAAAAATATCTTTTTTTTCTTCTGTGGTGTCTCTTTTTTTGACATCACCCATGGCTTCATATGCAAATGACCCTATTCTTAATGAGAGATGTGTTATTTGCATATCAAGCCACAAGGTATTCAGAACCATTGTTCACCCGAGCTGCTAAATCCATGGCATACAGGCATTTAGGGGTTTGGCAAACAGGCATTTAGGGTTATAATGAAATGGAATCATAATTAAGAAAGCTGTCCTTCTCTTGTAGGAACTGATAAGTTTGGCTTCGGCTTTGGGGGAACAGGGAAGAAGTCTCATAACAAGCAGTTTGAGAACTATGGAGAGGTAAGTTTTTAAGACCTAACCTGTCAAACAAGGGAGTGTTTAAAATACAATTACTTTGCTCGGCTGGTGAGGGAGTGGGAAGACGTTTCAGTGATCTCAGGCAACACTGTGATGGGTTAGATCAGGTGAACCAGTCCTTGTGAATTGCTCAACGCAGTCTCTCCTTCTTCGTCTTCTATTGACCCCAGATCTGTATCGATCAAGCATCCCGGTAGTTTCCGGAAAGCTGCTCGCACTTTTTTTACTCACTGCTCAGCGGAATATTAGATTAAACCTGTCACCTGAGAGAATGTTCTACTAATCAGCATTGCATAGGAAACTGCCAGTATGTGAGCATTTCGCTGCCCCTTTATACAGTTGCAAAAGTTTAAAAACACAGAGTGAGGTGAAAATCAGGAAGAGGCCAGGTGTATGGTGCATGCTGGGAAAAAAAGAGTGGACTGATGTAATTGTGAAACACGAGGAACAGCACACCAGTTTGTCTACACAGTCTTTGTTATATTGGCATGCATGATTCTCCGCTAGAATTCAGTTCGGAACCCCATAATCATGTGCTCATAGCTGTGCGGACCAGAACCTCATTTTAATTCGTACACCCATTAGATTTCTTATATTGTTGTAAAGGGTTAACTGTTCCTTTTAAATATGACTAAAACTTGTCTCTTTTGTATGCAAACGACTTGTACAGAACGTTTGGAGTTTGGTTTCACTGTCAATGTGTGATCATGCCTCTTTGTATAGTTTTTTCATTGTTGTCACATGTAAATATTGGTTCTCTTTTTCTGCAGGAGTTCACCATGCATGATACTATTGGATGTTACCTGGATCTAGATAACCATATAGCTAAATTCTCCAAAAATGGTAAGATTCGGGGCTTCCTCGGAAACCCCTTACTAAATCATGACGCATGTGTATTATTGATGGCCATTAATTCTGTGCATTTTTTGTAGGTAAGGATCTGGGTCTGGCATTTGAAATCCCTGCGCCCCTAAAGAACCAGGCTTTCTTTGCATCATGTGTACTGAAGGTATGTTTGGCTCTCTGTGCTATGATAAGAGCACACATCCTAAATATAACACATATTGTTATAAATGTAATATTTTGCTGATCCTGCGCTATCAGCCATGTTAACCAGTCAGTATATTAAATGACTTTAGCCTGGCTTCAACATGTTGTGTAGATTACAAGGGAAGCAGTAGAGCAGGGTCAGGCAGGAGTGGATTACAATAATGGAGACCGGAGATAATAGGAGTGGGAACTAGCATTTTAGCGGTTTCTTCATTGAGGAACAGGCATATGCAAAGAATGTTCCTTAGGTTCAAACAATGGGATTTGGCAAGCGATTGAATGTGGGTTGTGAATGTGAGAGATGAGTCAAAGATTACTGGGCGAGACCGTGAGTCTGGTTATGGCATTATTGGTTATGGTGAAATCGGGTACAACGATGGAGCTGGAAGACAAGGAACATTATCAGCTCTATTTTAGGTAGAGATTCTAGGTTCATAGAGAGATAGCTGGGATTAGCTTTTTGTGTCATCCACTTACATGGTATCGTTAGAGACAGTGTACAATGAGAGCAGCAGAAAGCTGCACATTTTTGTGGCAGCCTTAGTGGAACGCGTTGGTAAAGGAGATCAGGATATGGAGGTAATTTGTTATGTGCTGGTTTTGCTCCAAATGCCAATAAATGTGACCTAAATTAGCTGTTAAATAGAAAAAAAGCACAATCTGTTGGTACCTTAACATAGAAGTCTGCTTTTTTTTTTTTTTTACTGTACAATAAAAAATGCCCACTTTACAGTTTGGATGAACTTTATTTTCATTTAATCTGCATGTTTCCTGTGAATGTCATTTAATGAAATCGATGAGAAACT
This sequence comes from Pelodytes ibericus, assembly GCA_036172795.1. Taxonomy (NCBI): domain Eukaryota; kingdom Metazoa; phylum Chordata; class Amphibia; order Anura; family Pelodytidae; genus Pelodytes; species Pelodytes ibericus. The sequence goes on from CM069861.1 coordinate 191,511,921, forward strand.
TAGTAAGGTGTTTTAAATGTATTGCTTGGGCTTCATCCAGCCACTATCTTTAAACACTTGCACACTGCCCTGAATCATTTATAGTAACACAGGACCATACTGGTAAATGTCTGTATTTAAGTTGCCAATGTTGCACACAATATGGCAGGTGTGACTGCAACTTGCAGAGACTAGTTTTAAGTATTTATAACCGGGCTTGACAAATCTGTGCAGGAGCTAGACAGGGCAAGTCATAAGCTGGTCTTGTTGTTTGTAAGGTGCCATCGGCAGTGTATTTGGGATGGATTTTTACATAGAACACCATATAAGTTAGAATCTGTGTAAGCTTTGATTTGTTAAGCTCTGATTTATAAGATCCCATCATATTGTGCAGCACTATAGATATGATCCTACAAGACGTGTGAATAGTACAGTATTTAAGACCATTCCATAGACTTGAAGTTCTGAAGAAGAAGAAAAAGAGGGGGCTACATTAATCAGTGTGATAATGGGGTCTGATTTCCCTGCCTCAGATTATTTCACACTCATTGTTGCATACCACCCCGAATCCCCTCCCCCCCCCCCACCCCCCCTTGTTTAATTGACATATCTTCTGACCATTGTATTTCAGAATGCTGAGCTTAAATTCAACTTTGGAGATGAAGAGTTTAAATTCCCACCTAAAGATGGTTTTGTGGCCGTGTGCAAAGCACCTGATGGTCACGTGGCGAAATCCCAGCACACGGGTACGTTCTGATGTCTACGAAAATAAAGAGTTTATGGGTTGACATGCTTAGACATAAGGAGGATGTGAAATCAGATGTTAGCCTGACAGCGGTAAACACTGATATAGCAGAAAGAACATTAGAACTGTTTTTGGTTAAGGAGGCCACTTTTGGACCCCTTTACCCTACTTCAAACTTGCAGGTGGGGGGGGGTCATTTTTCATAGATACTCTGAGAAAGTAAATTTGTTTTATTTATTAGTATCATACTTTTACAGCATGCTCTGTAGTTAGTAACCGCATAGGAGGAGAGTATATTTAAAAGAAGACAAACTAGACCACAACTAGAGGACATAGTCTAAAATTAGAGGGGCAACGATTTAAAAGTAATGTCACTTTACTTGACTCAGAGGGTATTTATTGAATAGCCTTCCAGCAGAGGTGGTAGAGGTAAACACAGTGAAGGAGTTTAAGCATTCGTGGGATAGGCACAAGGCTATCCTAGATATAAGATAGGGAACTGGGGACTAATAAAAGTATTAAGTAAATTGGGCAGAGTAGATGGATCGAATGGTTCATATCTGCCGACACATTATGCGTATCCGCATTTATTTTAGTGTCCTTTTACTTTGCATGTTAATCTGCGATCTTCGTTCCCCAATATGTAAAATCACATCTAATGCAACAACCAAAATAAATAAATTGTCTACTATAATTATAGGCTAACACCCCAGGTATCCTGCTGTGTCCCTCCAGCTAATTCCTCAACAACCTTGTAATAATTGTAGAGAATCATGGTTGTCAAATCGCCTTTCACATAACCTACTTGGTAGATAAAGTAGCCATTTTGTGAAGTCTCCTACAGATTATTTAAAGTACATGAGACATTAAACTTCCCAAAATTGGTACCTTTCATATAATCCTTTAGTCTGTGTTTAGATCTTGGTAGTATACGCTGGTAACGCAAGCACTTGCCAATTTATGGTGTAAAAGAGTGCTGGTACCACATGCCCAGTACAGCAGAAAAGCAGTGCTGAGTACTTTTCCAGGCTTTTTCTGTGTTTAAATCTTGTCCGATGACATATATGTTATTACTATTTCCATTTTTCAGGAAGTGCGCAAGTGTCTCAAGCAAAAAATGTACCAAACGCACCAAAAGCTCTCATTATTGAGCCATCGCGGGAGCTGGCAGAGCAGACGCTGAACAACGTCAAACAGTTTAAAAAATACGTGGATAATCCTAAGCTGAGGTGACGCTGATCTCCGTGGCCTGTGAGAGGACTTGGTTACATGCAATACTATAAAAGACGTGACATTGTTTTAATTTGATTTCTGTCCTCAGGGAATTGCTGATAATTGGCGGTGTTGCAGCAAAGGAACAACTGGCTCTTCTTGAGAGTGGCGTAAGTGTTAACGTAACTTTGGAAATAGTATCTATCTGCAATATATTACTACAAAGTTAGTACTGTTTTTTCTATTTAAATTTTATGCTAGGTGTGTGTATATCACTATATGGGAATTAAATGCCATTTCATGACTGCGCTGTACATGATTTTCAAGGGACACTCCCACCTAAAAATGAAATTTTTATTTTTTATTTTGCATTGTTGATTTCAGATATGTCTTTTGTTATTGTTATGTGAGTTTATTTTATGAAATATTTTACTAAACAAGTGTGATTGGGTGCTGCCATTTTGTGAAATATAGTGTTTTTGGGTGCCATCCCCCAGTGACTTTGCAGCACTAGTATCTCACTTTGGGGCTGGGGACACAGAATGCCGTCTATAAGTCACAGTTCTGATCATAGACTTGCATTGAATGGGAGGGTAATGTAACTATTACATCACAAGGGGGCGGAGTTATGAACCTGTTTGATCAGGTCAATCTCCTCTCCTTTGTGTTGGAAGGCAGGTAAGAAAGTTGTACACAGCCACCTAGTCCTGCCCACTACTGATACACAGGAGCCAGTTAGAGAGCAGGGAAGTATCTTATGACATCAACATGCAGGCTTTGGAAACAGTTTTTAATGTGAGACTTGCTGGAAGATTTTGGAGAATGTTGCATCGTGGGTAAAATTCTCAAAATAGATGCTGGAGATAAACACCTAATTTTATCTTTACTTTTATATGCAGTTAATTGAAACCTAGAAAAAACAAACAGTGGGATATGTCTTATATATGTATTTGTTTTAAATGCACAGGTAATCTAGTTACATCTTGTAACATGTAAGTGGTAGTGTCCATTTAGTTAAATATATATATATATATATATATATATATATACACATATAGAGATATATATATATATATATATATATCGCTCTTTCTCTATAATAGATATATATATATCTCTGAGAGAGAGAGAGATATCTGAGATATATACACACACACACACACACACACACATATATATATATATATATATATATATATATATATATATATATATATATATATATATATATATATATATATATATATATATATATATATATAGGTAGAGAGAGACACACACACACACAAACACACACATATCCCAATTCTACAGGATCAAGTAACTGAGCCCATTTCCTGGCAGCTGTATAACAAACACTCAGCTACTGTTAAAGGATGTTACAGTCTTTTTATTGTGTTACTGTTCAGGGTTTAATTGGGAGGTCTCTTTTCACGATCAGGTGTTGTAATGGTACTTTCTGTATTGCTTTACAGGTGGATATTGTAGTGGGCACACCCGGCAGAATTGATGACCTTGTATCAACAGGGAAACTTATTTTGTCTCAAATTAGGTTCTTAGTACTGGATGAAGCTGTAAGTTTTATTTTTTTTATTTTAATGACCGCATTGTGAATGTACATCTTAGCAATACAAGTGCCATGAGTTAAAACAAAAAAACTAAGTTATGTTTAATTGAAAGATTGCATCAAGTGTAGATATTTGAAATCAAAATGCTATAATGAAATAATACGAAAAAAGCACAGAAGGCTTTTGAGCCTTCAGTGCTAGCATAAATCTGTGAGAAGACATCTTGAATCAGATGAAGGAAGAGTAAGGCAGTGCTTGACAAATGTAATATAGTTTTAGGAGCAAGGAACAAAAAACTAGGATCCAGGTAACAGCTCACACAGTCAGTCATGTACGCACATAATACAGTCAGTTACACTCACATTCACAGACAGTCAGACTTTCATAATCCAGCAGTTTATTTAGTTATTTATTGGAAATAAGTAAGGTGCATGGTTCAAAGGGACCGGCCTCCCTGCTGCTTTACCTCATTGCAGGCAAGAGAGACACTTCCATTTCAGTCTGGTCTTGCAGGCACAGACCATCTTTGCATGCCTCCCTGCTGAGCGCCGGGATGTCACCAGTGCTGTGACTTTGAAGCGCAAGGGGGCACAGCTGGAAGTTTGAGCATCCAGAACAGACTTTGCCCACTGTGCACTGAAGGTAAAAAAAAAAAAAGTCTCCCAGCGGTGAGTGGCGCATTTAGAAGATGGCAAAACCCGGGTGCCAGGTCTCGTTTCATGGCGACCTGGGATATATTGAGGCACTTTATATGCATTTTTTTATTAAAGCATTTCTATTTAAAATACCTACGCTTGATGCAGTCTATCAATTTAATATAAATGAATTTGTGGATGACGGCTGTCCTTTATAACAGATTATTCTAATTATTCTATTGTATTTCTCTCTACCAACTCATTATCTGCTGTAGAAAAACAAAATCTCCATAAAAAGCAAACCCTATAAGACTGTCTCATTTTAGATGTGCGGCTGCACTGTCCAGTCACGTTTTTCGGTGGGACTTTGCAAAGCCTAGTTAGCTTTGCAGTTTTATTAATTACCGTATTTGCTCGAATATAAGACAAGGTTTTTTTCAGAGCAAATGCTCTGTCAAATTGAGGTCAGACTATAAGACAGGGATCCAGGTGCCCAGCAGAGCTGCAGGGGACCTGGATCCCCCTCTCTAACAGCGGGGATGGGACACTTCATCGCGGCTGCTTCCGCGCAGCCGCTTCACCGCCGACTCTACAGCACAAGACAGATCGTCGCTGGAGATTTCATCGCGGGACATTTCATCGCTAAAGGTAAGTATTTTACCGATTTTAGTTGGTTTAGAATTAGGGTTTAGGGGCTTAGAATTAGGTTTAGTGTTAGGGGTTAATTTTCCTATTAGGGGTCGGGGGTTAGTATTGGGGTTTAGGGGGTTAATTTTAGTATTAGGGGTCGGAGTTAGTATTAGGGTTAGTATTAGGGTTTAGAGGGTTAACTTTAGTATTAGGGGTTAGTATTAGGGTTAGTATTGGGGTTTAGGGGGTTAACTTTAGTATTAGGGTTAGTATTAGGGTTAGTATTGGGGTTTAGCGGGTTAACTTTAGTATTAGGGTTAGTATTAGGGTTAGTATTGGGGTTTAGGGGGTTAACTTTAGTATTAGGGGTTAGTATTAGGGTTAGTATTGGGGGTTAACTTTAGTATTAGGGGTCGGGGGTTAGTATTAGGGTTAGTATTGGGGTTTAGGGGGTTAATTTTAGTATTAGGGTTAGTATTAGTGTTAGTATTGGGGTTTAGTGTTACTATTGGGGGGGAATCATTTATTAGGGGGGGTTCTTTTCGTTTTACTTTTAGATTTGTGAGAGCTGACAGTTCAGCGCTGAACTGTCAGCTCTTACATAGCTGCAGCCGCGGTGAAACGGCCGCGTTATACTTCATTGCTGACCGTTCAGCGTTCTAACTGCCGCGCTGAACTGTCAGCGATGAAAATGTGGCGAAGAAGTGCCCTAGGCCCCTAACAGCAGGGGATGTCTGCGCGATGAGCGCAGACTCCCCCTGCTGCCGCCCGGCACGACCGCCGGGACTTCTATGATGAAGCCGGGTACTTCCGGCTTCGTCACAGAAGTCCCTGCGGTCGTGCCTGGCGGCAGCAGGGGGAGTCTGCGCTTGTCGCGCAGACATCCTTTGCTGCCCCGCTAGCCACCAGGGAGAATCGGGCAGCTGGGGGATGTCTGCACGATACGTCCAGACATCCTCCATGCTGCCCGACACGGCAGTCTATTATGACGGACCAGCTGTCCGTCATAATAGACTGCCGTGTCGGGCAGCATGGAGGATGTCTGCACGTATCGTGCAGACATCACCCGGCTGCCCCCACTAGCCACCAGGGAACGAAACAAGGGAAGGGGGGGAGGACACAGACAGACAAGGGGGGGGGGGGGGATAGAGAGAGACAAAGGGAGAGGGACGGGGGAGGACACAGACAGACAAGGGAAGGGGGGGATAGATAGAGACAAGGGGGAGAGAGACAACGCTGGGCGGGAAAGAGAGAGCTGGGGGAGAGGGAGAGAGGCCGCATTGGCACATAAAAGGAAATAAAAACAAGAAATGCATTTGTATAATATAAATTTTTTATTAAATATTAAAAAGCAATTTACATATATACAAGTTAAACTGTTTTCCTATAGGGTAGTCTTATAATCAGGCTTTTAGTTTTTTTCCTAAAGGAATGTACAAATTTGGGGGGGTCGTCTTATAATCAGGGTCGTCTTATAATCGAGCAAAGACGGTAAACAAACATTTCTGATTTCAGGACGGCCTTCTCACTCAAGGATACTTAGATTTCATCAACAGAATTCACGGACAGATTCCTCAGGTCACCTCAGACGGAAAGAGACTGCAGGTAAAGACAGGTTTAATAATCCAGTGCACCATCTAGTAGGCAGCTTTCCTGTACGCTCAAATTATTTACTTCTGTATAAATCTGTGCTTCATCAGGTGATTGTGTGCTCAGCCACTCTGCACTCCTTTGACGTCAAAAAGCTGTCTGAAAAAATCATGCACTTCCCTACTTGGGTGGATCTTAAAGGAGAAGACTCTGTCCCCGAGACTGTGCACCATGTGGTTGTCCCAGTCAACCCCAAGAAAGACAAGTCGTGGGAACGACTTAACAAAAATCACATCCGGGTAAATACTTGCGCACTTGTCCGATATCAGTTGCGGTTTTCATTTTAGTGGCTTTTTTTCTACTTCTTTTGCTTCTTTAATAGACAAAACTATTACTGTGATACATGGAGGCTGATAATATGACATGTATCATATAATGAACTGATAAACCCTCCTGTACCACGATGCTTTCCATGGAGCTATCAGGGCACCAGATCTGCCTTCTACTGTAAAGTGAAAGTTCAATGGCGATGAGCGAGATATAGTGCATCACACAGTGAACCTACTTATATCACAATGTGATTCCATGGATCCAAAGTTCCATGGGGCTTATAAGTACTCGCCATTTTATCCACATACGTTAATATTTTTGTGGAAGTACAAGTGGGGGGGAGTTTACAGACTCTAACATTATTGGATACAAACTTAATCCAGTCCACTCACATTCCCTCTTGTTGCCTTATAATCTGTTTCTGTAACTGTGGATTCTTAAGGCCTCTGCATGATGCTCTCCAAGCCTGAACCATACAGGATTCTTTGCTATCATAGACCCTTCGCTTTGTAAAGGTTGTCAGAGGAAAGAAGATAAGACCCGTATTTTACTGTGTTTCATGTACGGTTTTAGTTTAAATGGATTTCCTTCTATTCCTTGTTAGAATGTGTGATGGAAGTAAAGGCCTCCAGGCTCTCTTACTGAGGCCTCCGGGCTCTCTTACCGAGGCCTCCGGGCTCTCTTACCGAGGCCTCCGGGCTCTCTTACCGAGGCCTCCGGGCTCTCTTACCGAGGCCTCCGGGCTCTCTTACCGAGGCCTCCGTGCTCTCTTGCTGAAGCAGCATGACATCCATAGGCAACAGATGGAATACTCGGTCCCTGCAGCCGTTTCTCGTTATTTTTTTTCTCGTTACCTTTTTGTGCTTTTTAGATTCTTCCTGGGAGTTGGCGCTTTGCAATTATTTAGATAGCAAATGGAGACTAGTTATATCAAAAATGTGCGAAAGAATATTGGAGGTTATATATAATTTAAGCGCATGCAGTTAAAGTAGGGTGCCATCATCATGGACCCCCAACAGGTATCAGGAGTAAGCTTCAGTGGTGCTTAACACTTGTACAAAGAATCACTAGTACATGAGAAGCTGCCAAACACTCTAAGGAGAGGTTTTTGTTTTTAAATGTGTAATTGCTGTTGGACGTAACAAATTATGTTGTATGTTAGCGTGTGAGAATATATTTACATAACCCCCATTATGTCAGATTGTAAATAGGTTATGTAATCCTGTTTATTCTCCTTGCTTCCAGACTGATGGAGTTCATGACAAGGATAACACTAGACCCGGAGGAAATTCTGCAGGTAATTGTGAGATTTAGTCCTCTATTTTCACTATTTGATGGACAGTGAAGTTGGGTCTGTTTTTCGGATTTTGTAATCGTGTTGTGATATTTTGTTTGTTTTCAGAAACGTGGTCAGAAGCAATAAAAATGTTAAAAGCCGAATACACCATTCGCGCAATAAAGGAGCATAAAATGGATCAAGCCATTATATTCTGCAGAACCAAGCTAGACTGTGACAATATGGAGCAATACTTCACACAGCAGGGAGGAGGTACTAAACCACAGCTCTTATCAGATCTCCTTTCCACCTTTTTATAGAACGCTGTAGAACTACCATTTGACTGGCTCCTAAATTTGACAGCTTGACTCCTAAAGTCCGTAAGGGCCTGCACTAGCTGAAATGTATAACAATGTCTGTGTAGTCCAGCAAGAATGGGGCTTTTTTTTTTTTCTTCTTTTGCACCAGCTGGGGAAATGTGTCCTAAAATAGTTTGACATTGTAAGATCTGAAATAAGTAACTGATAAAACATTGCTGGGAACTAATGCCGTTTGATACTTATCGGATCGGATTTTAGCACCAGCTGCAAACCAACATAAATTACCCCAGAGTGGAGACGACCAATGAAAAAATTGCAGACTTACCGTTTTTTTTACTCCTGTAGATAATTTGTGTTTCTGTGCCTTTCTGATAAAAAAAAAAGAATGTCTGTTTTTGTTTCAAGGTCCTGACAGGAAGGGACATCAATTCTCATGCGTGTGCCTCCACAGTGACCGAAAACCTCCCGAGAGAAAGCTGAACCTGGAACGATTTAAGGTAAATGTCTAACGGGTTAAACGAACAAGAGTAACCGCAACCTATAAAACTGGAAAATTATTCTGGTCCATAAACAAGCAACAGGGCCCACAATTCGACATCGGATCGGTACATAGGGAACATATGTTATTTGGTTGAACTAGTCCGGATAAATTGCCGAGACATTACTGTGGATAATATTTGTTTCAGCTCGATTAAATGTTTTTTAATTTTGTTGTACAACGAGAGCAAATGGAATTTTTGGTGTAGCTGCTCTTTAACACTTGTTTGGTTTTTGCTGTTTAACAGAAATGTGAAGTTCGTTTTCTGATCTGTACAGATGTGGCAGCCAGAGGTATCGATATCCGTGGCGTACCCTATGGTTAGTGCCTTTCCTTATTCTCTACCACTTTAGTTTGATTTGGTTTACATGGAAAAGGTGCCTGTTTGAATCTCACTATGTACAGAATCAAAACATATATTGTTCTTTATATTGGTCAAATTGCTGTAAAACTATATATATACACAAATATAATTTTGTTTGCATATTATTGATTTTTTTTTTTTTTTTTTTTTAATTAAGTGATGGCCATAATGGATACCACTCATCCACATCGACTCAAATGGTTATATCACCCAACGCCTTACTAAATTATAAGTTTGTCTTTTAAGCTATTTATTTGCAGGTTTTAGTTTATGTGCATTCGTGTTTAATGGTTACACTATGATTATTCAATGGACCAGACGTGCTTAGGATTCGTTTTGTCAAAATACTTCTCCCACCCCAGCAGCACTGTCTGGATGGAGAGGGGGGTTCCTTCCTTTTCCATCGTTCTGCTGAAAGAAGACCCTGTGCTGCTCACTTGTTATCTAAACCGCCACATCCTTCCTTTTGCAGTTATTAATGTAACCCTTCCTGATGAGAAACAGAACTACGTCCATCGTATTGGCAGAGTCGGCAGAGCTGACAGGTAGAGACAAAATCAGATTTCCATTAATATTGGGTATTTTAATCTGCGTTTCTTTTCTTTCTGCTCAAATCTAAAATTCTATTCTGTATTGTTTTACTTTTTTAGGATGGGCCTGGCCGTTTCACTGGTGGCATCTGAAAAAGAGAAGGTAACCTACACATTGAATATCGATGGTGAACGCAAGTAAAATGAACAAAATTATAGGGGAAATCACTGTAAAATCAAAGCCTATTTACTTGTTAAACTACCAGCCTAATAAGAGGCTTCCGAGATGGTGATCTTAATCACAAGCTGTAACCACACTTGTTTTTTAATTCAGGTTTGGTATCATGTGTGCAGCAGCCGTGGGAAAGGCTGCTACAACACCAGGCTGAAGGAAGATGGCGGATGTACTATATGGTACAACGAAATGCAGGTCTGTGTTTTTGCCCTTTTCAATTTGTTTTTTTTAATTCATCTGCAGCTCCATGGATTTTGTAGGCTTTGAGCTCTTTATTGTTCAAATTTAAAAACCCAACTATTGCTTCTCACTTTGTATAGCGCTGCAGCCTATGGTGTGTTTTTTTAAATAGTCACTAAACTAAAAAAAAGGCCTTTTTTGCATTTTATATTACCTTACCATTTATTTATATACCACCAACAATTTACACAGCGCTTGGTACAGAGCATAAAAGGGAGATACAGAGAGAATTAGACTAAAACATGAGGTAGAGGGTGTGCTCGCAATCTTGAGGGGGACGGAGAACATGAGAAACATAAGGTGAGTGAAGAAGCCGGAGACGTATCTAAAGATCCCATTTATAACACCATATGTATCTGGCTGTGTTTGATATAACTTATACATGTCAGTGATTCCCTTAAATATCCCCAGCTCACAAGGCATTACAGTGTACCTTCCAGTATATAAAGCATCATCTCCGTAAATCCATCTATGAACGTACAGATGAGATTGTTAATATAAACTGACCCCCAGTCGTTACTCTTTAGCTGCTGTCCGAAATCGAGGAGCACCTGACATGCACCATATCCCAAGTGGAACCTGACCTGAAAATACCTGTAGATGAATTTGATGGGAAGGTCGTGTATGGACAGCGAAGGGCTGCAGGCGGTAAGAATGAATGGAGGCTAATTTGCTATCCAACTGTTGAACCTTAACTCCCATACTACCGAGAGAGCTAGGTTGGTACCAAGACACAAGGCTAGCTTGGCATGATGGGAATTGTAGGCCATATGGAATCCTGGTATGGCTTAAGTAGATGAAATGCTTTTATACTTGCGTATTAATCTTCCAGCACACTGTAGTGTTGAGGAAACGTAAAAATTCAAAAAAAAAAAGCACCATTGGCATTTTGCAATGTATTAGAGGAGGCCCGATTCTTTATACATGAGTTTTCCCGGTATATTATACAATATGCAACTTTTCCTGTTACATTTAGTGAGTCTGACTCGTACCATAAAAATGTCAGTCATTTTTAAAAATGTTTTCTTTTTTCGTATCTATTTTTTTTTTGCAGGCGGACTCTATAAAGGACATGTGGATATTTTGGCACCTACTGTACAGGAGTTGGCGTCTTTGGAAAAAGAGGCCCAGACATCGTTCTTGCACTTAGGATATCTCACTAACCAGCTGTTTAGAAGCTTCTGAATCCGCACCGTATAACATCCGCTATTAGAGGTTACTTGCTGGGAATGACACTGTGTGAGAAAAATGCCAGGATGCATACAAACCCAAACTTGAATCATTAGAAAAGTAATTTATCCAACAACTGGATAAGTCTGCCTGTAAAAACTAATGAAAGTGATTTTTTTTTTCTTTCCCCCCCCTTAATTTAAGTAATGCTGCACATACAAAAGCATTTGGGGTGAGCAGACCAAGGTGGTTTGTTTTGGGATATTTTTGCCCCATATTTCACTGATGTCTGCATGTTGTAGATACAACAATAAATGCATTAGAGCTTAAGTCTGTATTTGTCTTTCTAAACGTTCCTTATCTGTTTGGGGGAAAAATAGTCATTGGGTTTGTGCCTGATCTCCGTTAAGCTAATATCTTACTTTTATTGAATGTTTTGAATTTTTAACACCTGTATAGATGGATTATATGGATAATTAAATTTTGTTATAGCAGGAAAACTTACAGTGCAAAAGTCCTCCCCATGTAACTGGTAATATATATAAAATCAGCAGCATGCAGAAACGGTGCCAAATACTGGTTTGATTGTCATGTCCACCGGTGTAAAACGCTAAGTCTGTGTTTGTGCTACAAGCGCTGGCTGGGCTGCTCCATGCACCCAATGTTTAATTAATTGGCACTGAACAATGTCAATCTCTGTGAGATACGTTTCCCAGAGGCATTGGCGCCACCCATACAGATAGCGGAAGAAAGCACATTTTTTTTTATTACCCATACACAAGTGTCAGTCAATCTCCGTGAGATACATTTCCCAGAGGCACTGATGCCAAACGAAACCCATATATCCGGATATATGCAAATTAAGCATCAGAAACACCGATTGCGCCAGCACTTTAAAGGTTTAATACATAACCCTCACTGTGTCTCTCGTTATATGAGAAATGACTTGGTCAAAGAGCAGAGAGGAGGATAAAACTAGATCTAGTTTGTAAAGGAATGAGGGGGCTTGGGTTAGGAGAATGGTGGGAGGCATTACTAGGTGACCTTAGTTGGTGATGCTGTGCATCTTGTACAGTCAGAGATTTGGCATTCTGAAAACATGAATGGACTATCGGCACTCCCTGGTGCAATGAAAAAAATATATATTGATCTTTTATTAAATTCCCTGTGTACAGATGCGAACTGTATTTTGTATTGGCAAAACTGCAAGCAAATGCCTAAATTAGGAGAAAATGTGTTTTCAGTATATGTGTATATGTGTGTGTCTGTGTGACTGTGGAGTCTCCTTCTTATGACATCACCTGTGGCATGATATGCAAATTACACATTTCCCATTGAAAAACAGTTCATTTGCATACTGTGCCACAGGAGACTCCACAGACACATTTAAAACACATTTTCTCCTAATTAAGGCAATTTGCTGGCAGTTTTGCTCATACATTGTATTGATCATTTTCAATAATATTTTTATGCTCTACATGCACAACAATCTTTTGGTGGTACAGTCCCTTTAAATATCCCATTGTTAGCTTTGTACCTGGATGTAGTGTGAGATGTTTACAGAGGTATATGCAACAATACTACAATTCTTCTAATGGAAATTGGTGGCCCTCAATCACAATTATAACCTCAGCCGTCATGGCAACTCCACTGAATGTATGTAACATTTGAATGGTACAGTGTGCTTCTGCCATCCGATTCATGTGACAAGTCTCATGGTCAGGTCAAAAAAAGAGAGACAAATACACTTAAGAGGTTTCAGAGAGACAGCAAATCCTTGGGAGCAGCGGAAGACATCCATATGCCAATTACATCCTTGGATCAATTACACTGAGCTTGGATGAAGAATATAAAATACTAACATACCTTGTGGCTTAATATACAATTTACACATTTTCCATTGCAAAGAAGTTAATTTGCATATCAAGCCACAGATGATGTCATAAACAGGAGACGCCACAGACACCTTTAAAACATTTTTATCTTTATGTATGTGCTTGCAATACTACTGACACAATCGATATATATATGTATACCGTATTTGCTCGAATATAAGAAGAGGTTTTTTTCAGAGCAAATGCTCTGAAAAAACCCCTCGTCTTATATTCAAGGTCGTCTTATAATCTGACCCCGGGTCCTTCCGGCTTCATCATAAAACTGCCGGCGGAAGTGCCGGGCAGCAGCGGGGGATGCCTGCGCGTATCGTGCAGACATATCCCCCGGCTGCCTCCACTTGGCACCAGGGATATCTGGGCAGCTGGGGGATGTCTGCAGAAAAAAAAAAGACAAGGGGAGGGAGGGGGGAAGAAAAAGACAAGGGGAGAGAAACACAAGGGAAGGGGGGGGGGGTAGATAACACTGGGGGAGAGAGGCAGCATTGGCACATAAAAGGAAATAAAAACAAGAAATGCATTTGTTTAATATCATAATTTTTTATTAAATATTAAAAAAGAATTTACATGCGAATATATACAAGTTAAACTTTTTTCCTATAGGGTAGTCTTATATTCAGGCTTTTAGTTTTTTTCCTAAAGGAATATCAAAAATTTGGGGGGTCGTCTTATAATCAGGGTTGTCTTATATTCGAGCAAATACGGTAATTATCGGTATTTTTTATTCTCTGCAGTCACAGTATTAAATATATTTGATGGCGTCTCTTTAAATTAGCATTTCTGAGGTACACATTTTCTTAAAATTAAGAATAATTGTTCTATGATCGTACGCAAACTTGTATCTATAAAATACATACATTTGTCTCTTATTTAAATGACTGGACATAGATTTGATAGACGGGATTCGGGGGGGGGGGGGGTCTCTAGCATTGGGAGACATTTACTGGAGCAATACATAGCACAGAATACCAGGCTCAACCAATAAATATGTTTATAGCGTTATCTTTCTTTAATTTTCGTTTTTAGGGAATTGCAGTAAACCAGTAGACTGTTGTTTTCTTACACTTGAGTAAATGAGAAGAGAGGTTTGGCCTAGTTTCTGAGAGTAGCTAAGCAGCGGTTGCTACGGCAACGTGCCTTTGTTTATGAGAGGGATGCTGACAAATGACAATAGCAGCCCCAATCCAATCAGGTCCTTGTGACCCTGCCTCACAAACATACAGTATGAGCATAATGCTATTTATAAATACCTCATTGCTCTTCATGAAATTGGCCACATGATGGCGCCAGTGAATCGTTGTTAATGCACTGATGTGTTGGTGTTTGCAGTTATTATGTTTTTCCTGTGGATATTTACTATTACTGCTTGACAGTTCAACATGCAAGCGTTCGTAAACAAAGTACTTTTTGTTTTTATCTCAAAACCCAGGGCTTTAAGCTATTGCAGGCATATGCAGCCTTCATTACTCCAGCTGCTACTGGTTTGCACTACAACTCTTATGATGCTCCGCTGAGCACTACAGGAGACTGAAGCTGAAATGCTGGCAGCTACCCACCCTAGACTGAGCTGAAAATGCTGGCAGCTACCCACCCTAGAATACACGGCAATCTATTATTTGTACATAGCTATCAATGCCATGTAAATATAGGTATGTATAATGTAAGTGCTCCAAGGGGTTCATGTACAAAGTTATATATCGAGAGAAAAGGTGATCATTATTGACATCACCAGCATACAGGTGATACTTGAAAAATTAGAATATCGTGCAAAAGTTCATTTATTTCAGTAATGCAACGTAAAAGGGGAAACTAATATATGAGATCAGGGCCGGCGCTACCGTAAGGCAGCACAGGCGGCTGCCTTAGGGCGCACCAATGGGGGGGCGGGAAAATCGCCCGCTCCCCCAGACCCCAGTACTTACCTCCATGCCGCTGTTCATGTCCGTGGCTAAGAGGGAAGTGCTGTGCGCTCCCCTCAGGCCGTGCGCATTCAATAAAGTGTGTTGAAACTTTTTTTTTCAACACACTTTATTGAATGCGCACGACCTGAGGGGAGCTCACAACGCTTCCCTCTCAGCCACGGACATGAGCAGCGGCATGGAGGTAAGTACTGGGGTCTGGGGAAGGGGGGAGGAGGGAGGTTTAATGAGCAATTCCTGGGCATCTGAATGGCATAATATTCTTGGGCTCTGACTGGCACAATATTCCTGGGCATCTGAATGGCATAATATTCTTGGGCTCTGACTGGCACACTATTCCTGGGCATCTAACTGGCATAATATTCCTGGGCATCTGACTGGCATAATATTCCTGGGAATCTGACTGGCATAATATTCCTGGGCATCTGACTGGCACTCTATTCCTGGGCTCTGACTGGCATAATATTCCTGGGAATCTGACTGGCATAATATTCCTGGGCATCTGACTGGCATAATATTCCTGGGAATCTGACTGGCATAATATTCCTGGGCATCTAACTGGCATAATATTCCTGGGCATCTGAATGGCATAATATTCCTGGGCATCTGACTGGCATAATATTCCTGAGCATCTGACTGGCATAATATTCCTGGGAATCTGACTGGCATAATATTCCTGGGCATCTGACTGGCATAATATTCCTGGGAATCTGACTGGCATAATATTCCTGGGCATCTAACTGGCATAATATTCCTGGGCTCTGACTGGCACAATATTCCTGGGCATCTGACTGGCATAATATTCCTGGGAATCTGACTGGCATAATATTCCTGGGCATCTAACTGGCATAATATTCCTGGGCATCTGAATGGCATAATATTCCTGGGAATCTGACTGGCATAATATTCCTGGGCATCTAACTGGCATAATATTCCTGGGAATCTGACTGGCATAATATTCCTGGGCATCTAACTGGCATAATATTCCTGGGCATCTAACTGGCATAATATTCCTGGGAATCTGACTGGCATAATATTCCTGGGCATCTAACTGGCATAATATTCCTGGGAATCTGACTGGCATAATATTCCTGGGCATCTAACTGGCATAATAATCCTGGGAATCTGACTGGCATAATATTCCTGGGCATCTAACTGGCATAATATTCCTGGGCATCTAACTGGCATAATATTCCTGGGAATCTGACTGGCATAATATTCCTGGGCATCTGACTGGCATAATATTCCTGGGCATCTAACTGGCATAATATTCCTGGGAATCTGAATGGCATAATATTCTTGGGCTCTGACTGGCACAATATTCCTGGGCATCTAACTGGCATGATATTCCTGGGCATCTAACTGGCATAATATTCCTGGGCATCTAACTGGCATAATATTCCTGGGCATCTGAATGGCATATTCCTGGGCATCTGAATGGCATAATATTCCTGGGCATCTGACTGGCATAATATTACTGGGCTCTGACTGGCATAATGTTCCTGGGCATCTGACTGGCATAATATTACTGGGCTCTGACTGGCATAATATTCCCATTGAAATACTGGTAAGTTTGTTGATTTAACTCTACTTCATTTTAAATATTGTATTTGTTCCCATTTTGTTTCTTCACTTCAAAATAAGATATATTCAGTGTGCATAGGAATTTGTTCATAGTTTTTGTTTTTACTATAGTCCGGCCCTCCAACGGTCTGAGGGACAGTGAACTGGCCCCCTGTTTAAAAAGTTTAAGGACCCCTGGGCTAAATACTGGCATATTGAGTGGCAAAATAGTGTGTCTCCGGTTATGTGTGAATTGGTGTAACTGTGTGTGTGTGTAAGTGGTAAGGGTGTCTGTGTGTGTGACTGCAAGGGTGTCTTTGTGTTTAAGGGTTTCAGTGTGTGACACATTTAGAGCATGCGAGTTGAATATTTAGATGTATTTATTTTCTACACTATACATTATTCATATATATATATATATAATGTAAGGAGGCTTAATGGTGTGGGAGGCGTGGCGGATCAGAGCAGGGGGGCACCAAAATGCACCTTCGCCTGTGTAGACGAAAATCCTTGCACCGGCCCTGTATGAGATAGACGCATTACATGCAAAGCAAGATAGTTCAAGCCGTGATTTGTCATAAGTGTGATGATTATGGCTTACAGCTCATGAAAACCCCAAATCCACAATCTCAGTAAATTAGTTTTTAATTATTATATTCAGTTCAGGCAAGTTTGCTGGCCAATCAAGCACAGCTTTTGTTAGTGTGGGCAGGTGCCAAGTCCTGCTGGAAAATGAAGTCAGCATCCCCATAAAGCTCGTCTGCAGAAGGAAGCATGAAGTGTTCCAAAATCTCCTGGTAGACGGCTGCGTTGACCCTGGACTTGATGAAGCACAGTGGACAAACATCAGCAGATGACATGGCTCCCCAAATCAACACAGACTGTGGAAACTTCACACTGGACTTCAACCATCTTGCAGTGTGTGCCTCTCCATTCTTCCTCCAGACTCCGGGTCCTTGGTTTCCAAATGAGATGCAAAAGTTGCTCTCATCAGAAAAGAGGACTTTGGACCACTGACCAGTTCTGTTTTTCTTTAGCCCAGGTTAGACGCATCTGATGTTGTTTGTTATTCAGGAGCAGCTTGACAAGAGGAATCTGAAGCCCATTTCCAGGATCCATCTGTGTGTGGTGGCTCTTGATGCACTGACTCCAGCCTCAGTCCACTCCTTGTGAAAGTCCCCAACACATTTGAATGGCCTTTACCTGACAATCCTCTCCAGGCTGCGGTCATCCCTGCTGCTTGTGCACCTTTTTCTTCCACACTTTTCCCTTCCACATAACTTTCTATTAATGTGCTTTGATATAGCACTTTGGGAACATCCAACTTCCTTCGCAATTACCTTTTGAAGCTTCCCCTCCTTATGGAAGGTGTCAATGATGGTTTTCTGCACAACTGTCAGGTCAGCAGTCTTCCCCATGATTGTGATTCCTACTGAACCAGACTGAGATATCAACTTAGCAGGGGGCGCCGGAACCGTAAAAAAAAAAAAAAATCATCCCCCTTCCTCCTTACTTACCTCCTCGCTGCTGCTCTGTCTCCCGGTGCAGGTTCGTGGCTGTGAGGGAAGCGTTGTTCGCTCCCCTCCAGCCGATGCGGATTCAATAAAGTTTTCTTAAGCTTTTTTTTAAACAAACTTTATTGAATGCGCATTGGCTAGACGGGAACGCACAATGCTTCCCTCACAGCCATGGACCTGCAGCACCGGGAGACAGAGCAGCAGCGAGGAGGTAAGTAAGGGGGAAGGGAGAGGATTTTTTTTTTTTTTTTACGGTTCCGGCGCCCCCTGCTAAGTTGCGCCCTAGGCTGCTGCCTAGGTCGCCTTACAGGTGGCGCCGGCCCTGCCAAACTCCAACACGAACATACAGTGGAATGTCCGTGTTCGGGTCCGGGGTACAAAAACCGTGATGTTCGGTACGAACCCGAACAGTGCGGTTCGGGTTCACTCAACACTACTTAGTACCACTTGCTGTGGTTAAGGCTACAGTTCATGACTCAGTTTAGCTGTCAGGTGATGTTCGGCACCTGAGAGATTTGGAATATCTAGTCTTATCTTGGGAGCACAGATATTTCCATCTTATATATAGCGTGGGTTTTACATGATTCAATGGGCGAAAGAGCCACAGAAATATCACATTCACAGTGCTATCCCCACTGCAAGGGATTCGGGGTAGACATACAGGTGATACTCTAAAAATGAGAATATCGTGCAAAAGTTCATTTATTTCAGTAATGCAACGTAACAGTGGAAGCTAATATATGAGATAGACGCATTACATGCAAAGCAAGATAGTTCAAGCCGTGATTTGTCATGCGATGATTATGGTTTACAGCTCATGAAAACCCCAAATCCACAATCTCAGTAAATTAGAATATTGTGAAAAAGGTGCAATATTCTAGGCATATTGAGTGGCATAATAATCCTGGCATATTGAGTGGCATAATAATCCTGGCATATTGAGTGGCATAATAATCCTGGCATATTGGGTGGCTAAATCCTGGCACATTGAGAGGCATAGTACTGGCATATTGAGGGACATAATCCTGGCATATTGTGTAGGAAAATCCTGGCATATTGAATGGCATAATAATCCTGGCATATTGGGTGGCTAAGTCCTGGCATATTGAGGGGCAAAATCCAGGGATATTGAGGAGCATAATCCTGGCATTTTGAGTGGCATAATAATCCTGGCATATTGGGTGGCTAAGTCCTGGCATATTGAGAGGCATAATCCTGGCATATTGAGGGGCATAATCCTGGCATATTGGGTGGCTAAGTCCTGGCACATTGAGAGGCATAGTACTGGCATATTGAGGGGCATAATCCTACAGTGATTATTCAAATTACAGTGATTATTTTAGTGGGTGCTATACTACATATTTGTACCCTGCCCTGAGCCCAGTGCCACAGAGAGTGCAG
Organism: Pelodytes ibericus; assembly: GCA_036172795.1. Lineage (NCBI taxonomy): Eukaryota > Metazoa > Chordata > Amphibia > Anura > Pelodytidae > Pelodytes > Pelodytes ibericus. Next base: position 191,531,575 of record CM069861.1, read on the forward strand.
TGCACTTGCAACTGCATGTGTGCCAGGCACATGACTTTAATCCTGTTCTGTTAGCTCAGTGGACAACATCTAGGCATTTTTAAATACTGCAATTTGTTGGTGTTAAATATTACATTTGCGTCCTGCACTTCATATCTGAGAGTCAAATAGAACCGTCAAATACTGTGCTTACAGCGCACCTTGAAAAATTCGAATTGTTTTTGGTGCTAAATAGTACATTTGCGTCTTGCGGTGCACTTCATATATGAGCGTCAAATAGAACAGTCCAATACTGTGCTTACAGCGCACTTTGAAAAATTCTGGCTTCCTCCTCCTCCACCTCCTCCAGCGCCACTTCCACCTACACTGCCACGGTCACCGCCTCCTCAACCTATGGGTCACTTAGTATAAACTGAAAGAGAATACCCTGCACTCCAACCCTCTCTCAAATGAATAATTCTGTTGATCCTCCTGGCAGCCATGCTTTAGATTTAGATTTATGTTCTTCCAAAGCTAAAATCAAAGATTCCATCTAGTGCTATTTTATGGCTCAGCTGTATTTGTAATTTGTATGTATTTTATGTTATTTGAAGTTATTTCCCTATCCACATTTGCTTGCAGGGCACTTGTCCTATTCTTACCCACATTTTACTTCATTTAGCAGCCCTCTAGCCCTTTCCAGGACTTTTTTAGAGGCATTTTAGTGGCCAAAAGTTTGTGTCCCCATTGACTTCAATGGGGTTCGGGGTCAAGTTCGAGCATGGACCCGGACATTTTTTCGAACTTCTGCCGAACCCGAACATCCAGGTGTCTGCTCAACTCTAGTACTAAGCTATCCCAAGGTAGTCACAGAACAAGCATGCTCAGCAGCATGAAAAGGCTGAAACACCCAACGTTTTTACTGATGTGCATGTGATGGCAAACATTTGTGAATGTTGAGTGCCCAGTCCTCTCCAGGAAGCCAAGATGAAGCTGTCAAAGTGCACTTTTATGTTGCTCATTCTTGATCTCCTTCCTTTCCTATAATATCTCTTGCACCAATGAGTTCAAGTAAAAACTGTGCACTAAAGTGCCTAATATCCACTACTGTCAGCCTTGCATCATAACATTTACTGGGTCCTTCATAATTCGTGGTGATACTGTAGACACAGGCTGAGTGCCATAGATTCGCCATCGCTGGTCTAGACTGACTTTGGGAGCACACATCATCAGACTATATGACGGCTCCTTATTTACTTAAAATAGTGTTTGTCTTTCATACTATACTGACAAGCTCCCTTTCACGACAGCTTATGCAGCCGATATTAGGTTTTGGAGTGCTTTAAGTCACTCATGGATTTTTTTCTCCCAAATTTCGAGGACTGCACTTTTTAATATACTAAACTGGAGAGTTTTTTTTTTTTTGGTTTTAGCTCTCTCCAATTTTGTGGCAGTTAATATATAGTCCTTTTTGTATTATATATCATTTTTAATATGATCTAATAAAAGTTATATCTCATATGAATATAGTGTGCTTTGCTTGAGTGTGTAACGTAGATCAATCAGCTTATATACAAATGTGTTTATATTTTGCAAAATGTGAAAACATTTCTATTGTTCTCTTTATGTAGAATAGAAATTGGAAAGAACAAAAAAAAATGATCTGTGATCTACCCCTGAGGCACACTTGCTTTTCACATAATGTACTCAGCTGGTAAAAGAAGATGTTCCTTTAGGTATCATTTTTTTATTATTATTTTACCACTAAGTAAGGACTCTGTACAATACTGGTATGCATGCAGTGCATTCTGGGATAGTTTTACGAAGGATGACAGTGATGAGGGGATGAGAAAGAGAAAACACACAGCGGCTGTCATGGGGCACTTGGATCCAGTAGAGGGAGGTAAATATATTTTGTTTAAAAAATTCTTAATGTCTATATTATTTCTAGATGTGCTGCTAGCACAGCGTATAAATAATATCCTTTCCAACACAATGTGTATGTGTTTGTATAGCACACGATTTAAAGAGGCCACATCAACTTGATTCGACTAGCATGTAAAGTATACTAAAATAACTGTATACTTTTCGTGCTGGTCGAATCGACAACAGAATGACTGACTCTAATGCCAAATACCTGCGGCCGTCGGCACTTGGTTATATTTTCGTATTCCTTGGGGGTTTGTGTGCGGTCTGCTCGGAGCAGATTGTCCAGTTTTGTTACTTTTTAGACTTAATAGAAAGAAATATTATGAGTTCGCTACTTTCTTGATCGAAAACAACATTCTATAGGTTTGGGGTCTGTTGATAGAATAGAAATAAGGGGATTTCACTAGTGGGAAACCCAATCTTGAGTTATTTTTGACATGTTGTTCTAAATGTTTAAATTAAAGGAGAAAACGGAAGTTGGAGTGTGTGTGTGAGTGGGGGGGGGGGGTCTGTAGGAAGAATATATATATATATATTTTCTCTTTTTATTTTTCAAACATGAATGTTGATATTAATGTTACACTAATCAGTTCGTAGGATGATGTTTATAACTGTATAAGGGTCTAAAAGTTCACTCTGGCTAAATATTAAATGATTAATATGTATAATTGCGACAGGTAAAATAGTGGTGGAAGCACTATTAGGGATAGGATAATTCACTTTTACTGTGTAGCAATGATTGGTTTTAACTCATCCGAATATCAGTAAATAAAGGAACTGAGAAATACAATATATTTTAATAAAAAAAATATAAAAACAATTGGTTAGAATCTGTAATAATGATCAATAATGGTTCTCTTATATAAAGCTGTTTTATGACCTCATATGGGGAGGGATGATAAACCTGACGCGTTTCACCATTCAAACACAGCTTCCTCAGAGGTTTCTGAGAGTGAAGTATAAACCTACCAATACCAAGCAAATGGAAAATAGCCTAAGCTTAAATAGAAAACATTGCAATAAAATAGAAGAGGAATTTAAAAGCTGGCCATCTTGGCCATAGCGAAATTTTAGATTTCTCTTTTATTTTCTTGCAAAGTTTTCTATTTAAGCATTACTTTCCAGAGTGTTCAACTTGATAGATAACGCTATGGGTCTTCCATCAGAGATGCGGTAGGCAAGTATCTCTCCTATATTGAAGTCGGGCACACATCGGTTTCTAATTATAGGCCAATTTCATTGATCAAACTCAACATTAAAGTCTACTCTGGGATCCTTGCTCAGAGATTGATTAGGACAGGGGTGTACCAAGTTTTTTCTGTGGTGGGCCACTTCACCAAAATGTATGTGAGCACGGACCGCATTCATATTTCAAATCAAAGAAAATTATGTATATATTTATAAACTGTGTATATAACTGTGTGTATATACATATATATATATATATATATATATACATATATATATATATATATACACACACACACACACACACAAACACACACACACACACACATATATAAATATGTATATATATATATATATATATATATAAACAGTAATGTGCAGCATGTGAATATATCACAGACTCCACAGCAATAAAACTCATAGTAAAAATAGACATACATACACATGTCATACGCACGCCGGTCACGTACCCTCTCTGCACAACCACTGGGGAGCCGAACCTGCCACTAGCCACCAGGGAATAGGTAAGTGCTGGGCTCTTATCAAATGGCATTTTACTGGGCAAATTGGCTGGGGGATATTAAATAACAAATAATTTTGGCATATTATTGGGAAAATTGGCAGGGCATATTAAATGGCAAATACGGGCATATTATTGGGCAAATTGGCTGGGCATATTAGTGGCAAATAACACTGGCATATTATTGGGCAAATTGGCTGGGCATATTAATGGCAAATAACACTGGCATATTATTGGGCAAATTGGCTGGGGAATATTAATGGCAAATAACACTGGCATATTATTAGGCAAATTGGCTAGGGCATATTATTGGTCAAATTGGCAGGAGCATATTAAAATGCAAATAATTTTGGCATATGATTGGTAAAATTGGCAGGGGCTGATTAATTGGCAAATACTGGCATATTATTGGGCAAATTGGCTGTGGCTTATTAATGGCAAATAATAATGGCATATTATTGGGCAAATTGGCTGGGGCATATTATTGGGCAAATTGCCTGGGGAATATTAATGGCAAATAATATTGGCAATGTGTATGTGATGGGGCATGTAAATGGGGTGATGGGGCATGTCTTTGGTGTGCAACGTGGGTTATGGGTCATGTCGTGGGTGTGCCCAAATTTTGTCTGCCTAGGGCTATAGGGAAGAGGAGATACACATATATGGGTAGAGGGACAAAGAGACAGTCATAGGAGGTAGAGAATAGAGAGACATGGGAAGGGAGAGGAGAGAGAAATAAATGGGAAGGGAGAAGAGAGAGAGAGAAATGGGATGGCAGAGGAGACAGACAGACATGGAATGGCAGAGGAGACAGACAGACATGGGATGGCAGAGGAGAGACAGACAGACTTGGGATGGCAGAGGAGAGACAAACAGACATGGGATGGCAGAGGAGAGACAGACAGACATGGGATGGCAGAGGAGAGACAGACAGACATGGGATGGCAGAGGAGAGACAGACAGTCATGGGAAATGAGAGGAGAGACAAACAGACATGGGAAATGAGAGGAGAGACAGACAGTCATGGGAAAGAAGAGGATACAAAGACGGACATGGGAAGAAAGAGTAGAGATACGGACATGGGAAGCAAGAGAGACAGATGGACACAGGGAGCGAGAGGAGTGTGACAGACATGGGAAGGGTGAGACGCATGACAGAAGGACATGAGAGAGAGGAAAAGACAGATGGACATGGGAGAGAGGAAAAGACAGATGGACATGGGAGAGAGGAAAAGACAGATGGACATGGGAGAGAGGAAAAGACAGATGAACATGTGCCCCTCCCGAGATCAGACTCTGGATCCGCCCATGGTCACACTGACATACAGGCACACTTGCACACACACACACGTTTCCCTCTTCCACACATCCACACACTTACATACAGATCCACACTTACACACACTAAGATACAGGCACACTTGCACACTATCTTGGAATAATGATTTCCCTGGACCTTGTTCAGATCGTCGAGTTGAATTTTCTGGAACTAATCTCAATCTGATAAAAAAAAAAAATCTAACATGTAGTTGGTCAGGGTTTGAGGTCTCCTGGTTGGGAAAAAACAATATTTTAAAGTCCTACGTTATACCAAAAATCCTCTACCTCTACAGGGCTATTCTGATCTGGGTGCCTAAATCTCTATAAAAAATAGATCTCCTTCTATCTTCTTTTTTTATTTTTTTTTTATAATTTGTATTGACTTTTTTAGGGCTAGAGAATATAAGAATACATGATAAAAAAATCTTTTATCTTTTTATGTATGGGTGGCAAAAAAATAACAAGGATTCCTTCTAAAACACTGAAAAGAGGCTTAGATGGTTTGGTATACTCTGACCTATATAATTTACACAAGACTTGCATGCTCTGCCATGAGGTGCTGGGATATTAGTAGAACTATATATCTGCTTTGGTATATTACTGAGAGAGTAAAGAGTAAGTGTAAGAATATTGGCCCCTTTCTTTTCTTTTGAACTAACACTCCATACGTCAGGAAGTTGGAGATTACTAGGAAGATCATTAGAGATATAATAATAACAATTTATAGAATCAAAAATTGAATGGAAATGGGCAATTTTACAACCATGCCTAGTCCAATTAATGTGTTATCTATTTATCTCGATGACTTGTATCTAGTGAACTGGCAGCCTTAGGGTATAATATGCTGCATTTTAAATCTATTTATGACGGTTCGGCTCTTATCCTTTTCAGATCTGAACTAAAATTGAATCTACCTTCCCGAGAAATGTTCACTTAATATATTATAAATAAATTACATGGCTTCAAATCCTGTCTCGGCATCAGACTGCTGGGATAGTCTGATAGACAAATATTTTGGGGGGCAATAACCATTTCTGGGTTAATTATTAGTGATAAGGTTGGGTCCAGTCAGAAGTGGGAGAGAGGTATCAATTGTATATACCCTCCTCAGGTTTGGCATAGGGTATGGCAGGCCACTCAAAAAGCTGTCCACTCAACATGGTAGCACAAAGATGTCCTGTCAGTTTCATTAGGGCTTCTCAAGTGAGTCTTGGCGTTGTATGAAGGAGGTGGGCACCCAATTACCTATCTGGTGGGAATGTGAAATGATTATCTCTATCAGACACAAAATTAGCAAAATTATCTGAGACCCTGAGAACTACTTCCCAAACTTTCCTTACACATTCCATTCTCTCCCTTCGACATTGCAGGATCTGAAAGAGAAAAGGCCAGAGAAAATGGCTAAAAATGCATTTGGGCCTAACCACACTTCTTTAATTGTCTGTCTATCATCTCTGTACCTTATCTGTCTTTCCTGTCTAATCTGTATCTCTCTCTAATGATAATGCAGTGCTGAATTGTTTTGGGTCTAAAGTTCCCCTGGATTAACCCCACTGGCCTTAGCTGAGTAATCAGCCCAACAAAACCTTTTGAGGGACGAGTTAAACCAAACTATCAGCGCTGACATACCCCAACATCAAACTGACACGTTTAGGTTTTATTTTTGTTTAAGGGAAAATTAGTATACACATGCTAGAAAAAGAGATGGCGAGGCCTTGTCCTTAAATACGATTACAATTTGAAATGACATCAATGTAGAGCAATTAAGCACATATATTTTTTTCTTACAATAAATCTATTAGCCTTCGAGCTGCTTTCAGAGTCTTTTATTCATACATTCCAATAAAGACACTTTACATCGAATATTAGAGTGGAATTGTTTTTTTTTTTTATATACAGTTGCTAAGATTATGTCAATATGCTATGTAGGGAGCACACACAGTACACAATAGAAGACTGTACTGTCGCATAATGTTCAATCTCATTTAGAATCTTTTAACAATGCAAAAGGCCTTGACAAGGAACCAAAAACTGTATCAAAACAAAGACAAGCCAGAGTAAAGCAATTAATCAGGGGACAGCTCTATCCTACAGTTATTAAAGCAATTCCTTTTACAGTTTGTAAATTGTCTTTCATACAATCAGACTAAGCACTCCATATTGAAATCATTTGATAAATATTGGTTATATCATATGTATTTCTTTATACACTTTCCAGAGATGCCTAAAAAAAGGGGGTAGTGTAAAATAAACATGAACAAAACATGAATTGGAATATCAATAAAAAGTATAATTCAGGTTTTCATCTGTAGTGGGGACCGTCAAGGACATAATTTGATTTAAAGAGCATCCGGCAATAAAACATACAATATTACTTTGTTGTTTGTGTTTTGTTACCAACTCCTCCCCCCTAAAAAAAAAAACCACATTTCTTTTCTTGACCTGTGAGAATGCAAGATTGACCATAGTATATGGTATATAGTATATTACCAAAATGAGAAATGTTTCTCATCTGAATGCCGGCACAACCAGGAAGACCGGCACGGACTCCGTACATTTGTCGGGAGTCTGTTTTTTACATTGGAGCACACGGCGATAGAGCCACTACTTGGCGCTAATGGCATGTGCGCCATCTTTATACAAAACCCCCAATGTGTGACACTGTAAATGCACAAAATATTTCCGTATATTGCCACCCAAAGGACTTCCACTCACATTTACCAGAGCCTTGAGTACCCGCCTCTGGTTTGGATTGTTTCCCGGATATTACTATTCCATATTTAATAAACATATTTCCGGTTGAGTATCCCTTAATCCGAAGATCCAAAAACCGAAATGACCCAAAATCCCACATTTTTTTTTTCAGTTATGGGTCAATTCGAAATAGGGATACTCACCTTTCTCCTCCTTTGCTTCATCCTTCATATTTTGCTTCATCCTCCCGGTCCCCGTAAATGAAGAGCCAGAGTGCTACGACAGGAGGAAGGGGCTACATGGGGCGGACAGATCATCTCGGCAGCACCATGGAGCAGGTAAGTTCTTTAGCTCCACTGCTGGAAATGATCTATATTACATAAATACAATGTGAGCAAGTTAATGTAAGCAAGTTAATATGAGCAAGTTAATGTAAGCAAGTTAATATGAGCAAGTTAATGTAAGCACGTTAATGTAAGCAAGTTGATGTGAGCAAGTTAATGTAAGCACGTTAATGTAAGCAAGTTGATGTGAGCAAGTTAATATGAGCAAGTTACTGGGGCAGGTGCACTCAGCTAAACAGTCCAATGGAGAATAAATCGCTTGGGTGCCGTGCAGCATACTCCATACACAAGTCCAAAAGGAAAAACACGCACTCACGGGTCTTGATCAAAAAAACTTCATTGTTTTTGGTCGATACTCAAGTTTAAACATACATAAGTAGTCGACGTTTCGGTCCACGTTCTGGACCTTTAAAGGTATATATATATATATATAAATATACTACTAGTATATTTTCTTGCTGATATCATAATGAATATAACTGGATGTACTATGACTGTTTTGGCTAATGTTTGAGAGCTACAAATGCAATGATGCTCATAGTTTGCTGAGATATGCAGTTCCCAAATATCTGCAGTGCCAAGGTTAGCCATCCCTGTGTACTATGGTATCCTGTGGAATGTAGGTCATTGCACACCTTCGACAACTGTTATCCACAGTTTGGAGCGGTGGGCTTGTGTTGTTCCACAGGTCTCATGAATTATCTGGAAAGACAAAATCCCGATTTCTCACAAGACAAGTCAAGCAAGACGGCACTGTTCCTCGGGGGGTGACAAAGCTCTGTGATCCTTTTTAACTCGTTCCCCCCCTTGATTGTAGACGAGTAAACCCCTGTCAGCCACTTCTTCAATTATCCTTTTCACACTCTGTTTTAGTCTTAAGCTCAAAGGGTAACAGCAGAGGCCCTAGTTGAAGTATGATTTTCTCCCTTTTTCTTCTCATAGCCAGATTGATAGTGTAGTGTTATGGGGTCAGACCACTTTGGTCTAGAGGAAGGTCACTGATCATGCAGAATAAAGCTGTCTCAGACGTTTTATAGTTTGTGAAATTGAAAGAATGTTGCCTTTAATTACACCCTCCTGCATACTGATAGACTGCTAGTGAACAGAGGAGAAGTATGGCCAAAAGGGACTCCCAAGGTAGCTTATGTAGCTGACTGGTACCATATGTTACCATAGGCTGACATTACTGCCTGCTGCAAGAAATGATACATACAAATAAATGCAGGCTTGATGGGAAAGATAAAATATCATTTTTTATTTGCAAAACCCACAGAAGTAAAATCACTGCATTTAATCTCATCTCAAATATATATATATATATATAAACCAAAAGCAACATTTTATTGACTTGATTTATGAACCTATTTCCCAGCTATGTGGTGTTCCTGACAAGAGGTGCATTACCACAAAAAAGGTAATTGAAAATTCTGCCGGACTGCCGTGTGTGTTTGGTTATTATTAACTCCTGCTGCTGGCTGGGTGGGTAACTCGGAGAGAAGTCAACGAAGGTTGAAGTGATCCTGAGCATCTAGGGTGGTGAGGAGTTAGGGGGGAGGGGAGGGGGAGAAGAGGTGTGAGTGTGTGCTAGCAGGATAAGCAACATTTCTGTACAAGGATTCTAGAAGGGGAGCATGGGGCAGGGAGCAATTGTCCCAGCAGCCTACTTCCTAACCGGACTCAGGCCTGGGCCTGCACTACTCTTAACTCCCATGAGCCTCTGGGATATAGAAAGCTCTGCGGTCAGGTATGCTCTGGATTATGGCCGCCCATGCAGGCCCCATGTGCTTTTATTTGTTGAGATAAGATTTCCTCACTGTCTTCACCTTCACAGCCTCTTCTGAATCCTAAATAGAGAAGGACCGGTGGAAACTGGATAAAAATGCAATCAGACTCCCTCAAAATTCTTAATCTGCCCCCCCCCCCCCCCCCGTGATGTAATAGTTACATTACCCTCCGATGCAATGCAAGTCTGTAGTCAGAATTCTGACTTATATACTGTATTCTGTGTCCCCAGCCTCAAAGTGAGATACTAGTGCTGTAAAGTCACTGGTGGGTGTCATCCAAAAACACTACATTTCACAAAATGTCACACTTGTTTAGTAAAAAAAAATATAAAATAAACTAACATAACAAAAACAAAAGCCATATCTGAAATCAACCATACAAAAAAACAACAAAAAGATCTTTTAATGATAGCAGATATACTGTATAGGACTTTCTGCACTAACAGTTCTGAGAGAAAAACAGAATGCTGCAAGAATATTCTTAATTGCAGGATGCAATATAGCTCTGGGGAACTTAAAATCCTGGCAAGCAATTATACACCTTTGTGCCAGACTATCACACGCATTAATTATCACGTTTTACAAAAAAGGGGCATAATCTTTATAGTGTTAAAAGTCAAGAGAAAAAAAGAGCTGGTAGAGGAAAAGAAGTCTTGTTATGCTGTAGTAATGTATAAATTGTGTACTGTAATGCAAAGCCTCTCTCAGATACAAAATGCAATTATATGTTAAATATATGTTATAGATGATAAAATGATAATCAAAAAAAAAGGTATAAGGCCCATTTCTAGCAAAATAAAATAAAAATAATAATTATTCTTGTACCCTAAGCAGCCTGTTTCTCACTATTAACCTCAGTAGATATTGCCTTAAAGGGACTGTATCACCTAAACATTGTGTTTAATGTGCATGCAGATTATAAAAAAGATTGGAAATGATCTATATATTGTATTAGAAAAAATGTAAGCAAATACCTAAATTAGGAGAAAAATGTGTTTTAAATGTGTAGTCTCCTGCTTATGACATCACCTGTGGCCTAATATGCAAATTACACATTTCCCATTGAAAAACAGTACATTTGCATATTAGGCCACAGGGGATGTCATAAACAGGAGACACCACAGACACATTTTCTCCTAATTCAGGCATTTGCTTGCAATTTTGCTAACACGATGTACAGCTCATGTTCAATCATTTTTATAGTCTGCATTTACAGTAAAAACCAATGTTTGGGTGATACTGTCCCTTTAACTAGACCTACTGTCTGTGAACACACATCCAGCCGCCTCATCAGCCATTTTGAGGGACACATACAACTTTCATATGCTGCCCTGAAGAATGTATAGTTCATAGGGAACATATGAACGTTAATTAATGATAGTAGTTGCTATGGGATCGACTACTTGATTAATTAGCTGACCCTTCCTCAAAATGCTTGTATTCTACATTCTACAGGGCTCACCTAGCAATCCTAGCTAGTACACTGGGAGGAAATAAAACTGCAGAAGCATACTTTGCAAGGATCCAGTATCATAGTTGCCACGGACACATATATGTACCACATGCTGCAGAAAGACCATGCAAAGTGCAACCCGGCAATCTGTAAGATGTATGAGATTAATTAATTGGTTTCTGTCTGTGCGGACATCAATCCTACATACTGCCGGCCTTCACTTTGCATGGTCTTTCCGCAGCATGTGGAACAAATATGTGTCCCTGGAAACACGGCTGATGTTGGGAACTATGAATATACATATTTGTAGCCAAAAGTATTGGGTCACCTGACCAATAGGAATTTATATGACATTGAAAGAAGCCTACACAGCTAAAAAGCCTGCAACACTTGATCCAAAAGTTCATCTGAGATTCTTGCATTTTAGAGAAAGCATGGTGTGAGAGTGGAAGAGAGAGAGATCATTAAAACTGCTCATATTTGAACTCAATGCCAGCCTGAGAATAAATTCAAAATCACAGTCACTGACCAGTAAAAGCAAAAGATGAGAATTCAGTAATGGCCGCCCCCTGAGGTCTGTAATTAAAGGAATAGAATGGAAGTGTATGAACACTATTCATATTACATAATGATCATTATCAAAACGAAAGTGACTTTTTTAAATGAAATTAAATGTTTCATCTCGACCAGGAAAGCATAGTTCATTGCACTGTCTCCAATGCATTCAAAATAATATAAAAAGGTGTAAATACTGCCGCTGGGGGAGGATTGAAAAAAGTGGTAAATAAAACACAAAAAAACTGATTAAATAAGAAGTGAAGTAGAAGCTGTTTTTTTTTTATCAAGTTTAATTTATTCAGCATTGACACACCTTCTTAAATGGGCTAACGATATGCAATGTGACGCTTTCTCTTAAGGGAAAAAAAAACATGATGTTTCTTAGAGAACCTGATAAGATTTATGGAGAAACAAATACTGCAGGGCTGGTAAACTGATGACTCCAAGTCCCATGATCCTCAGCCAGACGTGGCAGTGCAAGAACACTTAGGGCTTTCTTCAGGAAAGAGGAAATTGACAAGTGAATTGCAAACAAAAGGCCCAAGTAGCCAATTTGGAAAACTTCTCCAGTTCAGCTATTTTGGCTTTAATTTTACAATTCCTTTGTCAATCTTCTCTTTCATGACTATGATACATTTGAAATAAAGCTTTTCCTATGATTTGCTTGCGATTCTGCAAACACTCTTCATCCACAGTAAAAGCTTAAGTGATGGGTCCCTTTAAGATGAAGAATAAGATGTGAGTAACATGACTATGAGACAGACGCTAAAAACATCACTACTAAGACGGATGATCATGGGCGTTCACAGGATTGTTTGCGGTGGGGGGGGGGGGGGGACGAAAACAAAATATCAAAGCAGGAATGGACTCATGGTCGATTAATTAACAATTTATTGAAGAAAATTGGTGAGACAAATCCATGGAATCAATAACAACCAAAATAATATTGTGAGGAGGCCTAACTTTCTGACAGCTCAACGCATTTCACACTATTAGCGCAAAGTATCCTCCCCAGTACCCTCAATACCTCCTACCTCCTCCCAGTTGTTTACCTTTTATGTCTCAGAAGAGGGGTCTCCTGGTGGGAGGCAAATGTTACAAAAGTTACCCATTTATAGGACAGTTATATGACCATGGTAGTAGATAACAGGCCAGCATATACCTGAGCATCATGGGAAGTTTACAATAGCTGGGGTGGTAAAGATCAGCCACTATTACCCCAGTCTACAATTCCTATGGTAATCAGCCAATAATGGACTGGCTGTATGTCATGGGAGCTGCAGTCAACAACAAAAAAGTTAGTGTGCAGTAGTCTGTAACTATAAATACAACTAGAAAAGCTACAATTTCTGGGGAAATTGTGTGAAGTGTTCTTGCCCTCACCAGTAGTCTACAATTGGAGTGGTTTGAGTAACTGTTGTGTGGTTGGAGTGGCTGGAGTAACTGTGGAAAGGTTGGAGTGCGGTTGCCATCTTCAAACGGTTGTATTTTAAAAACTATAAATCCTACATGGAAGAACTTTATATTGTGAGAATCACAAGACCCAGACCTACATTTTGATGCATAGTATGTCTCTGAAATATTAAAAATGAAGGCACAGTCGCAGTTTAGATATTGCCCTTCAAATTTGAGGTGGCTAGTGTGGAGTTTCAATGATTGTCAATGGACGGCGTGAGTTGCAAACAAATGGTCATATTGTGGAAACTATCAGCTTAGACGTGGACATGTTTAGTGGCAGCAGGGATAGCTTAGTGTTTTGATATAAAATTTGTGTAGGTGGGCTTGAAAATGAGGGAGTGGTGGCTGTTTAGAAATCATGTCCTTATTTTTCAGCTCACACTCTAGCTTTTGTCAGCTCCCACTCTAGTTTTGAACATTCTGCCATTCATTCCAATGGTACCAATTTCGCCACAAAAACGACGATATTTCATGAACCATTCGTAGATATACATGAACCATACATATAGATATATTATGCCTGTGTGTGGAATCCCATCTGCTAAATACGAGAGACAGCATTTCAATGTCAGACCCAGGCAGCACCTTGTCTTGTGCCTGCCCTTGTGGCAAGGTCAGCGAAGGTCAATAGAACATTATTAAAATACCCATACAATGCCCAGTGCATGTCCACCAATGATGGTGCCTATACCTTTGCACAGACCCATCATTGTCTCTGCCCAGATTCCAGTGAGAATGTTTACATTAAAGAGCTCAGTGGCATGGAACCTTCTCTATTCAATACTCATTTTTACTAATTAAAAAAAGTGCTATATCTTTACAAAATGTTCCCCGTAAAACAAAAGTATACAATATTATTCATTTTCCCTCAATTACAGTGCTTCACTGTATTCATTTAGAAAGAAGCCCCCCCACATTAAATGAACACTGTGATTAAACTCTTATTACCACAATTTCCATCTCTTCCAAAATTCTGAATTTTTTACCAGCTTTGTTCTTATTAAAGCTTACGCATAATAACCATCTCGGTTTCTCCCCTCAGGCATTTATTGGGTTAAGTTGTCTCTCTTATCCAAGCAGATAAAATGCTAGTTAATCACCATAAAGAGTAATTTCACATTACACTGAGGTGGTTGTAAAATAGCTATGAATTAATTGAATGTGGTCAAAATATTTAACAACTGCACAGTGTATAACAAATACATGTATTTCGAGCCAATAGCTAAGGTGAAGAGAAGCTTCCAACGTTGACACTGTCTTCATAGACTTAACATTGGCCTGATGCCAATTTTGTACCTGCCTGCCGCCAACATACCGGCCAGGTGGCAACCCTAGTTGCGCAAGACACATATACATTTCTGATTATGCAGCCCACTTCGGAAAAAACATGGATGACCCCAGCCTAGACTAAAGTCAGTGAGGACTAAGCTGAGACACATTTGCTGAGTGTTTAGCCCTAGTACACTAGACCAGGGGTAGGCAACCTTGGACACTCCAGATGTTGTGCACTACAGCTCCCATAATGCTCTTACAGCTGTAATGCTGGCAAAGCATCAAGGGAAATGTAGTCCACAGCATCTGGAGTGCCAAAGGTTGCCTAGCCCCACCCTAGACTCACACTTGAGTTGCCAAGACCTATTAAATATGGTCCTTACAATCTACAAGAGAATAAATTAAATGAACACTTTGACTTGAATGTCTATAGCACGGTATCCCAGATGATAACTATAGTTATCGACAGTGCACCAGACCCTTTACAGAGCACGCACACACAAGCTTCTTGCCCCATGTGTTTTTTTCAGGACATGTAACTTTTACATGTTGTTCTATAGAATGTTCAGGGGAAACCAATGAATTCATCAAGGAGGAGATCCCACATAAATGACCTTATATAAAACTGACCTCCCTCTGAACATACATTATTTATATATTCTATATTCTATTTGCCAGCATTATGGCCGATCCAATGAGATCCAAGGAGAAATCGGTTTGGCTTTTGGAGTCAAGGAGGGATTTTTCCCCCTAGGAGCCACAATTCTAAATAGATTCCTTGGGGGTTTTGGCCTTCTTTTGTATCAAAAGCAGGAATGATAGGTAGAACTTGATAGACTTAAGTATTTTTTCAACTGAAATCACTATGTTCCGATAGTAAATAGAAAAACTTTATTTAAAAAAAAAAAAAAATGAAAATTGACCGTTTTTGCGATACTTTCACTTTTAACAATTCCGTATGATAGAAAAGCATAGCCTCAAATCGTCTCACTGTGATTTCCATAATCATTGCTTTCATTCATCACACTGCATTGTACTGAGGCGCAATGTAAGAACTAATGTTGTGTAGGACAGGAAACTGGTTTGTTATTGGCATAAAGTAAAAGAATTGTTAGCAGGTAACGTGTTATTATCCTTCATAACATCAATTACTTTCAAAGGAACAGTCTGTGTCTATGGCTTTGCACAGTTATTATGGATTCATTTTAACACAAAATGGTTGTGCTGGCTGCTGGCACATGTTCTCACATACCTGCATTAAAACGGTATATATTAACTGTTCCATATTCACACAAATCAAACATTAAACGTTATCACAAATTACTATAAATTCTATTAATCTCCAGAACTAGGTATTTGAAGAGTGTGTAATAGAACATGGGCAGCTTCAAAACAGTGGTGGGCCCTGGGCAGTCCATTGAATAGTGGGTCCCCTTCAATACTGGGCCTTGTTGTCTCTCAATCTGACCCATATTTACAAAAATGCCAAAGAGTAACTTAATGAGCAACATTACCCATCCCCATACTCCTTCTTTTGACCCATACACCATTGTCCAGGAAGCTTGGGCAATTGTTCTCTTCATCCAAGTGGGCCTAGTTAAGATATGTGGCTGTTACCTCTCCTGAGTCCTCCCCCCCCCCCCCCACGTTGCTGCTTGCCCAACCTTTTTTTGTACATTTACCTCTTCTTCTGGGGGAAAAGCAAACTTTGGCTTTGGGGCCCCTTTTGACTGAGGCACCTGACAAACTCCCCCATCGCCCACTGGATAAGCTAATCCCATGTTGTTAATTGTTGGCACAAAATTTCATCCCCAAATCTAAATAATGTTTATAGATACCTATAGTTTAACTTACCAACCACAGATTAGATGCTTGACATAGGCAGTAATATGGGAAACCCCCAGATGATGTAATAATTATCAACAGAAACAACTAAACAGCTCTCAAATTCTGATCAAAACAGTTTATAAAGAGAAACTAAACTTTTATTTTCACTAACATAGAATCAATGTTAGAATCTCTAGTGTCACGTGTAGCTGAGTCTCTGTCAGCCATCTCCACTTGGATGTCTGATCGCTACCTGAAACTTAACCTCTCCAAAACAGAACTGATTATCTTCCCTCCCTCAACCGCTGTCCCTACACCTGGGTTCACAGTCACCGTTGATAATGCTACAATCGTACCGGCTGACCGTGTCCGATGTCTTGGGGTCACTTTTGACTCTGCTCTCTCCTCCGTTCCTCAAATTCAGTCCTTGGCCAAATCCTGTCGGCTGCACCTAAGGAACATCGCATGCATTTGCCGGTTCCTCAGCGAAGAGACCACCAAAATTCTAGTGCACTCGCTTGTGATCTCTTGCCTGGACTACTGTAACGGTCTTCTGACTGGACTACCTCTGGCTCGTCTGCCAGACTCATATTTCTTGCACGTCGGTCTGATTCGGCGGCTCCTCTCTGCAACGCCCTCTACTGGCTTCCCGTCTGCTCGAGGATAAAATTTGAAATTCTGTCTTTAACCTACAAAGCCCTTCACTCCTCTGCTCCTACGTACATTTCCTCCCTTGTTAACTGTTACCTCCCTGCTCGACCTTTGCGCTCCTCAGAGGGGTTAACACTCTCTTCTAATCTCATCACCACTTCTCACTCGCGTCTTCAAGATTGACCCCGAGCTGCCCCCTCTCTCTGGAACTCCCTTCCCCCAGAGCATCTAGCTCTCTCCCTCCTTTTCAAACTTTAAAAAGTCCCTCAAAACTCATCTCTTTAGAGATTGGCTTACTACCCAACCCACTAGAATACCAGTCACTTTGCCTCTAGCCAATCCCACCTAGCTGGAACACACACTCCCTCTTTGACTTATCCCACCTAGTGCCTCCCATCCACTCTACTGTTACTACATCCCTCTGACCTCTTCAATCCCTTAATTGTCTCATGGACCCCATTCCCTCTATAGTGTAAGCTTCCGAGCAGGGTTCTCTACCTCATGTACCAGTCTGTTCTAGTTTGTCTAACTTAGTATGTAGTTCTATGCTCTGTACCAAGCGCTACGAGAATTGTTGGCGCTGTACAAATAAATGATAATGTAATGTAATCAAGGTTTAAAAATGAATTTCTCGTTAAGATTCTAAAATATTTTTAAAATGTATTGCTGAATGAGCTAATTCAAGGACATGTTGTAGTGTTGGAACACCTGTAAAATGCACAGGTATTTAGTCAACATTTCATTTTCCAGGACTTCTGTGTCTGCATTCCAGGGTGGTTGACACCAATTAAGATGGACTGATGTAGCACAGGAATGCCAGGATTCTCCAAGTCAATGTCTGTCAGCTCTAGACATCTTGTGAGTACCCTCTTGTTTTATTATCTTTCTCTGCTTTCGCACTGTGTTTGTAGTTCTTGGATTCTCGGAGTTTTGCTGTGTCACTTAGTGGCATAACAAGCAGGAATACATTACCTGAACATACCATATTTCTGCTGTCAGTTTTTTCATCGCCTGTCTGTCTCGGCTAGCAAAAATCTCGGTTATGAGGGTGACTACATGAGACATCAAACTGAGATCTTTTATTTAGATTATTCAGTAGGTAACAATCAGTTATCCCTGTGTTTAAAAATAAATAAAAACGGAATACACCACTGTAGTTTTATACAACACACACATATATATAATTTTAATTAAACATAGTGTAATTATCGTTTTGCAATCTAATATGCACCTTACACTGAAGTTACCATAAACAATACACATCACCCTATATTACAGCATATAAGGTTATCAATCAGTGTTAATCATTCGGTTACATTATTACCAGTTTGTTGTGTTGTCTGACTGTGATATATCTCTAAGCTGAAAGAGCTTTTCTGTTCCAAAGACTTTATTGAACAGTATGAAAAAAAAAACCAAATATCCTGATAATTGGCATTTTATTCAAGGGCACTTATGGAAAATGCATGTTATGCTTGATTGGTTAAAGCCCTGGAATATATAGATTTTTTTCATAAATGTCCCTGAATCAAATGGTGATGTGGTCAATAAAGGATGACTATTTTTCCATACAACCCTTAAACACACAACAGTGAGAACACCCTTCATGTATAAACTGAAACAGATAATACTCCCCAGTAATAACGCAGCTTCCCAAAAAGTACTACTCGGCAGGGCCGCCACCAGGAATTTCAGGGCCCCTTACTGAACAAATTTTCTGGGCCCCGTGCCCCCCCCCCCCCGACAATATCTCCCACTCGCCCCAACTACCCTTACAAGCATGTTATACTGGTCTACTGTAATATGGAGGGTGGTTGGGAGCAGTTGGTCAATATGCCAGTAATATTTATGCCACTCAATAAGTCAGTATTTTTCCCTCAATATGCGATTCTTTTGCCATTTAATATGCCAGTATTTTCACACTCAATATGCCATTTATTATGCCGGTATTTTGCCCCTCAATATGCGATTTAATATGCCAGTATTTTGCCCCTCACTATGCTATTATTTTGCCAAATAATATGCCAGTATTTTGCCCCTCAATGTGCCATTTAATATGCCAGTATTTTGCCCGTCAATATGCCAGGAATTTGCCAATTAATATGCCAGTATTTTCCCCCTCAATATGCCAGGATTTAGCCCTTTAATATGCCAGTATTTTGTCAATTAATATGACAGGATTATGCCAATTAATATGCCAAGGTTATGCCAATTAATATGCCACGGTTATGCCAATTAATATGCCAAGGTTATGCCAATTAATATGCCAGGAATTTGCCAATTAATATGCCTGGAATTTGCCAATTAATATGCCAGGATTTTGCCCCTCAATATACCAGGATTGTGCCTCTCAGTATGCTCGTTATATACCACCCTCCTCCCCCCTTCCCCAGTACTTACCTCCTTGCTGCTCTACAGGCTACAACAGAAAGGGGAGAATCAGTATAGAAGTCCTACTCCCACAACTCCGAGGTGGGTGCCTTGATGGATGATATAGATCTCAACGCGTTTCGCTGGCAGAATCCAGCTTCCGCAGGAGAAAAATAAAGTGGCCAAGGGCTTTCAAAGTCAAATAGCAGCAATACCAAATAACAGCAATACTATTTTGTTTTCTAATGGGGTTAAAATACTGTTCAAAGGACCCATCTGGATCCAATATACAGTCATTTCCGGTTTTTACCATAGTGAAAAAGTAAAAGACCCATAGAAATATAAAAAAATGCTTCGATAAAAACAGAGAAATGTGCTCATGGAGAGGAACGTAGAGGGCAAACAAAAGGGGTAACATCCGAAAAAAGCAGAAATGAAGCTGCCAAATTAGATAGAAATGAATTAAATGTGCAGATAAAGTTATCTAAGGGCATCAAAAACATGTCCGCCGACACCAGAGGACGTAATGTCCACCGTGTGGTCAATGGCGCTACTCCTCGTAATGGAGGGCAGGAGCGTCAAAGTCTCCCACCCGCCCCAACCAACACTAGATGGTTATAGTGAATGGTAGGCAGGGCGGATGAGCTCTGAAGCCCTGCCCCCGTATGATACTATCTATGAAAAACAAGTTACCTGCGCTCTCTCCTTTATCCCTATGTATTTTTAAACAAATGGAGGTTTTTTAGTTACCTCCAATGGCCATGAGAGGATGAGCCCACCTGCCAACGTCAAGGCAGACCCCCCTAGGTGGGTCCTAACTCTAACCATTCACCTTGCTTCTTTGATGTGTACTGTAGTCATTGCAGCCGCCCAGTGATGGGAGTGAGCGCAGGACTTTTCTTTCTGCATGATACTATCTATATCCCAAAATTATTTTTTATAATGTTGGCCACATTGCTGGTAATGTACAGATGAAGTTTTGTGACTGTGATTCCTCATCATTGTGATAACACTATTGATGTGCCAGAAATTTGTGGTGTGCTGCTGGCACTCCCATCAATCCCATTCTCTTGCCCTGCCAGAGGAGAAAGTGTTTCCCATGATGGTGGGGGCTTGTCCCGAACGCTGTTGTGCAGTGAGGCTCCACCTCTGGATGGTATCTGTGGGGGCGGGGCTTCGTAGCTCATCCGCCCGCCCACCATTCACTATAAACATCCAGTGTTTGTTGCCTATAAATTCATAAGTGTCTCCATTTATTTCTTTATATAGAGATATTAAAGAAGATTTACCAAGCCATGCATGTCAGGGATGTTTTTATTTGTTGATGGGCTCTTTTAAGAAGAATTGAGTGCATACATACTCCTACCAATAACTCCTATTACGCCATACTGTATTGTGCTATGATATACTATTTGTTCTCTTCCATGTATCTGCGCTCCCTTGTTTTTTGTATTACCCATATAACCTTTGCATGCATGGTTTATATGGCCGAGGTGATAGCCCTAGGGAGGGAGGGAGAGAGTCAGCGCTATCGCATATATGAAATAGTTCTCAAAATGAGAGCGCTACTGGGCATGTGGAATATTTTCGTTCTGTGGTGTCCCAAAAGCTTAAAGTGGGACAGTTGTGGGTCGTGGGTCACCCTACATAATTATGCTTTTAAATCCATTGTAATTGCTCTGCAACCCACTTGGTCTTTAATAGGTTGACAGTGTCCCTAACAATGGATAATTAAAAAAAAACAATCCAAATCCCAATTTGGAGCTTTCGGTGTATATGCATTATAGAGTTCACATCTCTAGCAGTGAACTTCAGAATCCCAGAGAGACCATGTACTTTTCTCATTTGTTTTCATGAGATAACAAGTCAGAAATATAGTACAAATACATGGCCTCTCTTCAGTAATGCACACAGGGGAAGTTCGAAACTTTTCTTATTAAAGGAACTACATTTTCATAATTAATAGCATGTACCAGTCAATAAGATGGCAGGAAACCAAGTTAAACATAACAAACCAATTAAATCCAGAGTTTGATTTCGGGAGGATCACTGCACATATCTGTCTGTCTTTTCCTCTCCCCATGTCCGTCTATCTTTTCCTCTCCCCCATTTGCTTCTGTCTATCTCCTCTTCCTTCCAATGTCTGTCTCTTTATTCTCCTCCATCCCATGTCTGTCTCTCTCCTATCCCTTCCCATGTCTGTTTCTCTCCTGTACCTTTGCCTGTCTGTCTGCCTCTCTCCCTTCCAATGCCTGTCTGTTTCTCTCTCTTCCCATATCTGTCTCTTTTACTTCCCATGTCTGTCTCTCTCCTCTTCCTTCCCATGTCTCTCTCCTCTTCTTTCCTATGCCAGGCTCTCTCCTCTCCCCTGTCCCTCTCCTTTCCCTTCCCATGCATGTCTCTCTTCCTTCCCATGTCTGTCTCTCTCCTCTCCCTTACCATGTCTCTCTCCTCTTCTTTCCTACGCCAGGCTCTCTCACCTGTCCCTCTCCTTTCCCTTCCCATGCATGTCTCTCTCCTCTACTCTGTATGACTGTCCTTTCTCCCTTCCCAGTGTTCTCTCCTCCCACCCTGTCAGTGTTCTGTCCCCTCCCCGTCAGTGTTCCCTCCTCTCCCCAGTCAGTGTTCTCTCCTCTCCCCTGTCAGTGTTGTCTCCTCTCCCCCATCATTATTCTCTCCTCTACCCCATCAGTGTTCTCTCCTCTCTCATGTGGTGTTCTCTCCTGTCCCCAGTGTTCTCTGCTCTCTCCACCCATGTTCTCTCCTCTCCCCCGTCTTCTCTCCCCCTGTGTTCTCTCCTCTCTCTCCACCCTCTGTGTCCTCTCCTCTCTCCCCCCTATGTGTTCTTGTCCCTTTGTGTTGTCTCCTCTGCCCCTGTGTAGGGCATCACGCAAACACACATGCATAGAATCAGAAGTAGGAGGACTTAGGGCAAGATCTATTCAGGCTAATAGAAAAAAAATTGTAGCAATTCAGAAAGTGTGACTGAGAGAGATGGCCGCTTAGGGTTCAAGTAACAAAACAGTGGAATTATTATTATTTTTTTGTTGCCTGCAGAAGGCTTGTAAGGACAATTTATTAGGTCTATATTTATGCACTGTGAAGTCTGTTAGATCATGTGCTAGTCAGTAATTAAACTAGGAAGAAATGCAATTCTACAAAGAGAGTGTCAGCTAAAGGGGTCAGCTCACTAATCAGAAACATACCGGCCTGGCCTGAAGCTAAAGATTACACGCTTGTAAATGGGTTGCATAGTAGCAAAATGAAGCTTTGTGCAGCCCTACAGAAATCTCCCTTTCATTCCCCAAAGAAGAATGATCAATTATTCCGAGTTATTGTCGAGGATTTCCATCCCGATGGTTTTCTTGATCGAGTGTGAAAGTGTAAGGCACCTCCAAATTTTTTTACTTTTTTTTTTAACCGAAACCTTTATTATATGCCACAAAAAAGCCACTGTTCAGATACAAATGTGGTTAGCTCCATCCTCCATAACCGAAGCCAAGCCTTTATTAAAGATTTCTACCAAAGCTATAAACTCCAGTGAACCTTAAATCAGTGTGGAATATAAAAATGCCATTATATAACACATTCTTATAATGCTCAAAATTTAGAGGCATACTGCTGAATCCAAGGTTATATATGTATATATCCAATGTATATATATATAATATCTGTGGTGCTTTTTATTAAGGGAATATTAGAATGTTGTATATAATATATGGATGGCTAATTTTATTTGTTTCCTTTTTGAGGGGGATGTATTCTAAAAATAGTGTACAGAAAAATATATGTACAATTTTATGCCAAAAAAAAGAGTATTTACTCAGTAGACTTATATACATAATAGACAATCCCAAGTGAAAAACAAGCACACCGGCTCCACTCACTACTTCAATCTCGGATAGGCGGGTGCTTCACAGCGTCGATCAAACGCAATTAAATTACATCAAATGAAGACAAAAATGTGCACACCGCTCTCCACGACGATACATGAATATGTGCTTTAATTCAATGCACCAGCAAACAGAAAAGATATATCCAACGGACTTACATATAGGAGTGAGAGAAGACACCTAACGCGTTTCGCGTGTTGCTACGCTTAATCATAGGTGTGTTACAAGTGAACATGAATTTCTTATGTACAGGTGTTTGGCCAATGAAAGGAAAGAGAGAAGTTAGTGCAGGTGTGAATATGTGTGAACAAGCTGTGATAGAGCCAATGGATAAAGAGAAATAAATAAAACAAATACAAATTAATGAATATCACTTATTTTTCTTTTTTTCTTTACACATTTTCTTCTTACACTACCTCTCACGTACTGCTTTACTTTTATTACCCCTTTTCATCTTTACTTTAATTAACTTTTTCTTTTCTATTTGCACTTTGTTGTTTTTTTTCCATTATTATCTTTCACTTTTTTATTCATTACTTTTTTAGTTCACTTCATTTATTTCTCATACTTTAGTTTTATTATTATTTTATTTTTGTTCTCTTACATTCTCACATGTATCCACATAAACTTCCACTTCCACATTACATTACACATATTCAATTCATTAATTTTATTTGTTTTATGTATTTCTCTTTATCTATTGGCTCTTTCACAGTTTGTTTACACATATTCACACCTGCACTCACTTCTCTCTTTCCTTTCATTGACCAAACACCTGTACATAAGAAATTCATGTTCACTTGTAACACACCTATGATTAAGCGTGGCAACACGCGAAACGCGTTTGCTGTCTTCTCTCACTCCTATATGTAAGTCCGTTGGAGATATCTTTTCTGTTTGCTGGTGCATTGAATTAAAGCACATATCCATGTATCATCGTGGAGAGCGGTGTGCACATTTTTTTCTTTGTTTTATATACATAATAATTGTAGTACAATCATCAAAACAGACATATAACAAAACAGATCAGAAAATAATATAGACAAATTGTCATAGAGCAAATCAAAAATAGATACACGAGAGAGACCTCACGGTGGATGGATGCCCCAACATTTCACCTTTATCAGGGGCTTTATCAAGGGCGATCCGTGAAAATGCAAATAAATGATCCTTAATACCTGATCTGCTGCAAAACTTGTATGACAGCAATGTGTCCTGACGCCACCAGAGCTGACCATGCCAAGCGTTGTAACGCTAAGGAATGTAGAGACTGTTTCCTGTTAGAGCTTTCTTCCAGCTAAATAAAAGTGCTGAATGTAGAACGTTTTTGGCGTCCATTGAGTAGGCCCTACAGGATAAGCAGTGTTAGTCCTTCACCAGAGAAAACTACCCTAAGAGACTGGATGAACAGAGGACCAACCTGAAGTAACGAAACAGATCTGTTCGGAATCCCTTGAGTCAGGAAGCTTTTTGGTCTGGCCACGTCCTGGAGCAGCAGCCAATGCCACATCCCGGAAGCAGCAGCCAAGTCCACATCCCGGGTGCAGCAGCCAATGCTACGTCCCGGTAACAGCAACCACTGTCACATACCGGGTGCAGCAGCCAATGCCACGTGTTGGGAACAGCGACCACTGTCACATCCTGAGAGCAGCAACCAAATGTCACATACCGGGTGCAGGAGCCAATGCCACATCCTGGGTGCAGCAGCCATTGTCATGTCCCAGGAGCAGCAGCCAATGTCACATCCTGGGAGCAGCAGCCAATGTCACATCCTGGGAGCAGCAGCCAATGTCACATCCCGGGTGCAGAAGCCATTGCCACAACCGGGGAGCAGCCAATGTCTCATCCCGGGTGCGGGAGCCAATGTCTCATCCCGGGTGCGGGAGCCAATGCCAAATCCCGGGTGCAGGAGCAAATTCCACATCCCGCGTGCAGCAGCCATTGCCACATCCCGGGTGCGGGAACCGAGGCCACATCCCGGGTGCAGAAGCCAATTCCATATCCCGGGTGCAGCAGCCATTGCCACGTCCAAGGAGCAGCAGCCAATGCCATGTCTCTGGAGCAGCAACCAATGTCACATCCCGGGAGCAACAGCTAATGCCACATCCCTGGTGCAGGAGCCAATGCCACATCCTGGGTGTAGCAGCCATTGCTACGTCCCGTGACCAGCAACCAATGTCACATCCTGGGAGCAGCAGCCAATGCCACATCCCGGGTGCAGGAGCCAATGCCAAATCCTGGGTGCAGCAGCCATTGCTATGTCCCAGGAGCAGCAGCCAAGGCCACATCTCTGGAGCAGCAACCAATGTCACATCCTGGGAGCAGCAGCCAATGTCACATCCCGGGTGCAGGAGCCAATTCCACATCCTGGGTGCAGCAGCCATTGCCATGTCCCAGGAACAGCAACCAATGCGACATCCTAGGAGTTGCAGCCATTGCCACATCCCTGGTGCAGGAGCCAATGCCACATCCTGGGTGCAGCAGCCATTGTCACGTCCCCGGGAGCAGCAGTCAGTAAGTTGGCAGATATGGTCAAAGACTATGGGGGCAGGGTTACATGACATTAGGTGACATAATTTACCTGCTGTCTGACTTCAGACTATGTAGTCTTCGTCAACATAGAATGCCGCTTGTACATAGACTAATGCCCTAAATCTGATCTTACAGGACTCCCCCCCCCCTCAAAAACAGGACTGTCCTCTCAAATCCGGGACTGTTGGCAACTCTGCAGAACATATGCTTTTTACACAACAAGTTTATCTTTAAACGCCAATAAAATGATCAGTCTCGAGCCAACGAATTATGTGAAGTTTCACAGAATCCCACCCAAACCCCCCCAGATCTGTTAAAACGCAGTCTGCTTTCCTGGTTGCTAGGGTACGATTTCAATTTAGTCAAATTAATAACGACACCTCTTATGCTATCAATCACTGGAACAAATCACAAAAAAATCCTCTTTTTTGTTTCCGAGAAAAACTTCAACATCTAAAGAAACATATTGTTTGCTTTGTTATTCTTAGTCGGCTTCCCCAAACTAGAACAATCATAAATCATTCCGGTTGCTGTTTTAATAAGAACATAAGACTCTTAATGTAAATTTTCAGATGCTATTTGAGGCAATTCATACATAAACTATACGCTGTTATGATTCAATCGGTATTGAATTTTACCGGCTGTATATAAACAAAATATCTGAAAGTCAGATTTATAGCTCTAACACTAAACAGACATCTCCATGAGAGGTTGGGAACAGCAATCATTGTATGATATTATACGCTGTAAATTATATATAATAGAATATTTTTCCTGTGCTTTGCATGTAGATGACCTATTTATATGCAGGAGACAGGAAGCACTTTGGATCAAGCTGACCTTTTTTATGCCCCTGTTTCCGCGATTCTTTACCAGTTCAATGTATTTTCCATTTTATATCATCTAATGATGTTTTTTTTTTTTTTATATACGGTTTGTTTTCAGTTGGTGTTGTTCCCAATAGTGCCATAATTTTGTTTGGGGGGAGGGGTGGGCTATGGTGTACGTCTGACCTGTGTGAGAATCAGCCATTGCCGGGGGTTGGCTGTATTTTTATTTTTTTAGGAAAAAGGGCCAACCCTAAAGTAAGCAGCAGGTTCTTTGGGGTTTGGGGTGGCTATGAGGGTGTGTCAAAAACAGGATTTCCCCTAGTTGTTAAATACATTATGTATGCCTCTGGTCTCTACCATTTGTATTCTAAGTCTGTCTAATATATCAGTATAGCTCCTGTAAAGTAGACATCTTTACATTTAATGTTATGTTAAAGAGTCTTCCTTAAAGATTTAAAAAATGTGGTTTAGTCCAGGCACTAGCATGTCTTAGATTGGGGGACCACATGTCCCAGAATGCCAGGGATAGTTCCAAAATGGGACTTAATGTCCTGGGTCCCAGGCAGAATCATTCTGGGACAATGCAATATTAGAGTATAGTAGGTCTCAGCCAATTTGGTGACACGCTGTTTGGGGACAAATATGGTACAGGCCAGTTGTTTGGGAACAAAAGATTGCACACGCAATCTGTTTGGGGACAAAGATCACACGGGCAAATTGTTTTCGGACAAAGGTAGCACATGCAAGCTGTTTGGTGACAAAGATGGGACATGATACATGGTTAAATTGGGGGCACCGAAGCAATTTTTGCCCTAGGCCCTGATGTTTCTAGTTTTGTCCTTGATTCAGCCTTTGCCCTAGCGGCAGCCTTCATTGTCAAATGAGAAACAACAAGATGAGGAGGAGATATTGACTCACATAAACAGTATCAAATGGAGGTGTTACAGAACCAGTATGTGTACCCATATCTACTTGACTTGTATTGGGTATAAGTAATGGTGCCTCTTTTTCAACACTTTTTACATGCAACACTAAGAAAAACATATGTGTTTGTAAAATGGTGTGTTATAATATGTCTTTTGAAGAAGATATCATTTTCCTTTTTTGTAAATAATTATTTATTTTATTTTCCAACAGTAAATAATAAAAGGTAGAGGGTATATTATTGAATCATATTTACTTCATCACAAAATGACATAGGGCACAGATTTTATATATATACCTTAACATGTTTAAGAATCAGCAATACAGGAGCAGACAATTCAAGGGAGCCTTCAGATAACGCCGAGTACTCACCCCTGGCTGACTTAGGGTAATGCGGGACAAAAGAACCCAGGTCGGCAATGGTTGTGTCATCGGCAGGGTTTTTTAACCTATTTCGTTATTATTAGTATAGTCAATCCTGTAAAACCACGTTGTCGTGTATTTAACAGAGGCGTTTGCAATCACCTTTTCCATTATTCTAATTTCCTCCACCCTGGAGATCCATTCCGAAGCGTCGGTGCCGATATAGCTCTCCAGAAGATATCATTTCCCATCCTTTTTAAGACTGGATTTAGTTCCTTTCTTTCACCAACCAAATTCCTGCACAAATCAAATCTCTGCCATGGATTGTGTATTGATGTAGAAGTTTACAAAAGCAGGTAATAGGTTAGGCAATGAAATTCATGATGATTATTGGGAACTGCGAAGTGAGATCAAACTGTGCTTTAATTGGAACTATACTTATTGGACGCAGCCTCACAATCCGAGTCTTCCAACGCTGCAGTGATTCGTGGGATTATGTCTGGGTTCAGATCTGACACGTCCTTGCTGCACCTCTGGGTCAGATATCTCATTTTAATTCCAAACTATCTCTGCCTTTCTTTGGTACTTTACACTTTTTCTCTAGTCCCTCCCATATCCAGGTCAAACCACTTATTTTCATTCTATCTTTGCCCTCTTCTGTCAAGGGAGGCTTATTTCAGGGCTGGAGGCGTAGGGGCCACAGAGACCAGTTCAAGGGCCAACCTAGTTATTTTTAGGAGCCAGGGAAAAAGTACAACCATAGCGTTCTTTGTTAAACAACCAAAAAGTTAGAAGGCAGGAGTTGGAATTCTGGGAACCAACCATGGCCCCCCTGGCTTAAATATAATCGCAATTTATTACCGCAACTGGAAAAATGCACGCTAAATAAAAATAAACGGAAGAGGCGCAAATCAGGAAAAAGAACGGAAAATGTTACAAATAGTCGCAAATTGCGCCTTACTCATGTTTTACCTACTTTTGTTTCCCATTGCACTTGTTTAGTACATGACCCCCTTAGTGTCATAAATTGTGGTATATCCAAAGGACTCACCGAGCTGATATGATGATATGCTGTGGAACACTTTATGGCTCCCTGGCTTACTTAGTGTGATAAACTGTGGTATATCCACATGACTCACCGAGCTGATATGCTGTGGAACACTTTATGGCTCCCTGGCTTACTTAGTGTGATAAACTGTGGTATATCCACATGACTCACCGAGCTGATATGCGGTGGAACACTTAATGGCTCCTTGGCTTATTTAGTGTGATAAACTGTGGTATATCCACATGACTCATCGAGCTGATATGCCGTGGAACACTTTGAAAACAAAAACCTCCTTCCAAAGGACACCATGAATCAGGTAATTGCAGGCATATACCAGCCTCAGAGCCTTATTTCAAACCTCTTTCTGGTAATTCTGGCTTATGGAAACACGATCTCGGTGAGGAGGGGTAGCGGGGTCACTAGACTACTGGATTCCTCATCAGATACAAATTAGTATGGTTCTAAAAAGCTAGACATTTTGTATTGCGAATGCTACTCCAGTAAATATATTTAATAGATCCATTCTTTGTAGTTGGGTTAATTGGTAGACCATATGTTTACATTTAAGAGACCATTGCAAGGCTTCTAACACCTTCCCTCTACCTCCTGCCTTAAAGGTTACAGCCTTGTTTTGTTGCCAGCTTAGTGCTACAATCTCTTCCCGTATAATTACACCAATTCCCATGATGAAGGAAATCCATGGAAATGACCCCCCCCCCCCCCCCCGCAGTTGGCTCAATAAGTTTACAGAAGAAACTTACATCTCAAGTAGAAAAAAAAACCAGGACAATAAAACTTTCACATAATTAACTTTTGTTTCCCTTTTTAAAGAGATGCTGGTACCACATTAAAGGCTTGCCTTAACTTGGCACTTGGTAATGAGTAGTGTGCTTGCAACCTGTCTAGGAGTGCTCCTTTTTATGGGCATGGATTCAGCGCCAGCTCTATACAGAGGTGGGCCATTTAGAAGCGGCATGTTGTGTGTGTTACATGTTTAGCCTCTCCCGTATTTTTTGGGGGGTTGGTTACGCGGCATATTCTGTAATCAAATAATTAAACGTTAACATATACACTTGACCTGTGCTGTACACATCTCTAAAGATAATAATAACACTTATGCACTTTGGATTGCACTTTCATACAAATTGTGTCTCCTGAAGAAGCTGGACACATCTGGTGAAATGTGTCGAGTACAGCGATCTTCTGCCTATCTTTTGGCGCTGTGGAATGCGGGAACCATCATACTAGTCCCACCCACTGTGTACGTCATGTGTGTTTGCACATTCTCCATGTGTAAGTGTTCGTTTTATTGCGTGCACTGTTATGTTTTAGATACTGCGCCACTGGCTTTTTAAAATATTTTTATACAGTTATGATTAAAGAAGATTGGATACAGCATACCATGATTGATCCTTCCTTTCATCTTTGTTGATGGGAGTCATTTTAGAGAGCTTCTTGTGAGTGCATTTATTACAGCGCAACTCCCATATTGTGTTTATTGTATTACACTCTACTCCCCCCCCCCCCTTCCATGTACCTGCGCTCTGTTTGTTTCTCATAATAATAACAACACTTCTTGCTGTAGTGCACGTTCAGAATTATGGGGAGGAGGGAGATGTTTCCCATGGATCCACATGGGGGGGGGGGGGGGCAATAATAATTTAGACTCTCACTGAGAGCACACTGAGAAGAAGAAAACAAGAAGTGTGAGCCTTGATGACAGAACACACGACTGATATAATTTGCCTAGATGGTGTCTTTGGAGTCCTTACTACCTATGTTGGTGTCAACCCTGGTGCTTGCTCCCCACCAGATACACCCACGTATACTGGATCTGAGGTCGCCAATTGGGTCATGTGATAAGACCTGTTGCCTTCACAAGTGTTTTGATCTATATTTTTGGATTACTGCTCTGCTTAAATCTTTTGATTGCCTCATATAAGCAGCAATTATGTGCATCCAGTAAGGGTACAGGAGGTTGCCTACAGTGCACTTACGAAATTTGAATACTCCCTGTGGACTAGCCCCTGCATCAACCTTGTTTTCAGTTCATGACTCTGCTTCTCGCCTGTTCCTCCTGTTTGTATTGTCCCTTCTGTGCATGACCTTGGTCAACCATGGGGTATATGTCGATCGTGGTGAATACCACTGCTCCATTTCCCATGACCTTACGGGCGGTCTAATCCAGGTTTGAGGAGCCCTCTTTTGTGTGAAATGTGGTATGCCTCTCAAATTTCCAAATTGCCTCTGGATCTATGCACTCTATGCAACCTGCTATATCTTTATCTTGGAAGCATATAATTGTTGCTTACACAAGGCCAACAACTTATAATCTTGGATGCTGCCCAGATATTCTAGAAAGAATACTAGAAACCTTGATTGTTTGGGGGAGCTGCTCCCTGTGCACCCTGTTCTAGGTTGCACCCATGACTCTTCTTGTTCACTGCATTCTATATTATTATCCCACTCTTGCAAGCTGCATCCCTACTATTCATTCACATCAGCCAAGCCAGCCAGTGGGATGATCCTCGTTGCCATCTCTTCATTAATGGCCTAATGTCCAACTGCAATGTGATAAAATCCTAATTAGAACGTATAACCCATGGTCTACCATGCCATAGAAACAGTTAATTATTTGGCTGAGCTCACCAGCCATCTGCTAAATGTATAAGAATAATAAAGCTTGGCTGCTTTCAGATTTTCTATCTGCACGTAACTACTTGTGAAAGGTTTATTGACGGCTTTTTACCAGTTCCCATAAATTTCAAAACAAGCTCCCCTGCTCTTTATTCAAACATTCAATCTTGTAATTAAGAAGATATATACGTAATATTAGAATAATCAGTCATTTTTAGGCACAAATTCGCTTTGAAGTTCCGTGCGGAGCCTAGGATATCAGGCACAGCTATATCGTTAGTTTGTTGTGAATTAATAAGGCTAATGCTCTGTATATACAACTTTTCTTTCTTATATGGCAAAGTGTTGCTTCTTCTATTAGTGTTTTTAACATGAATACAAGCTTGAGTTTCTCTACTGAACAATCATACTAAATTGGACTAAACATTTGTACTAAACAGCATACTACAAATAAAATACAAAATATAGGTGCTCTATGCCCAAACAACAATCAATAAATTAGAGCAGTATATATGTTGGTGATTAAGCCTTCGAATCACTGAATAATACAGGGAGCTCACGCACCTGACAAAGCTACACATAGCGAAACGCGTTGTGGTAATAACCTCATGTTAGGCACTTTATGCAGTTTAATAAATTGGATCCTGACTTTTTTTTTTTTTGCCTAGTCCTGTTTGTTTCCTCTATGTTTACAATATACAGGTTGAATGTCCCTTATCCGTAGATCTGAAATCCGTAATGATCCGAAAACCACATTTTTTGCATTGTTAAAAAAA
Source organism: Pelodytes ibericus (assembly GCA_036172795.1). Taxonomy (NCBI): domain Eukaryota; kingdom Metazoa; phylum Chordata; class Amphibia; order Anura; family Pelodytidae; genus Pelodytes; species Pelodytes ibericus. The sequence goes on from CM069861.1 coordinate 191,563,903, forward strand.
TCTCACAAAGGTTGTCAAGTCTGAGTGCCCGATTGGTAAGTCTTTGAATGCATTGACAAGTCTGAGGGACAGACTGGCAAGTCTGGGTGTCTAATTGGCAAGTCCGAGTGCCAGATTGGCAAGTCTGAGGGACAGACTGGCAAGTCTGGGTGTCTAATTGGCAAGTCTGAGTGCCAGATTGGCAAGTCTTGGGGTATGGTTGGTAAGTCTGAGTGCCAGATTGGCAAGTCTGAGTGCCAGATTGGCAAGTCTGGGGATGAACTGACAAGTCTGAGGGACAGCCTGGCAAGTCTGGGTGTCTAATTGGCAAGTCTGAGTGCCAGATTGGCAAGTCTGGTGATGAACTGACAAGTCTGAAGGATAGATAGGAAAATCTGGGGGTCAGACTGGCAAGTCTTGGGGTATGATTGGTAAGTCTGAGTGACAGATTGGCAAGTCTGGGGATGAATTGACAAGTCTGAGTGACAGATTGGCAAGTCTGAGGCACAGTTTTGCAAATCTGGAGATGCATTGGTAAGTCTAAAACGACAGATATTCTGACAAAGTGAAAGTGATGTATTTGGTCAAAACTTTATTTGTATTTATTCTACTGTATTTCATGAGTGCTGAGAGACTTTAATATATTTTATAGGGGAAAATGATCCATTATCCGAAATTACCCGTTATCCAAAATACTTCTGGCATTACAGATAAGGGACACTCAACCTGTATATCACAAGAAAGATATCCATACTACAAGAATTTCTTAACTATTAGCTACTTTCGCTATTTATAAATGATCTTCCCTCGATGTGCAATATGCCAAATGTCTATATGTGTGCTGTTGACACCATCATTTAAATGAGCAAACCAAAAACAAGTGTAAACTGTGCTACAGGATCAGTTTTCTAAGGTTGAAAAGTGGATCGCCAGCAACAAACTATTCCTCAGTACTGAAAAAAAGGCATTCAGTGTTGTTTGGGATAAAAGCTAAACGATGTATATTTCATATAAGTATCTCGGTATGTGGCTAGATCCCAATTTGTCTTTTGGTCTCCATACTGATAAGCTATCATCAAAGGTGTATCCTAAGATTGCATGAACACATCTTGCCTACATATTTATGTATGTTTGTATTGCTTTGTGAATCTCTGTGTAATACCGTTCTGTACTTGGTCCCCAGGACATATTTGAGAACAAGAGAAATCTCTGGTAGAACATTTTATAAATACAATTTTCTTTTAATTTATAGAAAGCTCTACCCTGTGTTGTAGAGGGTGAGTGCTGGTCATCTAAGGGTTTCTGTTAATACTCTCTAGTATTTTGTGGATCTACTACACCATGAAGTCTTCTTGTTTTACATTCTCTACATCACTCATTTGAAGACTATTTTAAACGAAACTTTAAATGTATAATGGGTTTTGTTATTAAACAGATCCACTCTGAAGTGCACCACTTTATACATACATACAACTTTACACATATATTACAACTTGTATTGCATAACCACTTACTACACACACACTTACTACATATCACATACCCACAGTCCCACTTCAAGATATACCGTTCTACAGTGGGACCTCTGCTGCTCAGAAGCAGAAAGGAGATTCTTTGAATTCACACTCATTCTGCAAATACGCTCTCCGACATCCTGTCTTGATCATCCTGATTATTGGGAAGTTTGATACCGTATTGAAAAAACACTTTTACAAGATGAAACACTTATTGCTTATGGAACAAAACACATAAACTGTGTACTGTTCAACACTCATGAAAATATAAAAAAAACACTTAATAATACTATAATAATAACAAAGTCTTTAATAGATATTCTCTTGGTTTCTAAAAACATCCTGGCAATGGATGTACCAGTTTTGGAAAATTAAATCCCTTTATTACTAACATACACACACACACACACACACAGTCTGTTATTCTCTCACTCACTCACACTCAGTCTGTCACACATACACAGATACACACACATAGTCTGTCACTCACACGTATACAGACACACCCACTGTCAGAGGGAGAGTATGGTTTTCTTTTCTTTTTTTAACCTTGTGCAGGAAGGCTGCTGCAAGTTACAGTGAGCTGCATGAGCCAATCAGAAGAGGCTTATGAACTTTCAACAAATCAGGAGAGTTGATAGGTCTCAACTGATTGGCTGAGACCTGCATCTTTCAGAGCTCTCAATCATGGACTTTGTATATACATACATATACATACACTTGCCAGTACGAAACCCTGTTTCCCCGAAAGTAAGACCTACCCTGAGAGTAAGACCTACCTCTAATTTTTGACGTACGGCTAATAAAAGCCCACCCCCGAAAATAAGACCTTCCTCTAATTTTTGCATGTGTCCTGCAGTGGCGGATTCTCCATATGTGCTAGGTGTGTGCCGCACACCTAACAAGGAGCACACGCGCTGTGTATTTCTGGGGGTTTGTGTGCTCCGAGCAGAGAGCACACAAACCCCAGAAATACACCCGAAAGACGGCGCTGGGTTGAATTCGGCAACAGAGTCACTCACTCTGTTGCCAATTCAACAAGCACGAAAAGTATATGAATTTTTGTATACTTTTCGTGCTTGTTGAATTGGCAACAGAGTGAGTGACTCTGTTGCCGAATTCAACACAGTGTTGTCTTTTGGATGTAACAATGTCTCGGGTATTTCCGGGGGTTTGTGTGCTTGCTGTTCTCAGCACACAAACCCCCAGAAATACACGAGAGACGTCGTGCCTCCGAGTGACAGGCGTGCTCTGTGCTGGCAGCACGCCTGTCACTCAGGGGCATGATACGCCCACGGTGTCCTGAGAGCTGCCGTATTTGGCCCAGAAACATCCCTGGTTACAAGGTAAGGCCCTTTTACAAGTAGTTACAAGAGTAAATGCTGTCTTTTGTCTAGCATAACATTGAATTCATATTTTTACCCTCAGACAACATGAGTGCAAACAGGTGTTAACATACCAGTAACTGAACTGGAATAAATGTACCATTTTTTGGGGGACGTCAATAAAAATAAGACCTACCCGAAAATAAGCCCTAGTGCATTTAAAAAAAAAATTAAATTAATATAAGACACTGTCTTATTTTCGGGGAAACACGGTTTATGTTTATGTACAAGAACAGACTGATACCTTAGGTTCAGAGCCCTGCTCGCAAGCTTATAACCTCAACTTTGCCATCGGCAGATCTTTTGGAAACCTAACCATGCCCATGCCTCAGTGCCTTGTTCTACCCACACTTTCCAGGTGTGCCGGGTGTCACACAAAGCTCTACAGGAAATGGACTTTGTGTCCAGTGCCTTACATCGTCCCACACACTTATCCTGAACTGCATTGATACCATATCTTATAGAACTTCAGGTTTATCAATTAATATTTAACTTGAAATATGTAAACATAAAAAAAAAGTCTAATTTCCACGTTTTAGTCAAGTGTTTATTAATAATTGCCCATATCATGGTAATAATTGCCCATATCATGGTAATAATTGCCCATATCATGGTTCATTCAGCCGTTTGTTCAAGTGTATTTCACAACATTTCTAAAGGCGTCACACAACAAACATGTTATATCACACACAGTCAATGGTAATAACGTATGTCAGGCACAGATTTCCTCTCAGAGGGAAAATAAATCTGCTTTTATTTAGCACCATTCAGCCGGCAGCACTGATACAATACAGAATTTGCAGCCAAAAAGAGGGATAATAAATTGTATCTGTCCAACAGCACATATAAAACTAGAATGCAGAGGTTCCGGATAAGTTAAAGGAGTTTGAGATACAAGTAACATGTGTGGTATTGTGAATTAAAGTAACATGCTTGACAGCTGGTGCAGACTGTGTCTCCTTTGCCCATAGCTCATATTCATTATTACCTGGAATTTCACCGTTCTGGTGTACTAGGTTTGCGGTCAAGTCCAACCACACCTACCGTTGTCTCAGGGATCATACACAGCAATATTTTGTTGTACTCTTCTGGGTTCAGTGGTGCAGTGATGCCAGGAACGCTTCAAAGGGTGAAGCTTTATGAAGTGTGTATAGCCAACGTGGGTATTTACAACCAGTGACCACAGACACCACAAAATCAGATTGTGCAAGAGATCAGACCGCACTGTCTGGTTTTATTTTTGTTAGACTAAGGCATAAAGGGACTTTATCATCTAAGCACAATGCAGAGAATACTAAATTGTCTATACTTTCTTAGCACAAGTACAAATGTAGAAATGTAGACAAATTAAGAAAAAGGGGTGTTGTAAATAAATCTGTGGTGTCTCCGGTTAATGACATCACCATATGGCTTGATATGCGTATTATTAATTTCCTATTTTAAGTTACATAGTAATTTAGGTTGAAAAAAGACACAAGTTGTAAGGGTCCCAGACCCCGTTTCCTTCGAAACCGGGGTCCCTTACCTGCAGCCACCTCCGTTGCCGCCAGACGGAGGGGAAGGCCGTCGCGCGCTGGGCCACATCCCCGGACTCCAGTAACTCGCATCCCGCGGGGGGCGTGGCCTGACGCGCGATTAGGTTTTTTCCATTGGTGGAGACAGCGGGGGTGTGGCAAGGGGCTGACACTCACCCTAATGAGTGTAATGCTTCCCTATGCAGGTGGGTGGTCTTCCCTAATTGAAGGAGGCGGGGAGATTCACCTGACAGCCTTTAAATACAAGGCACTGATTTCAATCAGTGCTTGTGTATTGAGCTGCTAAGGTGTCTATACCCTTGGTTCCTTTTTCAGCGTCCCCTTCTCCCTGATATCCCTTCTAGTATTTTGACTCCCCGGATTTTGACCTCGGCTCTCCTCTCGTTCATCCTGACTTCTCCTGCCCTCGATCCTGGCTCTAACTGGTTACCCCTTTGCTTCTTCAAAGAACTTGTACTTGCTGCTGTTTCCCTGAATTGGCTACTCTCCACCTGCCTGCCATAGGCTTCCAGCCTCTAACTCCTATAGGATCTTACAAAATACACAAGCCAATATGGAGCCTGCAGGTGTGGCAGAGGCCATTCAAGCTCTCACCCAGCAGATTGCAGCTTTGGCTCAAACAGTCCAAGACATTCGTAACAACCAACAAGTGTTACAGAATCAAGTTCAAGCATTACAGGCGGCACCCCTACCACCACCTGAACCAGTAGTAGTCGCTGTTGCCCCTGTGGAAGGTGCGCTGGCGGCTCCCGAACCACAAGTGGAACTACCCGACCGTTTTAACGGTGACCGATCTACGTACAAGACTTTCATCACGTCATGCGAATTGCTGTTCGTTCTAAAACCTAGAACTTATGCTACAGACTTTGTCCGTGTACGCACGGCTATCTCTCTCCTCACCGGGGGTCCCATGTCTTGGGCACATCACCTCTTACAGCATAATCATCCCTCACTGGATACTTGGGGGGCCTTCAGACAAGCCTTAGACGCCTTATACGAAGACCCGCACCAAGTCGCAGTGGCTGAATCATCTATTCGATCACTAAGACAAGGCCGCCATCCTGTGGAGGATTATACCTCTGAATTCCGTCGCCTAGCCGTGGAAACTGCCTGGAATGAACCAGCCCTCATTCATCAATTCAGGCTAGGGCTCTCGGAGGCATTGAAGGATGAAATTGCACGAGTAGGCCTCCCCGATACGCTCGAAGGTGTCATCCAGTTGGTCACTCAAATTGACAGGAGACTTCGGGAACGACGCATGGAGAGGATGACTCACCAAACTCCTCTTCCTAAAACTTCCAACGCTCTACAAATTCCTCTGGTTACCTCATCCAATTCTTCTGAAGAACCAATGCAAATTGGAATGGCCCGTGGACCCCTCTCGGAGTCTGAACTTAATAGAAGAATCAAAGCCAACCTCTGCATGTATTGTGGAAGTGCTAATCATCTCGTTCTTCAATGTCCCAAAAGCCCCCCTAGAGGTAAGACCGAGACCTCGGACACAGCCGTCTTATTGGGATGTGCGAATTCTCACTTATCGATTTCTATCTTTTTACAGTGGGATAAGAAGAACGTCTCACAGATGGCCATACTTGATTCCGGAGCCTGCGATTGCTTCCTAGACAGCAAACTCGCTCACTCTTTACAGATTCCCCTTCGAATCAAGGACCAACCTCTCACGATACACCTAGTAGATGGAAGCGCCATCCAATCGGGTCCTGTGACTCATGAAACCATTCCCCTTACCCTTCTCATCGGCTCCCGACACAAAGAAAACCTCACATTTAACATTATTCAATCACCATTGTTTCCTGTAATTCTGGGACTTTCCTGACATCCAGTGGTCCATTGGAAGAGTAACTTTTTCCTCGTTATTTTGTAAGAATCATTGTCTTGCCTCCGCCATCCTTGCTCCAACATCAAATTCCCCAACCTTATCCAACCTCAACCCTCAAATCGCTGTACAGTACCTCCCTTTCAGTAAAGTATTCGACAAAAAAGAATCTGAACTCCTTCCTCCTCATCGTTCCTATGATTGTCCGATCGACCTATTACATGGAGCTGCCATTCCTTTGAGGCGTATATATCCCTTATCTGGACCAGAATTGAAGGTGCTCAAGGACTATATTGAAGACAGTCTTAGAAAGGGGTTCATTCAACCATCAACCTCCCTTGCTGGAGCCGGTATATTCTTTGTGGGGAAGAAGGACGGAGGCCTTCGACCATGTGTCGATTATCGTGAATTAAACAACATCACCATAAAGAATAAATACCCACTACCTCTCATCACAGAACTTATGGACCGATTACGAGAGGCCCAAGTGTTTTCTAAACTGGATTTATTAGGAGCCTACAATCTGGTTCGAATACGTAAGGGGGATGAGTGGAAGACGGCATTTAGAACCCGCTATGGGCACTTCGAATATAACGTCATGCCCTTCGGCCTATGTAATGCTCCGGCCACTTTCCAACACTTCCTCAACGACGTTTTTCGAGATCTGTTAGATTCGTGTGTTGTGGTATACCAAGATGACATCCTGGTTTATTCCTCTTCCGTAAAACAACATCGAGAACATATGAGATTAGTCCTCACTCGCCTTCAAGAGAACCACCTATATGCCAAAATTGAGAAGTGCCTTTTTGAAGTTACCACGGTAGCATTTCTGGGATACATCATCTCTCCCGGTCGTATTCAGATGGATCCTTCAAAAATTTCTGCAATATTGGAATGGCCAGTACCATCTACAGTAAGGGCTGTTCAAAGATTCATTGGATTCTCGAACTTCTACAGACGATTCATAAGAAACTTCTCCAAAATTGTCCAACCCATCACGAGTCTAACTATGAAACAGTCTCCTTTCAAATGGACTCCCCAGGCTCAACAAGCATTCCAGGATCTAAAACAGAGTTTCACCAACGCACTCATATTGGCCATCCCCGAACCCACACAGGCATATTTCCTGGAAGTAGACGCCTCAGAATATGCAGTGGGAGCTATCCTTTCCCAACGATCCCCCAAAAGCGGAATCCTCCACCCAGTATCATACTTCTCCAGGAGACTCACTACTCCAGAGAGCAACTACAGTGTGGGAGATCGGGAATTGCTTGCCATCGTGTTAGCCCTTCAAGAATGGAGACATTTACTGGAGGGAACTATACACTCTGTTACGGTTTTCACCGACCACCGTAATCTTGAATATCTCCGAACGGCCAAGAGATTATGTCCACGACAAGCCAGATGGGCCCTCTTCTTTACCCGTTTTAAACTCCACATAACCTACCGTCCCGGGAGCAGAAATGGCAAAGCAGATGCCCTTTCCCGAATCCATGAACCTATACAAAGCAAAACTTCTTCAGATGACACCATCCTCCAACATCACCATTTCATGGCAACACATACCACCTTAATAGAAAAAATTAAAAGACAAAGTAAGAAGAATCTCTTGCCACTCCGCATACCCCCCCTTAGAACTGAACAAGGTCTTTTTTACAAGGATAATCTTTTGTTTGTCCCTTTAAACACTCGGGATGAAGTTCTCCAGGTTATCCATGATCACCCGTTGGCAGGCCATGGAGGATTGAAGAAGACGCTCACTTTAGCCCTAAGATATTTTTGGTGGCCCACCATCAGAAGGGATGTTCAACAGTATGTTTCAGCGTGTCCAGTATGTGCCCGCAGTAAGGGAAATCAACAACCTTGGGAGGCCATCACAGTGGATTTTATCGTTGACCTACCTATTTCCAATCAACATAATACCATCATGGTGGTGGTGGATATACTCACCAAGATGGCACATTTCATTCCGGTGTCCCGACTTCCTACAGCAGCTATCACGGCAGAATTATTTATTACTCACGTCTTTCGCCTACATGGTATCCCTCGCTCTATTTTGTCTGATAGAGGGGTACAATTTACTTCAAAATTCTGGAAGGTGTTTTGCCAGGGACTTAAGATTGAACGCCTTTTAACATCAGCCTATCACCCACAATCCAATGGCCAAACCGAGAGGATAAATCAAATTCTTGAACAATACCTCAGATGTTACATTTCTCATACCCAAGATAATTGGTGTCGCATGTTACCATTGGCCGAATTCAGTTATAACAATCATCTACAACGATCCATTGGAATGTCCCCTTTCAAAGCCAATTATGGATTCCACCCTACCTTCATCCCTAATTACCCCCAAGTCACAGCAAATCCTACCGTTTCAGACAGGCTCCAACTTATCGCACAAGGGATAATTCAATTAAAGCAACACCTCTCCCAAGCTCAAACCAACTACAAGGGGCATGCCGATCGACACCGTAGAGACTCCCCAGCCTATCAAGTAGGAGACAAAGTCTGGTTATCCTCTGTTAATCTAAAACTCCCAGGTCCCGTTATGAAACTTCAACCCAAATATGTTGGCCCCTTTCCCATCATCGCACTCATCGGTAGATCAGCTGTCCGTCTTCAGCTTCCTGATGCCTGGCGAATCCATCCCACCTTCCATACCTGTTTGCTCAAAAGATGGGTACCCAACCGACACATGAGGGATTCACAACCTCTTCCCTTACTTATAGATGGCTCCGAGGAGTATGAAGTGGACCAGATCCTTGATTCTCGTATTCACCGGGGAAGACTTGAATACCTGGTGCAATGGAAAGGTTATGGACCTGAAGAGAACTCCTGGGAGACTTTATCACATATCCATGCTCCCATGAGACTTAAAACTTTCCACAGACTACACCCGAGTCGTCCTGCTCCTTTACCCGACCGGAGGTCGTGCCTCAGGGGGGGGCTCTGTAAGGGTCCCAGACCCCGTTTCCTTCGAAACCGGGGTCCCTTACCTGCAGCCACCTCCGTTGCCGCCAGACGGAGGGGAAGGCCGTCGCGCGCTGGGCCACATCCCCGGACTCCAGTAACTCGCGTCCCGCGAGTTACTGGTGCCTCTGTTATACAGAGGCCGGGGGGCGTGGCCTGACGCGCGATTAGGTTTTTTCCATTGGTGGAGACAGCGGGGGTGTGGCAAGGGGCTGACACTCACCCTAATGAGTGTAATGCTTCCCTATGCAGGTGGGTGGTCTTCCCTAATTGAAGGAGGCGGGGAGATTCACCTGACAGCCTTTAAATACAAGGCACTGATTTCAATCAGTGCTTGTGTATTGAGCTGCTAAGGTGTCTATACCCTTGGTTCCTTTTTCAGCGTCCCCTTCTCCCTGATATCCCTTCTAGTATTTTGACTCCCCGGATTTTGACCTCGGCTCTCCTCTCGTTCATCCTGACTTCTCCTGCCCTCGATCCTGGCTCTAACTGGTTACCCCTTTGCTTCTTCCAAGAACTTGTACTTGCTGCTGTTTCCCTGAATTGGCTACTCTCCACCTGCCGCCGATAGGCTTCCAGCCTCTAACTCCTATAGGATCTTACACAAGTCCATCAAGTTGAACCCTTCTACCTATCATTCCAGCTTTTGATCCAAAAGAAGGCAGAACTGAAGATGGACACTGGATGGTGCAATTACAAGTACGTATAATATAATTTTTACAGAGATTAAAACAAAAAAATCAGAAAAATAAAAGTGACAGTCTAGTCTACCCTGTGGTGCCTACAATTGCACCAAAGTTAAAAGGGTGACTAGACTGTCCCTTTAAGGTGGCGTATGCAAAGTGTGCACCATCTGAGTGGCTGCAGAGTCCTTTTATATACTATAGAGTGCCCATATTCACAATTCCCTTTATACTTCTAGTACTTGTACTTTATAGATCTATATTGAGTTACAATCACAGGGAGTTAAAATAGTGACAGAGTGCCAATGTATAAGGCAAATATGAAATGCGTAGGGCACATACAATTTTTCCCCCCCAGTTGACAAGCTACAAAAATGCTGGAAAATGATCTGTATATTGTGTAAGCAGAATTACTAATGCATACAACAAGACAAAATGTAAATTATTTTAAATGTGGCAGTGGTGTCTTTTATGACATAACCTGTGACTTGCAAATGAACTAATTTTCACTGGGAAATATGTCATTTGCATTTCAGGCCACAAGGTGATGTCATAAAAAGGAAGCACCAAAGACACATTGAAAACATATATAGCTCACTTATGTTATGCATTTTCTTGCAATCCTGCTAACACAATGTACAGATAACCCCCCCTTTATTTCCCCTTCTCTTTTCTACCCTGTCTTTTATTTTTATTTTTTTAAATAGAACGATACAATTACAAAATATTATAACAATAGCACTCATTTTATACAAACAGAGATAAAACTGTTATAGGTATAAAATAATTCAAGCCTCGTAACGATCATTTTTTGTTCTCTACATTCCGAGTATAAGAAACATTTAGGATGGCAAAGTACCTTAAAGACACTTTCTATGGCGCCCCTGGGTGCAGTACAGGTGTAGCGGCAAATTCCATTTGTGCAGCAATGGAGGGAGAAACAGTAGGCTGTGTAGGTTAGGTTAACTAGACACACAAAACAGCAAAAAAAAGAGTTTTTATTTCATTCTATCCACCCCCTTGCTGTCAGAGTGGTTTGGGCTCCTCTCTTCCTCTCCCTCTAGCTGCTGCTAATTCACATGAATTGAGTCCGCTCATGGGCAGATAGTCAGTTTGCATGATGCAGATGTAAGGTTTTTCATTTCAAACATGTATTGCAGTTAGGGTTAGTTAATACTCCAGCTGCTGAGCCTACCTTTCCCATGACCCAGTCTGATATGTTAGACATCATGGAAAAGTGAGTAATCGACTGGATTGATACTGCAGCTGCTGTGGAATACACAGCTCGGAATTTTCAGCCATCCATGTGGTTGGTTGAACATCATGAGAAATGTAATAGCAATTGGAGAGCCAAAGGTTAATCACCCCTGTGTCATTTTTGGAACCAGGCCTTTCTGTCCCTTTTTACTAACTTCTTTTTTGTAATACCCCAGCATGCTTGCTGTGCATCACAGAGCCACACTAAACGACATTAACTTTTGTTGACTTAAACTCCCATGATGATGAGCAAGCAACATTGCTAACTGATTATTAAGGAAATAGTAGTGAACTATGGGGGCTACACTAAGTCAACAGTGCAAGCATTAACTTTCAGACAGTTATATTGCTAGCTCTGGGAATTGTAGTTATAAACTGGGCTCGTAGTGACTACACACTAACTTTGTTGTTGTTGACCTCAACTCCCATTTTATACAGCCAGTCTGGCTGAACACCATAGGAATTGTAGACTCTAGTAGTTGTGACTAAACTTTACCACCCCAGCTATTGTAAACTAAAGATCTCATGTTGTGTAGGTACATGCTGGTCTGTTAGCTACTACTACCACTATCATTTGCATCCCACGAGGAAACTCCTCTCTGGAGCCAAAGAAGGGCAATAAGGAGGCATTAAAGGGACTGTCTAGTGTCCAAAGTATATCTTTCAAATATTAATTTCAATAATTAATGGAATTTCCATTGAGGTCACTAAGAGGCCACACAATGTATTCAATTCGAGGAGCACAGGAAGGGACTAAATGAAACAAAACTTTATATCCTCCTTGTCTATTTAATCAGTGCTGCCACACATGCAGTAAACACGTAGAGTTAACACTGGGGAGGGCTTGAGTCAGATATTAATAATGTGATTTTTGCAGAATGCCTGCATCAGATCAGACTGGAAAAGAGCCTGTGCACTATACAAGCAGTAATCTTCATCTTGCACAAAGGTGAGTGTCCCTTTAAGGAGAGACTGGGGTAAGAGACGGAAAAGGTGCAAAGGATATTTTACCCTCTTGCCCTGGAAAAAAATCCTGTGGATGGCCATGAATGTAGGTGCTATATCAAGTTTTGTGGGTGCGATTTGGTGCTGTGGGTGCAATGATAAGTAATGTGGGGGGAATAATGGAAGCAGAGGAAGGAAATAAAAGCAGGAAATACGTTTTTTTCAATAAACTTTTTTATTAATATAGAAAAAAGTTTACATGTCATGCAATAGTCACTAGCAAAACTTATGTTTCCTATAGGGTTGGAGGAAAAAATATTTAGGTGGTTTAGTTTTTTCACTGATTTTATTTTTTTGGGGAGGGGTGTGTGTAATATTCGCGCAAATACGGTAAGACTGTCTCCATTTATAATTATGATTTTTATTTTGCAATTGGCCGGATGTTACCAGCCTTTCAGGAATAGACAGATAATTTTGAGTTGGTTCTCCGGCCAATTTTCCCCGTAATTTAAATGGAACAAATCCAGACTAATGGATGGACAAAATCTTACACCGACGACATTTCCGCTAATGTATCTTATTTCCATTGACACATTTTAGCTGACAAAACACAAGGAAAGCCAAGCTCCAATTAAACATCGGTAAATTGTTTCAATATTTGAAGCAATAAATGAGCCAACGGTGGGGATTAAATTTACGACAACTGCTTCATTGTCCCTCAAGCCCTGTACAGTTCATAATAAATGGTAACCGTTTTTAATATCGAAATATATGGACATTTCAAGCTGTTTTATTCTGATTGTCTAAGAATTCTTTTTGAAGTCATTTCTCGGGAGATCTTGCTTCTGTTTTGTGTTATTTTACATACCGTCAATGAACTCACACTGTGTATTTGGCGATGATTTATAGCCGAATGGGAGTATTCTCAAACATCCAAGAGGAATTTAAAATGTTCGGGTTCAAATTGCATACACGGACAACAATGTACATAAGTCAGTGTGATAAGGTGCTACCATTTCTCCTCCAGATATATTTCAAGTCAGTAATAACTAGGACAGGAAGGATAAGTTGCATTTGGAAAAGGGAATAAACCAAAAAAAAAAAAGCGAACCTGTCTTATTAAAAGTGAAAATGTAGTTATTTATTGCCTGTACGGGTACAAAATCCTATATCGAGTCATGTAATGTGGAGTGGTTTGCTAGAACATGAATGGACAGCTGTAGCAAAAAATGTACTTATGTTTAATTGAAAGATTACATTAAGTATATACGGCTTACATTGAATAAAGTAACGTATTGACCCATCTTTGCTCTGTCTAGCTCTATCAGGGGGCAGACATGTTGTGTTAGAATCTTGGGTCAGATAGATCGGATGCTTCTTTAATCTGTATCAAGTTGAATGGAAATCTGACCCAAGGTTCTGAACAACACTTGAGCCGCCTGGTAGAAAAATACAGAGCAAAGAGGGCTCGATACATTATATAGGTATTATTTCATTAAAGCATTTATATTTAAACAAAGTACACGTCATGTAATCTTTGAATTAAACATACTTTTCTGCTGACAGTTATAAAATAGCTAAAAGAATGATTTTAGGGGCTAACTCAGGGAGGGCAAACTTTGACACTGCTGATGTTTTGGAGCTATAATTCGCATGATGCTCAGTCTGCATTAGGTTTCCAGTGCCAGGTTTAGCCATTGAGGCTAACTGAGCATCATGGGAAATGTAGTTCACAAACGTAGTCAATGCCACCACTAACAGAGGATGACTGAGCATTGTGGGAAAGGTAGATCCCAAAAATGTTCCAAGGTTAGCCATCACTGGACTAACTGATTGCTTGTTTACAGGACCGGACTGGCCCACAGGGATACCGGGAAAAATCCTGGTGGGCTGCCGACCCCGGGGCCGCCTTTCCCAGTTAAAGTAAATCGGCGGCGGCCGCCACTTTAAGAAATTCGGCTGCTGCAACAACCGGCAGCAGCAGGCAAATTTCTTAAAGCAGCGACGGCCGCCGAATTGCTTAAAGTGGTGGTGGGCCATTTTAAGAAGTTCGGCGGCGGCGGCCGCTTTAAGAGGTTCGGCGGCTGCCGCCGCTTTAAGACTATCGCCTGCTGTCTCCGGATGTTGTAGCAGCAGTTCCTGCAGCAGGATGGGGAGCGGAGGAAGCAAGGTGAGTGAGAGGTAGACACTACATGGGGAAGGGGTGAAAGACACTACTAGGGGGATGGGGTGAAAGACACTGCAGGGGGAAGGGGAGGGGGTGAAAGACACTACAGGGGGAAGGGGGGAGACACTACAGGGGGGAGAAAGTGACAATACAGGGGGAAGGGGGGGCAAAGACACTATGGGGGGGGAGAAATACACTACAGGGGGAAGGGGGGGAGAAAGACACTACAGGGGGAAGGGAGGGAAGAGAGACACTACAGGGGGAAGGGGGGGAGAGAGACACTACAGAAAGGACAGAGAGAGACTCGCTACAGGGGGAAGGGGGGGAGAGACACTACAGAAAGGACAGAGAGAGACTCGCTACAGAAAGGACAGAGACGCTACAGAAAGGACAGAGAGAGACGCTACAGAAAGGAGAGCGAGAGACGATACGAACGGAGAGAGAGAGACGCTACAGAAAGGAGAGAGAGAGACACTACAGAAAGGAGGGAGAGAAACGCTACAGAAATGTGAGAGACAGGCTACAAAAATGCGAGAGAGAGACGCTACAGAAATCCGAGAGAGAGAGACGCTACAGAAATCCGAGAGAGAGAGACGCTAAAGAAATGCGAGAGAGATGCTACAGAAATGCGAGAGAGAGAGATGCTACAGATATGTGAGAGAGAGAGGGTACAGATATGCGAGAGAGAGATACTACAGATATGCTAGAGAGAGACGCTACAGATATGGGAGAGAGAGAGATGCTACAGATATGCGAGAGAGAGAGAGAGAGACGCTACAGATATGCGAGAGAGAGAGAGAGACATGCTACAGATATGCGAGAGAGAGAGAGAGAGACATGCTACAGATATGCGAGAGAGAGGGAGACGCTACAGATATGTGAGAGAGAGACATGCTACAGATATGCGAGAGAGAGGGAGACGCTACAGATATGTGAGAGAGAGACATGCTACAGATATGCGTGAGAGAGAGACGCTACAGATATGCGAGAGAGAGAGACGCTACAGATATGCAAGAGGGAGAGATGCTACAGATATGCGAGAGAGAGAGAGACGCTACAGAAATGCGAGAGAGAGAGACGCTACAGATATGCGAGAGAGAGAGACGCTACAGATTTGCGAGAGAGAGAGACGCTACAGATATGAAAGAGAGATGGTACAGAAATGCAAGAGAGAGAGAGAGACGCTACCGAAATGCGAGAGAGAGATGCTACTGAAATGAGAGATGCTACAGAAATGAGAGAGAGACAATACAGAAATAAGTATTATATTATGCTATGGGTCTGTTTCAAAAATGTTATGCTATGGGGCTGGTATACAAATTTTTTCCACGGCTGGTTTTTGTTCCCAGTCCGGCCCTGCTTGTCTATAAGGTGGCAGTTATATAAGAATTTGCCCAGGTGCCCTCAAGTACTCAAATCTGTATATACTATAATGTATTCAACCATTTCTGTCTCCTGTCTCAGAACTTTGCATCCTGTAGAGATATCCTCAACCCTATCATGTATTACTGTACGATCTAAATAGATTCTAAATTGACAAAAACACTTGATTTGATTATGATTATGAGATCTCATACACAAGGCTCTTTTTATGGGGATACCACAAGGACTGTGAAACTCCTTTTGAATTAGTTTACTAACTGTGGCACTCCGAGGAGACTCCCCTTGGTTACCCAATGGTCAGCCTACTTTATATTGATACATGTTATGGATTGTGGAAGTTTTCTAGAGATCGAATATTGAAAGATACAAAGTTCTGGAACTCTCCCATATCAAGTAAGGAAAATAATTAGATCTCCGATAATGGTAAGTATAACGGCATAGACACTGGAAAGTAGCCCCAGCTAATCTGCCCAGCCTTATTTATTTTTCGGTTGTTCCATTACAGTGCTTGTCTTTACTACTTACACTGGAAGGTTAATTCAGATCTATACTACCTCTCAAAAAAAATATAGCATTTGAAACGTAGCATAGAATCTCTCTGGCGGTGGGGCTAATACCAGCACACAAAAGTATCAACATGTATAAACAAGACCACTGTATATAGGAAAAAGCAAACCGCCATTTTCTATACCTTCCACTTTCGAGTGCAAGATTTGTTATACATACCATCACCTACGTGTGAAATAACTTGAAAATCTATTTTATTTGGATCACTGAGGAATAAGAAATGTCTCCAATCAACCCCTCCGCCCCCCAAGCTACTCCCACTGCAATCCTCTCAAAACATAGTAACTAACATCATGATGTACGAAGGCGCCAAAAATATGAACGCTATACGTTCATATTTTTGTTGAAGTTAGTGTTGGCAGCGCTATACTAGCAGTATGTTAGCACATACGCTTCCAAGTGTGTCAGCTACTCTGGCATAAGGAAATTCTACACACAGAAGGCGTCTTGTACATTTGTAGACTTTAGCCTTCTGACTCTACACTACTTGTACCGGTGTTGCTTGTCTCCAGCAGAGACCAGTGAGTTGCTAAATCTCCCTCTACATATTCTTTTGCTCCAAAAGGATTAGAGAAACATGAGAACTCTACTCTGGGTTTATAGTGTACAATGTGGATCCTATAAATTATACATAAAACGGCAACAATTGCATTTTCTGACTCTCCCTAGTCGGTATAAAATAAAAATCAAAAATGTGGTTTAAAAGCTTAGAAAAGAATCCTTATTGTTCTTCTAGTTGGTGCATTGAAAAAAAAAACGTGCATCAAGAACAAAATGACAAACATCAGGGGTTATGTATGAAGAAGGCACGGGATACTGGAATGCTACACCTCTGTTAGCTTATGTATAAGGCAATCGACAATTGTCTGGAATCTGCCCCATCTGCCCTGGTCATGACTCATAAACAACATTTCAGGTGCTTTTGAGGATGTTATGTGTCAGCCAAACCGTGGCTGGTGTCTGACAGACGTATATAAAGGCATCGGTGATGTATATAAACTTCTCAACAATTTTGTGTGAATAAACCTTTTCTTACATAACCCTCACTGTGTTCAATAAACTGGTCATGTCAGTTTATTTTGCATACAGAAATTGGAAAGAAGTAGGGGGAGTACTTTGGATTACAAAAATATATATCAAGTTGGACTCCCTACTACCAGTCTCCACCCAAAAATACGAGGCCTTCTTTTGATTGCATAATTCTTCTAAAAATGACGGGGATGACTAAACCCTCGCTATATTTACCGGGTATACAGATATTATTGCAAGTTGGCTGTACCCAAAGGCGCAATGGTATCAAACGACGTCATTACAGGAGAAATCTGTGGTGTCAGGGATTCAGAATCTCAGCTGCCTTGAGCTCCATGAATAAAGGAAAGGGACAATATGAGAGATTATCACACCAAGAAATGTCCCAGGTTTTGTGTTACTGTCCTAGTCTGAAACCCGAGTTCCAGAAGCCGTGATGTACTTTTGCATAAAAACTTTGGAACAACATATCCAACATCAGAGTAGGTAGTAGTCACATCTAGTGTCTTATTTATTTAGAGGAAGTTTTCCCAGGAAGAATATATGGGGGTCGACACAGATAACCCTGATTTTCTTTAGAAAACCCTCAAATTCGAGCTACTTAGAGACCACCAAAGTAGCCTCGAATCGGCAAGAAAATCGGCTGATGTGGAAATTTTGGAAGTTGAATTCCTCCGGAGTTTGACTGCTGAAATGATAGCCTTGGTCCTCCCCATAGACTTCTATGATAAGGAATTCTATGATCTTCTATGATATTAAATTCTCATTAGCAATACCTATACTGTTAAAGGAGTGTGTATAAGTCTGAGCCGGGGAGGGGGGGGGGGGGGGAATAAGAGGGGGTAAAATACTATTTTATTACAAAGCAAAAGATATATTCTATAGTGCTGTACATAGGACATATGGCCTCATCCCAGTGAAGATGTGAAGGGAGGATGATCTGAGACTATGCCAGAATTTGGATGGTTACTAAACTTAGTGGTACAACTTAAATAGCTTTTACTAAACTGTTGAGCAAGAGAGTTGGTGGCAGGAGTAGGAACCAACATTGTTCATAATGGGCACTTACTGGACCATATGATGGACATTTCTACGGACCTTCACAGACCCTGCCACCATCACTGGTGTCCTTTTATAGATACTTTCCCTGATTGGTTACATAGTCTGTGGAAAAGACTTCGAGAGTGAGGCACTACCCATGGGCACCACTTGTGGGCGCCCAAGAACTACCATATCAAAACACTGAGAACAAACCATGTTTTGGTAGCACATATAACAACAGCACAGTTAGTTATTATACAACAGTTCTTTCATCCAGCAGGGCAGCAGCTATGCCTACTTACTTACTCACGGTTCTATTGTTCTCCGAGGACTAGAAGCCGAGACGGCAGTAAACCCCCTGTCTGCATCTTATACCACCCGTCGGACTTAGTCGTTTTTTCTCTCTCTCTCTCTATAATTGTGAAGAAATAAAGATGGTTTCAGTTACAGCTGTTTATTCATGCATTCCAGCAGGATTACAACAGCGATATAAAACACGTTTTAATTTATTTATCACTTTCATCTCAAATCCCCCAAAACTTTGTTGAATACACCAGTAATGGCAGTAAATTGCCCACAGTAGCACTAAGTACTGTGTGTGAGTCGAAATTAGCAGCAAACTAAAGACAGATGTAGCCCCACAAGCACACTGCACGGATTAACATCAGTAGGGTTTTTGTTAATACCCCAGTAACAATTTTTCATTAACAACAAAGTAAATTGTCACTGTGTTAAGTGTATAGTGCTAACTGATACATCCAGTTTAGTCTCATTTCACTGAGTGAAGGGGGGGGGGGGGGGGGTTAGAACAGGATACAGGATGCAACAGGTTACTAAAGGAAATTAATTAATGAAAAACAAATATCTCATTCCGCCTGGTTTCCATTTACAATATTATGACTCGGCTTAGATAAAAGTTTTACGGAGTTATTTCTGATCCGGGGGAATTAAGCAAAGAATGAAAAAGGGAGGAGGGAGGAATAAAATAAAAAAAAAAAAAAAATCCCCATGAAAGTCAAATCTGGTTTTGCTTGTATGTATTTCTACGCAGAGTACATAAGCTGATTGGGTAATGAACAGTTCAGCAGATAATTCGGTGATTTAAGTGTATCTCCCTCTTATCAAGTAACAGAACATGAAAATGAGTGATCTTTAAGGCTTTGCCAAATAACATCACTCAACAGAATATTTGATTTCACTCTGTGTGAGTGCTGGGTTGTTAACCTCTTAAAGTGACAGAGCGCCTGTATCGGCGGGGGGGGGGGGACCAATGAAAATGCTCAATGATTTAGGAGTCGTTCAAGCGGCATTAACTTGTTTCTGAACTTTAATGCTGTCACAGAATGGAACCATTAAGAAACCCAGTAAAAGAAAAAAAAAATCAAATCCCCCCCCAAAAAATCATGGAACTAGAAGCTTTTTTTCAAAGAATGTCTGAGATTTTGGAATCATTTTATATAACCCCTTGCGTACCAGCCAGGTGGACCAAGACAATCAAAATATATTTGCATCACTGGGAACTGTCTTTGACGGAGGCACTACTTCCCAAAGAAACCAGAGTCGGAATTTGAAAGAAAGACGCCTTTGTTATTTGTTTTAGATATCATAGTGCTTTAAGAATTATCTTCATTTCTTCCTGGGCATCTTGGGCACTGTGTATCAAGATGATTTCTAATCTGACAGCATTCCACTTTGCAGGGACCGGGAGAAGGCAAGCTTTAGAATTTGATGTAGATGCAGAGTAATGTAAAGGTAGGTATTAAGTTAATTTTAATTAACTAGACATTGTTTATTTAAATGTAATAAGAATTAAAAAAAAAAAAACCCACTTAAAGACAGCTTTACAATACTAAATAAATGGTCCTTTCTCTTCCCTTCTTCTTCCTTAAGATATATTGCAGGTAATCATAGACAAGAGATAACCAATGCATTTAGCACCAATATTATTAATAACATTACCGAAGGATATATACTAATTCATATTCTGATCAAAAACACAGTTTATTTCATTACTGGGATTGGGACTATTAATCACACTTTTCAAGTACACAGAGAAGTACTAAAGTGTCTTTTAAACTTACAATTTTCTTTTGCAGTCAATGGCCTTTAATGACCTGCGATAAATCAACTCTGGTTATTGCATTGAACCAAATATTTCTGAATTCATCCTATTTTCCTGTTCATAAATTCATACACACAAATGTTTATGGTCTATCTTTATTGTCAGGAAAACATACTTGTATATTGCATTACCTATCAACATAACAATATCTGCTTCAGCAGCTGAGATCCTTTTATTAAAGGCCAGTTTATGTAATGTATTGTAATGGCTGAATGGAAATAGTATTGAAAGGAAATCCCAGTACAATGGATAAATCAATAACAGCGGAGGTAATGTGTTGAATTGAGTGTCATCATCCATATAGTGATCGAACAGTGTTTAGGAATTCCAGGGATTAACCAATCTTATCAGCACCACAATTAGTGTGACAAAGTACAGCCTTCCATGTGGCTAGCAGAGCATTCTGTACAAGATAAGACTTTCTTAATCCTGCCCCAAGTAAACAAACACTTTGAAATCAGCCATTTGTTCTTGCACAAGTTGTGTTATATGTGATAGTTTCCACCGATGCTCTACATACTGAATATTATTTGTGCTCAGGACTGGCCTTTGGGATGTGTGACCTGCATGAGCTCACATGGTACAACACCCAGAGGGCACCAGAGCAGGGAGATCAAAAGATCACCCTTCATCAGCCCTCTCTCTGCAGGGGAGGCATGCAGTTGGATGCCTGGATGCTGCCCGAGTGTGCAGAGATCCTCTCTGGCTGACTCTCCTGCTCCATGTGTGTGTGGGGAAGTCAGAGTGTCAGGAGTAATGTGTCAGGCTAGCATTCAGTCTAGAGATGTGCGTGGAGTGCGAGAGGCATCCTGAGAGGATGTCTGTGATCCTGGGTAGTGCACAGGCATTCAACTGCCGACCACTAGACAACAAGGAAGTCCAGGACAACATAATATTTGATTTAGCTCTGTGTGAGTGCTGGGTTGTAACAGAGCACCTGTATCGGGTATCCAATGAAAACGCTCAATGATTTAGGAGTCTTTCAAGTAGTATTAACTTGTTTCTGAACTTTAATGCTATCACAGAATGGAACTATTAAGAAACCCATAGTAAGTCTTGTGGATGCAATCTGGGTGCTGGCTGGGGAAGGTCCTGTATGTATGTGCAATGTGGGTGCTTTAGCAAATCCTATGTGTGCAATATGGGTGCTTTAGCAAATCCTGTGTGTGCACTATGGGTGCTGGAGCAAATTCTGTATGTGCAATATGGGTGCTGGAGCAAATCATGTATGTGCAATATGGGTGCTGGAGCAAATCCTGTGTGTGCAATATGGGTGCTTTAGCAAATACTGTGTGTGCAATATGGGTGCTGGGGCAAATCCTGTGTGTGCAATATGGGTGCTTTAGCAAATACTGTGTGTGCAATATGGGTGCTGGAGCAAATCCTGTGTGTGCAATATGGGTGCTGGAGCAAATCCTGTGTGTGCAATATGGGTGCTGGAGCAAATACTGCGTGTGCAATAAGGGTGCTGGAGCAAATACTGTGTGTGCAACCTTTCTGGAGTCCCATTAAAGCACTGATGTCAGTGTGGGGTCTAAAGTAAGTTGAATCATGGATGATTTGATTGGATCTATCCATGAAGAATACAGATGGGAAATTGCAAAGGTATAGTAGATATAGAAAAGGGCAGAATAAGCAAAGAAGATAACTAAGAAGAATACAAAAACAGGATATTAATGGAGAGCACAAGAGAGACAGAAGGAGAAGAAAGAATAAGAGAGGTAGGATGTGTACAATTTCAAGGAGAGATTTGGACAACAACAGGGCCAGAGGGTGAAGATAGAGATAAGGAGATTGACAAAAGGGAGGATTGGAGCCAGAGATGTCAGGAATTAACCTTGGGAAAGCCATTTTTAAATGGTTGTGTTTACATGGTACAGAGTTCCAGAGTTTGTGCTTCAAAATATATTAAAAGAACCCAAACATTCCTGAGTAGGAGCAAATAAAACAGTCACAAATCAAATGAGGAGGAGGATGGTAGAGACAGCACTGTCTATCAGATGATTAGCAAGAGTTGTATTGGTCAAGCACTGTTTTACTAATTTCCACTGTTGGTGAATAATGGGAAATGTTGCAAACTGGAGTAATGAGACACAAAGTTAAAATAGGATTACCAATGCAAGCCAGCAAGATGATACAGTTGCCAGGTTTTGATCCATAGGGTCCAGTATTTATCATGCTTTCCAGTAATACAATGGAGACCCTCCCTGACATTTACAGTGCTTTATATGAAACGACAGTTCAGGGCAGAGAGAAATGAGAACATTACTAGTGCCAATAAGGAACTCCCACAATGCAACAGACTTTGGACATCCTCAGGGCTCCAAGTTGGTCATCTAGAATGTAGCAAAAATCACCTTCTCTCCTCCACACCAGAAGAAATGCCGCATCCTAACTTTGATAGCACAATCCATATAGTAAACCCTCTAAATATTTTATTCCAAGTGTTAAAACAAGGAGAAATCCATTTGAAGGATTTTTTCCCCCCACTGAATTTGAAATTGCTGAAAGGGGTTTTTATTTGCCTTCTTTTCAACAGCACTAAACATGGGATAGGAAAAGGGTTGAACTTGATGGACGCAAGTCTTTTTTCATCCTAAACTACCATGTGACTATGTAACGATGTCTTACAAATGGACTCCGAACAAAAGCTTGCCGACCTCAGCTGTCAAATGATTAACACCTGACGCGTTTCGATGAGGGACTTAAATATAGTTGAAAAAACAACTTCCACTTACTTGTTTAAATAGGCAGCAGTTAATAACCCTTAATTGCAAACACATATCCCAGCAAATATGGGCAAACACAGGAGCGAGTATAGCCATAAAAAAAAAAAATAATTGAAAATTATGCGAGAAAGAAGTGCACTTTAAAGATTACTTTCATGTAAGATATTTATTATATCAAAATTATTTTCTTATACATCCTCTGCTTATATATAGTTTTGTCATTTTGGAGAAGCTTTGGGATTCATTACTGACACACTTCAGAGGCTACCAAAGTTGCACATATTTAAAACCAGGAACCATCATCCTATTTAACGTCTTTGGATTGAGACCCCCTATCAAACCTCTACACGCAGTCAAGGCATTAAATACCTTCTGTTCTGTGAGTGCATTTCATGCCCTGGGGCATTTTTCACTTACAGTAGACATATTACATTATTATGTTTTTGTTTGTGTTTTTTTCCTTTAAAGGTTTCTATTGGAATTTAAGTGAAACATATAATTACGTTGCAGTTTACAAGGTTATCTAATATTTTATTTTTCTGTATCACACACAGTGGTGGGGACAATAATCTTTATATAATTGTGTTTCTAAGCGCAGTAATACCACTTATTTTCTAAATAATTAAATGTATGTAACTTGGTGTATAATATCTTCTGAGACATTTCTCAGAAGCACAAGGTGTATAAAGAATGATATATTTATATGTTTTTGTATATTATTGTATTGATATATATATTAATGTAATAAATCATTTTAATTTACATGTATATATATATATATATATATATATATATATATATATATATATATATATATGTATAAAACATATGTATTTAAATCTGAATGTAAGGGCAGGTGCAATTGTTTTGTCTCCAAGAGATGAAGTGTATATGATTTTTAATTGTTATTGTAAAGTATCCAGACAAAAATGGTATTTTGGACAAGCTGTGTATATATTTATTTGTATATTACATTTTGTATTTTGCATTTAAAAAACACACAAAAAAAATATGTATTTTTATATATATATATATACTTTTTAATTAATATTATATAATATTATCCTTTAAATAATGAAGAATAAGTGGTTTATTGAAAGTCCCAAATCTGGTCAATTTGACATTGAAGAAAGGGAAATTCTAGGCTATTTTTTGTCAATTCGGAGCATTACAAGTCAGTTAGGTGAGTGTGTAATCTGGTTAATGGTCGGTTCAAATCCTGTCAATTTGGTGTAATTCAGTAGTTGCAATTCACTGGTACATGAATAGTTCATTTTGTGGAGCAATTCTCATCACTGACCGGAGTTGTACAGAATTTTAGCTGCTCGAATTTCTCATTGAAATTGCTAAATGTATCGCCAAATTCCTGGTTATGTCAGAAGCTCTGAAGATAAAACTTTATAAAAGGCTTTGGGATGTCTAACTTTCTAAAGTGATCAAACACATTTGTTTTTGTTAGAATGTTTTTAAGAATTTAGCACATCACACATTTCTCTGGAATATATTAAATAGATACCATTAATATACAGTGTCAACAAGCATACGATTTAACAAGTACACATTGGCAAGGTATCAACGTGATTGCTAAGATCTCATTAGTGCATATCCTGGGAAGTGACTTATAGATCAGCTGACGGAAAAGTCCTGTCTCAGTGACAGGTGACAAGGCAGACCCTTAATTAGTCTCTCTCAAGAAAACGCTAACGACTACATTTAGGGGAAGGCAGAAGAAAAAATCCCAGGCAGAAGAAAAAGCAAACAAAAGAATGCAAAAACAAACAAAAAAAAAACAATCAAAAGCAACAACAGAAAATATTGAAATTATAATAACATAATAACATTGAATTAGTTTAGTTTTCACCAGGGGCGTTGCTAGGTGTCCAGAAGATCTAGGTCTAGACCCCAAGGGAAATGTGGTGTAAAGAAGCCTACACTCAAATGTTAGCAATTTGTATTGCTTTTCACTGAATGGAGTTTGAGATGGGAGATCCAGATGGACTTTGGTGAGATGGGGTGAAAGGGAGGTCGAGTTTGGGCACTGGGTCTCACTACTATTTTTTTTTATTTACAATAATGGTGAAGAAAAGCTTGTTCTTTAGAGAAAAATGTTGGCTATTTAGTAATAATACTAAAGAAGTTCAAAACAAGTTAAAATACACTTTTGCTAAACACAGGTTCATATTTATCGGGGCAAATGAGAGTATGGGCAGCTAAATCATCTGGGCCGCTCCTTGCTATCAAACAGGCCGCAGTTGGCCCCTGGACCTTACCTTGGACACCTCTGCCTTATTTATCTTAAAGCGCATTTTAAATTGTGGAAAAGTAGTTTTTTTTTTTTTTTAGCTCTATATATCAGATATCCTGACATTAATAAAAAGCAGCACTGGTTGACAAGCAAGTGTTTTTGTGCTTAACTCTCATTGTCTATTTAACAATTGCTAAATAAAAATATATAAAACAAGAGCAATTTTTTTTATGACTTTCATCCAGCAGAGGTTTTAAAATAGAGTCGAATGAACAGGAAGACCCATCCACTGGGGATAAGGCTATTGTTTACAGCATTCAATCAGATGATGTTTGAATGGATTTTCTTGGCAGAGGGTATGAAGTAAATAGAGCTCAATGAGTAATCTATAAAGTGTGGTCATGCAGTGTGTAGAATCCATATGTGCATTATAAGGAAATAAATTAAACGAATCACAGTAGTTTCCAATGGGATCTCCTCCTTCATTAATTGCCTCCCCAATAGACAGATTTGTATTCTGCATTCTGCAGGGGAGCGTTTCCAAAATGACCTGTGTCCGAGACAAAATGGCCGATCGGGTATCCCTAGCTGACACCTCAATTTGGACTTGGAAAAAGATAATTCCAAACCTGCTATCTCTTTACAAACAGTGTATGCTTCATCACCACTATCCAGCTAATGTAAGGCTTACGTGAAGCTCGCTTCCTGTAACTCACCATTTTTGACACATATCTGCGATGAACTCTAATATTGCACTGATTCTCCGGCAGGAAACTGTAATGTATGTGGAGTTCCAAAATAGTCTAGACTACACTTTGGCCACAGACAATATATAATGGCATTTTCCCTTTCCTTGTTGTCATATCCTTCTTTGACAAGAGACATCCTGACATATTTTTTTCCCCTATGCTATTTAATTGTAAATTTAAAAACACACTGAAGATTGATGCTCTGGAGAGAGATTGCTGAAGGCACATTATCACCCTCTGTTCCCGAATGTACCATTACCATGTAGACATCCTTTTGTACGAGGAAGTATCCACGTCTGGGTGGTTACTAGATTTCAATAATTTTCCTGTTTCAACAAACTTGTATATCATTTGGGCTTTCATTTTTAAAGTGAAAAGAGTGTCTGAGTAATCAGCAGTGATTCGTTATGGCAGGAAATGTACCATCTCTGCAGGCAAATACATGTTGAATTTGGAAAGGATACTTTTTAAGAAAGGATTTCCGTAGGTTTAATACCGCACTTTATTTTTCTAGCTGCATCGCAAATGTTTGTTTGGAAAACGAAGGTGGTGATTGAGGTGTAATATGGTCTAGATTAAAAATAAATCATAAAAAGAAACTAAAACAATTCAGTTTAGAAAATAAAGGGCTGTCTGATTCTAGTCATTGAGGACTGGAAATGCAAATGATTCTTGTATAATAATTAAAAATTAAATTGCTTATTAATACAAAAGTAATTATTTAATGGTATTCCACCTGGAATTTCTGAATTTTTTTTTTTTTTTTTTAGGAAAGTGCTTTATCATGTAAAGTAAAAAAGAAGAGACAAATCGGTCTAATCGAGATTAATAGGTGAATAAAAGGTAGCAGACAGCACATAGTGATGCCTTAGATGAAGCGCCAGCATATAGGCGCGAAACGCGTAGCACTTTATCCCACCGGATATATCCCACTCTTAATTTCGGCCTCCTGTTATGGCGAATTGAATATTAAACGCTTTCTATATAGCATTTACCTGGAGTCCAGAATTATTTTGTTCACTGACGGACGATCCTCAGCCCCTGTTGGTTTCAATTTCTGTTGACAGCACATAGTGCCCCCAATCGAGGGTCGCTTTACCCATCCTTTTAGGGAACAATAATAAACATAGAAAATTACTCGGTTTATGCACTCCCCTAGTTGTTGAAGATAATAGTCCTCTTGGTGGAAAAACAAAACTTTTAATAAAGTACTTAAGAAGTCAGCATACAAATATATAAAGTCAGCTCTCGTTTGACGCGTTTCATACTAAAATAGGTATGTTATCAAGCGGAACATCACCCTCATTTCAGCAACTAGAGGAGTTCCTAAACCGAGCCAAGGTCTGTCCAATCAGTTGATTTCCTCCACTCTTCCAATCTCGGATAACCTTCTAATAAAGTGAAATAGATTTTTGGCTGTTGCTATGGAACAAATGGAGCTGGGGGGTAGGTAGTCAAGTTGTATTTTTTTTTTTTTAGGGTGTGGGGGCCTTTAGGGTAGCCCTTTGTCCCATGCATATTAGGGAGGACTGGGGGTCATTTGGAAAGTCTCCGATACTATGGATATTAGGACCTCAAGGGCCATTGGGGCAGCCATGGAACCTTGTGTGTGACTGAGGGCATTATGCCCAGCACCAGTCTTGTTTAGGGGCCATTTTCTCAGCCACTTGCATTATTTAGAGAGTCGAAGGCCATTTTCTCAGCCCCCAAACCCCAATCACATTTAGGGGCCCATGTCAGCATTCCCAAAGCCTGCATTTTTATGGGGAGGGAGCAAGGAGCAAGTGGGCAGCTCCGGCCTCAAAATGTTATGGGTGGGCAAAGGCTGGGGACCGGGCGTTATTTTAACAGCCCAAAACTAGTCCTCAAGGACCAACACCATGGAAGGTTTTACACGACTTATTTAAAAAGAACTGGTTAAAAAAACATGTCCTGGGACATTTAAGTAAACCCGACGTGTATTTTAATATCTAATTTGAGACAATACAGTTCCTGGTTGTCACGTGCTGACAAACGTCAGCTCGAGCACAGCCAATCAGAGTGGGGGCTCGGCTCCCTGATTCCTATGGAAGCATAGCAGCTGTTAGTCAGAGGATAAACTGCCGTGTACTATCAAAAGTACTATAAAAAGTACACATGACTTTATCCTCACACTAGGGGCAACTAATGCTTCACTTGTGCTTCTATATAAGATTTGCAAAAGATGAGCTGCAGGTGAGTGGAGCTGAAGGGAACATTTCAGGGTCCCAATTTAGCTATACATTGTGCAGGGACACACCTGGTGAAATTGGCAAGCTGAAATATTCATCTCACCTCAAATCACCTATTAGGGAATTATCCCTCCCTTGGTATGTATGGAAAAGAGAGATGGGATAACAGTGTTTTTTATACTAAATAATAAATGCTGATTTTTCTGTTTAGTAGACATTTATATTTGTTCCTATATTTTATGTTACACCATGTTTTTTTTTAGTAACAGAATAAATAGCTGAAGACACTGTATAATAAATTAAATTATTTAACTTCCAGAGTATTTTTGGTGGACAGTAGTTCATATCTATGACAAAACTGCTTTCATTTCAAATCATTACCATGATAAGACAGGCCTTGACGGGATGCTTCTATTCAAGGTTTGGTACAAAAGTTGGCAGTACATGTCTTTGTCCACTGGAGGGCATACCTGGACATCTATTCACATACAAGTCAGACTTCCAGACAATACAAAGTCCATTGGGAATAACTCAATCTACCAATGTATCCTACCAAATATGAAGCAGGAGAGTAGGATTGCCATACTTGAACCATTGGAAAAAGATGATGGGAATTGTTGTCTACATAAGCTGGAAATGTATTCTTAATGGGTTACAAGAAATACACACACACACACACCCAAACATATATATATATATATATATTTTTTTTTTTAAACTCTTTTTTATTTTCATACAATGAGCAGGGGGTTATTTATAACAATTCAGTCCTGGGGCAAAGCTCTAAAAGTGGTCTAAATGCACTTAGCTATTGATGCAGTTCTCTTATCAGTTCACCACGGTTGACTTTATTTAATTTATCGCAACATTGGAGAAGTGGTTTTTTTCAGTTGTTTGTGTTGCCCTAAGACTGATTGTACGCACCCCCCTCAGTCATCATTTTCCCCATTCTTTCCTGCCCAGGCCGCACTGCTACTATTTAGAATGTACCCTTCCTCTTTAGGGCCCAGCTTTATATCCACACCTGTCATATCTATCTCCGAAAAGCTTGCCAGTGCCATCTATGTCCCCAAACAGCTTATCAGTGTCATCTGTTCCCCAACAGCTTGCTGGTGACACCTGTGTCGCGCTCCTTCTTCTGCAGCAATGCTCACTGTGGGCTTCTCAACAAGCATCTCCTCATACCTTTGACGGAGAGCCCTCCCCTAGCTGTAACGGCACTCCTTAGACATGCCCAGGGCCGCCATCAGGGAGGGACAGGAGATAATAATGGACATATTATCAGTGGGCTAATAATGGACATATCAATGGGCTGCTAATAATGACCATATCATCAGTGGGCTAATAATGACCATATCATCAGTGGGCTAATAATGACCATATCATCAGTGGGCTAATAATGACCATATCATCAGTGGGCTAATAATGACCATATTATCAGTGGGCTATTAATAATGGACATATTATCAGTGGGCTAATAATGACCATATCATCAGTGGGCTAATAATGACCATATTATCAGTGGGCTAATAATGACCATATTATCAGTGGGCTATTAATAATGGACATATTATCAGTGGGATAATAATGGACATATCAATGGGCTGCTAATAATGACAATATCATCAGTGGGCTAATAATGACCATATCATCAGTGGGCTAATAATGACCATATCATCAGTGGGCTAATAATGACCATATTATCAGTGGGCTAATAATGACCATATTATCAGTGGGCTAATAATGACCATATTATCAGTGGGCTATTAATAATGGACATATCATCAGTGGGCTAATAATGACCATATTATCAGTGGGCTAATAATGACCATATTATCAGTGGGCTAATAATGACCATATTATCAGTGGGCTAATAATGACCATATTATCAGTGGGCTATTAATAACGGACATATCATCAGTGGGCTAATAATGGACATATTATCAGTGGGCTATTAATGGACATATTATCAGTGGGCTAATAATGGACAAATTATCAGTGGGCTATTAATGGACATATTATCAGTGGGCTAATAATGGACAAATTATCAGTGGGCTATTAATGGATATATTATCAGTGGGCTATTAATAGACATATTATCAGGGGGCTATTAATGGATATATTATCAGTGGGCTATTAATGGATATATTATCAGTGGGCTATTAATAGACATATTATCAGTGGGCTATTAATAGACATATTATCAGGGGGCTATTAATGGATATATTATCAGTGGGCTATTAATAGACATATTATCAGTGGGCTATTAATAGACATATTATCAGGGGGCTATTAATGGATATATTATCAGTGGGCTATTAATGGACATATTATCAGTGGGCTATTATTGGACATATTATCAGTGGGCTAATAATGGACATATTATCAGTGGGCTGCTAATAATGGACAAATTATCAGTGGGCTATTAATGGACATATTATCAGTGGGCTATTAATGGACATATCATCAATGGGCTAATAATGGACATATTATTAGTGGGCTATTAATGGACATATTATCAGTGGGCTATTAATGGATATATTATCAGTGGGCTATTAATGGACATATTATCAGTGGGCTATTAATGGATATATTATCAGTGGGCTATTAATAGACATATTATCAGTGGGCTATTAATGGATATATTATCAGTGGGCTATTAATGGATATATTATCAGTGGGCTATTAATGGACATATTATCAGTGGGCTATTAATAGACATATTATCAGTGGGCTATTAATGGACATATTATCAGTGGGCTATTAATGGACATATTATCAGTGGGCTATTAATGGACATATTATCAGTGGGCTATTAATGGACATATTATCAGTGGGCTATTAATGGACATATTATCAGTGGTTATTAATGGACATATTATCAGTGGCTATTAATGGATATATTATCAGTGGGCTATTAATAGACATATTATCAGTGGGCTATTAATAGACAACTTATCAGTGGGCTATTAATGGACATATTATCAGTGGGCTATTAATGGACATATTATCAGTGGGCTATTAATAGACATATTATCAGTGGGCTATTAATAGACATATTATCAGTGTGCTATTAATGGATATATTATCAGTGGGCTATTAATAGACATATTATCAGTGGGCTATTAATAGACATATTATCAGTGGGCTATTAATAGACATATTATCAGTGGCTATTAATGGACATATTATCAGTGGGCTATTAATGGACATATTATCAGTGGGCTATTAATGGACATATTATCAGTGGGCTAATAATGGACCTATTATCAGTGGCTATTAATGGACATATTATCAGTGGCTATTAATGGATATATTATCAGTGGGCTGCTAATAATGGACAAATTACCAGTGGGCTATTAATAGACATATTATCAGTGGGCTATTAATGGATATATTATCAGTGGGCTATTAATGGACATATTATCAGTGGGCTATTAATGGACATATTATCAGTGGGCTATTAATGGACATATTATCAGTGGGCTATTAATGGATATATTATCAGTGGGCTGCTAATAATGGACATATTATCAGTGGGCTATTAATGGACATATTATCAGTGGGCTATTAATGGACATATTATCAGTGGGCTATTAATGGACATATTATCAGTGGGCTATTAATGGACATATTATCAGTGAGCTATTAATGGACATATTATCAGTGGGCTATTAATGGACATATTATCAGTGGGCTATTAATGGATATATTATCAGTGGGCTATTAATGGACATATTATCAGTGGGCTATTAATGGACATATTATCAGTGGGCTATTATTGGACATATTATCAGTGGGCTATTAATAGACATATTATCAGGGGGCTATTAATGGATATATTATCAGTGGGCTATTAATAGACATATTATCAGTGGGCTATTAATGGACATATTATCAGTGGGTTATTAATAGACATATTATCAGTGTGCTATTAATGGACATATTATCAGTGGGCTATTATTGGACATATTATCAGTGGGCTATTAATAGACATATTATCAGGGGGCTATTAATGGATATATTATCAGTGGGCTATTAATAGACATATTATCAGTGGGCTATTAATGGACATATTATCAGTGGGTTATTAATAGACATATTATCAGTGGGCTATTAATGGACATATTATCAGTGGGCTATTAATGGATATATTATCAGTGGGCTATTAATGGACATATTATCAGTGGGCTATTAATGGACATATTATCAGTGGGCTATTAATGGACATATTATCAGTGGGCTATTAATGGACATATTATCAGTGGGCTATTAATGGATATATTATCAGTGGGCTATTATTGGACATATTATCAGTGGGCTATTAATAGACATATTATCAGTGGCTATTAATGGACATATTATCAGTGGCTATTAATGGACATATTATCAGTGGGCTATTAATAGACATATTATCAGGGGGCTATTAATGGATATATTATCAGTGGGCTATTAATGGACATATTATCAGTGGGCTATTAATAGACAAATTATCAGTGGGCTATTAATAGACATATTATCAGTGGGCTATTAATGGACATATTATCAGTGGGCTATTAATAGACAAATTATCAGTGGGCTAATAATGGACATATTATCAGTGGGCTATTAATGGACATATTATAAGTGGGCTAATAATGGACATATTATCAGTGGGCTATTAATGGACATATTATCAGTGGGCTATTAATAGACAAATTATCAGTGGGCTAATAATGGACATATTATCAGTGGGCTATTAATAGACAAATTATCAGTGGGCTATTAATGGACATATCATCAATGGGCTATTAATGGATATATTATCAGTGGGCTATTAATGGATATATTATCAGTGGGCTATTAATGGACATATTATCAGTGGGCTATTAATGGACATATTATCAGTGGGCTATTAATGGACAAATTATCAGTGGGCTATTAATGGACATATCATCAATGGGCAATTAATAGACATATTATCAGTGGGCTATTAATGGATATATTATCAGTGGGCTATTAATGGACATATTATCAGTGGGCTATTAATGGATATATTATCAGTGGGCTATTAATGGACATATTATCAGTGGGCTATTAATGGATATATTATCAGTGGGCTATTAATGGACATATTATCAGTGGGCTATTAATGGACATATTATCAGTGGGCTATTAATGGATATATTATCAGTGGGCTATTATTGGACATATTATCAGTGGGCTATTAATGGATATATTATCAGTGGGCTAATAATGGCAGTGGGCTATTAATGGACATATTATCAGTGGGCTATTAATGGATATATTATCAGTGGGCTATTAATGGATATATTATCAGTGGGCTATTAATGGACATATTATCAGTGGGCTATTAATGGACATATTATCAGTGGGCTATTAATAGGCATATTATCAGGGGGCTACTAATGGACATATTATCAGTGGGCTATTAATGGATATATTATCAGTGGGCTATTAATGGACATATTATCAGTGGGCTATTAATGGACATATTATCAGTGGGCTATTAATGGACATATTATCAGTGGGCTATTAATGGATATATTATCAGTGGGCTATTAATGGACATATTATCAGTGGGCTATTAATAGACAAATTATCAGTGGGCTATTAATGGACATATCATCAATGGGCAATTAATAGACATATTATCAGTGGGCTATTAATGGATATATTATCAGTGGGCTATTAATGGACATATTATCAGTGGGCTATTAATGGATATATTATCAGTGGGCTATTAATGGACATATTATCAGTGGGCTATTAATGGACATATTATCAGTGGGCTATTAATGGACATATTATCAGTGGGCTATTATTGGACATATTATCAGTGGGCTATTAATGGATATATTATCAGTGGGCTAATAATGGACATATTATCAGTGGGCTAATAATGGACAAATTATCAGTGGGCTATTATTGGACATATTATCAGTGGGCTATTAATGGATATATTATCAGTGGGCTATTAATGGACATATTATCAGTGGGCTATTAATGGATATATTATCAGTGGGCTATTAATGGATATATTATCAGTGGGCTATTAATAGACATATTATCAGTGGGCTATTAATGGATATATTATCAGTGGGCTATTAATGGACATATTATCAGTGGGCTATTAATGGACATATTATCAGTGGGCTATTAATGGACATATTATCAGTGGGCTATTAATGGACATATTATCAGTGGGCTAATAATGGACAAATTATCAGTGGGCTAATAATGGACAAATTATCAGTGGGCTATTATTGGACATATTATCAGTGGGCTATTAATGGATATATTATCAGTGGGCTATTAATGGATATATTATCAGTGGGCTATTAATGGACATATTATCAGTGGGCTATTAATAGACATATTATCAGTGGGCTATTAATGGATATATTATCAGTGGGCTATTAATGGACATATTATCAGTGGGCTATTAATGGACATATTATCAGTGGGCTATTAATGGACATATTATCAGTGGGCTATTAATGGATATATTATCAGTGGGCTATTATTGGACATATTATCAGTGGGCTATTAATAGACATATTATCAGTGGGCTATTAATGGACATATTATCAGTGGGCTATTAATGGACATATTATCAGTGGGCTATTAATAGACATATTATCAGTGGGCTATTAATGGACATATTATCAGTGGGCTATTAATGGATATATTATCAGTGGGCTATTAATGGACATATTATCAGTGGGCTATTAATGGACATATTATCAGTGGGCTATTTATGAGCAAGTTATTTATAGATAAACTATCGAGTGGAGGGAGCCCAGAATTTCTTTCAGTAAGGGGCCCTGAAATTCCTGATGGCGGCCCTGGACATGCCTGCAGACACACTTGGACAATAGTCCATCCATCCAGGAAAAGTATTGAGCGAGTGGGCTAAATATTTGTTGTGCAGGGGGGCAGCTTGTAACAATAAAGAGGGCGGTGTTTTTTTATGCCACCCCTTTAAAGTCCTACCCTTGGTCTATGCCTAATTGTCCTCGGTCAAGATACATTGTTGCATCGGAGTCATTCTTTTGCATATTTTTTATAGGTTTTTTATTCACTTGCTTGTATGTCGTCAAGATCAATGACCTCTTAGTCTGTCCAAGGGACTTATCCCCGTTAATTTACAGAGAGAGAAATGTGATTTATAAATTGTTTTTGCAGAATTGCAAGCAAATGACTATAGGCTAGGCAGCCAGCCTGTATTTTACCGGCAAGTTGGGGGAAAAAAAATTGCCTTTAGGCCAATGTTAAGTCTAAGGGTGCACCAGCATGAATATGCAAATTAACTACTTACAATGGGAAATGTGTGATTTGAATATGAGGCTAAAAAGTGATGTCATCAACAGGAGACAAACAGAAAAATCCAAAATATGAATTTCTCTTACCTAATACATTTACATGTACTTCACTTTCTAGATTGTTTTTATCCTCTGTATTCACACTATAAACAATATGCAGATGAAGGTGTCTTTATAATGACTTCAGATAGCAGTCACACCACACCAGATAGCAGCTTTGTCATGCAACCTGCACTACACTTGTTTCCAAAGCTATGCTCCAAGATCCACTTTGCTTCCCGTGTCCGTTACCTATAAATTGAACTTCCTCTACTAAGTTCCCAGCCTTTAAACATTGTGTGTTCTTCTAATCTCCTACCCCTGCCTACATATCTCTCTGATTCAACACTCGCAAATTACAGTGGCCTTCAAATATTTTTGCCATCCTTCCGATATGTGTGAAGCTGATCTGTGGGAGAGAAGCTGAGGCTAGGGATGGGACAGTTGCACCCCAGAGATAACCAGCCCACCCTTTGTGATTTAATGACCGACCTTGGATAAAACTAAACTACTGGAACAAGGTACCAGCTGTTGCTGAAAGTTGTGTTTATGTACTAAAAGGACTTTTTCCAGAAGCTGGCAGGACTTTGTCCTCACATCCAAGTTACTGAGTTAGGGCTGAAAGAAGAGAATAGTGCCGGAGTAGTACATGTTATCTTAGAGCTTAAATACTAGAAGATTAACATGAAAGAGTTTTAAAACTCATACAACTGTCCAGAACATCAAGGGGCAGGAATCCTACGGTAAACTAGAAACTATATAACATTATACATACAAATATTTTTTTTTACCTAATATAAATTTAGGTCCAAGTTAGTTGAAACATTAAAATCTATTTACTTTACGTACCTTTAACATATCTTAGTTTCGAGCTTCCAAGTATGAGCTGGAGGATATTGACAATACAATGTAACGTAGCGAATGTGTGATAGAATGTGAAGCGCTCACTCACAAGACATGCCCTAGCACAGTCACAACCCACATATAAAAAAAATCAGTAGGCTAAAAATAGCGGGAAAAAAGGAGCAATTTCCGGCACGCGACCGTATGAAAGAAAATAAAATAAAGCGCAATCAACGTAAAATACTCTGGACACTTTTATGTTCGTAACATTTTCTATATTTATATCCATAGAGGGGTTTAAGTCGCTAAAATCTGAGATCGGAAGTCGCTAATCTCAACCACCAACATCGAACAGACTCGCCACCCCCTCTCCAACGCCTCATCTCAACCTTGCAAAAATATTATTCACTAACCATTGTGCAAAGATCGAGATGAGGTGAAGCCTGCCGAGATGAATGGGGGCGAGATGGAACTCACTCCAACTAATTTCAACTGTTGACTTCGATTTAGACTAGAATGTACTACCTACATGTAAAAAAAAAAAAGAAATCGCAAAAACCCTCGTCGTCAAAACTGGGTCCCTGGAGCCCCCTAAATGGCCAATGAGGACCTTTAACACATATGGAGGCCTAGAGTAAGTAGCCCTACCCACTCCTATAATAAGAATGGTGGAAGGAGCTGCCTTTGTTCTTGGCAATCTTTATAAATATGAGGAGCTTGTGCCGGTGGCCCTGCCCCCCTCGCTCATATCGCTATTGGCTGGAAGCCTGTCAAATGGCTCTTAGCCCCCCAATATGATTATATCCTGCTTAAAGGCTCCCAGCCACCCCCCAATACAGTTAACATAATAACATGAATAGTGCTTGGAGGCTGCTTAATGGGGGGAGGGGTTATTATTTTTTATTAGGGGGGCTCAGGGGCCTTTCTGCGATATGGGGGTGGGAAGCCATTCATTTTATGGAATACGGGGGGCCCTTTGGCCTGTCCCCAAATCCCAAGTGGGTTAATTATTTAGTAGGAAGAGTTTGGGGGCCTTTGGGGTGCCCCCAAACCATTAGTGGATTTAATTTTATTTTGTGGAGGGCCATTGCAAGTAGCCCTGGCCCCCGATGTATAATATGAGGACTGGGAACCATTTGACCATCTTTCAGCTCAGTTTATTGCTGGGTGGCCAGAGCTATAGCCAATGTATGTTATGGGAGGTTGGGAGAACTTTGGCTGGCTACCAGTCCCAATTATAATAGCGGGGAAGCAGGCCTACATGCCCTGGCTACCATAATTATTTTAGGGACCAAAGAATGTATTTATTTATGGGGCTAGTGGCAGTCTGCTGGCCCCAGAGAGGAGGGGTTGTTTTCTAAAACAAATATAATTAAAAAAATTATTTTTGTAATTTTTTTCATTATTTTTTTTTTATATTTTTTTTATTTTGGGGAGGGCTTTGGCTGTTTTTTCAGTAGCCTAAGTCCTCCTGACATGAGTTTCTACCCTCCCCATACAAGTCTATAGGGTGTATAGAGGGTAACACTTCGGTTCTGGCATGTTTCTGCCTCTTTCGGTTTCACCAGGTACCAGTGTGGAATCAATTATGTCTAAATTGCTGATGTATTTGGAGGCAGAGCTACCTGAGTAGCACAAAACGTGGGTACCAATGTTGTACGAATATGTCAGCAATTTGAAGGCACCATTTTATACCCTTAAGTAATTAGAGTGTGGAGGTCGACTTTTAAAGTGAAAGCCGACCTCCCAAGTTGACCTCCTTGTACTATTTTACAATTTGTACGAATAGACCCCAGAAAGCCATTCAGCCCATCTGATCTACTCATATTTTTATCTGCTGTAAAATCATTAAACCTATATTTGTTCCGTGACTAAATCATGTATACCTTTATGCTTATCCCATGCATGCTTAAACTTCTTCGCTGTGTTAATTCCTGCCACCCCTGCCGAAGAGCTATTCCATGCATCCACCACCCTCTTAGTTAATCATATGCAATCCCATAAAGAATTAAAATTAATATTGGTAATATAACTGCTAAAAAAAAATCTGCAAACTCATAAAAGAAAATGAAATGTGTGTGCTTTTTTAAACTATATGCTATGTCTTACAATAATGATGCATGTTGACTTTGATTCGTTTTCAACTCAAAAACAAAATGTTAAATCTGCATGTAATGAATAATGTTATTCAGCTTTGTAGTCAGTCTATTATAAAATGTCAGATAAAAAAAACTAAAAAACATTGAAAATACAATAGTGCAGAGACATTCTTTGCTTAGTATTAAAGGCAAGCGGAGAACTGTTCCGAGAATGTATACTACTTGGATACTTGATTGTTAAAGAGCTTTATTTGGTTACGGTTTATGTTCCACTTTAAAGTTATTTGTAGGCACAAGGCCTCCTGGGAATTTGATAAAACGCCTCTCTCCTGCCAGACATCGCTACCTTCTTCAGGTCTTTGTCAATGTGCCCAATGTTCAAAGCAGGAAACTAAGATAAAAAGTGACAATTCCACTCCAGACAGCTGTTCCTTTTTTCTTCCCACATGGAACCGTATGACCCGTCTGAATAATAAACAGGAGAAATGAAGAAATAAACACTCAGGAACGTTAAACAGAGCATTCTTCATTCAAGACATAGACGATCCATTCTGACCGTCAAGGACCGCAAACAAAAATGCCAGATTGTGTTTCAAAATATTTAGTGATTTTTTACTTTTCAGAGGATTTTGCAATGTAAAATCTAACGCACACGCAATGTATAGGACAGAAACACAAATCTAATTCAGCACCAATTAAAGGGAAAGTATACCCAGACATTAGGTAGGCCTTTTCTGCCGTCGGATAATGCCTCTCATACAATCAACTCCATTCTTTTCTCTGAAAATATTTGCCTTATTTTAATGTTACTGAATATGTCTGCAGGGAGCAGCTCTTCATTAGAGTTAGGTTTAAACCTGTTACAAAAGCAAGGTTGTTTGAAAGTGACCTTATTATGTAAAGTACTAGAAAGCACTATTGGAAATTAGTGTGGGAACATTTTTGTTCTACATAAGGATTAGAGGCTACCTGAATTAAAGGCACTCCATCACTTAAACAGCATTTATGTTGAGAATGTAGGCAATAAAAACATTCTTAAAAGTGATATAAACTTCTGCTAGCAGAGTTGAAAGCAAATGCATAAACTACTAAAAGGTGTATATAGTTAAAAGCAGGTATTGTGTTAAACACTGATAATAACTGTGCAGTATGTGACCTGTGTCTAAACACAGATGAACTCAGGTAGGAACTAGCTGAGAGCAGTTTTAATTTTGATGGCAAATTTTGATTTAGTTTTAGTCATAGTCTTTTGAGTCTATTTTAGTCATGAGACTTGTTTTAGTTTTAGTGGACATATTCTCCAGCAGTGAGGGAGATTACACAGTGTTAAGTTAACTTACTAGGGCCTGGGTGTCCAACGTGCGGCCCGCTTGAGATTGGCAGCCGCACCTGAGCCCCGCTTACATTGGCCACAGGCCAAGATGGCAGCAGCGGTAGGAGCCACTATCCCCCTCCCTGCAGATAAAAGGTAAACTAGCAGAAGGGGGACAAAACAAAATAACGTTTTTTTTCCCATTAAGCAATCCTGGCCCTGTAAATGATGCTAAATCGCCTTTACCAATTAGTCTTGTTCCTACAATGATCCTGCTCATTAAATAATATGAAGCCATAAACTCCTACAACTATAATGGAGCCTTTGGACGGGAGATGGGCAATGATATATGTATGATTACAAGGAAGCACAACGTTACTCTATAACATTTGCGATGGTTTGTGCAATATTACTGTTTTTCATCATTGCCAACTCTGCTCCTAGTTGACAGATGCTATATATATCTGGGATACCTTAGGTAAACTGATATGAGGCATCTGCGAGGACGGCCTACAAAAATAAGCCTGTACTAGACATGATATCTATGTTACATGTTGGGGAGTTGAGGGCATCTTTCAGAATCTGCCTAATTAGTGTTGGGAACATTCACAGATGCTTCTTTTTTCTACTGCAATTTTTTTTTCATTGCTAGAGAACTAGAGAAAGGAGATGTAGATAATGACATTTAATCGGCTCCTGCTTTATTTGTGGAGATACTGCATCTAAAACTGTCATAGGTGACCTGCAAAAATAAGAAACACAAATAAGAAACCGAAATAAAGGAATGCTGTGAGCTAAAAAAGAAGAAAAAAAATAACAACATATAAAAAACATATTAAAGCTGTGATTTAAAAAACGTATTTAAATGTATATTTGTACCTTTAGGACGTACCACTTGCTGTTTTTATTACCATTGATGGTTCCCCTCTGTTTCTGTAGACAATCAGGGAATACTCTTTTTTCAAAACTGATCACTAGGCTCTCATAGAGAACATTGCCCCACTCCCAACACCCCAGCCATGATTTTATTGGCAATTGAGGAAGCCCTGAGCATGCTCTGAAGGTGGAGTGACAGCCTCCATCAAGGTGGTACAGGATATACTCCAGTTAGTGGCCTGGTGCCTTAAACTGTGCCCCATACTGAAAGCAGGACTGGTGGGGAGATTTCTCGTAACCAGTCCCTGTTATGTGCTATAGGTGTGTGCAATGCCCCCTTGCTCCCCAGCACTGCCATCTATCCATGACTCTCTAATTCAGATGCAACTACAGCATGAATGAATTGGGAGCAGGACAGGCTGCTATGGGCACAGACACTTTGTCCTTAGTATGCTCCCTCTCAAAAAGGGTAGAAGATATGGAGGGTGCAATATTGGTTTTGAGCGGTGGAATTCAATTGAAGAGAGTAGAGAGACGAATGTCTGCCCTTTAGCAATTCAAACAATATTGATCACTTTCCCATGAGCCATCTCATCATAGATAGACACCTAGGCATGCAAGACATATTTGCTGATAGATAGGCTGTGCGCATTTATATTATAAAAGTACCTCAGACTATTGGATAGAAAGATCGAACGTGTTGCAGACTGGGGCATTTAAAAATGAAAAGTGGTGCCATTGAATGAAATTAGAGAGCAGTCCCGGGGGGCAATTGCCTTCCTGCCCCCCTTGTCAGACCTCCCCCTGCTGGAATGCCAAATCAATGTTCTCTTGTTTAGAAACCTAACGATAACTGATGGGGGACAATGGCTTTAATGCTGAATGAGATTCCCATAGAGATGACAAGGATTCTCAACAATTCAGTAGGGTGACCCCCATCTCCATTTTATTCCCAAAGTAATTCAGTTTGTTCATTCTGTAATGCATAAAATATATTTTAGTGCTGCAGAGGATAAAATTAAGGCATTTATCATGTGTCCCTTAATAAAAACGAAAATGTGGCCACCCTACATTACGGGTACTTATTAG
This sequence comes from Pelodytes ibericus, assembly GCA_036172795.1. Classification (NCBI taxonomy): domain Eukaryota; kingdom Metazoa; phylum Chordata; class Amphibia; order Anura; family Pelodytidae; genus Pelodytes; species Pelodytes ibericus. The sequence goes on from CM069861.1 coordinate 191,605,833, forward strand.
TTCTTGAGTTATACACCACCTCCGCATCGACGACCAAGGTACGTGCACAAAATTTCTCCCTAATCTTTTCAAACAGGAAAGTGTTGTGTTTGAGCAGTTCTTCTCAGCGTACAGCTGTACATTCTGAATTTTTCAAATCAGACTAGTGGGTGGAGTTCTGGATAAATTAATGCAACCTACTCTAGAAAATGCATAAAAGATCACTTCTGTGTGCATTATCCCTTTAAGATTAAATGTATATTGCAGAAAATAAGCCTTTGCTAATCATTTCTGCCTTAATCTCACAAAACAGGCTGTGAGTGATGGTTTTGTGTGACATAGGCTAGAAGGATAGGGCACTGCAGAGGCTTATTGTTTTAGCAAAGGGTCATATACAGGCATCACTTGTTTAAATAACATTACATTCATTGTCAGCCATGATATCTATTAAGGCACCAACATGACCGTACATCAATAGGAATTTCTGGGTGATAACACTCTCTTCCATATTATCACACTTTAATGAATGAACTTATAGAGAGGTGCTGATATAGGAAACCAAACCATGGGAAGCATTCTTTGCTTTCAGCCCCATGTCAATCAGTACGAGTCAAATGATAGAATTCTTGCAAATTGCACCCACCAAATGCCGGCAATTACTCCACAATGCAGATCTATTTTCACAACTTGCAATCTCCTTTGGTAAATAACCCCTTGACCGCAATGTATGTAATCCATTCATTTAACACTACGAGTACCAGAGACATAAGGGTAAAAAATAAATAAAAAAAAATCCCAAAATAATGGAAATAACAAAAAAAAAAATCTATATATTTTTTAATTAGGATAAATTTCAAGTTTGACAATAAAAAAGGTTCAATAAATATAAATACCTTTTTCCTTTTTAAAAAAAAAATAAAAAAATTTCAAGAAACCTAAATGAAATCGGACAGTTGAGCTTTTTGTTCAGTTTTCTTTTATATATTGATATATTTTCTTGTGTTTACATAACAAGAATAAGATGCATCATATATGTACTATTTTATATTGGTCTTTTTGTGATTTATTGTAAGTCTAAGGGATTCTAAGTATGTTTTACAAGTATAGATAAATATATAAGACAAAATAAACACAAGAAAGGGAAAAATAAATATATAAACAAAGTAGGAGAGAGGCGAAAGAAAAGAAAGCAGAGAGCTATAGTAAGATTCCATTAAACCACTGTATTGTCTGTCAGTCTATCCCTTTAATTTAACTAAAACAAGGACACAAGTAAAATACATTGACAATCTTATTTTACTTTATGCAGTCAGCATGAACACAAATTTACTGGGTTTAAGAAATATGCTATTTGAAAGGGAAGCTCCGATTTAATAATTTTAGAAGGGTACTACATCAAGTAAAGTAAAAAAAAAAAAAAAGATCAAAATGTTTTGCTCAACAATTACTATCTACTAAAAACTGCAAATAAAATATAATAGGTTTATTGCTGTTGTGATCAGATCCTTGCATATGTCCCCAAACCCCCCCTTATTGGATGTCACTGAATTAAGAAGCCCCAGTGTAATTAATGTCAAAGTAAAGCTACAGGAAATGTCAGTGATGGGGCATTTGCTGGGGTAAGTCCTGGGTGTGCAATGTGGTGATGGGGCATGTCCTGGGGTGCTGGGGTAAGTCCTGGGTTTGCAATGTGGATGATGGGGCATGCTCTGGAGTAATGCAGTCAACACCTCGCGGTGTAAGCCGGCTCCACTTACTGTTCTTTTAATCGAAAGGATGGGTGCTTCACAACGCTTGATCCAGCGAACAAACATGTAGAGAAATGAATAAAGTGTGCACTCCGTTCTTTGATAAATGCTTCATCCAAAAGTGCTTTATTCAGTGCAATAAGAGACACTTTTTTCGTTTCTCTACATGCTCTGGAGTAAGTCATGGATGTGTAATGTGGGTGATGGGGCATGTCATGGGGTGCTGGTGTAAGCCCTGGGTGTGCAGTGTGGTTGACTGGGCATGTCCTGGGGTGTTGGGCTCAGTTCTGGGTGTTCAATATGATGATGGGGCATCTTCTGGGTGTGCAGTGGGGTAATGGGGCATGTCCTGAGGTAAATCCTGGGTGTGTATTGTGGGTGTTGGGGCGTGTCCTAGGTTTGCAATGTGGGTGGGGGCATGTTTTGGTGTGCAAGGTGGTGAAATGGAAAGGGTTGTGGGGGCAATAACGAAAGAAGAAATGGAGTAGGGAAAGTGGTGGGGCCCAGACCATTTCGTTGGCGGCCCTGAACACACACATCAAACAGAACCTAAGCTAAGTGGATCTGCCCCTTTAATCGTTTTAATTGATACTGAAACAATAAACTGACTATTTAAATTTAAAAAGAGAACACATCTTTAATGCACATTTTCACTTGATTCGAAAGTAAAGAAAAAAAAAAAGCTGAATTTTTTTGGGAAATAGAACAGATGGTTATTCAGACCTAAAAATAAAAAGATTTGTAATATTCTGTCATGGAGAATTATTGCTGTGTAAATTGAAATATTTTATTATTTTAATTTTCGTTCAAAGCAAAAAAACAAAAAAACAAACAAAACCCCCCCAGATAGATAGCACGATAAGGGAAAGTTATATCAGCTGCTCTGATGATACTGTAGGATATCCTGACCTTGAGTAATTGTTCTCGAAAGCAATATAATTCATTTCCCTTTCTGCCATAAACAGAACATACAGCTATTCCCGGGAAATGCATATTGTATTCAAATAATGGTAAACTGAATGAATAACATAAACAAGGATGGGCAAAGTGTCTGTACAAGGACACAAGTCCTGTTGGGCAGACTGGATGGACCGAATGGTTCTTATCTGCCGACACTCTCTATGTTTCTATGTAACAAGTGTCCATGGCAAGGTCAGTGAAGGTCCACAGAACATCATTATATTGTCCGTCACAGAGACTAGTAAATATCCATGATGAACAATGTTGGTGTCAGTTTCTACCCATGGCACAATATCCTGCATAACAAAATTCATGAAACTGCATAGAAACATAGAAGGTGTCGTCAGATAAGAACCATTCGGCCCATCTAGTCTGCCCAATTTTCTAAATACTTTTATTAGTCCCCAGTTCCCTATTTTATATCTAGGATAGCTTTGTGCCACGCATGCTTAAACTCAGGGGTCAAGTCCTGGGAAAAAAAGTGTGGGAACTCACCCAAGATCCACTGCCACCATCCCCCCCCCCCAAAAAAAATATATTTCGCAGAAATTTCAGTGCAACATTTATTGTAAAGTGCCAGTTTACACAAACAACTGCAAAATTCTCATGCAATAAACAAATATGTATAGAACAGTTGAAACAAATTAAATTAGCTATGCAATAAACAAATTAATATGTCACGACACTCCCGCGTAGCCGCGTGCGCAAATGGCAGGGGAGGTCGGAGGAGGAGGAGCAACCCAGAAGTAAGTCCTCCGCTCCTGAGTAGGGTTGCCACCTTTTCCTCAAAAAAATACTGGCCATGTGTGGGTGGAGCTACAAGAGGGAGGGGCCATGAGGGGTGGAGCCACAAAGGGGGCGGATTATCACTGAAATGATATATATTATTTGTATATCATGCCAGTGAGAAGCGTGTGTGTATATATATATATAAAAATATATATATATATATATTTGTATATCATACACACACACAAGCTGTCTCTCACACTCGCAAATAAGCTTTCTCGTACACACTGTCTCACACACACATGCTGTCTATCACACACACAGACAAGCTGTCTATCACAATATGCCAGTTTATTGCCCCTCAATATGCCAGGATATTGCCATTTAATATGCCATGATATTGCACCTCAATATGCCAGGATATTGCCATTTCATATGCCAGGATATTGCCAGGATATTGCCCCTCAATATGCCAGGATATTGCCATTTAATATGACCAGAGATTAATTGTGTGTGTTCTAGCTGGATGAGTTGTAAGCTATCTGATACTAACAATGATTGAGGACAGCGAGAGCTAAGTGTGATTAGCTAGAGGTAAATCAACCGGTATGCTAGTGGGATGGGTAGTAAGCTTCATTAAATAGATGAGTTTTGAGGGACTTTTTTAAGTTTGAAAAGGAAGGAGAGAGCTGGATGCGGAAGAGATTCCAGAGAGAGAGGACAGCTCGAAAATGTTGGAGGCGCGAGTGGGAAGAGGTGATGAGGTTGGAGGAAAGCTTTAGTCCCATTAAGGAGCGCAGAGGATATGCAGGAAAGTATCGGTTAACGAGGAGTGGAGGGCTTTGTAAGTTAAAGACTTCTAAAAAAGGAATCTAAAAGACTTACATTAAACAGACAGTCAAACACAGAAAATACAGCAGAACTAGCTGGGAAATGGAGAAAGCAAACAGTGTAAATGGGTGAAGCACACTTATATAGAGGAACAAGGCCGAAGGAAACAAGGAAAACCCAGAACAGAATAAAATAACATAATTACAGGCAGAAAGGAAAACCAGAAATGGATCAGAGCAGAGAACAAAGGAAACTTGGAAAAAGGGTACAAGAACAGGAACTCTGAGACAGGACAGGGCTGGAACTCTATGATAGGGCAGAACACTATGATTGGTCATCCCATGTAAGGGACTCGTGGGCAGAAGCCACGCTGGGGCCAACTGGGCAGGTGCAACTCAGGACAAGGACTTAGGGAATCCCACCATGTGGCCAGAACTCTGAAATTCCACTTTGTGGCTGGGTTTAGGAAGTGCCACCATGTGGCCGGGACTGGGAAGTGCAGAACACACAAGGATAACAGAAGAACAAAGAACCCAGGAACGAGAGTAACTAATAAGCAAAACAGAACAGCAAAAGATAGAAAGGAAACCAGAGAAACTGAATACAAACTGGACACATGATGATATGAATGCGGGATGGAACCTGATAGCACTATATGCTGGCTTATTTTAATACACTCACTTATATATATATAGTATAAATCAATCTACATCAAGCTCTGTTTCAAAAATAATTATTATCATTTTCTATCACACCTATGTGTGGTCACTTTTGTCACACATACACTATATCATTTTTTAGCTTTATTCACTTTCTTGCTCACTCACCTTCTTTTGTTTAATTTTCCTTGATTGCAAGTGGTAACATGGAGAAAACACTTTTGTGTTTTTGAGTTTGTAGCATTTTATGATAAGAGCTAACTTTTCTAATTTTTTTCTATGCTGAAATGAAATGTTCTAAATTTGAAGTTCTGAGGATCAGAATTAGAATGAGAATCTGAACTGTGGTAATTTTCTGGCAAGCCCCCACATAGACATAGCGCAAAAAAGGTAAATAGGAAAAGAAGCACATACTGTAGACAAATGAGTAAGCTTCTGATCCTCTTAGGCAAGGAAGAGTTCCATCTTGCTTCACAAAATGGCGGTCACAGATGGATTTCTTTGCCCAGCATAGTGAGAATCAAGATAATGTGCTCCTTGGGTCCACAAGGACATTTAAGCTGAGATGCTGAGACGCATACAATAAATCTGCTCTCAGCAAATATCACTGTGGTCTGTATTTTTATTTTCTGACAGTAGCCATCCAATATCGTTTACTCTCAACACGAACTGTATGTTGTCTCCCGGGTGCTCGGGTTCGGCATGTTGCGGAACGGGTAGGCAGATTATTGGGAGGGGCTGGGCATGATCCAGCAGTCATAGTACACATTGGTACTAATGACAAAGTAAATGGTAGGTGGGGGGTCCTTAAAAATGATTTTAGGGAACTAGGAAAGAAGCTAAAGGAAAGGACCTCCAAGGTAATATTCTCGGAAATATTACCAGTACCACGCGCTACGTCAGGGAGACAGCGGGAGCTTAGGGAGATTAATGCGTGGTTGCGAAGGTGGTGCAAGCAAGAGGGATTTGGGTTCTTGGAGCACTGGGCAGACTTTGCAGTCGGCTACAGACTCTTTGGACGGGATGGGCTGCACCTCAATGATGAGGGGGCTGCAGTATTAGGGGCGAGGATGGCTAGAGGATTAGATGAGCTTTTAAACTAAGCTCTGGGGGGGAGGGTCAAGATCAAAAAGAAGCAATGGTAGCTAGGGTAGATTGGAAGGTGGGTCTAGCTATGGGAGAGGAGGAAAGCAGTGGTGGGGTTAACATAGACCAAAGCGAGGTCCATATAATTAAACCTGCACACATTAAGTGTTTGTCAACTAAACAGAAAATGGGTAGTAATCTCAAATGTCTTTTAGCAAATGCAAGAAGCTTGACAAACAAAATGGGTGAGCTGGAGATACTGGTAAGTGCTGAACAGTATGATTTAATCGGAATCACAGAAACGTGGTGGGATGAGACCCACGACTGGTCAGTTAATTTACAAGGTTACTCACTTTTTAGAAAGGACAGAGTAAATAGAAAAGGGGGAGGGATTTGTCTGTATGTAAATCCTAAATTAAATCCCAGTATTAAAGAAGGTGTACATGATGTAACTGGAACTGATGTGGAGACACTGTGGGTGGAGATTAGCTTAGACGCTAAAAAGAATCGCACATTACTTGTAGGTGTATGCTACAAGCCACCAAATATTAGCATTGATGGAGAAGATCAGCTTTTATTACAAATTGAAAAGGCTGCAAATATGAATGAAGTTCTAATCATGGGAGATTTTAATTACCCAGATATAGATTGGAAGTGTGGCACAACTAGTTCAGCTAGGGGCAGCAAGTTTCTGGACCTGCTTAATAACAAATTTATGGCACAATTAGTAGACACCCCAACTAGAATGGATGCCTGTCTGGATTTGGTAATAACAAACAATGAGGAGCTTATCTCAAACATCCAAATAAGAGAACACTTGGGGAATAGTGACCATAATATGGTCTCATTTGAGATTAATGCAAAAAAGCAAATTGGTAAATACGCCACCAAAACACTTAATTTTAGAAGGGCTAACTTTGATGGACTAAGGGCATCGATTGAACATTTAGACTGGGAACGATTGTTTTCTGGACTAAACACAGAAGACAAATGGAATGCCTTTAAGCACACATTACAAAAGTACACATCCCAATATATACCTTTGGGAAACAAATGCAAAAGACACAAATCGAAACCAATGTGGCTTACAGGTAACGTGAAACAGGAAGTACAAAACAAGAAAATGGCATTCAAACATTATAAAAACACGGGATCAGCATTATCATTTATAGAGTACAAAGAGGCCAACAAAGCCTGCAAAAAGGCAATTAAAATGGCTAAATTGGAAAATGAGAAAAGGGTTGCCAAGGAGAGTAAAACTAACCCCAAAATGTTTTATAAATATATAAATGGAAAAAAGCTAAAGAGGGAAAATGTTGGGCCCTTGTTATCCCAAATGGGAAATTTGGTAAGTGAGGACAGAGAGAAAGCAGACATTTTAAATACTTTTTTTTCTTCTGTTTATACTAAGGAAGAGCAGATGGACGAGCCCCTGCTACAGGAAGTTATGGGACATTCGCCGCAAACATGGGATTGGCTGACACAGGAAAAAGTGCTTAAGCAATTACACTCTGTTAAGATAGACAAGGCCCCAGGACCAGATGGTATACACCCAAGGGTACTTAGAGAGTTAAGCATAATTCTGGCCAGGCCACTATTCATGATCTTTAGGGATTCATTCAGTTCAGGTACAGTGCCAACAGACTGGCGAAAGGCGGATGTCATTCCAATATTTAAAAAGGGATCAAAATCTCTGCCAGGTAATTATAGGCCAGTGAGCTTGACATCTGTAGTGGGGAAACTATTTGAAGGATTGCTAAAGGTATACACTCAAGAATACATCTTGAACCAGAATATAATTAGTAAAAGTCAACATGGTTTTGTGAAAGACAGGTCTTGTCAAACAAACTTAATAACATTCTATGAAGAAGTCAGTAAAAATATAGATCTAGGTGTGGCAGTTGATGTGATCTACTTGGATTTTGCGAAAGCATTTGATACAGTTCCACACAAAAGGTTACTCTACAAGTTGAGAGAAATAGGTTTGGGGGCAAATGTGTGTATGTGGATTGAAAATTGGCTAAAAGATAGAACACAAAGGGTTGTTGTAAATGGAAAATTCTCAAATTGGACAAGGGTATTAAGCGGAGTACCTCAGGGGTCTGTTTTGGGCCCTCTTCTTTTTAATTTGTTTATTAATGAACTGCCACATTGTGCTGAGAGCCATGTCTCCGTGTTTGCGGACGACACTAAATTAGGTAAGGCAATAAAGACTAATCTTGATGTTTTTTCTTTACAGGAAGATTTGGACAGAGTGGGGGACTGGGCAGTAAAGTGGCAAATGAGGTTCAATATAGACAAATGTAAAGTTATGCATTATGGGAAAAATAATAACAAAGCAACATATACGTTAAATGGTTTTTCCCTGGGAAAAACTACTAATGAAAAGGATTTAGGAATAATTATAGACAACAAACTTGGCAACAGTGCCCAATGCCAGTCAGCAGCTGCAAGGGCCAATAAGATATTGGCATGTATAAAACGAGGTATAGATTCACGGGAGGAGGATATCATCTTGCCTCTTTACAAATCAATGGTAAGACCTCACCTTGAATATGCAGTACAGTTCTGGGCACCAGTCCTTAAAAAGGATATTAAGGAACTAGAAAAAGTGCAAAGGAGAGCTACAAAATTAATAAGGGGTTTGGAGGATCTTAGTTATGAAGAGAGACTTAAAAAATTGAATTTATATACGTTAGAAAAAAGGCGTCTCAGAGGGGATATGATAACATTATATAAATATTTGCAGGGCCAATATAAAGAGCTCTCCAGTGACCTGTTCATTAACAGAAAGGTACAAAGAACAAGAGGTCACCCCCTCAGACTGGAAGAGCAAAGATTTCATAGACGGCAAAGGAAGGGATTCTTTACGGTTAGGACAATAAAGTTATGGAACTCACTGCCAAGAGAGGTAGTGCTAGCAACCACAATAGATGCATTTAAAAATGGTTTGGATGTTTTTTTAGGAAAGCAGAACATACAGGGCTATTAATAATAGAATAAGCATTAATAAAATAGCTTATTGATCCAAGGAGAAATCTGATTGCCTCTTGGAGTCAAGAAGGAATTTTTTCCCCCAGGAGGCAAAATTCGAAATAGCTTCCTTAGGGGTTTTTTGCCTTCTTTTGGATCAAAAGCTGTAATGATAGGTAGAAGGGTTGAACTTGATGGACTTGTGTCTTTTTTCAACCTAAATTACTATGTTACTATGTTACTATGTTACTATGTAACACAGTTTTTCATGCCCGGAGGAAGCTCTGGGAGGACGGGCTTAACAAGATAGCCTAAGAGGTGTGTAAAGCCAGGACATTGGTGCACTTTCTTCTCTTGATTACTTAATGTGCTCCTGGAGATTTTGAGCCACCACTGTGAAGTACTGCTATAGGTCACAGGCCAATCATAAGCAGTTGGGCCTAGCAGCTTTAGCGTCACAAATGATGTACAGGTGAAATGGGGCCCTAGTGTTGGAGCAATGCTAAGCAAACGCAATAGCAGAAGAGCAGGGACAGGACAGAAGGGATTACAGAGTACAGGACTAAGGAAGGACTTTGGCAGAACTGGGACAGGGGACATAAGCAAGGAACAAACTCAGATTACTAGAGCAATGGCAGAACTGAAAACAGACACAAACAAGGCAAAGCAGAAACCAGATTGAAAACAAAAAATAATGGGCACAGGGCTAAAGATAAAGACATAAATACAGGGCAAAGACAAACAGAGTATAGTCAAAGGACATAGTAACAGACTTAAAGAAGACATACAAAACCACAAACATAAACACAGGATTTGCCTAGAAGTCTAATATGATAAGTGATGAAGGTTTAGTTACACCAAATGGCCATGAGATGATAAGCTTGCCACCAGTCTCAAGTTACCTCACATCAGGCAAGAAGTAGCGCTAGCCTGCCTATACTTAATAACGAATAACTATGCTATAACAAGAAAACAGAAATAAAGGACATACCTGTAACAGGACAGATTGGGGAATAAAACAAACAGAATGGATAGGGCACACTTGTATCGAAGCAATGGAATAAGGCGGGAGAAACAAGGAAACCTAGAATAGATCAGAACAAATAACAGGCAGCAAGGAAAAACAGTAATGGACCGTAACAATAAAATAAAGAAACAAAGAAGCACGGGACAGGGCAGTCATCTAACAGGGGTTCAAAACTGGACAACCCCATAACAAAACTTCAGGACAGGGCAAAAATACAGGGAAGAGCAAGGGCTTACCCCTGCACTGAGCACTTAAACACGGTACCCAGAGGGCACCCAAGATCTACCCCAACACACATATTGCATTCACAGGACTTACACCAGCACCCAGATGACATCCAGGCTTTGCACCCTACATCCAGGACTTACCCCAGTATCCAGATGGCACCCAGGATTTCCCCCAGCACCCAGATAGCACTCAATATTTGCCCCTACATCCAGGACATACCCCAGATTGTACCCAGGATGTGGTTCATCACACAGAACATATTCCAGCTACTAGATTGCATACACATGACTGAACATGGCACCCATATGGTACCCAAGATTTACCCAGCACCCAATTAGCACACAGGACTTGCCTCCGGCATTCAGGTTGCACTCACAGGACTTACACCATCAACCAGATGGCACACAGGATTTATCCCAGCACCCAGGACTTACCCAAGCATGTAGATGACACCCAGGACTTACCCCAGCATCCACGACTTACCCCAGCATGCAGATTGCATTCACAGGACTTGCCCCAGCTCCTTGATGGCATGCAGGATTTACCCCAGCACTCACAGGACTTGCCCCAGCACTCAGATATTCCCCAGCACATGAATTACCTTGGCATACATATTGCACTCACATGACTTACCCCAGCATACAGGACCCAGATGGAACCCAGGATTTACCCTAGCATACTATCTATGCATCTCTGGATCTGTGTGCCAGAAGGTCACGTGACCCCTGCCTTTCTGACTTCAGCTAATGTGCAGGGAGTGAGAGGTAGTCTAAAAGGATGTCTGTGTGCCTGAGCACTACACAAACTTTGGTTGCTTGTCCTTCTCTTCTTTTCCTCCTCTCCTCTCCCATGTTTCAATTAGAATGGCACACGAGGGACCTGCATATTATATTTGGTGTCAGCGTGGGCCAACCGTATAGGCCCGCACACAGCCAATCAGATCGGGGGCTTGCCCTACTTGTCTGATTGGGGTCTGCACAGCCAGGAGTCTCAGGGAGAGACAGTTGCCAACCTGACCAGGCTGCCAGCTACCCAGAGACACATGGCAGCTGCCAGTCAGAGGATAAACTGGCCTGTACTATCCTTACACTTGGAGCACTACATTTGTACTACATTTTTCACTTGTGAAAATAAAAATAACAATAAAAATATATTACTAGCAGAATGTTCTCTTCTGTAGGATTATATAAGATAAAACATGTATTTGATGTTCAGAAAAGCAGAAAAGATTTTCTTTGGAAATGTCATATTATACGTCTAATATGAATACTTTCTTAATACACAAGGACATGCTATTTCCAAATCCCTGAATCAGTTCTCAAGTTTTATTTCTGTCGACTCACATTTCAGATCCCTTACATCTTAGAAAGCTTTTTTTTAATTAGCTATGTGAGGATTTCCCAGATGATGGGCATATATATATATATATTATATTCAGGACATCCCTCCTGAGAATTGGCACAAAGGGTCATAGTGTTAGGACAGACATTTCAGTAATCAATACATAATCATCAACAAATGATTCACATGTTATGAGACTGGTGCTTGAAACAATGATTGTTAAAAAGCAGATTGGAATGCAGAACAGATGACAGTGCTGTGAAACAGACTTTCATCCAAGTACAGAAAGTGGAGGAATATTTTGAGGGGGTTAAAAAATACTCTGTTTGCACCTGACTGCACCCATGTTACTTGCCACAGCACCCATTCCACTCTTAAGACTTGCCCCACCACCCACATTGCAATTAATGGTCTTTCCAAAGAACAAAGATTGCACACAATGGACTTGCTCCACCAGACACATTGCATCCACTGGTCTTGCCAGAGCATCAATATTGCACACATCTAATTTACTTAAAGGACTTACCCCCAAGCAGATTGCACTCACAGGAGCTGCCCCCACCACATGCTCTGCGCTCCCCACTAAGTAGTCTGGGTGTCAGAGGGCAGAGGGCTGGGGTCATGTGACATCCTTTTCCTGCTGTCTTGCACAAAGAGGGCTGGTTTGTAGGCAGCATTTTTGTAAAGATACAAATAAGTTCTCAGTGCCCAGCCCTTGAGGAGACCGTGTACTACCGCCCATTGGACAGTGCACCCAGCGTAGCCCTCCCTGTGAAGGCCACCTCCAGCTCTGGAGCCAATTCTCTTAGGACCCCCTGCCATGCCACAGGAATGCCTAACCCAAAAACGGGGAAGGTAGGGAAATCAGCTTGGGTAAAATTGTTGTAATGAGCTGATTAAGGTAAGACCCTAGCTTGTATAACAATTTTCTCCCCATCCCTTGAGGGAATGCCTTAACGGATATCCTGCCTATCACTCAGGGAGGACCCATTACTTAGGTTAATGTTTAGCACACATTCTCCATCATAACTATCTAGTGGAAAATCCCCTGATTTGGGCTTAGTCATGGAGCCCTTCCTGTAATACTTAAATGCAGGGCTTTACTTTATTGCAAGTACCCTGCTCCCCTATAACAAACAAGACTGAGAGCTCCCAGTCCCATAAAATACACATGGGGGGCCAAGACATTAAATAAATGATGTTTATTTTATTTGGTCCAGGGTCATTTTGGGCCAGCCCCCATACCCACATAGTTTATGGGGGGGTGGGGGGGGGGGGGTGGTGGAGTGGGGAAAGGAGGGTTTAATAAGAGGCCAGGGGCCCTTGGCCAGCTGCTGGCCCATTACTACACAGTAGAGTGTGGATCCTTTAATAGTAGGTGGCATGGCTACTTGCCGTGAGCCCCACATGGATTATATGGGTTTGGGAGCACTTGGCCTGCTCCTAGTCCCGTTTATTATAAGGGGGGCTGGGGCTACTTGTCGGAAGCTGACTTCATACACATTAAAACTATGTTTGTCTTATACACATATATGGTTTATAGTTTTTACGCAGAGCAAAGATGGCAGGCATGCTGTAACAGACCCAAATTTCAATGGACTGGAATTCCTGAAATTGTTGATTAATGCCTGATTTTTTCCATTCCCTTCTCGGTTCACCATTTAGTGAATAGACTCTTTTCTCTCTCCCTTTTCCGGCTATACTCTTTAAAACTGTCCAAGTTGTAAAAGCGTCTGTTTTATGCTTCTCAGACTGCTGAATAAAAAAAAAAACCCAAAAAAACAACTAAGTTATGAAAAAAAGATACAAAAGAACATGTTTTGTGAAATAAACAGATGCGGATCTTTACAAAACCCTGATAAGCGCTAATACCAGTGTATATGTGGACAAATTTGCCATTTGTTTCAGCGGTAACACATATGGGCTGGCTTCACACCTCCCTTTCTTTTTTCTGAATACAGCATGGTAGGAAATGTTTGGCATTCTGCCTTTAAGAAATGCATTTTTTTTTCCCTTCTTGCTGATAGAAGAGGGTTTTTCTATAAACAACTATTCAAAGGTTTATACTGAGTGGCCTGTTGTTTATTCTTGCCATTGTTAAAGTACACTTGAAAAATCAGACAGAACACACCACAGAACTCAGGGTAAAACCATAGATGGCACGTAATATCTTTTGCAGAAGAAGCATGGTCCTCCGTGCCAATTTCCCTGTCCCTTCCATCAAAGTCAATTAGAAAGTAGCCGTCGTGTACATGGAATTCCTTGCACACTTCCTCTCACCTCTCAACGGAAAGGCCTGCTGCTGGACATGGTTTTCTCCCAGGCCTTTGAAAGAGATCCTTGTTCTTTTTCTGGGATTGAATGGAACAATTATCAGTAATTATTGGGAAATGAGCAGGAGTCAATGCAATTCGAAAGCCACCCAGAATAAACTAGGCATTGTTAGAGGGTCAATCCAGGGCTCTTGGTAGCCCCATGTTTTAGATTAACATTCTGAAATGGTTACATTTGACAGTTTCCTCCCTATTTCTTATTTGAGAACAAGCATTCATACCGCTTGAAGATAAATCAGTTCCAAATTCAAACCTTCTGTTGAATAGTTACTATAATTAAAACATTATATTCTTAGTAATTACATCACTTTATCTCACATTTATCCTTTCCTTCTCTTGCCGTCTTACTTGGGATATCTCAAGAATCAGGAGAAAAAAAGTTTGGTCAGTTTGTTTGTTCCAGATTATGTTCTGTGTTTCCGTTGGTTACATTGCCGGGGTGATACATTTTCTTGTTCCAATCAGATTGATGAGGGGTATTTAAAGGGACATTACATATAATGATTTGACGCAACATAAATTGTTCTAAAGTCATTTTCAGATCCATAAAGATGGCAGATTTCCTACATTTGTAAGTGCTTGATAATTCCTTTACAAATTGGATATATTTAATAAAAAAGGGAACTTTAATCAACTACAAATATCAGACTTTAATAGCTGAGTTGGAAAGATAGGCAAGTTAGGGAATTATTCTTCTGATGTGTCTTTTGGTAAGTCACAACTGTCTTTAGATAATACTTACTTTTGTGCCTAGCCTGCCAAAAAAACAGACATTAATGGCCAGATAGGCTTCAATGGAGGAATTGGAAACATTCTCTAACTTGACTATTTTACGTACACCAAGTTGTACTCTTTTTACTGAATAGACCCCATTATAGTTAGAGCTATGGGGGTATATTCAGTAAAGTTTAAAACTGGTTTAAAAGGTTCAAATTAGCAACAGAGTCATGCAATCATAAGTCTGAGCCTGTTTTTGGAAATCCCAGCCAATCAGAAATGAGTTTTCATTATCCATCATCCGCTTTGTACATTTTTTTTTTTTTTTGCAGCAGCAGTTTGATTTAGCAGTAGGTTGATTGTTTTCTACTTTTGGAAGGCGCCTCTCCCTGGGCAGAAGTTGAGGATCAAGGCCATTGGGCAAGTAGTAGGACATTTTAAAAGGTCTATTTATTTTGTAGGGCACCTTGGGGCACCACCCGGACCCATGTTGTTTGTGGGGAGTAGGTTAATAATGGGTCAGCCTCCAAGGGGGTGTGGGAGGTGAGCCTCATACTTATAAGGAATGTTGCACATGTCATAATGGCTGCCACACATGGAAAAGCTGCAAGGGTGTGTGTCGAGAACTGTCGCTGATGTCATCATCTCCTTTCATTGTGAAATGAAGGACTAGCTGCTAAAATACCATTACATAGCAGCAAACAGTTATTTGAAGCTGCTGGTGCCTCTGGAGTCCCACAGACATCAAGGTGTAGATGTCACGGACTGAGTAGGATCTGAGGACTGGATCCGCGATGCGAAGACCTGGTATCTTACTGCAACAGGTTTGGAGGCAGAACAGTGTCTATTCACCTGAATGGTATTATACCCTACGGTTGAGCCTCAGGTAAATGACCACCCAGGACTTGGAACACTGATTGCAACCGCACACTGAAGCAGGGATACGCAGGAAATATTGGAAAAACGGATAGTCAGCAGGCCGGGTCAAACACAACAGGAGCAACGGTACAAAGACGGTATGGAGGAGGCAAGGTCAAAGACAGGCAAAAGGATCGGGGCAGGCAGCAAACGGAGGAGTCAGAAATCACAGCAGGAGTCAAAAAACCGAAGAATCAATAATCAAGAATAAACGCTAGATCAAGCCAAAAGGAACTATCTCAGGCAAGGTCTGAGTAGCAACTAAAGGTTTAAATACAATTTGGGCGGTAAAACCCGCCCCTAATAGGTCCCCAAAAAAGTATAAGTATAGCCCTTTAAGGCTATGCTAATTTCCTGTGTGTAGCGGTACTGCGCATGCGCGCAGTTTTGGTTTGTTGCGCGCTCGTCGAGGGGAAGTGGTGAGCGCGTCTGCAGCCCTGGAGGGCTGAGACGCTGAACGGAGCCTTTGCTGTCCGTCCACCCTGCCTGCAGGGGCAGCGGCAGCGGAGGCACGGACCTCGTGGCGGCAGGTAAGTTTCTTTTTAATTACAGTAGAGTCCTCCAGAGTCTTGCAACTGTGCATAAACCTTCTATTCGGCCACCACTAACCAATGCTCACAAGCAGAAACGGCTGCATTGGGCAGAAAAATACATGAAGACTCATTTTCAAACAGTCCTGTTCATTGATGAGAGCAGTGCAACCCTGGATGGTCCAGATGGATGGAGTAGTGATGGTTGGTGGACGGCCACATTATTCCAACAAGGCTGCGACGTCAGCAAGGCGGTGGTGGAGTCATGTTTTGGTCCGGAATCATGAGAAGAGAGCTGGTCAGCCCCTTTAGGGTCCCCGAAGGTGTAAAGATGACCTCTGCAAAGTATGTGGAGTTTCTGACTGACCACTTTCTTCCCTGGTACAGAAGGAAGAACTATGCTTTCCGTAATAAAATCATCTTCATGCATGACAATGCACCATCTCATGCTGCAAAGAATACCTCTGCATCAATGGCTGCTATGGGGATAAAAGGAGAAAAAGTCATGGTGTGGCCTCCATCCTCCCCTGACCTCAATCCTATTGAGAACCTTTGGAGCATCCTCAAGCGAAAGAACTATGAGGGTGGGAGGCAGTTTACATCCAAACAGCAGCTCTGGGAGGCTATTCTGACATCTTGCAAACAAATTCAAGCAGAAACTGTCCAAAAACTCACAAGTTCAAGACTTTTGAAGCTGCTATAAAATAAGGGGTCCTATGTTAACATGTAATGTGACCTGTTAAAAGGTTTAAAAAGCTAAAATGTTGTTATAAGTTTGATTGAAATAGCTTTTGATTTCAGTAAATATGCTGCAAACACAACAAATGACAATTTTCAGTTCTTTACAACCTATAAAGTGTTTTGAAACTTACTGTGCGTAATAATTTGGAACAGTGCATTGTAAGTTTTTTGTTTAAAAAAAATGCTGTTATCATTAGGAGGTTTGTTCAATAACATTTGAATTGTACTCTTAATAGTTGATAACATGAGACTTATGCTGACTGTTATTTACATCAGTTATTTAGGTAAATGAGAAAAATATCATTTGCATAATAATTTGGAACAGGGTGTAGAGCAGTCCTGGAGCAAAATTCTAAAATTGGAAAAATCAACAGGAACAATCCAATTTTAGAACCATTTGGCAGAAAATTGTTGGGCGTAGGCTTTTATATATGGGTACATGTGGTGATAGCTCCACTATTTGTCGCCATTTTTATACATAACCCTTGGTATGTCTTCTCTCTCTGAGGCTGTGATTTCCCGCTAACCAGTGTAGAACCTGTGTAAAAACCATCATCCACTCCCTGCAGTGGGTCACAGAGAATTCCTTTACAGTAACAAGTGAAGATAAATCAACATGTCAAATACTGTTTATTAACTGTGCCTAGAAAGACCCCTTTGAAGTTCAACAATAGTGTTATGAATTAGAATACAATGGCACAGACTCAGTTCTACTGTCTCCTCAGTACATTAATTCCTAGAATACATGATGTAGGTTTGTATTCAACAACAAAAAAAATCAGCAAAAAAATGCTTTACAGAACAATGCAAGATGTAAACATGCAAATTCCACAGATGAGAAGCCCGCCATTTTTAGAGGTGTGTTTTCCAAAGCCTCAATAATCTGCAGATAATGCATAAGTTTTTGCCTATGCTGTCTGAGGGCTAGTCTATATTAGTGGTGTCTCCATAATATTTCAGTGGTGTATCCATAACAAGAATTTAGCTACCCCTCATCATCATGACTATATATGTAGCTGCCAACCTCCTGGGACCGGGTCCTGGAATGTGGTGGGGGTGGAGATAAAGGGGGCGGAGCCACATGACATTGAGTAACGCTGTGAGATTGCACTCCAGCTCCCTGGCACAGGTACTGGGGGTCTGGATATCATAGATAGATGGGCATAGATTGTTTAAACGCAATGCTACCTGTACAAAGTGTGTGGTGTTACACCACAAAGTGCATTGCGCATAAGCAGCAGTAATGCTGGGACTCACCCGAATTTGATGGGACCGGGGCCGCCCAAAAAAAGGAACTGTTCAGGCAATCGAGGACTGGTGACAACTATGGCTATATGTAACAGAATAGTTTTCCTTTTTATTTCTTTACTGTGCAAATTCTTTATTAAGTCACTTCTCGTTTTCCAGCTGTGCTTGGGGGAAAAAAAGATGGCAGGAAGGAAGGAAGGAAGGGGGGGAAGCAAAAAAAATAAAATAAAATATATATATATATATGTATTGTCAATTAAATGAGTCATAAATGAACATTTGGAGCCATATAATTCTGCATTGTCTATTAATTTCTTTCACACCTGTGATCCTCAGTACAGTATATTGTTAGAGAGGACCAGCAACTCTTTTGTTTCTCTACGTTTTTTACTTTTATACACCTCCCAGCGTGTCACTCAAATGTGAGAGAATGAAAATCGGGACTGGGAGGGGGTGTCAGAACGGCTCCCGGGACAGTTGTGCATTGCATGACCCCTGCTGCCGACGCCATCCATAACAGCATTATAACCCCTGTATCGGACCATCATGGGATGACAGAACTGCTCCAACAGGGATCCTAAATGGCAGGAGACTAAACCCATGAGGGCGCTAGCTTTCAGTGGAAGATTTCTTTGCATAAGTGCTGAGCCAGGGTGATGCTTTGGGCCTTTCCATGAAGGCTGCCGGCCGTATCATTAAAAACAACAGACATACCATACTTCAGTTTTGAGTGACATTGGCTTACCCATGTCGACTATGACTGCCCTTATCTTCGGGGCTGCAGTATGTCTTGCCCTGCCCCATGAATGTGGCCACAGAGGGGTGAACTGTTCATATCGCACGACTAGCGAAGTTATGCCTAAAATGTTTTTCTTGTGTTACCTAGTGCGTTGGCCTAGTGTGTTGGCTTAGCGCAAGCCAGAGTTGATGTTTACTTTTTTCACTTTTTCACACTGCTCTGGGGTTGTTCGACACAGACCCCAACCAGAGTCTTCCCGCTCAGCACTATTTTGATGGGTAAGGGATATGGCCATCTTGCATGACTTTAATGCCCTCTTTTGGCAGCTCTTTTTCAGCTGCCGGTGGTCTGTCCCACCAAGGGTTTACACCCATCATGTTCTTCCTAAATCCTTTTTTTACTTCAACACTTATTTTCTGTCAGCTTATCTAAATATTATTATTCACTCTTTTGATGTTCTTTAGCATTTGCCATTATTATGTGTATAACAACGCTACGTATCATTGTAAAGTTAATAAACATTTCTTTACAAAAAAAGAAAGAAAATCGGAACCGCGGATACTAGTCCCAAATCGATCACTTATTTGACCACTGCCTGTGGTCATCAAGTAATAAGTTCTACCGGAAATAGGTCAAATACTTATCAAGGTTCTAGGTTGACACCTATGTTCTATGCAATAAGATCCAAATGGATTCTTTCACAGGCATTCTGAATACTTTTCTTTACCTTTCCATGGAGGAAGCAGTCCTGTAATCTTACTGATGACATCACTAACATTCTGCACATGGGCACTGGGTATTATAGTGTGCACACAGGCAGAGGGATACAGATGTTTTTGAACAGTACAATCCCCGGGGAAATGTCTGCAAAAGATAAGTTTTCATGTTAAGAATTGGGAATATGAAAAACAAGAAAAGAACTGAAACAAATAAATGCGTATTTATTCTTAAAGTGACAGCTATGATATGCGTGCATTTGTCCATTGTTTTCTAGACGGGTATAGTCCTTTCATGTAACAATGAAGTAAAGCTTTATATCATATGTATTAATATTCAGGCACATCTAAGATCTACTGACTTTCCTTATACACTGGCTTATTCCTGACTGTACACATTGAATACATTACTAAATATTGTTTTCATTTTGCAACATATCCTGGAGATTAGATTCTTAGGTCTGGATATAGGAAGGCTCCTTTGCAGGAAAATAAGTAATGTCTGCTTTTAGTTTCCATGGCAACTGGAAAGTTTAACATTTCTGAAAAGCCCATTTCCAGCATCTTATATAATATCTTCAGGAACACCGCACTTCAAATAGATTAGTGCATGTAGGTATTGAAGAGTTACACAGATTGTTAAT
The DNA here is from genome assembly GCA_036172795.1 of Pelodytes ibericus. Taxonomy (NCBI): domain Eukaryota; kingdom Metazoa; phylum Chordata; class Amphibia; order Anura; family Pelodytidae; genus Pelodytes; species Pelodytes ibericus. The sequence goes on from CM069861.1 coordinate 191,625,980, forward strand.
CTTAAACTACCTGTTTATACATGACTGGGTTCAAGCATTTGAAGATTATGGAAGCCCAGAGAGGCCATGTATAATGAAATATTTTTCTCACTTGTTTTCTCGAGATAACAACTTGTTTTCTTGAGAAATTAAGTCGACAAACATATTATTTTGGGAATTTTCTTGTAGTGCGTGTGGGAAATATTTATCTGACCGAGCGGCTCAGTATTTGATTGCAGTATGCCGCATCATTGCAGTTTAAATTAGGATGACATGACAGCATAGTAATTATTACTATCCATACCGTATAATTTCCCTTTATTTGTATGTCTGACTATTATCTATATTTATTTAATTTTTTGAATATATATATGTATTGATAGATAGACTGATTTTTTAAAAATATTTGAATAAAGTAATTGTTTTTCACTCAGGGAATTTATCCTTTTATTTGAATCGTGAGTAGGGGTGTAGCTGACTTATTTGACACAGGAGGCAGATCACATGTTTGACAAGATGCCAGAGGGTGCCACCAGTGGCAGCACACTGTGGTTGTCACATTTTCTTCAGAAAAATACCACCCTTGGTACTGTCTCCATAGACTTAACGTTGGCCTGATATCAATTTTTTTACCAGCCTGCCAGTAAAATACCAGCCATGGTGGCAACCCTAGCCTGTGGCACCAGCAAAGTTGTGTAGGGGAAACAATTGCTCTTCTGTCTGTGTGGCTTGTCTGTATCAATCCCTGTTCCTTATCTGTCAGCATATCGGTCTTGCCTGTCTATCTCTGATGATAACAAGTGGGCTGATGAAGTTACATCACGGCCCACTAAATGTTTTTTGCCCCACCCCCCTGCCAAAAGCTGGTAGCCCTACCCCAATGACAATAAACTTCTAGTGAAGAATTAGGTTCTTTACCAGATTCAATAAAGTGACTGTGCTGCAAAATTGAATTATCATTGAAATGTGTCCTTTCTTCTCAATTTTAGCTCCATATTGTCCTTTTCTTTTAAATCACTTAATTTTGGCTAATATATGTATATATATATATATATATATATATATATATATATATATATATATATATATATATATATATATACACACATATATTAAAATACAATTTTTAGTCTATAAATTGAACACAAAATCATTTAACATCCATAGGCCCCAAATGAAGCCTGACTTTATTTACTAACTGTGTAGTCCTATTGTATAACATAATACAATAAGGACATGTGCAAAATAACACCATGTTTTTTAAAATCGAATCCTTATTAAACCAGGATTATTTAATGGAACATCAATTAATTCCTCCATAAATCTTATATTGTATATCATATCTGAAAAGGTAGTTGTCAACTCTTGCAGATAAACCCAAATTATTTCGAGTCAGTCCGCCACCGACTATTGGTACAAATTCTTATGGCTGCCAAAATGATTATTACTAGATCTTGGAAAGGGATAGGAAACTTGGATATGCTTAAACTAGTGGAACAACTTGATTACCAATCTTCGATGGAAAAAGGCTATTATCTAAACAATACCAACAAAATTGAAAAATATAAAAAAATCTGGTCACCCTGGTTGGATAGAAATGACGATAGTAAAAACAGTAGAGAATAAGATAGAAAATAATAAAATCACTGGTCCTGGGGGGGGGGGGGGGGGGGGGGAGTGAAAGAGAATGATTGAGTGTATAAGAATATAAATGAATACTGTTTGCAAAAAAAAAAAAAAAAAGTGTCTAAAGGGAAATATAAATGGAGAGAGGCCTCAAAGGTGTAAGATAAGTAGTGCAACATAAATAAAAATGAAATTAATAAGATAGGTAAAACACCTTAGAAATCGATATTTGTGACCTCATATTTTCGATATGAATTGTATATTTATTTGTGCTATCCACAAATTGATGTTAATATGAAATGATAATTTACATGTCTCTTTTTGATACTTTAATAAAAAAAAAAAAAAAAAAAAAAAAAATTATTTGCATGTTATTCTTCCCTCCCTTCCCCCATGAAATGTCATATTCATTTACTGTGTCACTTTTTATTTGTGTTCAATCAGCAATAAAAAAAAAAAATGGTTCATAAAGGCTGAGTTTGGAGTGGAATGGCATAGACAGAGTTTAGGTCACTCACGCCCCTTCTCTTTGTTTCTTTAGGTTTTGACTTTGATAGATTTAATGAAAACCTCAGCGTTCACTTCATTAGAGGTATACCCCATCCAGTGCGCGAGGTGGTAAATGTCAGGAACATGTGAGGCACACTTTGATATCATCGGAAAGCTTGTTTGCGTATAATTAGACAATAGATTACACATTGATTCCTTGTGGAAGTTCTTGCTTTGAAGCAGGAGAACTAATAGTCCTAATATCCTGTTCTATTTATATGGTAGGTATAATTTCACCCTTTTAAAACTTTACACACTGGCATTTCTGCAGGAATGGGGCTCATTAGCCATAGTTAGGTTAATGTATGCAAGTTCTGTGATTGCTCAGTTACATTCCCAAATTACACGATGGTGTGTAAAGGCCAGCTAAATGTCACGTCATGTTAACAAATGGCTTCATACGCTTGCCTTTTTTTGCAGCTCCCAATAATATTCAATAAAAATAAATAATGGCAACATTCAACTTTACAAACTTCACTTCACCGCGAAGGCCAGTCATGGCTAAATCACCCAGGCCCGCCACCTATTCCGTTAGCGTCTACCTGACCCGCCCCCAATCTATTCACTGTTATTTCCTTCCTCATTTATGTATAGAAGCTCTTAAAGGGACAATATTATGTTTTTTTTTAATTATTCAATTCAACATTAAAAAAACAATACATTTTTTATCTTGAATAAGGTCACTCCTGACGTATTAAAATGCCACTGAACAGTGTTTCAAGTGGGTACCATTCAGAAGGTTTTTGGTATTATTGTGATCTTAAGAAGTCTTCTGTCTCGTTGAATTTTTTTATTGTGCTATATTTTTAGCACAATAAAAGATTTCAGATTTGATTTTTACTTAAATTTTGCGAAAAACAAACAAACATTCAAATCTCATTTGTTGTAAACCACTGGTGGCGACCCCCACTGGTGGTCTATGGGCCAAGTGTAGCTCACAGGGGTTTTTGTGTGCCTTGCCCATGACAGTCCTGTTGTACAGTTTGGGGGAAAAAAACTAACTGTGCCATGGAGCCAAATTCTCTAGTGTCCAGGATACCGTACCAAAATCAGAAACAAATTGACTGCAGTTTAAACCTCTTTCCTTTTAGTTATATTGCTGTAAATCTCTGTGATATACTTATGTACACTACACATCCTGAACTCCAAAAAGAGGAATCCCTACAAAGGGAAAAAAAGGGCAGAAATATTTTGTACCTAAATAATAAAGACACTTGGTCTATCTCTTTAAATTTAAAATGAAAAACACATCATCTTTTTTGTCCAAGTAAAGAATCATTTCTGTGGACAATTCCTTTATTAATCAACGTCTAGCCCTTCGCAAGGATTAGTCCATTTTCTCAATTTTTGGCCGTGAAGTTTGAGCCTATTACAAAGGAGAGGCTCCCCATTAAGCATGAACCTTTACAAAAGATAAAGAAGAGAGACCCTTAGTATGACATCATTAAAAATACATAGAGGGATGTTCCGGGGGTTTCAGACGATGCCACACATCCTGCTGCTCTGGATCGAATCCAACCCTAACATCCTCTTTTAGGTTACAGGTCATATAAAGGCCTTTCACAGTTTGTTGTAACAGTCTGTACATTAGCAGTTTCTGCTTTAAGGCCTATAATAGTGTTTAAATGACCAGTAGAATGTTAATCTTCCACCCTTCCTGTACTCTTCCTTCAGGAATCAAATAATGGGTAGTCAGTTCTATTTATATTTTCCAGATAACAACATATTAACATCAGGCTAAACATTTCAAGTAAAAAAAAGTTTCTTAATAATTGTTAATTGAAAAAAGTTTTTTTTATTATTCATTAGAATTCTTTTATTACGTTTTTTCTAGTATTAAAAAACCTCAATGATACAAATTATTATAAAGTATAAAAAAAACCTTATTTTATTTTTATTATTACTTTTAAAGTTTATTAGATTTATGACAGATTTATCACAAATAACTCTTGTCAATCTTCTAAAATAGCCTTCGTTAAAACATACGTGTTTACTTTCCAACAATAATATGCCTGTTCTGAGCCATGTAAAAAAAATATCTAAATTTGTAGATTATTGACACCAAGTTAGGGACTATAAATAGTAGCACTTACTTAACTACTGCCGAAAAATTTCTGTGAGACAAAGGCAGTAACAAAAAACTAAGAAAAATACTACTAATAATAATAACCAGTTTTCATATAGCAATTCTACCCAGAGGGGACTCAGCACACACTCTCGCACTTAACTGGATAGTCAACACTTCAAAGATATCACCGATTGCCAAATACAGTAACTAAAGTTTCTTACACTTAGACAATGAAAAACAGATTGTCAGTGTGGACACTGTTCTCAGGTTTAACCAGCCCCCCCCCCAAAAAATAATTTTAGGTCCATCAACAAAAAATAAAATTAACCCCTATGTCAGGTCCCGCCGCAAAGCGCATCTCCGGAGTACCAAGCCCTCGTTGGGTGTCACGGAGTAGCGGGTGACCTGTGCTCTGGATCGGCAGCCTCCCTTCAAACCCGCGTCACCAAAGACGGTGAGTGCGATCCCCCTCCCCGCAGTGTCGCCCAAGCCGGCACGCGCGTCATGACATCACCGGGCGCGAAGTTTAAAAGGAATCACCAAGCTGAGTACTGTGCTTGGTGATTCTTGCTCGTTTGCTGTCTATATTGTCTTACCTGCCTTACTTACCTCCAGTTATTGACCTGGACTGTTTATTGGTGTTCCCTGCTTTCTCCTACCCGACCTTGGATTGTACTATTGGATTACCTGCCTGCCTGTGCCCCTGACCTGGACTGTTTCAGCGATTACTTGCCCGCCTATGCCCCTGACCCTATTAGACTATAAGACCGCTTGGCCATCTCACTCCTCCACTTCTGTTCTAGCCTGTTTAATTTCTTACCTGCCCATTACCTATATGTTTATTGATCTCAATGAACGCAGCAGCATGTGATGGTAATTTATAAATAAATAACAAAACATTAGCCAAGGCCTCAATTGGTTTTAATTTTGCCAAATTCACAAATGTTTAAATTACAGAAATCAAACTTCTCCCTTGTGTCACACTTGTGATTGTTTTCCAATACAGGTGGGTCTATGGTAATATTTGATGCATTCGACATGCCCCACTATGGATCCCGGGAGTGATGGTTAGGAAGAGGATTCTCTGAACATTGGACACTAAGAGTCTGGACCAAAATTAGAAACTTGGGTGTCATGGGACTGTTCTTCGAGGTGTTTGACACTTCAGTGCATTATCAGATTATAAAGGTGCAAGTTAGTTTTAGGGTGTGTCAGTGTTAGGGTTTGTTTAGGGCTAGTATTATGGTTAGGGGCTAGTAGGGTTAGTGTTAAGGTTAGTTTTTAGAGTTAGTACTAGGGTTAGGAGCATAGGCGTGCGCAGCCTATTGCATTAGGGTGTGCACCCTAAAGCACAAACACACACGCCGCACACGTGTGTGTGTATAGATATATAGATAGATATATATCTATCTATATATCTATACACACACACACACATACACAAATGCACTCTGCATACTTACATACAGACCCGCATTCATATAATTATCAATATAAACAAACATTTAAAAACTGTATTAAAACTTTTTTTTTATTAATTAAGCATTTAGCAATGTAAACAAACATTTCACATTTTTTAACTTAAAAAAACACTTACTTAAAGTTTACCAGCCAGCCGGCCGCCCCAGAACCCCTCCTGGGAAAAAACGATGTGCCTGTGCTCCGCTCTGCACCCTCTCCTCTGGCACTGCGGCTGGGCCTCACCCTTGCGTTGCCGTGACTCCGCCTCTGCGTGACGTCACGGAACGCGTGTACGCGATCGCGTACATTACAGGGGAGGTCTGAGGGAGGAGAAAGTCCGTCCTTCACTATGCGGCGCTTCCGCTCGCATAGTGAAGGATCGGATTAGGAGACAAACTCGGGCGGCAGACGGCAGTGCAGCACGGAGGCAGGGCCGTCTTTAATAGTGATTGGACCCTGGGCAAGCATTTGCTTGGGCCCCCTGGACCCTGCCCCCTCCCCTGCATGCAATCCCGCCATCCATCGCAATGTTACCCCCCCCCCCCCCCACACACACACACACATGCCATAATTGTTGTGCCATTCAGATGCCAGTAATATTGTAACTTTCGGATGCCAGTAATATTGTGCCAGTCAGAGCCCAGTAATATTGTGCCAGTCAGAGCCTAGTAATATTGTGCCAGTCAGATGCCTGCAATATTGTGCCAGTCAGATGCCTGCAATATTGTGCCAGTCAGAGCCCAGTAATAATGTGCCAGTCAGATACCAGTAATATTGTGCCAGTCAGATACCAATAATATTGTGCCAGTCAGATACCAATAATATTGTGCCAGTCAGATACCAGGAATATTGTGCCTGTCAGAGCCCAGGAATATGGTGCCTGTTAGATGCCTGTAATATTATGCCAGTCAGATGCCTGTAATAGTGTGCAGTCAGAGGCCAGGAATATTGTGCCAGTCAGATGCCTGTAATATTGTGCCAGTCAGATGCCTGTAATATTATGCCAGTCAGATGCCTGTAATATTATGCCAGTCAGATGCTTGTAATAGTGTGCCAGTCAGAGCCCAGGAATATTGTGCCTGTCAGAGCCCAGGAATATGGTGCCTGTCAGATGCCTGTAATATTATGCCAGTCAGATGCCTGTAATAGTGTGCAGTCAGAGGCCAGTAATATTGTGCCAGCCAGATGCCCAGTAATATTGTACCAGCCAGATGCCCAGTAATATTGTGCCAGCCAGATGCCCAGTAATATAGTGCCAGCCAGATGCCTGTAATATAATGCCAGTCAGATTCCTGTAATATTATGCCAGTCAGATGCCTGTAATAGTGTGCAGTCAGAGGCCAGGAATATTGTGCCAGTCAGATGCCTGTAATATTGTGCCAGTCAGATGCCTGTAATATTATGCCAGTCAGATGCCTGTAATATTGTGCCAGCCAGAGCCCAGTATTGTGCCAGTCAGAGCCCAGTAATATTGTGCCAGCCAGAGCCCAGTAATATTGTGCCAGTCAGATGCCCAGTAATATAGTGCCAATCAGATGCCCAGTAATATAGTGCCAATCAGATACCCAGTAATATAGTGCCAATCAGATGCCCAGTAATATAGTGCCAATCAGATGCCAAGTAATATAGTGCCAATCAGATACCCAGTAATATAGTGCCAATCAGATGCCCAGTAATATAGTGCCAATCAGATGCCCAGTAATATAGTGCCAGTCAGATGCCAAGTAATATAGTGCCAATCAGATACCCAGTAATATAGTGCCAATCAGATACCCAGTAATATAGTGCCAATCAGATGCCAAGTAATATAGTGCCAGTAAGATACCCAGTAATATAGTGCCAATCAGATGCCCAGTAATATTGTGCCAATCAGATGCCAAGTAATATAGTGCCAGTCAGATACCCAGTAATATAGTGCCAATCAGATACCCAGTAATATAGTGCCAATCAGATGCCAAGTAATATAGTGCCAATCAGATGCCAAGTAATATAGTGCCAGTCAGATACCCAGTAATATAGTGCCAATCAGATGCCCAGTAATATAGTGCCAGTCAGATGCCAAGTAATATAGTGCCAATCAGATACCCAGTAATATAGTGCCAATCAGATGCCCAGTAATATAGTGCCAATCAGATGCCAAGTAATATAGTGCCAGTCAGATACCCAGTAATATAGTGCCAATCAGATGCCCAGTAATATTGTGCCAATCAGATGCCAAGTAATATAGTGCCAGTCAGATACCCAGTAATATAGTGCCAATCAGATACCCAGTAGTATAGTGCCAATCAGATGTCAAGTAATATAGTGCCAATCAGATGCCAAGTAATATAGTGCCAGTCAGATACCCAGTAATATAGTGCCAATCAGATGCCCAGTAATATAGTGCCAGTCAGATGCCAAGTAATATAGTGCCAATCAGATACCCAGTAATATAGTGCCAATCTGATGCCCAGTAATATAGTGCCAATCAGATGCCAAGTAATATAGTGCCAATCAGATGCCCAGTAATATAGTGCCAATCAGATGCCAAGTAATATAGTGCCAGTCAGATACCCAGTAATATAGTGCCAATCAGATACCCAGTAATATAGTGCCAATCATATGCCCAGTAATATAGTGCCAATCAGATGCCAAGTAATATAGTGCCAATCAGATACCCAGTAATATAGTGCCAATCAGATGCCCAGTAATATAGTGCCAATCAGATGCCAAGTAATATAGTGCCAGTCAGATACCCAGTAATATAGTGCCAGTCAGATACCCAGTAATATAGTGCCAATCAGATGCCCAGTAATATTGTGCCAATCAGATACCCAGTAATATAGTGCCAGTCAGATACCAGGAATATTGTGCCAGCCAGCCCCCCCCCCCGTACTTACATGAAGCTGCTCCGTGTCCCCCGCCGGATGTCTCCTCCGTGCAGTCTTCCCTCTTGCACGGAGGAGGGAAACAGAAACCGGATGTGACGCGACGTCACATCCGGCGTCAGTTTTTTTCGGCCGTCGCATCCATCGGATGCGGCTTGCCGGAAAAAAGCGTTCACAAGCGCAATGCGCTGTGAACGCAGCAGCAGGGGCTGGGGGCCCAAGGGACAGCTGCCTTGGGGCCCCCCAGGAGTAAATGGGCCCAGGGCAGCTGCCCCGTTTGCCCCGCGTTAAAGACGGCCCTGCACGGAGGTGAGAGAGCCTCAATTTTGAGGCTTGATTAGGGTGTGCCCAGGAACACCCGGCACACCCCGTGCGCACGCCTATGGTTAGGAGTTAGTTTTACAGTTAGTGTTAGGGTTAGGGGTTAGTTTTGGGGTTAGGATTTAGGGTTAGGGTTAGTTTTAGAGTTAGTACTAGGGTTAGGAGTTCGTTTTACAGTTAGGGTTAGGGGTTAGTTTTGGGGCTAGGATTTAGTGTTAGTTTTAGAGTTAGTATTAGGGTTAGGAGTTAGTTTTACAGTAAGTGTTAGGGGTTAGTTTTGGGGTTCTTTAGGATTCTTATATCCCTGTAGATTTCAAACAAACTGGAAAGATTTGACCGGTCAATCTAATTTTCACCTGCCATATTTCTACAAAAACAAACAAACATTTGAGATTGTTTATAATTATACAAACAGCTGAATTTTAATTCATTTACTTATGGAACATGTGTGCACCCAATAGGAACCATCTGAATATGTAACTATAGATGGATATATTCTGTTGCTATTGATTCCCTAGGCAAAAGATAGATTCCCAAATGTGAAAAAGCTCAAATGGATGTGTGTAAAAGTAAAGTCATTTGCTAATGTATTTAATGTATTTATAGATGTATTCGTCTCAATTTGGATGTTTAGAGGAAAAGCAATTCATCTTTAGCTCATCATTAGCAAGTATACCTGAATGTGTTATTGACAAATCACGGATAATGATCAACACAACAGTGGGACCATTAGAAGAACCACATTATTAGTGGGTACGTTTTATTATCCATTCTATCTAGTACATTAATTGACTAGCAGAGAGAAGGTATATATTTTACCAAATTGAAAATCGAACAGATAATTCAAAAACTCATGTTGGGCGTCTCTGGGGATAGCAACAGCAGCTCATTTATTTTTGGTCAAAATCATGGTATATCAGCTCATCAAATGACTGTGCGAACAGGTAGGGTAACAATTATGATTACAATAACATAATGGCCTAATTTTAAGCGCTTAATGCTATAAACTGTAAGTTGATTTATTAGCATATAAACAATATACAATAAAACACTTCATAGCTACCATGTAAGGAACATGTGCATTAAGGAAGAAGGAAATTTAAAGTTGTTTAAACTAACAATAAAAAGGGTCTGTGTTGCTGACTTACTCATTTTTGAATTGACCTTCTATCATGTTCTATTTAGAAGATATCACTTATACAATAGGGGATTATTTAAACACCATGCGCACATGCCTGTGAGCATGGTATATGTAGGTTGGCGCTCACTTAATAGATGTAACAGTAAGTCGTCTTTTAGTTAATAAAAACATAGAACTTCTTCAGATGTTTTCTGAGCCATACAACATCCCAAGGTGATAATAAGACCAATATGCCATTGAAGTGTTTATTGATGGTAAATATTAAAACAAGTATTAGTACAATAAGTGTGAATGGATTTGCTCTACCAGACAGTTCCACACCTTCTTGACCAGATTCCAGAAAGCAACTCTCCTATAGCTTGGTTTATTCCCTACGTTACCAGTGATCTCGTCTAAATGAAGAATGATAAATAATTGAAAAAGTGTTCAAAGCTGAAAGATCAAGGCTAACCTATAATTCGTTTTAAAATGGTAACATTACATAGTTACAGAGTTACATAGTAGTAGTTTAGATTGAAAAAAGACTTAGGTCCATCAACTTCAACCCATTTCCTATCCCATGTTTACCGTTGTTGATCCAAACGAAGGCAAATAAAAAACCCTTCAGCAATTTCAAATTCTGCTTTCAGCAGGTGAAAAAAATCCTTCTTGACTCCAAATGGCTATTAGATTTCTCTGTGTATCAGCAAGCACTAAATAGATATTAATGCCTATACTGACATGCATAGAGCTCTATGCTCCGGCTCATTAAAAAAGTATCCACTCCGTTTGAAAGGCATATAAGTTATTTGCTAGAACCACTTCTTCAGGCAGTGAATTCCATATCTTATTTGTTCTTACTGTAAAAAAAATCTCTTCCGCTGTCATAGACTAAATCTCCTTTCTTCAAGTATTAGCGGGTGACCTCTTGTCCTTTAATGAACAGGTCTTTAGAAAGCCCTTTTGTATGGGCCCTGTACATATTTATATAACATTGTCAAATCCCCTCTAAGCTGCAGTTTCTCTACTGTGTACAGATTTAACTTTTCCAGAATTCTTCATAGCTAGAACTTTCCATTCCCCTTATTAGTTTTGTAGCCCTCCTCTGTACTTTCTCTAGTTCGATAATGTCTTTTTTTTAAAAAAGCACCCAGAATTGAACTGCATATTCAAGGTGAGGTCTTGACATGGACCTACTGCCAAGTCTGTTGTCTACAACTACTCCCAAATCTTTTTTATTTGTAGGTTTCCCCAAGGAAACTCCATTTAAACTATATGTTGCATTTTTATTATTGTACCCAAAATGCATAATTTTACACTTGTCTACATTGAACATTTTCCATTTACCGGCCCAATTACCCAATTTGTCCAAATCCTCTAGCAGCGAAGATACATCTAGAAGAAATGAAGCTGGCACTCCGAAGACACAGGTAGGTGACTTTTCATGCACCCTTCCATGTGTGTTTTGCATTTCTGGATGTCATCTTCCAATAAATCTTCACAATTTTGCATCATACCTGTGTCTTCGGAGTGCCAACTTAATTTCTTCTACTTGCCTTCTACTCTGTTTTTGTCAGGGGTAGTTTGTAAACCTGAAGCAAACAGCAGTGAGTTATTTTTACAAATTCTTGCCAGCAGGCTGGAGCTGGGATTTCTGTGGTGAGGAGACTTTTTTGTTATGAAGATCCATCTAGTTCAGACTGTATTACCCTACTTAATTTTCTCCAATTTGAGAACTTCCCATTTACCACCACCATTTGCATTCTGTCTTTCAACCAATTGCCAATATACAAACAAACCTCTGGCCCTAAGCCTATTTAAGTGAATTTGTACAGTAACCTTTTATGTGGAACTGTACCAAATGCCTTAGCAAAGTCTAAATATATCACATCCACTCCAGCACCCATATCTATATTTTTACTCACCTCCTCAGAGAATGTAATTAAGTTAGTTTGACAAGATCTGTCTTTCACAAAGCCATGTTGGCTCCAGCTAATGAGATTTCTGTTCAATATGAAATCTTGAATATATTCCCTTAGCAACCTTTCAAACAGTTTCCCCACCACATATGTCAAGCTTACAGGTCTGTATTTGCCCGGCTGGGATTTTGATCCCTTTTGAAATATGGGCACCAAATCAGCTATACGCCAATCTGTGGGCACCATGCCTGAAATAAAATAATCCATTAAAATAAAAAATAATGGTCTGGCTAGGACCTGGCTATGCTCTGTAAGTTCCTGTGGGTGTATACCAGCCATTTAATTGTTTTAACACTTTTTATTGCGTCAACCCATCACATTCTTGCTGTGACTGTTCTGTAAATGTAGTTTGCAGGTTCTTGTCCATTGGTTCTTCCTTGGTAAAAACAGAAGACAAAAAAGTATTTAAAATATCTGCTTTCTCTCTGTCTCCACTGACTCTCACCCATTTCAGATAGCAAGGACCCAACATTCTGCTGAAGCACACTCACTGAGCCTGTGCCATAGAGTTCCTCAGGAAGTCTTGAGGCTACTCGAGCTTTGTGGCTCATTCTTTTGGGGAAGTTAATGTGTACAGTGGGGACCACAGAATTTGCCAGTTCCATACTGAAGTCAATATGGGACACTGCTTATCAGAACGTTTTTTTGGGAAGCTAAAACTCAATGAATAAAACACAGAAAAATGATCCAACTGTTTTTAAATAGAATAAACCTGGTGCCAAGGTCTACTATGCGACTTGAATATACAACACCAACGTAAAGACAGAGAAAAGTATAATACTCTATGACACAAGCATTAGTAACTCCCAACAGGAAACCCCTCAAGTCACTACACACCAGGGAGCTGTTTATTGAATCTAAGTCACTTTTTTGTAATGTATTCTACAAGTGTAGTATTTAGAGAGTGATGATACATACGACGTAAAATAGGAAAGTGGCTAGTGGGTATGTTACACAGTGCGTGCTTGTGGCATGATGTAATATATCAAAAGGCACTTCAAAAGACATTATAACATTTTCCTAAATACAATAATGACTTAAATACTCATAACACACCTTCTAATTACAACTGTACAATTCCACTATTCTCATTATCCTGACATGTTGAATTATGGAGGTTAAATACTTCCTTCATGGTGTGTTTGTGGAATAAGGTCTTCACTGATGAAATACTTAATCTTTTGAATCCACAGCGACAAGCAAAGTCAATTTACATCAGTGAGATGCTTACTCTCTATCACTGAAAGTGCTGTAAGTACCAATGAACACAAAAAATGATTTTTATTTTTAATATATTCTTTATTGCTTGTGTTATATTTTTAAATTACTTTTTTTTAAATTTCTTATATTTAAAACTGTTTTCATTCATTTGCAGTCTTTCATTCTTTATATTATTTTTTATTATTTATACTTTTTTTTTTTTACTATGGTCATTGTTTATTTATCATATCATGTTTGAGGCTTTTAAAAAAAAACAACAAAAACTTTTGTTGTTAAAAATCAAAATAGCAATTAAATAAAAAAAATAGCACAACAATGTTTTTGAAAATTAGCAAACTAACAAAGGCAGTAGTTATCTATAGTTGTGTGTCAGGCACGTCCACGGTGGGTACACCTTGCAGGCCCAAATCCTAGGTGCAACCATAGGAAAAGACATAAACATTACCTGCACAGCATGATAAGATACAATTAATCATTAGAACCAGACCATCTGCATTCTCCTTCAACTGTATGACTGTCCTGCAGGGGGATCTATTTCACAAGCGGGATAGATAGAAGACTTTGTCTGAATGGATAGTGTACTCAGAAACCATTTGTTGCAAAATTTCATGTTTGAAGTTCTTTATATAGACTAACATCTGCTCATCCTAAAATTATTAAAATGTCATTATAGGCCACATCCAATGGTTGCTGGTGTGTCCATGGGACTGTCATTTTTTAGGCAATTAAAACATACAACTGCTTAAGGTGTTTTCTGATCCATACCACATCTCTAGGTGATAATAAGACCAAAATGGGAAACTGGGGTATTAATTGCGAAGAAATGGTAAAACAGGTATAAGCGTGGATTTGCTCTACCAGCCGGTACCACAGAAGCTGCCAGGACATCACATCTGATATATGTAGCTTTTTAGGGCTGACGGTTACATTAAAGCTACATTTTGTGCAGCATCTTTGTTACCATTACAGGACAAGAATGCTAGACAGATAGCTTGTTAGGGTTGCGGTTTGTGGTGATATCAAGTTACTAGGCCACAACCACGAACCTATTATATAGAGTGAGATGGAAGTGGTTGAGATAAGGTAATATTACCAACATGTAACCAAAAGGGGAATGACAAATACTGTTAATATGACTGTGAAAAGGATTGAGAACCAGAATTCTGATAGATGAAACACCTGATATTACATATATGCTTTTCACTAGACTAGAAGAACCTTGTGGTTTTGTACAAATATACATAATGTAAAGTGATTGGTAAGTTAAGCACTTTATCTTGGATATATCTTGTTATAAAGATGAAATTTAGAGGTTCAGTTGTCCATATTGTTTTGTTTGGGACTGGTTAAATATTATCTATGTAAAGTAGGTAGAGGGTGGTGGGAAATACACACTATTGCATTGCAACTGATCAAGGTCACTGGAAGTGACAGGTCTATCCCCAGACTCTACATGTCTTGTTCAGTAGATACTGAATTAATTAAAATTGATTTAGTAGCGATTAACACTAAATAGACATGGTTATTGCCTGCTCAGGGAAAATATGTATTAAAGAAGGAAATATTACTGTCTGCCGTAATCAGAATAAATATTGAAGAAACGTATAAATAAAAAAGATAAGTAAAATATCAGTAAAAATATGTATAAACAAATAACAATACTGAAGCCCTGGCTGCTGTGGGCACATTTAAGGATCTGTGCATGGGTTGGAACATCCATGCCCTATAACCACCTATTATATATGTATCCTTATGTGCATAGCAGCAGACTCGTGGTAAGGATGCTATTTTGATTGCTGACCCTTTGTTCTGTTCTTAAATATTCCTCTTGGGGAACAAAGGGCAAAATGTCAAAAACCGATGTGAGAACTCAATTACATTTGGTTTGAGTTTGACTTGGATGCAGAGATCAGAGGTCTGAGGTCCATACTTGGTGTACCCTTGGTGTGCAGATTCTCTGAGGATTCTAGTGATATTGAGAACTCGGCACTGTGGACTCTGTCAATGAAAAGATGTCAAAGCAAAAGAAAAAAAAAGGAAGTGCCTTAACAACACAGAGCCCAGCTATTGTAGGAAGAAGAAGTGGATGTAACTCAATCCGACCTGTTAATTGATTGATTTGATACAGTTGCTTGGGGTAAAGGAATGCTAAAAATCTTCCAAAATGTTTATTTAAATACCGGAAGTCATATGTTTTTGGCAAAGCAATTTTTCAATATTATGAAGGGGAAAAAAATCCAGGTTGAAGTATTTCTAGGTACTTCTATCTTTAAAATAGAAATGAGAGTCTGTGATATTTGTCCTGAGGAAGACAAGATTAAGATTTAATAGGGATGTGCAAATATTTAATACTTTTTACTAAATATAAAATCTAACAAATATACAAACATATTTACTTTCAAAATACTCTCACTGTACGTTGCCGAGACTCAGAAAAACACTCACCAAACACACAGAATTTAGAATCATGGAGAAAAAAAATAAACAAAAATAGCACAGAGGGCAAAACGTTTTGCTAATATAAATATTATCATTATACAAAGCTTTGGAGGTCCTGCACAATGCTTAGTTAAAGCGGTAGTTCCCCTTAGCTTATTCTCTGTATGTTTAATAAACATAATAACACTTATATTTCCAGTTCTTCTTGAGTCTTACATGGAAATTATTCCGTGATATCCAATAAGGAGGACTTGCCGAGATAGGCAGGACTGTTGATATAGCACTTATTTTTACCGTTTTTAGGTGATAAGAAGAGTTAGTAAGTAAAAACACTGGGAAGGTCTGTTTATTTGTCTTCAGTTCGCATGATGCCATACTTGTCTAAAAATATTTTTGTGGACACTTTAGATGTAAAGTGACATATAATGTTCATCACACCTCAACTCACCTTTTTGAAAAAGACCGTAGTGGATCAACAAAAAGCAGACCCAAAGCAAAATTGTTCTTCGGAGGTCCTTTAAACTTTTTTTTGCTGTATAATCATTTTTATACATGTGCCAAGGAAGTATCATTTGCAAATTACTACTTTGATAAAAAGGATATTCACATCCATTAGACATATTTTGTTCTTTGTCATTTACATAACAGGGGAAAAAAATGAAACCTGATGACAAATTGATTGTATTTCATCATAGCCATCATCCTCGTCTGGTGTCTAGCCATTTAATAAGGTTCATGGGATTCCACAAAGAATCCAAATAAGTAAATTGAGACCCTCTCTCTGTCTCCCAGTAACCATTGACATTCTAAGGTTCTTACATGAAAGCTTTGTTTGGTTTGATCAGCTGGTGGATTCAATCTTCTTGTGGACTTTTATCTCACTTAAAGGTGGAGGTTAAATTACTGTGCACACAATTGTGCGTGTTCATAGACAGGGGATAAGCACAGGCATGGCGGGGTGAAATATGTCTAAATTGTTAATGTAATAGGTATTTTAATTGAAGATTTTCCGTTCTTTTCCATGCCTTCATGGCATGCTTTCGGCAAATTGTGACTGTGCGAATGAATCAGTTAAGCTTTTTTGACCCTTTTAGTGTTCGCGTGAGCCACTCAACTGAAAGGGTTAAAGGACAACTATTGTAAAAAAAGAACAAAAAAACCTTATGTTTAAAGTGTGGAAATTCTTTAATGAAAGAATACAAATTAAGTGCCTTTTTAAACCTTCTTTGTTCCATATCGTTCTCTCAGGGGGCAGACACCTTGTTTAGAATCTTGGGTCAGATCTTCACTCTCCTTGGTTCAGATGAATAAAGATCTGACCCATCTGACCAAAGATTCTAAACAAAATGGCTGCCTCCTGGTAGAGCTAAATGGGGGTAAAGATGGCACAATAATGTACTTTATTTGTATTCTTTCATTACAGAATTTCTATATAAAATGCCTACACTAGATGCAATCCTTTAATTAAACAAAACTTAATTTTTTGCTACAATTGTCCTTTAAATAGAAAACAAAGAGAATGAAAGACAAGTACCCAACTGTATGAAAGAATAGACATAACATTCCAGAATTCTTATGGAAAAGATGAAAAGAAAAATGGTGAGACCAGTTGGTAAATGCCCTGACTACAGAATCAGTTCAAACCTCAAGATTGCAGGTTCAAATCCTGGCAGCATCAACTCAGTGCTTTGTCCTGCTATGTTTGGTAAGCAAGTGCCATTGATTGGATAATAATAACATCTTTTTTTTTGTAAATAATAGTTTATTTGTTTTTCATTAAAGATAGGTTCAACAAAATACAATGGTAAGGTATACAATGAGAAAGGAAATTTCAGTGTTTAATCAGGTGATAACAGAGCGATGATGGGGGTGTTTCAAAGAGGAAGAATAGAGGTGAGATAAGAACGGGAGAAAAGAAAAAAGAAGAGAAAAAAGAGAAGAGAAGAGAAAAGAAAAAAAAAAAAGAAAAAAAAAAAGGGGGGGGGGAGGGAATGAGGGATGATATAAGAAAGTGGGGCATTAGCCCCTGGTGGGAAAGACCATCCATGACCTAGAGAGGTCATGAAAACAAAGTGGGCAGCAAGTCGCCTAAACGACCAGATGCTCCCCACCTGCCCCTTTGGGGTTTGGGGGAGAGTGCCCTGGGGGTGCCGTATCCGTATCACCGGCAATTCTGCGGACTAGAGAATAAAAGCTATATAGTAACAGGCAACGATCATGTAGCTGTAATATCTTGATAGCGTTTTAGGCAAGTATTAGGACTGCATTAAACAGAAAACATTGAAATAAAACGACAAACACAGGCAACAATATGGTAGTTATTGCGAACACTAGGCAGGCCTTCTATTACAGTGGCTGAAATGGGGACCGATGGCCACTTAAAAAAGAGTCAGTAGACAAGGTCTAAGCAAGATAAAAGTCTGGCAGACATATGCGGATAAACTGTGATTTATTCCGGAAGAGTCAAGACCGTCGTTAGGTTCTTCAACGGAGCCGGGAACATAGTTGGCGTAGACCATTCTGGTACTTGGACGTTGGGCAAACCGAGACCACTCAGAAAATAAGGCAGTTCCATTGGGTGGCGCAGAGTGTGAGTCTTATTGTCCTTCTTTACTATTAGGGCAAAGGGTGACCCCCACTGATAAGGGTAGTCTCGAGCCCTCAGTACAGCTGTGATAGGGCGCAGAGCTCGCCTAACTTGTAGGGTTGTTCGGGACAGGTCTGCGAATAGTGCTATGGTAGCATCCCCGATTTTCAGAGGGGTCATGCTCCGATAGGCTTGAAGTACGGCATCCCGTTCATTAGGGTAGTGGAATGTGCAGACCACATCTCTCGAGACCGGGTTCCCCGTTGCTTTCGGGCTACAAAGTTTGTGTACCTTCTCAAGCTCCACGGGGTTGTCAGGGTCCCTCTTTAAAATGGTATCAAAAAGGCCCTGTACCAGGGGCTGCAGCTCATCAGGGGAGGTGTCTTCTGGGATGCCTCTTACCCTGATATTGCTTTTGCGGCTGCGGTTTTCAAGCTCTTCTACTTGTTGCTGTGAAAAGCTTCCCTCCAGCTTTCTGGCAGCGATCGAGGGCTCGCTGGGTGCTGAGTCTTGGAGGTAGATGCCACGGCAGTATCCACGGCCATTTTGGGTAGGCCTGTTGCCATCTTCGGGCTCAGGGAGCGGGCAAAAAACTCTCCTGGAGGCGGTGGTTCAGCTCCAGGTTTGTCCTTTTTATGTTTAGGTGGGTCGTTAGCCCTATTTTGGCGCCCCATATCAAGAAAATCGTCCGGTTTCAAGTTGCGGGTACGGAGCTGTTGCTGAACACGTCCACCATTGCCAGCTTCCGGACACGCCCCCCAATAATAACATCTTTTATTCAGCTGCCAATTCAGTTAATTCCAAGAGCGTGCACCCACTGTGAGAAAAGCAGTATATAGTTGTTATTTTTATATTTTTTTGTGTCTGGAAAAAGACAGACATTAAAACACTAAATGTTATTTTTCACATGTGCTTCCAATATATTATTATCTGCTGTGAGACACAAACAGCCGCACTATTAAGATATACGTCGGGTTTACTTAAAAGTCCCGGGACATGTTTTGTTTAACCCTTGCTAGGAAGCAAGGGTTAAACAAGTTTTAATGTTCCTGTAATAATTGAGTGGGAAAAATTAAACAACTTGCTATCTTTTCATCTCATCTTAGAAATGCCCGAATTTTGTAGTGCATTTGTCGGTTCACTTTTAGTGAATAGTTCCCATTAAGATAACACTGGGTTTGTATTAGCAGTAGTAGTGATTATGTCTAGGAGCAGTATGGTTTTAGTCATTTCATTAGGTAGGCTATGCACTGTGCAGAAACCACACATGTGAAGGGACACCCAAAAGAACAGGACTGTGCCATAAAATCTTTAGTAAGTGCAAGGGAGTGTATTGTCTCTACATTACTCATTCCTTTACCCATTCTTCTTTTTTGTCAGCAGTCACTGTATGGCCCAAACAGTTCTTATCTGCACTCACATTCTATGGGGTAACTGTGGAGGGACCATGGAGCAATCACCACGGACACCAGTAGAATGCCTCTACAGATTCTAACACTGCTCCATAATTCACTATTAATGATAGATGATAACCTGGTAATGCCATTTCGCGTATAGATCACTAGGAATTGTCTTTCATAAGCATGTACTCACCCTACCTTCTATTTCAGCCGATTCAGAAAATGATTTGGCAAGCAATTACAAAACATGAAGCATCACCATAGTCAATTGTGGGGATTGGCAACGTGTCCCTGGCAAGGTCTGTTGACACCTCCAATGGGACATCCCCAAGCTCCTGAGGAAGTCCACACCATGCTATCTCCACCCTCGGACATCCGCACTGGGTTTTTTCTCTGACTGTTGTCTGGGTTGATGGCATCTGATGTGTCTCAAGGTCTTCTGGTGTTTCGGGGTCAACCTTGGTGGTACTGTCTAATGGGGTGAATACTCTGTCTGTTTCTCTTGTTCCGAGTCCTACCCACAATCTTGGTGTACGCCTCCTGAAAATGTCTGCACTGTGATTCCAGAGTTGTCATTCATGAATGTCCATGGAACATCATGAAATTGTCCATCACAATGTCTAGCAAATGTCCATCATTATTCATATTGGGGCCTACCCTTGGTCAACTGGCAGTACTTTATCTCATTGATCTAAGGGGACATATCCTGCCTATGAATGATAGGTGTGTGCCAAACGGACATCACACAGACACGAAATAGAGCCGAGAGGCCGACGGCAGCATGAACTTGGCATTCACTCAGTCGATTCGACCAGCATAAAAAGTATACAAAAATAACTTTGTTCAGTTTTCGTGCTGGTCAAATTGGCAACAGAGTGAGTGACTTGGATGCCAAATTCATGCTGCTATCAGCCTCTTGGCTCTATTTCGTGTTTGTGTGCTGTTTGTTCGATGCACACAAAACCTAAAACAACAGCGTGGGATCATGCTAGGTGATGTGGTACACACCTAGCATACCTGGAGGATACACCACTGTAAATCTATCCCTGTATCTCCAACATGTATCTAGCAGGACACTTAATTGTCAGATTTATCATAATTTCATGTCTTGTTTGGGTTGTTGTTTTTATGTGTTATTTTATCTAGATTCCACATAGACATAGTATAGTTATACATCTCTCTTTGTGTGTAGGTTTATACAGACCAAATATACCATGTTCTGGGTGTTTGCAGCCAGGATATTAGAATGTTAATGATGAGATTGTATAACAGAATCGCACAGTAACTACCATTCTACAGCAGCTGACTTTAAAGTTTCACTTAAAAAGCTTAAGGAGACAAGAAAATGATGCATGACTATCCTCCGAGGGATCAGCGAGTGAGTAACGAAAGTCAACAATCTTTTGGCATTGATTTCTCTACCTTAAGACCTGCTGTCATGGAGCTTAGATCCTTTCTGTCACAAAGCAAGAGTAGGTATCAGATCTAATTCCACTTCCCCGGCTACGTGTGAATGCCAAAATATTGAGCTGCTCGGAAAAAAATAAAAAAATTGGCAAAAATGTTGAAATTTCTTAACAAATAATTTATATGTATAGGGGAAAAAATAAAACAGAAAGAGTGTTACTTTTCACTAAACAGATGCACTGAGAATATTCACTGGCAGATGGGCATGACTGCAAGGGATGGTAAAAGATGAGATAATCAAAGTTATATTAAAAATAATAAAACAAATGTAGTGGGGTTGTAGAGACTGGAAAATGATTTGTACAGCGTGTTAACAGAATTGCAAGTAAAAATGTGATTTGTGACATGACACTGTGTTTAAAAACCCATATTTTTAATGGAAGTAGTTAATTTGCATGGGAAGCAGTGGGAGTGATACAGCCAAAGGTGGAATACAATGCTTATATCCTGAAACAGCCCTAAAATGCATTGGCCCATGGTCATCGTTTTCAAAGGACCACTGAACATGAAGCAAAAAAATCAAATGGAGCCCAATAATACATTTTGGAATGGACTTTTTTTTTTTCCAGGCTCACAACTGAGATGCATATGAATGGCCCCTGGAATTTCTGCCTTCAACTTGAAGTTTTTATTGGAGACGATAAGTTTTTATTGAATAGGATATGTTTTCAACCTGAGGTTTTTCATTGAGCATTATAGATTTTTTCCTCTCTCTCTCTCTCTCTGATCAGGAGTTGGGCTGAACCTGTTACCAGAAGGAACACACGGAGGACGATGATATCTGCAAAAATAATCATTGGCAGTGGTTTAAGCGCTTTTGAGCGTGAAACGCATCTGGCATTTAACTCCCCTAATTTGGGGCTCTGTGTCTCTCTTCTCACGGTGGATGTTCACATGTTGTTTTGATTATGCTGTCCGAGGGATTGAGCAATACATAACCTATTTTTGCAGATATTTTTGTCCTTCTGGTAAGGAGCTCAGCCCACACTCCTGCCTTTTTATTCAATTTATTTCTGTATGGCTGGGACACCGAGGGCTTTTCTCCCTACCTTCCAAGAAGGGAATACTTTATTACTGCTCTTTGGATCCAGCCTATGCTGTATTCATTAAATATAGATTTCCATGGAAAAGAAGCTTCAAACATACACCATAGGAGATTCCATTAAAAAATCAAATGTTTTATTATAATCCCAAAAAAGTAGTAAAAGCAGCACATCATATACATAGAAAACAGAAGTGAAGCGACAAAATAGAGGGCTAAATGCCCGTGCTTGATGCGTTTCCTGCTATTAGGCACGTAATCATAAAGTACGAAACGCGTCAAGCACGGGCATTTAGCCCTCTATCTTGTTGCTTCACTTTTTTCACTGTTTTTTATGTATATGATGTGCTGCTTTTGCTACTTTTTGGGATTACAATAAAGCATTTGACATGTTAACGGAATCTCCAATGGGGTACGTTTTCCTGGGAATCTATGTGTTAAGCCTTTAGCTCTAAGAAGCTCCGATACCTACAGAGAAAATCCAGAGACGTGGTACCTTTTATACGCCTTCCGTTTTGCAGTGTGGACCCCTTCGTTGTATGTATTCATTAAATACCCTAGACTGCTGTATACAATTTTAAGTTAAAAACAATTATAGATGATAAATCACGCAATTAGAGACAGTTGTTGTTTAAAAAGGTCCAGTTCCAGAGACAGATTTGTAAAACAAATATGTAGCATTTGAATAGCGGAATATTTAAAAAAAAAACATGTAATTATAATATAATATAATTATATTGTAATATTTTTCTGACACCCTAGTGACCATTCACTAACCCATGTAATAAAATCTATGCAGGTAGGGGGCGCTGATGATTCTTGTCCCTACATGTCATCCCAAAAAAACAAGACTGTAACGTACACAAACATTCATAACTACATAGGACCTTGTTTTAATTTGAATAAGTGCTTGAAAGTATTTAAAAGACTCAAATAAACTTAGCTGCCACATTTCATCAAATACCTTGAAATAAATCAGATCAATAAAAGAGATAAAAATGTAGCAATAGAAATACAAATCCTCGAAATATTCAGTTCCTGTTATAGAGGCGGAATGTTAAGTTTTATATTTTAATTTTATTGCTGGGACTTCACACATCTGTGGACCTGGAAAGCTTATGTTTATTTCAATGGATAGATCTCCACCTAATGGAACACTCCTGTGATGGTCACTTAGAGGCATCGTGGGTTTTTTAGTACAGCAACAACTGGCTTTCCTTGCTTTAAATCAATAAAACATTGTGCTTTACTGTGGTCCAGGAATTGAAGAAGCATGTGAGTACCGTGGAAATGCTTTATAAATGCTCAACGATCACAGCCTATTGAATTACTGTACTTTCCCCCACTCCAGTCATTCAGTGCAGTAATCTCAACATTAGTTCTGCCAAATTTGAGCTGGTAATGACTTAGTAATGCGGAAGTGTTTATTTAAAAAAAAATAAAAAAAATGCACACATCCATTGGCTTGAAGGAACATTTTCTAAGCTTAATCAGATATAATGACATTAAAACAAGGAGGCGACTAGCAGATGAGGGACTCATATCTGCTCCAGCGGTGAAGGTGGCAGAGCATCAGCTCTCTCTGTTACTAATACAATTCTGGTTGCTATGTAAAAAGAGACTACTGCACTACACAAACAGCCAGAGGCTATTCACCAAAGAAATGCTGAGAACAGGGATTTAGTTACAGGCAGTGAAATAAAAGAATTTGCCACAACTAGGAATTCCGTACCACATGGTCTGTTATATCACGCTAATGTCACAATGACAATGACCTGAGTCAGTGGTGTATCCTGGTTTTGTGCTGCCCTAGGCAGACAAAATCTGGGCACACCCCCACCCACGTTGCACACATACGACATGCCCCATCACCCACGTTGCACACCCATGACATGCCAAATCACCACATTATATGCCCCATCACACACATTGCACACACATTAAATGCCCGATCACCACATTACATGCCCCCATCACCCACATTGCTTACACACTAAATGCCCCATTACATGCCACCATCACCCTCATTACATACCCCCACCATGTCCATTACATGCCCCCATCACCCTGATTAATTGGAAGGAGCAAAAATGTTTGAAGCACCAGAAGTGTGCTTTAACACCCTCTGGCATAGTGTAGTGCCGCCCTCTGGCAAAGTGCTGCCCTAGGCAATTGCCTTGTGGAAGATACATTACTGAGCTGAGTAGAATGCTCACTACAGCTGTGCCCACCTCCTATAGCCTCCGATCCAGTACCAGAACTTTATGTACTATACCACAATACAAAAAAGAAAATGCCTTGATCCATTTTCCTACAGAGCACCACAATTATAGAATAACCTCACAGACACCACTGAACATTCCCCCCAGTCTGAAATTCCTTAAGAGATCTCTATGTCAGTATATCTAAATACAGAATGCACCTGTAATCATGGTCGATTATATTTCGTACCTGTTTGTGTTCTGTGATAAATTTGTATCTTTCTATTTTTTATATTATTTTGTTTTTTTTTGGACCCAGGACATACCTAAAAATGATAGAAATCTCAATGTATCCGTCCTGGTAAAAATACTTTATAAATAAATGAAATAAATAAATGATATCAGTGTTCACTTTGGTCCCTAGGACCTATAGGTAACGGAATATATTTTCAAATAATATTCGTTTTTACCTTAGTTGAATTTTAGTAGTGTCAATGACAGGTACCTGGCAAAAGTCAGTGAAGATTCAAAAGTGGAACATTGAGTTGGTTTCTATGGGAATTGCTCCCCTTTTTAAACTTTACCCCCCCCCCCCCATAATTAACCTTTATGTTGCTGTTTTTGTTCCTCTGGTATGTCAATCAGCATTATCCCAGTTCCTTCTAATGGTATCTATAATCAATAAGTTAATAATTAATACAGTGGGTTTCTATACATTAGTGGCCCGAAAAAAGTCTACATATAATAACAAAAGTGTTTAACCAAGAAAGGTGTGTTAAGATATTATCTCATTTTCAAGTATGTCTAGTGGATGTGATTCTTACTCAGTTTGTTAATACTTTTATCTACCTGGGAGGGGTCAACAGCTGAGTCCACCTCACTGGGAATTGAACCTACAACCCTGAAAGTTAAACATATTCTATAGTGAATTAGTCCACTGCGCTATGTCACCATATTGGCTTGAAAGCACAGAGTTGGTGCTGCTGACACTAATAAATTAATAATGTAATACATACTATAAAACACACTACATTTTTTTTTTTTTACAGACAGCTTGGTGGGGAATTAAGCTTCCCTTGTGGGTTATGAGTTGAGCAAAAAATACTTTAAACCATTGACATAAGCCAGTTACATGTCCTTCAACAATACAGTGTAGATGGCAAATATTGATCAATTTTCAAGTGATTTTACATTATAACAATGTCAGTTGATCTATAATAAACTATTACCTTCCAATTGAACCAGAAAGAACATAAATTGAATTCCCTGTAAAGATAGTTATAAAAACTAAGCCACTTAGAGAACATTATGCCTTGAAAATGACAATTTTCTGTTTTGTTCAAACAATTCGTGTTTAAAGGAGAATGGTCGGCAAAAAGAAAGAATACAAATAGAGTATCTTATTGACTCCTCTTTCATTGTGCAGCGCTATCAGAGGGCTGACAGTATTGGGTTAGATAAAGAAAAATATGACCCATCTGACCCAAGATTCTAAACAATGAAATACACAAAGGGAATCAACACAGTAAAGGAAGAAAAACTACCACAACTAGAGGACATAGTCTAAAATTAGAGGGGCAAAGATTTAAAAGTAATATCAGGAAGTATTACTTTTCTGAGAGGGTAGTGGATGTATGGAATAGCCTTCCAGCAGAAGTGGTAAAGGTAAACACAGTCAAGGAGTTTAAGCATGTGTGGGATAGGCACAAGGCTATCCAAGATATAAGATAGGGAACTGGGGACTAATAAAATTATTTAGAAAATTCAGCAGACTAGATGGACTGAATGGTTCTAATCTGCCGATACATTCTATGTTTCTATGTAAGACATGTGCCCCCTGATAGAGCTATAAAAAGTAAAGATGTTTGATCATTACTGAACGAGTTACTGAAAGAGCTTAGAGGTTTTCTAAGAAAACCATTAACAGGTTTATTTAACCAGGCAATGTTAGCAGTAGTAGTCTCAGTGGCTTGGAAATTAGCTAATGTTGTGCCCATTCACAAGAAAGGTAGTAAGTAGGAGTCATGCAACTATAGACCAGTAAGTCTTACTTCACTAATGGGGTACCTCTCGGATCTGTAATTGGGACCATTCCTTTTAATATTTTTATTAGGGATATTGCAGAAGGTCTTGTTGGCAAAGTATTTATTTTTGCTGATGATACAAAGATTTGCAGCAGGGTTGATATTCATGGAGGGATAAGCCAAATGGCAAATGATTTAGCTAAACTAGAAAAATAGTCAGAGATGTGGCAACTGACATTTAATGTGGATAAGTGTGAGAAAATGCACCTTGGGCATAAAAACCCAAGGGTGGAAATAGAGAATATTTGATCCAGTATCTGAATCTCAATATCTGAGGAAAGGGATTTAGGAGTAATAATTTCAGAGGACTTGAAGGTAGGTAGGCAATGAAATAGAGCAGCAGGAAATGCTAGCAGAATGCTTGGTTGTATAGGGAGAGGTATTAGCAGAATGCTTGGTTGCATAGGGAGAGGTATTAGCAGAATGCTTGGTTGCATAGGGAGAGGTATTAGCAGAATGCTTGGTTGCATAGGGAGAGGTATAAGCAGCAGAAAGAGGGAAGTGCTCATGCCACTGTACAGAGCACTGGTTAGACCTCACTTGGAATATTGTATACAGTACTGGTGACCAGAAGGATATTGATACTTTGGAAAAAGTTCAGAGAAGGGCTACTAAACTGGTGCATGGATTGCAGGATAAAACTTACCAGGAACCATTAAAGGATTTTAATTTGCATACTTTGGTAGATAAGACAGAAGGGATATGATAGAAACATTTAAATACATAAGGGGAATAAACGTGGTAAAAGAGGAGAGTATTTTGAAAAAAAGAAAAACTACCACAACTAGAGGACATAGTCTTATATTAGAGGGGCAAAGTTTTAACAGTAATATCAGGAAGTATTACTTTACTGAGAGGGTAGTGGATGCATGGAATAGTCTTCCAACGGAAGTGGTAGAGGTTAACACAGTGAAGGAGTTTAAGCTTGCTTTGGGAAAGGTATAAGGCTATCCTAGATTTTAGGATAAGGCCAGAGACATTTTTTTTCAGAAATTGGGTTGAATGGTACTTATCTGCTGATACATTTTATGTTTCTATGTTAATAAGGTACCTTATTTGTTTTCTTTCTCTAAAGCATTTCTGTTCAAAATCCTTGCACTTGAAACAATCTTTCAATTATACATAACTTAATTTATCTGCCGATAGTTGTCCCTTAAGAATGAGCAGATCGGATATTGACGTGAGCAGACATTCTCCTCCTATTGACTGGAGCATCTGAATTATTGACCAACTTAAACAATTTACAAAAGGTTTCTTTTCTTCCCCACCTTAGCAGGCCCCGTTTAAATAAACACCAAAGCTGACTGAATGAAGCTACACAAACGTAGCAGGAGAATTCATAATTGTGGCTTAATGGCGGCAATTGAAGTCCTGCTTTTATCCCCGCTGGGATGCTTATCATAACAGTTTGAGATTTCTCTGTTTTGACTGCAGAGCTAGGCATTCCCTGACCTGTTCATGATAAACACCACCTTGATAAATCAGTAAAAATTGTATGCTTCTTTGACAAAGCTTCTGGGACTTCCCCAGCATTCAAAGGATAGCACGACTTTGTCTTGATCATTAGTCTGACAAGACATTATTATTTTGTATAAACAAAAGGCAAATCTTTTAAATTAGAGGGAATATGATTTAAAAGTAATATCAGGAAGTATTGCTTTACTGAGATGGTAGTGGATGTATGGAATAGACTTCCAGCGGAAGTGGTAGAGGTAAGCACAGTGAATGAGTTTAAGCATGCTTGGGATGGGCACAAGGCTATCCTAGATATAAGATAGGGAACTGGGGACTAATAAAAGTATTTCGAAAATTGGGCAGACTAGATGGACCGAATGGTTCTTATCTTATTCTATGTTTCTATGGTTAAATAATTACTAAATAATGAAATGGTCATTGTTATTAGTGATATTAGTCTCTCTAGACTTCATTTCAGTCATTTATGTTTTTTCCTGCTGCTCCATGTATCTTCCTTCTTGGTTTCATCTCACTTGTGGGTAAGGTTTCTAAGCAACGCAACATCCCCATAGAACTGAGCCCCCCAAGTTCAATCCACACATGTGTGGGGAGACATATGTGGTGACTAAACCCTGAGCTTGCAGTCAAGTCATGCACATTCTCATCATAGATGATACTGAAAAAAACCCTTTGGCATTTAGCCCCAAAGGGAGACACCACTGTTAGGGTTGCCATCCAGCAGGTATATTACCGGCAGGCTGGTAAAAAAAAAAAATGGCTTGCTGCCTCTATGGAGGCAATAGCAAGGCCGGTATCTTTTGGTGGAAAAGGTGGCAACCTTAACCAGGGGCTACTGTCCTTGGAAAAAAACCTGATTTATAGATTTAGGTACACTTAGTACCTCTGATTTCCTTCTCCTTTCTACAACATTCAGGACCAAACCAAACAAATATTCCCCAGTAAACCAATGGAGATTCCTTATCAGATAAAGATGGCTTAACCAAGAAGGTTGGTAGTTAAGGGGTGCTACATCTGTAATTTGTTTGGTTCCATACACAAAGGCACAGGTCTTTTTTTGATACATATATATAGTACAGATGCATTTAATAATAACTCAATTTTAAATTCATTGTAAACAATTAAAAGCTGCATGTAGCCAGGGAATTGGGGAGAGGAAAAAAAGTCATATGTACAGGAGATTTTACAATGAACCAACATGCGCAGCATGATTACCATGAGTTAAATATACTAACTGGTGGTGGATAATAATGCTGTTAGAATATATATATATATATATAAGTTATATCGCTCTAAGTTCCAGAGGGTTATGTCTTGTCACTTTATATATCTGTTAGTGATGTAAAATATGGAAAAGTCATTTTTTTATGTATTGTATTTTTGATATTTTTTATAATAAAAGTAAAAAAAAAACAAAAAAAAACTGTAAGAAACTTGGCACAGATGAATGGCTGAAACTATATATATTTAAAATAATTAAAGAACCTGTTGAGAATTTCCACCCACTCTGACCGAAGCTAAATTCTTAGTTCTTGCACAATAAAAAAAACCTAAAGAATAGTTTACTGGTCTCATGTGCTCCTGTAGCATAGCAATTTATTTAATCTCGCACAGTAGAAGTGAGATCTTTGATCGTTTTTATTAGTCTCTCACAAACAAAAATGGTTGTTCGGTGAAACTAAATCCTAAGGGGTATTTACTGCCTTTCGCATTTAACAACAATATGTATACTTTACGTCTAACAAATTCTTTAATGGCTACCCAGCCACCTGTTGATATTAAATGTGTTGCCTTTAAACCTAGATTTGTGTTAAATATTTTTCCCATGAATATTGTTTCAGAAATTACAGAGAGTGCTGGTGCAGTTTAGAAATATAAGCTCTTCTGAGTAATGTACGTGGGTTTTAAAGGGGCAGCTACATTTATTTTATCTCAAGACCTCTAAAATACAACTTTTATGCCACATTTGGCCTCTCTTATCTTCGTATTCTGATGGCTACAGCTGTAGTTGGCATGTCGGGAAGGAATCTGAATATATCGATGAAGTATCTATGATGAGTGTTCTAGCGGTGCAGCCTGCTTGGCGCCAATATTTAAATGGTCCGAGTCTCAGTTTCTCCACACCCTAGTGCAGTCCTGGTGTTTTTCTTGTTTTCTGTTTTGTGCACAGTTCCTGGTATTGGCAGACTACCCTTCTGTGTACCGTTCCTGGTATTAGCTGACTACCCTTCTGTGTACCGTTCCTAGCATTGGCTGACTACTCTTCTGTGTACCATTCCTAGCATTGGCTGACTACCCTTCTGTGTACTGTTCCTAGCAGTTGCTGACTACCCTTCTGTGTACCATTTCTAACATTGGGTGACTACCTTTCTGTGTACCGTTCCTGGTATTGGCTAACTACCCTTCTGTGTACCGTTCCTAGCATTGGCTGACTACCCTTCTGTGTACTGTTCCTAGTATTTGCTGACTACCTTTCTGTGTACCGTTCCTAACATTGGCTGACTACCCTTCTCTGTACCGTTCCTAACATTGGGTGACTACCCTTCTGTGTACCGTTCCTGCTATTGGCTGACTACCCTTCTGTGTACCGTTCCTGCTATTGGGTGACTACCTTCCTGTCTACCGTTCCTGCTATTGGGTGACTACCTTTCTGTGTACCGTTCCTGGTATTGGCTGACTACCCTTCTGTGTACCATTCCCAACATTGGCTAACTACCCTTCTGTGTACTGTTCCTAGCATTGGCTGACTACTCTTGTGTGTACCGTTCCTAGCATTGGCTGACTACCTTTCTGTGTACCGTTCCTAGCATTGGCTGACTACCTTTCTGTGTACCGTTCCTAACATTGGCTGACTACCCTTCTGTGTACCGTTCCTAGCATTGGCTGACTACCTTCCTGTCTATCTTTCCTAGCATTGGCTGACTACTCTTGTGTGTACTTTTCCTGTGTTTGGCAGACTACCCATTTTATGTACTGTTTCTAGCACCGGTTGACTAGCCAACTAATATAATCTCCTCACTAGTGATTAGCTCACTAATCACAAGGTCTCAACAGAACCTAGTTGTGTGTCTTTAGAGATGCATGTTGGGCTTACACTGAGCTCTGCCTCGCGGCCGAGGTAGAGCTGATATGGCTTATGTATTTTCTGTCAATGTACACTCAGCCAATCAAACCTATTGCTCTTCGCTTTGATCTGCTGGAATCCGTCAAATGCTGCAGTATCCCTTTTATCAAAAATTCCAATGGAGCCTGTGATGATGTAATATTGTTGGATATCTGTCCATAACTCTGTTAATCACTATGTAACACTCAGACCCCTTTTTGTGCTTGCCAGACGTCTCCTGAGTAAAACATGGTGGTCTCGGTGCATGTCACCTTATGCCTCAGATCAGTGGTATGCTTCTATACATGCTCTGGTGTGACTGTTATGTTGTTGTATGTTGTTGAACACAGTTCTATATCATGATTTGCAGCCAGTGCATGGTTATAAAAACCTCTGCATTGTGCAAGATGCTAAATAAATGGGACATTTCATACTTGCAAGAGCAAATTGTAGTCGTCCTTAGCCTGATTTCACTGGATTTTTCATGTTTTATTTATTTTTTGACTGAAAGTCAGGATTGTTTGCATCTTCGCTACCTATTTTTTGGGTTCTACATTTCAAGTGAAAATCTTTTGTGCCACTTTCTGGATAGTAAGTAGTGTTTATTTCACACACTACCAAATTACCTACGTTTATGCGAAACGCATAAGGTGTAGAGCCTAATTATATTATCTGCGCCCCCCTGCCTTTTTTGTCAATATATGGTGGATTATAAATTAAGAAAATCTTTGATAGGGGAATAAGGTGTCCTCGTGTCCATTGAAGCCATATGCAAATGTTTGGAAGTTGATTGGGAGGACAGAGCGTCTTTTTGTGGATGGCCTCCGGAGTCAAGAGGATCAGTATTGTTATCAAGCTTAGTCTGATTGATACAGATATGGGTGCCGGCAGTTACTCTCCTTCATGAAATGGGCAGAAGAGCTGTGATTGGGCGCAATTTAAACTCACTACTTGCTCTTACATTTCAGACAGTGAGCGCAGTGCTTTATTTAATTTCACAAGTAATAGTCTTCGATATTTTGTACATTTTCTAAAATACTTAACATATGGAGTATCAAACCACTGAACAAGGTACAAACTGTCTATAAGTCATAATGTTATTCAAAAGAGATATACATTGTCTTAATATCAGACAATCACACACCAGGGTTTCTGTAAAAACGTTTCAGCAATAAATGAACCCAACATATCTTGTAGATTGTAAGCTTACAGTTCTCTAGCACTCTACCTTATGAATCAGCGCGTTCTAGTTTGTCTAACTTGGTATATAGTCCGCCTCTGTGCTCTGTACCTATCGCTACGTAAAAATTGTTGGCGCTATATAAAGAAATGTTAATGTAATCTTCACGTACACATGAGACATTTAGCTGACTCACTGGGGGTTTCTGACTATGCAGAATTTCCTTGCTTTGGGTGACCAATAGTCCATCAGTTTCTCCCATTACACACCGGTTATATAACATCCAACATTAGAAACATACAGAATAGAGTCTTACAGAATACACGCCGACTGCTTTCACAATAAACATTATAACTGAGATGGCAGAATAAACCTTTGTTCTTTCTTAATAAAGTTAGTAAAACTTTATTTGCCAACAGCAAACATGAGAGAAATGTTGATATATTTTTTATCTTTATTATTATTCTTCAGTTTCATAATGAGTATCCATATTCCTTTTTTTTTTTTTTTTAAGAAACAGCATTTTATTTTAGTGACTATTTTAGTATAGCTTTATTGTTTGCATTAACTAATCCCTAGGACTGATTTTGCACAAGCTGAGCTGTGGATAAAGAAGAATTAAATGTAAATGTGTTGACGGGATCTGGGACTCTCTAAATATCTGGTGAATGATACAACTGGGCCTGACAAATGTTTTCAGCTTCTCTGCAGGGCTGGATGCTCTGCTTCTCGCCTCTAAACCTTCTGTTCTGAGTCGTTTGGACATCACCCATAGAGATAAAGAGACACAGTATGGTTGTGCACATGAGCATGCCCATAAATCTCTATAGAGTCATTATGAAATGTAAAATGGGCAGGGATAGGCCAAGTGTCTTTAGAAGGATGCCAGGGTCCATGGCAAGGTCTTTGAAGGTTAATAAAACATTATCACATTGCCCAGTAAATATCGACTACGAACAATGCTGGTACTTACACTTGTTCCATAGGGACGTATCATGCCACTGAGTTAGAGGCGTGCTGCCAGCCCTAAAATTCGTAAACATTTAGTGCTTGTCGAATTGGCCACAGAGTGAGTGACTCTGTTGCTGAATTCCTAGCTGGCATCGCCTTCCGGATGTATTTCTGGGGTTTGTGTGCTCTCTGTTCGGAGCACACAAACCCCAGAAATACACAGCTCGGTTGCTCCGTGCTAGGTGTGCGGCACACACCTAGCACATATAGACCATCCGCCACTGTTGTTCTGGTATGGATGGGCTGAATTTATGAGACAACCAACTTCCTCTCTCCTATTTTATTGACATGCAATAACAAAAATATGCAATACTAACATTAAAGATTAAATACCTCATTAAATATATTTGTTCCTTCTCTCTTCATTTTTTCCTTCTGAGCATCCAAATCACTTTTATTTTAATCTTAAAGATTGTCTATATTCTCTCTGATTTTTGGATGAAGTGTCCCATTAAAATTCTCAGTTCACAGGAAACCAGTTGGAGGAAATAAAATGTGTTTTTTTTTAAAAAAAAATAATCCTCCTGCACAGATGTCCAAATTTAATGTATTATTGCAAAATAGACTTGACATATCTACTGACAACAAAAAGGGTTCATCCCAGTTACTAATGGGAGCATGTACTAGAAAAATAACAAATATATTCTCTGTGCAAATTCTCTTTTTCTGCTCTTTGCTCCTTTTTCCAATGTACTAAACGTTTCACACTCCAATAGTAAATATGAGCAAATTGTGAATGCACATTGTTATATCTGCGAATAAAAAAAAGCATGTTTGCAAATATATTTTTTTGGCCTTTTTTATAAGCACTTGCTGATGTCATTTTTACACTCAGAACAGGAATTATTTTTCCCAAAATATACACAAAAGCCTTCAGCATGAACATATATACAATCGCAATCAGTTAGCGTAAATTCCTACTACTTAAAAATAAGTTGAAGAGCCGCAAAACAAGACAATAATTTGTGAAATGTTACCAATATTTGCAAATCGTTCTTTACTCATGTTTAATCATTTTCCCCCCACTGCTCTTGTTTAGGGCTGGACCCCCTAAGTGTATTGTTTTATCGTTTGTTGATATAAAGTAGGAAGCTTTGCTTTCATTATCACTGTGTACATTTTGTACTCCCTGCCCCACTATAGTCCCTTAATTGATCTTTCTTTCTTTTTCCCAAACACCTTACTTCCAAGTTCCATGGGAATTTTAATCCTTTAAAAGCTGCCCTTCATTTTATGTTAGCCATTTCCAGTTAAACATTTATGACTCCCCACCTCCCCTCCTTTCTTTCTCTTTAAGAAATAATCACTACCACAAATGGAAATGACTCAGACAGATAATAGAAAACTGGATGAAAATGGAAAATGATCAGTCATATGGATCTGGGTGTGGAGAACATTCCTGCCCATGGCAAACACATCAAGAGGTTGTTTCCATTCAAGGCCTGTCAGGTGTCAGCAGTGGAATTTCACAACATAAGCCAGGGATTCCCAAACTTTGATGTCCTTTGAAAGGATAATGTTAAATGTCACTGCCACAGCAATAAACAGGTTACTTTCAAATATATACATAAATATATGGAGGGAAACAAAACACAAAGGAAACGAGGTTGACGCACAATGTCGGTAATCCGCAGTGAGGGCCTGGTTTTATCCCCCAGCCAGGTGC
Organism: Pelodytes ibericus; assembly: GCA_036172795.1. NCBI lineage: Eukaryota > Metazoa > Chordata > Amphibia > Anura > Pelodytidae > Pelodytes > Pelodytes ibericus. The sequence goes on from CM069861.1 coordinate 191,660,824, forward strand.
AAGCTACTGAACATCCAGTCTGTAGACTACAATATGGCCGCAATAGAGCAAGAATGTCATGAACCGATTATTTTAGGTCAATAAAATCTGATTTTGAAGAAGGAAGAAAAAAAAATGATTTAGGAGGGACCAAATGGGGCACAAAAATGCCAGGATGCAAGAAAAAAAAAAAGCCCAATCACCGCTTGCGATGAATAATATTTATTTTGCTTATTTTTATATGTCATGACACTTTCGTATGCAGGAAACATTGCTGAAAGTAGCTGATCAGTTATACAAATGGTGTTTGCTTTTGTATATAGGCACATATGGATTTAGCAAAAAATATTTTTATTTTAAAATTTAAATATTTTTCAAGTTTATATTCTATAAAATAAATCAACAACTTTAAAATGGTACCAGTAAAAATTGTGAGTGCATGATAACCTGTGCTTTCAAACTAATATTGGTCTGGTCTACAAATAACCCTACGTGTTTCACTGTGTCCATTCGTCGACTTTCCCTCACTGCTAGTGCTCTTATATAGAGACACTACAGGTTTATACAGTGATTTTTTTTTATTTTACATTTTATTTTCTATTAAAAAAAAGCTTAATTTAAAAGTGTACGATTATCTGTGCTTTCAAACGAAATAGACATGTCTGTGAGCAGGGTCCAATGCTGAATGAGGGGCAAATTTAAAAATGAAATAGCCTTGGGTAAAAGAACCGGGATGTATTTGTGAGGGACAAAGTGAATTAAGAAATGGCAAGTTAGGCTAGATATTACCAAGGATAACAACTAATCGTGAATGAAAGCAGGGCATTAATTAAAAGGGAAGCTCCACTGCAAAAAAAACAAAACAGTTTGCATATTGTATCACTATTGAATAGTGGAGTAACCAGCATACACTGAAGTGAATGAGCCACACCTAACGCATTTCGCACTGAATTAGCGCATACTCTCATGATGTACTGGAAGCAACTTTTTTTGAGTTGTGGAGCGCTGTCTTTTTCCTTTGCCCGCTTACATTTCTGGTACTACGAATAGGCACAAATATGGTTAAATGCTTCAGTCTTAATTCTCCTGGTAAAGATTCCCATCAGTGCCTAAAGAAATTTAGCTTTTTATACAAAACAATATTAAAGATGTTGCCACTTCAGAATAATAAGGGGATGAGCTCCGCCACGAGGAGGTGCCTTTTGAACACAAATAGTTTGTACATTCTGAACCTTCATTCTTTTAGATTCAGAACAAAGAGTGTGTAAATGTTTGCTCGTAGACTGCCGCTGCAGACTGCTTGGGCAGTGTTTAGCTACAGATTAGAATGGGAAAATAATAGGCTATTTGGTCCTCAACAAGGAAGCTAAGGTTCGTAGGAAGGTTAAAAAAATAACTTCACCCATACTGCACTTATCTAAAAGATTTACACAGCGCTATTTTTCAATGTGAGTTTCTACTTTCAAGAGTTATAAATTTTGTATCCATTGTACTGTAGAACAAAAAAAAAACAAAAAAAAAACAACCCTGCCTGGGAGCTAAATCAATATCACTACCATGCCGCAAGACTTCTGGGATTTGGAGCCGAGCTTGTGGTTTGTGAGGAAATAGATGTCAGGACAGAAAAAATACCCTCAATAATTTGGTGGCAAATTGTTTATTTTCTCGTTAATCTTTTCGGAGAATTTAGCAACAGTTTGTTAAGAGACTTGTTGGTGGCACCGAGAGAGTATATTATTTCACAATCCACGCATCCAATCGGGAGTATTTATGATTGGCGCTACATTGCGTGACCGCTAGAGATACTAATACAAACGCATTACAACTGAACAATGACCTTAGATCTCCAAGAATCCTTTAAAAAAAAAAGTCATAAGTAGGTCTTAAAAAGTCAATGATTTTAAATATAAACAAAAGAAAAAACAAACAACACTAGAACTGAACAACAACCTTGAGTCACGTCATAAAAGTCATACAAAAAAAAAGGCTTGTTTATAAATATCATCTAAAATGTCATAATAATTATATCAATATTTGAGTTTTTACACAATGATGGAACGGTGATCTCCAGGTGAAAAACAAACAGCGGCGATAAAAAATCTTCCGCCAGCTGGATTGTGGGTATTTATATGTGACCATCAGTGTCCATTATCATTAAGCAGATTCAGTGAGAATGAAAAAAGTCAAGATTTGTGTGAGTACACATCGATTTTTATAAATGTTTGGTTTTCACAGCAGAGATTACTGTTTTGTACCTGGTGCCCCAAACCTTTACAATTTTGTTTTTCAAATATTAAAAAAAAAAAAAAAAAAACTAGAGTTGATTAAACAAAATGTGTGGTATCTAATATCTTGGTGATAAAGCCGTCAAGTGAGAAACCATGGGGCAGCAAAGAAAGGGAATGTTTAAATGGCTTTGATAATCAGTAACCTACACTGTTGGTATATTATTATTATTATTGTCTGTTTATTTGTAAAAGTGCTGTCAGGTTTCACTGTTCTATAGAACAGGAAATTAGCTTCAAATGGCTGTCGCCTAGACTTTTTTCAACTCCACTACTTCGACCTTAGGTTTGAAATTCCCTTCTCACTTACCTGCAGTAATTATTTATTTGTATATAAATCCACATTTTTGGGAAAAACAGAAAAAAACCCCACACAAACAACATCAAAAATGAACTAGCAACATAACATTCCTATACTATTAAATCCCCTGCCATATGGATGCTGTGAGTGATTTATTGTGGTTATTTGTTACTTACCATTACTCACTTTATGTAGAAAATGTACCAGCAGCTGCGCCAACACCATAGACCGTCAGGAGTCAGAGGCATATAACCAAGTAATTGGCAACAGGTGTCAGAGAAAAACCAGCAGAGCCCTGTTTAAAATCCACATGGGGTTTGCTGTGGGTATTGAATATATAGATTAAACATTAAGGGTTAGTGCTTCCGCCATGAGTTATGAAGTTGTATCTTCTGATCCACCGTGTTGTGACTTTTACATTCCATACAGATTCGATTATCCATGGATATTGTAGCTTCACTGGGGACAAAATAAAGTTGGCCGAAGTAATTAAAGCCTAATGAGATTTTCAAGGTGGCAAATTGAGGAATGTTGCTCACACCTATCGCAAGGCCAGCCACATCGCTAATGCTATATGCATGTGTCAGTGAGGAATCTAGAACAGGGTGAGGAGATTTACATGGATCAGTGGACTAATGCATGCACTGTAGAATCTGTTCAGTCCTGATAATGAGGTTGAGTCAGCTCTTCATCCTTCTCAAATTGATAAAACAAATACCATTAAGTCAGGTAGTAGCAACATCTCCAGGATATATGTGAATATATTGATGTGCCGGGTTACATACGGTTTTCTTTTTTTTGTTATTAGACACAGAGAGCATGCTGGGAATTCTGCTCATTAAATATAGAGGTGAAGAATGTTGTGTTAAACTTCACCTATAATTTGGTGGAAGTATGGAGCTGAGAATGGTGTGCCTTTAGGTCAGCTTACGTTCAAATACTCAGATAATTTGCCATTTACTGAGAAGTGCAACTCTCTTCAGTTAAGTACCTAAATGGAGACTGGATAAGATGTACTGTGCCCTATAGCAAGTTACCTCCAAATGAAGCAATTTGGGGCAGAATCCAATGCATTGACCAGGGCTGGGTCCAAGAGTTGGTGCCACCCCAAAAAAAAACTCTGAGTAAAATTCAGCAAATGATGTGAAGTTTTAAGGTCAAGTTACTTGATTTAGAGAAAAAATGCTATGTTTTTTTTGGAAATAATGTTTTTCGGATTACATTTTATTAAACATTTTGCTTCTGAAATGTTCTGGACAGAATATAAAAAGCCAAAGATATTATTGTTTACTCTCAACAGTATAGATGATGCCAGCAAATGACATAAATTAGGATTGCACACATCACCCTAACATGTAATCAGTGGCGTGTATGTTCGGGCCGTACTGATGGGTCTTTCTACATTGTGTTAAGTCAATCAGGAAGTCATTGTGCCCAACTTCATACCAAATATGGGCAATCTCAGTCGATCGTGTAATATTAACAACAATCAGGATATATGGAGATATACTTTCATGTTTAAGAAATCCTGGCTGGGAGTGTTACTATTATCCAATGTAACTTAATGGTATTCATCTTATCACCTCATAAGTATGAAAGACTCAACTGAGTCTGCAAGGAATCAAACCTGCAACACTCATCTCACCAACACTGGTAATCTGCTAATCATACTTACCTTGACAAAAATAGCCATAGGAAACTCCAATTACAATAGACTGCCATGATGAAGAGCAAGCTAAAGGTCAGCCATGTCTTGTGTAGGCTACCTTTGGAATGCCAGCTGCTATTGGTGGCAATCCATATCACGCTAGGCTACCCACACAAAGTAATGTAGACCATACTGCTGGATATGTTAAAAGGTTGGATTAGCGTGATGAGTGTTGAAGTGGACCAGTGATCCAATAGAGGTTACATGATTCTGTGTACCATCCTTTTCCAACACAGTGGTACATTTACTGAACATGTTAAGTATAGAATAAGCTTCAGCAATATAGAAAGCGGCAATATTTTGCTACGGCTATTCCTATATTATAATAACAAAGGGTTTAACCAGGAAATGTATATTGAGGTAATTCATCCTGGGAATGGTTTAATGGTACTGATTCCTCAGGAATCATCTCTGCCCGAATTTAACCTGCACCCCTGAGCACTAAACACCTATCTATGGGGGCCACAATATCCTGTTATGCTATCTCACGCACTAGAAATACCACAGTTGGTTATAGATAGATAGATCATGTGATAATTTGATTAGTTTTAGGTCCAGCTCCTTAATGTTAGTCTCACAGCATTTGTGCTATTGGAATGAGTTCCTTGGGTCCCTGGGGACAGATGTAGTGGAAAAATAACCTATAACACCTTTTAGAAAACAAAATCCCAACATTGTAGAACTAAACAGTGAATTACCGATTTCCACAGTGACATGAAATACTGATGTGACAAAAGCAAGGAGAGAGGCCAAGGTAATGGATTTTCCTGTCAAAATGACAAGTAATAAGTAAAAAAAATAAAGCGTCATTGCCATTAATGCTGATCAATTATTTCCCGCCATTTTCTCAGCGATAAGCTCCCATTTAGCTTAAAGCAAAAAACTTGAGGTGTAATTTTTTTTTTTCCACTTTGTGGTAACTTTGTTGTTATCTTCCCATTACAAACACCAGGGTGACTGGCTCTAAGAGAAAGGTTGTTGTTTGTTCCAAAACACTACTTCTTTCCTCCCTAAAAATATGCTTTTTTTTTAGATCTTGGCAAAGCCTGGTAATGGTTGTTTTTTTCTGCATCTTATTTAGCTTTCAAAGCCTCCTGATGGATTCTGTCAAGGATCCCAAGCACCTTCCCACTGGGAACAAGGTCATTGTATATCCTTGGTTCACCGGAAAGGCATGTACGACCAGAAAAAAAAAGGGAAATGTTTTCCAATCCCTCAGATCTCTGCTACTAAAAATAAACTAATGAGTCTTAAATTGACCTTTTTTTCCCCCCTCTCACCAGCTTTTCTCTTTCTGCCACTGAAGGAAAAGTATTTACTATCTGGAAGTTAAAAACCGGAAATGGTTCCACTCTTCAAACTTTCCACAAATGGTAATTTGACTTTAAGATCTAAGACGTGTGATATGTCATGGGTGTTTTAAATAGGTTATCATTACACCGCACAGAACACCAATAATGGGGTCTACACATATTGCTTGAATTTAAGTTAACAACGGGGCCTCTTTAAATATCAAAGGCAAAGGAAAATAGCCACTAAAATTATGGAAGTAAAAAGGCCATGTAATTAGCTGAGAAGTCATTAAAAAGGCTTCCAGTTTGACTTTCAAGGCAGAGTAGAAGAATGTAGAACAGAAAACCAATATGTGACTTATACGGCCTCCGATGTATAAAACATCTACCAAAAACACTGTTCAGCAGTAGCCAAAAAAGTTGAAACTGAGTGACGGTACAGTGGGCACCTGCACTCTGTTGGGACTCTTTTGCATAACATGACTCCTGATTTTGGTCACATTCAGCCAGTTTTTTGGCCAGTAAATTCCGTTTCAACCCAACATGTTTTGTGGATGGAGTAGCACCTTTAGAAGTGCTAGCCATGCTAACATAAGTTGCTGGAATCCAGTCATGCTAACATCTGTAGAAGAAGCAAGTAATGGACCCATCACTCAAATAGGTTTAGTGGAGGTGTTTATTCAGCACACAGGCAACTTTTTTTTTCAGGCTTGAAAAATACCCCTTGAGGGTTGAAATTTTACCTGTGTGCTGAATAAACACCTCCACTAAACCTATTTGAGTGCTGGGTCCATTACTTGCTTCTTCTACATTTGGCGATTTGGGTGGCATCCCAGACCTCGGCACCTCACCTAAATTGGAGTGCTGATCTGAATCTACTTTTTTCTACGAATGTTAACATCAGTGGCTGGAATCCAGTCATGTTACCATCAGTGGCTGGAATCCAGTCATGCTAACATCTGTGGATGGAATCCAGTCATGTTAACATCAGTGGCTGGAATCCAGTCATGCTAACGTCAGTGGCTGGAATCCAGTCATGCTAACGTCAGTGGCTGGAATCCAGTCATGCTAACGTCAGTGGCTGGAATCCAGTCATGCTAACGTCAGTGGCTGGAATCCAGTCATGCTAACGTCAGTGGCTGGAATCCAGTCATGCTAACGTCAGTGGCTGGAATCCAGCAGTGCTAGCATCAGTGGGTGAAATCCAGTCATGCTAACTTCAGTGGCTGGAATACAATCATGCTAACATCAGTGGCTGGAATCCAGTCATGTTAACATCAGTGGCTGGAATCCAGTCAAACTAACATCAGTGGCTGGAATCTAGTCATACTATTATCAGAGGCTGGAATCTAGTCATGTTAACAGCAGTGGCTGGAATCCAGTCATGCTAACTTCAGTGGCTGGAATATAATCATGCTAACATCAGTGGCTGGAATACAGTCATGTTAACATCAGTGGCTGGAATACAGTCATGCTAACATCAGTGGCTGGAATCCAGTCATGCTAACATCAGTGGCTGGAACCCAGTCATGTTAATGTCAGTGGCTGGAATCCAGTCATGCTAACGTCAGGGGCTGGAATCCAGTCATGTTAACGTCAGTGGCTGGAATCCAGTCATGCTAACGTCAGTGGCTGGAATCCAGTCATGCTAACGTCAGTGGCTGGAATCCAGTCATGCTAACGTCAGTGGCTGGAATCCAGTCATGCTAACGTCAGTGGCTGGAATCCAGTCATGCTAACGTCAGTGGCTGGAATCCAGTCATGCTAACGTCAGTGGCTGGAATCCAGCCATGCTAACGTCAGTGGCTGGAATCCAGTCATGCTAACGTCAGTGGCTGGAATCCAGTCATGCTAACGTCAGTGGCTGGAATCCAGTCATGTTAACGTCAGTGGCTGGAATCCAGTCATGCTAACGTCAGTGGCTGGAATCCATTCATGCTAACGTCAGTGGCTGGAATCCAGTCATGCTAACGTCGGTGGCTGGAATCCAGCAGTGCTAGCATCAGTGGCTGAAATCCAGTCATGCTAACTTCAGTGGCTGGAATCCAGTCATGTTAACATCAGTGGCTGGAATCCAGTCAAACTAACATCAGTGGCTGGAATCTAGTGATACTATTCTCAGAGGCTGGAATCTAGTCATGTTAACAGCAGTGGCTGGAATCCAATCAAGCTAACGCCAGTGGCTGGATACAGTCATACTCTTATCAGTGGCTGGAATTCAGTCATGCTAACATGACCCAGAGTAGTTAGAGGTCTTTGATTTATTTGGCTCTATTTTATGCATATACTGCACATACTCTACATGCATGCTGATAGGGTGGTCACATTTTCTTTAAAAAAAAATACCTGCCATGCTACTACCTGCACAGATTTAACATTGGCCTCAAGCCTGCGTGTAGTGACAGCTCTACAAGCTGGTGTTGCAAGTTTTTATTTGGGTATAAATGGTAATGGCACTCGCAGGGAGTTACTGTTTGTGTTTTTGTTTCCTCTACTATATATTTTACACATCTCCATTTTGGATGCTTGTTATATTTGGATTACAGCAGTGCTATGGCAACCGAACATGTTAATGTGCTCCATTTTTTTAAAACTTAAATTACATTTAAAATCTAATGCAGTGACATTTTATTGTTACATGCTTCTATTTTCTGATCATATTATTGAGTGTATAATGTAGGCATGCTACAGGATCAGTTTTCTAACGTTGAAAATTGGATAGCTAACAACAAATTATTCATCAATGCTGAAAAAACTGTGTCCATGTTGTTTGGGACAAATGCCAAACTACTTAAATTAAACAATCCTCAATTAACCATCAAGACCAAAACCAATTATAACCTGACCCAGGTAAATTCATATAAGTATCTTGGCATGTGGCTAGATCCAAACTTATCTTTTGGTCTCCATATTGATAAGCTTGTGTCAAAGCTATATCCTAGGATCGGCTTTCTATATAGAAACAAATCTAAACAAATCTAACCTAGATTCCACGGTAAGGAAACGTATTGTGCAGCAAATGTTAATGCCGATCTTAGATTATGGAGATGTTGTGTATGATTCTGCCCCGCAGACCCATCTCGGTAAACTCGACACTATGTACAATACATTGTGTCGTTTTGCACTACAGTGTGATTATAACACGCATCACTGTAAAATGTTAAAAGAGGTAAATTGGCTGACGCTTGCCTCCAGGCGTACTCTCCACCTAGCGTGCTTAGTGCATAACCACTTCTCTGGAACACTCCCCCCCTACCTGAGCGGCATGCTCGCTCTTACTCCCTGCACATCCCTCAATCTCAGATCCTGCACCAACCCTTCACTAGCGATTCCCCACTTCAAAAAGGAAGCAGGTAGAGGTGCGTTCTCTTCCAGCGCCTGTCATATGTGGAATAGCCTTCCCGTTTCTGCCAAATCATCATCTACTCTAAGATCCCTGAAAATAAGTATCTCCCAAATCCTCAAAACAGATTGTACCTGTTATTAGTTTACAAACTCTTTTGTATACTGTACATGTTGTTCCTTCTTTGTATCAATAATGATTTACCCTGTATGTTCTCCTTCCAACTTGTTTAATATATGTATGTATTTATTTTTGAATCTACTGTTAAATGTGTAACTCTGTGTAACTCCATTCTGGACTGGGTCCCCAGGACATACTTGAAAACGAGAGAAATCTCAATGTATTCTTCCTGGTAAAACACTTTCTAAATAAATAAATAAAATTATGTTTGGTTTGAGTTTATGGACATATATCACACTGCTTCTCACATTCCCTTGTGAGAGCACAGGATACAGAGATTGGATTTTGACTAGAACTGTTTTGGCAAATTAACTGACACTGATCTGGGTCCAGTTCCAAGGACAGTGGTCTCTCTCAATAGGTAACATCCTATAGGGCTGGCTATTTAGCACTGGCTCTCCTCAGGGAGATGTGGCTTCCACTTCTTTTGTCACAGTGACATGCTTGCCAACTTTTGTCTTCTTAGTCCTGGGTCATGAGAGGCAGAGCTAAAAAAAAAAAAAAAGGGGGGGGGGGCAGGGCTTAGGCTGTGTATGTCTGTAATGCTGCCATGGAACAGACCCACATTTGATGGGACAGGGCCCCAAAAAATAAGACATTTCAGGCAAATTCGGAACTGTTGGCAACTATGCCGTGGTCTGAGTCGTCCAGACACTGTCCTCTGATACCACCATCTTGTCACCTTTGCTTAATATCCTTGGTTGTGAGGGTTATACTGCTACAAAAACAATTGCTTAATTTCTAGCACAACCATACACCATATTTAACAGCAGCAAATTGTTCCATCAAAATTAGAAATTCTTTTGCTTTTGTCAGATTGAGCAAATTTTTTCAAGTAGATTTTTCACCTACATCCATTAGTTCTGCATTGCACACTTAGTTCTTGATAGAACTACTAGTAATCCTATGTGAAGTAAAACATGCAAACATTCTAATTAATTGAAAGAACATATAATAATCACTTGTAAACTATTACAATAGCTACTGGGGAAAAGAGGGATAAGATATAGCATATCTTATTGTTTCCAATTATTTTAACAACCCTGAAAAACATTATTACAATTAAAAGCAAGATATTTTGAAAGCACTTTTTGTAAGTAGTCTGTGTGAATTAGGAACTCATGGAACAGCTGTTCCAGACAGTGGGTGTCAACAAGCAGTGGTGTTTGCAAACTAACAAATACAGATATTTGTGTCAAATGAGCAGTGGTTTATGTGTTTTCTATTGTTTTTGTGAAGGAATGATAACTTCCCCAGGCACTCCATTATTTGCTGGTTTCCTGAGCCCAATTTCGCTAGAGTGTACACAGCCCCCGAAAAAAAAAAGGTCTTTTGTAGAATTCAGTAGAAAAAATAAACTGATAAATCAACATTTGACCTCTTTCAAAACTACAGGGGAAGTCGGGGCAATGAAAGGCGTATTATGTAGAGGGAAAATGTACAATCTTTGCTTGAAAATAGATGAAATTGGACTCTCTTGTCTGGACACATAAACATTAAAGGCCAATTATTCTTGTTTATTTTGAATACCTTGCTAGAAAAATGTTGGGTGAAATGGTTTATGTAAACCCCCCCCCCCCCCCCCCCCCAAAAAAAAAACCTAATTACCTACTAAACAGGAAAAAACTAGTTTGGACTGACTTATGCATCCCATTTTAATATTGGACCCTTTCTCACACTCTTGTCAGTCTATTCACTAAAATTCGAATTAGTCTCAAGGTGGTCGAGTTGCCAGGCCAAATTTGACTTCATCTCAAAATTGAATTCTACCTCCCAACTCAACTATCTTGAGCTTTTGACTAAACAAAACCCAACCTCCAACTTGACTTTAACCCCCTCATCAAAGTCCAAATCCACCATCCAACTCATCTTTGACCTCCATTGAATACATAAAACAATTGCTATTCATTTAAATTGAATTGAAGGGTGGTGGAGTTAGGAGGTTGAGTTGAAAATGTACTTGGTTCAACCTACCTCTTCTGACAGTGTCCCATTATTTTCAATGGGAGAATAAATTACGCTTTCAGTTTGGGACTTGGCTGCCAAACTCGACTTCCTCGGCACACCTCTCTCAACCTCCATCTCGTCTGCCTTTACCACATCCTGACCTTGAGAGATGGTGGGATGCGGAGGAGGTCGAATCTCTACTACCAAACTCGGACGCTAGTAAATAGACCCATTGGACTCAATCGATGTCAAATCCAAAATGAAAAAGGTTACGGATTGTCCACAAATATGTTTTTTGCCACTAATAAAAATGATGACTTTGTAATAGCCTTCCTCAAAGATGGCTTCCTCGATCAGGTTAGCAGTTAAATAGTCCCAGCAGGTTATTTTTGGTTATTTTCATACCCATAAATATTCTTATTTTTATGTATGTTTAATCACTTGTATTAGCAGCTTTGATGAAGTTTTATTTGGGGGATATATCTTTAAATGCTTTGTATTGCCAGAACTATTTAAATTCCTTCATGATTGAGGAAATCCATTCGGACGGAACATGTGAGGTATTCGTTTGTGCTTATCCGCTGGTGCAATTTCACACCGCCAGGAGTTTGCTAGTGAGGAAGGAGGAGCACGTATGTAGAACGTTGTTGACTGGTCTATGGTACATTTGCTGACAGCCACGGAGCCATGGTGACGTCCCTTTGCTCTGATTTTAAATTATTCCATTTTGCCTTGTACTTTTATATTTTTTTAGGCAGTATATATATTCTTTTTAGCATTTCTGTTTGCTTTTACTTTATAAAACATTCTTATTTATTGACTAATTATTGTTTCATTTAATATATACCCCTATTTCTTTGATTGTATTTTTGTTTTGCGCCTTTCTGCTGTTTTTTTTCCTGTGTCAGGTCTCCAGTACATTCAAACGGCTGCATTTTATTTTTACATTAATTATTACTATTTCTCCATTTATGTTTATGGACTGATTGTTTTGGGACTTTATAGAAACCTGTTTTGGGACTTTATCTGATTATTTTTCATTCCTTATCATGATTTTTCATCATTATTATTTGTTTAACACTAATATTTTTTTGTGTGAGATATTGGTGTCAACATGGGTAATTATTTTATGTATTTTTTTTTTTTTTTAAAGAATTTTGTAACTTAGCACAGTTGATATCTTTATTTGATTGCTATGATGCAGTCTAAAAAATATGTTCAGACACTCAAGGTAGGTGGGACGACCACAGTTCTTATGGGATCCCCGCCTTGATTAGCTAATTGTCTCCCTCTACAAACACACAGGCCTCCCCAAATTTCTCTGGCTCAGAAAACACGTGACACTGTGGGGAGGAAGGTATAATTTGGGAGGGTCAATGCTTAAGGTGGAACAATTGGTAGATAGGACTACACACTGCAGGCAGAGATAGGCTAAATCCCTGTGTTGCCACAGAACAATGGATGTTCTGGCAACCATAAGAGTGTCCTCTTGCCTCCACCTCCAGGTCTGTGTCACCAGGTGCCCAGCACCTGTGAATATAGAAGTCAGCATCCAACCTCAAGAAAGATACTGGAGTCTGGCTTGGGATCTAAGATGGAGTAGACCAATGTTAAGTATGGAGACAATAGCACAACCTTTTTTCAAGATGGCCGACCCCATTCTCTGCCACTCTCACTTCCTGATCTCCATAAAGAGTTCCATAATCATTACAAACATAACAAAACATACTTTTTTAAGTGGATACTTCCATTTAAAAAAATATATGTTTCTATTGAGCTTGAAGCACAGTCCAAATTATGGATTTTTTCTTCCAGCAAAACAACTTTCACAAAGTTCATGCAAGCTGTGTGTGAATCTTGTTACCGCTTTAGTTATTGCCAAAAAAAACGAGGGCCAGACCTTATTTTGTGGCTTTCATCCTGCAGAGGTTTTAATTAGATGTTAGTGAGCGCGAGTGATAAGACCTCGAGGAATAACTAATAATATCTCTTTTGTAATGAAAATCATGGTCAAGAAGTGATAGTTTTATGAAGTTTGACATTGATATTGCTGCAAAAACTATAACATGATCATTAAGAATGGACTTAAAGCGCAAACAACATAATAACAAAATCAAATCCTTTCCCTTTTACTATTTAGTATATTTTTCCATATTTAATCCATTACATGTAAGGGATGTACTGTGTGTACATACATTGCCCAAAAGAGAGGTTAGGCCTTCATAACATAGATGCTCTTTTTCTTCCTTTTTTGTGCAGGAAAGTTTAAGTTATCTGTCATCGGCTTATTTATTTTTTTTGATTGATTAATTGTTTGGTCAGCGCAGTGGGTTTAGAATAGATGTTGAGTGCTAAAACAATGACCTCGCATTAAACACATCCTGTTGTGTCTGATTCCTAATTTTTGACCTTTGCCCCGGAAGAGGAATAAGAGAAATGAAATACAACTTCCACCATATTCCAGACACACAAATAACGTGACTGTTCTAAATTTATTACATTACATTATTTATAAACAATTGACGTAGTGCTTGGTACAATGTATAGAGGGGGACTACTTACTAAGTTAGACGAACAAGAACAGACTGATACATGAGTTAGAGAACCCTGCTAGCAAGCTTACAATCTATACAAACGAACCTGAATTTTTTGCCATTTTTCTTATAATATATATCAAGTTACAATGCACAAAGCAGTAAAAACATGTATTTCTAACTATTTTTCATTCTATCTCATCTTGCCATTGTATGACTGCTAGCTATGCTCCATTTTCTAGATTCTCAGACACAGTCTACATTTTATTTTCTATTTTTGAATAAAAAAGGATTATTCTAGCCATACCAGACTGCTTTGATGAGAATCTGCTGTCTGCATGTGTTTAGCTTCGTGAAGAAGATTGAGACAAAGCATAGGAAATATATATATATATATATATATATATATATATATATATATATATATATATATATATATATATATATATATATATATATAAACATCGGAACATTTTAATGATAGCTATTCATTGACAAGATCAACATCAGGATCTAATAATGCTGAAGGCTCCTTGTTCTGGTAGATCTTTAACATGGGGTTGTGGAGCTTTGGAGGTCAAGAGGCAGCACTATTGCTGACCCAAAATAGAGACTGTCCCGCGCAAATATATAATGGATTCCAAAGCTTGCTGTGGAACAGACCAAGTAGTCAACTCAGGAACGCCACCAGGGCTCAAGATGAACTTACCAATATTACTCATGGTGAAGATTTACTGGACTTTGTGATGGATAATCTAAGAATGTTCTATGTTCCTTGTACAGAAACTTTGCCTATTTGTGGAACCCACCATTACATTTCAATGGGGGTCTACATACATCAAGGGTACAGGTGAGTTGAGGTGAGATGATCATTTCATCTCACTGACCCCTGTAATATGCAGAGAGACACTTGGTGAGTTCCTCCTGTTAAATTTAATTGAGCTCTGTTTAATTTACCAGGTTTGTCCCTGTACAATGTATAGCTAAGTTGAGGAGATGAAATATTCCTCTCACCTGCCCCTTTAATGAATAAAGCATCACATTACCGTGAAATAATGGGCTTACTGTCCCTTTGTTGCCACAAGCTAAATACATCCTTGTTACGTAGTCACAATAAGAGGCGGTGATATGGTGAATCCCTGCATTGTCACTGAAAAAGTCAATTATTTTGGACATACCAGCACTACTTCTTCATTTATATTTTGTTTAGGTGGAACACAACCGTCAAATGGCTCTGAATTAAGAATCCCGAAAAACATGTCTGTGCCTCTGTCAAAAGCTTAGGTATGGCTTTTGTTTTGGACTTTGTCAATCCGAGCCGTCAATCGAAACAAACAACTTCATTTTATGAAGAGCACTAGAAAGTAACATCTTATATAGATATTTGGATGCTAGAGAGAAAAACATAAACAATGTGCAAATAAAAAAATAATAACCGTTTTACTTCTGAGAAAGCAAATTCTGGGATTACGTTTTTGTTAGAACAATAAGTACATTTGTTTTGCACTTCTTTGTACAGTGATTATTATGTTTTTTTTTTTTTTTTGTTCTGATACAACCTGTTCCTGCCTAAGTGTTTATGGTTTATACAGGTTATGTAATTATGATAAAATGATTCACATACATCTGATTTTGTTGTTTGAACTGTTGCCTAAGGGAATAAAACAACAAGAAAGGGAACAAGTTATATATCTCAGAAATACTTCAGGAAAAATCAGCAAAAACACACAGTTGATTAAAGCTGGAGAGAGTGAGGGTTTTGTAAAAGAGCACACCACTTCTTTTATTGGGTAGGGTGGAGCAGATTACGTTAATTTGTTTTTTTTTGCATATACAAATATTTCAGTATTTGAGCATGCAAGAATAGTGATTCTTCTCATTTAAGGTAACTCATATTCACTTTGGGATGCAGTTGGGAGAGGAGTCTAGCGCCCAGGAAGCTGATTATTCCTCCGTCACTCATAAATGTGTTTATATTTGGTAATAAAGCAGAAGGAAGGAGATCTGTGCTTTTTTGTGTGCATGCATTACATGTACAGGCAAATGATGGGGTGTCTGCAACTCAGCCATGTTAAGAGACTGCAATGAAGAGAGATCTGTGCCTTTCGAACTATAGATCTCCTATGTTCTAGGTAGATTACCATGATGTAGGCACCATCTACTTAGGTAAATCCACTGATAACTTACCCCCCATAGAACAGGTTGGAGTTCGAAGGCCACAGCGTTTATTTATAAACACACTGTAACAATTAATATTCTTTAATAAACATTATTAACCTATAATAACATATATACCGTATATACTCGAGTATAAGCCGACCCGAGTAGAAGCCTAGGGTGGATAATGCGGCAGCTACTGGTAAATATTGCCCCCAATATGCCATTTAATATGCCAGGATATTGCCCCAATATGCCAGGATATTGCCCCCAATATGCCAGGATATTGCCCCAATATGCCAGGATATTGCCCCCAATATGCCAAGATATTGCCCCCAATATGCCAGGATATTTCCCCCAATATGCCAGGATATTTCCCCCAATATGCCAGGATATTGCCCCCAATATGCCAGGATATTGCCCCAATATGCCAGGATATTGCCCCAATATGCCAGGATATTTCCCCCAATATGCCAATATATTGCCCCCAATATGCCAGGATATTGCCCCTTACTATGCTCGTTATGCCACCCTCCTCCCCTTTTAAAAAAAACACACTTTATTGACCGCGCGACCGGAGGGAAGCTCACAACGCTTCCCTCACAGCCACGCACCTTCAGAGCACCGGGGGACAGAGCAGGAACGAGGTAAGTTTTAGATTATTTTTTTTTTTCCCCCACTGACTCGAGTATAAGCCGAGGGGGGCATTTTTCAGCACAAAAATTGTGCTGAAAAACTCGGCTTATACTCGAGTATATACGGTAATACTTAAAACAACATCATTAATAAAAGCAAAATATCAGCATAAATAGGTAAATCCACTGATAACTTACCCCCCATAGAACAGGTTGGAGTTCGAAGGCCACAGCGTTTATTTATAAACACACTGTAACAATTAATATTCTTTAATAAACATTATTAACCTATAATAACATATATACCGTATATACTCGAGTATAAGCCGACCCGAATATAAGCCGAGGCACCTAATTTTACCATAAAGAACTGTGAAAAAATATTGACTCGAGTAGAAGCCTAGGGTGGATAATGCGGCAGCTACTGGTAAATATTGCCCCCAATATGCCATTTAATATGCCAGGATATTGCCCCAATATGCCAGGATATTGCCCCAATATGCCAGGATATTGCCCCCAATATGCCAAGATATTGCCCCCAATATGCCAATATATTGCCCCCAATATGCCAGGATATTTCCCCCAATATGCCAGGATATTTCCCCCAATATGCCAGGATATTGCCCCCAATATGCCAGGATATTGCCCCAATATGCCAGGATATTGCCCCAATATGCCAGTATATTTCCCCCAATATGCCAATATATTGCCCCCAATATGCCAGGATATTGCCCCCAATATGCCAGGATATTGCCCCTTACTATGCTCGTTATGCCACCCTCCTCCCCTTTTAAAAAAAACACACTTTATTGACCGCGCGACCGGAGGGAAGCTCACAACGCTTCCCTCACAGCCACGCACCTTCAGAGCACCGGGGGACAGAGCAGGAACGAGGTAAGTTTTAGATTATTTTTTTTTTTCCCCCACTGACTCGAGTATAAGCCGAGGGGGGCATTTTTCAGCACAAAAATTGTGCTGAAAAACTCGGCTTATACTCGAGTATATACGGTAATACTTAAAACAACATCATTAATAAAAGCAAAATATCAGCATAAATATTAACACAATATTATCATATTTTGCCTACCCTTGGCGAGAGGGCTACCCCCTGCTCTGGAGCCAGTTCGCTTAGGATCCTATGCCACGCTAAGGGAATGCCTAAAACCAAAAATACCATATTTGCTCAAATATAAGACAAGGTTTTTTTTTTTTAAAGCAAATGCTCTGAAAAAGACCCCTCGTCTTATATTCGAGGTCGTCTTATAATCTAACCTCAAATCAAGATCAGACTATAAGACTGGGATCCAGGACCCCCGCAGAGCTGCAGGGGGATCTGTATCCCCCTCTCAAGCAGCCGATGGATGTCTGCGCAATGGTCATGTGACCTTACAGCTTCATCATAGAAGTCCCAGCGGAAGTGGCGGGCAGCAGCGGAGGATGTCTGTGCGTATCGTGCAGACATCCTCTGGCTGTCCCCACTACCCACCAGGGACATTGGGGCAGCCGGTGGATGAGAGAAGGAGGGAAAGAGGCAAGGGAGGGGCAGTGAGAGCCAAGGGAGTGTGGAGAGAGAGAGACTGTTGGGGGGAGGGGGGAGAGAGCCAGCATTGGGGGGGGGGGGGTGAGAGCTGCATCGGAGGGAGAGAGCCAGCATTGGGCAAGTCTGGGGGCTAGGGGCAGCATTGACACATAAAAGGAAATAAAAACACGTAATGCATTTTTTTACATCATCATTTTTATTAAATATGAAAAAGCAATTTACATGTGAATATATACAAGTTAAACTTTTTCCTAAAGGGTCGTCTTATATTCAGGCTATAGCGAAAATAGCCCCAAAATGGGCCAAAGATAACAAAAATTGAAAAAATCATTAACAATAGGAAATAATGGAAAATAAAACACTAAGAGTAAATAACCACCAATGAATTAATTTATTAATGTCATATATATTATTATGATATATAGCAGTACGCTATTATTATTTATTGTTTTTTACAAATATTTTCTCTTTTCACACTTCAGAGACATCATGAGACTCAAACCTCCATTCTTCACAGGAAGAGGAAAGATGTTATGTGTATAATCTGATTTTATGTGTGTTTCTAATATTTATTAAAACTGCATATTTGTCTAGGAAAATTCCGATAATGGTTCTGACATCCTGTTACTAATACATTTTTTACCTATCATTTTTATATCTTTTTATATACATTTGCATCTCCATTTTTCCAATCAGTAATCTATCCAGGCATTCTTTTGTTTCACAGAATCCTAAAATATTTTGCTGCTCTAACTATTGCTCACACGTCACAAAAGATGTAATGAATTCACTGGTGGAAAACAAAATAAGAAAAATGAAATATTTTCCCACCTACAGGAACACTATTGTGTCAAGCAGTGTCACAGATCATTACATGAGAAGAGATTGGTTGAACAGTAGGCCTTAGGCACCAATAGCTGTTGCTATTTATTGTGTACTATTTTAGTTTCTTGCTCTGTTATTAGTCAATTTGCAGCCACAGGGGACCGTTGACCCGGAAATGAATGAAAGGCCTTTCTGTTGGAGTACGAGGAGCGCTACCCAAAATTAGCATCTTTCCGGAACTAAAATTGTCTATGTAAATCAGAAAGGAACATGTTCACAATTAGTAGTGTTTTTTTACTCAGTGATTTGATAAATGCTCAAGCTCTCCAGTACTTGGAGATAAAAAGATTCAGGAATAAGGATGGCAGAAATAATTAATGCTAAGTATATCTCCCCCCCCCCACAAAAAAAGCCCTGGATCTATTAAATATAAATGTAAAAGTACACAATTTTTTAAAATTGTTTTTAAACTATATTTTGTTGGTTTTGAAAATATATACGTTTTAGATGACATAACCATGAATAAAGAAACAACATACTAAGAAGATACTAAAATGGATTAAGGACGAAAAAAGGGACACATTTTATAATTGGCTGGCTATTCAACGTTATTTGTATCCTATTCCGTTTTAAATCAGCTTTTTTAACCTGTAAAGTATTAGGTATTCCATTAATAGATTATTTTACTAACATCTCACTGGCACCAGGTAGTGGATTTCTTAAAGTATTTGAAAGTAAAGTGATTCGATATTTGTATTACCCTGTCAGAGACAGTATAACCCGAGGCCAGCAATGTTGCAGATAAATCCTGACAGCTTAATACAGCAGACTTAACTACTGTTGATTGTAGAAAAAAAAAACTGTATTATAATGGGCCATTGTCTAACAAGGGACAACTGCACAAAAGCTGCCTTAAAATAAGAAAAAAAAAAACCAAAATGTACCAATGGAGAACTTTCCTTCAGGTTGCTAAATTCTGATAAATGATTGTACATTGTAGATTATTCACCCGAGAACAGACAAGAGAAAACATAGAACAAACTCTTTCTCAATTCCAATTGACAAAATTACAGTCATAGAATTGGAAGGTGATGTAGAAAAAAATACTCAAAAAGGATAAAGACTGGTCAAAGGGAATTAGGCAAATTAATTGGGAACCGGTCCATGGCACCTTCCAAATCCAGAACTAAGGTGATAAGTCATTCCACACATGAGACTCTATTTCAACAACAGCATGACAAGAAAAACTACAGAGATCTGAATAATTAGCAGTTGTGTTTGCAGGAATACTTTTTTGTGAACAAACTGTTACCCTGCACTTATCTTTTTACACTATCCCAATTGCCTACAATTAAAGGGGAAAATCCCTGGTGGATCCAGTGTGGGACTGAGCTGTCTGTGCCTCTTCCTGCTCTGCCTACATAGGGTCTTGTGTACAATGCACATGACTGCCAGGCTATTAATGTGGAAGTGACAGAACTAGATACTATTCAATGCAATGGGTACAACGCACATGCTAGTCATGAATCTCTATAAATTTAATACACAAACAGCTTTACAATATATTTGAAGAAAAAGCTTTAAAAAAATCCTTTTTTTTTTAAATGTAATTTTTTTTATTGTATGATGGAAAAATCATTGACAAATTGCTTATTACACAGACCAAAAAATTGAGATAATGATAACAAACACAATGTAACAAGTTTGTTTTCTAAATAATATACGTAATATGCTATAATGAATAGCATGTCAAAATAAACAGGGTCCATACCTGGATATACAGTTTTAGTTTATCATCATATTAATTTACAACCATATTCAACTGCTAGAAATTGGAGTAGCAAAAAAAAAAAAATAGAAAACCCTTACCAATAAGTCACATTCCATGAGAAAATGAGCTTACTTGTGTCTCGTCTGGTTAAAAATATACACAGTAAAATTAACATTACTTTATAATAGACCATTAGAAATGTTATATAGAAAATATCACATATAAGTAGGTGGAAAAAATTTAAAATTCCAGTTGGACACATTCGACAAAATATTAACTTATTGCCAACTAGAATGAATATAGCACGACCAACTATTGTTAACTTTCGAGTTGATACAGTAACAATCGGACTAGTAACCAAGTGGCATCAAATCAAAGATTAAGAAGAAAGAAAAAAAAAACGGTAAGAAAAATCGAAGAAAAAGAGAAGAGTAAAAGAAAATCAATCCAGAATAAAAAGAGAAAAGAAGAAAGAAACGTGTGAAAAAATAAAACCAAAAGAGAAACCACAGGCAGCCCTAGAGTGGGACTGCTGGCTAACGCAAGGGAGCAAAGCCGGAAAAAAAAAATGAGCTACAGGTCACATTATGTGGCCGGAAGGATCCGTCACAGCTAACTTGGGTGGCGGAATTGCCCTGGGGGGTTCGACAGCAAACCTCGGACTGCAAAAATGGAGTTGCCTGCAGAGTCAAAGGTCAAAATGTTCCGTATAATCAAAGACGTTCTTGGAGAAGAAAAGAAAACAACATTTATGGACTCGGAAGTTCTACTGAGATTCTTCTGCTGACGTAGTCGCATCAGCCATTTGCATCTCCACAGGATGGATATCAAGACTCAGTAAGAAGGCATCAGCCTCCGTTGGTTCCATTATGGTAAATTGTTTATTATCTTTGGTTACAGTCAGCGAGGTTGATGAACTCCACCTGTATTTTATTTCAAGAAGTCTCAAATGTGTGGTCAATGGAGACATAGACCTTCTCCATAGACTCAATTCAGGTGGGAGGTCCTCGAATAGTTGCAGAAAGCATCCAGCATTTTGAACAAATGGTAGACTTCTTGAGGCTTGTATGAATGTCAATTTGTCCGTGGTACTGCAGAGTTTGACATCACGGGGTGCTTGATGAGTAGCTCTTGTAGCCTTCCTGACTCTGCAGCAGTCCACTATGAGATGTTCATTCACCTCTAAGTCTGGCGAAGATGTTTAAGTAAGCCAAACAAAAATGCTCAGAAAGAGAGACAGGCCCATCCGTCTCCGGCGTCCCTTGTATTTGCAGGTTTGATTGTCTGGCTTTAACATCCAATAATAGTTCGTAAGTGGTGAGTCGATTCGGTAATAAAACTGACCCGTTCTTTAAAATCCGCTTGTTCAGTGTTGGCCAGCTTCAAAGCAGACTCCAAGTTAGACACTTTCATGTGGAGCGAGGTAACATCTGCTTTCATAGTCGCCATTTCAGCCTTCAAGATCCCCTTTAAATCTAGGAAAAGTTTATGGATGTCACCATTTATTGAAGGAGACTTATCATATGTGGGATCAGGTGGCCTTTTAGGGAGTATTTGAAGCTGAGGAGCTACCGAATCCTCTGAAGATACCTCCGAGTCGCTTGGATGCCTTGCTTGTGATGCTCCAGGCGTGTTCTGCGTAGGTCTGTGCGGCCTAGTCAGTAAGGTGCCTATATCATTCTTATTCGGTCGATTCAGCTGGCCAGATTTCTTAATCTTACGTCCCATGGTGTCTGTGGGTCGAGATGTGTGTTTTCCTAGCTTTTTTGCCACTTCAGCCATCAAAAATACGGAATTTGGCAATATCTTCGACAGAGCTCTGCTCAGGCGTGTCCATCAGCATCAGAAGTTGGCTCCGCTCCCCCAAAATCCTAATTTTTCTTAACATTCAAAAGGGATTTTTACATATTTTGTGCATCTGCACTATTTTTTTGTTGTGTCAGGACTCTGAGACCATTTCATTGTTATAGCATACATTTTGTTGAAATATTTGTCAAAGTGTGGGCACCATTTAGATTGTGAGCATAACTTTTAAAGTTTTTAAAAATGATATCCTCCTTCATCCACTATAGCTAGTGCTGTGTCATGCCACTGCATAACAATAGTAACCTCCTCCTTTATAGCACATTACTAGTTGCTAGTGTGAGTAGTAAATAGCAGGCACAATGGCATGTCATCTCCCCTTGCCCCGGTGTTAGCCCTATTGTCCTCTACAGGAAGTTGATATTTTCACTTGTTTACTTGCTGTATATGACTAGGACTCTGATAACCCAACGGCCTACAGTAGCTTCCTGTCTGTCATCCTAACATCCTTTTGCTGACTATCCTCCTGATGATGTACCAAACATCCCAAGTGGACCTAATTTTACAGGATAAATAGGAAAAAGAAGTTCGATCCTTCCGCAAATTAGACTCTGGACAAAGACTTACATAATCAAAAAGTATTTTTTATTCAATCAAGGCGTAAAGCACCAAACTGCGGAGACAAACACTGTCAAACAGCGCAAAAAAAATTGCCGCCATTCGCATTTTGCGCCCTTGGCTGGAGCTCATTCATAGGCAACTAATTAGGCCTAATTGTACCCACTTACATTCTATTTTCAACATCAGCATATTACAAGGACTGTTTATGACATTTGTACATGGATCATCCACCGAAGGGAGATAACATATTTCTTATAATGATATGAACACGATTCAGTAGTAGATATTAATTAAAGCCTACAGTTCAAATATTAAATGTAAGAAACTCAAATATAATTTGTTAAATGAATCCTAGAACATGCATACATGTGTCAATATTTAAGGCCTATTAAGTGTATTGATGTTACAGTTCATTTATTCAATAGCTGTGCTTTCCTCAATAATTATAGATATTGGACTATATTACAAATGATTAAATATTTGATAGCAATTGTGAGATTGATTTTTGAATTTAATCTCTATCTGCTAAATGTACAAGTTAAAACCGTCTTCTTTAATTAATATTGTGTGGTGTAATAGTCTTTACTACACCCAAAATAAATATATAATAAATGTTATATTCATACAACTACAATTATTACAGAGGTTAATATATGAATGATGTCACAAACAATACCGTAACTTTTTAAAATTAATAGAAAATTAGTTTTTAATACTTTTTTGGAAGAGCAAGGGATCTGTTGACTGTATCTGTATTGCTTTACTTTTTATTTCTTGATCATAAATAACATATATTTTGTACTCTCTTTAGTTTTATCTATCTTGATAGCTATAAGTATCAATGTACAAGTGTTCATTTTTCCTGCATACCCCTAAAGATGTACAAATGAAATGCATTGGGTGCATCCATATCTAATACTTTTATTTAGGCATGGTTCGGGATAGGTAGCCTTTTAACAGGGTTCGGAATAGCCCACTAATAGAACTCGGGATAGCCCTTGAACAGGGTTCAGAACAGGGATCTGGATAGCCCCTAAAAGGGCTCAGAACTGGGATAAGGATAGCCCCTAAAAGGGCTCAGAACTGGAATCAGGATAGCCCTTAAAAGGGCTCAGAACAGGAATCAGGATAGCCCCTAAAAGGGCTCAGAACAGGGATCAGGATAGCCCCTAAAAAGGCTCAGAACAGGGATCAGGATAGCCCCTAAAAGGGCTCAGAACAGGGATCAGGATAGCCCCTAAAAGGGCTCTGAACAGGGATCAGGATAGCCCCTAAAAGGGCTCAGAACAGGGATCAGGATAGCCCCTAAAGGGGCTCAGAACAGGGATCAGGATAGCCCCTAAAGGGGCTCAGAACAGGGTTCCAGGAGAGGGACATGGGATGCTGTTGCTTTAGCAAGAATCCCGTCTATTACATCTTATTTGCAGATTTTAGGAGATTGGAGATGTTGATAAGATGGGTCTGTTCATTTCTATCTGTTTATTTTTCATTACTTTGCAGTACTTGTTTCAAACTATTTTTTGGAACACTCTACACCCTGTTCTAAATTATTATGCAAATTATATTTAAGTGTCACAAAGATTAAATATTTTGTTTTTCCGTTTAACTCATGGATGGCATTGTGTCTCAGGGCTCTTTTGATCACTGAAAACAATCTCGGACACCTGTGATAATTAGATTGCCAGATGAGCCCAATTTAAGGAAAACTACTAAAGGAGGGTATGCTACATTATTAAGCAGAGCACCATTTTCATGAAATACGGGGAAGAAAAAGGAACTCTCTGCTGCCGAAAAGAGAGAAATAGTTCAATGCCTAGGACGAGGTATGAAAACATTAGATATTTCACCAAAACTTAAGCGTGATCATCGCACTATTAAGAGATTTGTGGCTGATTCAGATCACAGACGGGTTTGTGCAGATAAAGGCACATTGAGGAAGATTTCTGCCAGATCCAGGCATCGGATCAAGAGAACAGCTGCTAAAATACCATTACATAGCAGCAAAGAGATATTTGAAGCTGCTGGTGCCTCTGGAGTCCCACGGACATCAAGGTGTAGAGTCCTCCAGAGTCTTGCAACTGTGCATAAACCTTCTATTTGGCCACCACTAATCAATGCTCACAAGCAGAAACGGCTGCATTGGGCAGAAAAATACATGAAGACTAATTTTCAAACAGTCCTGTTCACTGATGAGTGCCGTGCAACCCTGGATGGTCCAGATGGATGGAGTAGTGGATGGTTGGGGGACGGCCACCCTGTTCCAACAAGGCTGCGACGTCAGCAAGGCGGTGGTGGAGTCATGTTTTGGGCCGGAATCATGGGAAGAGAGCTGGTCGGCCCCTTTAGGGTCCCCGAAGGTGTAAAGATGGCCTCTGCAAAGTATGTGGAGTTTCTGACTGACCACTTTCTTCCTTGGTACAGAAGGAAGAACTATGCTTTCCGTAATAAAATCATCTTCATGCATGACAATGCACCATCTCATGCTGCAAAGAATACCTCTGCATCAATGGCTGCTATGGGGGTAAAAGGAGAGAAAGTCATGGTGTGGCCTCCATCCTCCCCTGACCTCAATCCTATTGAGAACCTTTGGAGCATCCTCAAGCAAAAGATCTATGAGTTTACATCCAAACAGCAGCTCTGGGAGGCTATTCTGACATCTTGCAAACAAATTCAAGCAGAAACTGTCCAAAAACTCACAAGTTCAAAGGATGCAAGACTTGTGAAGCTGCTATCAAATAAGGGGTCTTAAGTTAAAATGTAACGTGACCTGTTAAAATGTTTAAAAAGTTAAAATGTTGTTATAAGTTTGATTGAAATAGCTTTTGATTTCAGTAAATATGCTGCAAATACAACAAATTACAATTTTCAGTTCTTTACAACCTATAAAGTGTTTTGAACCTTACTGTGCGTAATAATTTGGAACAGTGCACTGTAAGTTTTTTATGTTTTAAAAAAATGCTGTTATCATTAGGAGGTTTGTTCAATAACATTTGAATTGTGCTATTAATAGTTTATAACAGAAGAATTCTGCTGACTGTTATTTACATCAGTTATTTAGGTAAATGAGAAAAATATCATTTGCATAATAATTTGGAACAGGGTGTAAGGACGATGCCCAAAGTGGTGTTATCTTTTTGACTCTAATTAAATAAAACGTATCAACCAAACCTTACATTCTCATTTTTACTAACTAGATTCTATTGGTGGGATTTTGCTAGTTACCGATACAATAAATATATATGTTTGCTGACAGCTAAATCAATTATAATGGGAATGTATTAACATACTGGAACCTTCACCTAATTAAAGGTAGATAGTTATTTTAGAAAGCCTCTTTCAAACAAAACAGTGTCAAGCACAATTTGTGCATACCATCATTTGTCTCATCCCCAGTGAGAGGCATTCCAGAGGTTATCACTGGAATCCGTAGCTGAATATTGATCTTGACTGTTTTCTTTTGTATCTTCTAGGTTCAAAGTATGTTTAGCTCATTGAAGGATTTGTTGATTCCATATACCTGGCAGCTATAAGGTGTGGAATGATAGTTTGGGAGGAATTTTTATACCAAGATGACAAGATAGAAGAAATAACTTTTTGAGTAGATTTACCTCCTTGTAGTTCCTGTACACATAAAAAAGGCTGATAATTTGGGTCTTTGGTTTCAAAGAACTTTCCACAGTTTATTTAAAAAAAGTTACATAATCATCTTTAAACACTGTATTAAAGGCACAGTGTAGCGTAAACACGAAAGTACATGTTTTAACCTTTGAACACACATATATATATTACATTACATTGTATTACCATTTATTTATATAGCGCCAAACAATTTATGTAGCGCTTGGTACAGAGCATAGAGGGGGACTACATACTAAATTAGACAAACTAGAACAGACTGGTACGTGAGATAAAGAGCCCAGCTCGCAAGCTTACAGTCTATGTATGCAAAAGCACCTGTAACTTGACAGGCTCTGAAGAGAAATTATTTGGAAAATAAACACAATACTAATCTGTAAACCAGTGATGCTTGTGTGGAGGTCTACCTTGAAGATGCATGGGTTAAGAAGATGTTAATTGTTCATTTGATGAGGTAATATAATAGAAGTCATGGACTGGGGACATAAAGACTTGAGGGCCACACCTGGCCACAGTGCCACGAGTCGGCCCCCTAGCTGTTGGAGGAAACAAAAATTTACAGCACTGAAAATAAAAATAAATGAAATGTAATTAAATATAATACAATCAAATGAAAAATAAGGTGTAATACACAAGAAAAACACACAAAAACTGCTGTTTTGAAGAAGGTTCAAATACACTTGAATATATAAAAAAACATATGACATTTATTTGTTAATTTGTCAGTCAACAGATTTATTTCTGTAAAAAGTGAATTAGTGTATCATATCTAATATACATTATACACCATATGCACTATCTGTGTTTAAGGAGCACCTGTACATACATAACATATAAATGCAATACAGAAGCTCTTTTCCAATTAGGAGAGCCTTTGCTCAGCATAAAGGTAAAAATACTAATTCAAAAATGCATATCTTAATACCCAAATTAAGATGAATGAAATTAAATATATAATATGTTTAAAATATATAGACACCGATCAGTCATAACTTTATGACCTAATGCCTAATATTGTGTAGGTACCCTTTTCCCACTAAAACCCTGACCCGTCGAGGCATGGACTTCCCTACACCTCTGAAGGTGTGCTGTGGTATCAGGCACCAAGACGATAGCAGCAGACCATGTAAGTCTTGTAGGTTGCTAGGTGTGGCCTCCATGGATCGGACTGGTTTGGCCAGCACATCCCACAGATGCTAGAATGGATTGAGATGTCGTGAATATGGAGGCAAAGTCAACACCTTGAACTTGTTGTAAAATAATCCTGAACCATTGTTGCTTTGTGGCAGGGACGCATTATCCTGCTGAAAGAGGCCAATGCCATCAGGGAGTACCATTTCCATGAAAGGGTGTACATGGTGTGCACCAATGGTGGTATGTGTCAAAGTAACATCCACATGAATGGCAGGACCCAAGGTTTCCCAGCAGAACATTGCCCAAAGCATCACACTGCCTCCACTGGCTTGCCTCCTGTCAATGTTATGGCTGATCGGTGTATAACTTCATGCAAATACACTGTCGAACAAAGGATAGTGAGCCCAGCCAGGAAATCATAGAGCCTGAGGAGCTTGAAACAGAACATGTTTCAGATAGTCCTTACTCAAGCTGAAGCGTTGCCACAGTGTTTCCCATACTCCCCTGCCAGACTCTCAGCTCACAGAGTATTATGGGAAATGTAGACCATTAGCAGCTGGAGGGCTGAAGCTTGACACCCATGCTGTAAACCATAGAAATTATCTAAACTGACCATGCAGGTCACAGCTTTACAACTAGAGTTGCCACCTTTTTGTAAAATAAAATATAAATTGTATATATGTCATTGTATTACCCTTTGTGGAAATGGGGGGAAAAGGCTATATCACAGCTTAAGGGGGCTGGGCATTGAATAAACTATTGTGTGCTTGCATTCTAACAGGTGTGTGTGGAAAATCTGCAAATTATTTTCTGATAAGTAATACTCAACCTGTTCTAGGTTCCTTCATCAGGCATTACTCTCAGTTAGCCAATAAATGGCATCACTTTCACTATACTTGTTTCCTTAACTTCTAAACTCATACCATTTTAAATGTACAGCAGGATTGAATATCAAGTCATTTGGAGAGCATTATTTCACGGTAGAGTTCATGTCTAACCACCTTTTTGGTCTACCTGGGGTATTTCACGGTAGAGTTTATGTCTCACCACCTTTTTGCTCGACATGGGGTATTTCACGGTAGAGTTCATGTCTAACCACCTTTTTGGTCTACATGGGGTATTTCACGGTAGAGTCTATGTCTAACCACCTTTTTGGTCTACCTGAGGTATTTCACGGTAGAGTTTATGTCTAACCACCTTTTTGGTCTACCTGGGGTATTTCACAGTAGAGTTCATGTGTAACCACCTTTTTGGTCTACCTGGGGTATTTCACGGTAGAGTTTATGTCTCACCACCTTTTTGCTCGACATGGGGTATTTCACGGTCGAGTTTATGTCTAACCACCTTTTTGGTCTACATGGCAACAGTCTATTTTGCAAATCCTTTTTGTGCTAAACGTAGAAGATTTGACATAGACATCCTTCATAGACTTTCTTTAACATGAGAGTGAAAGAGGGAGTAATGCCAACATTTTGAAAACATTATAATACTGGTCCTGTTGTGCTGATTTGCTCACTTTATAAAATGTTCTTTCTATCATAGTTTTTTTTTCTTTTGAAGATGTCCCAGTTATAGTAGGTTGGGGATCAAACACTTTTCTGCAGTGTTTATTGGTAAGTGTGTTCTGTCACATGGACACTCTGGTAGACCAATAGCATCTGTCAGACCCATAAAGGGACATCATGTAGAAAGTGTTGTGGGCAGTAGCTCATAGGGGAAAAAGGATAATAACATATAGGGGGACACAGATAAAATGGAAAAATGGAAAAAAAACGTTTTAATCTGAATAAAATATGTGATACTAATAAAACATAATAAACATATAAGAATGAATTAAAAACATTGATATACACAAAGCACATGTAAAAAATAAAAGTTGTGTAGATTCTTGACTACAGGTAACATAAAAATGGAACACCCGACGCGTTTTGCCACATGGGCCTTCTTCAGGGTTGGGATATATTTTGTAGTACTTTATACAATGATCTCAATTGTTAACACCCTACAAAGGTTTGGAAAGAGAGAAGCAGAAGAGAGAGGAAAAAAGGAGAGGAAAAAAGGGACAAGAAGATACATGAAACGATGCTACTTAATAAAGTAAGGAGCCACTGTCTCTATAATGTATGAAATAATTACTTATTTGCAAGTTAAAATTTGCGAAACTCCGCTCACCCATGGGGACAAACTTTCTTATTTGTGCCCACTATTGCAGCCTCCATGATTCAGTCTGACGGCTCTGCAGTAACTCCTGACGTGACATCACTGTTCGTCATAGAGGAATGCCCATGCTGACACACAAAGTACAAAAGAAACAGAAGATCACCCTGGTGGTGCCACCAGCCAGTGTTAACCGCTGGCTGCACTGATCCAGCCAAAATAACATTTATTGGGGTGGCAAAGTGCCGCCTCTGCAGAAGTGCCACCTGGGGCAGTTGCCCCACTCTCCCTCCCATTGTAGTGCCAGCAATTTTCCTACTTATAGACTTTGCCTTTTCTGCCATGTCTCAATAATGTTGTGAAAAAAATGTAAATTTAAATTTTGTACTGAACTGGGAATGACTCCTTACATTAAAAGAAAGGAAAAGATACACTATCCTTGACACTTTAAATTGCTTTTCGACTGGATTACATGTCCACAAAAATTCATTTTTTTCCCCCCAAGGTCTGAAATATTAAAGGATAAAATGGAACTGCTGCCAAGATCAGCTTTGCACGTGCTCAGGTCAATATAGCTGTCTGCAAGCAGGTCTATTGGCTTTGCAATCTCACCCAAAGGTTATATGTAAAACAGGGTGAATAGTTTTCCCTTAAAGTACACCTGTCATGCAAAAATATATGCCCTATTTTATATATACACCACACAAATCGCTTGCCAGCAAATGTATAGATCAAACCCTATGTCGATGTAAAATTATTATATCTCTAGTAATATTATACAAATATTGTTGTGGAAGGGATGAATGCTGGATAGAAAATGGATAAACAGGGTCTGAATTAAAGGACAACTAAACTTAAATGTAGAAGCACAAGTGAAAAATTGCCACTATTATTAGGATAAACTGACAGGTACTTCTGATAATACATTCCAGTTCATCCTCTGACTGGCAGCTGCCATGCTTCCACTGGAAGCAGACAGTTCAATCAGGTCACTGGTACTGATTGTTTTTAGAAACTAATAACTAACTTTAACTAACTAACTTTCTAAGTGAAGAATATCAACTAGAGAAACGTTTTTGGGCTTATTTTATTGTTATCGGATCCTTTTTTTTGTAACGAGAAGGCTCAGTAGCCAGATGTTTAATTCTCGTTTTCGGGTTCCAATATTTCCTCAGCCCTTGATATTTTGAAATCGATTGTCAGCTCCCTGGTGAACACCCCGAGTAATACGAGATTCGTAGCAATTCCCAGAAGTAGACACGGCTACCAAGGATTTCACAACAAGAACAATTTATTGAAACCAAGACAGTACATTTATATCTTAAATTATCTTGATAACAGATGATTGAACAATACACTCATAACAGGATTAACTGCAATACAATCAAATCTGGAGCCCGAGTTGGGGAAATCTAGCGACCAATTAGGCGAGAGGGGTGGAGCTGGCTCCCTTTAATCCCTTAAACTTTAGGGTGCTTTAATCTCCTGGTCAATGGAATGGGTTCCCTCTATTTTCCCCTTGAACCAGAGTGACCAATAGGATCCGTGCCGGCAGTCTGGAGCAACCAATCAGCAGCACCCCGAATAAGCCAAGGGTGGGCCAAAGTCCCAGGCAACCAGGCTTAACCTTTTTTTGTGGCTGGCCACCTAGGGTGCTTCGCAGCCAGGGAACAACACTTGTCCTGAAAGGGGCTAAATCACTGTTCTGTAATTCTATTTCACTTCAGCTTTCTGATACATTTCGGTTCCCTATTTCGGGGTTGGCCCAATAGGAGGAAGAGCTACTCCTTAAATCACCAGCCAATCCCCATTCGAGCGACGTTGGGCCGGGTAGCGGGAGTTTTAAATGAACCATTGGGTGGCTGAGCGACGGTCTTCATAGTCTCTAGGTCTATGTTGCGGTAATGGGGTCGCTGCTTGGGAGGTTGGAGTCTGGCACCAGGGGGCGGGGAGATTTTGGGGAGATTTTAAACTGGATTTTAAACTGGAGTAAAACACAGGGACACAATGGGCGGTACAAGAATAATTAACACAGCTTTCGCTGGCTGGCTCCCCGAGTCACGGAGGTTTGTGACTGTTATATACTGGTATATTTTTAAATCCCAGCTTTAATATGGGTCAGTTTAAATTTTTGAGCCTGAAGAATCCCTTTCACTAAAAAATAGAAAGTCATTTCCAATATTGGCTTGTTATCATGTTAAACATGTCTTGTGAAAGCTAATTCCTTCTCTTTGCAAAGAGCCTCTCAAAACCTATCCCCCCCACTCCCCCATCCCTGTTGCAAGAAAATGTTACTGATAAGGTGAGGTTAATGGACATCATTAACTGACATTGTCACATGGGGTCATTTTTTATTCTTAATCAAATGCCACATACAATCAAACATGGTTTCCCAGCAAGATAAGCAAATGTTTCACAGATAAAAGGTGTACCTCAATCATGCATTACTTTGTCCCCTTATCTCTAAGCGTTTCACAGTTCTGGAATCAATTCATCTCCTGCTGTAGTTATCTCATTTCCCTAATGTCATATTACACGGGTTTCGGAAATGTTATTAGAACGCAGCAAAATCTATCGACCTAGCATAATAAGCCAGATGTTGTACAAGAAAGGGTATGAAGACAAGAGCAACCTTCTAGCAATTTGCTCATATATTTATCAATGTGATTGTCAGTTATGAAAGAAATCTAGGAAGCAAGTGGCGTTAAAATTATACCAGTTTTTTTTTTTTTAGCTAAGTGAGTGTTTGATTGCCTGCTTTCAAGACCAAGTTGCTATGTCCCTTCTTCAAGCATTAAACCTAGTCTTAAAGGGACGCTACCACTTACATAAGATGTAACTAGATAACCTGGTCATTTAAGACAAACACATATATAAATCAAGTGTCACTGTTTGTTTGTTTTATATGATTGAATTAATTGCATATAAAAGGAAAAATAAAATTAGGTGTTTATCTCATGGCTTCATTTTGTGAATATTTCCCACGATGCCACATTGTCCAAAATCTTTCATTTTTCTACTTTGGAATATACATCTTCTCTGACCATCTCTGTTTGTTTGTCCAGTGCGAGAATATAGGTGGTGCAATATTCTGTTGATTTAAATGTACTTATTTACAGAAAAGTTTCTGTAAAGTCTCTTAGCATTTTTCGAACATGAAATAAATATTTCAAAAATAAAATATGTCAATACGCTAGACAAATATATGTATGCAACATAAATTAATTTGGAATTTGAATTAGCGCAATCCATCTCTCGTCTTCTATATACATGAATTTGTTTATCTACAGAAACAATTTTGATTGCATTATTTAATTCAACAAAAATTGTATATAATTTTCTAAATAAAATATTTTGAAAATTTACCAATTTTTTATTTTTTTTTGGCATATTTAATAGAAATAATATATTCAGCCACACCACACAGAAATGCCATGGTAAGGATAAAATACAAATAACACTTTGGAATTTACAACTACTTAATTTATCACTCGAATGCTGTTTTGTCTTAGTTCCTAACATTTCAAGCCACTTTTTAACTTCTCATCCTCGGCGCTGTTCATGAAAGTGATTTATATCTTCCATTTCCCAAAAAAACACTTCAGAGGAGTGTCTGAGACAAATCCACAGACCTCCTGGTGTGCGGGGGGCACTAAGGATGTTGGTGAGATTGGATGAAAGAAATAATTAGGAAGTTAAACTGGAGAAACAAGTTTAATTGTTCTTGAGTAATATTTAATTTCTTTTTTTTTTTGGGTGGGTGGGTGGGAAATGTTTGGCATGTTATTTGTTTTAAATGACTGCTATGTAGGGAATTATGATAAGCTGAATTATTACAACCCCACATTATGAATTTATCTAGACTCATAACTTTTTCCATGTGTTCAAAAGACATCAGATATTTGAATATGGGGAAATTACAATAAAATATATATATATTTTTTAAAGCTGTAAAATAATGACAATCACAAAGATAATAGAGGAGATCATTTACAATAACTTATGGAAGATAACTCAAAAATTGCAATATAATATAAGCATGTCAGGATCACCCAATTATTAATGTTCTAAGATGCCTAGTAAAGCATAGATATTTAAGAATTTGCCTAGAAAAACACTCTCTGGGTTGTTTACCCAGAGACTGATTTAGAGCACTTACAATCTGTATTCCTTTGAAGAATTAAAGCTAACGTATTGCCCCATTAAAATATATACATATGTTGCTGTAAATTAATATTTAAACATATCTGTGCATATGAAGTGGATAAGAGGGCCAAAAGCCAATATATATTTGCATATTCATACCCAGAAACCCTTGCGGCGCTGTATACTGGCCTGGGATGTGCAGACATGTTTAATATTGCTCTTCTGACTTACTGTATTTTACAGCAGAGGGGACTCCCTGTGGCAGAATCATGGGACGCCAACTTGAAAAAATAGAGATGACACCTGACGCATTTCATCCTTATCTATACGTCATCACCAAGACTGCCGAACGGGTCACAAATGTATATTTATTATTACATATTTCAAATGGCTTTTTAAATTAATTGTTTTAAAGGCACATTATTTGCTATTGAAATGGATCTGTCCGTGAAGGATAAATATGTGTGTATTGTATATTTTTATTGAATTAAAAAAAAAAAAAAAAACAACAACACCACTGATGGCTAAATCACACATGCACACAAAACAATGAGTCATGTCAAGGACATTTCATGGCAACAGTACATTGAATTCCACAGACAGAGTGTGGAATAGAGTGCATGAGTCTACAATATGGCCTTGCAGTAAAATATTCCAGAAAATGTATTGGAAGAAAAAATAATACATATTCATAAATAATATATATAATTATATAATATACGTTTCTATATTTCAATATTCAAACTACAGAAATAAATGATGTTTTTTTTTCTGTGTACAAAGAAGATGTAGAAAAATGTAATTGAAAAATCTGTGCGATTCCATCAGTGCATTGTGATAATATGAGCAGCTGAGAGCTAATTTGCTGAACCATGTGACCCTCGGTGTTACAACACCCACGCATACAAGTGTCGTAGACACTGACAAAAGATTGATTGAAAATAATGAATATATTACTTGAAAAAAAGTCAACGTTCTTTGCTATTCCATTTGCAATGCAAATCTTTTTTAATTCGGTGGCTACAAAGTGCACAGTGTCATTATATCTGTTCTTTAGTTAAGTGCCGTCTTGTAGAAAAGGTCTTCCTCCGGCATTTATCATATTAGCCTTTTGCATAATACACCACGCATTCCGCAGCTCATAATTTTTTTCCCCTGATGTAATGCGGCCAACCCTTCCATAAGTCAGCTGTTTCTTCTGCAAAGTGGTTCATCGGAAATACATTTTTTTTAAAAAGGGCAGGATGTGGTCTGAATTACGGATGGTGGGGA
The DNA here is from genome assembly GCA_036172795.1 of Pelodytes ibericus. NCBI lineage: Eukaryota > Metazoa > Chordata > Amphibia > Anura > Pelodytidae > Pelodytes > Pelodytes ibericus. The sequence goes on from CM069861.1 coordinate 191,696,090, forward strand.
AGAAGAAAAAAAAAACTCCCCTTGTCTTTTGCTAAATTATAAAACCATTTATAATGGCAGTACCACTTACAGTGTCCGAAAAAAATATTTTTAGGTAAGAGCTATATTAAAGAAAAAGAAACCAATATGTCTTATCAGTTTTTTTTTTTTTATCAGCTCTTCCTATCTCATAAAAACTTGCAATTAAAGTGTACTAGTATGACTGCTGTTGCTATAGTAGCATATCTCTCCTTATTGAATTTTATTATGTACCTACAGGAGAACTGTAAATTATTTAAAAGCATATATACGTACATTTCACATATATTAAACACATGGACAACTTACAGAAAATGGGCAAAGTGGAACTGCTCTTTAAAGGGACACTAAACCTTTTTTTTTCCCACTTGTGCTTCTAATATACGTTTGTCAGCACGCGACAACAAGGAACTGCTGTGTCTCGCATGTGAGACACAGCGGTTAGTAAATGTATCTAATAAGATACACGTCGGGTTTACTTAATTGTTCCAGGAAATGTATTGTTTAACCCTTGCTTTCTTCAAGCTACATTTAATGTTCCTTTAACATTTGAGTATTGGTGGGTTGTCTAAAAGCTTTGTTAAGGATCGCATTCCCTGTAGTCAGCTTTATTAAACCTTCTATTTATTTTTTAAAGGCTTGCTCATGTTAGATTGGTTCATAATTTTACGATGATTTGAAAAGTAAAAATAAACTCTTCTCTTTCTTCTCTCATATCAAAGCTACACATCATTTCATGGTTATGTTTCTAATTTGTCGCACTTTTCAGCTTTCGGGTTGCGTATAGAATTAATCCGCCAAGGGGAGTCTGACAAGATATGGATGGCTTTGCAATCCCTTTGTCTTTGTCTCAGGTTGTTTTGTACTTTTCTCCAAATAATGCTACAGTTCTGCAGGGTGTTATTTGTACATTTCCAATTACAAAGTGGAACTGTTTACGATTTGTAACGACTTTTGAGGGCCAAACTGATGGAATGGGGTTTACGAAATCATAACTTCTTTTTATGAATGCATGGTGCTGATCCTTCGGGATTTTATATTAAGAGAAGTAAGCAAAGTTCAACCACTACATTACATTAACATTTATTTATATAGCGCCAACAATTTACGTGGCGCTAGGTACAGAGCATAGAGGGGGACTACATGCTAAGTTAGACAAACTAGAACAGACTGGTACGTGAGGCAGAGAACCCTACTCGCAAGCTTACAGTCTAGAGAGAGTGGGGGGATATGAGAAGTCAAGGGGAAGGTGGTGGTAGTAACAGTATTAGGGATGGTTGGAACTATGTGGGTTTGGCCAGAGATTAATTATATGTGTTCTAGCTGAATGGGTTGTAATTTCCTATTTCTGACAGTGTCTGAGGACAGTGAGACTTGGGTGGGATTGGATAGACTTTCATTTATGGGTATTCTAGTGGGGTAAGTAGTAAGCTTCCTTCAAAAGGTCAGTTTTAAATGACTTTGGTTCATAGAAGAGTCCAGATAGTACATATTCAGGGCTATCAACTGTGGTTGATCTGTAAAAAACCCTGAACGAGCTTATTAATGAACATGCACTAACACTAGCTTTTAATTATAACATACCATTCATCCATTCTGCTGAGGATCATTCCAGTGTTATCCATTTAAAAAAAAAAGAAGAAACTTGATGTGGCTTCTGTGCTTACTTTAGAAAACATCCGAGAATTTAATGTTTCTGCTTGCGTGTGATATAATAGAACATCTTCTGCAGTATCTGGGCAACTGTGACATTACTGACAAACAGTGGGCTGTCTCCATCTAACATACAGGCTCCGCCTAACGCATTTCGTGCCACTTCATTGCGTTTAGTCTTAGACAAGTCAGGTGGAGGCAGTCCACTTTGTGTCAGTACATGCCGTCTGGAATAAATCACTACACAGTGATATCCCTGGTTGTTGGATCAGCGGTTCCTATTTTCTTTTATTGTTGGCATGACTGCCACTTTAAAATAATATGTTCTGTACAAATTAAAAGCACTATTGTGAATAGACATGTATCCATATTTGAGGGGGCCTCAATTTGGTCATATAATACAATCTAAGTAAAGTTAGGGTAAAATAAAAGTCATTTAATTGGGGCACATGAAAGATGTAAATGTAATGGCATTCATTTGAATGGCATTATTCTCATTGGTTCCTGCAGAATAAAACAAAAGGAATTGTCTTTTACTCAGCTAGTGTGGGCAGTCCTGGCTTCTTGCAAACTGCTGTAATTTCACAAATTCATCTAATTTTATGTTTTTTTTTAAAATATTTTAAGCAATGCAAAATGTAAAACATGCACTTTAAAGTACTTTGAAAGCACAGTCATATGCATTAACATTTGGAAGATGCATTTTGGCACCAGACAGTCTCTTTAAGGCCCTATTCCCTAAACAGTGAACAGTAGTAAACTGACACTTGAGTTATAAAAATCACAACGAATAACAGTCTGAAAAAATTCTCTTACTCATTTTCTCAACTCAGCTATTTTGGCCCTGTTTTGTAGAACCTTGTTGCAACAGTTGACTGTTTAGTAAATACATCTCACTGTGCTTAGCAACTGATGTATATGAGCAGATCCTATCATTCTAGCTATCATGCGTTTAGGAAACAAAATTGCATTGCAATGTAGCAGAGCCTTGATGGTATATGTATTTCCCAAACATCTAACCCATGGTCTCCGTACTATAATGTGCTGGCAGAACAGGTGCAATGATTTAATTCTCTGGAAGTAATCTTGTTTGGTTAGGCCACTATCCAGTCTAGGAAATTAATAATAAAACACTTTTTTTTTCATTAGCACTTTAGTTATTACACAAGTATGTGTACAAAAAGTTATGTTACAAATATTCTGGATATAAACTTTGCTATAATGTGTTCCCACGCTTAATACTTGGTCCATTCACTGTAATGTTTACAACAGATGGACTGTAAAAATAATTAATTGTATTTGTACCGTGGAAGGAGATTAGCTTAAAGGGACTGTATCACCAAAACGTTGCTTATACTGTGCAGGTAGAGAATAAAAAATGATGAAAATGATCTATACATCAATGTGTCTGTGGAGTCTCCTGCTTATGACATCACCTGTGGCTTGGTATGCAAATTACACATTTCCCATTGAAAACTAGTTCCTTTGCATATCAAGCCACCGGTGATGTCATAAGCAGGAGACTCCACAGACATAGTGAAATCACATTTTTCTCCTTATTTATAAATTTACGATCAGTTTTGCCAACACACTGTATAGATCATTTTCAATCATGTTTTATTCTGTACATGCACAGGATAAACATTGTTTAGGTGATACAGTCCCTTTAATCGTAATGTGCTCCTACAAGGCAATTTTCACAAAATGGGTGGGGGAAGTAACCTTGTAAAAGCCATTAATCAGCACTATTAATTTCACCCCATATTCAGGTTTAACCATTTGCATATAATTTGTAATGATTTTGGCATCAATATATTATATATACTCTGATCCAGTGCAGCAAGGTTTTTTTTTTAATATAGTTTTCAGTTCTAAGGATTTTCCATGAAGTGTCTAGACTGTTTGTACTGGTTTTACTGTGAAAATGCCCTGTGAGAGTTCTAATTAAATTAACTTATATGTCTGGAACAATGTGGCCAAAACAGGAAACTTAAAGTGGGGATGATGAGGTCCCCTTCTGTAAGAAATGCAATTGCCAGCAAACCTATAGCTAATCTTCTTACTTTCCTGGTTCCCCTCATTGTTGTGCATATGAGTTTGAAGAAAGACCCCTCACAGGGTTGAAACGTTGCTTGTGAAGGAATAAATCCACTACTTTGCACTTAAGTGCTGGTTCATGTGATCCTTTATTTTGATTTGGAGGACTAGGGTGAAACTCCTATCCCTGCACCCTCCACATATGAGTGCACACACAATCTCACTTCATCCGATAGAATGCCTTGCATATGCTTGTGCATGCCATTCTGGGAACACATTCTATCCACCATGTAGGCTTGTGTGTTCTCCAACTTAAAGGGACTGTCTGGTGCCCAAAATGCATCTTTCAAATGTTAATGCATAGTAATGTGCTTTCAAAGTACTTTAAAGCGCATGTTTTACAGTTTGCATTGGTTAAAATATAAAATACTTACAGCTAGATGAAACTGTGAAATTACAGCAGTTTGCAAGAAACCAGGACTGCCCACATTAGCTGAGTAAAAGTCAATCTCCTTTTTTTTTTTGCTACAGGAGCCAATACAAATTATTTCTTTCAAATGGATAGAATTTCCTGTCTCTCCAGTGATGTCACCAGACAATGTGTTGCACTTTTAAGAGATCCTACTGTGTACAAGAGCAAGTCAATTACAGCCCACTCAATGTATTCTATTCCAGCAGCACAGGATTATTGAAAGTTTATATGCTCAGTGTCTATATAATCAGTGCTGCCGCACCTGCAGTTAACATGCAGAGTAACCACTGGGGAGGGTATGAGTCAAATATTAAAAATGTGATTTATGCCGCATGTCTGCATCACTTTGGGAAAAAACTGTGCACTATACAAGCAATAATCTTTATCTTGTACCAGTTTGGGGGACTAGACTGTCAATTTGACTCTGAACTTTTCATCTATACATGCTAGCATGATGTATGTATGGAAATTCATTCTCATTAAGGAGGTAGCATTTTCTAAAAACACTTTAAATCAGATTTGTCCCAGGTTCAATCTACTTGTATAACTTAACTCTCAGATCTTTGCATATCATGCGTTACTAAAAAAAAAAAACATGATCTCTTTTGCTTGCCTTTAAATTTGCAAGTGTATCAGATTGTTGTCCACAGATCAGCAAAATACTAATCTATTATTTGATTCCATAATGATCAGAGTCAAAATGGCAAGCTCGCTAACATGCCCTAGAAGTCCTGGACTGATGTACCCTGTGGACCTAGATGTACTATCTATCTATCGCGCTCTGTTATGCCAAGCAAGACCTATGACAGGTCATGTAAACAAAGGTCACATGACACGCAGACATATTCCCAGACCCTGCATTGCCACAAGGTAAGTGGGACAATGCCAGTGTTTTCTTAAAGAGCAGGGATGGCTTACCTTGGCACCAGTGGTGTATCTTGATTTTGTGCTGCCCTAGGCAGACAAAATCTGGGCACCCCCCTACCCAAGCTGCACACCCACGTTACACACCTAAGACATGCCCCATCATTCAGACTCACATCAAGCTCACACTCCCATCACACTCAGTCACACACTCCTACTCCCATCACACTCAGTCACACACTCCTACTCCCATCACACACACTCCGACTCCCATCACACTCAGTCACACACACTGTCTCCCATCACACACACTCTGACTCCCATCACACTCAGTCACACACACTGTCTCCCATCACACACACTCTGACTCCCATCACACACACTGTCTCCCATCACACACACTCTGACTCCCATCACACTCAGTCACACACACTGTCTCCCATCACACACAGTCACACACACACACACACACACACACACACAGTCTCCCATCAGCACTTACCTTTCCCTGGCAGGCAGGTAGGCAGCATGGTCCCTCCATGCTGTTCGGCTTCCCAGCGATTGTGCCGACAGGTCACGTGACCGGGCGCGTGTATGACGTCAGCGCGCCCGTCACGTGACTGACGGCACTTCCGTGTCGGCACACTGCACGGGAAGCCGAACAGGCAGCACGGAGGTTTCTCTGTGCTGCCTGGTCGGCTCCCTGTGCAGCCTGGCAGGCAGAGCGTTGGTGAGGAGGGATCTTCCGACCCCCTCTCACCTCCGTCTTTGCCTGCAAGCGCGGTGGTTTTTTTTTTAAAGGGCCGCGTTCTTTTTTTTTTTTATTATTTTTTTTTCAGTGCTGGGGGGCGCTGCAAATGTTTGTGAACTAAATATCCCAGGATTATCTGTGAGCAATGCAAGGTTAGCTATCACTGTGATAGAAGGACCTTCTTTCAGCTCAAAGTTATTAACTTATTCAAAGTATTAATGCATTATCTACAAAAAAAATAAAAAATTCTCAGTCTTATGAGTGCCTACATAATACATATTAGAGTTTTATTAGTTATATTATTAATAATCTAAGCTTTGTTGAATTTGGGTTAGATAAAAATAAATAATGGCATATAAATCCATTATTCCAATCAGACATGTTACTAGATTCAGTAAGCCTGACACTCTTTCTAAACCCTAGTTCATGTTCTATAGTCAGCCATCACAGTAAATTGGAAGTAAATTGAAACTGATTCCCCTCCATTGGATTTTTTTTTTGTTACTTTTCTGCAATTCTCTAGTGTGACCAGCTATCATATGGTAATATAATTTTTCTGTAAAGAATGCAGGCATATAATAATGGATAACAAATCCGGAGAATATGAGCAATTTCAAAGACTATGCAGTCAGGATGAAGCATTGAGGGGGAAAAAAAGGGAACGTATAAGACACAGGATATTTGTAATTTATCAAAATACACTTGAAGCTGGAAGTTACAGACAGGAGTTGGCACTAGATAAAACTGCACAGTCACATTCTTTAGCTATTATTCATACGGTTCTAGCAGAAGTAATATTATATAAGACATAACATAGGTTAAAACAATACGCACTGAGTTAAGAAGGCTAAGAACTCACTCAGAACGGCAATCGGCACAGATATCAAGGAAACTAAAGACAGATTGTCCTGGTGGAAACTCAAAGAAGTAAAAAAATAAAGCAACAAATGTAAAGCAGAGGGGATAATCACCAAGGCCTGAATTTAGGAACCAAGTTACGGTCCGAAAATTCTAAATAAGTTAAGTACAACGCAAGGATAACTTGAGTGAACTTGTGCGGTGGTCAACTTAGAACTCTCGAATGATTCCTTCACATGTATCACACTGCTGGACTAGAGTTACAGATATATATATATATATATAACAAATCAAACACTTGGCACTTCTATAGTGAGATTATTTAACCCTTTAAGGACCAGGGATTTTCCTGGGCCAAGGACCAGAGCGTTTTTCAATTTTTAATACGCGGTTTTTGAAACATAATTTCCCTCTCTCTCATTTAACGTACTCATACAAGTTATATGTTGTTTTTTAAAGGACAGTTAGAGCTTTCTTTTGATACCCTATGCATAAAAATGATTTTCATTTTAGTATTAAAGAGGAAATTTTGGAGGAAAAAAAAGTTTTTCCCCATTATTTTCCCAATAATAAGCTACATAACTAGTGCAACACTAACCCACTTATCCCCCCTAATTAACTAACGAATAAAAAAGAAAAATATTGGTTCCCAAACCCCCCATAACAAAAAAGACAGAAAAAAACTCTGAAGAGTGCGATGTCAGATCAGTAAAAATCATGCAACAGGCATGCAGGGGTTCAATTTTATTAAATAAATATATTAAAATTACCTTTATTTATTAAAAAAAACTTTATAAATTGTAAAAATAAAAAAATCTGTTAAAAAAAAAAAAAACTAAATGAGGGCCATAAAGTGGAAGGAAACTGATCACAGTTAAAAACTGTGATCAGCAATGAAAGGGTTAATTTTTTTAACCTCTGTGTATGTTATTAATTTATTTTTACTTACAGGTCACTCTTTGTGCTTCACTATAAGAATGTGAAGCACAGAGAGTGAACACACTGACTTTGCCATCTAATTTGCCTGTTATCGCGGTGATCACGTTATCACCGCGATCACATGCCCGGAAATGCCCCAATCGGGTGCGAGGCTTAGTCCTGGACCCGTTGAAGACTAGCTGGCGCCGGCTAGACTGCATGACGAGTTAACTCGTCATAAGGTCGCTAATGCTACGGCTCTTATGACGAGTTAACTCGTCATAAGGTCGGGAAGGGGTTAATATACACCCAGTGGCATCGTTTCTACCAACCTGTCAAGCCTCACAGTTTAACCATATCCTATTCAGGGGTAGGAACCAAACTTGTTCATGGTGGAAATCTACTGGACTTTATAACAGACAATTAATTATATTCTATGGACTTCACAGAGATTAAATGTATGTATGGACAATTGACTTATCCCTGCTCCTACCTTACAGCATAGGTTAGAAGCTAGGCAAAAGGGGATCATTGTTGGCTGGATTTGCATATGCCTACCCAGAATCCCTTGCAGTGGTGGTAGCATTGGTTGTCATTATGTGTACATTTATGTTTCGCATTGCCTCTGCTACCCACTGATTTTCAGGTAGAGGGATTTTACAATCACCTTTACCCCATCATCACTTAAATGGTTTGTTCTAGGTTTAGTAGCAGCAGTGTGCTTTGAATCCATTCATTTCTCACTTTTGCAGGTTTGATTTCTGGCAGGGTTGATTTCCTTGTGACTAGGATAACATGACTGGGTAATCGTAACATGCTCAGGACATACTGGGACACAGAGAAAGCTCAGTGTACATTTCCTGGTTCCATACATTGGGGGTTATATATGAAGGTGTTTTTGTCAGAAATGTAAATTCCAACTATGTATAAAATGATTGCCACCAGAAAAAAAAAAGACACTGAGCATCAGCTGCGCCAGAATAAAAAAAAAGACATCTAATTATTGTTTAAGAATTTTGTCGCAGGCTAAGTATAAAAAATGTCACAAAATCGCACCTATTTTAGATCACATTGTTGAGCTACGAATTCTTCGCCATTCTTAATCTGACTTTATTCACACTGAAAAAAAAGTCTCAAAGTCAGACAAAAAAAAAGTCACATACTGGGACAAAAAAAGAAGTCACATATTAAAACAAAAAAAAGTCATATATTGAGACAACAAAAAGTCACATACTGAGACAAAAAAAAGTCATATATTGAGACAAAAAAAGTCACATATCGAGAGAAAAATAGTTGCATATTGAGGCAAAAAAAAAGTTACAGTTATGCCCCCTTATGTTTAAAAGCAATTCTGACAGGTTTATACATAAAATACAAGCACAAGGGCAAAAACCTAATCAGTATTAAACATAAAAGAGCACCACTATTTATACATAACCACCAGTGCCATTATTATCATTATGGTCCTTGATGAAGGTAACGTTTGATGGGATGGCCATAGACAAAAGGTCTTGCATGTCTAATATAACCATTAATCATCTACGTCTCCCTGTAGGCAGCATGGGTATGACCGACGTAGCCTGTAACGCATAAAAGAACTGTAAAACCATTTGTTTCACATTAATATTCAATACCAATTATACATGTTTAGAAAAATAACATTAAAAACAGAGTTAGAATGAAATAAAGTGTGTTTAGGCTTTAGAATTAACCATGAACACCAAGTTATAAGGCTGTTATTTTTTAGATCAGAACAAAAAAACGATGTAATTGTATATTTTTAGAACAAATTCTTCAAACCTCTGTGGAGGTAACAACTGGACACACAAATCTATTCCGATGAGTTTGCTGTCTCTCTGTACGAGGAAAATCCAAAACGGGGAAAAAACGTGCTTGAGGCCTTGAATTCCAAATTAAACGTAATTAAGACTTGTACTTATATTACTCTCAGCCTTTAGTCCCTGTGCTCTAGCATTTCATCTTGTCTCCACCATGAGCAGAATACAAAATGAACAAGATAATCACTATATCCCTTTTTTTATACACAGTAAAGTGTGTTCTACACATACAGGCATGGTGGTATCACAAGACACAAAAGGAAAATACAGTTTCCTGCGCCAACTAGTAGGCAGCAGTTATATTAATGAATTGATCTTTCTGTATTCACAATGGGGGTTATCTATAAAAGTGGCACCTCCTGTAAAAGTGGAAAAAAAAGTGATGGTGCGAAATATACACATATATATAAAAACAAGTTATCTGTATCGATATATATATATATATATATATATATATATATATATATATATTTAGTTTTACACTATATGGCTGTTTCCCTCATACATAGAAGAAAAGAAACAGAATAGCATAGTGCATATATTTTTTGCTCACCATCACTTTTTTTTACTTTTAGCATTTTCTTGTGCTGTGTTTAAAGGGTACACTATATGCTTGGTTGCAACAATCTTAGGTTCACTAGAGCTCCTAATTTCACAACTACACTGCACTATATTCTCCTGTGCCCACAGGAGTTATTGTGTATTCATAATGTGTATGGATACGCAGTTCTGGGTTGTTCTGTGTGCTTAGGGCCGTCACAGGCATCGCATACAAGAACAAGTATACAGGTGGTACTCGAAAAATTAGAATATCGTGCAAAAGTTCATTTATTTCAGTAATGCAACGTAAAAGGGGAAACTAATATACGAGATAGACTAATTACATGCAAAGCAAGATAGTTCAAGCAGTGATTTGTCATGCGATGATTATGGCTTACAGCTCATGAAAACCCCAAATCCATAATCTCAGTATATTAGAATATTGTGAAAAGGTGCAATATTCTAGGCTCATAGTGTCCAACTCTAATCAGCTAAGTAAGCCATGACACCTGCAAAGGGTTTCTGAGCCGTTAAATGGTCTCTCAGTCTGGTTCAGTAGGAATCACAATCATGGGGAAGACTGCTGACCTGACAGTTGTGCAGAAAACCATCATTGACACACTCCATAAGAAGGGGAAGCCTCAAAAGGTAATTGCGAAGGAAGTTGGATGTTCCCAAAGTGCTGTATCAAAGCACATTAATAGAAAGTTATGTGGATGGGAAAAGTGTGGAAGAAAAAGGTGCACAAGCAGCTGGGATGACCGCAGCCTGGAGAGGATTGTCAGGAAAAGGCAATTCAAATGTGTTGGGGACTTTCACAAGGAGTGGAATGAGTCTTCCACAGACGAGCTTTATGGGGATGCTGACTTCATTTTCCAGCATGATTTGGCACTTGCCCACACTGCCAAAAGCACCAGCGCCTGGTTCAATGACTGTGGGTTTACTGTGCTTGATTGGCCAGCAAACTTGCCTGACCTGAACCCCATAGAGAATCTATGGGGCATTGCCAAGAGAAAGATGAGAGACATGAGACCAAACAATGCAGAAGAGCTGAAGGCCGCTATTGAAGCATCCTGGTCTTCCACAACACCTCAGCAGTGCCGCAGGCTGATAGCTTCCATGCCACGCCGCATTAAGGCAGTAATTGCTGCAAAAGGGAGAAAACCAAGTACTGAGTCCATATGCATGCTTATACTTTTCAGAGGTCCGATATTGTTGTATGTACATTCCTTGTTTTATTGATTGCATGTAATATTCTAATTTACTGAGATTGTGGATTTGGGGTTTTCATGAGCTGTAAGCCATAATCATCGCATGACAAATCACGGCTTGAAATATCTTGCTTTGCATGTAATGCGTCTATCTCATATATTAGTTTCCCCTTTTACGTTCCATTACTGAAATAAATGAACTTTTGCACGATAGTCTAATTTTTCGAAGATCACCTATATTTTTGGCAGAGGCACAGAAAAAAAGGTGCAATTCATTTTATAAATTAGACCCAGGGAGCTACATATAGGCAAGGTAGGCACCGGCCCAGGGTGCAGATCTGCTGGGCGTAGCTCTACCAGAGAGGGATTATTTTATAAAGAGCCTTGATTTTCAAAAACTTAATGAATAATAGTAACGATGGCAAAGGAGAAAGAGTGAACAAATTAAAGGGTTAGGAGGAAAGTGATGGATTGGGAGTTCAGCTAGCTGAGTATTCATCGTTAGTGAAAATGTCTAAACAATTTATTATGATGTTTTCGACCTTGATAGATTTGTGATCAATAAACATAAATAAATGCATAATAAATACAAATCATTTATGATAGATTTGCTGGAACAATCTTTAGAATTGTAACCAACTTGAGCAGGTTAAAAACTATGAAACGATGATTCAACACTCACTGAATCTATTCAGCCTTATTGCCGTCTGAAAAATGTGACAAATCACTTTCTGCCTTGCTCCTAGTGCTCAAATCCCTTTTATCCTCCTGTTCTGTGCAGAAAGAAGAAAAATAGATGTGGTTTTCAAGGCAGAAGAACAGCTAGACATTCTCGCTCCATTATCCTCTCCCGGGGATTGCACGCTAACTTGGCAGAACGCTAGCTGTGGCCTCCTGGATCGCCATGTGACTATTGTTCCTCACACTTCCTCATTCATAATGACCTAGTCCTCTATTAAATTGGCCTTATCAAATCATCAAATCTAGCATGTAACACAGTGGGCGCCACTAAGAGAGCATGACACTTCCTCAAAGGGATAGCAAAGCCTCATGAAAAACAAACACTGCATGGTCTCACTGTGTGTTCCATCTCATATATTTTAAAAATAAGCGTTTGACAAAACTGTAGTCGTAAAAAAAAAAAAGACACAGATATTCAAGATTCATGGAATGAATGCTGATTCTCATACCTAACTGCTCTGCGTTAACAGGGACCGTACCCATTCCGGACAGGGCACCCTACAGTTTTGACTTCATTCACCAGTTTTGAACCGCAGGGAACATATTTGCTCAGTAGCAGTAACACTCTCCCTCCCTGCCCACGTCCATCAGCAGATAGGGCTTGTAGGAGCTTTGGATACATTGATTTCTGAGTTTGCATAGTTGTGCAGATAAACAATGCATTGTGTATCTGTGTTGGTCCATTCAGTAGCACACAATATTACATCAACTGTCTAAAAACAGACGAAGAACAGAAAAATATATAGTGCAGATGGTATTCTTAACAAATAGTGCAACTCAATGAAATGGGTTATACTTTCTGAGGAAGACTTGACAGTGGAAACGTTTTGTTTTTTTTGGCTCATCCGAGCCACCGTACTCCATCTGAATTCACCGCTACGGCAAAGATCCTTTGCGCCCAAAAACGGAACTCAGCCGGCAGCATTCAGATATATCGTACGGCGTTTCTTCAGCGGGGAGACACTTTGCTACAAACACAGTTCAGCCGATAATCTTTGCATGGGTTAACGGACATTGACTGTGGACTGGTATAGCTTGTCTTTTATTATTTCTTCTTCTATTAAAGCAACATCTTTTTTTTGCCAACTGCAAGTACTCCTGTGTCCTGGATTGTGAGATCAGTTTGATCTATTTGGCAATTATATATAGCTCCACATCATTGGAGCTGCCACGGTGAGTATAATTTCATTGGGTTATACTATTTGTTAAGAATACCATCTGCACTATATATTTTTCTGTTCTTCATTTCTTTTTAGAGTAAGAGGTATATTACAGCCTCTATTTAGCGGCAGTTCCAATTACTACTGCGATTTATGAAAGTGTGCTTCATTAAAAATTTTAGCACCAGTGGTAGCTTCAAGGTATTGGGTCTGCTTTTGTTTTTATTCCTTAACATCTTCGTGTTAAGTGATGCTTGTGTCCCAGAACACTATTTCAGAGACCCTGTGGGTCCCTGCCAAAAGATTGTGATACCTCCGGATGTCACGTGTGAGGTCACGGAGGCTTGCCTGAACCCAGAAGTTCGGGCACATCGCGATTAACTAAAATGTAACCGGTGCTCGCTTTGAGCATCGGCTACATTTTCCCTGTCAGACTGAGGCCACTCAAAGTGGCCTCTTCTGACAGGTAGGATCCCATGCAAGTCCGATCCCGTGCAAGGATATGAGGGGGAGCAGAGATGAGCTGTTAAACGAAGGACGTTCTATGCCATCTTAGCGTCTTTTAGGACCACTGTAATCAGGACAGCATAGAATGGCCTACCCTCACAAAGGAGTTAAAAAAAACCCACAAACAATATTTTTGTATGATTCACAGGTTATATTTTATAATAGAAAAAAGATGCTGGCCCTCAGTAAAAACCATTAACTGTCAAGCAAGCCTAGGCTCCCTAGACACTCTGAGGTAGAAGGAAAGGTGTACAGAGAGCCAAACTCTGGGAAATATAAAATGGTGCACTACCTGCAGACCTGTCTAGGCCTCGATTAAAAATAGATGTTGCTAATCCCTTTGCAGCCTCAGGAATTTTTTTTAGTTTTTTCCTGGAATCCAATGGATTTCCTCCTCCTGACCAGTAAGTGGTAAGTAACATGTTTGCAACATAAACCCATTTTGCGTCACTCCAGTTCTCTTTAATGATGCCTGCTCAAATTAATCAGTTTATACTCCAAGTTGGCCCAATCACCACAATATAAAGTGGACCCTGAGGAAGATATTTTTTATGGAGAAAATCCCTATCTAGATTATATCCTATAGCCTTTCAACTAATAACACAGAGCTCTGACATGGTACAGGCCTCCCACTGTAGGGGAATAGGGATACACTTTTTTTTTTATTTATTGCAAAGGTCTGTGCCATTATAAATGGATTCGAAACATATTTACCTTCAGGAGTTTCATACGTGATCTACATGACACATAAAAAAAAAAAAAAAAAAAAATTAGGTTGTCCAACCAGGATAACCGAAATATCTTTTGGGAGTTAAATGGTCTACGTCTACCACTGTGTTCTTAATTAACATTCAGACTGAACACCTGGTTAAAATAGACACTGTGTTGCCTTCAATGAAATAATGGGAACAAAGCCAGTGCGTTTCTTTTTTTTTTTGTTTAAAGGAAAAATGTTCCTTTGCCCCTAACATTTAAACACTGCTAATTGCTGAATGTTCTAAGGTTTGAACAGCAAGTTGTTTCTAAAAAAAAAAAAAAAAAAAAAAAGGCACATTAGGGGCAGACGGTGTGTTTTTATTGATCAGGGTGCAAGAAGTGCAGAAAACAGAAAACTCTGACGTAAGGATACTCAATAATGTGCTCAGTCTGGTTACAGAGTGCCTGCTTTTTTTTTTTTTTTTTTAAAAGTATATTGTCCTAAGCCAACCTGTACTAAAATAGGATCTCTGTGGAAATTGTGAATGGATGAAACAATGGCCTTTTCTTCAGTTAGGCACAAGCAGGGCTCTTTTATCCAATGGACAATGTGGGCATTTGCCCAGGGCCCAACATCAAATCGAGCCCACTGTCCGATTCGGTTTTTCCCCCAAGTGGAGAACTAGATATTCAAAAAATTTGGGAAGGAAGGAGGGAATGATTCAAATGAGGTAGGGGGACACATATTTCTTAAATGAGGTCACTTTGCTCCACCACTGGGCAGATGGAAAATGGCAGGTGGTGGGATATTGGGGGAGGTTGACTATTCGATCTTTAGTTACTTTTCATAATGCTTTAATATTTTTCAGTACAGTTTAAGTTTCCCTTATCCAAAAATCTGTTATCCAAAATGATCCATTATCCCCCCAAAAGCTTGGATTCTGCCAGAAGTTGCAAATTCCACACGCATCTGGCAGAATGCAAGAGCTCAGCAGCTTATTCAGTATCTATACCCATTAAGGTGCGATAGGGCCTCTAAGCTCAGATTCCCCCGCACTCCCAACAATGCCTCAAATCACAACTACAACACAGTAAAAGTAATTTATTTGCTCTATACCAGGGGTGTGCAAGTTTGTTCTGCAGTAGGCCACTTTACCGTAAATGTATTTGTGTATGGGCCACATTCATGTTTCATTGAAAGAAAATGTATATATATATATGTCCAAAAGTGGAGCACTCAGCCCAAACACAAAATAATAAGACAAAAATACCTGGGTGCTGTGTTGCTATAATAGTCTTGATAATGGCTCCTGGTTGGAGCAGAAACGTCGATTTTTTGATGCAATTTATGCTCCTTTCTTAATACATCGACTTTTTTTCATCCATTTAACCCTGTGAGTGCGTGGTTTTATTTGCCTTCCCACGGGGGGCATATGTTTTTGGACTGGTTATATATATATATATATATATATATATATATATATATATACACATAGAGAGTCACACTTCCACAAACACACACACTGGCTCACACTTCCACACACACACACACTGAGTCACACTCCGTCTCCTTGCGACCCTGTTTGGCTCGCGGGCCGCATGTTGGACGCTCGTGCTCTATACACTTTTTACATTGATCCTATTGTATTTCATGAGTGCTGAGAGGCTCTACTATATCTTATTAGAGAAAGATATACATTATCCAAAATACTTCTGTGCCAAGAATTTCAGATAAAAGATACTCAACCTATATGTTTGGTATTCAAATAAGAGGGGATCGGGGGGGTGGAGCCAACTCTCATGGCGAACGGTCACACTCAACTTGAGCTCTGCACTATTGAACACAATAATCATCGATACCTATGGCTACAGCGACTAAAAACCCTAAACTAAATCAATATATACAGGTGGATCTGGTGGGGCAACAGAATAAAAAAGAAAAATGGCACTTTAAAGCGAAAGGACAAGACATCGGAGCTCTCCTTACTAGGCCGCAGAAGCCTGCACCTAGCGTGCCTCTACCGATGCCCCCGCAGGCGATTCCCACCTCGGAGGAAGCTTCGGAAGACTCAAAGATGGATAAAAAAATGTCTCACTTACCTTATCTCCTGACTTCAAATCATGAGGGATCACTGGCTACAAAAGGAGACATTAAAAATGTACTTTGTGAGATGCGGGATGCTATAACAGCAGAGGTGACTGCGATGAGAGGTGAAGTTTCATTTCTACATGGCAAAGTAGATGCAATAGAAACTACCCAGACCGAACACAAACAATCTTATGCTGATCTCCAGACCCAGGTGGGGCACATGGCACAACAGATACATCATCTGAATAACTTTACAGCACCCATGGATCCCAGAGTACGCCACACTAACATCAGATACCTATATACAGGACTATGTTCTGGACTCACGTCCACCGCCAATTCTATTTTTCTACTATGATTTGAGACCCCCCCAGGGGCATTACCCAAGACCAGATGATTCTGAGTGATGGGTTCTTTTAGCTGGCCACCAAAAAAGTGGTCCAGTAGCCCATCTTCTGTGCGCCTCTCCCTTCTTCTGTGCACCTCTCCATTGAGGTTGCCGGCATTTCTCTCTTGAAATGCCTTTACCCCCTCTGTCTCCTCTACTCTCACTCTGCTTCACTCCTCTTTCTGTCACCCCTCTCTTTCTCCTATTTATATAACTTTCTCACTCCAAGTGCCTTGATGATATACTTACGTGGTGCTCTGCCCAGTAATTTATGACACTCGCCACTTCTCACAGTTTCCGTAAACGTTTTTGTATACAAATCTGTTTTTAGATGGTGGTGTCTTCATCCGGCCCATTCCATATTCCTGGATATCACTGTGGTCGTGTTCTGTTCAGAAATGTATTACTCTCGCCACTGCTTGTGGTTTATTTAAATGTTTGTCCATTCTTACCTGTTTATAGATGGTGGTGTTACTAGCCGACCCATTTCTTCATCTTGGGTACTCATCTTTATGTGTACTTTCCTACACCTTTCCTGTTTTTTATTTTTCATTGAAAAGTGTACAAGGATAAGAAAAACAAAAATGTGCACTGTTTTACCGTTTATGTGATAAGCACAGCTGCATCTGCATTGATTATGTTCTATCTTCTTTCTATTTCAAGCTGCTCATATTTCTTTTGCATAAAAGATTTAAACAAAAAAACAAAAAGAAATAAGAGGGGATCAACTTTCAAGAACTTTGTCCAGGTCCCACATTTGTCTATCTGCTCAGCGCTTCATTCACTTCTTCTTATCCAGAAGTGTGACTGTGTTTGTGGAACCACTAGTTGATTATGTTAAAAGTCAAAAGCAGGGCTCGACAAACACCGGGTGCTCTAATTTCCTATCGCCATGGTGACCTGGGGCCCAGGGTTTGTCAATGTGATAGACATGAAGCCCCTTGTAGCTGGCATCCATTTTTTTTTTTGCAGCACAGCGCGAAAAGTCTGCTCATAGTTCGCTCTAGTGTCTGAGTGCCAGGTGTCATGTGACATCATGGTACTCAACAGGAAGACACATGGAGATCCGGTAGCAAAACTTCCCCCCTCCCTTGCAATGTGTGTGTGTGTGTGTGTGTGTATGTGAGCTGTGTGTGTGTGTGTGTGTGTGTGTGTATGTATGTGAGGTGTGTGTATGTGATTGTGTGTGTGTATGTGAGGTGTGTGTATGTGAGTTGTGTGTGTATGCTTGTGTGATTGATGTGCCATTATCTGTCTCCTAAGTTTTTTTGCTGGCTCCTAAAATTAAATTATATATTTCAAGCCCTTGTCCAAAGGGTGTTATAAAAACTAATTATAAATAATGCTGTCACTTTAAAATCAAGCCATGAATTAATATTAAACATCAATAATCTTGAATAGAGAGAGTAAACAAAATATGGTAAATACATCTTTCAACTGAACACTGTTCCCTACATTGTCATTTAATTAAGAGTTCAGAGTTCTATACATCCATTTTTAATAGTTGTATCAGAATTCCCAATCAGAGAACATGCAGCACTATATTCATACAGTATATCCATATTTATTAATGAAAGTTATGGCAGTCATCAAGTTTTGATGTCATATTTTTCTACTAAACAATTTTTTCAAGGCCTTTCTTTACATTCAGCCAGGGCATTCCCCTTTGGTGTCAATATTATAATTATTTTTATTTACATTGCAATGTTTCAGTATAGACTGGTTTTCCTTTACTATAGTGTACCTAAGAAAACAAAAATTCCTAGATTTTACTAGTATATGACGTAAAGTCATAATTTATAAAGACACGGAGGCTCACGTTCTGCATATCTCTTTCATTAACTCCTCAGCAGTAAAGAAGAGAAAAACAAGAAACAAATAAAGTACCAACATTCCAGTATAACACTTCCTCTTTCTTTTAAAAAAAATATAGAAAAAAGGTCCATATAAATAAAAGTCCAAGAACGAACAGCACAGGCAACTTAATCCAGAAACGATTCAGAAACATCCCAGGGAAAAAACAGGAACTGATCTGGTTTGAAGGGAAACGACCACAATAGAAGGCCGATTTTCAAGCTACAAGAAATAGGAACACATAAGGTAATATCAGTGAGTAAAAAACGTATCACCCACGGTAAACCATGGTTACACAATAGAATACTAAAATGAATCATATAAAATCATGAAAACCAGAAAAATACTTAGAGCAAACTGGGTGGGAAAACATAATCCAAGCATAATATCCTAAAGAAGATTGGGAATAATGCTAGCCTTCGTGTCTTTATAAATTATGACTTTACGTCATATACTAGTAAAATCTAGGAAGACACGGAGGCTCACATTATACACTTTTGAAGTAAAGCAATAACATTAGATGTAAAGTGGGTCTCAGGTCTGAAACAGAATTCTCTAAAAGTAGACTGTCTAGACCTGTCAGCAGCCTTAAGCAGGTCTTCGAGTCTGCAACCCACTGATATAGCTTTAGATGCCATGGCACCCCTCGTGGAGTGGGCACCAAAAATAGGCACATTTATCCCTGCTTCAGGGATGTAATACCCATTTAACCCATCTGGCCAGAGATGGGGTAGACACTGGCAGATGTGGTCTACAGAGAGCCAAAAATAATTCAATCTGAGCTGAGCCATCCAGAGCTGGTACTGTTGCATAAATCGGGACATAACTTAGAATTATTTGGAAAATATGGATACAAAACTCAAAGATATACCCATTTTAGTCCACCTGGTAATATCAAACCCCATCAGGAGGAAATGACCGTGAAGAAATATCAAAGGACCAGTTTTGCAGACAACTGACACAGAGATAAATCTCCAAGACACAAATAAATGAATAACAACCGTCACATCCCATAACCCAGAGTAGCGAGGGTGAGGTGGTCTTGCTAAACGCACACCCTTAAAAAGACGGCACACTAACGGATGCTTGCCTGCGGAACATTCGTTGAAACCCGCATGACCAGCCGAAATATTCGACCTATACACATTACCTTTCCTATAAACCTGACCTTGTCCAAATATAAAAGTGATAAAACCGAGAATGGAAGCTACAGGTGCTGAAACGGGAAACAAGAATTTTCCGATGCACATGTGGTACACCTTGAAGATCTGCCATCAGATCTGGATAAGGGGGAAGAAGTCTGGGGACATCTGTGGATAGTTCCATAAGTGACAGGAACCACAGCTGAGTGTCCCACCAAGGAGTTATCAAAATCATGGACACTCGTTGATGCCGAAGAGAGTGTACAAGAGATCAGGCAAGAAGATGGGAAGTCTCCCTGTCAGACACATTTGCAGGAATGCATCGGTGGCCAGTGCGTCTGGGTCCAGCCTATAGCTGTAAAACAGAGGGAGGTGAGGGTTGAGACGGTATGCAAATAGATCCAACACCATAGGGCCCCAAAGAACCAAACTCTGTTGAAAAAATTCGGGGGTGAAGACGCCAATCACCGGAATCCCGTAGCTAATGAGAATTCCAATCCACTTCGGTATTGCTCAAACCTGGTATATGCTCGGCACGGACAGAGATGTTGTGAGCTAGACAATAGGTCCAAAAATATGTTGCCAATTGAGACAGATCTTGTGATCTCGTGCCCCCCAGGTGATTTATGTACCTGACTAAGGAGACATTCTCCATCCGAAGAAGGACGGAGCAGTTGAAAGATTCCCCAGCAAAGATGCACACTGCAAAGTTCCCTGCCAGGCAGTTGATGTGAAGGGCAGTCTTGTCTTTCAACCATTCGACTCCTGTAGAAGTAGAACCACATTGTGCGCCCCAACCAAGAAGAATGGCATCCAAATCGCTGACCAGGTCTATTATCATGGCGAAAGTTTCTCTTCCATTCCACGAGTCTATGGACCACGACAATACCACAACATAATCGTTTTGTCGTACGATAACCCGTCAAGCAGGGACCTGTTCTGTAACCTCTGTAAGGCCCGGTGATGTAGATGAGGAACCCCAGATCCTGAAGGAGCGAAGTGCACCATGAGAGGTGTAAGCAAAGGGTATGTATGTTCTGGGACATGAACAGGATATCTTCCAGATAAATTATTAACCATACCCCTAGTTGCCTGAGGTGACCGACCACCAGTTTTAACAGTTTGGCGAAGCACTATGGAGCTGATGAGAGACTGAAGAGGAGGCAAGTGAACCTCCATCTTTTGTCTTCCCATGCAAATTGCAGGTAATTCCGATGTTTTTCGATGATGGGGACAGTGAGGTAAGCATCCTGGAGGTCAAGTGTATCAGGACTAGGTCTCTGAGGCAGTGATTGCCTTCCATTTTGAAGTGTCGATATGACACAAATGCATTTACGGGACATACATTTGTTACAGGGTGCACTCCGCCGCCTTTATTGGGTACACGGCACCCACGATTCTGCCATGGATGGCCACGCTGGGGGAAGAAGGTTGATGTCATAGGCCTTGTTTCCTGGAAGGAGGTCCTGGAGATGTTAAGGCCTCGGGGTCCACGGAACGAAGCCCTAGAGTGACGGCCAGCCAGATGGCCTCTGGGTCTTCCGGCTTCGCCAAAAATTCTAGGGTTGAAGACCTTCTTCATGTTGGACTGGGCTTTTTCCAAGGTGGTAAACGTAGACATGAAAGACACCAAGTCCTTTACAAAGTTATCTCTGAATAGGAGTCCCTTGGCCTGGGGGCCAGGTTTGGAGATCACCATGTTTATGGGCTTCAGCTCGATTTTTAACAAATTGGCTTTCCACCTCTTAGTGGCTACAGCCCTAGCATTGGCTACAGCTTTCCACCTCTTAGTGGCTACAGCCCTGGCATTTCCAATGAGGCATATGGCCCTCTGTATCCAGCCCTTCATAGCGGGCAAATCAAGCGGAGATTCGTCAGTACTGGCTGCCTCTATCATTTCAAATAATTTAGTGCAGGGCCCAAGGGTGTCTAAAATTTTATATTGGCAATTTTTTACTGAAAAATCTAGGCCCTTTTTTGCCTTCCACCCTGATTTTCCCAGCAATTGGGCAATTTTTGGATCCACCTCCTCAGTGAGGTAGACCATGTCCGGCACTGTGGGCCTAGGGCATTCAGCCCATAACTTACTGCGCGTAAGTTTATCAAGTGGCTTACGGACACTTAATGCAAGGTACTTGCTGATATGGTCGGACGGGAACAACTCAGAGGACCGAGGGTTCTGTAGGTTGTCTGGATCGAATAAAGGATCCCCTTGTGGGTCAACTAAAACGGAAGAATCGGCAAGTAAAGGGGCAAAATCTGAGCTGTGATTCAAATACTTAACAATATCAGGGTCATCCTCATCCAAGGAATTCTGCTCAGAATAAACTGAGGGATCAGAGGAATCCTCTGGGTCAGAATCAGAGTCTGACAAATCTGGTAGGGCTTTTGCCTTCTTCCATTTCCGGGTCAATTTTGCCCGACTCTGGGCTTTTTTAAGTGGGAATACCATGTACTCTGTGGCCGGATGAATAGTGTCTGATCTAGGGGATTTGGAGGCAGAATCATTGCGCCTCTTTCTAGACGCCTTGCGATGAACAGTAACTGGGGGTACCGCTTTGTCTTGGGGGGATAACCCAGACTGAGGAATGGGTTGGTGAGAGGCCAGCAAAGCAGAAGAAATCGACTGCGCTATGGTCCTAGGGTCCTCCAGATCAGTATGCTAAGCAGGAGATAAATCTCCATCATCATGTGCATGGGGTTTAGACATGGCAGTACAGTACCAGTATCAAGAGAGAGGAGAAACAGCAGTGTTTCCAAACAGAGAGTGAGGAAGGGATTCACACAAATAGCAGGGCCTTTACCAGGGCGTTAGGGTGCTAAAACGAGCTTCGCCAAAAGGGCCGCCGCATAAGAAACACAGTAATGTACACGTGGCCCCGCTAAAATTGCCACCACGAGCAAGGGAATGGGAGGACTATAAGAAAATGGCTGCCGCATAGCTACAGCGCATGCGCGAATCGCTGTGAAATAAGCTGAAAACAGCACACATAAAAGAAAAACTAAAGGCCCAAAACGGGCTAAGAGTAAAAAAGGAAAATGAGGGGAAGGACTGACCCCAGGGATTTCAGAAACGAGCAGTAAATAAGTAGGTGACTAGTATATATCACACAGAGTCACCTAACAGACACAGCATTATATATGAGACAATAATATATAGGTAAATAATAATGGTACTTAGCTGAGAAAGCAGCAAAGAAAGAGGAAGTGTTATACTGGAATGTTTGTATTTATAGTAAAGGCGAGGGAGTTCAGTATGTGTTGTGATTAGTTATATCCTTTATTTGTTTATTTTTTCTCTTCTTTGCTGCTGAGGAATTAAAGAAAGAGATATGCATAATGTGAGCCTCCGTGTCTTTATAAATTCATTATAATGTTAAAAAAAAAACAAAAAAAACCTTTGTACTTCATCTTTATTTCTGTTTTCTTTATACTTGTTTGAGTTATGCTGACTGGCATAATATTCCTGGGCATCTGAATGGCATAATATTCCTGGGCTCTGACTGGCATTATATTTCTGGGCATCTGAATGGCATAATATTCCTGGGCATCTGAATGGCATAATATTCCTGGGCTCTGACTGGCATTATATTTCTGGGCATCTGAATGGCATAATATTCCTGGGCATCTGACTGGCATAATATTCTTGGGCTCTGACTGGCATAATATTCCTGGGCATCTGACTGGCATAATATTCCTGGGCATCTGACTGGCATAATATTCCTGGGCATCTGACTGGCATAATATAACTGGGCTCTGACTGGCATAATATTCCTGGGCATCTGACTGGCATAATATTCCTGGGAATCTGACTGGCATAATATTCCTGGGCATCTGACTGGCATAATATTACTGGGCTCTGACTGGCATAATATTCCTGGGCATCTGACTGGCACAATATTACTGGGCTCTGACTGGCATAATATTACTGGGCTCTGACTGGCATAATATTCCTGGGCATCTGACTGGCATAATATTACTGGGCTCTGACTGGCATAATATTCCTGGGCATCTGACTGGCATAATATTACTGGGCTCTGACTGGCACACTATTCCCATTGAAATACTGGTAAGTGTGTTGATTTAACTTTACTTCATTTTAAATATTGTATTTGTTCCCGTTTTGTTTCTTCACTTCAAAATAAGATATATGCAGTGTGCATAGGAATTTGTTCATAGTTTTTGTTTTTACTATAGTCCGGCCCTCCAACGGTCTGAGGGACAGTGTACTGGCCCCCTGTTTAAAAAGTTTGAGGACCCCTGGTCTAAAGAATCTTATTTAATTGTTCTTCACAGGGTCCAGTAAAGGTCCACCTTGATCATTGATAGTGCCTGCCCCGCCTTTGAATGCGTTATAAAACAAATGCTACCGATTGAGCAATTGCTGACTAATGGACAACTTCTTATATTGAAGCTCAATTAAATATAGTGCTCCTAGGGTGAGGATAAACTTACGTACTTTTGCTAGTTCATGCCAGTTTATCCTCTGAATGGCAGCTGCCCTAGGAAGCAGGCAGGCCCGGTATGGTCGGCGACTGTCTGTCTCCATGCTGGTTCTGAGGCAGACACTTTTTATTTCAAAGGAGATCAAAATAGGGGACCTTAATTAGGTCAAGTGTCCCAGCACCAGCAGAGAGAGGACACTAGACTCCATAGACTGAGCGAGATGAGCCCTCGCTCTGATTGGCTGTTCGTGCATTGACAGTGAAATGAAGAATGTCTTGCCAGCTAACAGAACTCCTATACATGCTTGCAATTATTATCATTTTGAGAATATATTTGGCATTGCTTCTGTTAGCTGAAAAATAGAAAGCAAGACACACTGGATGAAATATTTGTGTTTATGGTAGATGCAAAAGCTATGCTAATTGTTTGGGTTGTATAATTAATACAATCCAAAAAGGGTTTATGGTAGATATAAAGCTATGCTTAATGTTTTAATTATCAACTTAGGCCGGGGACCTATATTATTGCCAGGGTCAAATTATTCTTCTTCTTATTAGATTTGTACGAACATTCTTAATATCCCTGTTAAAAATTAACATTTTTTTCATTAGGTTCATGAAATGTTATTATAGCATTAAAATTAATACTTTTGGACTCGTGTCCTACTTTGTTTCATGTCTTTCTTCTTTGCTGCAGTAAAGATGCCGCTATATATAGACATTATTTTCTTAGAGAAACAGCTACACGTAGGGATAATTATAGAATTCAATGCTGCCTGGGTGTAAATTATACATTCTCTTTGGAAACTCCCTGATAATCTTATTTTTTGCCAAGATTCTGTCAGCCTTTTTAGATCCACTGTCTATAATTCTTACACAAATCGGGACAGGCTAGGCTAAATATAAGTTCTGATTATTGTTCCTAAAATTAATGACATTGTCTGTACCTTTCAAAATAAATCAAAAATTCAAGTCAAATATTTTCATTTGTCAGCATTCTTTAGGAAGTCAAGCCTTTAAGAATATATATATATTTTTTTAAATGGTTGGATTTGCTTTATGTGGAATGAACAAAATTTGATGTTTAAGATTTTTATCTTCTAAAATGTCTGTCTTATGTTCTCTCTACCATACTGTCTTTGTATCAACATATTCTTCTGTCAACCATTATTTGCCGTATCTGTGAACCTGGTGAAATCAGATAAAGTGTTTCTATCACAAAAAAATTCAACAGGAAATCTATAAAGCAATGCATTATGGGAAAGTTTGCAAAGTATGTAAACATGAAAATAAGTTTTGTATGTGGAAAAGTGGAGGGGAGCAGCACTGTCTGCATGAGCAGGGAGCAGCCATTTTAATCACCCTTGTACAGTGGTGTATCTTGGTTTTGTGCTGCCCTAGGCAGACAAAATTTGGGAAACCTCCCCCCCCCACCCACGATGCACACCCACAACATGACTCATAATCCACATTGCAAACCAAGGACATGCCCCATCACCCCATTTACAATAATATGCCAGTATTTGCCATTTAATCTGCCCCTGCCAATTTGCCCAATATTATGCCAGTATTATTTGCCATTTAATATGCCCCTGCCAATTTGCCCAATAATATGCCAGTATTATTTGCCATTTAATCTGCCCTTGCCAATATGCCCAATAATATCCCAGTATTTGCCATTTAATATGCCCCTGCCAAATACTAGGCCAGTATTATTTGCCATTTAATATGTCCCTGCCAGTTTGCCCAATATTATGCCAGTATTATTTGCAATTTAATATGCCCCTGCCAATTTGACCAATATTGTCCCAGTGTTATTTGCCATTAATATGCCCCAGCCAATTTGCTCACTAATATACCAGTGTTATTTGCCATTAATATGCCCCAGCCAATTTGCTCACTAATATACCAGTGTTATTTGCCATTAATATGCCCCAGCCAATTTGCTCACTAATATACCAGTGTTATTTGCCATTTAATATGCCCCTGCTAATTTGCCCAATAATATGCCAGTATTATTTGCCATTAATAAGCCCCAGCTAATTTGCTCACTAATATGCCAGTGTTATTTGCCATTTAATATGCCCCAGCCAATTTGCCCAATAATATGCCAGTGTTATTTGCCATTTAGTATGCCCCAGTAATTTTGGCCAATAATATTCCGGTGTTATTTGCAATTAATATGCATCAGCCAATTTGCCCAATAACATTCCAGTGTTATTTGCCATTTAGTATGTCCCAGTAAATGTGCCCAATAATATGCCAGTGTTAATTGCCATTTAGTATGCCCCAATAAATTTGCAAATAATGTGCCAGTGTTATGTCCCATTAATATGCCCCAGTAAATTTGCCAATAATATGCCAGTGTTATGTCCCATTAATATGCCCAAGTAAATTTGCCAATAATATGCCAGTGTTATGTCCCATTAATATGCACCAGACAATTTCCCCCCCCCCATCTCCCCAGCACTTACCTGTTTTCCCTGGTGGCTAGTGGCAGACAGCATGGTCTCCTCCATGCTGCCTGTTCGGCTCCCCGGCCGTTGTGCAGAGAGGGCACGTGACCGGCACGCGTCTGACGTCAGAGCGACGGTCAAGTGACCTTTCTGCACTTCCCTGTCACACTACACGGGGAGCCGAACAGGCAGCATGGAGGTTTCTCTGTGCTGCCTGTTCGGCTCCCCGTGCAGCCTGCTGGCAGGCAGAGAAGGTGAGGGGGGATCTTCCGATCTCCTCTCACCTCTGTCTTTGCCAGCAAGCAAGTTTTTTTTTTTTAAAGGGGCGGATTTAAAAAAAAAAAAATTTCAGTGCTGGGGGGCGCTACCACCCCCCAAAATTTGCCGCCCTTAGCATCCGTCTAGGATGCCTCATGGTAAATACAGCACTGCCCTTGTATCGGATCAATACAGAGCGTAGCACTCTAAGCTATGTCATCTCTGCATGTAGCCTCAAATCTTAACAGAGTCCTATACACAAAGTCACTGTGCTGCACTGCAATTTCCATTGCTAAGACCTATATTTATCCAAGCAAAGGGTGATTAAAATGGCTGCTCTCTCTTCATGCAGAGTCTAGGGCAAGACAAGGGGAGTCATATTTTAACCATTTAAAAAGTACACAATTCTTTTTCTTTAATGAGCATGTTGTATGTTTTATATATAGAAACATAGAAACATAGAATGTGTCGGCAGATAAGAACCATTCGGTCCATCTAGTCTGCCCAATTGTGTATGGGCCAAATTAATATGGTTAAAATATTGTTACATTCCAGGAAAATGATAATTCCATGTTATATAGAGAAAACCATATAAACTCTTGTATAGCCCTTGTGACATAACCTGAATATCCGTGATTTAAAGTCATGCCATGATTATAAAGACACCTCACCTTTGGACATTGTCTGTTCAGTATCAGACTTTGTTGTCCAAAAACACTGAGCTATTCTTTAAGGACCTGTGTTAATTTATTTCAGACCTTTGAATAGCAAAGATGGCAATAGAATATTCTGAGTTAAAAGCCACTAATAAGTGATAACAGATGATAAAGGCCACTGTATGTACCCTTCCCTTGAGACTTTGCAATGGCAGGGGTCCAGTACCACCATCAAGGGCCAAAACTAAGGACTCAAGCCAGTCCCGCTTTGCGTGAGACAGTCCTGATTTTTGGAGGCTGTCCCGCCGAGCTCTACCTCTGTCCCCTTTTTTGCCACTGCAACTCGACCAGAAGGAGCCGACACAATAATTATAATACAGATCATGAAAATTAATAATTTTGTTTTAAAAAAATCATAATGTCAGTTAAAAGAGAGAATTATCATCAAATTACTAGTGTTGTGCCTTCTTTTTCCACCAGTCAGTACTGTTTGATCTTTGTAGAATCTGCTGTTTACCTTTTTCCACTAAGTCTTTTTCTTTGGGTTCTCTGTGTTCTGTCTGGTGTTTACAAACCCTCTCTCTTTCTTCCACTCTCCATCCTCCCCTGCAATGTCCTCCTCTTAGAAACACCTTGTTAATGTGTCTCAACGAGGTAACCACGGTAACTGGGAACAAGTCGCTCTGCAGATAGCAAAGCACAGACAGATATATTGTGACTGGTATACTGCACAAGAATTCTCTTTTTTTTTTTTTTTTTTTTTGGTTTTATGCTTTACAATATAGATTTATAGAAATCCCTCTAGCTGAACAGGAATTATTATTGTATTCACCTGGGATGACAAGTCCCTGTCATGTAGAGAATATTAGGGATTATTTCTAAAGGTTGTAAAAATGGAGAAATCAGCAAGAACATCCCATTATTTCTTTATTTGTTGCTCCACTGTTACTTATCTCAATTGTATTTTTTAATATATAAAGTGGATTAATATGAGGAATACATTATGATTTTTTACTTATATACTAGATATTAAACACATTTTAACATTTAAAACAATACATGCATGTATAC
The DNA here is from genome assembly GCA_036172795.1 of Pelodytes ibericus. Classification (NCBI taxonomy): domain Eukaryota; kingdom Metazoa; phylum Chordata; class Amphibia; order Anura; family Pelodytidae; genus Pelodytes; species Pelodytes ibericus. Next base: position 191,724,713 of record CM069861.1, read on the forward strand.
ATATATGTTGTGGAGAGCACTTAAGAGCACTTAAAGGAGTATACATTTCTACATACACACATATGGGGGTCATGTAACAAGTGCAGTGGGAAAAAAGTAGGTAAAACATGAGTAAGGAGCAATTTTCAAATATTTGTAACATTGAGCACTTGTTTTCCCCGATTTGCGTCTCTTCCGTTTATTTTTATTTAGAGTGCATTTTTCCGGATGCGCTAATATATTGCGATTATATTTACGCGTGCTAAAGACTTTTCGCAAATATTTAGTGTGTGAAAATTACACCAGATTTTAAAGAGTAATTAATAAAAAAGGTAGAAAAAATATTCGTAAACTTGCCTGTATTTACTACTCGAGTGTTAAATGTTTAATATACTGCAGAACGCGCAAAGTGCAAAAATAGTTTAACACATAAAATATATTTGCGTTTTATTAGTACACACGCCTCATGAAGATGTAATAATAATAACCAGGGCAATATTTATAAAAGGTTATAGCCTAGTTATATATAATATATATATATATTAGACTAGTGAAGGATTTGAAGGCTATTCTGCATATGAGAAGATGACATACTGATCATTTATGCCCTTTCCACATTGACTTTCATTAGTCAAAATACAGTCCAAATCAGGTAATTAAAGGGCCACCCTGACATAAAAATGGAGTTCAATAATTATACAAATGTATGCAAATATCAAAATTAGGTTTAGTTTACAAAGATCAGGTTTGCAGCTTCTATTGATCCTCCCACTCAGCTCCACGGTATATTGCTGGGACCTAGGAGAAAACAAATGAATGCCTTCCCCTCTATTAAATGTGTTCCCTTTAAAATATCTTAGGACAGTGATGGCGAACCTATGGCATGCGTGCCACAACTGGCACGCCAAGCTCTTTGCTGTGGCACGCATGGCTAGGGGGAGTTGTGGGGCTGAAGCCCCTAATCTTAGCTCCACTGGCCCAAAGTGAAAATTCACTGCAAAATAAATATTTACAGACATGCTATCCTGTTGCCTCCTGAGCAATTACATCAGTATTAATGCTCAGAAGCCAGCAGGATAATCATTTCAGTAACTGTACACCCCTCTAGATCGCAACTTGGTTTAGCCTGCCAGTTCCTCTCCTGCAATAAAGTTTGGAGAGAGAGAGAGAAAACAAAGCCACGTGGAGCTTAGTTTTCTATTCCCAGATTCCCTGGGGGAGGTAGTGAAAACCTAATTTCGTAAATAGGGTGTGTGGAAACTGGGTGGAATTTTTAAAAAAAATAACTTTTAATAAAGATTACTTAAAAAATATTGTAGGGTAGTATTCGACTATACCCCACAGTGACTTAGTGCGATAGAATACTGCAAAAAGACACAGACATGACACATTAAAAAACAATTATGCAGTACACATATATAGTTGTCAGATCCCTATCCCCCTGTGGAGGTATTAGAGTTCCTCTCCTGGCATCAGCTTGACAGATGACACGCCCCCTCTTCACACAGCAGTGTAGCACTCCAGCAGCTCTTCCAAGGAAGAGACTTCCTGCAATGTATGTGTGAGTAGGTGTGTATGTGTGTATACATGTGCTGTATGTATGTATGTGTGTGTACATGTGCTGCATGTATGGGCATGTTTGTATACATGTGGAGTATGTAGTATGTGGAAATACATTTGTAGTGTGTATACATGTGCAGTGTAGATGTGCTGTATATATGTGTATGTATGTATGTATAGATGTGCTGTATGTATGTGTATATACATGTGAAGTGTGTATACATGTGCTGTATGTATGTATACATGTGCTGTATGTGTGTGTGAGTATGTGTGTATACATATGCTGTATGTGTGTATACATATGCTGTCTGTGTGTATACATGTGAAGTATGTGGGTATTCATGTGCTTTATGTTTGTGTACATGTGCTGCATGTAAGTGTGAGTAAGAATGCGTGTATACATGTACTGTAAGCAGTGGTGTATCTGGTTTTGTGATGCCCTAGGCCGACAAAATTTGGGCACCCACCCACTTTGCACACCTACGAAATGCCCCATCACCCACGTTGCATACCCACGACATGCCCCATCACCCCATTACATGCCCCATCTCCCACATTACACACACATTAAATGCCCAATCACCCCATTACTTGCCCCATCACCCACATTGCATACACACTAAATGCCCCATCACCCCCATTACATGCCACCATCACCAGAATTTCATACCCCATCACTTCCCCACCGTTCAGCAAGCTTTAGCTCCTTCCACTTAATCTGGGTGATGGGGGCATGTAATGGACGGTGGGGAAGGGAGTGAAAATGTTTGAAGCACCAGAAGTGCCGCCCTAGGCGAGTGCCTTGTTTGCCTTGTGGAAGATACACTACTGACTGTAAGTGTGAGTATGTATTTTTGTATACATATGCTGTATGTAAGTGTGAGTAAGTATGTGTGTATACATGTGCTGGATGAATGTGTGAGTGTGTGTATACATTTGCTGTATGTATGTGTATGTTTGTATACATGTGAAGGATGTAGTATGTGGGTATACATTTGCTGTGTGTATGTGTGAGAGTATGTATGTAGGTATACATCTTCTGTGTGTATGTGTGAGAGTATGTATGTGGGTATTTAATATAAAGCAGTGTTGGCACTTTGAGGTCTGGAACTTGGTTGCATGCAGGAAATTGGGCACTCGGGCCCAAAAAGATTCACCATCACTCTCTTAGGGTAACAGCAAGAAAACAGTAGCAATTCACAAAGTATGATTGAGAAATATGGTTGTTTAGTAACAGAACAGAGGAAAAAATTGTGATCATTTTTTTTAGGGTTTAATCCCCCTTTAAAATATTGGAAGTTACTGTATGTTTAAAGATCTAGTTGGAGACAATTTTAAAAGTGGCAGAATCACAGTGGAAACCAAAACAATTGCTTCACTTTTATAATGGTGACACCATTGTGTATTCTGGAATTAGGTACTTTGATCCCCATATAACATTCCCGTAACAATGTATATTAAACTATAGACCAAGTGGCTTCACCATCACCCATTTATTTGGTGTTAGTTGCAATTAAGGGTTACAATTCAGTAAACAGCAGTGGGGATTTTGATGTGTATTTGTATAGTTCTTGCTTCATTTATTCCCTTTCCTAGTTTAATTACAGCACTTGTTGTGTCAGCTGTCTTGTAACATTACCACTCTGATTGCCTGTTACATCGTGTCTTCTCCTCAGGAATGCTAAGCACTGACCCCGAGAGCTTTAATGTTCCTAACAGACATTAATCAGGAGCGTTCTGTATATGGTACGGCCTGGTACTGAACTGATGCACAAGGGCTTCACAACTCAACAGTGGGAAATGGATAAGTCTGGGAAAGGGCAGCTTCCCTTAGAAAATGATTGTTTCCCAACCAGAGAGTTATTGTGCTAATTGTGAGTGTTAAAAGGGTGGGTGGCATTTAATACCCTAACACTGTAATGGAAATCATGCATGTATGTATGTATGTATATATGTATGTATGTATGTATGTATGTATGTATGTATGTATGTGTGTGTGTATGTATGTGTGTGTGTATATGTATGTGTGTCTGTGTGTATGTATGTGTGTCTGTGTGTATGTATATGTGTGTGTGTGTTTCTATACATAGAACTACTATTGACATGTATTTATATCTGTATATATATATATATATATATTTATTTATATATATATATATTAGAATTATACAATGTATCATATTCTGCAAGTAATAATTTACATACACTGGATGCAGAGATAAGGACCTGCTTAGATCGTTCTGTTTGTCCCCATGCTTGTATGTCTGTCTATCTGTCTGGGTATCATATATATATATATGCTTTTTTTATACAATAAGTTCAGCAGTTCAATACAGGGTTAGTGGACATATGAAAATGTATCAGCCTTCACAGAGTCATTTGGGACTAAATGCTCCCAAGCCCAGTTCTGTCTGATTAAAACAGCATTTGATTGGTGCTGCTAAAGAGTACTTCCCAAAAGCAATTTCAATGTCTTTTGAAGTCTGCGGCTCTATGACTTATCTTAGCCGATTGGTGTTTGGGGTGAGATGCCAAAGACACCTCAAATTGGAGGAGATTAGCATTTCCACTGCAGCTATTGGTTGTGAGCAGCATAACTGACATGCCCACACACCAATAATAAATTGAGCCTGTCTCTTAACCAACCCTCCCTCCTGCATTGTCATATTAAATAGCAAACCCTAAGCTTTTTCCTTTCCAAAGACTAATGAGGAATAATGTTTTGAAAGTGCATACTTGGAACAGTTTTGGACAGGCAGAAGTGGCCTTCTGCCTGGTTAAAATTCCTTTTAGAGTTGAGGTCTCTCCTTGAGACATTTTTGTGAATGAATTTGCATATGGTACCACAAAGTGAACACTTTATTGAAAGCTATGCTGAAGGGAAATCATTTGGTAGTAATAAATAATGTCCTCTAACCCAAATAACACATTTTCCATCTAATATTATGTAAGGTTGATTCCCTTAAAAGAGTTATACAATGATAATGTCAGGGAGTCACAATCACGGTCCCAGACCATGGCCATGGGCTATCACCAATACAACCGCACCCGCCACCGTAGACGGTCTGGGTGACCAATGCAACCACTTGCCTCGCTTCGTCGTTTCTATACTATACTAGAAGCACAAGTGAAAAAAATGTTTAGTTTAAAGGTAAATAAATAAAGCAAATTGAGTGCCATTCTGTTTAACCTAGAAACACATGTCCTGTAGAACAAATAATATATCCCACCATTGCTCCATTTCCCTTATATTTGTTCTACAATTCTAAGCATAAAGTTGTGCAAATGTATTTGTTATGGGCAGCTGGGTGAATTGGTTCCTTTGGATGTTTCTTACACATATTATTATAATAATAATAATATTACATAACAATGCTGCTTCTTGTCATGCACGTCTGAAGATTTTTTTTTTTTTTTTATTGTTCGCTTGGGAAATAAAGAATTTATTTGAAAATACAAACCATTAAAAAAAGAGGAAATAGTGGGGGCAGGAAGAAAAATATAAAAAAGTTCATTTTCATTGTTTCTATAAATATTAGATTGATTTATGGCCCTCCATGAATGATGATATCCTTTTTATTTTTTTTTTTAAATTCCCATTTGAGAGTCATTAGGTGTATCCATAAAATTCAAGGACGCGCTGAAACAATAATACGATTGGAATAATTCCTTTCCTCGCCTTTCCCCCTGGATAGTTAAATTTAGTTACACAATGCGCAGGACTTGTATACGTTTGACAGGTGTTGGGGAGACACTTATTCCGTGTAACAACGATAGCATCTATTTCTAGATTAATATTTCCCTTCTTGGGTGAAGTGTCGAGTAGTATTAGATCTTTGTCGTAATCCAGAAAATAAAAATGATTTCTTTATTTACATGTGAAATGTTTCACCAGGTAGGATACATTAAGATTTCTCTCATTTTCAAGTATGTCCAGGGGACCAAGTCCAGTACTATGTCTCACACATTTACAAAAATAGTACATATCTACACTACTGTTCAAAAGTTTGGGGTCACTTTTTTTGTCCATCGAATAAGTTGAGAAATGAATAGGTAATACAGTCAAGATGTTGACAAGATTAGAATTAATGATTTTTGATTTTAAAGAAGGTCAGTTTTATATGTCATCCCACTATCCCCGCAGTATCCCCGTCACTGCCATCTGTACTAGGGTCTAGGACACTTCAGCGCGGCGACTTCATCTCTGACAGTTCTCCGCGGCAGTTAGAACACTGAACTGTCAGCAATGAAGAATAACGCAGTTGCTTCATCGCGGACGCGGCTATGTAAAAGCTGACAGTTCAGCGCTGAACTGTCAGCTCTTTCAAAACGTACAAGTTAAAATAAAATACCCCCCCTAATAAATGAATCCCCCCCAAAGTGCCCCCCCCCAAACCCTAATACTAAAATTAACCCCCAAACCCAATACTAAAATTAACCCCCGAACTCTAATACTAACCCCTGAACCTTAATACTAACCCCGAACCCTAATACTAACCCCCTAAACCCTAATACTAACCCCGAACCCTAATACTAACCCCCTAAACCCTAATACTAACCCCCTAAACCCTAATACTAAAATTAACTCCCTAAACCCTAATACTAAAATTAACGCCCGAACCCTAAAAACTAATTCTAACCCCCTAAACCCTAATTATAACCACCCTAAACCCCAATACTAAAATGCTAATTATAACACTCTATCTTCTAACTCTAACACATTAAAACTCACCTTTAGCGATGAAATGTCCAGCGATGAAATATCCAGCGACCAGCTGTCGTGTGGTGAAGTGACGGCGGTGAAGCGGCTGTGCGAATGCAGCCGCGATGAAGTGTCCCATCCCCCTGTACTATCCCCCCAGTGTCCCTCTCTATATTTTTGGGATGTGTGGGGTACCCATGTAGATCCCACTAGATGAAGTTTCAGTTGTCTTTAAAGACAACAACTTCTACTGGCGACCCTGCCTGTAAAGAAACAATGAGAGTTGTATGAATATTAACCTGTGTCTTTACGCCATACGTATCATTGTTTGAAGTTAGTAATGATTAAGTAGTAAAGCAGAAAAAGTGCATTCAAACATTCTCTGTGTTTTCAAGTACGTCCTGGGGATGTTACACAATTTAATGGTATCTCGAGTTCCCTTGATATCCATGTAAAGAACTTCAGTTTGTAGGCACCCAGTGCTAATGGCACCCAGTTTACTTTCCATTGCAGTTCCTAGCTCAGGTGGAATTCTCTGGGTCCCTTTATCTCCCCAAAATCCTGTGCGATCCCAACAGCTAACTAAAATATACATAAAAATATATAGAAAGATAACATGTAACCATCCAAAACTATATAATAAATGTACAAAAAATTACAAAGTTATCCTTACCCAATAGTATACAAAACAAACAGTGATACCCTTATCCCATATTTATGAATAATTATCAAAATGAAAGTATCACGTAGCTACAAATGGCATTCCAAAAACATTGTACATCTTGTTTGTAACTATTTGAAACTTCTACTTATTTTCCTATATCTTTTTAAACCTATAAAATCCTACAAAACCTTGTAAAAAGCAAATACAAAACAAATTCAACGTATTTGTGGACTTTTCTTGTGTCATGTGGGTAAAGAGTAAAATTAGTCTGGCCTGGCAACATTTTAAAAATGACTTGATATGAGTTTATTGGTTTGTTGATCAAAAGCAAAAGAGATGACAAACTTCCTAATGCTTTTTTTTTTTTTAAAAGTAGACAATATATTTATAAAACAGTTGAAATTTTTTTAAAAATATACTGTTAACGCTGTAATATTGAATGATTTTTTTCCATAAATAATAATCTAAAAAAAAAAAAGTCCTGGGATTGACGGATATTTAGGGGTAAGCATTACCCGAAGCATTTTAAACTTTTAGGACAATTAGTGGTCTTTGATGTTGTTCTAACAAAATGTCTGCACCATATGTTGTGTATCTGTCTTGCTATGGAGATTGAATAACAAGACCTTCCATTGTGATAACTAGTATTTGTTTCAAAGCCTTTAATGACTTTAATGTCAATTGGTGAAGTCCCCATTGATCTATCAGCATCATCACTTTATTGATTCTCTCCCCCCCCCCCCCCCCACTGACCACAAAATGGGGCAGCGATGATCACTAATGTAATCAAGCTTCACAACATATCGCTGTATCCCATTAGCGAGACATGGTTTTCATTGTTGAAACATTATCCTCATCACTACGCACTCATACTAAACAAGAAAGTATTCCGTGATGGAAAAAATGCCAACTGAAAAGTTTTTTTTTTTTTTTTTTTCTTACATCTGCCCAAAATAAATAAAGAATTGTTTTTTTATTTTATGGTTTTCTATCACACTTTTTTTTTTTTTAAATGAATTATAAGGGACACACCCCCCAAAATGGTCCTGGCACCTGTTCATCCCCGTTACCTCAAAACTGATTTTTGTTTTACTTTCACTTCATTTTTTTACATTTTTTTAATGATATCTGGTTATTTTTTTTTCTTGTATTATTTTACTTGTATGTAGTATACCTGTTATGTTGGAAAACAGTTTTCTGCAGTGATTATTGCTTTAACCCCCTGATACAATAAAACAATGCAGCTGCCCTGTGGTTTATTTTCTGGTCCAATGTTTTGGCTTGTTATTTAGTTTTATGAGTATATAAGCTTTTAAAGGGACGCTATCACCTTTAAAAAAAAAAAATTATATATATATATATATATATATATATATATATATATGTACCAAGGTGTCTCTTTTTCTGTTTATGGAGACTTTTAGATCACTAATAGTGTTGAGCGAACCCAAACCGCACTGTTCGGGTTCGTACCGAACATTACGGTTTTTGGACCCTGGACCCGAACACGGTCATTCCACTGTATGTCCGTGTTGGAGTTCGGGGTTCGGCTATTACATTGTATGTAATGCTATTGGCTTTCTATAAACCGAAATAAAGTCCCCATTCATAAGAATTTCTTGACATTTGGTTTATAGACTTTCGGTTTATGGAATACATGTAATGCTATTGGCTTTCTATAAACCGAAATAGAGTCCCCATTCATAAGAATTTCTCTATTACTGACCACACTTGCTGAATAAAAGTCAATTTCGAAAGTTTTTTCTTCTGCGGGAACAAATCAGATTAATACCTTCAAATTAATAGAATACCCTTTTTCTTTAGTGATATCATCAGACAATATGTTGCACTGTTAAGAGATCCTACTTATACAAGGTCACTTAGGTTCCACATGATGGATTGTATTCCACCAGCAGAGCAGCAGATGAAGTGACAAATTGAAACAAAACTGATATATGCTCAGTGCCTACACACAATCAGTGTGGCAATACCTGTATGATAGGATAGAGGGGAGGACTTGAGTAGAATATAAAAATTTTTATTTTTGCAGAATACCTGCATCAAATCACACTGGAAAAAAAGCATGTGCAGTATTCAGGCAGTAATCTTCATCTTGCACAAAAGTGAGTTTGGGGACTAGACTGTCCCTTTAAAGAATTTTTTTTATGGTTACATCCTTATTTCATTGTTAAAGTGTTGCGATATTTCAGCTAGAGTGTATAGAATTATAAATTACCTTGTTTATTTATTTATTTTTTAATTCTTGTTGATTACATGTTCAGTTGTATTTAGTGTGGGTGTGACCACTGATTATTGTAATTATATTTCACATGTGTTTAGCAGGGATATAATTATTTTTATATTGGATGGAAGTTTGCTTTACAACAAAGCCTTCTACTTACCTTACAACTAGCAATTTTACTGTGAGGTTTGTTTATACCTACTATATGTTAGACATAATCTAGTAGGCATTGCTAATTCAGGAATAAATATCTGTATTTTAAAACCCACAAAAAAAAAAGAACAACAGGTCTGCCCTAAAATATTTTTCTTGTAATAATCTACATGGATTTTCAGTCTCTTTTATTAAAGAGTGCGGTAGCACCACTAATAGAAATATAAAACATATTTACCATGATCACTGTGTACAAAAGATATAAATCAAAGTAAAATTCTATCTGATGCCAATAGAGCAGCAAACTGTTTATACTGTTTCTACGGTTGAAGTGATCTTTTTCGAGGGTGAAAAATAAGCCTTTCATTTCAGTGAAGAGCACATTAATATAAGAAGACATATTAAATATAAACAACACAGTAGCACATAAGGAAAGAACGTCTTGTAGGTGTGGTGTGTCTCTGTTTAACCCAAGCATACAGCAGGAAAAACTAATTCTTAGCAATCTTACGCATAAGAACAGAAGCTACTTTCAGATGAGCTCCTTGGGAGAGTAGTGTTACACGGTTATATTCTTAAAATAATTGTAACTTAGAAGACGCTCACGTGGTAGAAAGCGCTATACAAAAGGACAAAACCAAACATCATTCTGTTACTGTTGTTAAAACTGTATGTTACAGTGTGGATCCTGAATGAAAGGTCTCGGTCTAGATCAGTGGTTCTCAAATTGTCTAACCTCAGGACTCACATTTGACCTTGGTCATGGAGCCACCACCCAAAAAGTATTTAAATTCCGGAATTTATTCCGCCATACAATTTGTACATTATTTCACAATGTATATATGCTCCGTTCAATACATGAAACAAAACACACACAAAAAGGGCTTTTTTTTTGTCAAATGACCAGTGCAGTAATCTCAGTGAAAATGAAAGTGCTATTGAGCTATTGAAACATATGAGAATAATTTGAACTAATGGGAAAGTTGGGGATGGCTTTTGCTCCTAATAAGTGTTTAAAAGTCTGGGGTGACGGTAGACAAAGCAACTCTGAGGTCCAATGTCCATTCTGTTCCTATATTTTGTCTCCAGCTGAACTGGAAAAGCCACTCTCACAAACATAGGTACATTAAACACTCACGTCCGTATATCAAGCCCAAACGTCACTTGACCCTTATCAGGAGAAGTTGGAAATCTTCACCCCAAAGCGTTATTTTACACATTTTATATTATTGGAGCCTGTGACTAGCTTAGCGCACTGGCATGTTTATTTTCCCCACTTGCCCAAAGTAAATGGTGAAACCTCTGCTGTTTCCTAAATCTAGAGGGGTTACTGGAAGAGATACCATTCAGTGCCACTATTGAAACAACGCCATCCATTCTTCGGTGGGCTTCTCAGCTTCCGACTGTGAACACAGCGTGTGTCACTACGGCATTGTTCCTCCCCCAAATCAAAACAATTTGACGAATTCAAAGCTCATGTCCGTGCCCCACTCCACAGCAGCTCGCGACCAACCTTTTGGTGGGTCAGCAATGTGAAAATGTTACATATGTATTCATCAAATGTAGATCACAAGGGTTTGCTTATTCTAATTTGTCTTAGTTTCCAAGAACAAGCAATTACAGTGTGAAAAATGCCTTGGTACACACGCTATTCACAATGAAATAATGTGAATGTATATCGTGTAGTTATCTCTGGGAAACACCTGCAGTAAAAGGATAATGTGCTATATTAAATTAGACTTTGTTTTCCTTTCTTTACATGTGCGTGATTAAATAGGTCCCTGAAAATGATGCTAGTAAACCAAAAAATAGGATATGTCAAGCAAAAGCAAAATATTTATCTTGTTTAAGATGAATAAATTATTGATATAAATTTAAACCTGTTGACTAGATGCCTCACTGGCAATAAAAGCAAACAAAAAAAAACCATTTACATGTACAAAAAAGGTGTAATCACAGCGATGGAACTTTAAATGGGATCAAAATTGAAAAGGGGCCAGGAGGTCTTGCACCCCCTACACATCTATCCCTATGATTTTACACATCTTTCTTTTCCTATGTGGCCCACACCATTAGTGACTGGGTCAGTATGTGGCATCATCTCATGTTGCCAATAGTCACTGACATGGGTGTCCCATGTAAGGAAGGAGCAGAGCTACATCATTGAGCCATGCTTTCCTTCTCTCAAAGAGAAAAAATAACAATGTTATGCCCTTCTCCTCCCTAACCTCCACAGGAATGAATACCTCCAGAATTCCCTGCTGCTCCAGTGCATTTTGTGTCTACAGCAGCAGCAAGGGTACCGCCAGGAAAAGACAAAGTGTCCACACAAGGAAACCAGTTTCTGTGGCAGGGGCGTTGCTAGGTCTTCGGATGATCTGGGGCTAGAGCCCAGATGAGCTCGGTCACACACACGCCATCTCTCTCTGTCTCTCTTTTACACACGCCGTCTCTCTTTCTCACACACGCCGTCTCTCTTTCTCACACACTCTGTCTTTCTCTCTCTTTCTCACACACGCCGTCTCTCTCTCTTTCTCACACACACGTCTCTCTCTCTCTCTCTCACACACACCGTCTCTCTCTCTCTCTCTCTCTCTCTCACACATTCCGTCTCTCTCTCTTTCTCACACACACCGTCTCTCTCTCTCTCTTTCTCACACACACGTCTCTCTCTCTCTCTCTCTCTCTCACACACACCGTCTCTCTCTCACACACACCGTCTCTCTCTCTCTCTTTCTCACAGACACCGCCTCTCTCTCTCTTTCTCACACACACACCGCATCTCTCTCTCTCTCTTTCTCACACACACCGTCTCTGCCTCTCTCTCTTTCTCACACACACCGTCTCTGCCTCTCTCTCTTTCTCACACACACCCTTTGCCTGTTGACGGTTTTTTGGAGCTCTAATTCACCCGCTGATAGAGAATGTGTCCCAGTGGGGGGAGTGCTGGTGCTTTGCCTGTATTTTTCATATGTTATTGTTTTGTGGAGTGCATGTTTCTAAAGTATTTGTTATAGTGGCAGAGGTCTGAAAAGATCCAGCCTTATTAATACAAATATCTCTCTGCTGCATGTCAAAGTGAGTCAGCCACATGTAGCAGAACTATTTTATTCAATGCATTTATTTAAAAATGTATAACATGTTTTAGACAGAGAAAGATGGTAATTTCCCAGCGGAGAGGTCAATACTACAGAGAAATTAAAATATATTACTATAAGGCAGACGTAATTATTTAATTAATTGCATTTCAGTTATTCTGAGGCAGATTTAATCATCAAATTCTATAGAGAGTTTATTATTCTATAAGCTGGATAATCACCATGGAAGCCACCAGAAACAATACTTCCCGTCCATTGCTTCATCTTTGCCACGGATATCTATGTATTAGAACTAGGAAAATCCATTTGTTTGCACTTGTCAGTTGTAGTGCCAATACACTTTAAAATAACTTTAGCTTACTTCAAATAATGGTTTTTAGGTTCAACCCATTATTGGGGACACAATACCATATATATTTTAAAGATACATGACATTTTTTCCCCCCACACTATGAACCTGTATAGTTCAAACTGAACTGCTCACAGACTGTCACTCACTGCTCCTGCAGTGAATAATACTCAATTTATGAGATCAGCAGCATTCTGTCTGCGACTGGAACTCACCAGCTCTGAATGGAGAAGGAGCCAACTGTATTAAATATGATTTTAGAATGTTAGCTGCTTTTTAAACAGGAACTATTTCACTGTCACGGCAGAAGAATTTGAAGATAAACCGATAAACTAACAAAGGTCTCCGTGAAGTATGTGTGTTAAACACAGCCCAGGTATTCATCAGCATTGGACAATTACTAGACCGTGCTGTGGACAATTTAATGATGTTCTACAGACACATTAATCAAATACCATTCACACTATTGAGAAATAACAGGTGGTGTGAGCACTGTATACTAGGGTTATGGGGGGGGGGGGGGGGGTGAGCACTGCTGTGTGTTTTGGATGTGTAGATGTGTCCAACAACGCCGTACTGTCTCTACTATGGTTTCCTGTACATCACGACATTTCAGTATAGGTTCAAAACAAGTAGCAGATTTACTGCCAGACCACAAACAAAAAGCACCTGAGTGGGGACAAAAAGACTAACGCGTTTCGCTCTACAAAAATAATGCATAGTCCTAGGCAGCAATCAATGCATGGGAAACAGACATTTAAATAATCCTTAACATCCCTAATAGATAACACGGTTAAAGATGTTGAAGTCCTTTCAGCAGGTGAGGGATACATTATCTGAAAGCTATTTTATTGATACCTTTTACACTTTGGCTATCCTCGGAACACAGGAATCAAATACAATTCACACTGCTGAGAAATAACTGATAAAACCACAGCATCATCTGTGATAACTTATTCCTACTCAGTCATCACCAAGTATGACAAGGTAACAGTGACATGTTACGGCCGTCATTATCATGCTGTGTGTTTATTCGGATATGTCAGCTGCATTCCTCATTCGAGTCGGCTGTCCCCCAGACCATCTTTCTCAGTACATGTTTTGCTTGAGCAAAGGCAGCACTTTTCAACAGATCTGTTATTCTAACAAGCTGTCATGTTTTATGCAGATACCCACATGCCACCCCATCTGCTCCAATCAGTGTGATAATTAGGAGACGGTCCTGCCAGTTTCCAAAAATCATATTCTTTTCTCACTAGACAATAAGTGGTATTTATTGTAAAATTAAAAGGATCGCTTAATTAAATTTTTTGCAAGCGCGGTTACATAATGTTCTTCTAGAGAGAGGGAAAAAAAAAAAAGCTAATGCTTATAAGACATGATGGATTAGTATAGCAATTAGTTAATTCATTATTAAATTATTCTTTGTCGTAATCAGGATCCAATGTGGTCAAATTAAACGCTTGGTGACACAGATTGTGTGTAGAGGGAATTGAACCTTATAAAGAGTTTTCTAGTAAAATTGTGCATGAGACAAAAATATATATAAACAAATAATACAACTACAGACGAGTAGATAAAATTTGAATGGTGGATCCTATAAAAATGCACTCACAACTACTGGAGTATAATAGAACCTGTAGAAGGATCTTAAAATCACTTTCTCTATTCTTCACAATCTATTAAAAGGAAAGAGGAACACCAATGACACAATACCAAAAACATCTCCATATTATAACGCTGATGACATTTGCACTGGAATGCCAAAATACGCTGTAAGAAATATAAGCTGAAGGCCTTTTGAAGAACAATGCAGTCAGGCCTCCAACTCCAACAAATATTTTGCCAGGAACGTGCCTGGCTTCCTCAGAAGATCAATTATCTCTCAGCACAGCGCCATCCCTAGTAAAAATCGTTAGCAGTAATTTACTGTGCTGAAATTATGCCCAGTATAAAAATGGATTTCATCTCCTTGCCTAGATTAATGGGCCCTACTGAATGACCTCAGACCAGCATCTCTTATCATTGAATCCTATGGACTGCAATTGAAAATTGAGTTAAAACTACTAATACGTGATAATTATAGTGATACATTTGAGCCCAAAGTTCTTTCTTGACTTAAGAGAATGTTGAGGGGGTCTAACTATAGATAACAAGTCTTAAGCTGGTATGAGGCCTGAATTCCCATCTCTCCATAGGCCTCTAGATAATTGTCTGTCTTGCTAAATAGATAAAACACAGGACACTCATACACTGAGAGGTGTTTTATCCTGACTAAATTGATTTTTATAAGCACAAATATATAATTAGAATTTTAAGCGATCACTTTAAGAACAGTCTCTTAAGAAGAAGAGAGAAGGAAGTTGAGCTCAGGCCACGTGAATCCATATTTATTCCAGATTATAATCCAACAATTTACGTAGCACTTGGTACAGAGCATAGATGTGAACTACATACTACACTAGACAAACAGAGACAGACTATCCACTGATAGGTAGAGAGACCTGCTCACAAACCTACAAACTAGAGTGGGGACAGGAGTCTCAAGGTGAGTGAAAAGGTCAAAAATTAAGGTCAAAGAGGAAGGTGGTGGTAGTAACAGTATTTGGGGACAGTGGGATCAAGGAGGGTTTGGCCACAGGTTAATTAATCAGTGTTCTACTGGGATGAATTGTAAGCTTCCTTAAGCTTGGACTTTTTGCAGATTGAGAATGAAGAAAAGGTTGTGTGCTCTGCAGAAGTGAATTCCAAAGGGACAATCTTGGGTAAAGTCGCTAATGGTCAGATCTTACAAGGTTGGAGGAGAGCCTTTGTCCAGATGAGGAACGTAGGGTTTGTGCAGAGTAATAATAAGGAAGGTAATGTAGGAAGGGCGAAGGAGTGCAGTGCTTTGTAGGTTACTGATAGAATTTTAACTTTTTCAAAAATGTATCCTAGAGCAGGCGGTAAGCCAGTGAGAATGGCAGCCGCATTTTGAATAGATTGAAGGGTAGCAAGATGAACTGGAGGAAGGCCAGTCAATAGAGTATCATAGTGTCATGGTGAGAGATCACAAGTGAGTGCACTCGGATTTTGGTGGCCGGGCGAGCACGTGCAATCTTCCTTAAGTGAAAATAACAGGACTGGGCAATGGACTGAATGTGGGAGACAAAGGAGAGAGTCAAGTCCATGGCAACCTCAATAAACTGTGCTTGGTCAGTGGGTATAATTGTAGCATAAACACAAAATGTTAGCAATTTATGTCTACAACAGAGACAAAAATCCCAAAAGAGACCGTTTTCATTCATTAGGGTAGTTATTGTATCACTTGATTTAGTCATGAAATATCCCTACCCAGAATCCTTAGTGGTGGCGCGAGCACTGTCTACTGGGATGCCTGAGCGGAACAAAAATATCTGCTACTTGTCTGGAATGTGTCGATATGTGCAACAATGTTGTATTGTCCCTTATATGGTTCCCTGGTCAGGAACACATGTTCCTGGTGAGATCTGCTTTTACCAATCAATGTATCAGTATGGTGTTCAATTATAACCAGGTCAGTCTTACAATTAATTTACACCCTACGTAGAATCCAAATCGTCCAATAAGGAAAGGAGACTGCTTTTTTTTTTTTTTGGTACAATTTTTTTTTTTCATCCAACTCTACAAAAAAATCAATAAATAAATCAGCAGTGTGTTACACTGAAGTGCGAGATGTGAGGATTTAGTGACACACTAATACACACGTGGGTTCACTGGGAAGATTTCTAAACTGCAGAGTTTAGAAAGATGGAACATTTTCCTTCAGGGAGAAGAAGGTGGCCAGGCAGTAAGACCAAATGATTGGCCTGGCCAAAAACTGTAAAAAGAACTATGGAATGTTATTGATAAACAGAATAAATACCTGTAATATTTTATTTTGATAAAGGGTGCAATTCAGAACATTATTGTTCAGGGGATTTTAACAAATAAAATCTACATTCACCAGACAAGCTAGAAGACTTCCTACAGAACCCCTCACTGCCCAGGGCTATATTTAAAGTCTTGTACAAAAGACATTTGCTTTAAAGGGTCCAGGTGTAACGTGGATATAGAGGTAAAAAAAATGTGATCATTATCAGTCATATACATATGCCTACCCAGAATCCCTTTCAGTGGTGGTAGCACTTCTGTGGAAATTAACATGGCTTCTGGCTTGTCTGGTGTGTGTAGATTTGTGCCTACTTCTTGATCAGTCTTCAGGGGAAACATAATTATTAATGAGTGGGAAAATCTTTTTATTTAATTTGTTCTATGCTATGTTCAGACACGACTTACTTAAGAATGAATATTACAAATGATGTTATACAACTACCTTGTAAATTCTCACTGTACTGCCGTGCGTGTAATTGCATGTCTTTATTTCCTCGGCTGAACTATTTCAGTAAATATCCCTACTATTATTAAATCTTCAATGACAGCAGCGAATAGACCGTGGGGCGGAAATTATGGAATCACTTAATATGACAGTACTCTGGCTTTACTGGGTCCAATAGATGGTCGATTAAGTAATAGGACCAGCAATATGGTTTGTGAGCATGTATTTAAATCAAAGAATTAATCTCTAAACACAATAATAAAGCATACTCCCTGTTGGTATGGAAGCCAAGAGAGGCCATTTTTAATATTTTTATGACTTGTTATCTTGAGATAACACGTTGCTTCCTCGAGAAAATAACTTGTTATATTGAGAAAACAAGTAAAAAAATATTAACAATAGATGGTCTCTCTGGGCTTCCATATGTTGGAGCCTTGTGAGATATGCAATTACAGGTGCTGGCTGACCAGCCTGAATCCCATAGAAACATATAAATATAGAATGTGCCGGCAGATAAGAACCTAATCTAGTCTGCCCAATGTTCTAAATACTTTTATTAGTCCCTAACCTTATCTTATATCTAGGATAGCCTTGTGCGCATCCCACGCATGCTTAAACTCCTTAACTGTGTTTACCTCTACCAATTCCGTTGTGTTTACTTAAAGGGACACTACCACTTTCATAAGAAATAACTAGATAACCTGGTAATTTAATATGATTTAATTAATTGCATATAAAAGGAAGAATAAAATTAGTTGTTTATCTCCTGGCTCCATTTTGAGAATATTTCCCATGATGCAACATTGTCCAAAATCTTCCAGCCAGTCTCAATTTACAACTGTGTCAAAAGCCTGCATGATGATGTCTTAAGATACTCCCCTGCTCTCTTATTGTCTCCTCTGTATCATATAGGGCAGGACTAGGTGGCTGTGTACAACTTTTTTTTTACCTTTTCTTCCAACACAAAGAGAGGATTGACCTGATCAGACAGGATCATAACTCCGCCCCCTTGTGATGTAATAGTTACATTACCTTCCCATTCAATGCAAGTCTGTGATGAGATTTCTGACTTATACACTGCATTCTGTGTCCCCAGCCCCAAAGTGAGAAATTTGTGCTGTAAAGTTACTAACGGGTGGCACCCAAAAAAACAATACAAAATAAAAAAAAAAATTGGGTCAGAGTGTCCCTTTAAGCCCTTTGTGACGGTAGAACGTTCCATGCCATCATGGCATTTTTTTCGCTATTAGCAGAGAGACGGCATGGACATTGTTCCATTAAAACAAGTGGCAGAAGAAATTAATGCTCACTTCCATTGCCCAGCAATGAATGATTACTTCCATGGCCCAGCAATGAATGCTCACTTCCATGGCCCAGCAATGAATGCTCACTTCCATCGCTCAGCAATGAATGCTCACTTCCATCGCTCAACAATGAATGCTCACTTCCATCGCTCAACAATGAATGCTCACTTCCATCGCTCAGCAATAATTGCTCACTTCCATCGCTGACTTTCATCGCTCAGCAATGAATGCTCACTTCCATCGCTCAGTAATGATTGCTCACTTCCATCGCTCAGCAATGAATGCTCACTTCCATCGCTCACTTCCATCGCTCAGCAATGATTGTTCACTTCCATCGCTCAGCAATGATTGCTCACTTCCATCGTTCAGCAATGATTGCTCACTTCCATCGCTCAGCAATGATTGCTCACTTCCATCGCTCAGCAATGATTGCTCACTTCCATCGCTCAGTAATGATTGCTCACTTCCATCGCTCAGCAATGATTGCTCACTTCCATCGTTCAGTAATGATTGCTCACTTCCATCGCTCAGCAATGATTGCTCACTTCCATCGCTCAGCAATGATTGCTCACTTCCATCGCTCAGTAATGATTGCTCACTTCCATCGCTCAGCAATGATTGCTCACTTCCATCGTTCAGTAATGATTGCTCACTTCCATCGCTCAGTAATGATTGCTCACTTCCATTGCTCAGCAATGATTGCTCACTTCCATCGCTCAGCAATGATTGCTCACTTCCATCGCTCAGTAATGATTGCTCACTTCCATCGCTCAGTAATGATTGCTCACTTCCATCGCTCAGTAATGATTGCTCACTTCCATCGCTCAGCAATGATTGCTCACTTCCATCGCTCAGCAATGATTGCTCACTTCCATCGCTCAGCAATGAATGCTCACTTCCATCGCTCAGCCAGTGTTGCTGTATTGCCTTGTTGTCAAGGTATTAAGGAACATTGAAATTTGGTGTCCAATTCCAATATGGTGCTACCCTGTTGGGGAACTTCAGTCACTAGTTTGCATTTAGCAACATTACACTTAAACAAAAACAGTTAACTAGAGATCTTGAGTTAGAGTTACAATTAGAGTTAGGGCTAGAAATAGGGTTACATTTAGGGTTGTAGTTAATTAAGGGTTAGTTATAGGGTTAGGGTTACATTTAGGGTTATGGTGATGAGTAGGGTTGAGGTCACAATGTCACTGTAGGAGAAAATGGTTAGGAAATAACAATACTCTACTTTCAGTTACTGCCCTATAACTTGCAAAAAAATCAAAAGAATAATATGTAAACATTGACTTTTTCTAAACTCAGCACAAATATTTGAATCTATTTAGCAGATGTTTTCATTAGCTTTTGTAGATAAGTAAAATATTTTTCAAGAAAAAGACAGAAAAAGTGTTTTTGTTTTTCAAGTTTTCACAATAGTTTATTATTTTTATTTAAAGTAAATGACATGATATCATCAAAATCTAAAGAAAAGAATATATAATGTGTATGGATACATTAAATGAGAAGGAAAAAAATTACAGCTAAACAAGCTAAACACAAACACAGCTGAAATGTAAAATCAGCCTCTGTCCTACTGGCACAACATTCCAAAAACACTCTTGTCCTTAAGGGTAAAAGGAATATTCTCACATTTGCATTTCTGTAGTCACTAAGGCAGGTCATTATTTGTCTCTTTGTGTTCATACTTCCTTAACAATCTTCAGGACAGAGCTTTGGGAAGAAAGGGGGAAAAAAGGGTGCTCGCTGTAAGCACATTATGTTGTATGTTCATACATTAAGAGGACGAATGAGTAAACACAATAGATTCTACAGGCCTCCCAACAGTCTTGACTTAAGCAGGACAATCACAGTTTGTGGACAGCAGTCCTGCTTTACATTCTCTGGTGTCAGGAGAATGAATCCTGTACATGTGCTGTAATACTGTAGTAGAGCATGAGTGGTATTGCTGACACTCCCCCTCCCAAGTCCTCATTGCCAGGGAAAGAAGTCTGATACAGTATGGAGGCAAGATGTACCTGGCAGGCACCCAACCATGCCAAAGGTCTTCTAAGCGGTCAAAACTGACTAATAATGGAGGCTTAAGTCGGTACAAGACGTGAACATCTTGGTAAATAATTTGTCATTCCTCTCTCTTAGCATCTACATCTTTTGGTTTTAGTGATTAATCTCAATTTAATGCCCAAGAACTAATTTGAACTCAGATACCGTTAGTCTGAACTCAACAGATAAAAACCACCGGAAATCCATTCACAGATGACCTGCGTGGCAGGACAATCCCAGTTCTCTCCCGTGCTTGACTGCAAAGTCTGCAACGTCAGTAATTGAACTCAGTGGGGACTCATCACTGTGATACTACACGCCAAAATCCCTGCACGGGATGGTGACGTCTAGCTCCTCAACCCAACAGCTAAAAACATTGGATTGTGCCTGTCTCTGTGCTCTCTCAAAGCTTGTAACAAAGATCAATCCAGGAAACGTAATCTAGACTGTGGACTCCCACCGCAAAAAAAGGTTGATTTCCTGGAACCACTCCATCCCTCAATGTAAGGAATTCCTAATTGACCTGTGCAGAAGGGCTGGTGTGTGTATATGTAAAATAAACAGTTACATGGGATTACATTTTGTTACAGTCAACTAATCCCTAGTCATATTCATCTGAAGCTGTGTACTTAGACCATCTCTACCAGGAAAGACAGTACATATTGTTTTAATTAGACAATAATCCTTTTTTTTTTTTTGCCTGTACTGACTCTGGAAACTTGTTGGAACTTGGCAGTGAAAATTATACATTATTCCTTGCAAGGAACCTTTATATAAAATTCACATGATGTAGCACATTTGTGAGGAAAGTCTGTATCGGATATGACTTTGAGCAGAAAGAATGTTCAGCTGGGATGTCGGGTTTTATTTGCAGATCACATGATTCCTCAGTAGACTTTGTCCTTTTAAAAAAAAAAAAAAAAAAAATGTAGGCCCTAGAAATTAAAAATGATAACTCATAAAAAAAAGTAAAAAAATGTCAGAAACCTCAGGCTACAATCTTATTCCAAGATGGATTGAGCGTAGGACACAAAACCAAAACTGTTCATTAACAGCAACCGTATTAAGGAAGTAGAAGTTAGATCCATCATGTTTAAATTGCAAGGGGGGTGAACACACTCCCATAAAACAGATAAGATTTATTTAAAGCTGGAATTTAAAAAGGCAGCAGGCAAGTTCATACAGAAGTGCTGATTGTCTCGCACTCGCTTCTTTAAAACCAAATTAGTATGGCGCATGCCCTATATTTTGACATTCTTTTAAGGGTTTGATTAGCATTAAGCAAAAGTGTGTTTTTTGTGACTTAAAGGTTAATTATTCTAGAATGGGAATCTTCTGGTAGAATATCACTTGATGTAGTAAGGCTTTAGAAATCACTGAATAGAGGAATACAAAGAAGCAATAAATCATCTCATTTGTTGGGAGTTTGCTTTATACATAGGCACATACAGACACCACTATCCTTCAAACATCACCCTCCAATGTTTGATTTTGCTAATTAGACCCAGTTAGGGTTGCCACTTTTTCTTCATAGAAATCCTGGGCATGCCATTACCTCCATACATTTAACATTGGTAAGCTGGGTGGGAACCATACACAGAAAGTGCACCTTAAAGATGACACTTAAAATATGTATGCATTTGTTTTAAATATACTTTTTACAATACTGATCTTGAATAATGAACTTTGGCAGGGAGACAATAATAATTGAATATTTTTCTACAAATGAGCATCTGTAATATATCTTGGCAGCCACTCAAAAGAGAAGCATTAAGAGTGGCTTCACTTTTAATGTTCAGTGATACCCCTCCCTCCCATTTCAATGATATTTACTTTCCCGTTGAAACACAATTATGAGCATACAGCTGTACACTTAGCAGCTGCCTATTTAGCCCAGGAGGCGGAGCATGCCCTTTATTATTGCATTCTCTAACATTTCTAAGTTTCTTTGCTCATTGAGTGAAATGCTACATAAATTACTGAAAGCCTGGGTGGTGAGGAAGATTGTGATTAAAGCAAAATAAAATGTCAAGCTTCCCTTTAAACATTTGATCCTATGTTAAGAGAGGAAATCCAAGGTAACACGCTATGCAGAAACCATCTAGGGTGGCAGTTCACACAAAGACTTGAATATGGAAGGTCATATAAAAATTATTTGAAAGGATGGAATATTTTAGTTATGAGGTAGCCTTCCCAATTTGGAATTGTAAAGATAAGAGGCCTGCAGTGCAAGCAATCATCTTAAACAGTTATATTATTGTATGACAAAGACATATCTGATTTCTTTAAATAACATGGACTTTGCTGCCCAAAGTAGTGTTGTTGCAGATTTAATGTGGATTCCCAGCTAAATCTTCAGGAAAGGATTCGTGATTTACTTTAAATAGAACATCTGCAGGGTATATAACAACTGCAGCCGGCACACATAGCGCTGATCTAGGTTAAAAAAATCAATCATCTGCGCAGTTATGGAAAAAGGATTTTTCAGGAAAACGGAAAATAATGTGAATGTATTTTTTTTCCCATCGTTATATTATATAAGTATAGAAACCTGAACAAACGTTATCATTAAGGATCAGTCCGAGATGTAATATCGCGAGCAGGACTCTCTCTGCCTAACTGGCGGCAATCTGTTGAAACTGAACTGACAAGTGAACTGCACTTGTATATAGACTGCAGTATATACGGTATTTACATTGCACAGATCAGTAGACTGCAAATATCAGTCATTAATAGCGGAATTGGTAAAATGATCCAGCTTCCCTAACTCAGCTATTAATGGCTGATATTTGCAGTCTACCGATCTGTGCTATGTAAATACCGTATATACTCGAGTATAAGCCGACCCGAATATAAGCCGAGGCACCTAATTTTACCACAAAGAACTGGGAAAAAATATTGACTCGAGTATAAGCCTAGGGTGGGAAATGAGGCAGCTACTGGTAAATATTGCCGCGAATCTGCCATTTAATATTCCAGGATATTGCCCCCAATATGTCATTTAATATGCCAGGATATTGCCCACAATATGCCATTTAATATGCCAGGATATTGCCCCCAATATGCCATGTAATATGCCAGGATATTGCCCCCAATATGCCATGTAATATGCCAGGATATTGCCCCAATATGCCATGTAATATGCCAGGATATTGCCCCCAATATGCCATTTAATATGCCAGGATATTGCCCCCAATATGCCATGTAATATGCCAGGATTTTGCCCCCAATATGCCATGTAATATGCCAGGATTTTCCCCCAAACTTGCCATTTAAAATGCCAGGATTTTGCCCCCAATATGCCATGTAATATGCCAGGATATTGCCCCCAATATGCCAGGATATTGCCCCCAATATGCCATGTAATATGCCAGGATATTGCCCCCAATATGCCATTTAATATGCCAGGATATTGCCCCCAATATGCCATGTAATATGCCAGGATATTGCCCCTTAGTATGCCATGTAATATGCCAGGATATTGCCCCCAATATGCCATGTAATATGCCAGGATATTGCCCCTTAGTATGCTCGTTATGCCACCCTCCTCCCCCCCCTTTCCCAGACCCCAGTACTTACCTCGTTCCTGCTCCGTCTCCCGGTGCTCTGAAGGTGCGTGGCTATGATGGAAGCGTTGTGAGCTCCCCTCCAGCCGCGTGGATCAATAAAGTTTGTTTAAAAAAAAACCACTTTGTTGACCGCGCGGCTGGAGGGGAGTGCACAACGCTTCCCTCACAGCCACGCACCTTCAGAGCACCGGGGGACAGAGCAGGAACGAGGTAAGTTTTAGATTTTTTTTTCCCCAGACACCGACTCGAGTATAAGCCGAGGGGGGCATTTTTCAGCACAAAAAATGTGCTGAAAAACTCGGCTTATACTCGAGTATATACGGTAACCAGAGAAAACTAAACAGAGTGATGAGGGCATACAATATGGAAGCAGGCAAGCCAGGAAGACTTCTCCTCTTACCAGGCCTAGAGATAAGGGAGGGGTAGGTATGTTTTATATTCATCCTTATTTGTTTTGTTTGGGGGTGAGTAATGGAGGCAAGTCAGTATAGCTCATGGAATGAACTATATTGGACACAAGGTGTAGGTCGAGTAAATTAACAGTTCGACAAATGCCACTTTGCACACAACCAAGATATTCAGCCTTCCATTAAAAATAACAATTAAAAATTATTATGTGATAATGCATGAGTTGTGGGTGGGTCACTTCCAGTTCATGACACTTTTAAGAGCTGGGGTTCCACATTCAAGAAGGCTCTGCTTAGTTCACGGCACAATCCCAGAACAATAGAACTGATGAAGCAGGCCATGCACTTAGACTATTAAATAATAGCATCTCATAAAACAGCATATAAAAATAAAAAAAAATGATTTGAAATCTGCTCTTTCACACAAACTGTATCTGTAGTGAGCTCTTTGGTTCCCAGGAAATTAAGTGACATTACTTCCCCTGAAATAGAAGGAAGTTCCTGAAGCCATTTACCAGTTTATGGGCAAATCTCTGTGACACACTGGGGAAAGTTTTGTTCAAAGTTTGCATATCATGCCACACCTATTTGTGGCCGCAATTATGCAAATTTATGATATCTCATTAATATTTTTGCCCAAAAATAGCTTACTTATAGTATTTATATTAGTGTTAAAAGCACAGATACCTTCAATGCAATATTTTCTTCATTGCCTGCACATTTGTTGTGTGTCTGTTTTAGTCGAATTTGGGTTATGTTCTGGGGATTTTTGGCAGATAGTGAGTAGGCTAAATTTGCAGGGCCAAAATCCCTGAATTGAAAATGGACAAAAAAAAATGACCCAAAATCTTCTGCATTGAGTTGCCAAATTGAGTAGCCATATTTTTGTTCAGTTTTTACAAATGAAAATGAGGGTAAGGGACCTCATTTAGAGAAAAAGACTAATGAGTGTTTTGATGCATGCAAGTTTACAGAGGAAGAGGTTTTACTTCAGCTGTCTAAAGTAAAGACAAATAAGCCGATGGGCCCTGATGGGATACATCCTAAGTTACTAAAAGAACTTAGTGGTGTACTAGCAAAACAGTTAACAGATTTATTTAACTAATCATTGTTAACGGGAGTAGTTCCAGAAGATTGGAAATTATAAAATGTTGTGCCCATTCACAAGAAAGGTAGTAGGGAGGAGGTGGGCAACTATAGACCAGTAATTGTAACGCACGGGGTCCCAGATGGTAATAGACCCTAAGATCAGGAGCTACATTGCAGGGTGGAGACACAGGACCTGGTGTTGGGTAACTGCAATCGCTTGGAGGTTTGGGATCCCAAGTCTTTGCAGCCAAAACCAGGCCCTGTGAAACAGCTGCTGTATCCAGATCCCAGGGCTTGAGAGGATATGAACTAAGTGATAGCCAAGCAGAGCTAAAACAGAAAAGTGACTGAGGGAGAGCAGAACTGAAATACAGAATGCAGGGCTACAGAACAGAGGAATAACATAAGCAATATAAAGCAGAAACCAAACTGAGGGTAAGCAATACAAAGCATGGGGTTAAGGAACACAAAAGGCACATACAAAGGAACAAACATAAATACAGGAACGAGTCTAACACTAAGGATGGTAAAGGTGGGGGTTTGGTTCAACAAATTGGCCAATTTAGATGTTAGCTTGCCAACCACATCAAGGTACCCCACATGAGGCAAGACCCTAACTAATACATAATATTAACAAAGAATAAATAGAATCTAAGACACATATATGACATTGAACTAAAACATGAGAAAATACCTGTAGACTGCTGCAAAGGACTGAACGGAAACGGGTGTGGTTTAAATAGAAAACTGACAAAGCAGAGGAATAGAGAGAAAACCTGGAATGGAACAAGGGACAGGCAGAGAGGCACACAGGGCAGGACAGGTATACAGGGCAGGACAGGTATACCAGGCAGGAATAAGCATACATAATAAGAAAGCAAAGCAAAAAGGATACAGAAAAGCCTGGATACAGCCTGGATAAGTCTGCACACGGGTGCATTGTTCCAGTAAGTCTTACTTCAGTAATGGAAACCTTGTTAAAGAATAGGATTGTTGAACATCTAAAGTCGCTTGGGTTTTAAGATTAGAGACCACATGGGTTTCCTTCAGGGAGATCATGCCAAACTAATCTTATTTATTTTTTTGATTGGGTGACTAAAATAATAGATCAGGGTGGTGCAGTAGACATTGCTTACCTAGATTTCAGTAAGGATTTTGACACTGTCACAAATAGAAGGCTTATCAATAAACTGCAATCTTTGAGTTTGGATTTCAATATTGTTGAATGGATTAGACAATGGTTGAGTGAAAGGCAACAGAGGGTTGTAGTCAATGGGGTATATTCGATGCAAGGTCTTGTTACTAGTGGGGTACGTCAGGGATCTGTACTTGGACCCATTCTCTTTAATATTTTTATTAGGGATATTGCTGAATGTTTTGTTGGCAAAGTATGTATTTTTGCTGATGCTACAAAGATTTGTAGCTGTGGCAACTGACATTTAATGTGGACAAGTGCAAGATTATGCACCTTGGGCGTAAACCCCCCCAAAAATATAGACTATTTGGTACAGTCCTAACCTCAACATCTGAGGAAAGGGATTTAGGAGTAATAATTTCATTGGACTTAAAGGTAGGTAGGCAATGCAATAGAGCAGCAGGAAATGCTAGCAGAATGCTTGGTTGCATAGGGAGAGGTATTAGCAGTAGGAAGAGGGAAGTGCTCATGCCATTGTACAGAGCACTGGTGAGACCTCACTTGGAGTATTGTACGCAGTACTGGAGACCGTATCTCCAGAAGGATATTGATACTTTGGAGAGAGTTCAGAGAAGGGCTACTAAACTGGTTCATGGGTTGAAGGATAAAACTTACCAGGAAAGGTTAAAGCATCCTAACATGTATAGCTTGGAGGAAAGACGTAACAGGGGGGATATGATAGAAACATTTAAATACATTAAGGGAATCAACACAGTAAAGGAAGAGAGTATATTTAAAAGAAGAAAAACTACCACAACAAGAGGACATAGTCTTAAATTAGAGGGGCAACGATTTAAAAGTAATCTCAGGAAGTATTACTTTACTGAGAGGGTAGTGGATGTATGGAATAGCCTGCCAGCAGAAGTGGTAGAGGTAAACACAGTAAAGGAGTTTAAGCATGCGTGGGATAGGCACAAGGCTATCCTAGATATAAGATAGGGAACGGGGGACTAATAAAAGTATTTAGAAAATTGTTTCTATGTTTCTATGATTCAAATATCTGAAAATGTCGACACATTTTGAAAATTCAAGTAGTATTAGTTTTGTGTTCAGCAACACCCCCCCCCCCCCCCCCCCCCAGATTACTGTTGAAACGTAAATACATGTTACCAGTCAGGGATACATACATTAAGTGCACGTTGTATATAAAAAGGCATATTGTCTGTGACCTTCTAGCCTGCAGAACAGTACACCACGTTGCCACGAACAGTAAATTGTTGTTTTTAAGATTTTGAATGGTTGAAAATGCAATTTTTTTAACTCAGATTTTGGCAAGTTCCTCCCGTTTCCACGGAAACAGATCTCATGCATTTTTATCTGCTTATTTTAAAGCTTTCATTTGATTTAACATTTATAGAGGCATTGATTTTTTTAAAAATGACATTTTTAAGCACAAAAGACTCCATTCTGTCGTAATGTCTTATTATGCTGAACAGCTTAACTGGTTGAGGGCCAATTTGCTAAGTGAGAACTTTATATGACTAATGCTGTTTGAAAACGTTCTATTCTCACATGTACTGGGGCTTTTAAGTGAACAAGGAATATAGAATAAGCAACACTTACCTCCTTAGATTGTAGACTCAGCACTAGCCAAGCAATCGTTTAAATCATAAAATATTGTTTTGTTCTCTGTAGTATGTGCTAAACACAGGTTTATTATTTAAAAAGGGGAGACTGCCCTAAAATGAAAAATATCATACTTATTTGACCATATTATGCAGCATTATTAGGTTTTTACTTTACCTTTCTCTTGTGTGTTGTTGCCGAGAACTAAGGAATGGGGCATTTACTTCCTTTTTTTTTTTCATTGCTCGTGAGCATGCGCTGTCAGCGACTGATGATGCTGGTGGTCTGACTGACAAACAGCCACTTGTGTTCACTGGGACATTCACGTTTTTGGAGATGCTGTAAAATGTGAGTCTGTCCTGCGCATGATTGCCGTTTATGCATGGTGCTTTGGCAGCATTGTGTGTAAGTTATAAAACTTTGTGAGACACAAGGTTGTCACCTTTTTTTTGTCATTCAATGCAACATTGCTGACACAACCTAAATCTACGCATTCAGCGTATATAACGCAGAACCCCGTGAGTATGTTTTATACATTGGCACACACGCCGATCGCACCAGTGTTTGGCACAATGCTATCCTAGATATAAGATAGGGAACGGGGGACTAATAAAAGTATTTAGAAAATTGGGCAGACTAGATGGACCGAATGGTTCTTATCTGCCGACACATTCTATGTTTCTATGATTCAAATATCTGAAAATTTCGACACATTTTGAAAATACAAGTAGTAGTAGTTTTTTGTTCAGCGTGTGACCTGTGTTTATACATGACCCCCATTTTTGTATAGTAAAAACAATGTTTAGGTGATACAGTTCCTTTAAGGCACAGCAGAATTTAAATACAAATTCTGTTGATTCTTGAATCTTCTGATGCCTGAGTCTTTGGTCTCCAGCTCTACATTACACTAAATTGTATAGGCCGACTTTAGTCTACTGAGCATGTTCACAAATGCAAACTCATGCTGTGCATTAAAGGGTGCTCTGTCAACATAAACATTGTTCATACTGAGAATGTAAAGGATATAAAATGATGAACAATGATCTATACATTGTGTTAGCAGAATTGCAGGCAAATGCATAACATTATGGAAAATATGTTTTAAAAGTGTCTGAGGTGTATTTTGTCTATGATTTCACCTGTGGCTTGATATGCAAATTAACTACTTTTCAATGGGAAATTTGCATATTAAGCCACATGGTGACATCATAAGTAGGATACACCACAGACATATTTAAAACATATTTCTCCTATGCATATACATAATTTTTTCATTATTTGTTATTCGCTACATTCACAGTATAAGAAATGTTTAGGTTGATTGTGTCCCTTTAACTAATCAATCTCATTATAAGTGTGACAGACCAATAGGGGATAACTTCCACAGACCAGGCCCACACACACTACTCATGTTTCTCCTCTAATCAAACATGATGGGTAATTTAAAAAGTCATTAACTAAGACAAATTTACTTTTTAAGCACTAACCATTCTTTAACCCCTTTGTGCCATTAGGACACACAAGGACCTAAAAGTCGTTAGGACGGCATAATACATCCAGCGTTAAACAGCTCATCGCGGCTCCTCGTGATGAGTTGTGCTCGGATCCTGCTGCAGGGACTTGCAGTGGGATCCTACCTGTTAGATGAGGACACTTTGAGTGGCCTCAATCTAACAGGGAAAATGTAGCCAGTGCTCAAAGCGAGCACCGCCAACATTTCTCTAAATCGCGCACCTCTGTGACGTCACACATGACGTCCGGAGGTCTCGCGATCTTTTGGCTGGGACCCACAGGATCTAGTAAGACCCTAATTGGGTCCCCGCCATAGTGTTCCTGGCTACCCATCACCTTGTGATCGGTGCCCAGGAGCAAATCGTGGGACACAAGCACCATGCGTCACGAAGGGGTTAAGGGATTTATAGATTAAAAAAAAAAATACATAGCAGAACATAAACAATGAAAATGCAATATTTAAAAAAAAAAACAATATAAAAACAAGCAGGACAAAAAGAAAATTATATTTATGCACAAAATGGATTTTCGAAAATGCTAAATATTAACCCCTTCGTGACGTTAGGACGTTCTATGCCGTCCTGACTTTAAGTGCCTTAAAGTCGTTAGGACGTGTCAGACCCCAGTTCCATCCCATGCCTCCTGCAGGGATCCCCTACCTGGTCCAGCAGACTCCAGGTACCGTGCACCCCGCCGGGGGGGCACGCGATCGCAGTGTAGGCCGCATCCCCGGCCTGTAGTACAACCTGCCTCGTGTAACACAAGCACAGGTGTCATTCTGATGGCAGGGGGGCGTGGCCTGCGGCCCGGTGGTGTGCTCCCATTGGAGGATGCACGGGAGGTGTGGAGAGGGGGCAGGTCCTACTCCTGTCTTCACTATCTGGCTAAAGCCAGAGGGGGGCGGCGACCTGCAGGATGGTGGGCGGAGCAAAGGTCCTGGCACCCTATTTAAACAGCAAGCACTGTTCATTCAGTGCTTGCTCGTTTTCCAAGCTTGTAGTGTGGATACTCCCTCTACAGTGATTCCTACCCATACCTTTGTACCTTGTTTCCCTGTGTTTATTGATCTCCCGGCTACCGAACCCTTGGACTGTTTATCGACTACGTTTACCTCTCCACTCCTGACTTCGGATTCTCCATTCAACTACGTTTACCTCTCCGCTCCTGACCCCGGATTACCCATTACCTACCTCGAACACTGTTCTGCCTTACCCCTTGGTACTGCTGCCACTCCGGACTTCTCTAGTGTGCGCACCACCTAGTGCCAACACCCCTGCGCTACGCTCCCAGGTCCCAACCCTGACAGGACGGCATAGAACGTCCTTTGTTAAACAGCTCATCGCGGCTCCCCGCGATGAGCTGTTTTCGGATCCCGCTGCAGGCACTTGCAGCGGGATCCCACCTGTCATCTGAGGCCACTTTGAGTAGCTTCAGTCTGACAGGGAAAATGTAGCTGGTGCTCAAAGCGAGCACCGGCTACATTTCTCGAAATCGCGCCGTGCCCGAACTTCCGGGTTCGGGCACGACTCCGTGACGTCACACGTGACGTCCGGAGGTCTCGCGATCTTTTGGCAAAGACCCACAGGGTCTATTAAGACCCTGATTGGGTCTCTGCCAGGTGATCGGTGGCCAGGAACAATTTGTGACGTTTTGGTGCTTGCGTCGTTTGGGACGCAAGCACCATGCGTCACAAAGGGGTTAATAAAACACAAAAACCTGTTTTGTTTGTGGGGGGATTTGCCATCTTTCACTGGTAAAAATATTCCCCTTCAGATGATTCCCCCCCCCTTATTTTGTGCATTATTATTGGTTGGCTGGGCAGAAATCACAGAGTTTATGCATTATGTATCGCTTTACCTGCTGGCTGTTGAGAAAGCAATAATGTTTCCTGTAAAAACAAACTATGTAGGGAAATAGATTAGACCGACATTAATTGGGTAATTATGTGCTGTGGTTACAACGATTATTGCATAAATAGCAGCACTATTTCATGCATAAAAATAGCACTTGACTCACCAGTGATTAAAACAATGCATCAGTTATACATTTTATTTATACAAGTTAAATGCAAGAATAAAATGTTAAATGCAGGTATGTTACATTTTAAAGGGCCACTCCAAGCAAACATTTTTTTGGACCGTTTTATTACCTATACCCTGAGCAGGCACCCCTCTCAGTAAAATTTTCTGAATTACATCACATTTACATTTATTTATAAAGCGCCAATAATTTACATAGAGCTAGGTACAGAGCATAGAGGGGAACTATATACAAAGTTAGACAAACCTGAACAGACTGATACATGAGGTAGAGAACCCTGCTCGCAAGCTTACAATCTAGAGGGAGTGGGGGACATGAGACACATAAGGGAGTGAAGAGGTCAGAGGGAAGGTGGTTGTGTCACCAGTAATGTGGATGGTTGGCGCTAGGTGGGTTTGGCCAAAGATTAATTGTGTGTGTTCTAGCTAGATTAGTTGTAAGTTACCTGATACTAAGACTGATTGAGCTCCCATTCTTCTTTTTTGTCCACCATAAGTAACAGGGTATGCCCCCGGCCATGGGTCCCTGGCTTGCTGCACCTAGAGGATCATCAACCATACCACACTGACGAGGCCATTGTAGGCCAAAGCGTACATCTGTGATTTGCTGTGTTCCTTGTGCAGAGAAGACTAGCCATGCATTCTGGGTCTGAACTGCCCTTATGGGTGGGATTAGTCTGATATGTTAACGGAGTAGTTTCCTCTGTAATGGTGTAAGTAAGCAAAAAATGGAGTTGCCCTCCCGAGTAGGTACCATCCTATAGGACAGGCTATTTCAGCACTGTCCATTCTCGGTGAGTTTGCGCACCCCCCCCCCCCTTTTTTGGACAGCGAGAGCTAGGAGACTTTATCTAGAGCTAAATTAACAGGTATTCTAGTGGAATGAGTAATAAGCTTCATTAAATAGATGATATTTGAGAATAGCTACTGTTTCCTTGCTTTAAACAAACATCTCCATACAGCTAGATAATTGGCCATTTTTGAGGGACACATAAATGTATGATTCATGTGTGTTCAGAAAGAATTTGATTTATTTAGGCCCCTCCCATGGAAGTCCTTTCTTGATTCATTAATCAATCCCCTCTTGCATTTTACATTTGTCAGGGGACCAAGTGAAACAAATAAAACAAAATGGCTGACCTGGCAACCCTCGCTATACGTTGGGTGGAAACAAAATGTAGAAGCGTGCTTTGTACCGGCCACTGTGCAATAAACGTTGGCACGCATTGCAAGTATAATTGTAGCACAAGGCTATCCTAGATATAAGATAGGGCCAGGGACTAATAAAAGTATTAGAACATTAGGCAGACTTAATGGGACAAATGGTTCTTATCTGCCGATACATTCTATGTTTCTATTGTCATTTGGGATACTTTTTTTACGCATTTGTTAAACACCGAAATGTTGCTACCTCTCCCTAGACACCAGCCACGTGCTGGAGAGCTGAGTGGGAGGATCAATACTAGCTGCAAACATGATATTTGTGAGTAAATTAAATATATTTAGAATACGGATATTCACATTTTAATAATTATTGAACTTTAAAAAACGCATTAATGTAGGCGGGTCAGTTTCAAGTCAGAAGGGTCCTTTAATTTAAGGACATATAATTATCAACTCAACAACTTCTACACAAAATGAAAGCCCTCTCTATAGCCAGCACAGTGATAGTGGTAATCCTTACTGTTACAACCATGAAGCAGTGTGCACACAAGACTGCACATGCATTGACTTGTTTAAAAGTAATAACAATGGTTCAGGAATATAAGAATGTGATTACCTAAATCACTGAAATGGGTTTGAAATTTACAAAAAGAGACAATTGGAAATGTTGCAACAATGATGTAATGGTGTCTGTTCTTCATTCCAGGCATCCTTCTTCAAACCCCTATTGGCTTTCAGCAGTTGAAAAAGCTAATTACAACCCAGGTCAAGAGGAGACATAGGACACCCGTGGCATTTAGGACAATTACAGAGAGTATTCACTGTTGTAGTATGAAATAGATTTGTAGAATAATTAGATGAGAGGTAAAAGAATGGTGTGACGAGTAACAACATTAGATTCTGTTTTTGTTTTTAAGAGATGCTCAAACATAGCAAGAGACTAATTAGGAGCGAGCGCCATTAAGCTCATTGCCTGTAGGTTTTTAGATGGCTCCAGGGTGTCTCAGGAGATAGCCCAGAGACAATAGGACAATGGGCTATGGCCTGAGACATCCTGGCAAGTTGGGGTTTATCAGTAATTCAATTAAGGGTTCAAGGGAGGGGATCTTAATTAGGGTCAGGAAGGTTATCACTAGGAGGGGAATAGTGGGGGGAGTTAGGGTAATCAGGCAGGGCTATTTCAGCTGTAATTTGTGGAGTGAATCATTCTAATGCTTGTTCTCTTTTGTTTCCCACCCTCCCATCCCGAGGCAAGCACATCGGTGGGCGACCGTAAGCGCCAAGAAGTCATCACTTCGAAAATTAAAGCAGAAAGCTTGCTTGTCTCGCAGCGGGATCCAGGGACTTGTCTGACTGCCAGTTCATGGAGTCAAGAAGGAATTTTTCACCCACTTGGGAGCAGATTGGCTGAGCTTCTATAGGGTTTTTTTCGCCTTCTTCTGGATCTTTGCTGGCATTTTTTATGGGGTGCGGAGTGGTGGAGGGGGGGGGGGTCCCATCTTGCGGTAATGCGGCACTCACTACTTCTGGGGATAACAAAAACACCCTGCAGGTTGAGATGGGCGCGATTTGGGTATTGACGTATGGTCGGGCCCATGCGGTGAGCGTAGCCAGCCGGTTGGTTGTGGCTACAAAGGCGGGAACCGATTGTGTGGTCGGGCCCGCCGCTGGGGCACGGTTATGGCTACTGCAGAACACAAAAACATGTTGGGCACGTGAGTTGGGGGGCTCACGGGGCTCCAGGAAGGGGGTGGGGCTCAAGGTCAGCTGGCTATCCTGGCCGCCCAGGGATACCCCAGTTTCAGTAGAAGGCGGCGCGGTGATGATGGACCGGCCGTCACGTGCACTGCAGGCAGGCGGGGCTCAGCGCATCTCCAGGGGGTAGGGGTGCCGCATTTGGTTTGGGAACTCCTCCCTTTTTTAACGTTGTTATAAATAAATGACTTCTATTTGCCACCATATGCAAGTGTCCTGGTTTCATTCATGTGTTGTACGGGGTTGATAAGGGTTAATTTTTTCCATCGGGAAACCGATAGGGCGTGGGAGCTTAATGAACAAATGCCCTCTGCAGTATCTGTTCAACTCTCAGGATTGCAGCTATTTCGTTTTTTCAGAGAGGAAAAGTTAGAGTGAGTAATATTAGCAGACTCTCTGTTATAGGTATTGAAACCTGCTTGTTTAAATGTTGGTTCGTGTGGAGTCAGGCTAGTGTTTTCAAATTGAACCTTTGAACAATTTAATAAAATAAAGAGAGCAAAAATAATAAAAATAAAAATATAAATGAGCACAGTTAACTTCACTACGCTGTGTACTGTAAAACTCAGGATTGCAGGTTCAATTCCCAACAGGGTCAATTCATCCTTTTTTTTTTAGGTCATTACAATAAGTAGCATTAAATTGGGAAACATCAACATCCCCTGGATGTTGGGCAAATATAACATCCACAGTATGTACTTGGGAACTAGAGAAGATCTGAATGTACCTTTAATAAAAATAAATAATACTTTGTTTACGAGCAGTAGTGTTGAGCCAGTCAAGGAAAATTAAAGAAAAAGAAAATTTTAAAAAGTATCAGCCACTCTCCGTGAGGTTTAACATAGATCCTTTAGCATGTGTGCACTGATTAATACAATTTAGCCAAATAACTTATGTTAGAAGTGCACAGTCACTACATGTATTGCCTCATTTCATCTTTAAAGGGACATTATCATCTAAACATTGCTTATAATGTAAATGTAGATAATTAAAAAAAAAAAACACTGAACATGATCTGTACACTGTGTTACCAAAATTGCAAGTAAATGCCTAAATTAGGAGAACAATGTTTTTAAATGTGGAGTCTCTTGTCTATGACATCACCTGTGGCATGATATGCAAATGACCCATGTCCCATTGAAAAGCAGGTAATTTGCATATCGAGCCACAGGTGATGTCATAAGCAGGAGATATGCAGCCCCATTTGAAAGACATTGGTCTCCTAATTTCGGCATGTGCTTGCAATTTTGCCAGCACACCAGCACAATAAAAGTCATTTTCAGTCATTTTTTCTCTCTCTACATTTACAGTAAAAACCACGTTTAATTGAAACAGTCCCTTTTTTTTGTCAGCCTTTGCTTCTGGCAAACTACATTGTGAGGCTGGGTCAGGACACAGCTCAAACAATATCAGTGATGCGGAGTTAACAATATGTTAACAATGTGTAACAATATCAGTGATGTGGAGTAAAAGATTAATTCATACTCTCCACTGCTGGAAGAATAAAACCAGTTGTTAGGTTGTTGACACCACATCTAAGAATTCTGGGTAAGTTCAACAATCCACTACAGTCTTTGCACAAAAATTGCAAAGAGTGTTTAACAGTACAAGTGACATGTAACAAAGCTTTTATGGAAAGACAATGCAGAAATCTGTATCTACGGATTGAACTAGACTGGATGCTGGAAATTAGGCATTCATTGTTAAACTCGTATTTCTCTTTGTGATTTAAATCTGATTTGTTGAAAAAGATAACACTCCAGTTGGAGTAACTCAAATTATGCTGTGATAAGAAAACCTGGAAGATAAAAAAAAACCCCAAAAAAACAGTTTACAAAAGATAATATTCACATGGCAGATTACAAAAGATCCAGATAATATTCCATCATTACATGGGACAAAGATGATAATAGTGCGAAGGAAAGGAGATTTTGTACCACTACTGTGCTTTTAATATAAAGAATAGAGGCCATTTGGGCCTAGATCTTGCAATTAAAAGTTGCAGTTTCTCTAATCCTCTCATACAGCTGACCTTAAGAAGTCTTCATAATGACCCCCTGGGAGGCCACTCTGGAGGTCCCAGAGACTCTGTTTGACTCAATAATAGCACTAGATTCAAAACCTCTTTGGATTATTTTATTTGCTTTATTTCTCCTTCAATAGATAAGACAAGCCGGTGAAAACATTGTTACTATTGATCAGGGGCATTGTATCTTTTATGAAGTGATATAAAAGAACCAAACCCCCCAGTATTTTTTTTTTATTTTTTTTGCCGTGCTTATTGCAATTAATGAAAGGCGCTAGCTAAACCAAGTCCCAAATGGAGAGACCCATGCTGCCAAAACAATGTATGCTCTTACCTGCCATCTGTTAAATGGGCCAAAGGCAGATTTTGCAAACAAGCCGACAAGTGTTCCTGCCTGGATACTTGAGTTTACTCTTTCATCTCAGCAGTGGCAGACATTGCAAAACCTTTTTTAGAATCTGGGATGCGGTAGGCACATTATATATATATATATATATATACACTGCACACATCCTTCGCGGATTGTGAAGGCAAGAGCTTAAATAAAGCATTTACTGAAATGTAAATGGGAATGATTGATCAACCTCACTCTCGTAAGTGAGAAAAAGCATAACTTACGGGGCAGAAAATGCAAACAGTTGTTCTCTTTAAATCAGGACGTTAGGATAGGGGTAACATTAGTAAACCTTAAATAACTTTGTTGCGAGTCATTTTTTTTATGGTTTTCTTGAGTGATTAATATAAATTCTTAAGTCTGAGATCTTGGTGCTCGGGGAAGAGACCCTGTATAAATCTCTTCATAAAAACCAGGTTTCTTTCCAGAACTCGTTAGCAGTGTGTGGTCTTAAAAAAAAAAAAGATACATAAAAGGAGTCATATACACTTAAGGCAGGTTTGGTAGTACTTTAAACAGTTCAGGGGTAGTAATAACATCATATTAAAAATGTGAGATAAATGGGATCCAAATGGAGAACTCCATTTCTTTCCTGTAATCTGAATGCATTATTAAAAAATAGAAGATGAAAGGAGAGAATATTTAATATATATATATATATATATATATATATATATATATATATATATATAAAAATATATATATATATATATATATATTGCTTGGAGTGTTGGGAAATGTAATTGTTGTGGCCCTAAGAAGTTCCATCACAGTCCCACCACACCTCTCCCCTTAGCATCACAGTGCAAAGAAGTTCATAAAAAGATTTTGGACTGGAGAGTATTTTTGTAAACTACACACATTCAGAAGATCACAGCCTGCACATCCTTTTTTCTCCACTATCACAGTCTCCACCCCTCTCCCCAGCATCACAGTGCCTATCCCCCCCCTCTCCCTCCCAGGCATCACTGTTTCCAGCCAGGTGTAGTATTATGGCTGTTGTCTCTTATACATCGAAGGATTTCTCAACAAGTTTAAATCTCCTTTCATGTGGCCTTTAAGGCCGCTATAAACTGTAAGCCAACAACAATGATCGATTAGACACAATGTGTAGCTTGTCAAGCTAGTTACTAGTTATAGAAATAACAAGCATAAAAAGCTAGTAAATACATACATAATGGACATAGCTCTGTATATCTGTATTTTTTAAACAACAATGTGAAGGAACAAGACAAAGCAGTGATAATGAATCTCTATGATACAATCATCTACCACGTACTTTCAGCAACTGACTCTTCAGCAACCTTTTAATGCATTGTTCAAAACACTATGAAACTTCATGACATTCAGTCGGGTTTCTTATGGTCAACAAAAGCCCTAATCCCCTTAATGGTCAAAAGCCTCCCCACTATGCTCAGGCAGACTCTTGCAGTAGAGTCTGGTAGACATGGTGTGTAAGGGCCAATGGCAGGCAACTGCTGACATTCCAGCCATGTACTATATGATTTTATCAAGTGTCAAGGGACTTTTTCAATAAAGCTTTTTTACACATCGAAAAAGAACTATGGCTACAACATGCCGATTCCCTCTAGTGAAGTTTAGCTAGGTGGTCTGATCAAAAAAGGAAGAATACAAAAGAACGAAAAGTATACACTCAAAGTGGAGTAAACTACCTCTGGATATGAAAAATATGATGCACCTGATATAATATGTTAAGTGTTGCAAAATAATTTCTCTGTGTAATTTCTCTGAGTTTCCACCCACCAGCGGTGGCAATGGCAAGCTGTTTGTGGACAGTGGTGACAATAGTAAGATGCTTGAGGATAGTAGTGCCAATGATGGCAATGACAAACTATTTGGGGACAGTGGTGGCACTAGAAATCTGTTTGGGGACAGTGGTGGCCCAGGCAAGCAGTTTGGGGACAGATACGGGACTGTCAAGCCGTTTGAGTGCAAATATGGAAATGACAAGCTGTTTGGGGACATATGTAGCACTGGTAAGTTGTTTGGTGACAGATACCACCCTGGCAAGTTGTTTGTGGACAGAGATGGCACTGGTAAGTGTATTGGCGACAAAGATGGCACTGTTTTAACATCTGAAAATGAGGAGGATGGCAAGCATAGGTTCGGTCCTCGGTGCCAATACTCTAGGTATGCCCCTAACAATAACCACATGTTATCAAAGTCACATGGAGTCAGTGCTGTATTTACCGCGAGGCATCCTAGGCGGATGCCTAGGGCGGCAAATTTCGGGGGGCGGCAGCCCCCCAGCACTAAAAAAAAAAAAAATAAAAAAAAATAAAAAAACGCGGCCCTTTAAAAAAAAAAACACTGCACTTGCAGGCAGAGACGGAGGTGACAGGGGGTCGGAAGATCCCCCCACACCAACGCTCTGCCTGCCGGGCTGCACTGGGAGCCGAACAGGCAGCACAGAGAAACCTCCGTGCTGCCTGTTCGGCTCTCCGTGCAGTGTGCCGACACGGAAGTGCCGACAGTCACGTGACGGGCGCGCTGACGTCATACGCGCGCCCGGTCACGTGACCTGTCGGCACAATCGCCGGGAAGCCGAACAGGCAGCATGGAGGGACCATGCTGCCTGCCACTAGCCACCAGGGAAAGGTAAGTGCTGATGGGAGACTGTGTGTGTGTGATGGGAGAGAGTGTGTGTGATGGGAGACAGTGTGTGTGATGGGAGTCAGAGTGTGTGTGACTGAGTGTGATGGGAGTCGGAGTGTGTGTGATGGGAGTTGGAGTGTGTGACTGAGTGTGATGGGAGTAGGAGTGTGTGACTGAGTGTGATGGGAGTGTGAGCTTGATGTGAGTCTGAATGATGGGGCATGTCTTAGGTGTGTAACGTGGGTGTGCCGCTTGGGTAGGGGGGTGCCCGGATTTTGTCTGCCTAGGGCAGCACAAAATCAAGATACACCACTGCATGGAGTAAAGAGTATAGGATTCTTTTTTGCAGAATAGAGCTTACTCAATGGTAGATAAGAGGGATTACCTGTGCTGGTCTACGGAATAAATGAAATCAAACATCATTTTACCATTCCGCATCGTTTTTAAAAACCAAAAGAAGCAGTAAATGGGAACCGTCCTCAAACTATGATCCAGAGAGAAATAAGAGATAAGTGAGAATGTACCAATGTTACTGGGTGGGGGAAATAACAGCCCCCCAAAGACATAAGCATGAATCCTACTACGAAACAAAAAAAAAAGTGAAACAAAGTGGGGCTCACTTTCCTTTATATACAAAAATTGCTGCAGTACCACTCTAGTGTAAAAAACCCTGGTTACACTAACAATGCAACTTGTATAAATATAGAGGGTGCACAAGAAACTTATACAGATATATAAAAAGACATAATTGCACTCATCTCTCTACTGGTATTGATTCTGTGATTAAACTTGAAGATAAAAAAACAAGGACACATAAAACCAAATATGGTGTAGTATAATTTTCAGTGTTGGAATATAAATCCTTCAGATTGGCAAATATAGGGTGAGAATGGCAAGCCTGATGCCAAACAATGCCAATGAACAATGCTGCCATTTAGTGCAGAATTTGTGGGACTGCAGCCTTTTGTGTTTAAGCTATTTATATCTTAAAAACATGCCCAGAATTGACACAACTGCTCCCAAAAATAACCTGTGTCAACACAAATTAAAAGGGTTTTGATAGCAGCATAGACTGCGTAGTGTGCCTATTAGCTGCCTGGTATATTGTTCATTAGTCCTCCACCCATGGTGATACAGCAGTAAGAAATCTCTGTTTGGCATCAGACTCTGCCCCCATATTTGTCAATCTGAAGGATATATAGTCCAACATTGGAAGTTATACTACACCATATTTGGTTGTATCGGTCCTTGTTTCTTATCTTCAAGTTTAATCACAGAACCAACCATCAGTTGAGGGATAAGTGCATTTATGTCATTTTATGAATCCTACTACTTACTATTCTTATGGCTGATGAGTTAAGAAACCAAGAATCCCCGACGAAGCTCTTAAAAAAGACGTGAATCAGGATGGTCTGGGTTATCCTGACCTACATAAAATACATGTATGCTTTCACACTTGTTCGCCTGGGACACTAAGAGGAATAAAAATCTAGGCCGGTACAATATTGAAAAACTTAAATGTAATAAGCGTGATCCATATATTTTTTACGAATTTAAGAAAAAAACACAGGATGCTAAGACCTACCAATTATATAAGTCTTGTTCAATTTACATTCTATCAATGGATATATCGTTAATCCCTTTGAAAGCAGGCAGCCTGGTCAGGTGAACTAGGTGATGTGAACCATGCCACGCAAAAAAGAAATCTCAGAAGACCTGCGATCAGGGATTGTTAATGTGCATAAGGCTGGAATGGGTTACAAAGTAATCTCAAAGAGTTTACATATTTATACAATCAGTACTGTGGCTACTCTCCCTAGAAGTGGGCACCCAACCAAGAAGACTCCAAGGGCCCAATGCAGAATGCTCAATGAGGTAAAAAAAAAAAAATACTATGGTAACAGATAGTCTACCATGCACAAAATATTATACAGACATGGATTCCATGGCAAGACACCACAGAGGAAGCTGCTGCTCTCTAAAAGAGTCACGGACACACAAAGAACACATTAACAGTCCACAATGCTACTGGGAAAATGCTTTGTGGACTGATGAAACTGAGGTTCAAATTGTTTGCAAAGAACACGCCACACTTAGTATGGGGTGACACCATACCAACATGAAAACATCATGCCACAGTACACTGAAGGGAGCATAATGATGTCAGGCTGCCTTGCTGCCAGTACTGCTTGCCATAATTGAGGGGACAATGAATTCCCAAGTGTACCAAGGTTCCATCCAGGTTAATGTTGGGTTGTTGAAGCTCAGTAGTAGTTGGATATTGCAGACAGACAATGACCCTAAACATGAGAGTAAATCTACTACAGAATGGTAAAAAAAAGAAAATCTGCCTTTTGGACTGACGCAGTCAGAGCCCAGACCTTAACCCAATAGGGATGTGGTGGAATGTCCTCAAGAGAGACGTTCAGACCGAAGAATATGGCTGAGCTTAACCAGTACACAAGGAAGAATTCCTTCGGAAAGTTGTGCAGGTCTGATCCACAGATAATGGAATCACTTCATTTGATGAAACAAGATTTCACCAGTTACTAAATTCAAAGGTTCCCTTACTTTTTATACCAGCACTATTAATGTTTAATGGGTGTGTTCAATAAAGACATTACATTACATTACAATTTAGACAAAACATGAGGTCTGGCATTCAAACATTCTAAAGGTGATGGGGAACATGAGACACACAAGGAGAGTGTGAGGCAGAAAGAAAAAAAAGGGGAGAGGTACAAATAACAGTAGATTGTGATGATGGAAGGTGTGTGGGGGTAACTGAGAACTGAGTCACAGCAGAAGTTACCAAGTAGGAGAATAGTTGGGTGCATTGTAAGTCTACAAATGGCAGGTGATGAAATTATGTCATGATGTTAATATATTGCTAGTAGATATGTGCAGAAGGGGGAAGTGTGACAGGTGGTTGATTAGAGGTCAAGTCACATCATCTGATTAACCAGACCTATAAAAGAAATCAAGCTGGGGGTGGGAGGGAATTAAACAGTCAGGTCTGGTTGCAAAAGGATTCTGTGTGTGTGGGTCCAAGTGAAGTCTCAGGAACATGTATGAAACAGTCTGGTCTGGTTGCAAAAGGATTCTGTGTGTGTGGGTCCAAGTGAGATCTCAGGAACATGGATAAAACAGTCTGGTCTGGTTGCAAAATGATTCTGTGTGTGTGGGTCCAAGTGAGATCTCAGGAATATGTATGAAACAGTCTGGTCTGGTTGCAAAAGGATTCTGTGTGTGTGGGTCCAAGTGAGAGCTCAGGAATATGTATGAAACAGTCTGGTCTGGTTGCAAAAGGATTCTGTGTGTGTGGGTCCAAGTGAGATCTCAGGAACATGTATGAAACAGTCTGGTCTGGTTGCAAAAGGATTGTGTGTGTGTGGGTCCAAGTGAGATCTCAGGAACATGGATAAAACAGTCTGGTCAGGTTGCAAAAGGATTGTGTGTGTGTGGGTCCAAGTGAGATCTCAGGAACATGGATAAAACAGTCTGGTCAGGTTGCAAAATGATTCTGTGTGTGTGGGTCCAAGTGAGATCTCAGGAATATGTATGAAACAGTCTGGTCTGGTTGCAAAAGGATTCTGTGTGTGTGGGTCCAAGTGAGATCTCAGGAACATGGATAAAACAGTCTGGTCTGGTTGCAAAATGATTCTGTGTGTGTGGGTCCAAGTGAGATCTCAGGAATATGTATGAAACAGTCTGGTCTGGTTGCAAAAGGATTCTGTGTGTGTGGGTCCAAGTGAGATTTCAGGAATATGTATGAAACAGTCTGGTCTGGTTGCAAAAGGATTGTGTGTGTGTGGGTCCAAGACATGAAAGATTATCACTATTTGTGTGTTATTACCTTAAAGGACAATGGTCAACACAACATAAATGTCTGTTTAAATGAAAGTGTTAAACAGAAATGTTTTCATGAAAGTATAAAAATAAAGCACGTTATTGAGCCCTCTTTGCTTGTATATCTCTATAAGGGTAGACATGTTGTTTAGATGAAGGAAGATCTGACCCAATATGGCAGCTCCCTGATACAACTATACAGAGCTTAATTTATATTATTATATTAAAGCATTTCTATTTAAAAAACAACTTGATGCAATATTTCAACATGTCCTTTAAGCACCTTGCCTATACTTCTATACTTGGGACTTAGATGAAGATCATATTACATTTCTAACCAATTAACACAAACAAAAAAAAATCAAGTAATCAAGTAATTCCAAAGGGTTCACTTACTTAAGTTGCTTAAATTATGTCCGTAAAGCTTAGCCCCTAGTCACGCTCCTGATGTGAAATATTGTGAGGTATGGTAAATATCTTCATCTCCTTAGATTCCATGTCTCAAC
Source organism: Pelodytes ibericus (assembly GCA_036172795.1). Taxonomy (NCBI): domain Eukaryota; kingdom Metazoa; phylum Chordata; class Amphibia; order Anura; family Pelodytidae; genus Pelodytes; species Pelodytes ibericus. The sequence continues at coordinate 191,768,833 of CM069861.1, forward strand.
CCAAAATAAACAAAACATGGAAAGCGAATCTAAGCATCCACAGAACACCAGAACATGCTGAGAAATAAAATAAACATGACATTATTTTAAATCAGCCAAAACATCACAACATAGAAATAATTGTTTAGGCCTAAATATGAATTTTTAAAATATTTCACAACATACGATATATTTTTTTCTATAGCAGATTTTTATACAAAAAAAAAAAAAAACGTGGCAAAATTTGAATTAGCCATGTCCATGTTATTTAGATAATAAATATGGAACAAATTCCTTTAAAAAATCAGAATAAAAACACAAATAAAACGCTTCTTCTTGGAAGATCAGATACATGATTTATGCCACACATATATCAGTGCAAACTTTAATTCAAAAAAGGATTGTCAATAAAAAAAAAGTTAAACAATTTCCAAAACAAGTATTAAAAAATGTACAGGGAGATTACTCTGCTTTCAAAAAAATGTACCCTGCCATATATCCTGTGATGACCTAAGCTGGGTTAAGTTAAAAGAGCGTTAAGTGGAGGAATACTCTCTCCTTGGAAGTTGTATGATTCTAGTATGTGGAAAAGTTACAGAACATTTGTAACATGTTATTGTTTGCGTTTTACTCAACCTGTAAAAAAAAAATGTATATATCATCGTATTATATTTTTTTCTTCAAATTTATATTCATATGAATGATCCTGCATCACAAAAAAAAAACAAAAAAAAAAAAAACACAACATACTCAAAGCAGATTTTAATACAATCAAGTGAACTTATAAGATAATAAAATAGCAAAAATATAGATACTTTACAGTGAAGGTAAAAAATGAGTAGTATGTAATTGATGGTCAATCACGTATGCTACATATCTGGGAGCTGGGTCTGTCATTACTGAACACACTTGTATAAAAAATACATTTATAATTCATTAAAACTAAACCAGATCAATTCAGAGAGGAAAAACACATTTACAATAAAAACAAACCAACTTCTCTAAATGGACATATCCCGGGCTCCACAAACACTTGGACATTATACGTCCAGTCTTGGGAGAGTGACTGACTGCCTGTGTAGCCATAAAAAGTGTAACTACGCGTTTGAAATCCATAATGAACAAAATAAAAGGCTTGCACTCCAATTTTATAAACCGGAAAATTGGAGTGCCAGACTTTTATATTGTTCATTATACAATAAAAACAACTTTGCTAAAATGTGTTTGTCTTATATCTGTGATATCTTCACTCATTGAATAAACTGATAATTCATGCTCACTGGTGACCCTATGCGTTTCGCCTTCCACAGAGGTCTTAATGGGAAATGTCACTTCTTCTGAAATTCTAGCTTTGTGCTGTATGTCATGACAACAAAAGGAGAAAGAATAAAACTGTCTCAGCAAGCAGTTTTAGAAATAATGTCTGATTTTAGTAAATAATGTCAGCTCATAGTGAGCAATGCGGTCACTATAATGTTATTTTGTCACAAGTTCAATTACAACGCACTTTTTTTGAATGCCAAAAACTAATTTAAAAATCTTTTTTTTTTTTTTTAAAAAGGAGAGTTTGGTGAAAATGAGCAGAATCGACATGCCTCTAGCCACCATTAACTGCCTCCTACATGCTACAAATAACTAACATACACGTTGTCTATTAAATAGCATTTAATGAGAAACTCGCAAGGCAGGAAAGAAAAGAAAAAAAACATACAACGTAGCACTATGTCATCGGCAACAGTGATGCTTTTGAAATAAATCTATCAAAGTCTCCAAAACATGTATTAATTTAAAATTTATGAGACTAGGAAGGCCTTGCTAGCAAGAAAGGTCCAACTCGGAGTTTTATTCCCGTCTTGTAAAATATGCTTTGAAGTCTTACAAAACTGGAAGTACTATAATTAAATCAGTTTGGCTGTGTAGATAGCTTTAAGGCAAGGAAGAAAAGGGGAAAAAAAGAGAAAGAAAGAAAATAGTAAAGTCAGAGAAATAAATTGATCTAATTTATTACCACTTGGCATGCTTGTTTGACAATGAGCATTTGAGTGAACCATCCAGAGCAGGAAACTATTCCTCACTTGTGTCTTTTTGTAATTCCAGTTTATTTTTCACTAACAAGCCACTCTAATGTATCAGGTCAGGGTCAGTAATAGAAGCCTCTCTATTTTGCTCTTAAACCAAAGATCTCACTGTTTATATCCAGGAAAAGGTTAAACCAGTCTTGTCGCTAGGTGTGCGGTCCTGTTTAACCCCCATGAGGTGCTTGTGAATTTCACATAGTAAAAAAAAGATCTGTGAAGGACCTTAAGGGTTTTGGGGGGTGAGGAAGAGGGGATATATGGTTTAAATCAATTGCAAGTCATTTACCAATGAAAATAGGATCCTGGAGGAGGAGGGAGGAAATTTTTCTCAGATGACTGACATTGACAGACAAAAAGGTGATTGTTACAATGTCTGCACTTTAAATAATAACCATAACCCCCCCTGATTTGCATCTATAAACATTTTCAGTACTACAAGGGGCAGGTATGAAATGCAAACGAGCAATTACAATGCTGATTATTTCATATGGCTTAGTTGCATTCCTATGATAGAGCCTGTCTACTAGTTTATACAAACACAAAAATAAGTCACATAAATGGATAAAAGAATAAAAAGAGAGGGCATGTTACTGGCTCACACACACACACACACACACACACTATATGGACAAAAGTATTGGTTCACCTGACCTGATGCAAGACTCAAACCAAACTTGCCAAGACAACTTATTTCTCTGAACGGCTGAATAGAAATCTAGCGAACCCTACCAAATTTTGGAGCGTCATAAAAAACATGTATGACCCTCCGCGCCGCTCAGAACCTACCACAATTAAGACGCATAATGAAGTTCTAAAATCTCCAGTGGCAATAGCAAATGAATTCAACAACTACTTTGTAGGATGCGCCACGGCTCTTATAGCAACACACCACAATGAAGATCATGCCACTTTTTCTATGGCAGACAAGTCCCTATCGATATCACCCCTGGCCAAACACATTGCTGAATTTGAATTTACTTCTATATCAGATAGTGAAATAGCAGCGCATCTCCTCAATCAAAAAATGAAATTACAGTGTGGGCCGGACCTACTCCCGTCAATGCTACTGAGGCTGAGTGCGCCTGTTACTGCGCGACCCATTGCCTGCTTAATCAATGCATCCCTGTCCTCTGGTTATGTCCCCAAAGCCTGGAAAAAAGCCAGAGTTATCCCCATCCACAAAAATGGAGATGTAAACTTGGTGTCAAACTACAGGCCTATTTCACTGCTACCCATACTTTCTAAAATCCTGGAAAAATGTGCCCATGATCAACTGTGCGAGTATTATCAACGCTCCAACTATCTAACCTCGCTTCAATCTGGGTTTAGGTCAAATCACTCCACGATAACTGCCCTCTTAAAGGTGACCAATGACATTCAGAGTGGCATGGAGAGGGGTGAACTCACAGGTGCAGTTTTCCTTGACTTTGCAAAGGCCTTTGACACGGTTGATCATGAGCTGCTGCTAAACAAACTAAGTTGTTCCGGTGTAAATGAGAGGTCGCTCTGCTGGTTTCGTTCATACTTGTCTGATAGATCTCAATATGTGTCCATTGCTGATACTGCCTCCCTCCCGTTGCCAATTAAGTGTGGAGTGCCTCAAGGATCTGTTCTTGGGCCTCTGCTATTCTCACTATTTATAAATGATCTACCCTCGGTATGTGACCTGGCTCGTGTGCATATGTATGCTGATGATACGGTCATTTATACTTGCGGTACTCAACTATCGCAAGTGGAGTCCGTGCTACAGGATCAGTTTTCTAAAGTTGAAAATTGGATAGCTAACAACAAATTATTCCTCAATGCTGAAAAAACTGTGTCCATGTTGTTTGGGACAAATGCCAAACTACTTAAATTAAACAATCCTCAAGTAACCATCGAGACCAAAACCAGTTATAACCTGACCCAGGTAAATTCATATAAGTATCTTGGCATGTGGCTAGATCCAAACTTATCTTTTGGTCTCCATATTGATAAGCTTGTGTCAAAGCTATATCCTAGGATCGGCTCTCTGTATAGAAACAAATCTAACCTAGATTCCACGGTAAGGAAACGTATTGTGCAGCAAATGTTGATGCCGATCTTAGATTATGGAGATGTTGTGTATGATTCTGCCCCGCAGACCCATCTCGGTAAACTCGACACTATGTACAATACATTGTGTCATTTTGCGCTACAGTGTGATTATAACACGCATCACTGTAAAATGTTAAAAGAGTTAAATTGGCTGACGCTTGCCTCCAGGCGTGCTCTCCACCTAGCGTGCTTAGTGCATAACCACTTCTCTGGAACACTCCCCCCCTACCTGAGCGGCATGCTCGCTCTTACTCCCTGCACATCCCACAATCTCAGATCCTGCACCAACCCTTCACTAGCGATTCCCCACTTCAAAAAGGAAGCAGGTAGAGGTGCGTTCTCTTTCAGAGCGCCTCATATGTGGAATAGCCTTCCTGTTTCTGCTAAATCATCATCTACTCTAAGATCCCTGAAAATAAGTATCTCCCAAATCCTCAAAACAGATTGTACCTGTTATTAGTTTACAAACTCTTTTGTATACTGTACATGTTGTTCCTTTTTGTATCAATAATGATTTACCCTGTATGTTCCCCTTCCAACTTGTTTAATATATGTATGTATGTATGTATGTATTTTTGAATTTACTGTTAAATGTGTAACTCTGTGTAACTCCATTCTGGACTGGGTCCCCAGGACATACTTGAAAACGAGAGAAATCTCAATGTATTTTTCCTGGTAAAACACTTTCTAAATAAAATTACACCACCAGGGACTTTTATGACATCACATTCTAAATACATAGACATTAATATGTAGTTGGTCCCCCCTTTGCAGCTATACCAGCTTCCACACTTTGGGGACGGTTTTCCACAAGATTTCGGAGCGTTTCTGTAGGAATTTTTGCCCATTCATCCAGTAGAACATTTGTAATATCCAGCACTGATGATGGATGGGAAGGTCTGGCTCACAGTCTCCCTTCTAGTTCATCCCAAAGATGTTTGATGGGTTTAAGGTCAGGGTGGGCCTGTCAAGTTCTTCCACACCAAACTCACCCAGCCATGTCTTTATGGACCTTGCTTTGTGCACAGTCTTGCTGGAACAGAAAAGGGCCTTTCCCAGACTGTTCACACAAAGTTGGCAGAATAGCATTTTCCAAAATGTCTTGGCATGCTGAAGCATTAAGATTTCCCTTCACTGGAAGTAAGGGGTGTAGCCCAAAAACATCCCCATGTCACCAAACTTTACAGTTGGTACAATGCAGTCAGGCAGATAACTTTCTCCTGGCATCAGCTGCTCCAGAGTCCAGTGGCAGCATGCTTTACACCATTCGATAAGAAGCTTGCCATTGTACTTGGTGATGTGAGGTTTGCATAAAGCTGCTCAGCCATGAAAACCCATTCCATGAAGCTCCCGCCGCACAATTCTTGTGCTGATATTAACCCCTTCAGGACCAGGGATATTAAAAAATACACATAAAAAAGGGAAAAAATGTTTTTTTGGGGAAATGTTTTCCACATTATTTTGCCACTAATAATCTACATAACTAGTACAACACTAACCCACTTATCCCAACTAATTAACTAACTAATAAAAAATGTAAATATAGGTTCCCAAACCCTCCCCAACAAAAAAATCCCAGAAAAAAAAAAACAGAGCCATAGGACTCACAGAACGGGTATGCAGGGGTTAACTGTAATTAAATGAATATATTACAATAAAATGTATTTATTAAAAAAACTTTAAAAATGCAAAAATAGAAAAGTAAGAAGGAAACTGTGATCAGCAGTTTTTTTGTTTTTTTTTACAGGAAATGTTTTATTATTTATTTATTTTTTACTTACAGGTCACTCTCTGTGCTTCACTATAAGTACGTGAAGCACAGGGAGTGAATTCGAGTCAAAGTCAATGTGGGAACTAATCAATGTGCCATCTAATTTGCATGTTATCGCGGTGATCACTCGGGTGTGAGGCAGAGTCCTGAACCCATTTCAGACCGCCAGCTTAACTACATGACGAGTTAACTCGTCATAAGGTCGCGAAGGGGCTAATGTCAGTGGAAGTTTGGAATCTTCAGCTACGGAATCAGCCTCAGCGCTAAGTGACCCCACTCTATGACTTTACGCGGTCTTAGTCTTCATGGCTGAGTTGCCACTGTTTCTACCATATGATGTCACCCTCAATCTATGCAGAAATTAAGGGTGTCCTTGCATCTCTGATGTTGTGTAACCCTCTCTTTGAAGTTGAAGCTAACCTTACTAATTTCTTATTGTATTGGGTTGTCTACAGGTGGATTTCACTCTATCATGTTCCTCCGCACTAACTCACAGACATTCCAACACACCCTGCTTCCTCTCATAATAATGACTCAGTTAGCACTGATTAAACACTGAAAACAAGTCTTAACCTAACGGCAACTTGACTTGGAAATAAAAAGTCATTGATACATTGGGAACGGAAAAAGAAACAACACAAATGGAGCTTCCATTTTTATTCCGCGTTCGATATGTTGTTTATATCAGTCTGGTAACAGCTGAAGGGTTATATAATATCCTAATAATTGTATAGCACTTCTCTCCCTGTGATATTCAATACACTTTCCAAATATATAAACAGACATAAAAGTTAAGAGTCAAATGAGCTGACTGAATGTCTGATAAAAGAGTTGGGTCAAGTTTTATTCTGAATGTCTGTAAGGACAAACGCACTTTGCAAAAATGTTTTTTATTTTTTTTATACTTTTATAGGGAATTTGTATTTATCCTTTTAAAAATGTAAAAAAAATTACACGAAACAAATGCATGCTTTTATTATGATGATATCACTTAAGAAGTTGTGGGCACAAATAAAATGACTCCCGTTATTCGGCTTTAACAAATAACCTTGACGGGAGATTACAAGGATTTCTAACATTGATTATCTATTCTGGATTTCCGCTTGAGCTATGGAGCCATTAATTGTTACTTAGTTAACAAGGGCCAATGAACAATAAAAATAACATTATATTTTCGCAGGAAGGATACTAAGGACATCTGTCTGGTTTTCAAGTTTGTTCGAGTGATGTTACAATTAATTCAGCGCAATGGTACTCGTTTGTTGAAGTCAGAAGGATGAAAGGCTGAGATGACCCTTTCAGGAAAGAAGCCATCATGAGCCAACACCTCCTTATTATACCTTTTTTCTGTTTCGATGGAGAACCCGTCTATGCTTCTATTTCTGTGCTTCTGTTCTACTAAACACACCGTCTTCAGAAGGTAATTATATATTTCTAACTGATTGTATTGCAGGCCTTTTACAGAGAACACATTTTGATGAGAAATTGATTTAAAATTGAGAGTAATTTTCTAAAGTCATTACGGTTTTTAAGTAACAAGGATTTTGTTTAATTAGCACATTTTAGTTTGGTTACATTGAATAAGTTCAATTTAATCTAATTTGATCTTTTTGTATAGTGTACAGTTTCCCAGAGCAATTTTCTATAAAACTGAAGGTACTGTATGTCTTTGGTAGCTCAAAGCTTACAGGATATATTAACCTAGACAAAAAAAAAAACGCAAAATAATAAGGAATAAGAGAATTGTGTCAGCACCATACACACTTTTGAATCCTTGACCATGAAGTTACCGTTATGCTTTGCTCTAAATTTTGTACCCATTTTTTCAACAAAAAGGGATGCACCAAAAAATAATTCCTTGAATGCTTAACAACATTTCAGTGCCATATTTGCCCCCACACAGCTTGTCAGTGCCATCTATGTCCCCAAACAAATTGTCAGTGCCATATCTGCCATTAGATTTCCATTTTTGACCCAGTTTGTTAGTGCCATCTATATCTCCAAACAGCTTCCTAGTGCCATATTTGGTCCCAAAAAGCTGGTTAGTGCCATCTCTGCCATCTCTATCCCCAGATTCTCAGTGACATACAGTGGATATAAACACACCCCTGTTAAAATGTCAGGTTTCTGTGGTGTAAAAAAAATGAGACAAAGATAAAACATTTCAGAACTTTTTCCACCTTTAATGTGACCCATAAACTGTCCAACTCAATTGAAAAACAAACTGAAATCTTTTAGATAGAGGGAAGACAAAATATAAAAATAAAATAATGTGGTTGCATAAGTGTGCACACCCTCTTATAACTGGGGATGTAGCTGTGTTCAGAATTAAGAAATCACATTCCAAATCATGTTAAATAGGAGTCAGCATACACCTGCCATCATTTAAAGTGCCTCTGATTAACCCCAAATAAAGTTCAGCTGCTCTAGTTGGTCTTTCCTGAAATTTTCTTAGTCGCATCCCACAGCAAAAGCCATGGTCCACAGAGAGCTTCCAAAGCATCAGAGGGATCTCATTGTTAAAATGTATCAGTCAGGAGAAGAGTACAAAAGAATTTCCAAGGCATTAGATATACCATGGAACACAGTGAAGACAGTCATCATCAAGTGGAGAAAATATGGCACAACAGTGACAAGAACTGGAGCTCCCTCCAAAATTGATGAAAAGACGAGAAGAAAACTGGTCTGGGAGGCTACCAAGAGGCCTACAGCAACATTAAAGGAGCTGCAGGAATATCTGGCAAGTACTGGCTGTGTGGTACATGTGACAACAATCTCCCGTATTCTTCATATGTCTGGGCTATGGGGTAGAGTGGCAAGACTAAAGCCTTTTCTTACGAAGAAAAACATCCAAGCCAGGCTACATTTTGCAAAAACACATCTGAAGTCTCCCAAAAGCATGTGGGAAAAGGTGTTATGGTCTGATGAAACCAAGGTTGAACTTTTTGGCCATAATTCCAAAAGATATGTTTGGCGCAAAAACAACACTGCACATCACCAAAAGAACACCATACCCACAGTGAAGCATGGTGGTGGCAGAATCATGCTTTGGGGCTGTTTTTCTTCAGCTGGAACTGGGGCCTTAGTTAAGATAGAGGGAATTATGAACAGTTCCAAATACCAGTCAATATTGGCACAAAACCTTCAGGCTTCTGCTAGAAAGCTGAACATGAAGAGGAACTTCCTCTTTCAGCATGACAACGACCCAAAGCATACATACAAATCAACAAAGGAATGGCTTCACCAGAAGAAGATTAAAGTTTTGGAATGGCCCAGCCAGAGCCCAGACCTGAATCCGATTGAAAATGGGGTGGGGTGATCTGAAGAGAGCTGTGCACAGGAGATGCCCTCGCAATCTGACAGACTTGGAGTGTTTTTTCAAAGAAAAGTGGGCAAATCTTGCCAAGTCAAAATGTGCCATGCTGATATACCCAAAAAGACTGAGTGCTGTAATAAAATCAAAAGGTGCTTCAACAAAGTATTAGTTTAAGGGTGTGCACACTTATGCAGCCACATTATTTTATTTTTATATTTTTTCTTCCCTCTAGCTAAAAGATTTCAGTTTGTTTTGCAATTGAGTTGTACAGTTTATAGGTCACATTAAAGGTGGAAAAAGTTCTGAAATGATTTATCTTTGTCTCAATTTTTTACAGCACAGAAACCTGACATTTTAACAGGGGTGTGTAGACTTTTTATATCCACTGTATTTGTTCCCAAACAACTTTTCAGTACCATAACTGTCAACAAACAGCTTGTCATTGGCATGTGTGTTCCCATACAGCTTGCTAGTGTCATCTTTGTCCTCAAACAACTTGTCAGTGTAATCTGTCCACAAGTAGCTTGTCAATTCTATCTCTGTCCACAAACAACTTGTCAGCGCCATCTCTGTCCCAAAACAGTTTGTCGGTGCCATTTCTTTCCCCAAACAAATCCCTAGTGCCATATGTGTCGCCATTAGCTTGTCATGTCATTTTTGTCCCAAAACAGTTTGCCAGTGACATCTTTTGTCCCTAAATAGTTTGCCAGTGCCCTCTTTGCCCCCAAACTGGCCAGGATCTTAAATAAGGCACCATGCACTAAGGGGGGGAGCACGAAGTCTGTGCTGATTCAGCCAGCGCAGCCATCACTCCTTGTGCTGTGCGAGCTAGTGGGTGTCAGAGACGGCAGGTAGCACTCCTTTACCAGTAGGCCATGGGCAAGTGCCCACTTTGACCACTGGGTTCTGTAGCCCTGGCACCTTCATTTTATAGTTGGTACACTAGTGTATATACAAGTACAATTAAGTGAAGTTAGAAAGAGCCAAGATAATAATGCCTTTGTGTAAAAGCTGTTAACAATATGGCAGACATCTAGTTATGTATGTGAAAGTTATGAGATCTGTCTGTCTAAATCTGTTCTATTTCCTGCAGGGTAAGAACCAACCTAGACAATTAATGGTGGACAATTTAATTCTGTTCTTTCTATGGAACTTGCCTTGGATCCTTTGCCTAAATTTAGTTTCAAATAATATTTAGAAAAGTCAGTGAAGAAAAAGTAGTAAAGTACAAGTGTTCAATCACAGCCACGTTCTGACTGGTGCATTCAGTCTATCAAATGCAGGTAGACTAAACATCATGGGCACTGATCAGACAACTCTGCATCTACTTTAACACGAATGTGCTATAAATTGCAGATCTCCTCAAGTTAAAGGGACTCAATCACCTCACCATTGTTTATAGTTTGAATGCAGAGAATGAAAAATGATTTATACATTGTGTTAGTAGAATTGCAATCAAATGGCTAAATTAGCAGAAAAATGTGTTTTAGGTATATCTGTGGTGTCATTTCCCATTGAAGAGCAGTGATTTGCATATCAAGGCATAAGTGATGTAATAAACTGGAGACACTACAGGTGACTCACTGCAACTAGTCCTACCAGCAACCACAATCCACACCACACCGAGGCCTACGATAAGGCGAAATGTACGTCTGTGGTTGCTGTGCTCGTCGTCTACAGGAGACTTCCCATGTATATCGGGTCTGGACAGCCCTGATCGGTAGGATCAGTCCGATTTGCTAATGGTGAGGTTTCCTCTGTAATGGTACAAATGAGTAAAAATGGTGATCTCCCCCCAAGTAGGTACCATTCTATAGCTCAGGCTATTTCAGCACTGTCCATTCTCGGTTTGAGATGTGGTTCCCATATTTTTCTCAGCATTGGGGTTATTGCACCTATTATGCTAGGAGGTAGAAAGCCTGCCCAAAAATAAACTATTCATCTTGTCATTTCATTCCTCCATTCATATTTTCTCTGGGGCTTGTAATTTGAAAAGTTCCAGTAGGTGGCAACAGCTGCCATGGTGTTTACTAAGTATTGTATATTTAATGCAAGACATCGTACACCTACTGCACAAACCGCAGGTGAGGTGAGGTGCTGCTCTTTAATAATTTGGTATATGTGTTAAAGAAAATGTAACTGTACCAAGCTACATCTTATCTTCATGAGCACTGTCTGAGATGTCCTCTTACATTATTATGTGCTCATACATTATCCTTGGAAGTGTGTGTGGAAACATACATGGCAGTGGGAGCGGGTCATAAGCAGCCCTCCCATAGTTACCTGGGCCTTGTGCCCACTATGAGAGCCTTTTATTAGCTCAGCCTCAGCTGTTATCAGGTCAGCCTCCTTAAGAGAGAATATTGTGCCTTCTTACTGGTCCAACATGCAGGAAATGAAATAGACGTCCTAACCTCTTCTCAGTACTGGCACAGGCAAAATGTTTGGGGACAAAGATGGCACATGCAAGCTATTTGGCTGCAAAGAGGGCACATGCAAGCTGTTTGTGGACAAAAATTGCACAGACAAGTTGTTTGGTGATAAACGATGACACAGACAAGCTGTTTGGTGACAAAGATAGCACATGCCAGCTCAAAGATGGCACAGGCAAGTTTGGGGACACATATGACACAATCAAGTTGTTTGGGGGGACACATGGCACATGCAAGCTTTTTGGGGACAAGCTTGGCATAGATCAGCTGTTTAGGGACAAAGATGGCACAGGGAAGCTGTCTGGGGACAAAGTGGACACTGTGGAACATGTTGCTTGGTGAAGTTGGGGACTCTGGAGCATTTTTTGCATGGGAAGGCATCAGTTTAGCTATCAATGCTAGGGTTTGCCTCCTTTACATCATAAAAATACTGCCCATGTTGTTGCCTCCATAGACTTAACACTGACCTGAAGCCACCCTAATGCTGCCTCCCCCCACCCCTAATAATGTACCTGCTTATTAAAATAAAAGGTTTTTTTATTCTCATTAGCAAACATAAGATTATCATACAGAGAAAAAAATACAGGTAAACAATACAATCCCCACCAGACACTGGAACCAGATACATGTTTTATGATGGTTGTTAATTCTGCTCACTTTCTAAATACTGTGTCACCCAGCACAATCTTTTACAGTTTGCTGTTTAAAATTGTTACAAAAGAATGTCAACAAATATTCAGACACAAATTGTTATTTTAGTGTAAACAGAACTTGAAGTAGCCGTTCTGGTTGTTGATTGTTAGGAAGAAACCCGTAGAACTTGAAACGACAAGTTCCACAATCTGGAAAACTCTGGCTCCGGACAGAGAACCCACATGCACTGTTGACATGTAAACTTGTTTTGGGCTTGTCCCTTGTCAGATATAATCACCAAAACAGCGAAATTGTAAGTCATTGCCAAGTGAAGCTTTGAAGAGCTACTAAAAGGCGAAGGAACTTTAAACGAAAGCAATGTTTTCAGTCCTTTTTCAGTTAAACTGTTCTCCTTGTGGCAAAAAAAAAAAAATTCCTCCCCTTGGGGAGGTGAAACAGCTGAACAGTAGAGCTAATTACTTCATTTGTTCTAGGAATCTTTTAGCACTTTCCTCGGTTCCTTCCTGTAGATGTGATAGGGATAGAGTGCAGTGGGTGATCCATATAAGCGGTGGGCTTATTCTGGGTTCTACAGCATGTTAACCCATTGGGTGCCAGTAAGCCAGTTAGCGGATCCATATATTCTCTATTTTTCGAGTGTGAAACTAGGTACGCCTACAGACTTTACAAACGTGCCATCATTCAGAGAGTGTAAGATTCTCAAAGCTATTTATGAGACTAAGGGGGTTATGTACTAAATAAATGCAATGGGAAAAAAAAGTAAGTAAAACATGAGTAAGGTGCAATTTGTTACTATTTGTAACATTTTGTGCTTTTTTTCTCTCGATTTGCGCCTCTTCCGTTTATTTTTATGTAGTGCGCATTTTTCCATCTGCGCTAATATATTGCGATTATATTTGCGCATGCCAAAGACTTATTTTTCGTGTGAAAATGACACCAGCTTTTAGCAAGTGCTAATAAAAGAGGTAGAACAAATATTCGCAAACCTGCTTGTTTTTATTCGCACTTGTGCCCGTTTTTATTCCCAATTTGCCCATATTTACTATTTGAGTGTTAAATGTTTAGTAGTTTTGCACATAAGATATATTTGCGTTTTTTTAGTACACGGCTCTCAATATTCGTAAATGTCTTTAGCGAGCACAAATATAATCACAAAATATTAGCGCAACCGGAAAAATGCGCCCTAACTAAAAATAAACAGACGCAAAACAGGGAAAAATTGTTACAAATTGACACAAACTGAACCTTACTCATGTTTTACCTACTTTTTTTCCCACGGCACTTGTTTAGTTCATGACCCCCCCTTAGTCAAATTCTAAGCCTATTTTGACTTAGTATCAAAATGATCTTTGATCATGTCACCTCCCGTTAGTTTCAAAGGGGAAGATTCAAACCTGGCTTTTCTTCTGAGTCACACTCGGGTGTCGAATTTGAATTAGTCTCAATATGAAAGTCAACCCACCCCCCCAAAAAAACCAAATCCATTCCTGGCCATGCTATTGCTGCCATAGACTCAACATTGACTTGACAGGTAAAATGCTGGCTGGATAGCAAACCTATGGTCATAACAAATATTAAGAATTTTGGAGTTTCAGTATGCACTTATTTATAATTTTTATTAATGAAAATGATGTATTTTTGAGAATTACTGTATATTTTGTCAAACACGTTTTTTTCAGAAATTCGGAAATAAAAGCAGATTGGATCACACTGTAATAAACTCTAATTTTATTATCAGACCAGTCCTATACTGGCAGTGCAGGTACCTGCAATAAAAGGTATGCCCACTCTCCACCTCTCATTCATGGGAACGGCTCCTTGTTGGGACAAAGGAAACCTCTTCCCCACCAAAAGTGGTAATCTAGTTGCAGGGAGAATCCAAACAGTCCCGCCATATATTATGCAGCCCCGAAGAAAGGATGAACTTGGCACACCGGTATTGCATAAGTTGATATTTAATCCATAAGAAAAAAAAATGAAGTGATACAGAGTGATACAGAGCTTGCTGCAGGGAAAAACCAACGCGTTTCGCAAAGCACTTCATCAAAAGTGAGAAACACATTGTGCTAAGTGACATTTATACTAATCAAGTGATTAAACTTGAACCTATCAAAAGACACAAATAAAAACGTGACCTACTTCAATTAAATATTACTACTCCCTTATCAACCACAGAATAAGCATTTGTTAATTAACAAAACCAAAAAAACAGAGGATTACAATTACAGCATATATAAATAATACAGCATGTAGAGATAGATCAGGGAATATAAATATAAATTAGGATACACATTGCATGGTTAAACAATACATAAAACATATATATGAAAAAAAGTGTAGTTATATGAATATATTCACTATACCTACTAAAAATGATTGCAAAAAATGCTCCAATGAAATGTTTTTATCTGTGTCCTTTGATAGGTTCAAGTATAATCACTTGTTTGGTATAAATATTACTTAGCACAATTTGTTTAAAATAGGAACATAGTCATTTAGGTTGAAAAAACACCTAAGTCCATCAAGTTCATCCCTTCTACCTATTGTTCCTGTTTTTGATATAAAAGAAAGCAAAACCCACTGAGGAAGCTATTTTCGAATTTTGCCTCCGGTGTAAAAATTCCTTCCTGACTCCAAAAGGCAATCAGATTTCTCCTTGGATAAGTGTTTCTTACTTATGATTAAGTTTTTTGCAGAGCATGAAACGCGTTGGTTTCTCCCTGCAGAACGCTCTGTATCACTTCCATTTTTTTCTTATGGATTAAAAATGTACTTACGCAAGTGATTACCTGGTGTGGCAAGTCTCTCCAAAAATTAACGTCTGTATAATACCAAATGACCATCAGATTAAGATGATAACATCACCCCAAAAGACTGAATGAAAAGTTTGCAAACGCAGCGGTACGTTGACAAGCAAACTCCCAGATGACATTCCATGTAGCCTGGTGGCAATGTTGGAAAGTATAACCCATACTACTACGATGTATCTGTTAAAATTGACTTGGTAGTCCTTGGTGAAAATAATTGCACCAATAGAGCCTTCTTATTTGATTGAGCAAGTGTATTTAAATATTGAAACATAGAATATGTTTCACTGGATCCATCTAGTCTGCTACATTTTCTAAATACTTTTATTCTTCCCCCTATCTTATATCTAGGATAGCCTTGTGCCTATCCCACGCATGCTTAAACTCCTTCACTGTGCTTACCTCTACCACTTCTGCTGGCAGGCTATTCCATACATCCACTACCCTCTCAGTAAAGTAATACTTCCTGATATTACTTTTAAATCTTTGCCCCTCTAATTTTACACTATGTCCTCTAGTTGTGGTAGTTTTTCTTCTTTTAAATACACTCTCTTCCTTTACTGTGTTGATTCCCTTTATGTATTTAAATATAGAAACATAGTGTGTTATGTGAAGTAATATATGTTTACTGTGTTTAGAAACTGCTGGGCACAAAGATACAAACATGTTTTTGATCAACAACTGAAATCTATCTATATGTCAAATTCTGTATAGTCAACACTGCATTGTTGACTCAAAACATGTTTACATTCACTGGTTATGTTTCAGTTTTGTGTCACCCAAGTTCTTTAGATTGAAGACAAAGGCCATGTTGCGAGGGAAAAAAAGTAGAGTTAAAATAATCCCTTTTATTGGCTACCTGAAAATGGAAAGTAAGCTTTCAAGACAACTGTGATCAGTCATCAAGGCATTTATGAGAAACTCCACTTAAGTATATAGATACATAAAAACAGTCATGATTGCGAATAAAACCAGGCAAGTTTGTGAACATATTTTCTACCTCTTTTGATAGCACTCGCTAAAACGTGGTGTAGTTTTCACACGCAAATTAAGAATTATTTTTCACAAAATATTCGCAGAGGTCTTTAGCCTGCGCAAGTATAATAGCAATATATTAGCGCCACCGGAAAAATGCACGCTAAATAAAAATAAACAGAAGCGACACAGATCGGGGGAAGAAAAGTGCAAAATGTTACAAATATTTGCAAATGGCTCGTTACACATGTTTTACCTACTTTTTACCCCCCCCCCGCTGTACTTGTTTAGTACATGACCCCCTTAGATTTTATATATAATCACAAGAGTGGGCACTAAATATTAAAAAAAGCAAAATGAAAATGAAAAGAAAATCTTTAGTACGGGGCCCAACTCCCATCACTCTGATGTGAGTTATGAGATACTTATTACAAGAACATTGGAGGTCTCAATCTTGCCTGCGTTTCAGACCTTTGAAATGCATATGTAGCCAGGCCGCAGCTAGCAGAAATCGCTGCAGGGATGCGGATGTGGCTGCCTTGTGAAGAATCATTGTTATGTGACCTCTGACTGCAACAGTCTCTGAACATCTATGTATGTGCCATTCTCTGTATACAGCACCAACATTATATGGCTGTGCCTGACAAAAGACAAGAGAGCAAGAGCAGTAAAAGAGATGTTAAAGGCTAAACACAGAAAGAAAAAGTCCTTCGACCTGCTTGTTATCTCAGGGTCCAAACAGGAGGCGTAAAGATAGTAATCCCTAAACAATGGAATGGAAAAATGACATGCAGCATTTTGGGCAAAATAACCATATTGTAAACATCACATCACATTAATTATATAGGGCCAATAATTTACGTAGCGCTACCAACTTGAGAAAAAAAAACCTTGCCTGTTTGGTTATGGTTTTAAAACTCAACTGCATAGTGATAACTAAGATTATTACTAGACATGTGTATTCGTTTTTGGACGAATGCATTTTCGTCCGAAATAGCATTTTCGTCAATTCGTCCGAAAAACGAATAACGAAAATGCTAAACTAACGAAAGACGAATGAACGAATGGTTAATAAACGAAAATCATTCATCCATTCGTGCTATTGGCATTCTATAAACCGAAATAGAGTCGGTTTATAGAATACCAATAGCATTACATATACATTCCATAAACCGACACAATGAACGACTTTCGGTTTATGGAATGCATGTAATACTATTGGCTTTCTATAAACCGAACTAGAGTCCCCATTCATAAGAATTTCTTATGAATGGGGACTCTAGTTCAGTTTATAGAAAGCCAATGGTATTACATGTATTCTATAAGCCGAAAGTCTATAAACCGAAGGTCGTTCGGTTTATAGACTTTCGGTTTATAGAATACATGTAATTCTATGTATTCTATAAACCGAAAGTCTATAAACCGAACGACCTTCGGTTTATAGACTATATGTATTCTATAAACCGAAAGTTTATAAACCGAACGACCTTCGGTTTATAGAATACATAGAATTACATGTATTCTATAAACCGAAAGTCTATAAACCGAACGACCTTTGGTTTATAGACTTTCGGCTTATAGAATACGTGTAATACTATTGCCTTTCTATAAACCGAATGAGAGCCCAATTCATAAGAAATTCTTATGAATGGAGTCCCCATGAATGGGGCTCTAGTTCGGTTTATAGAAAGCCAATAGTATTACACGTATTCTATAAGACGAACGAATAAAACGAAACGAAAATAATGAACGAATTTCGTCTGAAACGAATGCAGTAATGAACTAAATTAGTTTTAGACTAAATAAATAACTTTTTCGTCCGAATGGACGAAAACGAAACGAAAATTTAAGTTTTGCACATGTCTAATTATTACTTTCCACACAGCTGTGACTAAAATACCTATAAAAATATACTGAGCGACAAGGACCATACAGAGCAAAGTCAGTGCTCGCCATTGCCTCCATATCTTTCCTGCACAATCATCGGGAGGGGTCACGTTCAAAGGTTAAGGCAACGCAAAAACAGTGGAGGGATCGCAGTGTTTGCCAATGTATACTGCTAAATCCTGCCAAACGTCATGGGTTATTGAAGAGCGGGCAGGATTCCTACTTCAGGGATACTGCGGTGGCCTTAGTGGCACATTGATTCCCTTGATATTCCGCTAAGCAATTTAATCATAAAAAAGCTGCAGGGAATTGACAAGTGAATTTCAAACAAGTTTGGAAAAATTCTCCCATTCAGCTTAAAGGGACTGAATCACCTAAACATTACTCCTACTGTGAATGTAGAGAATAAAAAAAATATGGAAAATGATCTATACATTGTGTTTGCAGAATTGCAAGCAAATGCCTGAATTAGGAGAAAATGTATTTTAACTGTGTTTGTGGAGTCTCCTGCTTATGACATCACCTGTGGCCTGATATGCAAATTACACATTTCCCATTGAAAACCAGTTCATGTGCAAATCAGGCCACAGGTGATGTCATAAGCAGGAGACTCCACAGACACATTTTAAAAAACAATTTTGCTAACACAATGTATAGATAGGGTTGCCACCTGGCCGGTATTTTACCGGCAGGCTGGTAAAAAATTGGCTTCAGGCCAATGTTAAGTCTATGGAGACAGTACCAAGGCCGGTATTTTTCTGAAGAAAAGGTGGCAACCCTATGTATAGATCATTTTCAATATTGTTTTTATTCTATATATTCACAGTATAAACAATTTTTAGGTGATACAGCCCCTTTAAGGCCAAGTTGGCTCCTTTGACCTTACGTTTGAAATTGCCTTCTCAATTCCCCGCTATTCCCTATTTTATGAATAAAGTTCTTAGCCTTTATGTTGGCCTGTGGGTTCCTGAAGCACAATTGAATTCAGTAAGTGTTGGGATGTATAAAAAAAAAACAGCAATCCCTATTATATTTTTACATTCCTAGTACTTTTATCAGTTTTACATACACCCCACAGTGTGTCTAAATACTGCCAAGTTCAAAACCTGTGGTCTGGCAATCAAAGTGAGAACTATTTTGTGTGAAAATTAAGTGATTAGGCCACGTGATATCAAGGCCTGCAGCACTTCACTTGACTGTCACCCGATCTTGATCAGTGTTTTGAAAGCAGGAATGAATGCAGTGGTTGTTATAGCAGCCCTTTAGGACCACCAACAGCCCAGGTTCCATAGATATCCCTAACTCCTGGCCTATGTGTGGCTCCTGAGGACTTGCTTGACTACTATTGGTCAGTTTCTGACCAATAGTATGGCTGAGTACCGTATTTGCTCGATTATAAGACTACCCTGATTATAAGATGACCCCCCAAACTTTGGATATTCCTTTAGGAAAAAAACTAAAAGCCTGAATATAAGACTACCCTATAGGAAAAAAGTTCAACTTATATATATTCACATGTAAATTGCTTTTTTAATAAAAAATTATGATATTAAAAAATTGATTTCTTGTTTTTATTTCCTTTTATGTGCCAATGCTGCCTCCCTCTTTCCCTTGTCCCCAGCTTTCTCTCCCCCCCCCCCCCCTTAGTGTTGTCTCTCTCTTCCCCTCCCTCCCCCTGTTGCTCTGGTGCCCCCTCCCTCCCTCCACTTGTTGCTCTGGTACCCCCTCCCTCCCTCCCCTTGTTGCTCTGGTGCCCCCTCCCTCCCTCCACTTGTTGCTCTGGTACCCCCTCCCTCCCCTTGTTGCTCTGGTGCCCCCTCCCTCCCCTTGTTGCTCTGGTGCTCCCTCCCTCCCCCTCCCTCGTGTAATAATCCCTGGTGGCTAGTGGGGGCAGCCGGGGGATGTCTGCACGATACTGCCCGACACCTCCGTCTATTATGACGGACAGCTTTGTGTATTTTGTATTTGTGTTTTACTGCAGTATTTTGGGATAACTGCTAGACAAGTTGCAGCTTGTGCACAATTTTCTTTAGCGCCACCTGCCTCATACCAGTTCTATTGTCTTGGGATGTCTGCACGTATCGGGCAGACATCCCCCGGCTGCCCGATTTACCCTGGTGGCTAGTGGGGCAGCAGAGGATGTCTGCGCGCAGACATCCCCTGCTGTTAGAGAGGGGGATCCAGGTCCCCTGCAGCTCTGCTGGGGACCTGGATCCATGTCTTATAGTCTGACCTTAATTTGAGGTCAGATTATAAAACGACCTCGATTATAAGATGAGGGGGAATTTTCAGAAAAAAAATTCTGAAAAAAACCTCGTCTTATAATCGAGCAAATACGGTAGTTTGCACACCAGTGGTTTGAGCATTACATTGAAGTGGATGGTAAAGGGACATCATTTATACATAATTTACACTGCGAATGTAGAGAATAAAAGATGATTCAAAATTCTCTATACGTTGTGTTAGCAGAATTGCAGCAAATATATAAATCGGGAGGAAAATATGTTTTAATGAGTCTCTTGCTTATGACATCACGTGTGGCTTGATATGCAAATTAACTATTTTTCAGTGGGAAATGGGTACTTTGCATACCAAGCCTCAAGGTGATGTCATAAGCATTAGACTCCACTGTCACATTAACAACATACATTTCTCTTGCCATTGCTTGCAAATTTGCTAGCACAATGTACAGATCATTATTTATCATTTGTATTCACTGCATTCACAGGATAAGTGATGTTTATGATGGTGGAGTCCCTTTAAGATAAAGTTTCATCTTTTTAATATATGCCTGTGGTGCCTCCTGTTTATGACATCACCTCATGGTTTGATATGCAAATTAGTTATTTTCAATCTGGGGCCTGGTAAAGAATGTTATAACAAAATGTGTTCCCCTGCTCCCTCCAAATATTTTTGTTACTGGGCTCAGTTGGATGCAGTTTATAAGTCATAATTCTGATCATAGACTTGCACTGAATGGGAGGGTAATGGCACTATTGCATCACAAGGGGCAGACTTATGATGATCATGTTTGATCAGGTCAATCTCCTCTCTTTGTGTTGGAAGGCAGGTAAAAAAGATTGTACACAGCCACCTAGTCCTGCCCACTATGATACACAGGGGTCAGTAAGAGAGCAGGGGTGTATCGTATGACATCATCATGCAGACTGTGACCACAGTTGTAAAGTGAGACTTGCTGGAAGGTTTTGGAGACAGTTTCATCATGGGTAAAATTCTCAAAATGGTTGCTGGAGATAAACACCAATTTTATTTTATTTTTTTACTTTCATATGCAATTAATTCAAACATAGAGAAAAAACTGTGGCATATGTCTTTATATATGTGTTTGTTTTAAATGCACAGGTAATAGGGTTACATCTTATGTAAGTGGTAGTGTCCCTTTAATAAAGCTTCTCCCCACTTATTTTCCAAAGCATTAAAATGCTGGAGTCTTTAATTTTGGGTATTACTTCTCACTTAAAGACAATGCCTGACGTTGTCTGACATACAATATACTAGAAGTAGATAAGACCCTGTTAGTTTCTGCCTCTAACCAGGAATCCAGTCTACCCCAGTTTCTAGCACATCATATATTCCCAGTATCCAAAACTAACAACATAACAGAATTGAAGCCAAAAAGACACTTCTGACAAATGTGGTACAAAAGGGATAGTATTGTCATAAGACGCACCTTCGGCAGGTCTGTAAAAAACAAAAACCCATATCCTAGATATTAGATGAGGCCAGAGACCAATGAAAGTATTTAGAACACAGGGCAGCCTAGATGGGCCGAATGGTTCTAATCTGCTGACACATTCTATGTTTCTATGACTTGCAGTCTATGTTAAATCTATGGAGGCAATAGCATGGCAGGTATACCTTGTATCTAAAGACTGTAAGACATGTCTATGCTTTCTTAATTCTGTCAGACTACGTAAAGGAATAGGCTACAAACAAAACAGATAAACTTGCTATTTATCCGAATGTATTAAAAATCCAGCCCACAGGAGGGTAACAATCCTCTATGATACATTCCTTTGACAGGTGAGCAGGGGCGTTGATAGGTTTTCAAATAATCTGGGGCTAGAGCCCAGATAAGATCTGTCACACACGCACTCTCTCTCTCACACACACACACACACACACTGCATCTCTCACATATACACACTGCGCCTCTCTCTCACACACTATATCCCTCTCACACACACACACACTGCGTCTCTCTCACACACTGCGTCTCTCTCACACACTGTCTCTCTCACTCACACACTGCATCTCTCACATATACACACTGCGCCTCTCTCTCACACACTATATCCCTCTCACACACACACACACTGCGTCTCTCTCACACACTGTCTCTCTCACTCACACACAGCGTCTCTTACTCATACAGGATCTCTCACTCACACAGCGTCTCTCTCTCTCACACACAGTCTCTCTCTTTCTCACACCGTCTCTCTCACTCTTTCTCACACCGTCTCTCTCTATTTTTCTCACACCGTCTCTCTCTCTCACACACACTGCCTCTTTCTCTCTCTCATACACACTGTCTCTCTCTCTTGATAAGCAGACATTTTGGCACCTGTAGTACTTGGTAATATGCATGCTTCCTGCTGTTACAATAAAAGGTATCACCTCTTGAACACAAGTGCGGGAATGATGGGTAATTTACTACTCAACTAATTTGGAATGCCAATTTATATTTCAGGCCAAGCTTCAAAAAAAAAAAAAAAAGCGCAACACTCTCTCTGTCTTTCCAGTCATTAATCATGTTGGCAAGCAGCATTAATGTTAGAAAAGGCCACCAAATAACACAGAGTGTAAAATGGCTCAGAGGTCCTAAATCACAACAAATGGAATGAATTCGGCAGCACTGTATGAAAGGGAAAGAATACAAACATGACATATAGAAAACAGAGACAGGATGTTTGCAGTAGTATGCTTGCTGGAGCTAATAATTCAGAAAAATATAAACAAGGGATGGCAGGGAAATACCAGGATACACTTAAAAAGAATAAAAAACAACACCTCATAGTGTAATACTGTTGATAAATAAACCACTAATGGGTCTATTCACTAAAATTCGAGAGTAGCCCAAGGAGGCTGACTTTCATTTTTAGACTCCGTCAAAACCAGCCCCCCCGAAAAACCCAGGTTCGAATCATCCCCACTGAAAGTAATGGGAGGCCAAATGATCAAAGTACGGGTGCCGAATTGCACTCAAAATGAAAGTCAACCTCCTTGAGCTATTCCCGAATTTTAGTGAAAAGAGGTAATAAAATGCCTTAAGAGCCACAGTAATCTTTACTGAAAAATGATTTAGCTAAACTAGAAAAATGGTCAGAGCAGTGGCAACTGACATTTAATGTGGACAAGTGCAAGATTATGCACCTTGGGCGTAAAAACCCAAAAGCAGAATATAGACTATTTGGTACAGTCCTAACCTCAACATCTGAGGAAAGGGATTTAGGAGTAATAATTTCAGAGGACTTGAAGGTAGGTAGGCAATGCAATAGAGCAGCAGGAAATGCTAGCAGAATGCTTGGTTGCATAGGGAGAGGTATTAGCAGTAGGAAGAGGGAAGTGCTCATGCCTTTGTACAGAGCACTGGTGAGACCTCACTTGGAGTATTGTACGCAGTACTGGAGACCGTATCTCCAGAAGGATATTGATACTTTGGAGAGAGTTCAGAGAAGGGCTACTAAACTGGTTCATGGGTTGAAGGATAAAACTTACCAGGAAAGGTTAAAGCATCTTAACATGTATAGCTTGGAGGAAAGACGTAACAGGGGGGATATGATAGAAACATTTAAATACATAAAGGGAATCAACACAGTAAAAGAAGAGAGTATATTTAAAAGAAGAAAAACTACCACAACTAGAGGACATAGTCTTAAATTATAGGGGCAACGATTTAAAAGTAATATCAGGAAGTATTACTTTACTGAGAGGGTAGTGGATGTATGGAATAGCCTGCCAGCAGAAGTGGTAGAGGTAAACACAGTCAAGGATTTTAAGCATGCGTGGGATAGACACAAGGCTATCCTAGCTATAAGACCGGGAACGGGGGACTAATAAAAGTACTTTATTAGTAAAAATTGGGCAGACTAGATGGACCGAATGGTTCTTATCTGCCGACACATTCTATGTTTCTATGTTTCTAAAGATGCTTTGAGGGGCATTCAACTCCAGTATTCCTGCATCCTACGACTGGTCTCCATTGTTTATCACTTTCCTTTTCTATCCTGTATGTTTTACCCTATCAGTTGTCATTCTGCACATCTGGGTGCCCCTTGTTCTTCTATCTTTTTCAGTCACATTATACATTTAGAAGAAGAATCCCTGGAAAGTAACTTTCTTTTGAAGATGTTTGAGTGACGATTACTATCGCTCTCAAGGTGTTTTATTACCCCACATTTGTGAGTGCACTTGTTACCTCCGACTTAGTGGTTTATATTTCATCAGTATTACACTGTGATGTGTTGATTCTTATAAGTTTATCGTGGTATATATTTTTTTTTTATCCATTATTTGTCACCTGAGAGAATGTCCTTCTTGAGAGGTATGTGCTTTATCACTGTGTGCTTTTAACTTTTACATATATTTTTCGTGAGGGCTTATATATATTTTCTATATAGTAGATTTCTTCTCACCTGTACATTTTCTGGTCAGTGACCATGAATACATATCTTAGCACTCAAATTGTGCTACTTTTTTAAAACAATATCAAAGTGATCCTGTTGTCCACAAAATGTGCAGACACATTCACCTTCATATAGGTGTAATCTATATTTGCTATCAAATTCACCTGAAGCTGTCTTTGGTCTTCATCAAGATACTGATACAACATATTAGGAGTAGTAACCCATCCCCATATGATGTCGTTTATATCCCACAATTCCTAGCACGCAGGCAGCAATGCTAAGCATTTCATTCTTCCCAACATATCAAATGGCCAAAGAGGGACACTTTTAATTTTGTGGGAGGGGCTAAAGGTGGGGGTTTGGGCGGGGCATTAGTGGAACATTTGCATTTACTTTACACAGTCAAGGATTTTAAGCATGCGTGGGATAGACACAAGGCTATCCTAGCTATAAGACCGGGAACGGGGGACTAATAAAAGTACTCAAAAAAAATTGGGCAGACTAGATGGACCGAATGGTTCTTATCTGCCGACACATTCTATGTTTCTATGTTTACTTTCTGGCCAATTGGTAACCATGTACGTCATTTGATAAGTCATTAAGACTAAGAATAAAGTATTTTATTTATGCAAATTTATATTAACTACACATTTACTGCAATTTAAACATGCATTATTTTACAATGTTTTGCTCTGTGATCCACTCACACAAACCAAAAATTCGGAGCTGAAAAGAGGGACAATAGAGGAGAGAAGAGGGACAATTAAAAAATGATACCGTGGGAAACTGACAAGTAAAGTGCAAAAATCAGGCACAAGTAATGGAGTTAGAATGATAGGCAAGTTGTAGAATTTTCCCAACTCATCTATTAATGCCTGCTTTGTGCAGTCCACTTGCAGTTCATTAGGGTGGTGGCATCTCCATAATGATTCTGAGGTTCTTTACATGTTGTCTCTGTCTCTAATAAACAAAGTTCATTAATCGTGATCAGCAATATTGTATATGAAATGGTTTCTGAACAAATGCTTGAATTGTATCCATTATTTTTGTTAAACACAGTGCTAGAGTCAAGAGTGCAGCAGTGACATGTTATCAGTGGCGTGTTACTAGTGGCATGGTACCAGTGGCGTGTTACCAGTGGCATGCTACCAGTGGCGTGTTATCAGTGGTGTCTCCAGCAATAAAAAAAAAAAAGTGGTACAGATTGCGGGCACAATTGCAAGAAAAGGCACAGATAACAAGAAAAATGTATTTTAAATGTGTCGATTGTGACTCCAGTTCATCACATCACCTTGCAGACTGATATGTAAATTAACTGCTTTTAATAGAAACATAGAATGTGTCAGCAGATAAGAACCATTCAGCTCACCTAATCTGCCCAATTTTCTAAATACGTTTATTAGTTCCCAGTTCCCTAAGTTATATCTAGGATAGCCTTGTTCCTATAACACGCATGCTTAAACTCCTTCACTGTGTTTACCTCTAACACTTCTGCTGGAAGGCTATTCCATACATCCACTACCCTCTCAGTAAAGTAATACTTCCTGATATTACTTTTAAACCGTTGCCTAAATTTTAGACTATGTCCTCTAGTTGTGGTAGTTTTTCTTCTTTTAAATATACTCTCTTCCTTTACTGTGTTGAAAAGGTAATGTGTAATTTGCAGATCAAGAAAATCCAGAAAGTACACACCACTTATCCAGAAAGTACACACCATATATCCAGAAAAGTACACACCATATATCCAGAAAGTACACACCACACATTTGAAAGACTTTTTCCTTTCAGTCTATACGTTTGGTGACAACTCTGCTAACATCATTTATAGATCAGTTATTATTCTCTTCATTCACTCAATACACAGGTGACTCAGTCCCTTTAATCATAATTAAGTAATTATTAATGGAGTTTAGGAGGCTTTGAATTCACATTCTCTGTACTGTATTATACAAGTTACTTGGCAGTGTATAGAATGGTCAGGCACATTGAAAATATATGTTCAGTGGGGTTTTTTTCAGCTTTATTCAACATTTTGCTTTTCTATATACTGTATTTTCTGGCGTATAAAACTACTTTTTAACCCAGGAAAATCTTCCCAAAAGTCGGGGGTCGTCTTATACGCCAGGTGTCGTCTTTTTACTTACCTCGTTGCTGCTCTGCAGGTGCGCGCGGCTGTGAGGGAACTTTTTTTTTTAAACAAACTTTATTGAAGCCGCGCGGCTGGAGGGGAGCGCGCAACGATTCCCTCACAGCCACGTGCACCTGCAGAGCAGCAACAAGGTAAGTACTGGGAAGGGGGGAGTAGGGGGGCAAAATCCTGGCATATTGGAGGGGCAAAATCCTGGCATATTGAGGGGAAAATCCTGGCATATTGAAGGGGGAAAATCCTGCCATATTAAATGGCATTGAGGGGCAAAATCCTGGCATATTGGAGGGGCAAAATCCTGGCATATTGAGGGGCAAAATCCTGGCATATTGGAGGGGCAAAATCCTGGCATATTGAGGGGGAAAATCCTGGCATGTTGGAGGGACAAAATCCTGGCATATTGGAGGGGCAAAATATTGGCATATTAAATGGCACAAGAAAGGCATATTGAGTGGCAAAATACTGGCATATTGAGGGGCAAAATAGTGTGTCTCAGGTTATGTGTCTATTGGTGTCACTGTGTTAGTGTAAGGGCATGTGTGTAAATGTCACTGTAGGAGAAAATGCTCGTTGGAAGAGGGGTAGTCTTATACGGCAAGTATATCCCAAACTCTAAATTTTAACTGGAAAAGTTGGGGGTCGTCTTATATGCCCAGTCGTCTTACACAGCGGAAAATACGGTACTTATATCTTAATTATACAATTACAAAAATGCAGCATTATTTGGGGTCTTGTGATTTCCAAACCAGTCTTCCATAGAATATATTTCTATAAATATCCCAATTTAAATATAATTGGGAAATCCATAAATGCATGGATGCATTTGCATTCCACAGTAAAACAGTTCAATAGGAAATGTAAAGGTGCACAGTGACACCAATAGACACATAACCTGAGACACACTATGTCACTGAACATAAAGCCATGTATAATAATATTCCCTAAATAAATGGAAGAATAACATATGAAACAACATAATAATATATTAATCATGTATAATAATATTTCCTAAATAATTGAAAAGTAAAATTTGATAACATATGAAACAATCTAATAATATATTAATCATGTATAAAAATAAATGCTTGAGAAGGAGTAAATGTAATAATATATAAAAAATATATATATATTAAAAAAAATTCATACGGTAGTTATATGCATATATTAGATTTCTTATTAAGTACAAATATTTCTATTTTGCAAACTTATATTAAAATCTCTCTCATTAATATATTTATTACATACATGTATAAACATAATGAATATATGCATGATTGCGACAGTTGGGGGACATGTAAATATATATATATATATATATATATATATATATATATATGTAAATATACACACATAGCTAAACATGGGGTCTATATATATATAATATATATATATATATATGTGTGTGTGTGTACTCTATATATGTATTCTCTGCATTACAAATGGTTGGTTTTTAAACTTGTCGCAAAGGATGCCAGCTGTTTGTGATTTCATTTGTCTCAAAGTCTCAAGTGAGAAGAAGGGGGTCATACTAGTTTTTTGCAATTATGCCATGAAAAGAATATGGAACATGACTAACGTGCACTGGGTGTTGAAAGAATTAAACAGCAACTATAATTGTTCTGGCATAACTGCCTAACTGTGTACATAATATTAACGTTCTTTCTGTAACTCCGCGTGTTACATGGAGCCTGAAAACCAAAACACATTTGCGGGGCTTATTAAAAAGACGATGCTCGATAGGGAATAAAAAAAAAAAGAAAGTAATTTCTAGGACAGTAAATTGGGACAATGAGATTTTTCTTTCTATTTAAATAGACATTTCAGGCTAACGAATGATTAATGTCCACTAAAGCTTATATTTTATTTAAGCTACATTTGTACTAATTCCCTGTCCATAAAGGGAGTTTGCAGATTTTTTTTTTTTTTTTACGTAGAGCAGATCATCTTCATCAGCTTCTCCCATTTTAACAGTGCAAACTCTATTCACTAGGTGAAAGTGGTTCACTCATAACATTTTTTTTTTTTTATCATTTCTAGTTTTCTACAAACTCTGGTGTGTAGAATAATTAAAGTAAGCATATTTTCAGCACACAAATATTCATGTACCCTTATAATATATTAATGTTATATATTTCAATAGTGTATTTACATAACAAAATAGTTTAGAATATTTTATGTTAACTTTCTTTATTGTTATGTATTTAATGTCTCATTTCATAATTTTTTTTTTTAATTTATAATTTTTAATGATTTTTATCTTATTACACTTCGGCTCATTACTGAAGGTTTCAGGAGAAAAAAGTGTGGGAATGCCTAGGATTTTCAAACTGGGGACATATTTGGAGGCAAATCAGAGCATCTGAGTAGCTTGAAATTCGGTTGTTCTCTACCCACCAATGTGCTTCAAATAAGTCTGGACACGGGGGGCATGATTTTGGCTCCAAGAAGCGGAGCTACCTATTGTCTCTCTAGTCTAAAATCCCTGAAATTGATGCTTCTCTTAAAAAAAAATCTTAAAATCAACATGTCCACGCAATACCTATAAATGTATATAGGTGTATATTTTGGTATGATTAAATATTTGATATACTCAAATGTGTAACATTATACTTGTCTGTTTATGCACTTTGTTCTTTATTTATTAAGTTTGTAAAATTGAATTGTACGTGCCCCATGGGAATTACTTCCCCAAACTTTCCTGTATATTTTCTTTCCAGTCTCTCAAATACTCTTTTTTCGCAAAGGAAAATGTGTAGTCTGGTCAGTTCTTAGTGAACTTTGCTTAGGCAGCAGATTTAAAAGCCGCCTCTTTTTGTTGGTTAGCGCTGAGCGTTTTTTGGCAAAACAAAATGAACGGGAGCATTTCCTTCTGGAGGACAGTTTAAGCTGCTGTGGACAAAGGTTATGAGCTGAGCCTAAAGAGTTATGAGCTGAGTCTTGATGAAGCGCCAAGCTTAGGTGCGAAATGCGTAGGCATCTTATCCACTGGGTGAGGGATCTGCACTCTATGCTGTGTACTATTTCTATGGATTAAACCCGTTCAAAGGATTACTGTTGTCAGTTACCTTATTTTCGAAAACTATTTAGTCTCAAAGCGTTATTACTTTTTTGTCGAAGTGTCTCTGGCCGGCGGGAGCGCTGAGAAACGAAAACCTACGAATAGGCATAGAAGGAGTCTATTAGCCAAACTGAAAGGTGCATATATGGTTTCACTGATCCGATCCTAACTCTCATGCTGAGGGAGTTCCTTGAATCCTAAAGTTAGGCAAGCCACCTGGACTTTTTTTTGGGGGGAGGGCCTAGGTTTAAAGCATCTGCATTTACTAGTAGCAGTAAAACATCCATGAGTAGCTTGCTCAGCTCCCTTTGAAAAATGTTTAATTAAGTTCCAAAAATAATTCCTTCTCTGAATACAGTTCAATATCCTGTTTTACTGACATCAAGGATCCAAGTCTTCCTTGTCCTAGTGGAGAAGAAGCTTATGCGAGATATCACTAATTGGGCGGAGTCATTGTCCAGAGGGGCACAAACATTGTTTACAATTTAATTTTGCGGGGCCCTTCACAAACCTTGCCACGGACACTGGCATCCTTGTATCGACACTTTGGCTATCACTGGCACTGTTAAGTATCTAGAATGTCCCAACCCCAGCAGTAGCTTTGGAATTCTGGTGAATGTTCTCGATTCCTGAGTTTCCTAGTCCAATGGACAGCTGACACCAAGGAGGAGCTATACCTAGAACATTTCAGCAGATAAGAACCATTGAGACCGGGCCCTTCTAGTTTGCCCATATTGCTACCTGCAGTAAGAGCCTTATTCCTTATTTGGTCCTTTATCCAAGGTAGCCATACACGCTTATACTCCACCACTGCATTAGCCCCACACACACCTTCACAACCAATTCATTTTACATGATGATACATAACGGACAAAATCAATTATCAGCAGATACCTCATTTTTCTTTCTACACCACATTACACCTTTGTGACAGGGATAAGGGTGATACAACACATCCTGTGAAACATGGAATGTCTCCCTCTTTGTGCACAAGAATTTGCACTTTGAAATAAACGTCTCAGAATTGTTGACACAAAATATATATTGTTTTTTTTCTCTCCCAAGTGTTGAAAACACATTTATTTTTCAGAGATAAAAAGAAGATTGATGATTTCCTGGTGCAAAGGGGGGGTCTTCAAAGCCGAGGAGAAGCCGCAGCCGTGTTTACCTTTCAGATTTAATTTTGGTAATTTTGTAAACTTGATCTTTATCTGTTAGCTGGCAAGAAGAAATCACTTAGCTGTAATGGCAAGTGACAATTTATATACGCTCCTCACTGGGCCGCAAACATATTACAACCACATGTCATGTATGATATAGCACAATAATGAATAATACTACTGGAAAAGCCGCCTCAGTTCATTTTGTCTTTTATTTTCTCATCTTAGGAAGGGTTTTGTCAACTATGAAAACAGAAATTCATGGTTAGCATTCAAGTTGAAAAATGCAGACCAAAATAGGCGAGCTGGGAGCAGCTAAGCAACTGTTCCTGCTGGGCTATATTGGCCTAAGTTTCACAACCTGGTTGTCAACCCACTAGTCCTTTAGACTCTCCTCCTCCATCGTCACCTCTTCCCCCACATGCCTGCAGTCTTTCTGCCCCTTGTGTCTGTTATTGATTTCCTCAGAATATCCAGCTCTTGACCCTCGAAACTCACGTCTGTATAGAGGCCTATAGGACTCTAACCTGAAAACAACCCTTAGGAATCAACTGGTCCTCCTGTGCAGCTGACAATAATAGAATGTGCTCCATCACAGACTCGTAACCCTTACATGTCTCTTGCCCCCCCCCCCCCCATTCCATTTCGATTGTGTGCTTCCAAGCAGGGCTTCCTCTACCAGTGTATCAGTTTGTAACTCCTCTTTGAAATTCTGTGCTGTAAAAATTAAAGGAACTATTCAATCCAGATTGAAGCTTTAAATAGTGGATCCCTTTCGATAGAGCACCCTCTGACCTGCCAATCCCACCAGTAACTGTTGATACAAGAAACACAACATATTGTATCTTCTCATATTCCCCCTCCGTTCCCATGGGCATTATTATTAAAATCCCAGTTATGATGCGTACCCCTCAACATTCTTCAGGATTTTTCCCTCTCTTCCCCAAACATTTTTCTGTCCATTTAATTCTTATCCTGGTGTAAAAAATGACCTTGACTTTAGTGCCCCCTTTGATGGTGGGCCATGGGCAAATGTTGGCTATGATGTAAGTTAGCCCTGACACTATATATATATATATATATATATATACATGTTAATGTAATTTAATTGACTGTTTAGTATATAACCCTCCACCATATCCTCCTATTCCCTAGACTATTTGATTCTTTGATATCCTAAGGTTTACTCCGCACAATAGTTAATTGTCCTACCCTTACCTGCAAAATATTTAGGATCTACTCATTAAAGAGAGAATTGCAGGGAACTGAGATGGGAATTTCAAACTTAAGACCAAAGTAACCGAGTTGGAAAAATTCTCCCAACTCGGCTAATCTGGCCTAACGTTTGAAATTCCCATCTCAGTTCCCTGCAATTCTCTCTTTAATGAGTAGATCCTTTTTATGTTTCTCTAAGAGTGTAAGAGAGCTCCAGCACCTAAAACCTTTCATCCCCCCCCCCCTTTTTTTTTAAAACAGCAATGAAAAAAGTTTTACACTGGATAACACTATAGTGGTCCTAGCTGCCACTTTCTATAATAAAAGTGTTTTTTTTTTTTTTAAAAAGTGAAGCTTTTAATTACACATACCACAGTAATCTGTGTTTGTTGTTCTTTTTTTCAGTCAGGACTTTCTAGTTCTTCAGGAAAAACAATCCCTCCCCCCCAAAAAAGGCAAATTACTCAGGTAATTTTGGCAGTGACCCTATAACCTGCATGGAACAAAGTGTGCACAGTGCTCTTTGTCCTTAAGTGTTAGGGGGGGGGGGGGTGGAATATTTCAATTGCTTCCTCTACTACCAGCATGTGACCTGCCGAAATTATTCTCTCATCATTACTCTGGTTTCTCAGCAGCCCACCTACTAATAGATGGGACGGCAAAACAAGCTGCTGTATTAGCAGACATTTTAAGAGTCATTTACTCTGAACAATAGCAGCGGCATTGTAAAAACACCTTCCTGTGACACTGTCAGAAAAACAAAGTAACACAAACTAAAGATGTTTCATTTGAGAGTTCTAAGCAGATGGTCTCGATGGTCAGATTCTGTGAAGTAATGCTGTAATGGGTGGGTATACTGCTTCCACAGAATGCCCTGGTTATACACAGTATAGTAGCTATTTGATCCTAGTGTGGTTCTAAGCTACCATCAACGCCTCACTTTTTTTTTTGGTTAAAGCCAACCAGCAATTCAGCCAAGCAATAACAATTCCACAAACATTCTCGATCCAGCAGCAGTGTAGTCGGAGGAGAGTGTTTGTTTCCATGGTTACCAGCATCCGACAGATCATCACTTACAGTGCAAAGATACAGCCTTCCTCTGGAAGCAGAGAATCGGCTATACCACAGTAAAGGAAATCAGGGGTTGACGTAGTGAAAGGGTCTGCTCCATAAAGAGAGGATTACGGGGGAATTGAGGCGGGAATTTCAAACCTAAGGCCAAAGTAGCTGAGTTGGAAAAACTCTCCCATTCAGCTGCATTGGAGAATTCGACCAACATGGTTACTTTGGCCTAAAGTTTGAAATTCCCATTAATTTCTTCCTTATAGAGTAGACCCTGTAGTGTACAGTACTTACAATAAAACATGTGTATATATATATATAAATATATATATATATATATATATATCTACAGTATATAGAGGAGACTTTTTATAAATAAATTGTACTAATAGTGCGTTTTTACTGATATTGCGCCCATAAGGGATAATAAGTCCGGGTTTTTATTATGATTTTTGTGACGTGGGCAGACACGCTATGCTTCATATAACTGTTCCTTATATTCCGCACAATCTCCTTCATGCGTGTGCATAAGGAACTGAAGGTACGACCAACAAATAGTTTCCCGCGCAAACATTTTTTTGGATAACATGTGATCACATCTCTGATGACTGATCACTGTGTAGGTGCAGCAGTGCTGCTGGTGTGACACACGACTTTCCAAACTCCACCCCTCGGAATCCCGATTTGCCGGGGGCATGAGTTGTGTGTGTGTGTAAGTGTGACTGTGTGTGTGTAAGTGTGAGTCTGTGTAAATGTGACTGTGTGTGTAAGTGTGACTGTGTGTGTGTAAATAAGTGTTACTCTGTGTGTGTATGTATTTGTGTAAGTGTGACTGTGTGTGTGTAAATGTGAGTCTGTGTGTAAGTGTGACTGTGTGTGTGTGTGTGTAAGTGTGACTGTGTGTGTGTAAATGTGAGTCTGTGTGTGTGTAAGTGTGACTGTGTGTGTGTAAATGTGAGTCTGTGTGTGTGTAAGTGTTACTGTGTGTATGTACGTATTTATGTGGCTGTGTGTGAATGTATATGTGTGAATGTGTGTGTATATAATGTGAATTTTTTATTTTTATTTTACTGTCATTTTTATTTCTGTGGAGTAATACACTCACATACTGCTCATTACTTTGACATTTATTTAGTGCTGTGGATATTACGGTGAACTACCGTATTTGCTCGATTATAAGACGACCCTGATTATAAGACGAGCCCCCAAACTTTGGATATTCCTTTAGGAAAAAAACTAAAAGCCTAAATATAAGACTACCCTATAGGAAAAAAGTTTAACTTGAATATATTCACATGTAAATTGCTTTTTAATATTTAATAACAATTATGATATTTAAAAAAAATGCATTTCTTGTCTTTATTTCCTTTTATGTGGCAATGCTGCCTCTCTCTTTCCCTTGCCCCCAGCTTTGTCTCACTCCCCCTCGCCTGTCTCTTCCCCCCCACATGTTTCTCTCTGCCCCCCTCCCTCCCTTTGTTGCTCTGTCCCCCCTCCCTCTGTCTCTTCCCCCCTTCCTGCTCTGTCCCCCCCTCCCCTTGTTGCTCTGTCTCTTCCCCCCTCCCTCCCCTTGTCTCTGTCCCCCCCCCTGTTCTTCATAGAAGCCCCTGTGGTCGTGCCGGGCAGACATCCCCTGCTGTTAGAGAGGGGGATCCAGGTCCCCTGCAGCTCTGCTGGGGACCTGGATCCCTGTCTTATAGTCTGACCTCCATTTTAGGTCAGATTATAAGACGACCTTGATTATAGAACGAGGGGGATTTTTTATAGCATTTGCCCTGAAAAAAACCTCGTCTTATAATCGAGCAAATACGGTATATATCATTTTCTCTGAATGAAAAGTGAATGTGGCCCATATATTTCCAGGGAAGTGTCCCTCTGCAGAAAAAACGTGGACACTGTTTTCAGTTTGACAGATAACTATTTTACGTTTTATTTATAAATTAGAGGGACAGCTATAGGTGCCAAGTTCGCTCTGGTATGTGTAATTAAATCTTGGCTATTAATCCTTAGGGTCACACGTGACACTTTATGACAGATAAACGGATGATTGATATCCTAAATACCTGCGATGGGAAGAGAAGGATATAGAAATGTTTATTAATTGTGATAATAATAACCAGAGAGGATTATATTTTACTTATAATAGTGATACATCTTCTACTGATCTGTGGATCTGAAAATCTCGACAGTTGATGGTGAGATTATTACATTTACTTCTTTTAAAAACTTGTGGCCACTAATAGCAAGATAAATAATATCTTTATCTTTTTGATTCTTGGGTTTAATTGTAGCAGATTGTGTTACTTTGATAGAACTGAAGAATACATTGTTCATCAAAGGCCAAAATGTATAGATCATGCTTATGAAAGAGCAACTAAGACAGATAGAGATATTAAATAATGAAATAAAATAATAAAATGAAACATTAAGCTTTATACAATTTTTATTTTATTTATTACTTCCTTCAACTTATCTCTCAGGAATATAAAATCTATCCTTATTAAACACTCTAGAATTATATTTGTGCTGGGACAAACCTGGTGAGTTTTACTTACTTAGCGGGGGAAACTCACCAGGTTTGTCCCTGCACAATGTATAGCTAAATTGGTGAGATGAAATGTTCACCTTTAAGTGAATAGCCTCCTACGTGTATTGCAAGTCTCCATAGATGGGACGAGTGGCTGAGCATATATGAGCCCTGAGGAGGCTTGGACAATGAGAAGATAAAGTCGAGGATCCTGCCAAGAAGCTGCAAAATACAGACATAGTGAGTAAGGCAGGAAGGTAAAGTGATAATTAATATATTTTTTAAATTCAATGTTTATTGTGCGTTAGATCAGAAAGCATAGCAATTGAAAAAGGTGCATATAAAACTGAAAATGGTACCATTTTGCATAACATTCATTTATGGCTGAATAAACGTGGTCAAAGTACTAACAGATGTATGTAAACCATATATAATTTTAGACGGCAAGCCTGTTTGGACGGGTCCTCCTCACCTTTTGGTGAATTGTGCCTCCTTATGGAATAAGATGGAGGTTTATAAATAAAATAATAAGAAGAAGAATGATTATACCCAGAGTTGCTCCTCAATACTTAAATATTTATTATTATCCACTAGCAGCCTTAACTAACTTAGCTGTTTGTACAAAGCATTAAATATAGATGTGTTATTTACCTTTCTTTCTTTCTTTACGTATTTATAAAGTATTTTCAGAGGATGGATGGACTGAGATGTCTCTCGTTATCAAGTAGGTCTTGGCTCCCCAAGAAATTCCATTCTTAAAGGAGGGTACAAAATATAATGATGATTAGAGGTCCATTCTGTAAGGGATTTTAGACTGGGGGAAGATTTGATGGTTATTCCATTATTGTGGTGCTCTGTAGGAAAATGAGGATCAAGCCACTTTCTTTTTTTGTATTGTGGCATAGCAAGTAGGGTTGAGCGGACACCTGGATGTTCGGGTTCGAGAGGTTTGGCCGAACTTCGAAAAAATGTCCGGGTCCGTGCTCGAACTTGACCCCGAACCCGAACCCCATTGAAGTCAATGGGGACATGAACTTTTGGCCACTAAAATGCCTCTAAAATAGTCCTGGAAAGGGCTAGAGGGCTGCAAAATGAAGTAAAATGTGGGTAAGAGTATCCCCATTATGGGGACTCTATTTCGGTTTATAGAAAGCCAGTAGCATTACATGTATTCCATAAACCGAAAGTCTATAAACCGAAAGACATTCGGTTTATAGACTTTCGGTTTATGGAATACATGTAATGCTATTGGCTTTCTATAAACCGAATCTCTTTCGGTTTATAGACATTCGGTTTATGGAATACATGTAATGCTATTGGCTTTCTATAAACCGAAATAGAGTCCCCATTCATACGAATAGGTCAATTGACCTATTCGTATGAATGTGGACTCTATGTCAGTTTATAGAAAGCCCATAGCATTACATACAATGTATATGTATGTAATGCTATGGGCTTTCTGATTGGCTGCCCTGCAGCCTTTCAAAACGCACCATTAAATCGCCGAACCCCGAACTTCAACATGTCCGTGTTCGGGTCCGGGGTCCAGAAATCGTACTGTTCGGTACGATCCCGAACTTTGCGGTTCGGGTTCGCTCAACACTAATAGTAAGTAAACTGCTGGTACTGAATCGGAGGATATAGGAGGTAGGAACATCTGGAGTCAGCATTCTACTCAGGGTAGGTGGGAGCTTCCCAGAAAATTCTTAAACGCAAGGATGGAAAGGTGAAGGGTGCATCTGGATTCCAGCGGTAGCCAGTTTACTTCTTTTAATAGTGGGTCATTTAATTACATTGCAGTACAAAGAGAATGAGTAAACAGTGTAGTAAATAACTATATTTGCTATTGGCTAATATATCAAATTAACGCTCCCCCTAATCATTTGAATCCTAGAGGTACATTATCAGACAGGTTATCTTGTCTGCCAATGGGAACAGTTTGTTTAATTAGAGGGAGGAAGTAATCTGTTAGCTACATTTATTAGTTCCAATTAGAAAGCCATTAAGCTTGCATATGGATAATTAAACTAAATGATCACTTCCTATTTGTAACTAATAACTTCCTTCTTCTTCTAACATAACCTAATGTATTTCCCTCTCTAGTAGTTTAAAAATGAACTTTGTAAAACATAAAATGATTAATAAAAATGATACAATCCTATAAGCAATTGGGTCTAAACCGAACTGGTCATGCATCAAGGAATTTATGTATGTTAGAAATAGAAAAGCAAAACAATATGGTGAGGTAATTAGGGCAAATGAGTAGGAAACCTAATTATAAAACAGAGGGGGTCACTGGCTAATTAAGCAGTGACATCACAAAGATAGATGAGTGTAGACGAAAGATAATATACACAACTCTCGCATTATACATGAAGAGCAAAACAATCCAGAAAAATAAAATATATTTAGATTTGTTTACATTAAAGAATTACATTTTGATTTAAGCGTTTAGTATAGCAAATGTGTAGCAGCTATTTATCCATTACAGACCATACAAAGAAATATTGGTGGTCACGTATAAGTACAGGTTTGTATATAGCTTTAATCAGATGTTTTCTCCTGTGCCTGCATGGAAAGTATAATCATACCTTTTTTTGTCAGTATGAAAGTTTTTGTGCAGTGCTGATACCAACATAATGGG
The DNA here is from genome assembly GCA_036172795.1 of Pelodytes ibericus. Taxonomy (NCBI): domain Eukaryota; kingdom Metazoa; phylum Chordata; class Amphibia; order Anura; family Pelodytidae; genus Pelodytes; species Pelodytes ibericus. The sequence goes on from CM069861.1 coordinate 191,807,267, forward strand.
GATGGTGGAACATTGTAGCAAATAAAAAGTGATCATTAAAATAGCCTTTTTATATATAAAGTGATCAGTAAAATAGCCTTTTTATATATAAAGTGATCAGTAAAATAGCCTTTTTATATATACATACCCAGCGACAAAAAAATTACAAACAGATAAAAAAGACCCAACATTTTTAGCCTTAAATTTTTTGCCATTTATATATTTTAAGATTTTTGGGGGATTCCTCTTGCTCTCTTTAGAAATTGTTTTTTCATCCTGCAATTTAGCCAATTTAATTGCATTTTTACAATCTTTGTTGGCTTCTTTATATTTTGCAAATGCCTCTGCTGATCCCAAAACTTTATAATGTTTAAATGCTACTTTCTTTTTATTTATTTCCTGATTTACCTTACTGATTTACCTTACTGGTTAGCCACACTGGTTTTAGTTTGCTTCTTTTATTTTTGTTACCAAAGGGTATAAATTTATATGTATATTTTTGCAGTGTTAGTTTGAATAATCCATTTTAGTCAACTATACCAAGGAATGTATTATACCCACTAAAGTTGGCCTTTTTAAAATTCAGTGTTTTGGTGGGACCCATACCAGTTTGCCTTTTTGAATTAATCTCAGAGGATAGCATGTTATGGTCACTATTCCCTAAATGTTCCCTTACTTGGATGTTAGAGATAAGCTCCTCCATGTTAGTTATTACCAGATCCAGACACGCTTCCCCTCTGGTTGGTGTCTTTACTAGCTGAGACAAAAAGTTGTCCTTAAACAAATACAGAAACGTACTGCTCTTTGCATAATTAGTACCGTATTTTCCGGCGTATAAGACGACTGGGCGTATAAGACGACCCCCCAACTAAGTCATCTTATAAGCCGGAAAAATCGCTTTTAGGTAAAAATATAGAGTTTTCCACCCTCCTCCCCCTTTCCCCATTCCCCAATCCCCAGTACTTACCTATTTTCTGCTCTGTCTCCGCTCGCGCTGTTAAGCCGGTCCGTGGCTGTGAGGGAAGCGTTGTGAGCTCCCCTCCAGCCGCGCGGTCAATAAAGTTTTGTTTAAAAAAAAAGGTTTAAACAGACTTTATTGAAGCCGCGTGGCCTGAGGGGAGCTCACAACGCTTCCCTCAAAGCCACGGACCGGCTTAACAGCGCGAGCAGAGACAGAGCAGAAAATAGGTGAGTAAATCCCAGTACCCGGCGTATAAGACGACCCCCCAACTTTTGATAAGATTTTCAGGGGTTAAAAAGTAGTCTTATACGCCGGAAAATACGGTAGTTCCATTTATCCTTTCTACTTCTGGGTAATTAAAATCACCCATAATGATACTACACCCTATTTTAAAAGACTTTTTGATTTGCATTAGTAGCTGTGATTCATCAAGTTCACCAATATTTGGTGTTTTATAACAAATGCCCACTAATCATTTCTAGCCAGGTCTACCCCCCACTGACTATCTCCACCCACAATGATTCCACATGTTCAGTACTGTCATTATTTACATCTTCCCTCAAATGAGGCAGTAATGCTGGTTTGATATACAGACAGACCCCTCCGCCTCTCTTGTTTGGCCTATCTTTTCTAAACAACATGTAGCCCTCCGAATTGATTGACCAACCACGTGTGTTTTCAATTCCTGCTACCAGCTCTAATTCCCCTATTTTACTAGTTAAACTTCTGGCATTTGCAAGTGCACACTTAATGCCACTGGCATAATCCATTTGTGATTTAATTGTCAAGTTGTTGATAGGTTGCTCCCTACAATCCACTCTAACCATTCCCCCAGATCCACCCACCTGGGTACTAACTAAGTCTCCTTCCCTTCCTATACTGTCTAGCCCAGTGTTTCTTGGTCCTTTCCACCCCACCCCCCATTCCTAGTTGAAACGCTCCTCCAACCTTCTAGCCATCCTATCCCCTAGCACATGAGCCCCTCTTGCATTTAGGTGCAATCCATCATGACTGTAAAATTTGCAGCCCACTGCACTAGACAGGAAGTGCAAGACCATGATGGAAGGTGTACCCCCAATAATGGTAGCACTGGCTCTGCTGCTGCCCCACCCCTCCTCCAATCTTTTGCCCTAGGCCTAGGAGGCCAAGGCAGAAATACAGCCCTGACAGTGAGATGTCTACCATTGTATGGACATAATCTCTCTAAGTCTGTGATGCATTTTACTAGGTCAGTTTGTTAGTCATGAAACATATTGAGTTACCAAAGCTTTCAAGGTCTAAATGTTACACGTGCCGATAGCCTAGTAAACTCTGTAGTCGCTTTTTTTGCCAAAGAGATTAAATAGCAGGGTCATTTGAAGGACCTGCTTCCTTTCCGGACATCCTGCCCTGACATTATAAAACTTAACCCAAAGAGGGGACTGGAAGTATATTAACGACCTGACAGATGAGACAGCCATTTTTCAAGTCAATGAATCCATTTAAATAATAGGAAAAGCCTTATGGATTATTTGTTTTAATAGTGAAATAGTTCAATATGTTTGTCTGAATCATCCTCTAGGAATGGCAGGTTTCAGGGTTGGTGTGATCCAGAAGCCTGAACCTGGCCTGGGGTTGGGGTTTTTTTTTTAACCAGTTTATGTCTTATGGACATAATTAAATGAAACTTTTTTCTATATTTTAATTAAAGCCACTTGTGGACTGTTTTAACCTGTTTACAGGCGGCAGACATATTGGGACATTCTTAGATTTGATGGAACAGTGTCCCTGGCCAGGTATGCCTATGTTATGGATCAGGAAGGAGCCAGGGACTACTTGCCACTGTTCTCTGACATGCCATAGGATACCCTGGCACAATTATCTTCACCAAAACCTGATTATGACAAAAATAAAAAAAACTAACAAGCATGTAGGTATAAATGAGAAACACTTTGAGTCTCACAGGGAGAAAATCACATTACAAATGTCATCTTATTATTATTAAAGATTAGGCTTGTGTATTTGATCTACTATATCTAAAATGGACAGCAATATTCAGTATTGCCATTGGCCCTGTTTAGGTTTTAGGTACTGAGTAATATAAGAATTATAGTCTATGATCACAGATCTGCTGTATTTAGGGTTGCCACCTTTTCTTCAGAAAAATACCGGCCTTGGTACTGTCTCCATAGACTTAACATTGGCCTGAAGCCAATTTTTTACCGGCCTGCCGGTAAAATTCCGGCCAGGTGGCAACCCTAGCTGTATTATATTTAAATAGATGTATACAAGATGTCTTCATATCTTCATATGATAAGTAACTTGTATTGACTTGCATGGACATCTTTGATTTATTTAACACAGAGATCTATTCACTAAAAGTGCAAACCGCGGTGAACTGACAAGAGAACTGCAAAAAAACACGCCTGAATTAGATGGGACCAGACCCTAAAAACCAGGACTGTCCCATAAAATTCAGGACTTTTGCAGCCTGCAAGGGATCTCATGCAGTAAAAAAAAAATCACTATACATTGATATTCTGGTTCTCGTCACTGCAAGTTAGAGCAGCACTAAAGGTTTTGCTCGAACATCTCATCATGAGGATAAAAATACAAAATCGGATAGAGAAACCAGTTGCTGGAACCATTTGCAGCTTGCTGAGAATGGCTATTACATTCCGGGACCTTTGACCTCTGCCAGGTTGGAGGTCATGTGTCAAAGTAATAGCAGGGAGCAGGATAAAAGGGCCACTTGGCACTGTGGAAAAGACAGATGCCTTTTAACACAAGGGTTTATGGCCAAGTGACATTGGTCATTGAAATCTGCAGGCCCTTGAAGAGTATAATACAAGGTTGAGTGCTTTGGGGGGGTTAACTCTTAGAGTGCCAGATGAATGAGCAACATATATATATTTGCAGTATGACATAAATGCAGAGGTCTTTTATTTATTTTCATTCGTATTTCATTTCCCAAAACTAGACTGCTTAAATCAGTTCTCAAATTTTAATTTAATCCTTTCTATGCTATAGCATTTTTTTCACTCACTTGAAATCAAGCCGATTAACAATATGATTCACAGAGAATCTGACATGTGTCCGAAAGTCTAGCCTACAGTCCCATTGCCTTCGAGCAGTCACATGTCAATTATGTTGCTAATTATAGTCATTTGTTCCTCTTAATTTATTAGCTGAATAATCTGTAAGCAGTGTATGAAAGTGACTGCGTTCTTTATCATTATCTCTGGCTGGGAACAAAAATACCCTGGAACAGGAAGTTTATTTATCCAGACAATCCAAGTCAAGAGTTCTTAAAGGCTCTCTCAAGACTTGGATAGAGACATTTTCCAGGAGGAAGTGTCCTGTCAAGTGGGAGTGGCTATTATTTGCCCCACGTCCAACTCTATCCATTCCCCCACTCTGCCCTGCGTCTCACATCTCACTCTCAATGCCTTGGATAGTAGGTTGCACTTTCGAGTGGTGGGCTTTGGTATAGTTTATTCCCAGAAGGTCTCTTGTATATCGATCTGGTGCTATAAAAGTAAAATAGACACTGATGGCGTCTTCAGTTTAGTAGGCAACTAATTCCATCTATAAATTAAGTCTTAATTTGTATTTGGTATTCCTCTTTTCAGAGGTGGTATATAAAATCATGACCCTATATAACATATTCCCCATTTCAATAAGATCCAAAAAATAATGTTTGTGAGCCCAGCATGGCCTTATTCTTACGGGTTTAGTGCTTTATACATGATAGCCAGGACAATCAGGGGCATCCTTCCCCAGAGTGATTGGTGAGAGCCGCACTGGCAGCACACCAACCCAAAATATATCCAAGAGGCCGACGGCATCAGCGAATTCGGCATCAGAGAAAATAACTTTGTATACTTTCCGTGCCGGTCGAATTGGCAACAAAGCAGAATTCCACACTTAGCACACCTGGAGGATACACCCATGATGACAAACAGATTTGGATGGTGAAGTTGAAGCCTAATTTCAAAATAGATTGAATTGGGACACAATTTAAACGCCCACAACCTACACTTTTGCCCCTCTGTCATCTACACTCCCGTCACTAGTTCCTTAGTCAGACTCCATCATCTAAATATTATTTGTCCTGTCAATGTCGAGATTAAAAAATGATCTATACATGTAGTTCTCAGTATTGCAAGCACATGCTTAAACAGTGAGGACAATGTGACTTTGGTGTCTCCTGTTTATCACCTGTGGTTTGATATACAAACTGCTTTCAATGCTCAATGTGTAATATGCACATCCTGCCACAATGTGATGTCATCAACATAAGACGCAACAGACACACCTAGAACAGAAATTTCTCTTACTCTATGCTTAGCGTTACAGCGCTACAATTCTAAGTCCAAACCATTTTTTTTTATCTCTTTTTATTCTGTACATTCACACCATAAATGTTATTTTTAATGATGGAGTCCCTATAAACCTTTTCCACATTACAGGATCTTAAACATTCCTTAAAAAGCACCTATTGGTAAAATAACCAGACTTCTGTCCACCCGACAACTCCTCATAGAAAAAACACGTTGTACTTTTATTTTTTTTACACGTGCTAATAAGTGCAGTTGGGAATGTCATTATGAAAGCATTTACCTTCCAGTAATTTATTGTATTACATACAGATAATAGGATTTTATTCCCCTCATGGGATAAAAGAAATGGACGTGAGTCACTGGGAGTTTTCTAATAATATTCAAAGTGATTGGGCAACATGTGTATTTGCACAACTATGGTAATTTGGAGGCTTTTGAGTTCGGAAAGGTTTTATACCTGTGTGCTTGAAAACTGGTTTGAAATTGTTAATATCAGTACTGTGACCTTAAAGGGACAGTCTTTTTCCCAAACTCACTTGGTGCAAGATGAAGATTACTGCTTGTATATTGCGCAGGCTTTTTTGCAGTGTGAGTTGATCACATTTTTTTATATTTGATTCAAGCCCACCCCCAGTGATTACGCTGCATGCTTACTGTAAGTGTGGAAGCACTGATTATATAGACATTGAGCATATAAAGTTTTGTTTCAGTCACTTTAGTCACTTCCTGTGCTGCTGGAATAGAATGCACTGTATGTACACAGTAGGATCTCTTAATAAAACATCGGCTAATGACATCACTAGAGAAAAATGATATTCCATTAATTTGAATGGCATTATTCTCATTGGTTCCTGCAGCAACAAAAACAAAAAAAGAAGAAGAAATTAACTATTACTCAGCTAGTGTGGGCAGTCCTGGTTTCTTGCAAATTGCAGTAATTTCACAAATTCATCTAGGTGTTACTATTTTATATTTTAAACAATGCAAAATGTAGAATATGCATTTTAAAGTGCTTTGAATGCACATTAATATGCATTAACATTTGGAAGATGCATTTTGGTCACCAGACAGTTCTTTTAAAGAATGTATTTTTACCCAGATTCCAGTTGCTGTTTCACATAGCTCCACAGCAATAAATGTAAATAATTTTAGTTTTAATTATCATTATATAACATAATGGATGTGAACATGTTTTGATGGGCATAGGTTTGGTGGGGGGGGGAGCAGCATTTCATCATTGGACCCAGGCAGCACAATAACTTGGGCTGGCCGTGATGACTACTCTGCATAGAGAACCCGGGGTTTCCATCAAAGTAATATCTCTCCAGCATTATAGAGCTTAGAAAATCTCTCCTGTAGACAGAGCATGTCAATCATGGCTCGTGCATATTGATGAAGCTTTTGTTTTTTGACCTAAGATCATCACAGTAACCTATTTGGAAGTAACGCATCAGGGGGAGAGGGTTGGTTTGACAGGCTCACTGAGGACCAAACTAAACTAAAGATAAGACATTATCTAATGACCCCCTACAGCTTTGCAACTTGTATCTGTTCACTGGGAGGTCTACAGAACAAACAACTTCTAATGACATTGGAAGACCGACCAACGGACTGAAACATGGAGGATTTACAGGTCGCCTGCAATGAATAAAATTGTTGATGAAAAGGTTGGATCTAAACTCCTTGCTAGGAAAATCACCAGCAAATATTTAAATTAGTGAGTGATTAACATTGTGATTCCAGAAACCATTGCATGTAACTGAACAACTAAGCTTTCAAATCCAGAAACCATAGTGTGCAGTTGAGCACCAATGCTTATAATTCCAGAAACCACAGCCTGCCTCTAATTCCAGAAGCCATAGCATGCAGCTGAGCACCTGTGTTCATAATTCTAGAAACCATAGCATGCAGCTGAGCACCTGTGTCCATAATTCCAGAAGCCATAGCATGCAGCTGAGCACCTGTGTCCATAATTCCAGAAGCCATAGCATGCAGCTGAGCACCTGTGTCCATAATGTGAGTGATTAACATTGTGATTCCAGAAACCATTGCATGTAACTGAACAACTAAGCTTTCAAATCCAGAAACCATAGTGTGCAGTTGAGCACCAATGCTTATAATTCCAGAAACCACAGCCTGCCTCTAATTCCAGAAGCCATAGCATGCAGCGGAGCACCTGTGTTCATAATTCCATAAGCCATAGCATGCAGCTGAGCACCTGTGTCCATAATTCCAGAAGCCATAGCATGCAGCTGAGCACCTGTGTTCATAATTCCAGAAGCCATAGCATGCAGCTGAGCACCTGTGTCCATAATTCCAGAAGCTATAGCATGCAGCTGAGCACCTGTGTCCATAATTCCAGAAGCCATAGCATGCAGCTGAGCACCTGTGTTCATAATTCCAGAAGCCATAGCATGCAGCTGAGCACCTGTGTTCATAATTCTAGAAACCATAGCATGCAGCTGAGCACCTGTGTTCATAAAATAACATTGTATTTTCATTAAAGTAACATATTATTTTTGTATGACCGAATCACTTCAAGAAATACTTATTTGAATTTTAGTCTTCCAGGAATAGATAAGAAAGATAAAGAAAGAGTTTGATTTCTGATGTAAAACTTTATGTTGAAGTTCGTAAAATGTAATATATAAAATATAATGTCTGTAGGGGGTTTTGGAAAATGTATTATTAAAAGTGGCAGAATAGAGCAGCGTGGTATTATCTATATTAACAAAGGAATACATGCATTATTAAACTTTTTCTGAAAGGGATACCAGTCCCTCAAGCTTAAATCAGGATCTGAATAAATAAAAAAGTGGAGCTGGGATAATAATAATAAAAAAGGAATAACATACATTATAATACATATATATTTAAACATACTTAAGTTAGCGGTCAAAAAAAAAATAAAAAAAAAGTCTGACCACATGTAATGGGAATCCCCAATCAGCAAAGAAAGAAATGGCAGCTGAGAAAAGAAAAATGAATTTCCTTCCTTCAGGGACGAGTTTCAAGATTCACTTATTTTATCAGATATTCAGTCAACTTTTCTGGCTAACAGTAGAGTATGTACTCATCTCTCCATGTCGCAGATAACTCAGCAAACCTGTTTTTACCACAGGAAACTGCAGTATAGAGTGCTGTAAGGGATTCTGGTAAGAATTTACAAACAGAGCAGTAATAAAAGCCTTTTCGACGCACGATCCACTTTTTACATGGAGCATATGCACAGTCAACCCACCTCAATCCCCCAATACCAGCTGGTATTTCATAGTTGCCATTAGTTCTGAATTTGCCGGGACAGTCCCGTTTTTTGAGGGGATCCTGTCAAATTCGGGCATGTCCCAGCATTAATACTGCCCATGTACAGTGCATAGCATGGTGCACACACCGGATTGTGTTAAAAAAAAAAAAAAACAGTACATCTAAGGGACATATACAGTCTAAATGCAAAGAAAAAAGCTGGGGGAACACGAAACCCTGTGTGACGTCACTAGCAAGTTAAAAGTGACAAGTCTGCTATTATACTGGCAGGCCGGTATAAAAATGGCTTGAGGCTTATATTATCTCTATGGAGGCAACAGCCTGGCAGAATTTTTTTTTTTTAAGAAAAAGCTGACAGACCAATGTTTGAACGGCTGTCTTTAAATGTATGCATATGATTTAAGGGGTTCATTGACAAAATAGATACCGAGGAAAAGAGCCAGTAATTACAGATCTTAATTTGCATATCCTTACCCAGAATCCCTTGCAGCACTTTATACTGGGGATTTCTTGTCTAGAATATATAGATATGTTTAGATATGCTGGAGAGGTTTCCTGCATCCTTTACCCCCATGATAACTGTATAAATAAACACACAGATGATCAGTGTGTATTTATCAGGTAGCAGAGATATTATCAAAACACATTTTTAATCATTGTTAGGTATTATTGCAAACAGCAGAGAAGCTAAGAGACTTGCTTTACCCGCAGCACTCCCGAATTCCCAGTACTATCACCACTACACAAGATATGCAAATAAGATCAACAATGAATACTTTTTGGCCTCTATATCCGATTTATATATGGACCCCTTGGACCATGTGCAGCCTGTTCAAGCCTTAAACACAGAATAGAGGTCAGGAGCCAGATAGCCACTCGTGGCCAGCGGTTTCATCTTTAATGAGAGCTCATCAGCATGATGTTGGCTACTGGCTTTACACTTGAGGCTTGTGTATTTATAAAGCACTTGGAATCTCACAGCCACAAAAAAAAAAAATCACAAATTATAATTATTACACAAGTAAAAAAAAAATAAAAAAATTCCTTTTTCTAAGCCCCTAGCATTTTTAGATGCTTCACTATTTGTATAATCTATGTGGAACGGCATAATATAATTTAAATAAATTGTCTACCCTGGACAGGGAATCTGTAATAAAAAAAAAATTGTAAAAAAAAAAAATCTATGGCATGTCAAATCATTACAATGCAGTAACAAGTTAGATTTGCCAGTGTTGTCAAGCCATCTTGAGGAACATTGGAGATTGATGGAAGGAAAGATATTTGCATCCAGTGGAGAGCCCTGTTGTTTTGAGTTAACAGAGAGAGCAAAGATAAACAATGTGCAGATGTTTAGGGACAGGTTATCAAATCAGAACCTAAGATATGATAAGAACAACTTGGTCTTTGTGTCAGGACTGTTTGATCAGTCAACTGTCTTCTTTTTTTTTTTTTTTTTTTAAACATTAACCCCTTGAGGAAACAGAGGTATTTTGTATCACAGGCCCAGAGGAATTATTCTTAATGTGGGACTGCTTAATTAACTTGAGATGGGGGGGTGGGGGGGGGGGGGATTACACCAAAAATAGAAACGTTCCAAGCTAAAGTATTGTGGCCTATGTTTTGCAACATGGTGATCCAATTCAATAAAGGATGCCATTTAGTGAATAAACTCCCACGTGCAAGATATTCTGTGTTTGACAATTCACAGATAACTGGGGCAGCTGAGGAACATTACACATATATATTTAGATACAGTCACTGTAAATTGGCAGGCATCATTGTGCGATATTTTTAGAACTTGGTATGCTGGGCCTGTAAATTAATTGATAGAACTCCCAAAAGAGATATTTTTGATAAGCAGACAATCCCAGGAGTTTCACTATGTGACTATACACAACTTTCATTGTATTTTATTACTGCTCTGTTTCCCAAAGTTCGCAGACGTATTTATAGAGTCATGTAGAATAGTATAGATCTCAATAAGCTACTTCATTTCTTTCATTAACGTATTTCTATTGAAAACACTTATACATTATGAAATATTGCAATTAAAGTTTATTTTGGCCCTCTTAAGGATATACTCCCAATTTCCTTTACACATTTGTAAGGAAATATAATGCTTAGCAAGTGAATAGGTTAGGAGTTACTAGGATTACCCCATTTACCTCAAAAATATACACCGCCCATGCTATTGCCTCCACAGACTTATTGCCTCAAGCCATTTTTTCCCCCAGTAAGATACCAGTTGAGTTATATTAACATAAAACCAAATACAGTGTAGCATGAACGGTAAAGCAGTATGTACAGCATGCAATATACTCTATTCCGCAAATCTTTGTGCTTAGGTTGATTGTGTCATTCACTTCTTTGCGGGTTTGGCTGTAGCTGCACCTCACAGTAAGCTGTGTTTTAATCGAACTTATCATAGGCTAGCAAGTGTATAGATCAAATATATTATAAGGACTACAGTATATTCTATAGGGACTTTGTCCCTTTAAAAACGCTGATCTTAGACATCAGGTCTGATACGATAAGAAGCAATAATTACATCACTGCTTATGTATAAATAGCATTTTTCTTTCAGTTTTTTTTTTTTTTTTTTTTTTTACAAAAGGATGTTGCCGACCTGGTTTTTAAAAAATAATACAATAAAAATATGTATTATTATTGTTCTTGTATCAAAGATCTATTTTGAGAAAAAGATGAGACAATGCCTCGGGAACGACACACAGGTGTTTCCTTGACCTACTATTCATATTTAGTTCACTAGAACTATCAACATCTGCATTGCTGTATATAGCCCAAGACAGCATTACAAGAAGCTAGCGATTCGAACAGGATACATTTAATCTTTCTCGATGGTGTGATGTCCTGCCAAGATAAACTTCTGAGCAGAAATATATATATATATATATACACATACATGCGAATTAAAGGAACGGAGCACTCAGGGGCCTTGTGACCGATGTGATAAATGTTCCGTTAGTGCAGTTAAGTCTGGAGTCCATGGTACAGATCTTTTCTATATCATTTTTTATTTTATTTTTAAAAACCTCACAGTCAGGAGTAAAGGAAAAAAGGATGGGCTGAGGCAGACAGTAGTATATGTCATGCCCAGAGCCCTTCACAGTACTACTGCATGTTATTTCAGAAACAAAAAACAAAGAAATTTGGGAACATTCTTCCCTCTAAATGTTACACTTAGCATATCTGGACACAAAGAAACAGGCAATGAATCAAATGTGTCGTTTGCTGGGGTTGCGGGAGGGGAACTGGTGGGATGTTAGCAGCGAGGCGTGGTGCAACAGTAAAGGAACCACCTCGAGTTTCCCCCCCCTTTTTTTTTTTAAAGCGCATTGAAAACACTAGTGTTGATAGAAAACCACAGGAAAATAACTCCTGGTTGATTAAGCTGTGTGAGGTAAATTGGAAGGTCACAAAATGGCTCTGTAATGTCTTGTAATGACTCCAAGGAATGTGCTGTGGTTACAGACGCTTGTTAGGCCTAATAATATTTAAATGGCTTCTCTAAACTTAAAGCTAACTGTATGAAATGATGTGTGGACATTGAGAAAGGCAACATTACCACTGCAATTAATTCTGGTAACATATAGTTTACAGTTAAAGTAAAGTATGTTGCTGGTAATTCTGATAATTCTTGGTTATTTTGTGCCACCCAAACAAGCTATAATTAGATTCCTGTATTCTACCCCTGAAACACACTACATTCTCAGGCTCTAATGAGATAACTGCAGTAATACTGCCAGTTGTAAAGACAAATTCAAGGGATCACTTTTACTAAGCTATTTATGACATACACCGCATTGTAACGATTATAGTCAGCAACCAATTATGGGCAACACCCTTATAAATGGAAGTTCATTTTTAAAAATAAAACAGCAGTAAATGATGTGGGGGTATTGTGGCAATACGTCACTATGTCCCACGCATAATCTGCCAATAGCACATAACATTATCAATATGCCCCCACAGCAGCTGGCACATTGTCACTCTCCCTCCTCTGTTTGTCTCTCTCCCCTCCCACCCTCCCTTAATCTGTCTCTCTCCCATCCACTTTTTATCTGTCTCTCTCCCCCTCCATCCCCGTTTTGTCTGTCTCTATCTCTTCTCCCCCCATTTGTATTTCTCTCTTCCCTCCTCCTTTGTATGTCTCTCTCCAACTCCATCCCCCCTTGTATGTGTCTCTTCCCCCTTCATCTTCCCTTTGTCTGTCTCTCTCCCCCTCTGTTAACCCTTTATTTGTCTCTCTCCCACACCATCCCTTCTTTGTCTATCTCTCTCTCCCTCTGTCTCTCTTTTGTCTGTCTCTATCCCACTACATCCCCACTTTGTCTGTCTCTATCTTTTTTCCTCCCATTTGTCTTTCTCTCTCCCCTCCTCCTTTGTATTCCTCTCTCCAACTCCATCCCCCCTTGTATCTGTCTATTCCTCCTTCATCTTCCCTTTTTCTGTCTCTCTCCTCTCCATCCTCCTTTTTCTGTCTCCTCTCCCCCTCAGTTAACCCTTTATTTGTCTCTCTCCCACTCCATCCCTTCTTTGTCTATTTCTCTCCCCTTCTGTCTCTACCCCACTACATCCCCGCTTTGTCTGTCTCTACACAACTCCATCCACCTTCCGTCTGTCTTTCTACCCATCCACCCTCTCTCACTCCGCTTTTTTTGTTTCCTCTCCCCTCCATGTTCCTACCTTTGGGTGCCCTCTTGCAGCTGTAGATCTTTGTGTTTCACAAACTCAGACCTCAGTCAGAGCTGTGTTGAGCAATTAGTGAGGACTCAGAGCACCACTAAGTGCACGAGGCAGCTCTGACTGAGGTCTGAGTTTGTGAAACGCAAACACACAAAATGCAGCCTATACTCTGGCCAATACAGTATTAAAAACGACAGCATGATTACTTCAAGGTATAAGTACCTTAGATTATGGTTACGTCTTTCTTCGTAAAATGTCATCGGGAACAAAAGTTTTCATGATGACCTGGTGAGATGATCAGTATTTTAAAAATTAATAATTAGTTTCTATAAATAAATAATGTTTCCAAGGAGTGACTCAATGTGCTTCAGCACACCTTTCAGAATTCACAAAATCAGCAGTTATTATTACACAAATATATGTTTTAAAAGTGTCTGTGGGGGTCCTCTGTTTATGTCATCACCTGTGGGTTAATATGCAAATGAGCTATTTTTCCTTCATCGTGTTATATCCTCTGTATTGACAGTACAAGCAATGACGTGTTGACAGAGGGGTCTAGGACACTTCTTTGCCGCATCTTCATCGCTGACAGTTCAGCTCGGCAGTTAGAAGTTATGAAGAATAACGCAGCCGTTTCATCGCGGCTATGTAAGAGCTGACAGTTCAGCGCTGAACTGTCAGCTCTTACAAATGTAAAAGTAAAAAGAAAATACCCCCCCCCTAATAAATGATTCCCAAACCCCAATACTAAAATTAACCCCCGAACCCTAACACTAACCCCCGACCCCTAATACTAACCCCCTAAACCCTAATACTAACCCCCGAACCCTAATACTATCCCCCTAAACCCTAATACTAACCCCCTAAACCCTAATACTAACCCCCGAACCCTAATACTATCCCCCTAAACCCTAATACTAACCCCCGAACCCTAATACTAAAATTAACCCCCTAACCCTAATACTAACGCCCGAACCCTAATACTAACCCCCTAAACCCTTACTAACCCCCTAAATCCTAATACTAACCCCAGAGCCCTAATACTAAAATTAACCCCCGAACCCTAATACTAACCCCCGACCCCTAATACTAACCCCCTAAACCCTAATACTAACCCCCGAAGCCTAATACTAAAATTAACCCCCTAAACCCTAATTCTAACCCCCTAAACCCTAATTCTAACCACCCTAACAAAAAAAAAACTAAAATAGCTAAAATACTGAAATAAACTTACCTTTAACGATGAAATGTCCCGCAATGAAATCTCCAGCGACGAGCTGTCTTGCGGTGCAGAGTCGGCGGTGAAATGGCTGCACGGAAGCAGCAGCGATGAAGTGTCCCATCCCTTTGACAGAGTCCCTTTCTTTACATCACAGGCTGCTGTGCTCACCTAGAAATCCTTTTTAGCACACTGTAGATAGTAAAGAGATACCGTCAGGCCTAACCATCATTTTAATGCAAAATGTTTCTGTCTATAATAACACCAAGCCCAGCTGATCCCTGTTGGCTTTTTCTTAGTCATTTAAGTCTATAGGTCACTTCAAGCCCCATTGAGATCCGTTTATTTTAACATCCTGGGCCCTTCCCACACTAGGTATCAGTTTACTCACCTAGAAGGCTGATTAATGATTTCACAGACAACTATTGATTGCTTCACTACACAGAGCCAGGACTACAAAGAGATTTATAAGGGTGTCGAGTAAATAGGAATGACACTAACACTGTGCAGAGCATTATGAGTAGCACACTGTGATCACAAACACAGATTGGATGCAGTTTGCTCCAATACGAAAAGACAACAGTAAATTTGGACTTAGATGGCACCAAATAAAAAGAGTAGGTACAAATAAATATAAACACAAAGAATGTTTGACTGTTTGTTTAACTGCTAAAGAATCTGAAAAAAGACTACCACAACAAGAGGACAGAGTGCTAAATTAGAGGGGTAACGATTTAAAAATAATGTCACACATTGAAAATGTATAAAAGTGTTTCCGTGAGAAAAGTAATGATGATGTAATTAATATTGCTAAAAGGGTAGTACTACTAGCTGTAGGAATACAGAATAAAGGAAGAGTTCAATTTATACCTCTTTATGGACTTACCGGGAATGTGATTGTAAGCTTTCAAGACTAAGTTGCTTTTCTCAAGTATTAAAGTCTGCATGTTTGTTAAAAAGGAATAAATCGGCTTGAAGAAGCCCGACTGGGCGAAATGCGTCGTGTGGAGAGTGAACTGAACTAACTCTCCTGTTCTTCGTCTTCCATCCTCCACACAACCCAGCCGATATCCGTCAATGGAGCTGAGACTGCACTGTCGTTTTTTTGGAGGATTGGTGATTTTATTAATTTGAATCACTTTTTATAAAAAAAAATTTATGTAAGCCTTGATATATTTGGGGGCTGTTTAAAGTGACTATCAAAATACTACACAATGAGAGGCAAATAAAAACAGGCAAGTTCGCGAATATTTTTTCTACCTCTTTTGATAGCACCTGCTAAAACCTGGTGTAATTTTCACACGCAAAACAAGAATTATTTTTCACAAAGTATTCGCAAAAGCCTTTAGCATGCGCAGGTATAATAGCAATATATTAGCCCAAACGGAAAGATGCATACAACATAAAAATAAACAGAAGAGGCGCAAATCGGGAAAAAAAAGTGCAAAATGTTATAAATAGTGCAAATTGCTCCTTACTCATGATTTACCTACTTTTTTTCCCCCTTCTGCACTTGTTTAGTACATGACCCTCTATATTGCTGTACATAGCTCTCTCTTCCTTTGTATGTTCATCAAAAAACTTAAGCTCACAGGGCTACTAGATCTGACATATGCAAGTGAATGGTTTTGTTATTTGTGTTTTATTCTATATTTTTTTGGAGTACATAGCATTGATTGAAATCCACTGTTTATTATTTTTCATATAATTTTTGCGCAGCACTCTATGTCTATTTCTGTTTGTAAAAATGATTATTACTAGAAAAAAAACACTGTTGCACCAAAATGTGTGAAAATAGAAAAGTCATCAAAAAAAATGTGTGTCTCAGGGTATGGTCACGGCCGGCCTTAGTTTAGTGGTGTGGGACCGCACAGGGTGCAACACCCCAGGGGGCACCACTTACATAAAACATTTTTAAAAGTTTGCTGGCAGAGGCACTGGCTGGGGAGATCAGAAGATTTTCCCTCAGCAGCCTTCTGCACGGCCGCACCGGAAGATCCGGGGGGAGGGGGCGGACCTTACCGAGCGCGAGGTGAAGATCTGCCACCCACTGTGTGAAGCAACTGCTTCACTGGGGAGCAGCAGGCAGCATGAGCTCTGCAGAGCTCAGTACGTGCTGCTCATGCTCCCTGCACGTAGGGATGATTCAGGGCATCGGAAATACGATGAGATGCGTCATCACTACGTGCAAGGAGCGCGAGCAGCACTTACTGAGCTCTGTGTGTGTTTAACACATGTGTTCACAAATACCGGTGATGGGTTGCCACCTGGCCGGTATTTTACCAGCAGGCCGGTAAAAAATTGGCATCAGGCCAATGTTAAGTCTATGGAGACAGTACCAAGGCCGGTATTTTTTTGAAGAAAAGGTGGCAACCCTACCGGTGATTGAAACTGGGATTGCGCTTGAAAATAAAAAGTGCGACTATGGAATGAGTTCTTGACTCGTGCCCTCTTTTTCACACACACACACATTATATATATATATATATATATATATATATATATATATATATATATATTTATTTATATAAACCCCTTCAGACAGGTTTATATAAACCACACTGACTCATACCTGCCAATATTGGCACACTCACCTCTTGGTACGCCACAGAGGCATTGTTAAGCATTCTGGGCTCATGTAATATCACACAAGACTACTTGGTCCCACACTGGTGTGATCCTGCCTCCTTGGAGTTTTAAGTGGTTTATCTCTCAAGGACATAATTGAGCACAAGCAGCAGTTATATCAGAATATTCCCAGATTTCAGGGTACAGTGTGCTGAAAAGTCTGGACACATCGGGGCTGTTGGGAGGTATGCACGCTCAAGAGTCGAAACAAATGTTGCTTCCAAAGAAACCATTATTTATACACTGCCCTCTATATTTCACTTTTAACCTACATTTCTCACTGAAATCCCCTGCTTATTTAAAAAAAACATATGACAGGGGCTTGGTGTGCTAATTCTCCCATTTTACCATTCTAATCTCATTATATGCCCGTCACTGCAGTATAGTTATAACATCAAGTAACTAGAATTAGTTTCAAGCCGATAAATAAAAGAAAAAATATAATTTAAAAAAAAAATGTATATGTGACTCATGTTAATAATCATCTAATCAGGCATTGGATTTCACTATAATTAACAGTATTAGCGAAATATATTTGTATGTAACACAGGAATGTCTTAAGGAGCAATGTTAATCCTGGTGGCTGCTTTTTATGAATGCAGTGACTAAGATGGAATCGCAACCGGCATGTCCCAATGTTTTGCACCAGACACCAGTATTACTGGTATTCCTCTAAAAAAAGAGTAATTGGAGCCAAATTGCTGAGCATTGTTGAAGCCGCAGATTTGTAAAAACAATTATTGGCATCATTTGCTGAGAATGTATTTGTTTACTAAGCTAGTGTGGGCAGTCCTGGTTGAGTTGGTGGCTCAGAAGATCTGACAGATGCAAAAGAACATATTTCATTCAATATTCTAAATTTAAGGAATGTGCAGCTACTATAGGAGAAATGCAATTTCTCCAAGATATATTAGAAGCACAAGTGGGAACAAAAGTGGTTCTTTAAATCAGGCCTGCTAAACTACAGCATTTCCTATACTCTCCAGCCAGTCTCCTAGATAGGAGATATAGGTCATCAGCAGCCGGAGTTTGACTCTCTTAAACGTTGGCTGAGAATCAGATAAGGGGGGAATACATTTTAGATATTTTTCCCAAAAAATTAGGGAAGGAAGAAATTTCCCCCCCCCCCCCTTACCTACTCATTAGGTCTAATTGCTTAAATGTTCTAGATTAAATCGTGTAATCCATATTATCATGGGATCAAGATCATGGAAACAGCTCATCATGGGGGGAGGGGGCGCGATGAGCTGCAGGTAATTCTATGCCGTCCGAATGTCGTTTGAGCAGTAAGGGATTAAAGGACAACGTAAGGCAAAAATTTAAGTGAGGTTCAAGTGAAGGATCAAGAGTAGGCATTTTAAATAGAAATACTTTAATTAAAGAGTACAAATAAAGTACCTTATTGGTTCCTCTTTGTTCAGTATAGCTCTATAAGGGGGCAAACATCTTGGGTTAAGGGGGATCTAGCCTTCTAACAGAGCTATACAAATAAAGAGGGCTCACTAAGGTATTCATTAAAGCTGTCCTATTGAAACTGCCTATGTTTGAGGCAATCTTTCAGTTTTCCTTTACGTTAATTGGGCCACACACTGGATATTTACTCTTAATAAGTTTTTCAAATTCTAACGTGATTGGCTTTCATTGTTGCATTCCCATTGCCCTATGCTCTGTCGATTTTACTCAACAGCTGTAGTAGAAAAACTAAACTGAATGACATTTGTTGACTGGAACCTGAGTAATCACCTTTTGTATAGCCTGTTGATATACAGGATAGCATCACAGGTTCTATCAACATTACTGAAAAATGCAGGTACCCTCAGGTATCTGCTAAACTCAACCCACAGTGATAGCTGCCTTTCTAATTGAGGTATTGCTCTCACCACCTTCTGTAACAAACCCCTAATAAAAGCCACTATTAGAACACTGGATCTGTCACTTCCATCATTAGTAAATCTGGGAATGCTGGCCACTTCATGACACAAGGCTGATTTTAACCCTGAATGTAGATCCAAAGCTTTAGGTGTGGTTACCGCAGGTGCTCACCTGCGGCCTGTACCTCAATGTTCTGCTAGGGAGAGAGCTGCTAGGATTCTCATTGGTTTCCAAAAATAAGGAAATTACTTTTACTCAGCTAGTGTGGGCAATCCTGGGTTCTTGCAAACTGCTGTAATTTCACAATTTCATCTAGCTGTAAGTATTTTATATTTTATGCAATGTAAAACATGCATTTTAAAGTACTTTGAAAGCACATTAATATGCAACAATATTTGGAAGATGCATTTTGGGCACTAGACAGTCCCTTTAAGCTAGAATTAGGCGATGAGCTTCAATTATCACTAGTTCTATTCTACACTGGTTATGAATATATTATTATGGGTACCGAAGAATCCTCTCAAGGCCACTGGCCAGAAGTAAGGATGAATTTGCAGTATATGCCAGTGGGCAACAAAGTCTTGATTGTGAAAAAAAGAAGTTAGGCAGCACAAGTGCTCGATCCCATAATACAATGAAGACAAGGTAGGGGCTGGAGCTGGCTGGATTGAGCCAAAAGACTGGTAAGTAATTGTGACGGACCACCTTGGTACCCCGACTGGGTACCTCCATCAGAACTCTGTTTCCTTGTATCAGCCACCCCAAGCCACCAGACAGAACCAGTGTTTTAGATGGAGCTTCCAAATCGCCAGACAGGAACAGTATAACTTTGAAACAGGAACAACATTTATTGCAGAAAACATAGTACATTTATACAGGACAAGATCATATAAAACAGGATTGAACAATAGAACTTTTAAACACATTAGCAGTATTTAAATTTGGTGCCAGAACAGCTGGCAACCAATAGAATAACAGTGGGAGTGGGGTTTTCACTTTTAATCCCTTTAAAGCCTCAGCCAATAGGAAAGCGAGTGATACCGCTTCCCAGACAGTAGGGGGAACTCCTACCCAATTCAGCTGTAATCACTGGACACACCAAGGGGAAACCCAGGGACATAGGTGGGGGACACGGGGAGACCGTTAGGGGCGGGGGGGGGGGGTGTCTATGAAAGTTCAGCGTGGCCGTTTCACCGCTGACAGTTCAGCGCGGCAGTTTAAGCGCTGAACTGTCAGCAGTGGAATGCAACACGGCCAGTTCACCGTGGCAATGTAAGCGCTGACAGTTCAGCGCTTACAGTCAGAGTAACCCCCATATAAATTACACCCCCCCAAAGGTTACCCTTCCCCGAACCTCAATACTAACCCTCCCCGAACCTCAAATACTAACCCTAACCCCCTAAGTCCTAATACTAACACTTAAGCCCTAAAAATAACACTAATATTAAGCCCTAATCCGTGGTCGCGGTGAAGCGGCTGCAAAAAAGCAGCCGCAAAGAAGTGTCCTATCCCCCACGGAGGGTGCCGTGACCAAACACAATACATACTGTGGAAATAAGCTGGCTAGTGCCCGCTCAGCCTCAGTCCTGTAGCCGCCTTATAGTTACATGTTTTCCCTTACCTCTGGTAGGTGGTATAAAAGGTTATCAGGGCACAGTGAGCGGTTGGGGCAGCAATTATAGCTCCTTCGGGTAAAGGTTGATCTGACCATGGGAGGGTCCATAAACCACTGGTAGATGTTTGGCTCTCAGGGCCCTCCAGGAGCCCCAGTGACGGAGGCTTATGTGACAGTAATGTAATCAGGTGAACCAGAAGTTCATCACTGGACCTGCAGACGTGGCATCCAAAAACACTATATTTCACAAAATGGCAGCACTCAGTCACACTTGTTTAGTTACATTTTTATTAAATACAGTCACATAAGAAAAACAAAAGACATATCTGAAATCAACAATACAAAATAAAAAAAGTAAAACCTTTTCATTTTTTGGTGGGAGTGTCCCTTTAAGTTTGGGCTAGTTGTGTTTAATTGAAAGATTGCATTAAGTATAGGCATTTAAAATAGAAAAGCTTTAATGAAAGACAAATAAAGCAGGAGGCAGCCATCTTGGGTCAGAAGAGGAAAACAATATATACAATTGATGCAAAACTTTCAGTTGAACCTCACTTAAATTTTTGCCAAAGGTTGTCCTTTAACCCCTTCCAGCTCATACACCCTTTGCTCAGCAACTCATCGCGGCCCCCCACAATGTTCTACGGATCACGATGCAGGGGCTTTTTTTTTTTTGCCAGCTCAAGAACGAAGAGTGGATACAAGTTATATATGACCCATTAATTATTAAAAATGTCTGCTATGAAAGGAAAAAAAAAGCTTTTTTTTATGTTCTATAGCTTCATAGGTTTTTTTTTGTTTTGATCTTGGAGGGTCAGCGTTTAAACCTTTACCAGCATTACAAGGATTGATTTACTGGCTTTGTAGGTAGGTGGAAACCAAATAGCAGGACGATAGTCTTTCAGGCTTATACTTCCTTGTGTAATCACAGTCATTAAGAGAATGTGAATAATTTGCACCTTAGGTTATTTGTAAAAGACTACCATATAATTATTGTAAGAGTAAGAAAGAAGGAAATAATGATTGATGGCAATAAGGCCATTTCCCTCTAAGATAATAGCTAGCTGGAGGAGCTTGCAAGTCCCAAGGGACACATATCTGCTTGTCATTAATGGTCAATAATGATGCCAAAATACACAGGACTGGCAGCTTGTAAACAGGAGTTGTTTTAGCAAAAAAAAAAATTGAAGGATCACAAAACCAAAATTAGCTTTCAGTGATGATTTCATTATGAACCCAATGATCACGTATGTGATTGATTCCTGAAATACATCACACTACATAGGGCATAGTTGCCAACGTCGGCCATGTTTCCAGGGACACATTTGTTCCACATAATGCAGAAAGAGCATGCAAAGTGCAGCCCGGCAGTATGTAGGATGGATATACGCACAGACACAATCTAATTAATTAATCAGGGTGCCGATCTCAAAGGACCTACGATGATTAATTCACTGGATTGTATCTGTGCGTATATTCATCGCACAGATTGCTGGGCTGCATTTTGCATGCTCTGTCTGCAGCATGTGGAACACATATATGTCCCTGGAAACATGGCCGATGTTGGCAACTATGATAGGGAGACATTTATATTAGTACCTCTGAGGGCAGGATGAGATCTGTATATGCAATTAAGTAACCTTTGTACAAGTGGAACACGCTTTTATATATGTTAATACAGGTTGAGTATTACTTTATCTGAAATGCTTGGTACCGGCAGCATTTCTGATAACGGATATATTCGATCAATAGATCCATTTCGGCAGCACCAGCCCTACATCTACGTTTACCTAAAATCAACTTGCTCACGTTGTGTTTAGGAAATGTATATATCGTTTATAGCAGTGGAGATGGTGAACTTACCCGCTCCACGGTGCTGCCGAGATGATCGCGGTTGTCCCCCCCCCGTCCCCCCCCCCGTTGCAGCGCTCTGGGAACTACATTTCCCATGAGCGGTGGCATCAAATGTACAGCGCCCGGGAGGGTGAAGCAAAGGAGCGTCACACACCCAGGGTGCCAGAAAGGTGAGTATCCCTTAGCCAAACTGACCCACACATAAATCAAAAAAATATTTTTAGGATTTTTGATCTTCGGATAAGGGATACTCAACCTGTATATAAAACTCACTGATCACAGTTTAACTCCCTCAGGACAATATATTTTTTTATATTGATGTCCATTTAGAACAAGAGCCATTTTGCCACTTTAGCTATGTGTGCGTACAAACAAAATACATGATTGCTTCTTAAATGAATCCCCACATATTCTATATTGTTTTATTTAAGGACAGCTTAGACTTTCTTCTGAAACCATTTTTTTTAGTGTAATGTTTAAAATGTAAGAAATGTAAAAGTGAAGAAACAGAGGCTCTCTCTCTCTGCTCTTTCTGACCCAAGATTAAAAATGAGTAATCTTCTTTATTCCAAGAATTGTCATTTATTTTGGGCGATCACTGGAATCAGCAATCACATGAATAAATCTAAAATATTAATTGTTCATCCCGGTCTGTTTGTCTATCTCTTGAGGCAACCAGGTTCAACCCCCTCCACCTCAAATTTGGGTGTGGATGTCTGTCAACATTGAAAAGCCCCTAGGCTTGTCAAAACCTCTCTGCAATTGCTAGGAAAGCTAGTCTCAGCAAATGCATCCTCAGCTTACCCCATTTTTGGGCATTCCAAGTCTGCCTCAATCCAGAGGCATCCTGTTACACCTTTTACCCAATCTGAATTAGGTACGAAGGGCTGACTGACAGCCAACCGATCATCGCGGTAATTAGCTCCCATCGCAATTGTGTGGTTCAGCCGCATTTTGTTTTCTGCCTTTCTGGATAGCCTCAGTCGTGAGACTTCTAGAAAAGCTGAAATTCGTGATAATTATATACATAAGATATCCATCTTTTTATGAAAGTTCTGGAAGAACTTTGCCCCAGATTTTCTCTAAGTAACTTACCCCTGTACAAATAAAAAAAAACACAGGTCACCTACAGAGGTCATGGTTCACTGTGGTTTACACTGGAAAGTAGTTTATTAAAGGACAAAGGTCCATAGCAGGATATGGATACTTTTCCCATGGTATTTGGTAAACAAACAAATTTGTGACTGGACAAGATTATTCCTTGTAACCAGATTGCTAGGAGGAAATACCGATAGTGAAATGTATTCTGAATGCACATAAACCCTCTGAATTCCATTAGCTAACCAGTAAAAGTAAATACATACAGGAGGCAGAAAAATGCACCAGTTTGAAGTAATAATTAGTAAGCCAAGGTTAGGTTTAAAATATTGAGGAGTTTTAGACTTTTCACATTTTTTTTTTTAAAAGACATTTATAAGAGAGCTACAAATGCCCATTCCCTTGATGGCTACTGCAGGATTAAGGAAGCCATTCTCAGGAAGCCATCTCCAAGCAGAAAAATGACCGAACGAAGAACCACAAATAAAAAGAATCATCTGCAACCAATTAACTCGAAGGAATGAGATTAATTCCAAATTATTTGAAGTGTGGTCCATAAATCCAGACAAACATCTCTCACAAGAACCCAATAAAATTGTGACAGGAATTGAGAAAAAAAAAAGAAGAAAAAAAAAAAAGAGAGAATAGTCACACTCAAAATTGGTAAATTATTTTAAAAGGGACAATAAATCCTTATATTGAAGAGTGCCTGTGCAAATATATATCCCTCAAAGCATTGCAAAATAAAAGCCTATATTTGTTATATGTCACGCGGTTTCCTTTAGAAAATTGACCCACTTTATTTACAACCCTTCAGTCAGGGAGAAAACTCCTGGAAACAACTAATACAGATTGCTTTTGCAATAGTTGCCAACATTTCTGAATTTGTATGGACAGTCCAGCGATTTTATTCCTGTTCCTGGTGCATGTGCAAAGTGGATTGTTCATTCTGCAGTCAGAAAATTGATTACATGGTATTACATTGGTATTTTTGTTTCACAGGTTTACAAATATTTAAGTATTTAAAGGGACACTACCTACATAAGATGTAAATAGAGAACCTGGTCATTTAAAACAAACATATATATACATCATATAGCATTATTTTTGTTATATATGACTGTATTGTATACAAAAGGAAAAATAAAATTAGGTGTTTATCTCCAGCATCCATTTTGAGAATATTTCCCATGATGCAACATCATCCAAAATCTTCCAGACAGTCTCACTTTACAACTGTGGCCAAAGCCTGCATGATGGTGTCATAAGATACACCCCTGCTCTCTTACTGGCTCCTGTGTATCATAGTTGACAGGACTAGGTGGCTGCGTCCAACTTTTTTTTAACCTGCCTTCCAACACAAAGAGAGAGTAACCTGATCAAACAGGATCATAACTCCATCCCCTTGTGATGTAATAGTTACATTACACTCCCATTCAATGCAAGTCTATGGTCAGAATTCTGACTAATAGACTGCATTCTGAGTCCCCAGCCCCAAAGTGAGATACTAGTGCTGTACAGTCACGGGGGGGTTTACCCAAAAACACTACATTTCACAAAATGGCGGCACCCAGTCACACTTGTTTAGTTACATATTTTATTAAATACAGTCACATAAGAAAAAAAGACGTATCTGAAATCAACAATGCAAAATAAAAAAAAAAGTAAAACCTTTTCATTTTTTTGGTGGGCAGTTACACTTAGTGTTTAAAAATATATTTTGATCAGTCTTACTTTTTTCCCCAACTCTGTTTCCTACAAACTGCAAAAAGTTGTTGTTGTTATAGGAACAGTCATGTCTCATTCCAGTGAAATTATAGGCCCGTGTAAAACGACATAACTTTTATTTCAAAGGACAAACAATATGTTTTATTTAACTGAAACATTGCATCAAGTGCAGGCATTTTAAAGAGAAATGCTTTAATGAAAAAATATATAACTAAAAGTACCTATTAAACACTCCTGTATAGCTCTATCAGGGGGCTGACATTCTGTTCAGAATCATGGGTCAGATGAAGGAACAACATACATATATAGGCTAGCTGTCCCTTTAAAAACCATAGTAATCTACAGACTAATTTAATTTTCCCAGTGTTTTTGTTTTGTTTATATATAGCAAAGCACAAACGTAATGAATGTCCATTAAAGTCCCTGTGTGGTTAAAAATTACTAGTAAGTCACTCTATTCTGACAGTTAATAGAAGGCAGTTTTCATCCTTACACTACATCAAAGTAGTGAGGACATTTTTGTTATGCATGGCTGAATGGGACATTTTAACCCTTGAATGACTGGTCGTTTGGGACTGCTGTGTTTGTATTTAGCTGTATTTTTCCTCTCATTTAATATACTATTCACTGCCATAACAAGGACTTTCTTAAGATACCATTATTATCATATGATGAAAATAAAGGTATATAGTGTATATATACTATAATATAATTTACTATAATTACTATAATATACTTTTCTAACTTTGACCTGAAAAATCTTTTTTGTTGTTGTAAATATGTTTTTATTGGTTTTTTTTTTTATAAATGAACAAATAATAAGGATGGGGGGGAGACAGGGAAAGGGTACAAAAGATGAAAGCAAGGGGGGAGGGGAAGGATTTTGTAAAAGCACGTAAAATTCGCAAAATCACCTGACGCAGCAGGTAGGGTACATCAAAATACAATATATAAGACAAATCTTTGATCAGCATAAACTATGTCTACACTGTTTCAGAAAATTAAAAAATGTACTATCAAACCAGGGTATGGTGGGGACAAAGAAAACGTAATAGAATACACTAAAGGCGTTGGGCCAGACTGTGTGTGTATGTAAGGGTGTGAGGGTGTGAGCTGGGGGGGGGGGGGGGGGTGTTGCATATTCACATAAAGAAACTGTACAGAGTGCTAGCACTGAAGGAGAGCTCGGGTCATTGTGTCCCCGACATATTCCAGCCAGTAAAACAATCTGCAATGTTTGTCCTCTGATTGTGAGATTAGCTCCACTAGTGTGCTTATCTTCTCCACTTGTAAAATCCACTCACGAAAAGTGTCTGCTGCCTCAGGAGACATATTGTGGCCGTAGATGTGCGAATCCTCATGGAACCAATGTACCATTAGGATCCACGCCTATACAGCCACAATATTTCTCCTGAGGAAGCTTACGCAACGCATTGTGACTCACTCCGGGAGTAAGGTGCTCTATAAATACAAGTTATTATAAAGGTAGGGGGGGGGGGGGGGGGGGGGGTATTTTTTTCCACGATAGTCATAGCTCCACAAGATAAATCACAGTTAAGTTTACATCAGCAGGTAAAAAGATAGTTCCAGCTACAGCATTCAAACCAATATTTTTTTAGACATAGTACTGCATTTTGCATCACTTAAGTAAACAAAAAAAATAGTTGTTTTTTTAGCTCAACTCCTCCTACTACGGCAAATCAACCGTAACTGAGATATTGCTGTTGCTATAGTAATTGGTAATTAGAGGAACCCGCCAAACTGTAGTTTCAATATGAAACTACAGCAGAATTATATATTGTTTTAAAAGTAAAATAAGTGCACTTCATATATATTAAAACTCATTTTACACACAGGACGTAAAGAGGTAGGTGGAACTCGCCCTTTTTAGAGGAAGATATGTATTAGTGTTATTTCAAACTGATTGGCATTTTCCATGAAAAAAAAAATAATTGAAAATGATAGACATTTTCTTGTAATTTTGAAACACTGTATCTAAGTTAGGAGAAAACAGGGACTATCACTTAAACATTGTTTTTTACTGGGATTGTAGAGAAAAGATATAAATTAGGATAAAAAAAAAAAAAGTGTTTAATATGTCTGTGGAGTCTCCTGATTAGGACATCACCTGTGGCCTTTTATGCAAATGAATTGGTTTTCAATGGCAAGTTTGTAATTTGCATATTAGGCTGCAGTTGACTCCACAGACACCTTTAAAACACAATTTTTTTTTATCACAATTTATATATATTCTCTACATTCTTAGTAAAAACAATGTTTAAGTGATACAGTCCCTTTTAAGCCATCCATTTTTAGTTTACGGTTTGATTGCGGCAAAGGTCACTTTTCTTGGATAACAAATTGAATTTTATTTCAACATAATCTTCCTGCATATATGTATATACAATCTTGTTGTGTACTCCTGTGTAACATTTCAGTATAATCCTGAAAAATCACTGTCCTCTGAATTGTGACATGTATTAGCAAATTTATTAAACCCTATGTAACAAAAATGGGTTTAGGAGGAAGGAATACAAATCCAAAAACAGAAACCAGATTATGCAACCAAAATCTACATTCATGATCCGACCTTATATGACTTGGATTTCAATGAATTATTGCAGATGCAAGTATGTTGTGCAACCCATACAGGTCGCCACAGCTACATGCATGTCCTAGGTGTGACGCAAGTGCTTAGGGCTTAGACACTCCTTGTTATATAAGGGTGCGGTTCTCCCAGCGTCCACAAGGTGTCATCCTGCTCGAGGATATCAGTGGTCTACAACTTATTTACTAAACGGCTGGACCTAGCTAGGGAGGGTGGTCTCCCCCTCTTCTATTATACATCTTTTACCTTACTTTCAGCAGCCCACACACACACACACAAAAGTGCATGGTGAATACAAAAAAAAAAGGAAAACTTGCGTGCCAAGTAGGCAAAAGATGAAATCATTGCTTGGTTTAGTTTGCACTGAATCTGCTGCTGGGACAAGTCATTTTCCATTTGTTAATTTTAGAATAAGAACATAGCCTTAAATAGTACACACTACTGCTAAACTGCAACACATACTGTATTGATGGAAAATGTGACCATATATTAAAAATCCTGCACAGCTGCAGCCCTATAACAAGGGATCCACGACTCCCCAGCACAGCCTGATGCTGGAATAAAGCTTTCAAGAGAAAGTGATTTCACACTAGATTCTTTGCTGCAGACATGCTGTGTGGTCGGCATCCATCACGTGTAATGTGTAGCAGATCCCGGTAATCCCCCCCATGCATTCCTTCGCCCTGCTGCAGATCAAGTACTAGATTCCCAGATCTAGACCTTTGCTGTAGAACTATGCATGCCACTCTCAGTAATCCAGCAAGTAACCCGGTGTCTACTTAAATAGCAGACCCCCAGAGCCAATGCTCCCAAATCCTAGTCTGCAACAAAATCCAAGGAGCAGCCAAGATCCAGAGTCTTATCTCAAACAATGATCGGTACCCATGCAATAGTAAAGCTCACACCCATCTTAAAATTCTCGCAAACGTTTAATAAAACAAAACATATCCTTTATTTGGGAAGCCCAACAAGTGGCTTCCTAGGAGATCCTAACTTACAACTCCCACGAGTCTCAGCCAGACTTTCGCACAGGGGAATGGGACATGTGAGCAAAAAGTATTCTGTTGCCTAAAGTTTTTCATCTTCGCCCAATACTCTGCAAGAGAAACCTAAGCCCCCCCACATCCTGCAAGCTCTGGGACCTCTATTTGAATCAGTGTACCCCACTGTCATGCAATGTTCAAATCCATATGTATCCAGCCTTACATTGTGCAATGCCATAGTCCCCTGTATTACTGAAAGTCTTTAACCACTCTCAATGCACAGTCCTCGTACAGTGACACTCTTTGAACAATTGTTGGCAACCCTTTGGCGCCCCCAGTAGTTGTTCACTACAGCTGGCAGGCTGAGCATCATGGGGAGGTGCGCTCCATAACAGCTGGAGTGGCCCCTTCCCTTGCAATGCTCTGGCTCCGGACCCCATTCTGTATAATATGTA
Organism: Pelodytes ibericus; assembly: GCA_036172795.1. Classification (NCBI taxonomy): domain Eukaryota; kingdom Metazoa; phylum Chordata; class Amphibia; order Anura; family Pelodytidae; genus Pelodytes; species Pelodytes ibericus. The sequence continues at coordinate 191,836,557 of CM069861.1, forward strand.
TTACAGCACTCTCCCCCTTTGAAGAGATGGAAGTACACAGCCGGCTGCCCCCGTGAGCCGGAAATCTATTGGGCGATAAGCACCAGTCCACAGTGTCATATTTCTAACAGAGGAAAGGGGAGTCAGGGACGGAGGTCTGCAAAGATTTTGGCGCCAAACAAATAGTACCTCCCATGTTTTTTTTTTTTTTATGGAAACAAGTGGGATGGGTTAATGGAGGAGGAGGTGGGGTGAAATTGGGTCTAGTCTTTTTCCCTATATCTCCCCCCCCCCCCCCCCTCTTCCTCACCCCTCCCATCTACCGGGTGTGTCAGGGGTTTTTTTTTTTTTTTTTAGTTAATAATATCCCACAGCTTCAAAGTGCATTCAGTAACAGTGTGCAAGCACAGGGTGCAGGATTAGGAGTGTGCACTCAGTGACAGGGTGCAAGCACAGGATTGGGAGAGTGCTACTTAGTAACAGGGTGCAGGATTAGGAGAGTGCACTCAGTGACAGGGTGCAAGCACAGGATTAGGAGAGTGCATTCAGTGACGGGGTGCAGGATTAGGAGAGTGCACTCACTGACGGGGTGCAGGATTAGGGGGTGTGCACGGCTGCAGCATAGGGAAGTGAATGAAGTGGCAGGGTGATATATACAGTGCATGCAAGGTGCTAGACTGACAGTGCATGGAGTGACAGGGTGCAAGGATACAACTGCACTGAAGAGAACAGTGACATAACCTGGAGAGAGGTAAGACTGCACTGTCTGTATACCTCTCACCATTCACACTGCCTTCACCCTCAGTCCTACACACTGCCCATCCTCTCTATCTGTCCTGTAAGCCAGTGCTGAGCCTGCCTCTCCTGTCCTTCATGCATCTCTAGCCCTGTGTGCATCTGCCACTCTGCATTCCTTGTGCATCTTCCACTTTACATGCTGTCTGCATCTCCCTTCTCACACCCGATTTGCTGTCCCATATGCATTAATATTCCACTCTGTTTGCTGTCCCAATATCATCTAAATGGTATATGCATCTTTCAAAATCTTGTATGTGATGTATGCATCTGCTACTATACATTGCTATCCCAATGTATTGTATGTGTACATCTACCACTATCCCAATGTATTGGAAGTGATGTATGCATGCATGCATCTATTTACTGGCCCAATGTTATGTATACACTGTCTGCATCTGACAATGTACCATCATTTTTCCTCCACTACACATACTGTCTGCACTTTCCACTATACTGTTCAGTGTGTATGTAATACTCTCTATGATATTTGTATCTCATTGCTACTCCATATGCTGTCTGCATCTCACACCCCATATGCTGTCTGCTACCCTGCCCTGTGTGCTGTCTGCATCTCTCTTGCACCTCCTTTCAATGTTATCTGTGTCTATATAGAGCGAGCTATGTGTCCCCTATTCCATACTGCTTCTCACTCTCACTGTAAATGTATAGATAATTATCTACTGCCCATCTCCAATCAAACAGTGGTGTCCATAGCATGTGTTGCTGGTTTGATCTGACAGATAAAGAGTTTTTTTTTTTTATTTTTTTTTTTTTTTTAGTGTGACAATTGGTCCTTTATACTAGGATATATGTACAGAGAGCATAATTTAAACTGCATTGACAGTTCCTATGAAAGCACCTTTTACAACATAATTTTATTATTAAATTAAATTGTGCTGCAAAGTAATCAAATATTATCAGCCACCATGATGTGTGTGGTTTTGGCATCCGGAATGAATGATTGCATAGCCTTGATGATCCTGTGAATTTTATGTATTTTGCAGTGTGTGTGTGTGTATATATATTCATGCTGTGCATAGGCAGGTTTTGTGTGTGTGGTGAAATCAAGGCTGCTGTATTTTGCATAGACATTCATACCATGCAGGAGCAGGGTGAGTGCAGTGAGAGCAGGCAGTGTGGGAGTTGCTAATGAGTGGTGCAGAGCTTCCCCAGTGCTGCAGATCTATCTGTGCATTCACCATGCCTGCAGCTTCCTAGCATAGGCTCCTGCAAGCTCCATGGATCATTGGCATCTCCATCTGCTGCTCTTTGTTATTCAATTCTAGTACCACCCAGACACAAGCTCTTGCTCTCCTGTATTATGTAATTCTGACTGGTGTTGTTTTTTTTTTTTTTTTGCCTTTACATTTTCAGATAGGAGGTGGCTTCGTCTCTCTTTTGGAATATCCATCTCTAAGTAAACATTAGTGCGTAGATTTAAAGGGAGCTGGAAAATGCCTGGGGTGGTGAGTAAGAACCCAGACCTGGAGTTTGACTCCTTGCAGCCTTGCTTCTACCCGGATGAGGATGATTTTTATTTCTGTGGCCCGGACTCCGCTCCCCCAGGAGAGGACATATGGAAGAAGTTTGAACTGCTTCCCACTCCACCTCTTTCTCCCAGCCGAGCAGGTCTTCAGAATGACCCTCTATCTCCTGGACAGTGGCCATTGCTGGATTATGGGTTGCCGGCTGATGGAGACGCTTTGGATTGGGCTTCTGAGCTTCTGTTGCTGCCCCCTGAGACTGACCTGTTGGGGGGAGCTGGTTGGGGGTTGCTGCAGGGCACAGAACTTGGCTTGTCTCCATGCAACCTCAAGTCCATTATCATCCAGGACTGCATGTGGAGTGGCTTTTCTGCCAGGGAGAAGCTGCAGAGGGAAGTCAACGAAAAGCTGTGTAAAACTGCTAGTGCCACAGAGCCTTCTATCCCCAGCCATACTGGAAGCCCTGCTGCCAGCCACATTTCAGGTCGAGGGGAGGATTTAAACAACCCTGCCACACACTGTGTGGACCCAGCAGTCGTGTTCCCTTTTCCAGTCAACAAGGGAGACAATTGTAGAGCTGTCCAGGCTGGATCCTCCAGCAGTGTCGCCCCATCACCCCCCTGCACATCCACAGTCGTACCTTCTGTGGCACCAGCGAGGAGTTGCAGCCAGTCTGGCAGAACCAGCTCAAGCTCTGGATATGACAGCCACAGTGAATCTGGTAAATATCCAGCCTCTATAGTCACTGTACCAAAGTTGGGTTGCATGAACTTGTACTTTGCCCGTTTCATTTTGTTTTGCTATTGTGTTTAAATTGAATACATATACAGTATGGCTATACTTGGGTACCAATGTATCCTAAACATGTGCTGTTTTTTTTTTTTTTTTTTTTTAAATATAAGGCTCTTAATAGGTGTATATCCCTTCCTGATAGACAGAGGGCTAGAGATATGTACATATTGCAATGTATTTTTGTTCAGTACCTTGCATCCCAAAACAAATTCATCGTCTACGGATGGGTGTTTTTTGCAACAAGGCCAAATGACGTAGTTTACAGTAGACTTATTATGTCTGCATCTCCTGCACTGTTATGTATGTGAGAGCTGATGTTGGTATGAAGTGTATTACTGGGTGGCAGCGAGAAGTCCGATTGGTGCATTCCAATTGGGTAAGGTTTGGATTATAGTAACACCAATCCAAAGCCAATAGGCACTTGTTATGGCTGTGTGTTTTCGAGAACTCATGTGGAGTTGCACATAAACAACACTTCTGGGGCAAAGTTCTTGAAGTGGAGCTATACGTTGGAACATTCTGTTGGTTACCATGGTTATTGTTCCACTTTCAGAACTTCAGCCTAGTGTTGCTGTTTATTCATAGCCCCCTTTGTATTCATAATGACTTACGTTTCCCATAATCCATTTCCCAAATGTCTGGTAGCCTTATTTCCTTTTTACTTTTGGGGGGGGGGGGGGGTGAATTTCTAAGGATCCTAATGCTCTGTTGGTCTTTTGTTGGCAAAGGAGGGATTTGTCCCCTTCCCTATATTTTTATCCATACATTATAAAGATTAAGCTTGCCTTGGGACTTGGTTTTGCTTGTTGTTAATTTTTTTTTGCTTTAGTTTGTCCACAGTACACTTAACAGAGCACATCAGATCTCCCATGAGTTTGTTTTCTAACTTAAATGAAATCAAGAGAAAATTTAGAAAGGGTCAACGAAAATCCTGCACTCTTTTGTAATGTGTTATTATTTTTAATATGCATTGGATGCAGATATGTCCCAGTCTTTACAAAGTTTTCTAACAATATAGATCACCCATAACCCTTTCTCTTTGACTACAAAATTGAAGTGTCTTTTTCTAAAAGGCGAGGACACTGGTTGTATAGATTTGCGATGCCAGGAGGTGGCAGTGTTCTTCGTTTAGAACAGTCTCATTGAATTAGAGAGGCCTTGTTAAAGGTAATCCTATCATGTTAGTTACTAGTAACAGATGCTTGGCAACTTAAAGAGCGAGTTCTCAGGCAGAATTACAACACCATCTTTCCACCAAGCTCCTTTACTAGAGAAAGAGAGCCTAGCATTTATCTAACTGGCATCCTAAATAGGCATTACGGTATTTCACTTAAGTATTGAGAGCGAGGGGGTCTGACGCAGCAGGCTATTTACCTATAGCTAGAATTTGCTTATTTTAAAAAATATAGATATATTTTTTTAATTTTTTTTTTTCGGTTGTCTACCATCAACGTCCTAGTTAAGGAGAGGATTGTCGCAAACCTAATCAGGCTGTTTGCTAGCATGGAGAGTTTGGAAAGTCGATTGTTTAAACAATTGAGCTTATTTGTGCACATAGGGGCCATCATCATAAAGTGCCTGCAATCCCTTTCATGTTTGTGCCTTGACAGCTTTGAGTGAGGAAGTGCTTCCTCCGAACAGCTGTCTTCTTGGCATCGGACCAAATCTGTGGCTTAAAGGGGCCTAGAGTTCTCTGCAGCCACACATTCCGACTAAGAACAAATACAGCAATTGTCTGGTGTTTCAGTCACACAGACGAACAATTTGTAGAGTTAATGTTTTTTTTTTTTTTTTTTTTCCCATCTGTCCCCAAGTACTGTAAATCTCCAGTTTGTGCTCTTTTATGAAGCTTTTTGGCTAACTGTACAATTTGTGCCACTGTATTTAATTGAATCCGTTTAGTGAGGTCAGGACTTGTGCATGATACTGTCGTGTCATCAAACAAATCTTGCTTATATATTTGGCATCCTCATGACCAGAGTTCTCAGTGTGAAGCGATAAATCGATCAAACTAATGTATTCTATCATCCCCCTAATGTTGGGCAAAAGGAACAACCCCAGGACGTAATTTGTGAATTTGTACCCTTCCCGGTTAAATACGTTGGTATTTATTATTCTACCCAAAACCTGATTTATTTTACTCTTTTGTTTTTAGAGGAGGATGATGATGATGATGATGATGATGAGGACGAGGATGATGACGACGATGATGAAGAGGAAGAAATTGATGTTGTTACAGTCGAGAAAAGAAGGACTTCCTCCAACAAGTCGGTTACATCGCTTACCATTACAGTACGCGCCAAAAATGCCAACTCTGCTTCAGCAAAGACCCTACAGAGCGAAGTAATTCTCAAGAGATGTGCCCCTGATCATCAGCCGCACAATTACGCAGCTCCCTTGCCATACGTGGAAACGGAGGAGGTAGCCCCGCCTCAAAAAAAGCAGAAAAATGAGGTGCCTCGTCTAGTCAAGAGCGTAATGCCACCAAAGTCAAAGAGCTCTAGTCTTCGCAGCTACGACTCGGAAGACAGTGAACGGAGGCGAAACCACAACATTCTAGAACGCCAGCGCCGCAACGACTTGAGGTCCAGTTTCCTCACGTTAAGAGACCACGTACCTGAACTTGCTAAAAATGACAAAGCAGCTAAAGTGGTCATCTTGAAAAAAGCCACTGAATATGTTCATTCCCTGCAGACTGATGAGCAGAAATTATTGCAGGAGAAAGAAAAATTACAAATCAAACAGCAAAAGTTGCTTAGGAAAATGGAAGACACACGGACTTGCTAAGCTGTTTTGATTTTATTTGTGTTTTTTTATTGTTTGTTTGTTTGTTTGTTTCTCTCCTCTTGAACTGTCACTGCCACTTTGCACATTTTTTGATTCTTTAAAACAAAAGCGTTTCCACGTTCCTGAATGTTGGTTTCATTTCGATCCAGTTCACTTTAACTTTTTATTTTTTATTTTCATGAATTGTTTTTAGTTTTTTCTTTCTTTTCTTTTTAGGTTTTTTTTTTTTTTTTTTTTTTTTTATATATATAAACTGGATACAATTTTATGAATTTTCATGAATAGACTGCCAAATGATTTACTGTACTTTTTTATTTTTTTTTTTATCGTTTTTTTTTTAGTTTTGTTGCATTTTAATACTATATATATATATATATATATATATATATATATATATATATATATATATTAATTATACATTTTTGAGCTGCTGTGTTTTTTTTTATTTTAATTTTTTTTTATATATATATATATATATATATATATATATATATATATATATGGTGCTTAATATGCCGTTTTCTACGGATGTTACTTTTGGGGAGGGAATAGCACTTGTACCTCTGGGTAAATTTCTGTAAATATCATTCATCCACTTGCCTTTTTTGTACATTTTTCTTGGGCTATGCGGGGATGCTCTACACTACCAATATTAGACTGAAAGCTCAGACCTAAGTACTGTAACACCTCAATGTTTGAGGAGCATGTTTTGTATACAAATATATTGTTAATTTCTTTTGTTATGTACTGTACTAATTCTTACAATGCCTGTATACTTTAGTATGATGTTGATACATAACTAAATTTGATACTTATATTTTCGTATGAAAATGAGTTGTGAAGTTTTGAGTAGATATTACTTTATCACTTTTGAACTAAGGAGTTTTGTAAAGAAAAATATTATATATGCCTTTCTTTCTTAGTCTGTTTGTTTTTTTTTTTTTTTATTTCTTGTTAATGTATTTGTCCATGTTGTTTTGAACACAGAGCAGGATCATTTCAGAGTTCTGTGTCTTTTGTTTTTCCATTTCTTTTCAAACAATGTACATTTAGTGCTTCATCCTATAGCACTCTGAAATACCTCATGTTTATGAAAATAAATAGCGTCAAAAGTATATGACTGCGTTTTATCATTTTGAAACATTCCAACAAAAAAAAAAAAAAATGCTTTCTACATCCTCTCCAGAATATGTAAAGAAGAAAAACAAAAATGAATGACAATGGCTTGATCCCTAGAGCAGGTAACCCTTGGTACTGCATATATTGTGGATTCCAGCTTCCATAATGCTCTTATAGCCGGAATGCTGGCAAAGCATCAAAGGGAAATGTAGTGCATAACAAATGAAATGCCGAAGGTGGCTTCCCCTGTCCTGGAGCATATGTTTATAATTGTTACAATAGGAGGTGCTCCTGCAGTTGGGCTATTTATATGCACATGGTGATGTCAAACAGTGAACTGCTGTAGCCTAAATATGTGTTGTCAACATGAATTCTGATAGCTGGTGGTTATCCATTTGTATGATTGTAGAGTAAAAAGTGAAGCCGTGACAATAGAATCCCATAGAATGTCCTTACTGATTTTATTCTACTTCTAGAACATTATTTCACTGACCTTTTATAAATCTCATCTAAAACATACTGCGTTACAGATTACCAGTATGTTATTCAACTGTAAGAACTGTGTCCATCCAATCATTCTAATCATTAGGGGCGGGAGATGCAAATGAAAAGCTGTAATACGTCTATATCAGAATATGAGAACTTGACTATTCGCTTCTAAAGACTAAGGGCCCAATCGTGGTCCTTCAAGTTCTTACCCTGGCACAGCACATATAACTTTAAAGGTTTTACAGAGCTCCCAGGCCAAACATATATGCTGGTGTCTAAATGATCCTGGATGGGATTTGTTCATGGGACACAAACTATTCCATAAATGCTTTAGACCATTAGGCAGTGAAGATATAGAATGCTATGCAAAGTTTGAAATCAGTTTTGAAGGTTTCTCCTATTCTACTCAAATAGAACTCTTGAAGTACATTATACACGACTGTGTATGGGTTTTGTGACCGGTTAGTCAACAAAGTAGTCCTTAATTGGCTGGAGGCTGTAGCAGATGTGACTGCACTACCAGAAAGGGTTAAAGGTCTTTGAGGGGTTTTGTCAGGAGGGAGTGGGGCAAATTGGTCCTTGTTTTCATAGTGTAGTTAATTTGCAATGAACTGGCACATTTTAACCTCTTAAATGCCTGACTGAAAGCTGAAGGTTTTTTTTGGCACTAGGTATATGATTGTTGTGATTGGTTATCCCTGTGATTTGATATGCTCCGGAAGGGGAACAAGCACAGTCCTGGATCGGGAGTTTCTGCTCTTTTAGATCGGACATGTGTATGTGTGTAATTTATATATTATACATACACACATTAAATCGGTCCACAAATGCTTGGAACCAGAAGTACTTCAGGCAACTGATCAGTTTCACCAATAAGATACATTAAAGCCTTTCGGTACTCCTGAAACACAGTAGTATCTATGCAAATACTAAATAGAGCCAATATATCACTGTGATGTGAGGCATGCCGCCGGAGCATCAGGCCTACACATGTGCCTATATATTACCCTTTGTGGGCGTGCTTAAATAGGGGATACCGCGTTTGGGGGTAACGGATCATTTTGGATAATGATGGTCACATATGGGATACTTATCCAGTACGCGTCCATATATACATGCAGGAATGGGTTATATGCACTGAGCCAATATTTCAAATACTATTTGATATGTGCTGTATGTTACTTACATCCAACTGGATCCTGATTAGCACAGATATCCTCCCTTTACTCACAAGCTCCCCTACTTTTGGGAAGCACATGGATCCTTCGTGTACCAGGGCAATCCTTCTTGTACCATTTGTCAGCAAATAAACACTTGTTTTTGTTCCTCCCCACATCTACATGAAAGGTGTTGCACTCCTCCTCCATTTATTCATGCAGTTAATGCAATTTTACATGCAGGCAGATACACAGGAATATACTGTGTGTATATATGGGATACAGACATGCAAGGTTCTACTCAGTAAAGAGAGAATTGCAGGGGACTGAGGTCAGAAATGTTAAACTTTAGGCATAAGCCAAGGTGGGAACATTTCCAATGCCACTGGGTGGGAGAAATTTTCCAACTCAACTACTTTGGCCTTAAGTTTGAAATTCCCATCTCATTTCCCTGCAATTCTCTCTTTATTGAGTAGGCCCTACAGTGTAAGTTTGTGCCACATATGCTACCACTGAAAAGTTTGGGGTCACTTAGAAATGTCCTTGTTTCCCATGAAAACATACATCAAATGATTTGCAAAATGAATAAAAAAAATACAGCCAAGGCGTTGACTGCTAAAAGGATAAAGTTGGATTAGCTAACACAATGTGCCCCGCCCTGGCCTTTAAAAAACATAAAAAAAATAAAACGTGGGCAAACGGGACAGCTGCCCTGGGCACAGTCATTCCTGGGGGCCCAAAGCTGCTGCCCTCTGGGCCCCCACTGCCCGCGTGACTGTCTCACACGGAGAAAGTCACGATCAGGTGGCAGCCGGCAGATGATGCGGACAAGGCTTTCTGTCACAGCCACCGGAAATGATGGCAAGTAATTTCCTGTGGCTGTATTTTGTGCAGGAAGAAACGCTGCAGGGGACGAGCAGCATCCAGGTAAGTACTGGGGGAGGGGGAGGAGGGGGGCTATTAATGAGCAAATTATCAGTGGCATATTAATGGACAAGTTATCCGTGGCTGTTAATGAGCACATTATCAGTGGCATATTAATGGTCAAATTATCAGTGGCATATTAATGAGCAAATTATCAGTGGCATATTAATGGTCAAATTATCAGTGGCATATTAATGGACAAATTACCAGTGGCTATTAATGAGCAAATTATCAGTAGCTGTTAATGAACAAATTATCAGTGGCATATTAATTGGCAAATTATCAGTGGCTATTAAAGGACAAATAATCAGTGGCATATTAATGAGCAAATTATCAGTGGCTATTAAAGGACAAATAATCAGTGGCTATTATTGGACAAATTATCAGTGGGCTATTAAAGGACAAATAATCAGTGGCATATTAATGAGCAAATTATCAGTGGCTATTAAAGGACAAATAATCAGTGGCATATTAATGAGCAAATTATCAGTGGCTGTTAATGAGCAGATTATCAGTGGCATATTAATGAGCAAATTATCAGTGGCATATTCATGAGTAAATTATCAGTGGCATATTCATGAGTAAATTATCAGTGGCATATTCATGAGTAAATTATCAGTGGCATATTAATGGACAAATTATCAGTGGCGGGTAGAGAGCTATGGGAGGGGTCATAATTTTTTTCAGTATGGGGCTCTGAAATCTCTGATGGCAGCCCTGATGGAGTGATGTTTTCCGATAATTGGCCTCTGTACGCTTATGTTGCTATTCCATTAAAAATTTATTTCTGATCCATTTGATGTTATTTTATTGCCTAGATTTGCTTTTTTTTTCCCAAAACAAGGACACTTCTATGTGATTCCAAACTTTTATACCAGCAGTATAAATTGTGCAACATGTTCCAATAGCTTCACTGTATCACCTGACATCATTTTTACTGTGAATGTAGAGCATAAAAAAATGATTGAAAATGATCTATACATTGTGTTAGCAGAATTGCAAACAAATGGATAAATTAGGAGAAATGTGTTTTAAATGTGTCTGTGGATTCTCCTGCTTATAACATCACTTGTGGCACTGAATGCAAATTACACATTTCCCGTTGAAAAGCAGTTCATTTGCATACCGTGCTACAGGTGATGTCATAAAAAGGAGACTCCACCGACACATTTAAAACACATTTGTCTCCTAATTTAGGTATTTACTTGAAATGTTGCTGATACAAAGTGTAGATCATTTTCAATATTTATTTATGCTCTTCATTCACAGTAAAAACAATGTTTAGGTGATAGAGTCCCTTTAACTTGACAACACTTGCTGGTCGCTGAGAAATGGCACGCTCTAAGGAGGCACAGACGTTTTGGGTAAAAGATATGGATGTCAAATGATAAGGGAGTGACAAAAATTGCTCATTCGTGGCTGAGTTGGAAAGACAGGACAAGTGGGGAATTTTTGCAGTTCAGATCATGTATTGATATATGTTCTGAAGGAACCAATTAATGAAGAACTGTGCTAGAACCACCTGATACTGACACCATCACCTAAACATAGTTTGTACTGTAAATGTAGAGAATACAGATGTGTACATTAAGAGCAAAGTGTGTTTTAATTATCTGTGGTGTCTCAGGTTTATGACATCACTTGTGGCTTCATATGCAAATGAACTGTTTTCAATGGCAATAAGTAATTTGCATATGAAGCCACATTATAAACAGGAGAAGCACAGACACATTTAAAGCCCATTTTCCTTTGAAATGTGTGTATTTCCTTGCAGTGCTGTCAATATGAAATGTAAACTATTATTAAACATCTTTATTCTCTCTATCTAGTGAAAACTGACAGATCTGGTCACACCTGTGCGGCAATTATATAATACAGTAGCCCTTGTATGACAAAGATCCAATGCTATTTTATATGCAGCACTGTGAAGCTCAGTGAGAGACTGTATTATATTATCAATATAGGTGACATCAAATGAATATACTTATATAATTGTTCTCTCTCTGCACTAGTAAGATGCACAGTTGGACTCTATAGATCTCAATTAGATGTGAGCTCCTGCATAGATTGGCTGAACGGATATTGACAGTGTCAGCATGGAGCAGAAATGTACAACCGAAGCATGCGCCAGTGTGCTGAAATGTACAACCCAAGCATGCAGCAGTGTGCTGAAATGTACAACCAAAGCATGCAGCAGTGTGCTGAAATGTTCAACCGAAGCATGCAACCGTGTGCTGAAATGTACAACCGAAGCATGCAGCAGTCAGCTCAAATGTACAACCGACGCATGCAGCAGTGTGCTGAATTGTACAACCGCAGCATGCAGCAGTGTGCTGAAATGTACAACCAAAGCATGCAGCAGTGTGCTGAAATGTACAACAGAAGCATGCAGCAGTGTGCTGAAATGTTCAACCGAAGCATGCAGCAGTCAGCTCAAATGTACAACCGACGCATGCAGCAGTGTGCTGAAATGTACAACCGCAGCATGCAGCAGTGTGCTGAAATGTACAACCGAAGCATGCAGCAGTGTGCTGAAATATACAACCGAAGCATGCAGCAGTGTGCTGACATGTACAACCGAAGCATGCAGCAGTGTGCTGAAATGTACAACCGAAGCATGCACCAGTGTGCTGAAATGTACAACCGAAGCATGCAGCAGTCAGCTGAAATGTACAACCGAAGCATGTAGCAGTCAGCTGAAATGTACAACTAAAGCATGCAGCAGTGTGCTGAAATGTACAACCGAAGCATGCAGCAGTGTGCTGAAATGTACAACCGAAGCATGCAGCAGTGTGCTGAAATGTACAACCGACGCATGCAGCAGTGTGCTGAAATGTACAACCGAAGCATGCAGCAGTGTGCTGAAATGTACAACCGAAGCATGCAGCAGTGTGCTGAAATGTACAACCGAAGCATGCAGCAGTGTGCTGACATGTACAACCGAAGCATGCAGCAGTGTGCTGCAATGTACAACCGAAGCATGCACCAGTGTGCTGAAATGTACAACCGAAGCATGCAGCAGTCAGCTGAAATGTACAACCGAAGCATGTAGCAGTCATCTGAAATGTACAAGCAAAGCATGCAGCAGTGTGCTGAAATGTACAACCGAAGCATGTAGCAGTCAGCTGAAATGTACAACCGAAGCATGCAGCAGTGTGCTGAAATGTACAACCGAAGCATGCAGCAGTGTGCTGAAATGTACAACCGAAGCATGCAGCAGTGTGCTGAAATGTACAACCGAAGCATGCAGCAGTGTGCTGAAATGTACAACCGAAGCATGTAGCAGTCAGCTGAAATGTACAACCGAAGCATGCAGCAGTGTGCTGAAATGTACAACCGAAGCATGCAGCAGTGTGCTGAAATGTACAACCGAAGCATGCAGCAGTGTGCTGAAATGTACAACCGAAGCATGCAGCAGTGTGCTGAAATGTACAACCGAAGCATGCAGCAGTGTGCTGAAATGTACAACCGAAACATGCAGCAGTGTGCTGAAATGTACAACCGAAGCATGCAGCAGTGTGCTGAAATGTACAACCGAAGCATGCAGCAGTGTGCTGAAATGTACAACCGAAGCATGCAGCAGTGTGCTGAAATGTACAACCGAAGCATGCAGCAGTGTGCTGAAATGTACAACCGAAGCATGCACCAGTGTGCTGAAATGTACAACCGAAGCATGCACCAGTGTGCTGAAATGTACAACCGAAGCACTGGAGTTGACAAGTCAGCACAGAATATGTTGAAGATTTATTGGTAAGTTGTTTCTTCCCGTACACTTAACTAGGACAAAAGGTAATGGGTTCTTTTCAATGACCTATGTTCATTCATCTCATCTCATTAAAACCCCTAGATGCAATACAAATGTTTGAGTTAAAATCCAGGAATAAGTGATATTTTACATCATTGAATCGAGCCCAGTATGTGTTATGGCAATTTTTTAAAGTTCAATTCTTCTTTAAAATAAGGTATATGTATGCGCTTATACATATTATATATATATATATATATATATATAAAGCACCAGAATATACCAAATGTATGTGTAATAGTAATCTGCAAATGTCCGCGTTGTTTAAAATTAAAACCACTCGGTTAATCTGTATTTAATTTGCTTGAGGAAAGCTTGCTAATGCAAGCAAGGTTTAATGCTTTAAAGGGCCTCCTGCAGCTTTAATAAATCCCGGTGAGATTGTACTCCATCTCTGTCACCTGTCAGCTTGCAGAACTTTGCACCATTTTTAATAAGCGCCTCGGTCATTTACATCTTCTTAGCTGCCACGTTGTTAGTTTAATTAGAAAAAAACCCCTAAAAACAGCATATTTTGTTGCTTTATTGAATAAACTGGCTGTTTATACAAAATGCATATACTGCAAAGCTGGATTGAATATTGGGTAAAGTTTTGTCTGCAGCAGAGACTCTTTTTTTTTTAAACATATTTTTTATTTTGTAATAAGATTTCATATATGTCTGTACTATACAGACACAATGAGGTTAGTGTAGCCGCTAAGTTTTTTTTATTCAGGGATGCTTATAAAAATGCATTCTTTACGGCTGTAATCTGTGAAACAGTCTTAATTTTACCCAGCTCAGTTTACAAGTATGTATTAGTGTCCCTGACGCACTTACTTCCAGCATCCATACCTTCAACGGCCTGTGAGGCACTATTGATGCTATGGTCAGTTTTTAACCATTTAGTGGTAGTGCCAGTTTATTAAATAACAGAGTATCCTGGGCTATCAGCCATGTTTCTAGGGACAAATGCAACAAGTGTTCCGCATCCTTTAGAAGGAACATGCAAAGTGCAGACCGGCAGTATTTAGGATGTATATTGATGCATAGACAGAATCCAGTTATGTAATCAAGGTGGAGATCTTATAGAACCTATCATGATTCATTTCATTTGTCTGTGCTTATATGCATCCTACATACTGCTGGGCTGCACCTTGTCCCTGTAACCATGGCTACTATGACATACTTCACCTCCACCTCTTGGTTTAATGTAATAGGGATGTGTCAGCTGCTCACTCCTTAAAGGGACAGTCTAGTCCCCAAACTCACTTTGGAGCAAGATGAAGATTACTGCGTGTATAGTGTACAGGCTTTTTTCCATTTTGATTTGATTCAGGTATGCTGCATAAATCACATTATTAATATTTGACTCAAGACCACCCCCAGGGATTACTTTGCATGTTCTGTATGTATACTGCAGGTGCGGCAGCACAGATTATATAAACACTGAGGATATAAAGTTTTGTTTCATTTAGTTACTTCCTGTGCTCTTCCAAAAATACATTATGTGGACTCTGAGTGACCTTGCTGTTGTATACAGTAGGATCTTTTAACAGCGCAACACATTGTCTGATGATATCACTAGAGAGACAGGATATTTCATTCATTTGAATTAAATTATTTAAAAAAAAAAGGAATAACTTTTACTCAGCTAGCATGAGCAGTCCTGACTTGCATTTTAAATAACTTTAAGGTTTAAAAATGTGTTTTTTTCCCTGTTGGTTCCAACTCAAAAAAAAAAAAAAATTAGCTCAAATGAGTTAAAGAGGAAACAAAAGCCCAAAATGTTGAAGGCCACTTCTGCCTCCTTGGAAGTGTAATTTGAATGGTGCGCTAGTTCAAAAAATAT
Source organism: Pelodytes ibericus (assembly GCA_036172795.1). Lineage (NCBI taxonomy): Eukaryota > Metazoa > Chordata > Amphibia > Anura > Pelodytidae > Pelodytes > Pelodytes ibericus. The sequence goes on from CM069861.1 coordinate 191,851,722, forward strand.
TCTCATGGTGCACAGCTTCGTTAACCGTCGCTCTCCGTGATCGGTGTCTGTGTTCTTAATTGAGCAGCACAGATCCACACTCAAGGCTGAGTAAGAGTAAAACATACCTCCCAACAGTCCTGCTTTTTGGCAGGACAGTCCCGATTTGGGAACTATGTCCCGTTGCCCTTCCTCGCTCTACCTTTTGTCCCCCTTTTCAGGACAGAAGTAGAGCTCAGTGGGACATAAGGACTCATGACCACAATCCCGCAGTCCTGTTTGCATTCTCCGGTGTCCCAGACACCAGAGAATGCTTACTGGGTATGCGCAGCATTGTGCACATGCGCAGTAACGATCCCGGCTTCACATGCCAGGACCTAAAGTGGATGAGCGGTAGCACTGACACCCCTCTCCCCAGACTCCTCCCCCCCGGGCCCCCCCCCCTCCCCAGACTCCACTCCTGCAGTCCATTTCCAAATCCACACTTCAGAGCTGTAATAAGTAGAAAGCAACCCATGCATTTTCTTGCAATTCTGATAGCACAAGCTGTAGGTCATATTTTTATTATCTACACCCATTGAACAAACAATGTTTAGGTGACAGAGATCCTTTAAAAACTGGTCCTGGGAACATTTCCCACATCATAACTGCTCCATAACGAATTCAATTTCTTGTCACGCTTCACCCAGGAGCTATTATATCGTAGAATCTAAGCCATTATTATTAAAAATCTCTCTTTTTTTTTTTTTTAATGTGCCGCAAATATGCCTTAGTGAATAGGTTTGCAAGAGAACAATGAAAAAAGGCTTTATTATATTAACGATTAAGTAGTACTTATTACCTTGTAGTATGATACGTCAACATCCGCAGAGATCAAGTGACTACAGACGGTGAAGCGTGAAGAACTTTCTTTTACAAGTGAGGGCAACTAATAAACCGTTTGAAGTTCTGTTTCACCCAAATGACTCAGATCAATCTTATAATATCCAAAGAAATGTGTTTTATTTCTCTCTTCCCATCTTTTTTTTTTTTTTTGCTTTGTTTTCTATCAGTGTTCTTAAGACTTTGTTCCAGAGGATTAAATGTCCTGGGTCTTACCGGGCAGTAATCATATTCGTTCCCTTATCATCATGTTTAATGCACTGAATATCCACTGAGTTAATTATTCAGAATCAGCCGACAAAACATACATCTGTAATTAGGGTTACTGCACTTGTGTTGTTGTTTGTTCGTTTGTTTTTTTGTATTAGACATACTCAAGTGGATAATAAATAAATAAACTTCATTTATTGTATTACGTCTTACATTTGAAAAAAATATATGCATGAATCATTTTAAAAAGAATCTGTGTTTTTGCAATATATTCCACACGTGGCTCCTCAGTTGCACGTTATGTGCAATTAGGTGAAGAGCTATGCCCTTCCGAATGTACAGCTGTACGTACAGAATTCTCAAATGCTGGCCAGTAGGTGGAGTTGGGTTTGAATTCCTTCTAGCCTTTTGGTAAAGAAAGGGAAGTACCTATGGAAACGTATATCACATATTCTGGCCCCAGACGGGATGCCGAGGTTGGTGCTCGGGACATTGAGTGTCAGCACTACCGAGCATGTGTGGTAGTGCTGTGACTCAAACTGACCAGTCTCTGGTGTCCTGACACCAGAGAATGGGAAACGGGTCTGCAGGATAGTAGTCCTGAATCAGGACTGTCCTGCCTAAAGGGGCACCATTGGAGGGCAATTGGAAATGTTTTATAAAACCTTGATAGTCATGCCACACCCCTGTAGAATATCTTTCCTTTCTTCTTCTTTTTTTTTTAAATAAATATATATTTATTTATTAGTATTTGGTTTCACACAGTATACCTGTTCTCTAGTGCACCATGTATGATGTGATATATGTGGGGCTTCATTCAAAAAAGGGCTTTGAAGAGCAAATTGCACAGTTAATAGACAACTAATCTTTGTTTTTCACTTCTGTCTCTAATATAGATGCACAAGTGAAACATTAATTGTCCCTAGTATGGGGATAAGCTGGCATTGATCTTTTTTAATATCTTTCTCTTTATTTCACTCAAAATAAGTAGAGCAATATGACATGGTTTAACACATATCACTAACACACATATGTCCTTTGTGGGGTTCCCCCTCTCTTCTCCTTCCCTCTCCGCCCCCATTCATGCTCCTCCCCTTCCTCAGAGTACGATTCCTTAACGAAATACCAACTATCCAAAAAGTTATATACAAGATGAAGTAGTTCAGCTTTTACCTTAATATTCACTGTTCACACATTAATTACGATGTCCATCACTTGAGACACTTTACATAAGCAATTTAAATTTGCACACCCTATTAGTCACTCTTGGTCCACATCCTTTCCCTTCCTTAATTTGGTAGACTTAGAACAACCTCCTACCTCCCTCGGCTTCGGCACTAAACGTTCTGTTTTCCCAAACGGGTAGACGGCGCGTTCATGTATGAAATACATTTCACACTCGGTGTGAATGTTAGAGTGAATGAGAGAATGTGGTGGGATCTGGGTCTTGAAGGGATCTTTCAGATATTTAACAAAAACAGGTGTAGTGGGTTGATCATTCTTTACCACTATCTGGATAATGGGTAGTGGATTAAAATTCATGACGTTAAACTCTAGGGGGTTAAACTCTCCACAAAAAAAGGCATATTTATACGACACCTTAATCCAAAAAAAAAATTTGATGTGGCCTTAGTACAGGAAACTCACTGGGAAGCCAGAGGGAGCTCATATTTGAAATATAGTAAATATCAGAATGAATATGTATCAAGTTTAAAAGACAAAAAAAAAAAAGAGGGGTGGCCATTATGATTTCTGAAGTTGTAAAATTTGAATATATACATCAAGAAACAGATGAGAATGGAAGGGCACTCCTGTTGATATGTAAGATTAATGACCACATATATACGCTTATTAACGTTTACGCTCCCTGCAGAGGCAGGAGTTACTCTCTACAGAAATCGTAGATTGAAGCATTTTGCTAACGAGAGCCATTAGTGTTTATTAACGCCAACCCTAAGGTCCTATAGCATAAATACCTAGAACTGACCCTTTTGAAATGGTGTTTGGCTGGCCTTACATTTGTAAATATAATGGAGAGACACCCCTGTAGAATAGAGGTGCTGATCACCTACCAGGTTTGGGTGTTCGGGTGCGCACACTTGCATGGAGTGGTCGACTGGATAGATGAAGGCATTTTGGCACGGTATACTCCGGCTTATTTATGGGCACTACTCACTTTGACCTGGGAGAAAAAACTATTTAGTGGCCTAAAGAGAAACTTCTTCAGCCCAACCATTGATAGGCAGACAAAAATATTGGAAAGAAAGATAAAAAGTACACTGGAAAAGTTGTGCTACTCCAGCCAGTTGAGGCAGGTTAGAGAGTAGCCTGAGGGGGCAATTGCCCCTCTGCCATGCTTGCAGACCTCCGCTGTGTGAACATGATCAATTCTGTTATGTTACGTAAAACCTTTTTGGGGGAAGAACCGACCACTAGAGTAAAAAGCAGGCAGCGGAAAACCATCAGCAAAAATTCAAACCTCCTGTAAAGATCTTTCTGGCTTTGAAGGGATGTAGCCTATAGCCATAGGGTAATGGGCACCTTAAGATACGACAATTCTGCCAGCCCAATGACCAGGAAAGAGGAAAGTTTAGGGTTCCCTAATTAAAAGAGAACTTTAAGACATGAATCTGCTGAACTGAACTTAAAGCATCTTGAGTTTGGCACAGAACTATACACCTTTGAGTATGCAGTAAAACAGGCATACATTAATAGAATTTGCACAGACAACCAGCTGCCTGCCATGAGACACTAGGGAACACCATTCCAGGGCATCAGTAATCCCTGTGGATGCAATCCTGCTGCTGAGCAGGTGCTGGGGGTGCAGTCTGGGTGCTGAGCAAGTGCTGGGGATGCAATCTGGGTGCTGAGCAAGTGCTGAGGATACAATCTGAGTGCTGAGGCAAATCCTGTCTCTGCATTCTGGGTTCTGGAGCAAATCCTCCGGGTATTCTATCAAGAGCTGCAAGAATCTGGGTGCTGGGCAAGTCCTGTGGGTGCAATCTGGGTGCTCTAGCAAAACCTGGGTGTACTCTGACAAGACCTTTCTACAATCCAAGTGTATAGACAAACACAAAATGTTTGTGCACATGCATTATTGCCACTTTGTAGTGCATTACTGGAATGTTGTCAGAAGACTGGGCACTCAGGACCAAAAATGTACACCATCACTGGCTCAGAGTTTCTGCAAAAACGTCAAGTTTAGTTCAGGAAGGGGGTCACAATTTTTTATCCCTTTCTTTCCTCTACGGAAACAAGTGTTAAAAAAAAAATGTTGGTTGGTATTTAAGGTCTGACAATCAACTGCCCACCCAGACCACCCGCCACACATGGCTATTGTCGCTGGTGTTAATTGTACCCCACCACTGCCCCTGCTTCAATTCTTGACACCAGTAGTACTTTCCCCCGTTCTCTCTTTGTTCTACATTTTAATTCCTGAAAGTCCTTCATCAAAATGCAGTGTAGCAATTCTTCCACAGCAGGGAACCCTCCGAATTGCTTTCAGAGGGCAAGGCAGGGGAGCCTGTGAGTAAAGTCCACAAAACATGGCAGCGAAGGCTATATGTCGCTTTCACAAAACACTGCAGGGAAGCCTGTGAATTGCTTTCATATACGACGGTGAGGAAGCCTGCAAGTTACGCTTAAAGGGAAAGTATTACTACCAACTGGTTGATTCAGTCTTGTTCAAAGGCTAGTAAAGGTATAGTGATGGCATATTTTTTAATGTTGTGGTGAGGAATTTGCTTCACACTGCATTTTTTTCCCCAATTGCTCCACAAAAATATTATGATAACATACCTCCCAGCATGCCCCAGCAGAGACAAGTAATGCCAGGCAGCGTGGCTTGGGAGGAGGCGAGTGTCACCACGGTAACGCTGTCAATCAAAGTGACAATATAACTGGGCTTGATCAGAATTCATTATCCTCCTCCAGAGCATCAGAATACTGGGGGATGTAGTTGGTACCCCAGGACACCAGTATGGAATTTGATTCACATTTGATTCATTTATTCTATTTGTATTACCATTTTTAAATGTGTTCAATAAAAGTTAGGTTTTTAGAGCATTAGGAAGATCTCCTGATCTGCCCAACCAACCTATGTCTGCTTAATGTAGTCTATTACATGGCTGGATCCCTACTAGAACCAATCACTCTGTTCAGGACTGAGTGCCACATGGATCTGCCTGCCCTGACATTCTCATGCATCTCTCTTGGAACCCCCTGATTAGCTGTGAGGAACGTATGGGCATACCCATTTCAAAAGATGACATCATAGATGGCTCAATGCCTTGAAGAATGCCTGCAAAAGGTAAATTTTTTCGCTGTAAGCATGAAAAAATAAATTAATAGAAGCATTAGTTCTCAAATTAATTTATTCCTTTTTTTTTCAACTCAATAAGTTTCGATAACAGTACAAGTGTTTTGTTAGGCATTTTAACCCATTCTGTCTTATATAGTGTGTTTTATCTGCCTCTTATGCCCCCAAAGCAATTTCTCTTATGCATTTTATACTGAAATACAAATACTTTTATTAAAAAAAAAATTAAAATAACAGAAGTACAATGGTCATTTCCCTATACATTTAGGCGACAGTTGGCTAAGGAACTAGTTATTGTGTAAATATTCTGATCGGTCCATCACCAGGCACCACTAAGTTTCTACTGAGCGGGTTCTCAAAAGAGAAACGGGGTATAGAAAATAGATGGGGCATCGCAGTTGAAAGTGCAAATGAAGACACAATGGGGGCAATATTAGCATATTCTATTGAGAATGAAGGATTCACCAGGAATCTCGTTGACAAAAAATGAGAAAGATGCCTTTAAAAAAAAACAAAAAAAAACGACAGCTGCAGCGATGTAGTTTTGGGTGGCCTCGGAAGTTAACTCTTTGAGAACCCTTTGTCAAAGTGACAATTGGTAGCTGCTTAGAGGCACCAACGGAAGCCAATGATCCCAGAGCTCAACTGTCTGTCAGTTAACACCCTTCAAAACTTCCAAACCAATTACACAGGACTAAGGCACCGTACATCAAAGCTCTCAATTAGTGAATGGAGAGACTGGTTACTGATAAACAACAGAGCTGAGCACCAGATACTGGCACTTTAAAAAAAAAAAAAGTCTCACATGGCAGAGCCTTAGTACTTTAACAGCCAATTAGCACTGCGGATTTTAATTGATCTAGCAGCATTACAGCTTAGTGTATTATCTTAATTGGGATAGAAAACGTAGTTTTTTAATAAAAGTTTTATTAATCCAATGTCATTAATTCTCAGTGTCCAATGACTTATCATTTTAGCCAACATCCATCAAATGAATTCCATAGTAGATTTATTGGATGCATAGAAATGTAAAAAAATAATAATAATTAACAATCATTAAATGAAGAAATGGCTTTCAGTGATACAGCTCTATCAGCTCTCTGCTACAGAGAATGTTCTATTCTAATAATTAGATTGCTTTTAACCAAGAAACAGGCGTTTAAGTCTTTCTCTGGATTTCAAGCACACCCTGGGGATGGTACCCTATCTAATAGTACTCAGTTTATCCACCTTTGAAGATGGAACAGCTCAGTGGACCTTGCCAGTAATAGAACCTGCAACCTTTGGGAGTAGAGATAGTTCATTAGTCCACTGAGCTTTCTCACGTGAAAGACAATGAGCTTAGCCTATAGATCTTGGGATAGTTTCAATGGTAGTGTTGACTCGAGATAGTTCATTAGTCCACTGAGCTTTCTCCGTGAAAGACAATGAGCTTAGCCTATAGATCTTGGGATAGTTTCAATGGTAGTGTTGACTCATAAACGCACTTACCGGTCTAGTGAAATAGGAAGCGATATTGTTTCTGCACAGAATGGTCGAGTGTGGAGCTCATCATTCACAATTGAATTGCTTCCTAGTTCACAATTGGGATTTTTTTTTTGTTTTGCTTTATTCAATCTGATTGCTGTTTTCCAAACTCAATTACCCCAGACCCATGAGGAGGGAGGATCGGTCAAGGGGAATCTCTCATTTCTCTAGGGGGTTTATCTCATTTGAAAAATTGGGATTTAAAACCTTTTTCTGTTTGTAAATGTATAATACCATAGCTGCCTTAATGTGTGTGGGTGACTGATACAAAGACTTTTACTGGTGACAGTTGTTATCATATTTTTTGATATTCCTTTTTACAAAGGTTACAAATTGTTCGCCATCACTGATTTAGATACACATCCAGGGGCATATCGTGTCACTCAGGGGCACATTGTATCTCGTGTATTTCTGTTTTTTTTTGTGACAGACAGCACATAAACCTCAGAAATACACGAAATACATTTGCGACGGTGGCATCTGCGAATTCGGCAACAGAGTCACTTTTCTCTTATACTTTTTCGTGCTGGTTGAATTGGTAACAAAGTGCTTGACTCGGTTGCCGAATTCTCAGCTGCCATTGGCCCCTCGGATATATTTCCGGGGTTTGTGTGTTCTCTGTTCGGAGCCCACAAACTCTTGGAAATATACAGCGCAGCTCTGTGCTAGGTGTGCGGCAAAAAAAGTTTGGTTGTTCTTGGCTCCTAAAAAAAAATATTCTGGGTTCGGTTTCTAGAATTATGGGACTTCCTCCTAAAAAATATCTGGGTGGGGTTTCTAGCATTCTACATCTGGCTTCTAAATTCTACATAAATATGTCCATTCTGTATTCTGCGGATACACAGCACCTTATCCGTAGCTCTCCCAAAGTGATATAAAGACACAATGGAGTTCAGATTTAGCATGTTCTATGGAGAAAGAAGTACTCAAATGGAAACTCATTGACAAAATGAATTGAGAAAGAAGCACAACTGTCTCTGATGCTGTGTGGTAGCTCAATTGCACATGCATGGCTGATGTGCTATATTCACAGACCATGTCCGAAAAATAGGTGTTAATAAAATCTGGGAAGTATATAAAGCTCTTTCTGCTACCTTGTTCTGTATATATTTTTTTGCCAAGTGTGCCAAATAAATGGACCTTGCATTCAAAGGGTTAAGCCCATAGCTCTTGTAGCCAATATGCCCTGAGGCCCTGACCAAACGGACTCAAACAAAGCTTCTGTTTCACATATGCCCAATGCTTCTGACCATCTGACCTCAGACCAACTGTCTGCTTCAGCAAGCAGGGGCCCCTGAATATGAAGGGGTAGATCTGTTCTTGGAATAAGTACAATGGGATAATAGTCAAGTTTCATGTAGGAAATGAACCCAATTTCAGCCAATGGAAAATAATATTTTTGCATCGAATTAGGAATATCCCATGTAAAGTTGTATTTCTCTTAAAGGTCCATTTACTTGTTCATAAAGTGTTTTAGAAGGAAGAATTATATATCACAGCAGATGTTATGCTTTCTGGCCACTGTTCTGTAGCAGTTAAAACCAAATACTATCTTCTTAAACCCCTCTTCTGAGGTTGAGTATCCCTTATCCAGAATGCTTGGGATCAGAAGTATTTTGGATAATGGATCATTTTGGATAACGGATCATTTTCACCAATAACATATATTAGAGCCTCTCAGCTCTCATGAAATACAGTAATATCAATATACTGTATAGAGCAAATAAATCACTGTTACTGTGATGTAGCTGTGATGTGAGGCATGGTTGGGAACCTGCCATTGGTGCGTCAGGCCTGCGCACGTGCCATTGTATTACCCTGTGTGCGTGTGGGGGAATCTGAGCATGCATGGAAAGGCTATATCACAGCTTAAGGGGGCTGGAGACTGAATAAACTTTTGTGCACTTGCATTCTGACAGGCATGTGTGGAATTTGCAACTTGTGGCAAAATAAAAGTAAAAGTTTGGGTAACGGATCATTTTGGATAAAGGATGTCTGGATAAGGGATACTCAACCTGGACGACCAAACATTATTAATACTTCAAATAAACCACTGATGGTGCAGAACCATATAAAGGAGAGAAAAACTAAAAAAACAAAACCTGTGTAGTAATTCAAATGAATAGTTATATAGCACTGTAATTCTAATGATTCGCCAATTCAGTACAGGGCACGAATTAAAGGGCCATTCGAATCACCAAACTAAGTAGACCTTTTATATATTCACCCCCTAGTTTCAGCACTAAATAAAACAGCTACATGAAATCATGCTTATTTGTTGTTAAGAGGATATTGATCTATGAATCTGTAAACATGAATTGAAAGTATCTGTACTGGACAAATTATATACAGATACTTGGATTTAATTGGAAACCTTTTATATGAGTCAAACAGCCATCATAATCAGGTACCTAACGGTCTCTAGTCATAGCCTATGAAATGATAACCTGTTATACGTTTGGCTTACATAATACAGTGTGTGCATGTGGTTTAAGACTCACAGTACAAGATACAAGGGTAGTACAAATCATAGGGTTATTGCTTATTATGTCCTCTAAATGTAGCGACAACTACAACATAAACTAGAGTCTGTCTTTCTCAGAATGCAGGATAATTGCAGTGACATTTTGAGGTCATCATGTCTACATAGAGTACAAGGAAAATGCACGCCAGCATTATATATATATATATGTACATATCACAGAAAGAGGGGGACAGCAATAACCATATAGTTATATTGTGATTACTCATCTTTTTTGACAATTATAAAAAACAAGGTAAGGCATGTGTACAGGGTCAATGCTAGGGGCTAGGTTTTGAGACAATTTCCATATTCACCAGATCTGCAATATCACCTACTGAATTAGAAACAATGGTCACACTGCAAAACGCGTTGGCTTAATGACACTCGCCTTATGCAAGCACCCCCCCCAACTGCCCTGCATTATATGGGACAGTCATGATTTTCATTCTCCTGTGTCTGGGACAGCAGGGAATGGATAGCGCTGTCAGTTTGAGGGACAGTGCTGACACTTGACCTCCCAAGCCCCACCCCCACCGGCATCCCAGAATGACAAGAAGTTGGGAGGTATGTATCAGGCTTATTGTATCTGTTACATACCTCTTGTCCTAAGGGGTCTCTCCTGTCCTTGAAATGTGGCAAATTGCGTTTGACAGTTGTGTTAACTAGCCACCCTCCTTATACATGTCATGGACATAGTATACAAACATAGAATCATATGGGAAACAAGGTATCTGAGTAGGGTTGCCACCTTTTCTTCCAAAAAATACCAGCCTTGGTATTGTCTACATAGACTTAACATTGGCCTGATGACAATTTTTTACCGGCCTGCTGGTAAAATACCAGCCAGGAGGCAACCCTACCTCTGAGGGGCAGTGCCAATGAAACTGCACATGCATGGAAGCATCAAGGGAACATAATATGGCAGCCAACCACACATGCATGATTGCACTGACACCGAGTACCAGTAGAAATTAGCTAGTAGCAGATGCGCAGCACAGATCCCAATGTTTCCTTAAAAAAATTCTTTAAACTGCGTACAATACTCCAAGTGAGGTCTCTGTACTTCCCTGTCTGCTCTTAATGCTTCTCCATATACAATAGTAATCCTGCTGGTATTTCCTACTGCTCTGCTACAATGCATGCCAACCTTCATGTTATCTGAAACAATTACCCCCTAGAGCCCTCTGCTCAATCTCTGAGGTAACTACTGTTTCCAAATTATAATATCCTGCCTCTGGATTCCAAGTGCATTATCTTGCAATTATCAATATTACTCTTTGAATTACGTCAATAACAATGTATATATACTATGTTCAAAACATGAAACAAACAGAAAGCAGGGTTTCTTCTTAAAATGTATAGTGTAGTCATCGCAATGTGAGTGAAAATGAAAGTACGATTGAGCTCAAAACCCAATTAAATAAAAAGCCATTGAAACATATTAAACCATATGATTAGAATTAATGGGAAAGTTGGGGATGCTTTTTGCTCCTGGTAAGTGTTTCAAAGTCTGGGGTGATGGTAGACAAAGCAACTCTGACTTTGTGTTCTAAATCCATTCTGCTCCTACATTTTGTCTTCAGCTGGACCAGAGCTGAGAAGCCACTCTCACAAAGATAGGTTCATTATACACACACTGCCATTTATCTACTTCATCAAGCCCAAACGTCACTTGACCCATCTCAGGTGAAGTTTGAAATCTTCACCCCAAAGCATTATTTTACACATTTTATATTATTGGAGCCTGTGACTAGCTTAGCGCACTGACATATTTATTTTCCCCACTTGCCCAAAGTAAATGGTGAAACCTCTGCTGTTTCCTAAATCTAGAGGGGTTACTGGAAGAGATACCATTCAGTGGCACTATTGAAACAACGGCATCCATTCTTCGGTGGGCTTCTCAGCTTCCGACTGTGAACACAGTGTGTGTCACTATGGCATTGTTCCTCCCCCAAATCAAAACTTGGACTTTTTGGTGAGTCCAAAGCACATGCTCATGGGTCAGGAGCCACCAGTTGAGAAACACTGCTATAGTCCATTACACACCTTGCCACTGGTGTCCGTGACAGAATTGACATAGAAACATAGAAACATAGAAACATAGAATGTGTCGGCAGATAAGAACCATTCGGTCCATCTAGTCCATCAATTTTTTTTGAGTACTTTTATTAGTCCCCCGTTCCCGGTTTTATAGCTAGGATAGCCTTGTGTCTATCCCACGCATGCTTAAAATCCTTGACTGTGTTTACCTCTACCACTTCTGCTGGCAGGATATTCCATACATCCACTACCCTCTCAGTAAAGTAATACTTCCTGATATTACTTTTAAATCGTTGCCCCTCTAATTTAAGACTATGTCCTCTAGTTGTGGTAGTTTTTCTTCTTTTAAATATACTCTCTTCCTTTACTGTGTTGATTCCCTTTATGTATTTAAATGTTTCTATCATATCCCCCCTGTTACGTCTTTCCTCCAAGCTATACATGTTAAGATGCTTTAACCTTTCCTGGTAAGTTTTATCCTTCAACCCATGAACCAGTTTAGTAGCCCTTCTCTGAACTCTCTCCAAAGTATCAATATCCTTCTGGAGATACGGTCTCCAGTACTGAGTACAATACTCAAAATGAGGTCTCACCAGTGGCATGAGCACTTCCCTCTTCCTACTGCTTATACCTCTCCCCATGCAACCAAGCATTCTGCTAGCATTTCCTGCTGCTCTATTGCATTGCCTACCTACCTTCAAGTCCTCTGAAATTATTACTCCTAAATCCCTTTCTTTAGATGTTGAGGTTAGGACTGTACCAAATAGTCTATATTCTGCTTTTGGGTTTTTAAGCCCAAGGTGCATAATCTTGCACTTGTCCACATTAAATATCAGTTGCCACTGTTCTGACCATTTTTCTAGTTTAGCTAAATCATTTGCCATTTGGCTTATCCCTCCATGAATATCAACCCTGCTGCAAATCTTGATCATTCTTTTAAATGATCTAAATAATTTTCCATTGGGAACATCTGTCCTGTTGCAAAATCTTGCTCTTCTGCACATCATCTGAGGACCCTCGAAGCACTGATTCACTCTCCAAGGCTAGTTGCCAATTAAAGCCCTGTCCGGATATATTGCATACTGCAACCAGACAAAAATTAAGTTCTCTCTATATTCACTAAAGACAGAACTGTATGAAAGCACCAGTGATAGGCAATGTGTCTGTACAGGGACACCAGTGTCCATCACTGTGAAGGTCCATTGAACATCATTAAATTGTCCGTCACAGATTCCAGTAAATGTCCACCATGGGCAATTTTGGATTCTGCCCCTGGAAAGCACAGTTATGATTAGTTTATGAGGTAGGGCTGGGCTGTTATCTGTGGCTTCCACCACATGCAGTTGTCCTGTTTTGTTCGACCAACCTCGGGCATTCAATACCCACACAAACCTACTTGGTGCCCATAAGCCGCACACCCAGAGATTTGCCCTACTAGCTCTTACTGACAGTGATCCAGTACAAATATAAACAACAATACAGAGCACTACATCCAGTCAGCTCACACTCTGATAACACAAACCAAGGACACTTGACAACAGCCAGTGTCGACCAAAATGTCCATGTGATGAATATTTATGTTTTAATACAAATTCAAAAACACACGGATAAAGAAGGAGAATGTAAAATCTCTAGGAGACTCTTATAGGATGCGCATTCAGGGTAGGGGGTGTAATTCAGCATAGCTCCCAACATTAGAAATGACCAATGAGGGCACATTAAGGGTTTGTCTTACTTGTCTGGTAAGACAGGCAGTAGTGAAGACAGACTGATTCCTAGCATAAATGTGACACATGCCGAGGTTGTGCAGAGCCAACGAGGTCAAGAAAATAAGCCAAGGACTAGAAGTATTTCAAAGACAATAAAAGCACCCTAACCCAGTGGAACAGGCCCAATACGCTGACTAAAGTAATTCGAAAAATTGACAAATGTTTTCAAAAAATGGGAGGACAAGAGAATAGAGGCGCTAGTAGAGTGATGTGTGAATGAGATTTAGAGTGTGTGCATTGCAGCATAAGAGGTAGGGTCCGCGAAGCTATGGATGAGAGAGGACACTACGAGAAGAGGATAAAGATGAAGATGCTTGGGCACCAGGTAAGGTCGTGACACACAGCTGCATGTGCCCAGCTGGATGGTGGTGCGTTGTCGGTAATTGACAAGCCATCTTGCAACGCTCCTCCCTCCAGTCCCAATAATGGGGACAGCAATATTGGAAGGTATGAATTCGATATATATGCCCAGGTTTCAATAAAGCTACTTGAAAACACCTGTCTTACTAAGATAACAAAATTGGAGATTTAGTCACATATATGGCCATATTGTGCTAAGTCCACCACTACGTCAAAGTACTCCAACGTTTGGTGGGTCCTAACACTAAATACTGTTGCTTATGGGGCTTAAGCTCTTTATATGTATTACTTACCAGGGACCAAAAGGCCTTCCTATTGTATAATACAGAGACACTCCTGCAATTTATAGGGCTGGACACCACTTAATGGAGCACCATCTTTGGATTTTGTATAAATATTTGGTCTCAGCAGCACCCCGTATAATATATGCTAGTTTAGGTGAGTGCATTCAGTTTGGATTTGTATATATATATTGAATTCGTACTTTTTACTGCTAAAAAAATTAAATATATAAATATATAGATATATATTTTTAGCAACCAAAAGTGTATTAATGATGCCTAAAAGATTTACTGCTCTATTTATTTTTTTTAGCCCAAATATATATATATTTCTCCGAAGAAGTAAACAGCTTGATAATAATTCGATAAATGCCACTTGCCGCACGCAAGATGAAAGCTTTATCTGTTTACAACAATGCACATCTTCATTTTTTTTGTTTGTTAACGGCCAGAGAGAGAGAAATGTGCTGCGTGAGGTACAGAAAAGGATGCCTGACATAAAAAAAAAGGAGACTGGTGGGCATTTTTTGCATAAAGATCACATGCTGAATTCTAGCTCATTGTTCGCTCTTACTGGTTGCCATGGAAACTGGAGCAGCTGCAGGATTACTGTATAGACCTCAAGCGCGTTTCACCAGCAGCTCTCTCTTCTTGTGTGTTCAGTTCCATGTGATCTGCCAGCTAATCACCCTCCTGCTGCCGATGGTGTCATACCAGACTGTGCAGGATAATGTTTACTAACATTGACCACATGGCTCCCTTTTTTATAGCGCTCTGCCCAAAATATGTCAGGACAAGTCGATTGCCAGGCAGCTGTCCAAACTGTCTGTAACGTGCCGAAAAATCTGTCACACTGGGGGGGGGGGGGGGGGGGGGGGGGGACGTTATACAAATGATGTTTTGCCAGATATGTTTTGAAAAATATATATATGTGTGACTACCTTATGATCCCTTGTGGTTTGCAAAAAAATGCACAGTGCCACATTTTAACCCTTTTGAAGACCAGGGTGGGCTATGGGATATACTTGCTGACCACTCTCCTATTTATTTTGATCTCACGTCTCCCCACGCTCCCTCTTGGTAAAGGGTCAGTCCCTTTTTTTTCATCCTTTACCATATTTGGTCAAAGAGATACGCACTAGTATTCAGGGGGGGGGGGGAGATTTAGGGTCTGGCTATGGGTGGGGCCTTTAAGGGGAGATTGATGGCCAATTGATAGCTACAATTGCAATTACAATGCAATTTGATTAATTTAGAAT
The DNA here is from genome assembly GCA_036172795.1 of Pelodytes ibericus. Classification (NCBI taxonomy): domain Eukaryota; kingdom Metazoa; phylum Chordata; class Amphibia; order Anura; family Pelodytidae; genus Pelodytes; species Pelodytes ibericus. Next base: position 191,866,871 of record CM069861.1, read on the forward strand.
AAGAAAAACATATTTAGAGAGAAAAGAAAAACTGAACGAAATACCCCAAAGTCCATTTCCTCGGATGATGTAGTTAGTACTGCATCCAAAATATTGTGACTTAAGATTTATACATCAAAAGTGCATAATTTAGTTCAGCTTACACACTATTTACAAGGAGTTTAATTGCCCTGGAAGCTCTGTGACACACTCATACACACCACCAGTTCGGAGATCTAGAAAAAGTGGGACCTAACGAAAGAAAGAGGGACAAAACCATTTATGTCCAAAATAAGTTCTGTCCCTCCTCAATAAGGGGTATGTTTTTTTGAGAACCAACCCCCTCTATCCTTTTCTTCCTACAAATGATGGCTCAGCTGCAAACACATACACAAAAAACAACAATGCAATCTTTTCAGGTTTATGTCTGTTAAATCAAGGCTGCAAATTAGACTACTAAAAAGGGTAAACTAATTAAGTAAGCCGATGAGGACATACCGTCATACCGACATGGGATGTCAGGGTGCTCATAGCAGATTATCAAACATCAATTGGAAAAACAAGAAAAATCTTCTATTATGAAAACATCAGTGGACAAACAATATCCCCCCATGGACCTGGTTCTGTAATTGTCAGTAGAAAATACATATTCCAGCTGTGGGGTCGGGAGTATCTATAGTGCCAATCCCAGAAGAGTGTGACAAGGGTTAAAAGGCCCAAGTTGTGAAGAAAAATATCAATGTCTGTTGGACTTTCAATAGAGAGGATCTTCTCCTCCGTGGAGACCGTCAGAAGCATTGGGAGTCCCCATCTATACTTAATTCCAAGGTTGTCAGGTGAGTTGGAAGTGGGTGCATGGAGCGTCGCCAGAAAATAGTAGCAGGTGCGATATCATCAAAAAGTTAAATCTCCTCTCCTTCAAATTCGATGGGGCATCTTTTGCGGCTAATGCTTAGATGGGCAATCTTGTCGGCTGGAGAGCCAAGTCACGCAACCACATCCCAGGGAGCATCATGGGGGGCTCGCTGTGCCTTCTTGAAACGGAATTGGTCCGTCAGCTGGAGGCCCATCTGAGAGTCAGGCCTAAGGAAGGCATTCATTTTTGTAATGAACAATGTGGGCCCTTTGGCCTCCGGCACACCTCGGATTATGATGTTCACTTGCCTTAGCTTCGCGTCCAGCAATGAGACCTGTTTTTGCAGGTCACATACTTGTCTGGTGAGGAGCTCCGTTGTCTCTGATGTAACTGTAAGCTCCATGAGGCGTTTTTGCGTGGCCCCAGTTGAGGTCTCAAGCACAGTCACCTTGGTCTGCAACGAAGAATGCCGCCAAATCTTGTTTTCAAATCTTCTGCAAGCCACCGATCAACTTTTTAAAATCCCCCTCCTTCGAATAACAGGGTGTCTGCGTGGGGCTCATCGGGTCCTCCACCGAGGAATCAGAGTCCTCTATGTAGCTAGCACATGGGGCCGCGTGATGAATCAGCAATGGCTTTTGAGGCCTACTCAGGAAGGTCGAGATATCGGGACTTGGTGCATGCTTCAGCTTATCCCATTTCTTGGCGTTGCTTCCCATGGTTGCACAGTGATCACCTTTTTATTCAAGTTAGCCATGCAAAAATCAAGCTTAAATGCCTATAGGGTGCAGAGATCTGCTACCTTGCGTCTGCTCCCTTCAATGGCTAGCTCCGCCCCCCATACAAATTATAATTTACTGGACAAGTACAACGTCTCTGTATCTTGTAGAAAAAATGGCCTGGCACTATGTCTAATTTATATGTTGCCATAGGGGAATCAACTGATTACTTAGTCACAAAGGGGATTCCCTATGGCAATATATGAATTTTACATACTGCCTGGCGGCACTAGTCATACGCTGACCGACGCTATGTAGACATCCTACTTATCAAAGAAAAAAAAAAAATCTCTGATCTGGCAATTCTGTTCCCATGCAGCTATCTTCTCTTCTAGGACAGGTCCAATTTTTTTTCTGGAGTGGGCTGATGTATCGGAAATGCATGTGCATGTTGGGCCGCATTAATTCATTATATTTAAAGAAATGGCATAGATTGTTAGCCATAGAACAAGGTTTGCTTATTGAGAAGTAATAAAAAGTAGTTCAAACCAAGTTTAAATTAACTTTATTCGACCAAAAGTAAACATTTATAGGGATAATGGGAATATGACCAGCTAAGTCCAGTGGGCCGCACTTTGATGTCAAATGGGCAGCACGTTTGACACCCCAGCTCTATGAATATTTTTAGAATATATATACGTGTCTCACCGAGCTACACAGCAAACATAGCAAATTTTTAATATAAATTGATTTTGCAAATAAATCATATGGTGGATTTGGTTTGAATAATTGTGCCATATCTATTCAGAAATAGATAATCTTCTAAATAACCAGTACGATTCTTTTGGATTTGTGTTGGTGCAGCCTTAGTAAAGATTGAATGGACTGTGTGATTTTCAGTTTATTGACCAAATTTATTTTAAAAACCAATAAATATGGCACTTGTCATGTATTAGAAATGAAAAATCTAACTGTAGCTCATGCATTTGGCCCGTCTTTTGTACTTAAAACTTTTGATATTGGATAAATGAAAAATAAGAAAAAAGAAAAATAAATAAAGAGAGAAATTGTCTTTTGTCCGTTTTATAATCACCATGTCATTCGTTTCAAATGTAAACTTTTTACAAATTTGATTTTTACAAATGTTCTTATACTTTTATTCTAAAATTGTATGTTTTGGGCGCCATGCAAATAATCTTAGAATAGGAAGGCGGGAAAATGTAGTTCAGTATGCTAAAACAAAATACTACACTTTTTCTACTTCGTCTTATACATAATCCTGAGATAAAATTTTAAAGTATAATTAGTGATAAAAAAAAAATCACTTTTTTATGGCAAGAGGCTCAATGAGACATTTAAATTCTTTATCCAGAAATAATCACATTATGTTATGTATATACATACATGCCGACGGTAGTTATGTTGTAATTACACTACTTTTCTCAGAGAAACAACTTTATTACGTTGCATTATATTAACATTTCTTTTTATGGTGCCAGCAATTTTGAAAATAAAGTTACAGAATGATTTAAACAAAGAGACAGCCTGACACCTGAGGTAAAAGTACTCCTGCTTGCAGCCTTATAATTTAATTCTCATTATTTATTAAGTAGGCACAACTTTTTACTCCTGTAATTGCAATTGAGGATCAATTTTAGTACAGCACATTTTTTAAATAAATGGGTTGTGTTGGTGGAAACAAGGGCAGGTAATACAAGCACCCAATTTTTCTCAGACTTTGGCGCACACAGAGACGGTGGGAGTACAAATCTCTATTCTGCATGCGCCACTTTTATACATTCCATCCACTGTTCTTAGTCTGGAAATTGTAATAATTGCACTAAAAAGACAATAAAACAGGTGAGAAAAAAAAATCTCGCTCAATTTCATTAATTCAATGAATAAAAAAAATCCTTAAAATTAAAACACAGTAGTCACATATACAATAATAAATTACGAGATAACATACAGAATGAGGAGCATCTTATTTGGGTGTATACTTTTAAAGTGCTCAAAACAGAAAAACCTGATGCATTGTGCCCTGGGGCTTCTTTAGCGGTAAGTATAAATATTTATAATCCTAGTCTGAAAATGTCCGTTTGAGCAATTATATAAACAATATAGATAGGTTACCAAAACCTGCCTCTCAGTCAGTTCCCCAAAGCCTTCTCTTAAAAAAAGAGTATGTACCTCTATTCACCCTAAATATGTCTAAAACTAATTTTCTTTCTTTTGCCATTTTAATTTTTAGGAGCTCTATGGTTTACTAATTGTAATAAGAACGATAATACTAATACAGTGTATGCACAAAATAAACTAAAACTGTCATTTTTCTTATGGTGTCTGGTTGTATCATTTCCAATATGCTTAGCTGATTCTGTACTCGTCTAGACAGTAGGACTTCTTAGCTCTGTTTTATTTATGTTTTATTTTTCTGGTCAAACAGTGAGAGAACATGGATTTTACTAGAAACCACTAGAAACTTCATAGCAAAGGTCATCATTTTTTTCAATATAGTGAAAAATAGACGTTGTGAGATCATGCCAAAACATGGCATGGCTCACAATGTCATATCATGATGTCATGGATGAACATGTCATGCCCCAACTTTAGAGAAGCTAACCTGCACTCATTTGGACCGCATAGCGCAACAAAAGGGGCCACAATTAGCCAGGTTTTTCTATGCCATCCTAAGGTTGTTTGGGACATGTATTTTAGATCTGCATAGAACGTCCTATGGGCTGAAAGGGGTTAAGAGAAAATAGTTCCAAAGGCATCTACCTTGGATGCTTCTGATGTCTCATTATTATGACATCACCTTCTAGTATATATATATATATATATAATTTTTTTGCAGAAAGGTTGGTTTCCCTACTTGATATGCAAATGAACTTATTTCAATGGGAAATGTGTAATTTACATACCAAGTCACAAGATAATTATACACAAGAGACACTGAAACTTATGCTAATGCTTACTTTATGCAAATTTAATTTAGTGACAATAGTTCATGATCCCATTATATTCATCTGTCGCGACATGTTAATTGAAAATACCCCCTATATCCAAGACATATTTAACCCCTTTGGGACGCATGGTGCTTGCGTCCCAAACGACGCAAGCACCCAAACGTCACGATTAGTTCCTGGCCACCAATCACAAGGTGATCGGTAGCCAGGAACACTATGGCAAAGACCCGATAAGGATTTTAATAGACTCTGTGTGTCGCTGCCATAAGATCTCGAGACCCCAGGACGTCACGTGTGACGTCACGGAGGCGTGCTCGAACCCAGAAGTTCGGGCACGGCATGATTTAGTGAAATATAGCCGGTGCTCCCTTTGAGCACCAGCTTCATTTCCCCTGTCAGTCTGAGGCCACTCAAAGGAGCCTCATCTGACAGGTGGGATCCCGCTCCAAGTGCCTTCAGCGGGATCCGAGAACAGCTCATCACGGAGAGCCGCAATGAGCTGTTTAACACAGGATTTACTTTGCCGTCCTAGCGTCTTTTAGGCATAGTACGTCCAAGCGTCGGGAAGGGATTAATGCCAGACAACTGTATTTGTTTTTTTTTTATCTTGAACAGGGCTTGTATAGTTCATTCCTGTTTTAGCTTTGAAAAATCATGGAAGGGCAAACGCATCAGGTTTTTAGCATGTAAAGGGCATATACCTGTACGCACCAAAATTTCATCTATTTATTATGTTTGTCCAACAGCAGTTACAAAACTACACCATCTTCATATTGTTTCACACAACTGTTTTGTTTTTAACAATTGTGCTGCATTTGTAAAGTATTATTGGATTAAATCTTGTTTTTTTTTTTTTCATCTTTCCTTTATTTACATCCTCTTTCAGTTGATATAGAATTCATGTATTTTTTTAAACACAAATAAATCCAGCATTCAAGTACCTTCTTTGTCTTTATCTTTTCTTGATAAGGGCAGGCACACTTTGGTTATTGGGATTCTTAAATTTAATTGGAATTTCCAGGCATGCTTCCTGCCAAAACACTTTGTAATTTATTTTATCATTAAAAAAAAAAAAAAAAAAAATATATATATATATATATATATATATATATATATTGAATTTTTTCATTATAAGAGAATGCTTTTTTCTCCATAGTAACACACTTTAAAACAGGAGATGCCATTTTAGAGATGTTAAGTGTGGGATTAGCTCATACTACATCATAATGAAGATATCCCATTTTGAACACAATTTGTTTAATTGATTCAGCAAATTAATGAGCAAATTCATGATGCAAGATGCAATCAGGGTATAATATGTCATTATCTGCCATTGAAAATCCAGATTAATTGGGTGAGTTACAAGTGCCACATTCCTGTATTTAGTCTCAATATACAATATGTCTGGAGCAGGATGTGTATTTAAAAAAAAAAATGTGAATGGAAAAAGCAGCACTACATCTAAAAGAAATAAACAAATGAAGTGGATTTCCTTACGTCTTGTATGAAGCGGGAATTCCTAATGCTGAATGATCGCTCCTTCTTCATTATTAATAGCTAATCATTTTTTGAGAAAAAATCTCATATATTTTGCATGGATTTCCATTTGTTTATTCAGTCTTACTCATTAATGGATGAAAGTATAATAAAATGATAGATCCTGATTCAAAAGAAAATGTTAAATCATACTGTTGTTCAACTACATTGCACGGATAAAAGGTTGTAGCATTATCCACTTTATTGGTTTAAAGGACAGTTGTCGGCAAAAAATGACGTTATGTTTAATTGAGATTTTTAAATAGAAGTGCTTTAATGCAAGCATACAAATAAAGTTCCTTATTGTGTTTTCTTCCTTGTATAGCATTGTCAGGGGGGCGGACATGTTGGGGTCAGATTTTCCTTCATCTGACCCAAGATTCTAAACAAAATGTCTGCTCCCTGAAATACTATACAAGTAAAAATATCTCAATAAGGTACTTGATTTTTATACTATCAATAAAGCATTTCTAGATAAGATGTCTACACGTGATTAAATATTTCAGTTACATTTTTATTTTATTTTAACTAGCTCCCTCAGGAATGTAAAGGGTAATTTTGATCCCAATCCTCGAGATGACTACTCATGCTCCTCAGCATGCTTTTTCCCCAATTTAAACATTCTATGGAGAATTTTACCTGATGATTGCCACCGGACTTCTGAATACACAAGCAGAGCCGAGTGGCGACTTCCCATATATTCACGTATAATTTTAAATAATTGTGACTATAATGGTCGACCTTTAATAAAATTAAAAAATCTTAACCGCTTTGTCTATCAAAGTTTTAAGTGTTATCTACAGCTTTTTAGCTACCAGTGCATGTTGATGAAGAACACAGTGATTTTGTCATAGAGCCTGACACTTTTCCGACCATTGTTTTGGCGCCATCACTGCACATGTCAGCCATTTGTCCCAATTTATAATTATATTGTGTATGTTCATAATATTATGTATACCGTTAAAGATGTTCTCACCAGTGAGATGAGTCTGTAAGCTTTTTACGTAGAAAAAAGTCTTCTTTGGTCGTTATGTCAAAATTCTATCTTCCAAAAACAAGCAAAGTTGCAAGTCCTGCAACCTCTGTGGACGCGTCTAATTGCAGATAAAAATAGGCAATGTCTCCATCTTTATTTTAACTTTCTGCTCTGCATAGCTTTGCTCAAAATGACGACGTAACTTTGCGGGTGTTAATGAACTGCTTGGCAATATTTTCTTGCAGATTAAGCATTGTGCTTCAGGACAATTAATCCACATGACAAATAGCGGTCATCATATTTTCCTTTCTTACTGTGAGAAGATAAACTGTTTCCGACCTGTTCTCTTGATTTATTGTCGTATCTTCTGTCTCAGACTCAGTTGATGTAGATGCCGAACAATCTGAAGTAGAATTTTTTTTTTTAACCTTTCTTTCTTTAACAAAGTAACCAAATTCATTATTTAAGGTTAGGCCTTGGACCTATTGATGTGCTTGGCTACAGATCTCATGGCATCCACATCAGCACACACATATTATATATCTATTTACATTGTTATTCCACAGGTGATGGCCTGTCATTCTGAATAACACTGACTACTGATATATATACATCTTAGCACATGGGTACACTTTTCCTTTTTTTGATGTGCTGTTTACATTCCATAGTTCCAAACTATATGTTCAAATATAATCTTTGTTACAATTATCATGCTGCTGAATATTTAGATCATAAATGACATTAGGGCATAAATGTACCCATGTCCATGTGAAATGTACCCATGTCCATGTGAAAAATGTGTACAAGCGTTTGTACTTTCGAGGGCTTTAAGGTTGAATTAACCATCTAAAATCTAGAGAATTGAAATGGGCGAATTATGTGTGTGTTTCCTGAATTCATAGCATTTTTGGGGGTGGTCAGTGCACACCCCCACATAGGAGAGGGTTTAAATCAGCTAAAACACCTAAAGGGTAGAAGGTCCCAGAACCCGTTAACGTAAAGAGGATACAACTACCGTGGGCATTCGGGCACCCTGTGCAGGCAACCCCACAAGTCACAGCTAGTGGTAATGAATAGTTATCAGACAATAAAATTGTTTTTATGGCGTTCCTTGATTTTATTTACTTCCATTTCCCCCTTCACTCAATTTCTCCTGAACTCCTTTCATTACTGCCCACACCTCCCTTGATATTGTACCCATATAACTTGTCACAACAACACATTGCACTCACAGAACTTTCCCCAGCACCCAGATTACATCCAGAGTCTGACGCTCATTGTGCGCTCCCACATCTCTGTCATGTGACCCCTGACATTCTAGCATGCTGGGAGAGTGAGATGCAGCATGCGCTCCTCTCTCCACCCACACATAGATGGTTGGTGAGGGGAGATCTTTTTTCAGCCAGCATCTCTGGCACCCCTTTGGTGTTGCACCAATCACACACTCATAAGGTCAAGCAGATAACAAGGCATATCCTGTGATTACTGCTTAGTAGTAACTGTATTAAGCACATATTTGGATGCTAATTATAAAAAAACATTGAGATATTTTCTAGTGTTCAAGTACATCCTATACAATGGTTATTTTATAGTACTCTCACAACCCTGAGATTTAATATATATGGTGCATTAGCCCACTAAGCTTTCACACCCTCCTAATGCAATGGAGTGCTTTAATAGTAATGTTGGAACTCTCTTGCTTTGTTGTACAACCCACACGGCGCTAGGCGTGTCAATGACAGCAACTGGCGCACACGTTACAATATCGCCTGGAACAAAATCCACTAACCTACAAATAAAGTTCAAGGCAAGAGACTAATGTGCCGTAAAAGTGGATCAATTTGTCCCATAACGTGAATCAGTTATTAATGATTATTTTGTTAACATTATGGTCTATAAAGAGCCCTATAATTTTCACCGCAGTGTGACGGGTCGATCAGTATCACTTTTCCGTGTGCTTATGTAAAAAACTCAACACAATGGCACTATTCAGACACAAAGATAATGGGTCAAGTATAATGCTGACGTCTTACAGCATGTAATGTGAATATAATAATTACTGGATAGTGCTTTTAAAGGTTTATTTATGTGGAGAGTGTGGTGTACACTATGGTGAACTTAGACGCTGGAAGTTGCATGATTTGCGTGCTATTCCAGGCTTATTGGAGATTTAACCCTTTATATATATCCCAGTGAGGAAGAAATTGGTTACAATTATTTTTTTTTTTCCCAGCCTAGAAATATAAGTAGTTAATAAGTAAAAGAGAGAGAGACAATACTGTGTGCTTGAGAGGATGGGAGGGTGGGGTGGGGGGGTGCAGTCTGTCCTGGGATGTGCCACACTGGCACTGGTTATATTCTACTGGAGCCCAGTACCAGTGTGGCACCCTCCTTTTGATGGGGTGTAATCAGTGCAATGTAGAGCAGTGACCTCGGACTGCCTCCTCACATGGCCCTTGCGGTTTCTGGCTGGACTTCCCACTCTGCTAAAGGCAACAGCCACCCTTCCTTCGCGGGTGGCTGGTCCGGTAAGTGAAGAGCTATGCTCTGACACAATCCTTATTTAAGGGGGCAAGTGATGCATAGCTGAAGAGATTAATAATAGGGAATAGGTGAAAGGGAGAAGTGAGGCTGGGGCAGGAGTCCAGGGGTGAGAAGGAAAAGACACACCGAGGAATGGGGTGTAAATAAGATGACCCCCTGTGGTGATTAGGTGGGTAACCCTTGGGGGCAATGGTGTAGTTGGGGAGAGATGCAATGAAAAGCTTGCTGGGTGCAATGACAAGTCATTTAGTGGGTCTAATGGTAAGTCCTGGGAGGGAAATGGCAAGTCCTCTGGATGAAATGGCAATTCCTATGGGTGCATTGGCAACTGGCAAGTCCAAGGGATGCAATGACAAGTCAGGGGGTGTAATGGCAAATCTGTGGGTACAATGGCAATGCTGTTTATTTAAACTTATTTAATTTATTTATAAAATTACACATTTTTGCAAACATATTTTGTTGGGGGTATTCTTACATTTTAAAATCAGGAGGATTTTGTGGTGCCAAATACTGGATCTGCCCCAGGTGCCAAATGCTCTAGTTACACCCCCTCGGACAACATACACAAAAATTGTATGCACTAAGAAGACATTTTTAGACTAATCTATTGATTGTATTCTGGATTCCTCAACAATGCCCAGACCTAGGGTGGCCCTTTTTAGGTGGGTTGCTGCATGTGTGCCTATAGCAGAAAGTGCAGTGTGTCTGACCTCACATGCTGAAGCATGGCAACAGTGCTGCTCCCAAGAATATTTGCGTGGGCATTCACGCTCATACTCTCTTTAGCCCGCCTGCACAAGTATTCTCATCACTGCTCTTCAGCATGCTAGGTCAGACAGCCCCCTCTTTCAGCATAGGGCACACGTGGCAAATGAGGCACCACGCAGAATGTCAAGCAGACATTCATCACATATTGTAAATAGTAGTAGTATGCAAAATGGCAAGTCTGGGGGAAGATTGGCAAGTCTGAGGATGCATTGGAAATTCTGAGGGGCAGATTGGCAAGTCTGGGGATGCACTGGCAACTCTGAGGGGCAGTTCTGAAAATCTGGGGGAAGAATGGCAAGTCTGGGGATGTATTGTCAAGTTTGAAAGGCAGAATGTGAAGTCTGGGTGCATATTGGTAAATCTGGGGATGATTTGGCAAGTCCGAGGGACAAATTGGCATGTCAGGGGGGCAGATTGGTAAGTCTGGGGATGCATTAGGAGCTCTAAGAGGAAAAAAGGTGGAGCCTAAAGAGGAAGAGGTGGCGTTTACAGTTTATGGGTTGGGTCTTTAACAGGCAGAGGTGCTGCCTTGAATGGGAGAAACAACATACTAAGCAGTTATTGGGAACTTACTTTGTCATCAGTGTTGCCTTACTTGCTCCATCATTCCTCTGTTTCATTGTTGTAGCCACACTTGGAGTATATTTCTATCATTTCTTTTTCTCACTTTATTGGAACCTATTACACTATACATACTATTTTTATTATTGATTTATTTTTTTAAGTAAATGTACTTATATTTCTTTCTTCACGATAAGTATTTTTTTAATTCTCACCTCATTCAAGGCACTTATCTGATGCATTTTTTAGTTAATGAGGAACTAAAAAACACCAATTTTTTATTTGGTTAATGAGGCAGAGGTACCCTTTACTTTTTTGCAATGTTCTCCTGTCTGCTGTCAATCATCCACACTTATATTACTTTTTAAATACACACCACTAAATGGCTTTTTCCCTAGACCTAGTAATTTCTGCAAATTGCTCAACTACTTACGGACTAATTTTATCTACCTGCTCCAGATGTGTCTAATTTCATGCATGCCTCGTAGGAGGGTGTGAATATGGCCTGGGGCCTAATTCTTTATCAAGCTGCTAGAAGAGTGTCTCACTAAATATGCTTTGGTGCAAGGTTTTTCTGATATAGTCTCTCAGTGAGCAAATATTTTATTGAGCAGATTGTGCAAACTCATGACTTTGGCGTACAGGGGATAGCACCAACCACTTTCTGGCATTATTTCTGTGGGGTCTATTCCCTAAAGTCCTAATGTGGAGTCCTCCGCTGAGGATGGACGGAGACTGAAATATCATCTACTTTTATTTTTGCTTATTTCTTTTGGATAGGTGGATTATTTACATTTTTGAATGTCCCCTTTCCGTGGGCCGGAGATGTGAACTCGAGTGTGTCGGGTCGGGTGCATTTGTGGTATATTTAGGTTTTTTGCTGCCATAGGTCTGACTAATCTCATGTTCTCATCACGATCTCCAAACTCAGTCTTTAGTGAATAGACCCCTTAGTGAATAGCATGCTTTAAATGAAATTCCTTGAAGGTTGAGTTTAAGACTGGAGTCCGAGATGCACTTTTTTCGATGGGGATGGAGATGGATGGAGACTAGTGAATAGCTCTCGGTGGGAAGTTGAATACAGCTTTCATACTGAGTCAGATTTGACCTATCAACTCAACCACCTTGAGACAAAAAAATGCCAATATATGTTTAGGAGCGAGCTGCATGTAATTTGACTAAATATTATGCAGAGACAATTCTAGTGATTTTTTTCCTGTTAGAAAGACAGAGTCTAGCCCATCACAACTCATTATAAAACAAATTGTAAGAATTTAAAGATTCCACAATGAATTATCCAGGGCCAGCTCATCTCTTCAAGCGGAAGAAGCTCAGCCATTGGGTGGACCTTTGAAAGACTACCATCAGATTCAGGTTAAGTTTGATTAGAACACTGGGGGAAGTACTTTTCATCTCACCTCAAATATACTGGGGCAAGGGCTGGCCAAATGCCCCTGGTCACCTTCTAAATACGTGTAAATAAATATATTAACAGATGCTCCACCAAAAATGAAATACGATACAATAAAATGAATACGGAATGGAATGGAATAAATACAAAAACACAAAAGTGCAATATGTTTTTAAAAAGTGATTCTTAAAAAAACCTCGTGTATCACATTCAGTTGGTTAATGATGTAGGCTGGTTAGCAGGACCACTCTTTACTCGGCATAAACGACACCACAAGGCATAGAGCAGTATAGCTTGGTAACAGGTCTTTGCATTTAGAATAACATTTGCAGGATCCACAGAGGCGCTTGTGCCCAAACAACAGTATTATAAGTAAGGTCCACAGTAATGAGTATGATCAGCCAGTGGAACTGAGCTAAAATATCCCCCCTCAATGCTTTCCATTGGGTTAAGGGATTTCCCAACTTTCCCCAGTAAGCAAGCCTATATTCCTGAAGACAAATGCCCCTGTCTCACATAAGAACAAACAGGGCCATGGGCTGGCAAAATACCCCTCCCAACCCTATAATTACATGCAGTGGTCATGCCGGGCACAATATGATTTATTAGTGTCTGCATCCAAGGATTTTCCATATTATTGCATATCACCTGAAACAGTGACATTATTCCTCCAAATAACTTACCACAGATGTCATTATCTCTAGATCAGGAATGCTATGTTGTTATCCACAGGGCATCCTTTGTGTGCCACGAGAGTAGACAGTGATTTTCATGCCATTATAGCCTTACCGCCAAACTAGTGCTATAACGCATGTTAGTTTGCTGTGGTCAGTTGGCATTGAATCACACCTACGAACAGAATCTGTGGACAGAGTCATTCTACAACTTGTGGAACTGAACCAACACATGACTGCGATAGTAGTGATCTGGCCCATCCTCCTCCTTCCCCACCGCTGCCACCCCTGTGGACACTACAACTGGTGACACACCGTCTAGAGTCACCAGTAGCACCTCCAGAAAACCAAGAAAGAAGTAGCCATTAGCCATCACTAAATAAAAGTGAATTTATTTCTGATAAGTTGTTGCTGTTAAAGTGTGTTTTACTACAGGTGAGTTGCATATTCCTTACTTGCAATGCATTGGCCAGGGTCCAACCTGTTGAGTTCTCATTGACGTAGAACTCTACAAACTGATCCAGAACAATGTATAATTGTGTGAGTGTGATGAAATGTTATTGCTTCCCCATCCTAAACGTTCCCCATCACAAATATGTTAAGAAATCAGAAATCTACATGGTTCCCAAAGCCTCCTGATAATTGATATAACATAAATATGTATTTTATATGTATGTGATTGAGTGTGCATATGTGTATATAATATTTTATATATGAATGTGTGTATATGTATATAATATACACTAGCATGTGTAATCTCATCTGCAACACAATGCGTCCCTGGATGACAGAAATAAAATGTGCTCCCCCTGTAGACGGCACAAGCTGTGCATTTGTTTAATGGATTTGCAAACTGTATATTGTTCAGATCTCTATGAGGAATGTATTGTTGGCTCTGAAACTCTGTTGACAATTGACACGCAAGTCTGCCTTCTTGCACTTGCCTGAATGTTGAGGTTTTTTTGTACTTTATATTGTTTGTATTTTGTCTTGTTACTCGAGTGCCCAACTCTCTCTTTGGTTTTTTTTTCCACCGTTTTTTTTTTAATATTATGTTTGTGTTTACATTTTTTGTTTCTCTTGAGTGCCCAACACGCTCTTTGTTTAGTTTAACCCTTCCGACGCATTGTGTTTATTCTCTGTGAGAAAGGTTAATCCAAACAAGATGCACAGTGTATGTAACTATGGTGTTAAATCGCACAGGCACAGCTTGTGGCAAAGTGCTAAAGCGGCTTCCTAAAAACTCTTTCTCCTTTTTTTTTCTTCTTTTCTTACGCGGGAATAATAGTGCAGTAATCTTCCATCTGCTGGTTACAATATAGCCAGCGCTGTGCTGACAGCTTGGAATGGATAGGAAATCTCCAGCCTAACAAAAGGCATACTGCTGTGTGGTCAGCCCACCGCCCGACTAAACTCTCAGTGGTAGCAGCAAGTTCAACGGGATTGACCATGCGGACATGATCAGGTGGCATTCTTCTAGAGTTTATTTCAAAACTTGATCTTTCTAATGCAATGAGCGCCCGTGTGCATCTCAGAACGAGGCTTTTATACATTATTATAAAAAAAAAAAAAAGCAAAGACAGCTGCAAGGGATTCTATTATCCAGTCCCCCCCGACCTATGTAACTATCACTTCTAGTTTGACAACACAGCAGGCAGCGGCAGCAGTAGAATGAATCGGCAGAAGGCCACACATAAATATATTTGGGGCACCCTGTCCCTCGTTTTGCTCTGTCCTGTGAATGACAAGTAGTTCAGTCCATGGAAGTCTTATATTGAAGTCAGTTCTTCTCTTTCCTTGCTGCATGCTAGTGTACAGCCACGTGAGGCAAAAGGCAATCCCAGGGGGAACAGAAAAATAGGTGCTATTTACAAATAAGGGCAAACATTCTACAACTGGAGCACTCGCCATGTAAACCAATAGAATGTTCCTGGTGATCACTGGCATGCACAACGCTACTTATTCGTGTTTGCATCCAAGGATTTTCCATTTTCTTACATACGAATTGAAACAGAGAAATGATTCCTCAAAATAACTTACCAAAGCTGTCATTATTCCGTAGATCACTTGCCTCCAGGGACTGCCTTTGGTGTCAGGTGCCTGTGGCCCTCCTCTCAGGTATAGTTAACAGATAATAATATTGTTTTAAAAAAAATGCATTTCTTTTTTTTATTTCCTTCCTCTGTCCCTTCACTCCATTGCTCCTGCCCTCCTTTCATTATTGTCCCAACACCCCTTGCTATTGCAGCCATATAACTTGTCAAAGCAACAGTTTGCAGCACCCACATTGCACTCACAGGAATTTCCCCAGCACCCGTTTTGCACTCGCAGGACTTGCCCCACAACCACATTGCACTTACAGGTTTTATGCCACCAGGACTTATGCTAGCATCCAGAGTGAACCAAGGACTTTCTCCAGAACATATTGCACTCACAGGACTTTCTTTAGTAACCACATTGCACCCAAGTCTTACCTCAGCACTCAAACTGCACCAAGAACATTCCACAGCACCCATATTGAAGACACAGGACCTGCTTCTGCACCTACAGGACTTGTCCAAGCACTCTCAATGCACTCACAGCACCTCAGCACCCAGGACTTACCACATCTCCCAGAATGACTAAGCACCCAGGACTTAACCTAGCACCTAAATTAAACCAAGGAAACCTTGCCCCAGAACCCAGATTGCACCAAGGATTTGCCCTGCACCCAGAACGTACCCTAACAACCACACTGCATTAACAGGACTTACACCAACACCTACATTGAGATCATATGACACACCAAAACTTACCCCACTGCCCAAATTGGACTCATAGGACTTGCCCCAGAACCCACATTATACTCACAGGACTTGCCCCATCATCCACATTGCACCCAGGACTTACCCCAGCATTAGCCTAGTACTAGCAGGACTTGCCCCTGCACCTCCAGGACTTGACATAGCACTTACATTACACTCACATGACTTGCCTCAGCACCCAGCACTTACCTCAGCATCCAGATTGACATAAGGACTTTCCCCTGCAACCAGACCATGTCTAGGACACTTCATTACTGCTGTTTCACCGTTTACAGTTCAGCGCGGCAGTTTGAGCGCTGAACTGTCAGAGGTGAATGGCAACACCCCAGTAGTTTAAACACTGACAGTTAAGGGTTGAACTGTTAGTTCTTACACACACAGTAATAACCCCCTAATAAATCAAACCCCTTTTATTACTAAGCCTAAACCCTAACACTAACCCTTCATACTAACACTAACCCCTAATACTAACACTAATCCTAACCCCTAATACTAATAATACTAACCTTGTATGCGATCCCGCAATGATCTTTCCCGTGATGAATTCTCTTGCGACGACCTCTCATGCAATGAACTGGCCATCGTGTGAGAAGTAGCGGTGAAGCGTCTGCTTTGAATCTGCCATGAAGAACCAATCCATCCCCACCAGACCTTATCCCAGCACAAAAATTGCACTCAAAGTACTTGCCCCGGATCTCAGCTTGCACTCACAGGACTTATCCCTGAACACTGGACTTGCCCCTGCACCCAGATTATACTTTAGGACTTACCCTAGCAAAAACTGTATGATCGCACACCCCTAAGGCTTAACATGCGTGCCATAGTGCCTACTGAAGACATAAACTGAAGTCATAACTGCTTACAAATAGCTAGGATTCACCAGTACTAACTTTGGGGGTGGGAGGGGTCAGCTATGCTGTGGGACAGGGAAGTATTGGCAACTGTTGGCCCAAGGGAAAGGGGCAAAAACGATTTCACTGCCCTTGGTGCCACTTCATCAGCCCACCTGATGGCACAAGAGAGAGACAAAAATAGAAAGGCAATATAGATTTGCTGACAGATAAGGCACAGAGATTGACAGGCAGACAAGACACATGGATAGAAATATTGAAAGTGCCACCAAGTGTGGCATTTCAAAAGGAAAAGTCGTGCAACCCCAGCCCATTGGCAACCCCAGCCCACTGGCAACCCCCAGCCCATTGGTAACCCCAGCCCACTGGCAACCCCCAGCCCATTGGCAACCCCAGGCCATTAGCAACCCCAGGCCATTAGCAACCCCCAGCCCATTGGTAACCCCAGCCCATTGGCAGAGATTAGAAAGCAGCCTGGGGGACAATTGCCCTCCAACCAAGTATCCAATAACCTCATCCAGTCAGGCAAATTAATGGATGGAAATCATAATATACTCCTGGATTTCAAACCCACCCAGTTAATAATTCAGCGCACTGCAAGGGTTCAGTTGGTATTGCAGATGTTTGGGATGGCTAACCTTGGCATCTGCAATGCCAAGGTTAGCCATCTTGGAGCAAACCAGTTGTCATGATAGCAGTATTACTGTAGTATATTTAATTAGGAAGGGGGGGGGGGGGGTCGTTGTAAGATCCTTGATGTATTTGGATCCTTGAAGGGGTTAATGAAACAGCTTTGTGTTTAAAGGCACCAGCACACCGTTTCCTCATGTCCTTGGAGTATGAGCTAATAATGCCCTGGAGTTATCCACAGTGTACCTTTTTTATAAACATCCATTAAATAATCCTACATTATAGGGCATGGGCTATTTGTCATAACAGCATTACATTTAATCGAGCGCAGACATGGTTTTAATGTAGCTTTCTAGAATTAATAAACCCATTCCTAAGAGAAAGGAGATTTTATTCTCTGTCCTTATTTCCATGTTCTGTTTGGATATGGAGTTTCCAGGATTTAAAGAAAATATTTTTGTGCTTTAATTCGCTGTTGCAGGAAAGTGTTATGTAAAATTAATTATTATTATTATTATTATTATTATTGCTATTTTTATTATTGTTATTACTATTATTGTTATTATTAATATTATTATTATTGATATTATTATTATTATTATTATTATTGCTATTATTATTATTGTTATTACTATTATTGTTATTATTATTATTATTATTATTATTATTGCTATTTTTATTATTGTTTTTACTATTATTATTATTATTATTATTGATATTATTATTATTGATATTATTATTATTATTATTGCTATTATTATTATTATTATTGCTATTTGTATTATTGTTATTACTATTATTTTTGCTATAATTATTATTATTGATATTATTATTGATAATATTATTGTTATTATTGCTATTTTTATTATTGTTATTACTATTATTGCTATTATTATTGCCATTATTATTATTATTATTGTTATAATCATTATTATTTCTGGTTTTATTATCATAATTATTATTATTATTGCTGTTATTACAATTATTCTCATTATTATTATTGCTGTTATTATTATTATTATTATTGCAGTTATTATTATTATAATTTCTGTCCTGTTCCTATTAGTTAACGTGTTTTCCTCTCTGTTAGGTAAATCTTTCTGCTGGCATTCTTGACTCTCCTGTCCCTCCACCTTCATATCTTTTTTTTTTTTTAAACTTGACAACGCTTTCCAGTAGTTTCAAATGACAACTTGCTTGCGTTCGCCAAAAAGAACAAAACCTTGTAAGAGCTGCCGAGCCAATTGTCCTAGCACACCTTTTAATCATGTCGCGGTATACCTGATACACGTTCAAAGCCTTAGAAGTGATACTAGTCATTGTGTGCTGGAGTCCGATGGAAGCAACACAAGGGAAGATTAAATGGTGGGGCCATAATGGGCAATTGCCCCCAGAACACTTGGTGTAGGGGCCAATCACACTGGCTCAGAGCACAAAAAAAGGAGGTTGAGAACAACTTGATTTTACCTGCACATAGCTGGTTTAGAGATTCAAAGACGAGTGTATACAAAAACACCTAACACTAAAAACCAGGATATACCCATAGAATTATAAAGTCCTGATTCTTGCTAATGAAGACACAACTAAATAGGTGGCATTATATATATATATATATATATATATATATATATATATATATATACTGCCACCACTTTAATTGTGTCTTCAAGGGCCCCATCAATTGTTAATATACTAGACCCATCCCGTATTTCTCAGTTAGCTAGAACGCCAAAATAAAGAGCATTTTCCACATTAGTTTAAATAACTGGTTGACAATAACATGTTGTCTAACTCTGGAAGCAGGGGAGGGCTGGCAGCCTTAGGCCTGGGGGGCAAATCCAGTCAAGTGGCCCATTGCACCACCGAATCGCCTCCCCATCCACGGCCATCTTTTCCTTGTTATATTTCCCAATATACCAGGATTTGCCACTTAATATGCCAGAATTTTCCCTTACAATATGCCAGGATTTTCCCCTCAGTATGCCAGGATTATGTCCCTCAATATGCCAGGATTATGCCCTTCAATATGCCAGGATTTTCCACTCAATATGCCAGGATTTTCCCCACAATATGCCAGGATTTTCCCCTCAATATGCCAGGATTATGCCCCTCAATATGCCAGGATTTTCCACCCCAATGTGCCAGGATTATGTCCCTCAATATGCCAGGATTATGCCCCTCAATATGCCAGGATTTTCCACTCAATATGCCAGGATTTTCCCCACAATATGCCAGGATTTTCCCCTCAATATGCCAGGATTTTCCCCCACACCATATTGAGTAATTACCTCCTTGCTGCTGCTCTGCCTCCGTCTCCCGGTGCTCTCATCTGCCCGTCTGTGGCTGTGAGGGAAGCGTTGGTCCAAGACACCAGAGAATTACATCATTACTGTGAGTACCACTGTCCTGCTGAGTTTTACCTCTGTCCCAAAAAGCAGGAATGCTGGGAGGCATGCAACTGACATCAAAAAGACATGTAGTGATACCACCGCCAGCCAATGAGAAGTCCATATTGCTGTAATGCTGCATAATTTACCTAAACGAGAAAAATAGTCCGAGCTGACATTTAATATGGATTATGTACCTTAAAGATCCAAAAGCAGAATTTAGACTATTTGTTCCAGTCCTAACGTCAGCATCTGAGGAAAGGGATTTAGGAGTAATCATTTCAGAGGTAGGTAGGCAATGCAATAGAGCAGCAGGAAATGCTAGAAGAATGCTTGGTTGTAAAGGGAGAGGTATTAGCAGAATGCTTGGTTGTATAGGGAGAAGTATTAGCAGAATGCTTGGTTGCATAGGGAGAGGTATTAGCAGAATGCTTGGTTGGATAGGGAGAGGTATTAGCAGAATGCTTGGTTACATAGGGAGAGGTATTAGCAGTATGCTTTGTTGTATAGGGAGAGGTATTAGCAGAATGCTTGGTTACATAGGGAGAGGTATTAGCAGTATAAAGAGGGAAGTGCTCATGTCATTGTACAGAGCACTGGTGAGACCTCACTTGGAGTATTGTACGCAGTACTGGAGACCGTATCTCCCGAAGGATATTGATACTTTGGAGAAAGTTCAGAGAAGGGCTACTAAACTGGTTCATGGATTGTAGGATCAAACTTACCAGGAAAGTATAAAGCATCATAACATGTATGGGACAGACATAACAGGGGGGATATGATAGAAACATTTAAATATATAAAGGGAATCAACACAGTAAAGCAGAAGAGTACATTTAAAAGAAAAACTACCACAACTAGAGGACATAGTCTTAAATTAAAGGGGCAAAGGTTTAACAGTAATATCAGAAATATTTACTTTACTGAGAGGGTAGTGGATGTATGGAATAGCCTTCCAGCGGAAGTGTTAGAGGTAAATGCAGTGATGGATAGGCATAAGTATATCCTAGATATAAGATAGGGAACTGGGGACTAAGAGTATTTAGAAAAATGAGCAGACTAGATGGGCCAAACGGTTCTTACCTGCCGACACATTCTATGTTTCTGTGCTGCCATCATACTGTGGTGGCAGTATGTGTCAGTTGATGCAGCAGAGAATGTTAAGGTAATTCATGAGGATTTGATAAACCTCTCAGCAAGTAAATCTGGACTTGGCTTTGGTCTTCCTCGCCAAAGGTAGTCTGGGTCATCTCTATGTATACAGAATTGATCACTGCCAATCAGTGTAAATGTAACCATGTAGGGAAGAGAAATCCTGTCCGAATTAAACATAGCATTGAATCATAAGATTGAATCCTCACTAAATTAAATGGTGTTTGAGAGTAACATCCTCTGTGCAAGACACATTATAAAAGCTCGATTCTATTACTATGTCGTTGACTAGCCCAGCAACGGTCTCTCTCTGTTATTTGTGTGTACACATGTCAATCACACAGCACCTAGCCAATAGGGTATAATCATCTCCTTCCCGATGGAGGTAGGTTCAACGTCACAAATGCTGCAAACCAACCTGGCAACATGGCAGCCTGGAAGTGTCTATTTCACTTCCAGAAAAAAATGGGAATCCATAGGACCCATGTCCAGATGTCTTATGTCTGATTCAAAGTAGCTATGAGGGTTTAGTTTCTCTTCGATACATTTAATTGTATAACTCCATGAATATACATTCTCAGCCCTTTATGGTAGCTCATTATAATGCTAGAAACAGGAATGGGTACCAGGAAGATTGGAATCTGCTGGGGTCTGCATTATACAGTCCTATCTTTTGTGTTAAAGATCACTTCATGTAGATATCTGATTCAGTTAGTGTTTGTAAAGCCTCACGTCTAGAAACACTGCCTGGGGCAGCCTAAGCTTTAATGCTCCCATTACATGATACGGTAGCACTTTACTGTATTTAAAAACTTGTTAGCATCCCCTGAACAGATTCTGCATTGAATATACTGCGTATTAAAGAAGCGTAATTGTTGTAAATGTTTACAGATCTCATATTTCACATTGCCTGTATCCAGGCATCTGTCAGCATTACTCTAATACACTCTTCATTTCTTCATATATTATTCTATTTTTTTTCCTTCTTAATCTGTTTTACATTACTAAGTGATCATTTCAAGGCTAGGGATGACTAGAACCAGATAATTACAGCAAGGATAACTATTTGGGCCTGTGCATTAGCCCCCCCCCCCCCAACCCCCCTCCCATCACATGTGTGATCTCATGTAGATCCTGATTAAAAGGAAAGTAATGATGAGACACTGCAAGTAATAATATACAACAGAGAGATGTAAGTACAGAGTGCAGACTAATACTAAATACATTTTCTAAATGAACTTTTTTTCCAGAAAAAAATTGGCTTGTGCTTCGGGTATTGAAGCACAAGTGAAAACACTAATGGTGGTAATATGAGGATACACTGGCATGCCTTCTATAGCTGACAGTCTCTACCTGCTAGTGCAGTGCAATACCTTCCTTTTCACACATCATCAACAGAGTTGTGACATGTGAAAATGAGAGTAGAATAGACCTGACAGGCCCCGGTCAGGTCACATCTCTGCACTGATTGGCTGACTGAGTGTGGCATCCACATGAGCTCTGTCTCAGTTGAAGGGCAGTGCTCGGAGTAAGTCCGAATGTATCTGGCTACAGGCTGTGTTTACTCTGGGCACCTGATATTTAACTTTTGCTTCTATTAATGAAGTAGTATCACCTTACAAAAATGTACTGTTCTACAAAGCATGACTCCATATAAGTGCTGCATCATGTAAAGGGAAGCTAAAGTAACAGATCCAGCATTTTATTTTGTTTCTTAATGTTCCTGTGGTTGCTGGCTGGGGTAAGTCCTGGGTGTGCAATGTGGGTGCTGGTGCAAGGTTTACCTCTGGCAGGGTAGCTCCATTTTGCTGTTTGGAAAAGCTTTATTCCTTATGACAGCACCATTTTACCATATAGCTGTACGGCCTCTTAAAAGGGAATTACCTTTTTTTCCCTCCAATCCTAATTTTAATTCTAAAGGCAGGAGCTGTAATTTGGAAGGCTGTAAAAGGCTCAGCCTTGTGCCTAGTTTGCTATTGTGTTTCTCCAGTGTATTATTTGCTTTGTTTTAACTCCAGATTGTATCGGACAACTCTGCTTTCTGTTATTCTGTGACCTCAGCTTGCTTGACTTTAATTTTCTCCTGTCTGCATTTCTGGATTTTGACCTTGGCCTGTTCCTAACATTTCTGAATTCTCCAATTCCTGTTCCTGTCTAGCCTGACCTCGAGTATATCTGGACTCCGACCTGTCTTTTTGTATATTGTACCATCTCATGTCCAATGATCCTAGCCATTATGTGCTAACCTCTATTGTTCTTCTGCGGTATCCTGTATATCCTTCTGTTCCTGTGGAGAACTGAGGTGCTGGGGGTAGCTGTTGGTGCAGTACAAGTCTTTGGTCATCTTCATCTGAGGCTCAACCAAATGGTGAATAATGGTCAGAGTGAAAACTATCTTGGTTACCTCTTATGGCCTCCTATGGTTCCAGTTCCTGCATTGCTGATCCTTTAACTATTACTGTTACAGCTGGGGCATGTCCTGGGTGAGCAATGTGGGTGCTGGATGGGGTCAGTCCTGGGTGTGCAATGTGGGTGCTGGATGGGGTCAGTCCTGGGTGTGCAATGTGGGTGTTGGATGGGGTCAGTCCTGGGTGTGCAATGTGAATGCTGGGGCATGTCCTGTGGATGCGATGTGGCTGGTGGCTGGGGTAAGTTCTGAGTGTGCAATGTGTCTGTTGTGGCATGTCTATCTGGGTTTTTGGGCATGTTCAGTGCAATCTGGGTGTTGGCTGAGGCAATTCCTGGGTGTCCAGTCTGGGTGCTGACTGTAGAAAGCCCTGGATGTAAAATCTTGGTTCTGGCTGAGGCATGTTCTGGATGCTGCAATTTCCTGGTTGTATAATCTAGGTTGTCTGGAAAGATGGGGGGTGCAATCTTGGTGCTCTGGCAAAACATGTGGCTGCCAGCTTGGTGCTGTGTCAAGTGATGTGGCTGCTGCAAGATGGTGCTATGCAAGGGCCCTGACAGGAAGTGACAAGAGATGAAATAACAACCAATTAAAAATTGGAAATCTGCATAGGAGATACCATGCAAATTGTTTCACCAAGAAGCAGCTTTGGAATTCATTTTTTCTGCAGATTTAGTCAATTGAAAACTACAGTATCACAGCTTTTATTACTTTTAATTAGAGTTGAGAGGACACCTGGATGTTCGGGTTCGAGAGGTTCGAACGAACTTCGGAAAAAAGTCCGGGTCCGTGCTCGAACTTGACCCCGAACCCGAACCCCATTGAAGTCAATGGGGACACGAACTTTTGGCCACTAAAATGCCTCTAAAAAAAGTAATGGAAAGGGCTAGAGGGCTGCAAAAGGAAGTAAAATGTGTAGGACAAGTGCCCTGCAAGCAAATGTGGATAGGGAAATAACTTCAAATAACATAAAATTAAATATACAGCTGAGCCATAAAATAGCACTAGATGGAATCTTTGATTTTAGCTTTGGAAGAACATAAATCTAAATCTAAAGCATGGTGTCACATCAGTGCCGTCGCGCTGCAGGACACGTCCTGCTTACCTTAGCCGCGCTTGACACGCGCTTCTTCTGCGCGTGTAACACTTACCACAAGGTCCTGTCCCGGATTCGCTACTATGATTCCAGAAAATGTACGCATGCGCTTACGCAGTGCAGCGCATACTCCTCCACACTATACGCTGCCTAAGAATTAGCTATTGCCATAGAAGTCCCTTCCACACGGCGGCGCCATCTTGGTTTTTATGCAACTTCCTAGTTTGCTTTCCAAGCCTCATTTTCATCCCAGAGGCGGAGACTTCTTGGTTTTATATGCTACTTCCTAGTTTGCTTTCCAAGCCTCATTTTCATCCCAGAGGCGGAGACTTGCCTTGGAGGGATATTTAAAGGCTCAGTCTGCATTCAACCTTTGCCTGTGATAGTGCCTTGAGCCTTTACTAGCGTTTTTGTACTTCCTATTCTATATCACTGTTGCCGAACTTTGCTACCTGACCTTGCCTGTTTGCCGCCTGTCCTGACCTGTTGCCTGTTTTGACTTTGCCTGAACTCTGCCAGCCTCGACTTATCGCCTGCCTGACTACTCTTTTGCCTGTGTCCCTGTTACCTTCGCCTCGGTCCTGTTTCAGCATCCTATCCTGCACCTCGGCTTCGGTCCTGTTACAGCTTCCAGTCCAGTACCTTGGTTTCAGCTTCGATACTCTGGTAGTAGTACAGAGTGCAAAAGACCAGGGGGAACGAAACCTGAGGCTCAACCATAAGGTGGACTTACCTTAAGCACAGTATTTGACGTTTCTTTTTGACTCTCAGATACGAAGTGCACCGCAAGATGCAAATGTACTATTTAGCACCCAAAACTATTAGATTTTTTCAAAGTGCGCTGTAAGCACAGTATTTGACGGTTCCATTTGACTCTCAGATGTAATACATGTAATGCTATTGCTATTCTATAAACCGAAATAGAGTCCCCATTCATAAGAATAGGTCAATTGACCTATTCTTATGAATGGGGACTCTATTTCGGTTTATAGAATAGCAATAGCATTACATGTATTCCATAAACCGAAAGTCTATAAACCGAAAGACATTCGGTTTATAGACTTTCGTTTATAGAATACATGTAATGCTATTGCTATTCTATAAACCGAAAGTCTATAAACCGAATGACTTTCGGTTTAAAGACTTTCGGTTTATAGCTGAACCTCGAACTCCAACCCGAACATACAGTGAAATGTCTGGGTTCGGGTTCGTGGCAGGGACACCGTAATGTTCGGTACGAACCCGAACAGTGCGGTTCGGGTTCGCTCAACACTACTTTTAATGTTTCAAATTTACACAAAAAGCTACTTATTTTGTGCAAGGGAAACTTACAGTGGCCCTAGTATGGAATTAAAATGGTTTCTCTCTCCTAAAGGATCACTATATACATGCAAGTGAATTAAAAACACATGTGGTCAGTGTCTACAACCATCCATGGAGGAGGTGAAATCCAATGGACAAATGAAAAAGTCTAATACAGTGATACAATAAAAATGGTTTATAAAGCAGACATCTGTCAGCAGACCGATACCTCTGTGTTGCTCCAACGCAGCTCTCCTCTCCTGTGATTGGCTGTGCTGCGGTCAGCAGAGCAAGCTCTTTTATTTGATCTAAAGGTTATTAGTCTGCAGTATCTGTTCCATGGCTGTATATGTCTATAGATGTAGACCTAGATGTGTAGGTGTACATATATTTGTGTCTGTATATATTTTTGCTCATCCCAAATCTTGCTGAGTGTTATGCGAGATGGTAGAATGTAAAAGGTTACCATCACTGTGTTATGAACTGCATGTGTATATGCATATATATTTAAAAATGTGTGTGTGTTTATCTATCCAAGGAGGAGGGAATGGGATGGGGCCACTATACTGCTGAATGAAACAGAAGACATTGGGGGCTATTCAGTAAAAAGAGTTGCAGGTGAGATGAATATTTTAGTGAATAGACCCCACTGAGATTTGTCTAGGGGACCGTGAGCAGAGACTTGTTTGTAATGATGAGGACTGCAATGCAGGAACAGAGAATGAGGGAGAGGAAAGATGTCTCTTTCCCTTCTGTAAACAAATGTTCAAGGGGTCTGCAACCTGCAGCCCTCCAGCTGCTGATGAACTATATCTCCCATAATACTCTTTCAGCCAAGAATCTGCCAGAGGAGTATGGGAAATGTAGTCCTGCAACATCTGGAGGGCTGCAGGTTGCTCTAGGGTTGCCACCTTTTCTTTAAAAAAATACCGGCCTTGGTACTGTCTCCATAGACTTAACATTGGCCTGATGCCAATTTTTTACCGGCCTGCCGGTAAAATACCGGCCAGGTGGCAACCCTAGGTTGCTCGAATATGTACAAATTAAAGTTTGTGATGTGTTTGCTGACCTCGTTCTGCCATGTTGTTCCACCACCCGTATAAACATGCATGAATTAATATTATAGAAAGATTCAGTGTATCTGTTGCACTAACTTGTGTGGTTCCTTGTGTGTGTGTGTGTGTGTCCTTATGCACCCCACACCAGTGTATCCAGTCAGGTCCTTATAGAGAGAGTATAACTAACCCAGATACCCAAATATACTTCAGCTGCCACTACTAGTACTTTACTACTAATTCATTATTATCACTAATCGTTACTGGAACATGAAAATATGATTTAACCGGGAATTTGCTCTAACATGGAGTTAAGCTTGGTTTAATTGCATGACAGGTGCTATTTAAAAGATCATTTTATCCCTAAAAATCTAAATGGAAAAAAAAAACTTTCAAAAGTATTTAATTTCTTCAGCTGCTGCCACTGAATCAGTTGTTAAAACATGAAAGTGCCATCTGACTGTATGCAAAGTGGATTCTTTTACACCCATTTGATTTCGAATCAGGACATAAATTAGAATCCTCTTTGTAGAATGTGACTGCGTCTCTTGTTTCAGTCACTTGCATGCTGCCTCTCACACTCACGCTCCCCCGTACCTATGTGTTTTTTGTATCTCGTGTTTTTTTTTTTCTTCTTTTCCCTCCCTTTCTATTCTAGCGCCTTATACAAGTCACACCACGCTGAACATTGTCTCAGAGGGAGGGGTATTACATAACCAATTCTTTTCTTTCAAACCGCACCATTGTTCAAAGTATAGATAACCGTATAATTTTCCCTGTAAAGACTTTGAATATATCGCTTCAAATTTCAAAGAAAACCTTGCTTTTACAAAGTAATCTATACCACTGTCTTATATTCCAAAGAACACATAATAATCTACACTTCTGAAGTGTTAATGGTTAAATATGTTTGCTAAGGTTAATTTCAATTTCCAGATTTAGTTAACAAAATATTATCATATGGACAATACTAAGTAATTAAGCAATAACTCTTTGGCATAAATACACTACACTATGTTTTCTTTTTTTATTTTTTTATTTTATGTCTTCGAAATAAAAATCTTTAAGGTTCCCTGTTTTTTTTTTTTTGTCTTTGGCCTGTCCGATGCACTGTGTCTTTACAGGCTGTTGTTAATCTATTTAATCCTTGTTATTCGCTCGAAGAAATAAAAGATGCCAGTTTGTGGTTCTGATTGCATTAAAGAAGAGCCTCCTCAATGCTGCCAAAACTTGCCATCTGCCACCTACTAGTGCAGGTGCCACAGAGTCTCCCCTTGCATACAAAGCACAAAGCACCAATGTGCTCCAATAATTGCTAAACACACATAAAGAGAGACCAGAACATTTTTATGAAAGTTTACTTAGTCTTCAGAGATTTGCATACAGATGGATAGGTCAGGGACTCGATATGTAGTGTGTGCTGCTTGCCCCAGCATAAGTAGGCTGCCTTCAAGCAGTCTTTATAAGAACACATGGCTTTAGCTATAATGCAGTGTGGTGGAGAGGCCCTTATTCTACACATGCTGAATAGTCATTGAAGTAGCTTGCTTTGAAATAAAAAAAAAGGGAGAGAGAGAGACCTTGGATGCAGAGGGGAGAAGAAAAAAAAAAGAGAATTATTTTCTTTGTGGAACAGGAGGAGTGGTAGCAAAGGGCCAGAAGACCTAAAGAATGTGGGTTAGCAACTAGGAATTAGAGGACTGTTTCTGTGGTGACACATTAAGAAATGTGGCATTCAAACCTCTTCTTCTACTGACCAACAACAGCAAGAATATTTCAAAGGATTCGCAGAATCCGTGAAACAAGAGGACTTGACTATCATTTTTCTTTTGCCAAGCATAAAAAAATAAAAAATAAAAACAAATGTCTTCAAAAATAAAACAGATCTCACGATTAGGCCACCCCGCTCGGTGAGTTTGGCCCCTGGAGTTATCAAAATATAAGAGTACAATTTACTATGCTTCTAGCCCGTGTTATAAATTAATTGCTAATCTGGATTTTTTTGGGGAGGGGGTGGGGGTTTGTACTTGCAGCTGCCGAAGTTCAAAATGCAAAACCTGAAAGGAAGCTGCTTTGATCATGGTATAATACCATTTTAAACTGGCCAGCGTTGTGTGATGGGAAATCGGATTTGACAAATGAGATGAGAAAAAAAAAAATGGCAGTGCCTGGTTGATAAAGTAAAATATATATATTTTTTAATTCAGTTTTTTTTTCTAATCTATCTTTTTATATATATATATATATATATATATATATATATATATATATATATATTTTTTTTTTTGCTATTCTATTGTTAGACAATAAATGTAAACGGGACGGGTTAATGCTATGTTTGAAAATCCTGCAACCAAACTATATGAAAGAATTGCAAGTATGAAGGATGAGACCAATCAGAAGGAATATATTTCTACCTCTTGGAATTCTAATGAGAGATTATGTAAAATGCGTTGACAGTGTTGGGTAATATTTCTTTATGAGATGTAACTGGAAAACTGGTGTACTGACCATTATTTTGTAAACACAATAAATATGCTGATTTATAGATTCCAACTTTCCTGGACACAATGGGTAATGTTGCAAGATTGAGCTCCAGCCTAACCTGTGCAGATACCTGTTGTCTGGTGCAAATTTCTTTGGTTTGTATATGTCTTTAAGAGACAATTTGAACACATTGCTGTCTGTGCATAATTACCATGGTTAGGCAATAGTAATGCTGGTACAAACGTGAAATAAAAGGATTGTCCCAGCTATTCCGCCACTGTTAGCATCTAATCTGTTTTAATATGAGAATGATGACTCAAAGCTCTGGGCTCAAATTTCTCTGTTGTTCCTTTGGATGCTACTCTTAATTCCAGCATCCCACTTAGCTGGAAACGTGACCATTGTCCTACTCTACCATAGATTAAAAAAAAAATGGCTCAAACTTCAGAACAATCCTACTGTGTTTTTAAAAATAACATGCAGCTTTATATAGCAAATACAGAGATTAAAAATCCAATGAGGCTGTGTTTGTGGCGATGGGGGAAGCTTATTGATTACTGACAGAAGCTGGCGTTTAATTGGTTGTATGTATTCATTGATAGACATGTTCATTCAAGCATGGTCATCCTCATGTGTTGCTCCTGGATGTCTATACTTGTTACATTTCTTGCAATTGATGTGTTTATGTTTGTCAGTTGCATAGAGAGAATATAATGGCACTTTGTGAGCAAATACATAAATTATAGTAATAACCCCGAGAATTAAAGAACCGTTAAGGAATTAAAACATTCTGTGGCATGCAAAGGTTATCTTGAAAGTCAAACTAGTCTGTATTAATGGCACTTTGGATGGGCTTTGTATCTGCCATCACATACTATGTTTCTACATGTTATATGTTTTAAACGTTTTTACAAAACAGAGTTTCTACATGTTTTAATAATGAAATGATGAGATTGAAACATCACTTCTACTATGACTCATGTTGATGGTATATAATGATATATATGAAAAGAAGAACCAATCAGTGATGGATTGTTAAAAAAAATACCCAAACTATAACCAACCCCAGAGCACCATTACATCTGTTTTTAAAAAACATAGGTAAATGGACTGTGGATCTGGTAAGAATTGAAGGCTAGTTGGATAGCGCTTAATAGTGGTCAATTCAAATGAAATTTTGGTTCTCTCAACAAGGGTCTATCAAGTAGGCTTGCCCTCCAGTGGCACAATGTAGGCTTGCCCTCCAGTGGCACAATGTAGGCTTGCCCTCCAGTGGCACAATGTAGGCTTGCCCTCCAGTGGCACAATGTAGGCTTGCCCTCCAGTGGCACAATGTAGGCTTGCCCCTCGGTGGAACAATGTAGGCTTGCCCCTCGGTGGAACAATGTAGGCTTGCCCTCCAGTGGAACAATGTAGGCTTGTCCTCCAGTGGCACAATGCTGGCTTGCCATCTGGTGGCACAATGTAGGCTTGCCCTCCAGTGGAACAATGTAGGCTTGCCCTCCAGTGGAACAATGTAGGCTTGCCCTCCAGTGACACAATGCTGGCTTGCCATCTGGTGGCACAATGCAGGCTTGCCCTCCAGTGGAACAATGCAGGCTTGCCCTCCAGTGGAACAAAGTAGACTTACCCTCTGGTGGAACAATGTAGGCTTACTATCCAGTGCAATAATGACCTAAAATTGTGCTCTTCAAGGTAGGGGACATGCCCACCTTTGGAAACATGTGGAAGAAATGTCATGGGGGCAGTCAGAGTGTCTTGTTATTCTATACCGTAATGTTAACAGACTGCCAAACCAACCAACAATGTGGCTACATATGGGGAAAATAAAGAATAGGAATGACTAATGAACTTATTAAATTGATGCCCTCTAAGTTACTGATGCCTAAGTGCCTAAGAGACAATAATGGGTCAAAATGGGGGGGGGAGGGGGGGGAATACTCACTTAGACACACAGTTAAAGTTACAATGAAGTTGTTTATATACAAGAAGATGGATGTTCTAGAATAACTCTAAGTTCAGATTTGAAAACTGATGTTGGCCCATGATATTCATCCTCCCTAGATGTTTCTAATTTTACCATTAAGAAGTGGTAATTTGGAAACCTGGTAGAGTCAAAGCTGTAATTCCGGACAAAGATGCTTCTACAAAGTACTGAACACGCAAGCTCCTGACAATAGTTTAAAACTCACTACGTATATTATCATGTAAATCAATTAGTAAAATTTCCAAAAACGCACTTGATTCATTAAGACCCAATCTGGTCTAAAAGTGGGCCAGATGGTTCTAATACTGGCTATTCAATATGGCAGATTTTTGTCCAAAATTGTCAATTTCCGCAGATTTTTTGCAGGTTTTCAGCCACATTTGGTTCAGGGGAACTTGGAATCTAAACCCTCTGAAATTGGCTAAAATAGCTGAATTTCGAGCATATCAATTTGCAGGCTAAAAGCTGGTGAATTAATCTTTTATAGAATGCACTATTGTCCACTGTGGATATGAAAGAGTACTTTTACATATGTGAGTGCGCTAGGCAGTGGCATGAATATAAACCATGAGCCAAAATGGTAAGTTTGCCACTTGGCCCTCTGTCCATGTAGCACATCACCACATGATACCACCAGTGCAGTTTACCCCCACTGTCCATGTACCAGCTTCGTCCAGTCCAGTTGCAGTGGTAACCCCATGTGACCACTGTACTTACAAGGGGTGTGTGGACAAAGATGGTTCATACACTGGTGGTATCATGTGGTGATGTGCTATGTGGTCAGATGGCCTCGTGGCAATCTTAACATTACAGCACAGCTCACTCACATATTTAATATTATCTTTTAATTTCCCCAGTGGACAATGGTGCATTGCCAAGCAATGTTGTCATCCTAACTGTGGACATGAAATATTACCATGATACACATGGCATGATGTTGGCAGGATACATATAACCTAAATTGATCCAAAATTCAGAGTTCTGATTTTCGCATTGAAAATAGACCGCAATGAATATACCGCTAAATATTTTTTTATGTGTGAAAAATCCCTGTATCCACCAGTGAAGTCTGACTACCAAAGAATGCTGGATGATTTAATTGTCACTTAATATCAATGATAGTTATACCCTTGTATCCCATCTCAACGAATATGTTAAAAACAACTGCATTACATTCGGTTCTTTGTGGTTATAATTTGTAATCTGTCAGATATTCTAATGGGATTTATATGCACTATGCCTCCCCCTTCCCTTTTTCTTTCTGTATCCACACTGTGTTATGAAAAACCTAGTGAAAATACAAATTATAAATATATGCTTTTATTTTGCAGTGTTGATTCCCTTAATGTATTTAAATGTTTCTATCATATCCCCCCTGTTACGTCTTTCCTCCAAGCTATACATGTTAAGATGCTTTAACCTTTTCTGGTAGGTTTTATCCTTCAACCCATGAACCAGTTTAGTAGCCCTTCTCTGAACTCTCTCCAAAGTATCAATATCCTTCTGGAGATACGGTCTCCAGTACTGCGTACAATACTCCAAGTGAGGTCTCACCAGTGCTCTGTACAATGGCATGAGCACTTCCCTCTTTCTACTGCTAATGCCTCTAATACGAGGCATTTTGTTAGCATTTCCTGCTGCTCTATTACGTTATCAATTATGGGCTACAATATTGATATTCGTCGAAATGTTACTAAGCAAATGCACCTTGGTTGTGTAAATCACAACCTCTAGTTCTAGTGACATTCAGCTCTCAGTGAACTGCCACACAGAACAGGGAATTATCTCTGGTATTATTTCCCTTGAAGTCCTCATATTCCAGAATGATAGAATGCCAGGGATTATTGAGATATCAATATAATGTAAATGGTGACCGGTTTCTAGTGGAGCACTACATACACTCCTAGTGTACCTTAGTGTCTTATCTACTAAGAGACAAAAGTGTTCTATTATGCGTAAGGTTACTATGTAAAAGGGAATGTAATGATTTTAGGGCAAGTGCAGCAATGTTTAAAGAATTAAAGGACTACACTACTAATTGCTGCTTTACTTTTTCTGATTAGTGGCAATGTTTGGGAATATACCCCATTAAAAAAAAGGAATTTAAAGAAAGAAATGTGCATTATAATTATTATATTTTTATGTATTTGAATAGATTAAAAGCTATTTAAAATAATAAAGGATAACATTACTGGCTATGTAGAAAATACACTACATTGATTTATAAACCTAGGAGTATTACAAAAAATGTTTGACCCCTTCGTGACGCATGGTGATTGCGTCCCAGACGATGAAAGCACCAAAACGTCACGATTTGTTCCTGGCCACCGATTCACAAGGTGATCGGTAGCCAGGAACACTATGTAACACTTAATAGACCCTGAGGGTCCCTGCCAAAAGATCGAGAGACCTGGACGTAACGTGTGACGTCACAGAGGCGTGCCCGAACCCGGAAGTTTGGGCACGGCGCTTTTTAGTGAAATGCAGCTGGTGCTCGTTTTGAGCACCGGCTACATTTCACAGGTCAGACTGAGGCCACTCAATGTGTCCTGATCTAACCGGTGGGATCACACTGCAAGTCCCTGCAGCAGGATCTGAGCACAGCTCATCGCGGGGAGGCACAATAAGTTGTTTAACGTCTTTTAGGCACTGAAAATCAGGACGGCATAGTACGTCCTAGAGTCGGGAAGGGGTTTACAAAAACGGAGAAAAACAATGACCAAAAAATAATAAAAGGTCTGCTCAATATTACATTAACATTTATTTATATAGTGGCAACAATTCACGTAACTCTAGGCACAGAGCATTGAGGGGGACTACATACTAAGTTAGCAAGTAACACAAACAGACTGATACTTGAGGTAGAGAGCCCTGTTCGCAAGCTTTCAATCTAGTGGAAGTGGGGGACATAAAACACATAAGGGAGTGAAGAGGTCAGAGGAAAGGTGGTTGTAGTAACAGTAATGGGGATGGTTGGCGCTAGGTGGGTTTTACGAAGGATTAATTGTGTGTGTTCTAGCTGGATGAGTTGTAAGCTACTTGATACTAGCAGTGATTTAAATATCCCTCTCAATATGCCCTGATCTAGGTCCAGATCAGGGAATAAAGCCAAACTCCTGAGATATCGTCAGTTCAGCCACCCAATATAGTCAACTGTGGCTGATTTCGGACCGGCTTTCAGCCACATTTGTTTCAGGAGGGATGGACAATAAAAACCTATGGATTTTACTTACTCCTAAAAAACTGGAGTTGGTCCAAAATTGGCAGGATGTGCAGATTTTAACTGTAGAATGGAACAGAAAATGATATAAGCATTAAAGTAAATATATTTCCTACACATAAATATGAATTGACTATTATAATATGTTAATGCTCTATCTACCTACATTATTGAACTTTCTATTTTTTCGGCTTCTTCAATTGTCTCTAGAGTTATACTTAACCTTCCTCCTAATAATAATTTAAAAAAAAAAAGAGACAATAATAATTTAAAAAAATATTTTTATATTAATGTCTGCTGATAAAATCTCCTGCATGGTTTTTTGTGATTTTCCCTTTCGAATGGGCAGGGAGCATGTATCTCAAAATAGATTAAAATTATTTTTGGCAAGTCGTACATGCATGATTACCCCATGTCGAAAACACCTGGCAATTCAACACGATATTGAATTTTAGGAGAAAATATAGCGATTGAGTTTGACTTTACAAGATCTCGTCAATTAAGCAGCTGATGTTTATTTTTTGGTGTATATATTTAGCACCATTTAAAAATAGAACTTATTTTTCATGGAAAGGTATGTTACTTTTTTTCAGAGATAACAAAGGGGTCGCTATAAAACTACATTTTAAAAGACACCCGAACGTAGCCTATGCTGCGAAAGTAAAGAATACCAAAATATAAAGAAATGATCTGTACATTTTTAGCAGATTTGTGTCTCTTTCCTAAGACATCATCTGTGGCTTGATATGTAACTTACACATTTCCCAATTAGGTTATTTGGATTTAATGCCACTAGTGACGGGCTTAACTGGAGGCGACTTCACTGTCATTTTTTAAAACACCTTTTTCATCACCTGAAGATCATTTTTGTTGGGCATGTAGGGCATTAAAAAATGACTGAAAATAATCTATACATTGTATTAGCAAAATTGCAAGCAAATGCCTATAACATCACTTGTGGCGCTGAATGCAAATTACACATTTCCCATTGAAAAGCAGTTCATTTGCATACCGTGCTACAGGTGATGTCATCCACAGGAGACTGACTTGACACATTTAAAACACATATTTCTCCTAATTTAGGCATTTGTTTGCAGTTTTGCTAACACAATATATAGATAATTTTCAATATTTTTTTACATTCTACCTGCACAGTAACAACAATGTTCAAGTGATACAGTCCCTTTAGCAGTGCTGTATTTACCGCGAGGCATCCTAGGCGGATGCCTAGGGCGGCAAATTTTGGGGGGCGGCAGCGCCCCCCAGCACTGAAAAGAAAAAAAAAAAAAAATTAAAAAAAAAAACAAGGCCCTTTAAAAAAAAAAGACCGCGCTTGCAGGCAGAGACAGAGGTGAGAGGGGATCGGAAGATCCCCCCCTCACCATCGCTCTGCCTGCCAGGCTGCACGGGGAGCCGAACAGGCAGCACAGAGAAACCTCCGTGCTGCCTGTTCGGCTCCCCGTGCATTGTGCCGACACGGAAGTGCCGACAGTCACGTGACGGGCGCGCTGACGTCATACGCGCGCCCGGTCACGTGACCTGTCGGCACAATCGCCGGGAAGCTGAACAGCATGGAGGGACCATGCTGCCTGCCACTAGCCACCAGGGAAAGGTAAGTGCTGATGGGATGTGTGTGTGTGTGTGTGTGTGTGACTGAGTGTGATGGGAGTCAGAGTGTGTGTGATGGGAGACAGTGTGTGTGATGGGAGTCAGAGTGTGTGTGATGGGAGACAGTGTGTGTGTGTGTGTGTGTGTGTGTTTGTGTGTGTGTGACTGACTGACTGAGTGTGATGGGAGTCAGAGTGTGTGTGATGGGAGTCAGAGTGTGTGTGATGGGAGACAGTGTGTGTGATGGGAGACAGTGTGTGTGATGGGAGTCAGAGTGTGTGTGATGGGAGACAGTGTGTGTGTGTGTTGGGAGACAGTGTGTGTGACTGAGTGTGATGGGAGTCAGAGTGTGTGTGATGGGAGACAGTGTGTGTGACTGAGTGTGATGGGAGTCAGTGTGTGTGATGGGAGACAGTGTGTGTGTGATGGGAGACAGTGTGTGTGACTGAGTGTGATGGGAGTCAGAGTGTGTGTGATGGGAGACAGTGTGTGTGACTGAGTGTGATGGGAGTCAGTGTGTGTGATGGGAGACAGTGTGTGTGACTGAGTATGATGGGAGTCAGAGTGTGTGTGATGGGAGACAGTGTGTGTGACTGAGTGTGATGGGAGTCAGAGTGTGTGTGATGGGAGACAGTGTGTGTGACTGAGTGTGATGGGAATCAGAGTGTGTGTGATGGGAGACAGTGTGTGTGACTGAGTGTGATGGGAATCAGAGTGTGTGTGATGGGAGACAGTGTGTGTGACTGAGTGTGATGGGAGTCAGAGTGTGTGTGATGGGAGACAGTGTGTGTGACTGAGTGTGATGGGAGTCGGAGTGTGTGTGATGGGAGTAGGAGTGTGTGACTGAGTGTGATGGGAGTGTGTGTGTGATGGGAGTATGAGCCTGATGTGAGTCTGAATGATGGGGCATGTCTTAGGTGTGTAACGTGGGTGTGCAGCTTGGGTAGGGGGGTGCCCGGATTTTGTCTGCCTAGGGCAGCACAAAATCAAGATACACCACTGCCCTTTAGGTTATGCATTTACTTGCAATTCTGCTACCACAACATATGGAGTCCCCTTAAATAAATACTCTAAAAACCTAAGTTAGCTCAGTTGTAAAAATATTTTCTAATAATATCTGTTTTGGCCTATTTTCACAGGGTTTGTAAGCTTATTCAAAATCTAATGATAGGGGTTATTTGAAATGATGGGAGAAGTTAGGAGATGAAAGTTACCAAAATTGTCTAAAATCCTGTTTTATCGGATCAGCTGTTGAATATTTCTAATATTCTCTCCGTTTCCCCTTCCTGGATTGTGAACAGCTGAAGCGCAAGATTTTTTTAAAAAAGCATTTGCACTGTCAATGCAAAGTCAGGGTCTGACACATCTTGGGAACGAATGCCTCTATAGTGGCTTTGGAGGCCAGTTTTAAACACGTTCCCAGAGAATATGTTACTTCTTTTCTCAAACCTTAAAAGAAACTCTTGTGGATTTCTTCCCATTAATACTGCTTCAGAAGAGTTATGGAATCTGCTTTAGAACTTAGACAACCACATCATATCACTATAGAGTAATATAGAGTAACCCAAATCTGATGAATCTATCTGTCATAGTAATACTCTCTCCTCCAACAGTCATGGTCACCTCCTTTCCTTTTGTATCATTATAGTTATTTATGTCTTGTGTGGTGTATTGTATCATCGTGCTTACTATCATTTATATAAAAAGCTAAAACTGATAATCATACCCAGATCGTATCGGAAATCAATCATCTTCACTGAGCTCGCGTAGGAGTTGTATGTGGGCAGACCTGGTTTATCATTAATACTTCCACAATATCTCCATCCTTGCTTCTTCTTTATCCTTAGGATACTTCTTGATTCTTCTTCTCTCTCGTTGACCTCTTGAATCAAATGTATTGCACTGTGTTATCTTTTCTTCTTTATCATCATTGATTCTATTGGACTTTTTTTACCCAATTTTTTTTTTTTACCCCATTTACTTATTTAGCTCATTATTTTTAAATTGTCAACCATTATGGGCTATTCACTGAAAGTAATCAGTACCTAAGTTGGAAACTTTTCCAAATTGCCTTTATTTCCAAATTGGTTTATCAAGTGAATAGAGGGGTAACTTCCCCTCCCAGACTGCCCTCTAACATGGCTCAATGAGCTGAGGCTTGACTAGTTTTCACTCCTAAATGCCCCAGAGTATAGCGATGTCTACCTCCCTATACAGTTGTCTTGTCTTTCCATTAATCCCTATACCTTATCTGTCAACATATATGTCTACCTGTGTCTATTATGATGATAACAAGTGGGCTAATGACGTTGCACCATGGGCCACTAAATTGGTTTGCTACCCTTCCCCCGGTGCCAAAAGATACCAGTCCTCCCTTTATTAGTATAATGTAATTCTACATGATACTGAGACAAAAAAAGGGAGAGAAAAAGACAAGAGGGGGACACCAGATCATGGGGCGGGGGCCAAATATGTATGAATTTATGTCGACCACAAGCTCTTGAGCAATTGAGAACACAATTTATTAATATTATAGATGTAGCGTTGCAGACGGCAAGAAGTCATTCAGTTGGCAATGTGCTAGTGGATACATTTTGGCCAAGAGTGTTGAGAAGTGATGTCTAACTTATTAAAGTGGAGGGTTGCAAACCCTCAACAAAAGTGACCCACGGGCTACCAGAAGGATACCAGTTTCTTAGCTTATACTATAGTTTTATATCTGTACTTATTTATTTTAAAAACCCTATGTAAACTTTGCTTCAATATACTTGCATGGGTGTAAAAGAAAAAAAAGTAAGATGGAAAAAAATATGCTATGTCAAACAGTACTGCTAGTCTTGTGCAATAAATTGTAAGAAAAAAAAAACCTGAGGTTTTCTTCTACTGCAGAGAGTTGACGTCACTTTAAAATGTTTTACAAGTCCCCAAGTGAAAACGAAATATAATTAGGCTAGTGGCTGGCAACATCTAGTTAGCTGCATACCAAAAGCCTCCAACTTCCACATAAATAATTCTTTCAGCTGTTCAGGTTTTTTTTGAATGCCTTCCCAGTTTAAAGTTCCAATTTAAAGCCTGTTCAAGGGATTTCCAGGTATTTTCCACCCTCAAATGTTTTAACATAATCTGTGGCCATTGCAGTGAATGGCACACACATAAACATGACTAATGATTAAGTGATTTGCACTAAATGATCTATGTAAGAGTTTGGGGTCAGGCACACTGGGGCTTTATCACCACTATGGGAGATCCAGATATTTGTTTGTAAAGTGGACATCAAAGGATTTACACAAATCCCAAAACCTAACCCGAACTTGGGCCAGATCAGGGCGTAAAGCCAATCTGCTGAGATATCCGCAGTTTGGCTAATCAGTAAGGTCGAGTTGTCAATTTCTGCCACTTTCGGCCAGATTTGGTTCGGGGGAGGAGGGGTTGGACAATGAAATTGTATGGATTTCACTTACTCTTACACAACCAATCTGCCCTGAAGTTGGCCAGAAATGGAAGTTCAATCCTCCAGATTTTAGAGGTAGAACTGAAAGAACTAAAAATGTAAATGAATTAAAGTAAACATATTGTAATCATAAAAATATCTATATACAATTATATTATTTTATATTAATGTTATATATTACAGTAATATATTTACATTAATATAAGAATTTTAATTTTATTCCTGTTAATGTATTTCATTAATGTGTAAATTGTTTTTAGTGTTTTTTTTACAGATTTAATTAATTTTTTTAAATTTTGTCAGAACTTCGGCTACTGAGGCTATCAAGTAGAAGTCTTCCCATTGACTTCTTTGGGAGGACATTGACTATTTCAGTAATTGCCCAGGTCCTCACGCAAAAATGGCCCCAAAATTAGTCATCCCTATAGAAGAACTATGGGGAGGACCGTGGCTACCATATTGGCACCCTCACTGCAGAGGAGTTTACCTTCCAAGATACTGGCACGAGATTCGCCCACATTGGCTGATCTTTGTGCCGATTCGAGCTCACTTCACTGGTTTCTGAGCAACTTGAACTTTGAGGGTCCGAAACTGATGACCCTTTAGAGACACAGGTGTCCTTGAAGGAAAATTGTCACATTAACATTGTGTATGCTGCAATACAACGCAAGGAATAAAAAATATCTGTATATATAGTATGCTTTCATTAAAGGATTTCAATTTAAAATGTAATCTTAATGCATTCGTCCAATTAGGCATAAGTTATTTTTTTGCCTACATTTTGTTAAGCTGGAACACACTGCCTATATTGCTACAGGACCTATGCTGGGCTGGAACTAGCAGGGGAAGAGACCAAGTAGCCAGCTCTTCAAAGGGGGCAACTTCTGCATTCAATTAACAAAATGCCAAGCAAATGCATAGATCATGAGAGGAATGTGTATTATATTTCTCTGTGTTGTGTTCCATTTTATGACATCACCTTTTCTAGTGAAAGTAGTTCATTTGCGTATAGATCATCAAGGTTATGTAATAAACAGAAGAAACCACAAACACATCAAAAGCATGTGACTAGGGTGCATTACTCTAGCCAAGTGCACTAGGACTGTTCAAAACCCAGACTTTACATAAGACCAACACACATATATATGTAACCATTTTATAACTATAACACATGGCCAGTGCTTAAAGAGATTCTGTCAAACTTAACATTACTTATCCTGTAAAGAATACAATTTATTAAATATGACCCATCCATTAGCAGAACTGGCATATGAAGCCACAAGTGATGTCATAAGCAGGAGACACCACATATACTTTTAAAAGATATTTATTTTATTTTATGCAGTTCAATGCATTAAATAATGTTTTGATCATTTCTATATTATATATAATAACATCATTTACTACTCTTTTTGTTCACAGTCTTACCAATGTTTAGCAGAGTCCCTTCAACATACCACCAAACCTTAAAATTCCCGGCGCTGAAAGGAGTGTCAGCTCTAGCGCCCAGTTGTTCTGACCGTTCTACTCGTGTTCTCCGTTTTCCCTGACACCGGTGAATGTGATCAGGACTGTGGAATCTCATTCTGACAAAGCAGGAGAGAAGTAGAGCTTGGCAGACCAGACCCTCCAGATCGTGACCGTGCCATGACCAGCGGGCACTTTAATTTCCCATAATTCCCAGAGCCCTAGCGACTGCCGTGCCTTTAGCCGCACGCAGGCCGTCTCTCCCCAAGCCCATCAGGGAAGTTGATAACCACCATTTGAACAGCGCTGTTCATGATACTGCCAAGCTGTTGCTTTAAACTCCAAAATAAGCGGGAGGGTGGGAAAGCAGAAAGCAGAGTACTTCATTTCAGAAAGCATTAGAAAGAGGTAAGATCACCCCCCAAACAAACAAAAGCAACACATGTAAACATAAACATTTACAATACATAAACCAATAAAAATCTTCGCACATCAGCCAATCTAAGTTGCCATGATGTCCCCTTCCATATTGGTCCAGGGATGTTGCTGTTGTATAGCGATGTCACCCAGTTGGTATTTTACTGGCAGCCCGGTAAAAAGTTTACGTGATGCTAATGCTAAGTCTATGGAATCCACAGCAGGGCCTTTATTTTTGTGAAGAGAAGAATAGGTGGCAGCCCTTCTGTTGTAATTGTAATTACAGAGCCCAGAGCACACTTTCATGCATCTGAATGTTCTTCCCTTTCTTCTTGAGGTCATGCACTTCTTGTCATTCAATGGCTTTTTCCAGGAATCCAGCCCAACACAGTTCCCCCCCCCACTTTGCCTACTTTTATTATTGCAACACACATTCCTTGGGGATCTGCCTACACCTTATCTTTTGGGAGGGAGTTAAACAATTATATTTACCTTTCTTTTAGATTACTGGCTTCATGCTAGACAAATTACTTCTCTGCCAGAAGCCAGATCTTTACTACTGGACTTTGACCGTCTTCAGGATTTTATTAAAACAAATAAATACAGCCAAAATAAATAAAAAAAATATATATCAATGTATGGCACCCAATGTCACAACTAGAATTGGGTGTTTAAGAATGAAGCTTGTTAGTTCCACGTGCCAATTTACAATGTATCTGTGTTAAGTCTACGTGTTTACTT
Source organism: Pelodytes ibericus (assembly GCA_036172795.1). Lineage (NCBI taxonomy): Eukaryota > Metazoa > Chordata > Amphibia > Anura > Pelodytidae > Pelodytes > Pelodytes ibericus. The sequence continues at coordinate 191,908,926 of CM069861.1, forward strand.
GGCTATTACTTTGTCTCACATCTGTAATAGGATAATGACCAATATTACCAGGATGGGCACCGTTTACTTAGAATCAACCAATGAGGTTGATAGTTTAATGAATGGTTAAAAGTCTAGTTTCGGTTTCTATGTGAGGTTGCTATTGTTTACTTTGTGTGCTGAAATCTGTTTGGGTTACTCCATTTTTTTTAATATACTTGTGCTGATTACTTAGAATGGCAATCCTATGGCACTGACACTCAGGTACCTCTGCCATCTGACTAGAGGGTAACCATCATCATACATTGGAGGATGTGCAGAACATAGGACCATGAGATGGATCAATGGAAGGAGGGGAAAACAGGGAGAAGGGAAACTGAAATACAAATAGCCTGCAATTCAAATGGGAGAGGGGGACTAGAATGTGAGATACAATGGCACTTTGATCTTATTAACTTGGTTTCCTGTGGAATAATGGTCACTTGGGACCAAAACCTTTGCAATCACTGACTAAGATCAACAATAATAATGAGAAAGACAGCAGACAAATCTGTGAGTAGTGAACGTACAATACAAATATACATATCGAAAATATACTTACTTTTATCTTTAAAACAAATGATAGTTCCTCTGTATTTTTCACTAAGCCTCTACATTTTGTAGCATCAGTGAGAAAGATTGTACAGAAGACTTCCTCTGCAACACTCTCCATGCTCCCCTCTGAGAAAGTGATGCCATTAGCCATGTGGAATCAGCCTCACAGTTGAACTCAGCAGTTTCAAGTGCTTCATCTTTATGTGATAGTGGACTAATCTAAAAATATTTTTAATTTGATTTTGTGTACAAAACAAAAGACTGGAGTGATAATCTTTGAAAGACATTCTGAAGGACCATTAATGGGCTTCATCCTTAAACAGCTTTTTGGTTCTGTTTTCCATGTCTCCAACATTCAACAAGTAATGAGAGCAAACACCACAATATATGCCAATAACCAGTAACATACAGGATACTAAAATAAAAAGGAATGGAAGGCCTCACTCACAATGAATCTGAAGTTGACATGTCCGGCAACTCCAAAACTCTGTGGTCCAAACACACACAAGTGTGTCCCTGCTAACTGAAGGACACAAGCATACTTGTCAATATGTGTTTTGCATCCTCTGTTGTTGGATTGACATTTAGTCATGGTTTGGAGGTTTAGTAAGCCATTACTATGACAACATGAAGTTATTTTGTAAGTTTTAAGGGTTGAAATAAATATCTTGGTTCTACAAAATAATAGAAATATAGCACAGTTTGCAAAAGGAGAGAAAAACAATGCAGACGTTTTGAAAGTCCTATAAGAACCATACACAATACATCTTTCACAGATACGAGAACTTACTCATTAAATACAGATTTTTTTTGTTTGTTCAGACCCACGACAATCAGGCCCATCAAATGCCGTCAATTTGTATCTAATGAACACTTAATTACCAATTAACCAAGATTATCAGCAAGGCCATTAGTTCAGGTGTACATTACACCGAATGCCTTGGCTTCAACCATCCACTCATGAGAATTGAACAATCCCCTGCTCTGCAATCCATTCTTTATTCTTAGGGAACACAAAAGAGTTTCAACTAAGCCTGGGCCAAGTTTCCACCGAATAACTGGATTTACTTAACATCCTTTCCCCAAAAAAATCTGCATTTCCTTATATCAAGTGGTTTAAATGTATTAAGACTTTTTTTTTAAAAAAATTTAAATTACGTTTGCTGAAAAAAAAATCCATTTCAGATCAGGAAGAAATGGATTAGAAGTAGGTCAATTTTATGGTAATTAAAGGGAACTTAACTTCTCTAATCACCAAACCCTTTGATCTGCTTAACCCTAAAGGTTAAACCACTTTGACCTCTTGAAGACTCTCAAAACAAAACTATTGTCCATGGGTCAGGTCCACACATTAACTTCAAAATAAAGCAGCTATATTTCTACCCGAAAGGTGAAAAACTGTTATGGCTTCTTGTGCCAGTTCAGCGAAACACACATTTCCTCTCTCTGATAGTTACGTCCCAGTCTCTCTAGTACTTAGGGATATCATCTATTTATCAATAGAGTTGTTTAGCAGTGACAAATTCGAACTACACGTGTTTTATTAAAGCTACAATATCTTACATATTGAATCCTAAATCCTTGAAATTCCTAATTCATCTTTATCACTATTCGTTTGATGTTTTTTTTTTTTTTTAATACTACACTTTGATTCCTTGTTAAAAAAAGAACGTAAAATAAATTCCTTAAACTGGGAGCATCGTGGTAACAGCTGTCAAAATGAGAGCCCTATAGAGGCAAGACAGGCGAAGGACCACAGAACATATTGTCCACTAACTTTTCAACATGAACAATGTTTGTATCTACCCATGACTGTGGTACACATACTTCTCTCATATGCTGTCAGTGATGTATGTAGGCATGGCCTTAGAAAAGGATGTGTCTGTCCAGCATGCATTTTACCAGGCAGCCACTGATTAACCACAAATAGACTTGCCACCAAGCTGGCCAGTCATAAAATAGATTTGAGGCCAGTGGTAAGTTTTGGTGGGCAATAGCATGGCCAATATTTATTTTTTTTAAAGAAAAGGTGGCAACCCTAACCACTTTACACGCTACTAGGTGTCCGTACAATCCATCTGTACATGACGATGCTAAAACTCTTTTTATCTCTGCAAGGAGAATGGACTAGAGCTGTAAAACCAGGACTGTCCAAGTGGGTAAGTTCACAGACATGGCATATATAAAAAATAATCGCCTACAGGAAAGTTATGTACTTTATGTTGCTGAACACCCACCTCAAAAACAAACCAAAAAGAAAAAGTAAATAACATAAATATTCATAAACATGTTCTCTTGCTCCCTTTTACGAACAACAGATATACAGTCCTTGTTGTAAACTGGAATCAACGAAGTTTGAATCTGGCACTGTTCATGAAAAATCCATAAACAACGCAGCTCTATTTGCATGTAGCAGCGCAAAGGGTGGGTAAATGTGTTACTATAGACAGAGTCACATCCACTAATCCCGTGGTTTGAGAGCAGACAGTCAAACGTCTTTTTCCAACACACACAAACACACTGTCCCTGGTTGATCCGATACTGGGCTAACACATAAACATTTTAATATACCTATATGATTTAGTTTCCAAATATTGGATGTATGGCATCTAAAGCAGTTTTTGGGAATTACCAAGTCCTCTGGCCAAAAATAATATTCTCTTGGATGTCATCGTGATGGGTCTGCAGCCTGCACAAGGGCTCCGTTGTTTGAATTTAAAATCCCAGGCAAAAAAAAAAAAAAGAAGCAAAGTCCAGTGAGTCAGTTCGGCAAACCTCCCAGTCAATTGAAAATATTAAGGGAGCACATTTTCAATTCTTTGATAACTCCCCCCCCCCACTAAAAAAAAATCAGCAAAATGCTTCTCTCTGTGAATCATGAGAAACAATTAAAACCATGTAGCAGTTTAGATAACAGAGAACCAAAGAATTACATTGATACTAAATGTATTATTAATTATGGCTGACATTTTGATAATACTCTCAACATGAACATTCATGACAACTTTCCGCTCCGAGTGACCTTCTTTAAAAATTTAATGAGCATCAAGTCTTTTAAGGGGCATTGAAAGCAGAAAGTGGGTTTTTAGAGACCGACTGGGCCAACCTTAGGCCCCAAACTCATTCCTATAGGGCATAGTCAGCTATTTGGAAGGAAAAGCAGAAGTGTATTTCTGCTATTTGTTTGTGGATTGGCAATTGGTTGAAAGACAGAATGCAAAGGGTGGTGGTAAATGGGAAGTTCACTGCCTGAAAAAGTGGTTCTAGCAAATACCTTAGTTGCCTTTAAAAGCAGCCTGGATATTTTTTTAATGAGCCGGAACATAGAGGTATAATGTTGGTATAGGCATTAAAATTTATTTAGCGCTTGTTGATCCAAGGAGAAATCTGATTGCCATTTGGAGTCAAGAAGGAATTTTTTCCCCCCACTGAACGCAGAGTTCGAAAATTGCAGAAGGGGTTTTTATTTGCCTTCTTTTGGATCAACAGCGGTTAACACGGGACAGGAAAAGGGTTGAACTTTATGGACGAAAGTCTTTTTTCAACCTAAACTACTATATAACTATCTAACAAAGTATTTGTCCCTCCCAAGCACTTGCTTGGAATCATTACCCCTATATATGCTGATAATGGGGGTGCCGTACACACCTGCATGAAGGATGGGTATAGATGTGGGTGACCAGGAGGTTGCATGCTTTTAGGAAAATATGTGGAAAAGAACCCAATTCTGGTTAGTAGCTTCAAATATTAATTAAAAATGTGTTGACGGCTGTTATTATTACTCAATAAACTACAAAACAAGAACCATTAATGTGACGCTCTGGATAGATCATTCCAACTGATGCGGTACATTCTAAAAGAGAAAACTAAAGGAAACAGGAAATGACACAAACATTCAGTCTCAAAGAGAGGGAATACGGAACGGTGAGGCAGTGTGAGTCCTACACCCAGAGGGCCCACCGTCCAATGAGACGTCAAGGGATAGTGTTAGGAGCAGAAGTGTATTGGTTAAAAGTTCAGTCAAACAGAGGTGAAGTGCATCTGTATTCAGCAGCATGAATAATTTAACAGATGGTTCTTTTGCTTGCTGAAATTTTAACTGGATTTGAGAGTTGAAAGGAGAATTTGCTTGACATGTATTGAGTGGAATATACTATTGAGTAGGCAAGTTCTTTTTTTTTGTGGGAGGTTACCAAAAGTAAGGATGATTTAAATTTGTGTTCAAGAACACCAGAGATTCAGGAGAACATCAAGAATATGCTTGAGTATATTCATAGAAGAGACATTTTTTCAAAATTATTTTGTGAGGCAAATTTTGTAATCGCACTGTAATGATATTAAAACATTTTAGTCTGTACCTTTTCCTTCAATAACATTTTATAGAGACTCTGTGACCTAAAAATCATTTACACTGTGAGAATAAAAACAAAAAAATCTATATATTGTGTTAGCAGAATTACAATACATTGCATTACAACAACATTTATTTATGGAGTACCTGGTACAGATCATAGAAGGGAATAACATACTATGTTAGACCAACAGAGACATACTAATACATGAGGTAGAGAGCCCTGCTCACAAGCTTACAATCTAGAAAAAGGGGGGAACAGTAGACACATCAGCTGAGTGTAGAGGTCAAATGGTCAAATTACACTATTTTTTGTTTATTGTTTTTTATGTACTACTGGATCAATACTGGACCTTGTGTTAAGGTATATTATATAATTTGATTTTTACCACTAAGCGCATCTCCTCTGTTTTGATAGAGGTCAAATGGGTCTATTCACTAAATTTTCGACTTTGGAGGTCGACTTTCATTTTGAGACTAAGTCAAAGTCAGCTCCCTAGTTTGACTTAGAAAAAAAACCCAGGTTTAAATCCACTGAAAGTAAGGCGAGGCAAAATAATCGAAGCTATTTTTGAGACTAAGTCAAACTCGGGTGCAGAATTTTCAAAATGACCTCCAAATTCGAATTTTACTGAATGTACCCAAAAGATGAAGGTAGTGGTAGTCACAGTATTTGGGGATAGTCGGAGCTAGGTGGGTTTGACCAGAGGTTAATTAGTGGGTGTTCGAGTGGGATGAATGATGAGAATCCTTAAGCAGTGATGTTTTGAAGATAGAGAACAAGGAAGAGAACTGGATTGTCTGCGGAAGTGAATTCCAGACAAAGGGGGCAGCTTGGGAAAAGTCTTGCAGGTGGGAAGTGGGGACGAGGTTGGAGGAGCGCCTCCATGCATTCTTATTTTGGCTCTGAAGTTCAATGGTTTTGAATGCCACGGTACAACTCTGGCCAGTGCAATAGTGCAAGGAACCTGAGAGACCTACATGAAACTCAGGCTTGTTAAACTTACACCTGAGGGCTTTTTCAATAAAGTGAGAACTGCAGGGAATTGAGATGGGAATTTCAAGCTTGAGGCCAAAGTTGCTGAGTTGGAAATTTTTCCAATTCAGCTATTTTGGCCTTCAGTTTGAAATTCCCATCTCATTTCCCTGCAAGTCTCTCTTTATTGAGTAAACCCTTGTGTTTCTGCCGTGAATACAGATACATGCCAGGGTGTGTTCTATGCTGTCATTGCACCAATTTATTTTGGCAACCATGCTGGAATCTCAATTCAAGTTCAGTGTAGCAGCTTCTATTCACACTGACAGTAGCTTCACATAATACACCAACCTCCTCTTTCAGAACCCACATAAAGGATAGGGAGGAACATGGTCAAACATCTATGCACTCTGACCAGAGTACCACAGTGAAGAATCTAAAATGACCTCATGCATGGAAAGAAACATAGAAACACTGGGAGTTATGTATAAATAGTTATTCTGAGGAAAAGTTCCAAGAAAGAAGTAGCGAGCAGGAACATTCCGTTGATTTCCATATAGTGATTGATCACTCTTAGAATTCTAGTCCGAGTTGCTCCATGTTGACACTATATGTAATCTCAGCATTGTCCTGTTGTATAGAATAGCTCTATGCCAGTGATGTAACTATAAGAGATGCAGGGGTCACAACAGAGACCAGGCCTACCACTCTTGAGGGCCCGGGGCGACCCCTACGTCCACTGCTGAGGCCAGTCGCAGTGCTGGCTGTTTATTTTGTTGATTCGTATATCCCTTTATTCTTTTAATTCATAATCAAACCTTCAGGAGACTGCACAGCCAGACTTCCTACAAAACAACGTTAGACGTTTCCTGGAACATATTAGGGTCTATTCAATAAAGAGAGAATTGCAAGGAACTGAAATGGGGTTGGAAATATTCTCCCGTTGAGAAGCACTGGAGAATTTTTCAAACTCCGCTACTTTGGCCTAAAGTTTGAAATTCCCATTGCAATTCCTTGCGATTCTCTCTTTTTTGAGAAGACCCTCATTTGAGATGATAGTCTAGTCCAGGGGTAGGCAAACTGCGGCTCTCCAGCTGTTCCAGGACTACATCTCCCATAATGCTCTTTCAGCTAAGAGGCTGGAGGACGACTATGGGAGATGTAGTCTTGGAACAGCTGAAGAGCCGCAGTTTGCCTACCCCTGGACTAGTCCAACCAGCTCTAAAATATATGTTTAGGAGTACATGCAACATAAATACCAACACATGTTCATGATATTATTTTGTTTTTTAATAATATTATCGCATGTTTCTCCTTGCATTACTCATCCATATGGTTGAGAACTAAGTGAAGGATTTTTTAAATTAATGTATAAATTTTCACAGTACAAAGAATGCAAAATGATTGCCTCTCCTGTCCACTCTTGGTATTTTCAATTCATTAAATAATATTTGAATTGTATTGGTCCACAGCGAATATTTCAGTCTGCTTTAATTGCAGCTTTTTTATATAGTTACTCCATTTATAAAATTTGGATTGATCATCACCAAAGTTGGGTATCCTAAGATAATGCCCCGCTGTTATTTTTGCAGAAACAGTCTGATACATGAGGTAGAGAGAGCTAACTATCCATAAAATCCTTTGAACTTTGGTTCAACAGGTACCGCTAGAATTTAACACCATAACAATCATTTCTGAAATACAAAAAAAAAATCTAGCCCCAGCTAAATTCCTAGTCACATCCGTGATAGTTCACATGCTTCTAGAAAACATCAGTATATCTGGGAACAAGTAGAATTGAAATGATACCTTTATTTGTAATTGAGATTTCAGATGCATTCTTTCAAGACCGCATTTTTAAATCTACCTGTTTCTTGCATTTCTCTGGCTACTTTTACTTATTTTTATAGCTCATAGTAGCAGATAATAACATTGTTACTTTGATATCTAACACTATATTCTATGGGCTTAAAAAAAAAAAACGAAATGTTTTACGCCCGGGGCATATAGAGTAAAAAGTGATTTATATTCAAAGTCATACAGAGCTGACACCATTGAAATCATGTTCACCCCCTACTTCAAAGGCAGAACTTTCAACCTAAGACAACGCAGGATGACTCCATGTTCTAGTTTAGAAGGTGAGAGGGCTCAGTAAGTATCTATGTCCTTGTGTTTATAGGGAATCTCACTCATCTGTGGACAGTGCCCTTAGCCCTGAAATGAACCTTAGGTAAAATCTAAAACAAACTTTAACCTCTGAAGGATGTAGCAACAGGCCATACCTTTGACCTAAGGGACATGGGCTTTCTGCTCATTTGCCTGAGCTGTGCATTTTTCAGGCTAAAGCAGGAGGTCGGACTTTTACCTGCATCGAGAGATGGTAAACCTTGAGGAGATGGCAGGTGGGATTGTTTGAGCTGGGTAGATTAGCAGTTTGTTTGTCAAACAATCCAGGCTGCAAGTTGGATTACAAAATGTTTGTAAAAAAACAGTAGTCAGGGAAACAAATAAATTACCAATGATATCAGTGCAAATCAGTATCATAAATGCTGTAAATAAAAAAGAAAAAACTTAACAGTCCATGCACATATGCATTTCTGATCATGGCACACCCATGAGCCAAACGATGTACCTGGGAGAGATCACACAGGACAAATAAAAATAATTTATTAGTAAAAAAAATCTAAAAAGGAGCATAGATGGCAGGGCCAAATGGGCAGGGCACATCTATGCGTAGGCTTGAAAGTTGTCTGGCCCATCTACATGTCTGCAAGTACACAGGCACCTTCCTTATCAATGTCTCTGGACCGTAGACTTTTTATAATCTTACGGCGTATTCTTCAAGGTATGTTAGCTGTGTTTATTTTACATTTTGTTGTTCTATTTATACCCCTGCAACCAATCATGCCTGTGGTCTAATTGTTTCAGAATTGCTAAGTGTATTCCAAGCTGCCAAACATTTACTCCCTAGGCACATTGTGTTAAGCTCACTGTTTTTTTTATATATATATATATAATAGTGTCACTATTAAAAACATCCCTCTGCCTAAGAAACACAGCACAGCAAGACTTTTGTTCCCCTACCCTTAGAAAGGTCAAAGCATGTGCCAAGGGCTTGTTGGTGGCATAATGCGACGGAGTTAATAAGCAGGGGACTATTTGTACCACGTGCCTGTAGTAGAATTTATTCTAGCTGCTCGGCTATGCTCTCGATTCATTTTATGTATATTTCTATTTACAATCTTACAATCTGCTCTATAAATACCAGATGTGCTTATCTAAGCTGCAAACCATTTATTTTTTCGCCTACTGCAATAAAAGGACTTGGCCGGCTCCTCACATTTAAATGAGCTGAACACGTTTCTTCGTCAATTAACCATTTTGACCATGTACCACGGTATTCACATTAGCTGCTACAAATAGATTTAGAGAGATGGCAGGAACGATTCCAAAGCTCATTGTGGTCATTGTCCACTCTGAGAAGAAGACGAAGAAAGAAAATAATGTGACAGATAGAAGGCCGAGCACATGATTAGACACGCTTAGGAGACAAGAGTTCAGTACGAAGAACAATAGACTGCTAGTGAATTTCATTGTTTTAGGTCCTGAGCTGATTTGGGCCTACATCTACCAATGGGTGATATAAATTCAGATGATTCAGTGGGCTATTTAAAAAACGTTAAATACACCAAAGAAATGCTCAACCACAATTAAATGAACGTCTACACAAAGTACAAAAGGTCCTGAGCTTGAAAAAATATAGTACACACAAAAATCCAAACAGCATGAGCTTCCACGGACAACATATTCTTCAAAAGCAGAGTAAATATAAAAGTACAAATTTATTTAAAGAAAAAATATATAAAGACAGCAAAAAATCTAAACAAAAGTCAGTGTAACAAATAATTTTACGTGTTTCATACCAATAGGTACATAGGTTGATTTTTTACACTGACCCATGTTTGATTTTTTTACACTGACCCATGTTTGGTTTTTTACACTGACCCATGTTTGATTTTTTACACTGACCCATGTTTGATTTTTTTACACTGACCCATGTTTGATTTTTTTACACTGACCCATGTTTGATTTTTTACACTGACCCATGTTGATTTTTTTTACACTGACCCATGTTTGATTTTTTTACACTGACCCATGTTTGATTTTTTACACTGACCCATGTTTGATTTTTTACACTGACCCATGTTTGATTTTTTTACACTGACCCATGTTTGATTTTTTTACACTGACCCATGTTTGATTTTTTTACACTGACCCATGTTTGATTTTTTTACAATGACCAATGTTTGTTTTTTTTTTACTGACCCATGTTTGGTTTTTTATATATTTTTTCATTAAATACATTTGTACTTTTATCTTTACTCTACTTTTGAAAAATATTTTGTCCATGGAAGTTTTTTATTAAAAAAAACTTGTTTATTAGGGAAAATTGTGAAAGCAGTCTAAGCTACAGGAACATTTCAATATGGTTTGAATCCTCTATCAATACCCATGTGTGGTTTGCCACTTTGGAGCCTTTCTGAGTATGATTTGAAGTAAGCAGGAAATCTATGCCTAACCTGAGACATATGTTTACTACATTGCAGCTTAGTACATTGGAACTCCTCTTAATGGATATCTTAGGGGTCTGATGTCATTTCTCAGATTCCTCAATCTCAAAGGTGCCACAGAGAATTTAGATAAATGGCATATCTCCTTGATAATTTGCTTTTCTTTTAAATCCCATTAAATGGGTGTCTATTTTGCACTGATTTCTTTGAGCTTGTCTTAGTTTTTGCCCAAGGATCTCAGTTGATAAAGTAAATGATGCAAAAAGCTCCTGTGCTATTACTGCATATGTGCATGTGTGAGTTCATAACGGAACCCTCTCACTCCAATAGCTTGGAGGAAAGACGTAACAGGGGGGATATGATAGAAACATTTAAATACATAAAGGGAATCAACTCAGTAAAGGAAGAGAGTATATTTAAAAGAAGAAAAACTACCACAACTAGAGGACATAGTCTTAAATTAGAGGGGCAACGATTTAAAAGTAATATCAGGAAGTATTACTTTACTGAGAGGGTAGTGGATGTATGGAATGGCCTTCCAGCGGAAGTGTTAGAGGTAAACACAGTCAAGGAGTTTAAGCATGCGTGGGATAGACACAAGGCTATCCTAGCTATACGACCGCGAACGGGGGACTAATAAAAGTACTCAAAAAAAATTGGGCAGACTGGATGGACCGAATGGTTCTTATCTGCCGACACATTCTATGTTTCTATGTTTCTATATGGAACCCTCTCATTCATATGGAATCCTCTACCTCATGTGGAACCCTCTCATTTATATGGAACCCTCTCACTCATATGGAATCCTCTCATTCATATGGAACCCTCTCATTCATATGGAACCCTCTCATTCATATGGAATCCTCTACCTCATGTGGAACCCTCTCATTCATATGGAACCCTCTCATTCATATGGAATCCTCTCATTCATATGGAACCCTCTCACTCATATGGAATCCTCTCATTCATATGGAACCCTCTCATTCATATGGAATCCTCACATTCATATGGAACCCTCTCATTCATATGGAACCCTCTCATCCATACGGAACCCTCTGATTCATATGGAATCCTCTACCTCATTTGGAACCCTCTCATTCATATGGAACCTCACATTCATATGGAACCCTCTCATTCATATGGAATCCTCAACCTCATGTGGAACCCTCTCATTTATTTGGAACCCTCTCATTCATATGGAACCCTCTCATTCATATGGAATCCTCTCATTCATGTGGAACCCTCTCATTCATATGGAATCCTCACATTCATATGGAACCCTCTCATTCATATGGAACCCTCTACCTCATGTGGAACCCTCTCATTTATATGGAACCCTCTCACTCATATGGAATCCTCTCATTCATATGGAACCCTCTCATTCATATGGAATCCTCACATTCATATGGAACCCTCTCATTCATATGGAACCCTCTCATCCATACGGAACCCTCTGATTCATATGGAATCCTCTCATTCATATGGAACCCTCTTATTCATATGGAACCCTCTCATTCATATGGAATCTTCTCATTCATATGGAGCCCTCTCATTCATATGGAATCCTCAGATTCATATGGAACCCTCTCATTCATATGGAACCCTCTCATCCATACGGAACCCTCTGATTCATATGGAATCCTCTCATTCATATGGAACCCTCTTATTCATATGGAACCCTCTTATTCATATGGAACCCTCTCATTCATATGGAATCCTCTCATTCATATGGAACCCTCTCATTCATATGGAATCCTCTCATTCATATGGAACCCTCTCATTCATATAGAATCATCTCATTCATACGCAGAGCATTTTGAGAAGTGACAAGTCACTGGTGTTGTATGATCCCATCCCTGGCTTGCGTGGTCATACCCGTTTGCCTGACCATGGTCCCAGTTAGTGGGGTCATGTACCTGGGCACCTTGGCTCAAGCCCTCCCAATGTTGTACAAATATACTAGGAAAAATGTCACAAGATATGATAACAACCCCCCCCCCCCCATGAATGGAGTGGAAAGAGTTACAGGTAGTATTAGGTGTATAGTCATATAATTAGAAAACAAACACTGCTTTACACTCCTTAGATTACCTTTATCACAACCAAGAAAAAACGCCACTTTTATGATATGCTTTAAGATAATTCAGCACTTAGCATCTGAACAGGCCTACCAAGCCATTAATTACCCCTTGCTAAATATCATAAGACAAATATGAACCTTTGTTCCAAGAGCTATTGACTCTATAATTGGCGTGCTATGAGTAGGTGAATTCAGAAATTGTCAGCTGAAGAAATGGGTATTATTATATATGTCAGTCAATTAGATACAGTTAATGAATCCAACAGATTGAAAACATCTGAAGAGTAAATTCAGGTGTGAAAGACAAACACTGCTCACGGGATATTCTGTAGGGTTAGGTTTAAAAGGGAGGCTCCCTTAGAAAGGAAGCTCCCTTAGAAATGTACATAAACCCTTATGTATTACGTTCATCCAGAAACTATGAGTACCTTTTACTGAAATGGAGAGAGTGTAGACACAAAACAAAGTTTTTGTCAGGCAAAAAGCTACTTTTACCTGATTAAAATGCAAATTCAATGACATTCTTAGCTGAACTGTTCAATAGGCTTTGTTGTTTAATCCAAGTGTAAAGCTGAGTCCCCAGGGAAGGATTTCAAGGATCTGTACCTCCCTGAGAAATTTACATGATCTGTGTTTCCTGCAATTGCTGTGTCAGCACATTGGGTTGACACCTGGCAAATATTGGCATCAGGCCACTGTTAAGTCTATGGAGACAGTAGCAATGCCAGTATTTTTCTGAAGAAGAGGTGGTAACCCTCACCACAACTAGCTATTAGACATCCAATACTTTCTTTAAATACCCAATGCTTAATATCAAATTGGTAATTCCGTATAAACCTTACTTCATAGAGTAACCAACTTGGGTATTTACTTTATCAGACATCCCAACTCTTGTCCCCGGCAAATCAGCTCCTGACCTACAAGTCCCATAATTCCCCTTTAGATTTCGAGAATGGCAGAGAATTATGGTCGGTGTTTTTCAGAAATAGCGAGAGGGCTGCAGCTGTAAGCGCTGAAGAAGCCTTGGGTGAAACGCGTCAGGTGTTCTCCCACAGGAACTTCACCAAAAAAACGAGCATCTTTTAATTAGTTCAATAAACCATTAACTGGGGTGATACGACAACTGAGTTCCAAAAATCCAGAGAATAAACTATCCATCTTGACTATTTTTTTACTTCTGCTATTTTGGCCTAACGATTCCAACTCAGTTGTCAGATTACTTAGGTCACTGTGCAATGAGTAGGCCGCCTCTTATTTTTAAAAATGTTTTTATAGAACCCTCACCCAGAGATAAAATCTCATTGGAAGACATCAATTAACATACTACCTGCTGATCACCAGAAGGTAAAGAGATAAGTCTGTACTAATTAACCCCCGATCTCTGATGCTCTCAGCAGGGAGTCATTTCATGTTTAAAACACAAATAAACAAGTGAGCAGTTGTAAGGGTCAATAGAGATTCTCTAAATGCTTGTCCAGTGCTGTGCAGGGGTCAGTGACCGCTCACTCTTAGGCACTCAGGACTGTTGTGTACGGTGCAAAATAAACAATGACAAAGTAGAATTTGTACCTGCAGGGTAAACAATGCCTAAACTCCATAGGGTCTATTCAATAAAGAGAGAATTGTAGGGAATTGAGATGAGAATTTCAAACTTAAAGCCAAAGAAGCGGTGTTGGAAAAATTCTCCCATTCAGCTAAACTGGAGAATTTTTCCAACACTACTACATTGGCCTAAAGTTCAAAATTCCCGTCTCAATTCCCTGCTATTCTCTCTTTATTAAGCAGAACCATAGCCCAGGAACATCCTAAAGTGAGCTTGTTATTAGAGTACAAGGGTAGGCAACCTTGAACACTCCAGATGTTGTGGTCTACATTTCCCTTGATGCTTTAATAGGTCTACAGCTTTCCTCCTACCTCATCACCTCTTCCCACTCGCACCTCCAAGATTTTGCCCGAGCTGACCCCCCCCCCATATGTATGTGAATAAGTCTGTGTGTAAGTATGTGTCTCTGTAAGTAAGTGTGTGAGTCTCTGTGTGTGTAAGTCCGTGTGACTTTGTGTGTGTTAGTATGTGTGTGTAAGTGTGTGTGACTGTGTGTGTGTGAGTCTAAGTTTGTCTGTAATGTGTGTGTGTATGTATGTGTCTGTGTGTGACTCTGTGTGTGTGTGTGTGTGTGTGTGTGTGTGTGTGTAAATCTGTGTGTGTAAGTGTGTGAGTATCTGTGTATGTGTGTAGAAGTCTGTGTGACTCTGTGTGTGTAAGTATGTGTGTGACTCTAAATTTAATGTGACTGTGTGTGTGTATGTCTCTGTGTGTAAGTGTGTGTGACTCTGTGTGTGTGTCTATATGTGTAAGTGCGTGTAAGTGACTGAGTGTGTGTTAGTGTAAGTGTGTCTGTGAATGTGTGTACGTATGTGTCTGTGTGTGTGTAAGTTTGTGTGTGTGTGTGTGTGTATGTGTCTGTGTGCGTAAGTGTTTGTAACTGTGTGTGTAAGTATGTTTCTGTGTGTGTGAGTGTATTTGTGTGTGTCTGCGTGTAAGTATGTGTGTGTGTATGTACTGCAGAAAAAGAAAATAAGAGGAGGGATTTTATTTAATGCCAGTGTTATAAAAGCAAAAGAGACGGATATGTTTTGCTGTGACTTCTACTAGCGGCCTTAATCTCATGTCAAGAAGGATGTGAGGGAAAGGAATCATTAGCTGGAATATGTCCTAATGCAACTGTGCTTTCTGTTTAGATTTGTCCATGACATGGTAGCTTCTATCATTGGGGATATGTATTTG
This sequence comes from Pelodytes ibericus, assembly GCA_036172795.1. NCBI lineage: Eukaryota > Metazoa > Chordata > Amphibia > Anura > Pelodytidae > Pelodytes > Pelodytes ibericus. Next base: position 191,924,262 of record CM069861.1, read on the forward strand.
CCTAGAAATAACTAAACTTAAAACCAGACTGTGGGGTAAAACAACGGCCACAGAACTTTATTTAAATAGTCATTGCATTACAATCATATATTATATATATATATATATATATATATATATATATATATATACATACACACATATACATTCCACATATATATATCCAAAATTATACAATGACTAAACATAACATAAACAATCCATAAACAGAAAACCAACCAAGCTTGCAAGAGAATCCAGGTGGCTGCCGAATAAGTCCATGTTCTGGGCATATATCAATGCCCCAATACCTGAGGTTCGAGGTACCACTTTCCCCTCGAACCTCCCACCAGAGTCCCGATTGACTCTCCCCAATCCAAATCTTCCATTAACCCTCCTGGATACCCTGCAAGCTTCCGCCAACGCTGTGACATGTAAATAAATAAATAACTAAATAAATATAAAACATAAACATAAACAATCCATAAACAGAAAACCAACCAAGCTTGCAAGAGTATCCAGGTGGCTGCCGAATAAGTCCATGTTCTGGGCATATACCAATGCCCCAATACCTGAGGTTCGAAGTACCACTTTCCCCTCGAACCTCCCACCAGAGTCCCGATTGACTCTCCCCAATCCAAATCTTCCATTAACCCTCCTGGATACCCTGCAAGCTTCCGCCAACGCTGTGACATGTAAATAAATAAATAAATAAATAATAACTAAATAAATAAAGGCTCATTAACCAAACAATTAGGGTGGGTGGGTGGGTCGTTGGGACAACAGGTATGGGGGGAAACTTTTCTTAAAATGGCCCCCAAACTTCCTGTTCCTAACTTTTATACTCTCCCAACTCCTCCCACAAATTCCTACTATAGGCTGACATATCCCCTCAGCACCCTGTCATGATTGCCCCTCCCCGACCTTGTCTGGGGGCTACATGATTACAAAAGACTTTTGAGTTATGCATGTGGATCCCAATAATGTGTGTGTAAGTGAAACTCTGAGTGTGACTCTGGTTGTGTAAGTGTGACTCTGTGTAAGTGTGAGTCACACTTACACACAGACTCACACGTACATGCACAGGTTCACACAGACTGTCTGAGTCTGTGCATGTGAGTGGTGTAAGTGTGGGTGTGTATATTCTTGAAAATTGTGTACAGTCATATGGAAGTCTTCAATAAAAAAGTGCTTTTTACATTTAAAAGTTTGGAGGGGTAATGGGGGGTGCCAAATCTAGGGTCCACCCCGGGTGACTAATGCTCTAGGTACGCCATGTTTCCAGAGACACATATTTGTTCAACATGCTGCAGAAAGACCATGCAAAGTGCAGCCCGGCAGTATGTAGGATGAATAAACGCACAGACACAATCCAATTAATTAATCAGGGTGGAGATCTCAGAGAACCTAGCATGATTAATTAATTGTATTGTGTCTGTGTGTATATGCATCCTACACACTGCCGGGCTGCACTTTGCATGTTCTTTCTGCAGCATGTGGAACACATACGTGTCCCTGGAAACATGGTCGATGTTGGCAACTATGGGTATGCCCCTACCTAACCCTAATGTGGGTATATCTACTAGATGCTTAGGATCCAAGGTGCAAACATTATGTCATGCTATATTTTCCCACGTGTTCATTCAGTGTTAAATCCTTTATAGGATTCTGATTTATTGCATTTTAAATGGTTTATTTTATTACTATTGTTAATGTTCTAGATGGATATCCTTCATCCAAGGATAGTTGGAGATTCAAAAATCCAAATATCACTTACAGAAATAATAAGTTCTCCTGCATATTATTAATATTTAAATATATATATATAATTTTTTTTATCTGTTTTTGATTTTTTCAAGTTTGATCTTCAATAAATTAAGAGGCGAAAATAGAAAAAAAAAACACCCATAAATTTCCTTAAAAAGATATTGAATAAACTCGCTGTGCATTATTCTCTCTTAGGTGGTAATTAGCACTGCAGCAATGCTGTAACGTTTGTGATAATAATTAGAAGTCATATGCTAATGAGTTGGGAAAACCTGCCCTTGATAAAACCTGCCCCTCACAAACAGCCTTTTGTAGCTGCTCTGTGTGCCTTAAGGTGAAGCACAGACCTATTCACTGAGCCTTTTGCCTGGCATTGTGATTGTCTATTCATATTTTACATTTAGAGATCAAATGTGCTTCAATTTGCCCCCTGCTGCTGCTGAAATGAGCTGGACTAGCCGTTAATTAGCAGCTTAAATCACACTTCCATGCTCTTCCTCTAAAACGTTTTTTAACCCAAGGTAAAGGAAGCCCTCAAAGATCAGGATAGATAGCAAGAGATATACACTATAATAGACAGAAGTACTGGGACACACCACTTCATTATTTAATTCAGGTGTTTCAGACCCATTGCCACAGGTGTATAAAATCCAGCCCCTAGCCATGCAGTGTCCTTCTAAAGAGCTCAGTGAATTCAAGCGTGGTACTGCATAGTTGCCAACATCAGCCATGTTTCCAGGGACACATATTTGTTCCACATAATGCAGACAGAGCATGCAAAGTGCAGCCCGGCAGTATGTAGAATGTATATAAGCACAGACACAATCCAATTAATTAATCAGGGTGAAGATCTCATAGAACCTCCCATGATTAATTGATTGGATTGTGTCTGTGCATATTTGCACCCTACATACTGCCGGGCTGCAGTTTGCATGCTCTTTCTGCAGCATGTGGAACAAATATGTGTCCCTGGAAACATGGCCTATGTTGGCAACTATGGAACTGTAATAGTATGCCAATTTTGCAATAAGTTTGTGAAATGTCACCCCTGCTGGATATTCCACAGACAGCTGTAAGTGATATTATTGGAAAGTGGAAGTATTTAGGAACAGCAGCAACTCAGGCACGAAGCGAAAGACACACATTAAAGTCACAGAGCGGGGTCACAGAGTGCTGAGGCGCATGGTACGTAAAAGTTACCAATTCTCTCCTGATTCCATAGCTGGAGAGCTGGATATTAATCCATTGGCATTAATATCAGCACAGAAAGTGTGCTGCAAGAACTTCATGGAATGGTTTTTCCATGGCCAAGCAGCTGCATGCAAGCCTTGCCTCACAATGCCACGCGTTAGACTTCCAGTGAAGGAACTCTTATTGCCTCAGCATACCAAGACATTTTGAACAATGCTATGCTTCCAACTTTGTGGGAACAGTTTGGGAAAAGTCCATAAACCAAGATCCATAAAGACATGGTTGGTTGAGTTTAGTGTGGAAGAATTTGATCGGCCCACACAGAGCCCTGACCTTCATTTGGGATGAAGTGGGGACAGAGAGAGTGAGAACTGGATCAATGGGCGAAAATTCCCAGAGAAACACTCCAAAATCTTGCGGAAAGCCTTCCCAGAAAAGTGGGCGCTGTTAATGGAGGGTCCAGCTACAAAATAATCTCCATGGGGGTTATGCAAACAAACTGCACTGCGAAAATTTCTGCACTGCGAAATTTCTGGAGTTTTATAAAAATCCACAACCGCTGTTTGTTATACACCTTTTTTTTAACTTGACACTTTGCAGTGTTTGAACAGTGTTTGACGGAGGTTCTCCGACAATAATCAGGTGCTTTTTAAATGCCTGATTTTCTTTTACATTGGCGCTGTCCCAACCTGGAAGCGCCTTTGTGGTGGATGCAGATCAGTCTCCCAGAATGTGTCAGGAGTCTGCTTTTTACATAGGCGCACACGCTGATTGCGCCACTATTTGGCACTATTGGCGTGTGCAAAGGGAAGAAAAATGTGCACTCCATACTCCAATGGTTGCAAATGAAAAAGTGCTTTATTTAGTGCAAAAGATGTAGACCAAGCATGCAATAAAACAGACTGTGGAACGGAAGGTAAGACCACCTTCCACGTGGAAACACACAAAACGCGTAAGGTGGTCTTCCCTTACGTTCCACTCAATTGGTTAATTTGGTGAGATTAAAAGGTTAATCTCAACTCATCTTTTAACAAATAGACTCTGTAGTATTTATTTTAGTCAATTCACCTTGAAACATCTCTAAAAAAAATGTACTGATTATGGGGCAAAGTTCTAAAAGTAGTCCAGGGGCCAAGAGAACCAATAGAATGTTCCGGGGTGGTCCAGGGATGTAGCAATATTTATTGCAGTAGTCACCACTGCAACTGGGCTTGCCACCCTAGGAGGTCTGAGCAACCCCTGCGGCCATTCCACTGACAAATGGTGTGGGGGCAAAGCTGATGTGGGAATAAAGCTGGTACTGTGGAAAGTAGGAATGTATTGTACTGGTGGTATTGTCTATTGCCCTCTTCGCCCAGTGGCTTCTAGTTATGCCTCGGTGTTGGTTAAATCATTTTGATAACTTTAAAAACAAAAAACTCTCACTGTCTCTTGGGAAATTATTTTTTTTTTTTTTAGATAATTCTGATAAAGTCCAACAAACTCTATTGATTATTATAGTATAACCCAGTTTGAAATGTGTTTTTATTCATTTCCCTGTCATTTTTGTCTGTAAAATTAGCGACACAACCAGAATTCTGCAACAATCAATTAATTGTATTGCCGCTACCACCAAAGCCGTCCCTGAGTTGTGTAATCTGATTAGACCTCCGGCATTCCTTGCATTCTTCTCCTGATAGGTGAGCTTCATCAGTGGATAACATATTAAGATAATCACGGATACTTTTGTTTCCTTGGTTATCCTGATCCTCAGGAGGATGCGTCAGGAGGCCTGACCCTATTTACTTTTCATCTAGTTCAATCATCGAGCATGTGTACTTACTTCCTATGCCTTGTTCTGCTCAGCGGCTTTGGTATAGCCCTCTCGCTAAGTCAATAGATAGAGGGAGCACACAATACCCCACTGAGAAAGCAAAGCAGGGAAACATTTGCTGCTGTGTTCTCTACTGTTTAGACTGGGGGTAATGAAGAGCTCACAGCTGACCTGATTTCATTAATCTAGGTCAGATTCAGTTGGAGCAAGGCTGTTACCCAGAGGAAAAATATCTGCTCTAGATAAATATCTGGGATCCCCCCCATGGTGGAACACCACTGGTGTGACCAATATTTCTTAACCCCTTAATGACCAGTATACCTTTGGTGCTTTTGTGTTCCTGGCCCCCATGACAGAGTGATCATAGATCACCAGCACATAGACCCCGTAGATTCCTGCCAGAAATATCTCACAATGTCACTTGTGATTTTTTTTTAAATGCAACCGGTAATCTTGGTTACAATTAGCCTGTCAGACTGAGACCACTCAATGTGGCTTCATCTGACAGAGGGGATTTCCGCCGCAGACCCCTGGAGCTTGCTGCGTGGAAGGAGGTCTTAGTATGTTCAATGGAGTCCGCATTGGTAGTTTGGACCATGTTTGCTATGATGACATAGACCTTCCTAACATGTTAAGTGGTTAATACCTGTTAAAGGGACAATTCCACCTACCTTATTTTCTGTGTGATGTACACTCCTGTAATTTTAAATTGATAATAATTTCACTTCGGCCTTTAAATTCATTGACATCCAGTGAGGATGTAGATAGCCAGACAGGACCATTGCTATTGTAACAGCAAAACATCTATTAGACTTTATTTGTAGATTTTAGGAGAGTAAGAACTAAGTCATCAATTCTCTTCATGTTATGCAGAGATGCCAAGGTCCCATTACATGACCACCAAAGGATGACTTTTGTTTTGACCATAACTGTGTGAAAAATGGCTTGCAAATGGCTGAGGAAGGTTTTTCTGATAATACCATTCCCTATCTTTTGCTCTCTTTCAGTTCACATGCATGTAGCACTGCAGATGGCTTATGGTTTCATCTAAACTCTTCTGGATTATAAAAAGGCCTTGTTTGTTTCTCTGTATAACTTCTGGAGATGAAAGTGGCTTTACATAGCTCTGGGGCACGGGTAAGATGGTGTGAACCAGTCCCTGCTTCTGTCTAAGTTCTGCCATGACTTCTAATCTCATTCAGTCTCTCCAGCTGTCCCACATTTTGAGTTTCTGTTTGGTATAACAATCATGGGCCTGGGTTCTATCTACGATTGTGACCAGATCTGATATGGTTGGGGCGTGTCTCTTCTTCCACCATCGTCCTTGTCCCACCGCACTCTCTCCAGCATTTGAGGTTCCTGGGAATAGTTTATACAGCCCAGTTAGGACGATCAATACAGCACCTTTCTAGGTTGAAGATTTGTTTAATGCCCCATTTCTACTCCTCCACTGTCAGTTCAGCTCGGCCCAGTATCTATTGAACAGACCTTTGCGTGAATAGTGAAGTGTTACACATTAATTTGAGGTTACGATGTTCACCTTTTCTCTGCATATATAATATTATCTTCTGTTTGTCAGTATGTCTCAATTGCTGCTTATATTATACTTATTGCTCATTACAAGCTTTCATGAGCAAACACAGATGAAACAGCCAATCCTAGACACCTTGTAAAGAAAGATAAAGTATATGACTACATTGCTAGGCTTATGAACCAAGTCAATATCCCCTTACAGGTTATTTTTGTGAATATGCACTTTTAAAGACTTGCTTGATTTTCACTGTGAATTGGATAGGGCAGGGGAGTCAAACTGCGGCCTCCCAGCTGCTGATCTCCCATAATTCAGCAGGCCATGTTATTGCCTCTATTAGAGTTGTCACCTATTCTTCCACAGACTTAACATTGGCCACAAGCATATTTATTAGCAGCCTGCCAGTAAAATAACACCCTAGCCTCCATAGACCTAAAGTTAGCCAAGGCAATTTTTGACCTCGTGGCCTGTAAAATACATGACAGTATATATCCTCATTCCAAATAAATGCACAGACAACTTGCTGGCTAAAAGGTCGCAGGTTTTATTTATAAAAATGACTGCAACATAATTACCATATTGCTAATAAAATAGCTGTATTTAATGAAAATGGAACATCTTAAAATCAATAATAAAAAAACAGTGCGATAACAAGTACAAATAACCTAGTATCACCGAATGCATAATTGGAACACAAAGCGGTAGCGTGCCCCCATATACCTCCTAGGTCACTAGGAAGGGGTCCTCAAGGATCTGATGCAGGTGTAATCTGGATTCTTGGGCTACTGGCATCCCCTTATGCAGAGTAGCCCCATATTCACTCACCAGGGGCTATCCTGTGGGGAGCCCGCGTAGCTAGCCACCATAACTACTGCTACCCAGGTTGGCCAGACCCCAGATGACCAACCCCCAGCAGTGACGTCAGACCTCGGGGATCCCCCACCAGTCCTATGCACAAAGGGAAGAGTGGGAGGGAACCAAAGATTTTATTCTTTAAAAGAGGAAGTGGGAATGTGTGCAATTGTTTATATAAACTCCAGCCCCTTGTGCACCATGCCCAACCCCTGTCTTGCACGGATTGGGCATGGGGACCTGATTGACAGAAGGGGATGTAATGCCCACCCCTGTCATGTTGACCTTACACCTTTTTTTATAGTTACAGGTCATTTCTGGTTGAGTATCTCTTATACAAAATGCTTGGGTCCAGAAGTATTTTGGATAACGGATCATCTTGTATAACAGATAATATTCGATGCAAGGTCTTGTTACTAGTGGGGTACCTCAGGGATCTGTTCTTGGACCCATTTTCTTTCATATTTTTATTAGCGATATTGCAGAAGGTCTTGTTGGCAAAGTGTGTCTTTTTGCTGATGATACAAAGATCTGCAGCAGGGTTGATATTCATGGAAGGATAAGCCAAACCTACCACTGGTGCGTCCGGCCTGCACACGTGCGTTTGTGGGCATGGGGGAATCTGAGCATGCATGGAAAGGCTATATCGCAGCTTAAGGGATCTGGATCTAGATCTGTGCGCTTGTATTCTGACAGGTGTGAGTGGAACTTGCAACTTGTGGCAAAATTCAAAATGTTTTGAGGATCACAAATCCTTTTGGTTAACCGATTTTTGGATAAGGAAACCTGTACTTGCTGGGTAGTACGTCTAATTGTCAGTTGCCAGAGGATAATGGGAGATGCATCCCACCCCCCCAACTGTTTCTCTTTGGGACCGCAATCCTGCCATTCCAATTTTCACTCCCTCTCACAAGCCCCATCCTCTTGGCATCCTGCTGTGCCGGGATTAGTTGGGAGGTATCTAATGGATCTTCACATCAGGAAAAGGGAGAGAGGAGACCCCCTAACACAGACTTGTCCAAATAACTTCTTCACTAAACTCTAAATTTGAAGAGATTTGGGTTGTTTCATTTGGGCTGATTTCTCAACGTTACACCTTAGTCCTTTCTGTGGTTCCCACATATGTCTATGCCATGCTGAATAGCCCATACGTTAATGCCCTACTGGAATCGTCCATATAGGAATGTATTTCTTTACCCTTTTCGTTTTATTGTTGATGTTTATGTGCTTTGTCCTAGGGTAGCAACTATCCCCCTGGCTGATTCCAATGTCATGTACTGTTAATCCTAAACCAACGATAGAATGGCTGGAGGCATTCCATCTCACATCAAATGATCACCGCACTCAATTAAAGCAGGGATATCACAGGGAGGTAGGAAGGGAGGCTGCTTTCAGAAGCAATAGTATAACAAATACACAACTTCTACCACTGAGTGATCCAGATTTTTTTTTTTTTTTTTTACTTCCCAGCTTCTGTCTGTGGCAACGTGGGACACCAGAGGAAGTGGCTTGGGAGGAGTATTCATTCTCTGATGTCCAGAACAACTGTAGAATGAAAATCAAGACCGCAGCACTAATGAATAGGGACCGTCCTGCTTAAATTGGGAATGTGGAGCTTAAAGGACGACTACTCTTTTGTAATCCTCTACAGCAGGGGTGGGGAACCTGCAGCCCTCCAGCTGCTGATGAACTACATCTCCCATAATGCTATTTCCACTAAGAGGCTGGCAAAGGAGTATGGGAAATGTAGTCCTGCAACATCTAGAGGGCCACTGGTTTTCCTACCCCTGCTGTACAGTTACACATGGTTTACTCTGAGCTCTGCCTCTAAAAAGGGGCAGAGCTCATCTGGATGCTGGAGCACGCTGACCGAGAAAATAGAGCCACCTTTGTTTTTTAATGCCACCAACAGAGGAGACCTATTCAAGGTCCATCTCTGCACAGGCTTCCTGTGGAAACATCATAGCTGCGAGTCAGAGAATGACCTACACTAAAAAGTACATTACAGTGTATCGTCATACTAGTACCATATATAGTAGAACTATATTAGAATTATATTAGAAGTACAAGTGAAACAAACAAAGAAAAAAACAGATGTTGTTAATGCATCTATTCTGTCTCATTTTTATGACATCACCTTGAGGCACAGTATGAAAATTAGCTGTGACAATGCATAATAAATCATTTGCATATGAGGCCACAAGGTGATAGGAGGCAGCATCCATTCAAATCTGTTTAAAATCCCTGTTCTAACAAAATGCCCATGTGTTTATGCTTTTCTTTCCTATGCCAAGCACTGTTTTGATAAGAGAGTCTAAAGCCCAAAAAAATAAACATAAGAATGTGAGATAGATCTTGGGGCCCCAGTGGATGGCTGTAATTCCCCCAAAAATATACTTAGGAAAAAAAGGGGAATATCTCTATAATACAGCCCAATGTACTTGTGCCTAATATAGTAGATTGAAGGCTGTGTTTATTTTTATATAATATGTTCCCAGTGCTGGTGTTTCTATGCTATATCCACCTCTACATAACCTGAATGGATTCTCTTACTCTGTGCCCATTTGTGCAGAGGAAGGGAGCCTGTGATGTCATACCAACCACTGAATAGGAGAAGCGTCAACAAATGTGTAACATGGAAAGTATATCGCCAGGGAGTCTTAGTGAGTTTGACATATATTTACATTGCATTCAGAAATGTACTAAGGTTTTTGGACTCAGCTAAAGAGCAGGTCTCTGTAGCATTGACTGAAGAAAAGGCTCTTCATGAAGAACAGTGACTTAAACAAAACATTCCAGAGCAAAACATTCAAGGCAAAGGTCAAACTGGGCAAGACATTACACAAGCCGTCACATAAGCCCTTTATATTGCATAGCGTAATACAGGTAAATAAGAGAGAGAGAGAGAGCATGCCCTAAGTATACATTTCAGTAATCTATGGTCCATCTTGAAGGACTCAGTACTGGAGACTCATGTCTGACAGGAACCAGAAGAAGATACGTTTAAAAACCTGACTATTTAAAGAGCATTGTTTATATCCTGAGTGTAGATAATCAAAAATGATTGTGTTAGCAGAATTTCAAGCAAATGCCTAAATTAGGAGATACATGTGTTTTAGGTGTGTCTGTGTTGCGTGTCTCTTGTTTATGACATCACCGGTGGCTTGATATTCAAATGGCACGTTTCCTATTGAAAAACGTTTCATTAGCAAATCAAGATATATAGGTGATGTCCCAGATACCACAGACACGTTTGAAACACATTTGTCTCCTAATTCGGGCATAAATGTGGTGTATACTCTATATACACAATATATAGATTATTTTGGATCGCTCTTTTTAATAGCACCTTGGTGTGTTTTGAAAAACCCTTCCTGGGAACACAGTTGGATATTGCAAAGTATTTGGTGGTGTGTGCTCTGTTTTTCCGATTGCATGCGGCTTTGTATCCAGTTAAACTATTTACCTGTCGTGACCGCTATATGGATTTTCCTGGGGTTGGGACACTCTCGGGGCTTTTGAACTGTTCTTCTCGACCTTTTCACCGCAGTAGTTACATCGCTGACAGTTCAGCGTTGCTGTTTCAGAGCCAGAAAATACTAACCCTCCTAGGAAAGCAACCTCCCCAACCATAAACCCTATCCCAAACTCTGATGCTAACTGTAAAAATTAACCCTAAAACAAGTACTTAACCCCAAACCCCAATACTAACTCTAAAACTAACCCTAATACTAACTTCTAACCCCTAATACTAACCCTAAAACTAACCCCAAACTCTATACAAAAATGTGGATTTGTGCGCTTCCCAAAACACTACACACTAGTAGTTACCCTTTATGTAGAGGTAATAATCCTCTCTGTAATATGCAAAGGGAAGAAAAAACATATAAAAAAATATAGTGTAGTATTATTAAAATATTTTTGGGTATACATATATATGTGGATTCACTCACATCTTACTAAGCAGTACTCTGCTCAGTATAATGGGCATCCGGGAGCAGAGTACTGCTCAATAAGATGTGAGTAAATCCACATATATATTTCTACAAAAAAATATTTTAATAATACTACACTATATTTTTTAATATGTTTTTTCTTCACTTTGCATATTACGGAGAGGATTATTACCTCTACATAAAGGGTAACTTCTAGTGTGTAGTGTTTTGGGAAGCGCACGAATCCAAATTTTTGTATTGTGTTTGTATTTGTACTCCTACCACATAAAGGCGCAGTGTATTCTTGTTGTTTGTTAACCCCAAACTCTAATACTAACTGTAAAACTAACCCTAAAACAAGCACTTAACCCCAAACCCCAATACTAACTATAAAATTAACCCTAGTACATACTTCTAACCCCTGATACTAACCATAAAACTAACCCCTAATACTAACTCTAAAACTAACCCTAGTACTAACTTTTAACCCCTAATACTAACCCTAAATCTAACCCCTAACCCTAATACTAACTCTAAAACTAACCCTAGTACTAACTTCTAACCCCTAATACTAACCCTAAATCTAACCCCTAACCCTAATACTAACTCTAAAACTAACCCTAGTACTAACTTCTAACCCCTAATACTAACCCTAAATCTAACCCCTAACCCTAATACTAACTCTAAAACTAACCCTAGTACTAACTTCTAACCCCTAATACTAACCCTAAAACAGTCCCATTCCGCAGCCGCCGAACCTCTGGATACACATCATGTGCATTGCTGGTTTATAAATTCGCTTTATGCGAGCTATAAGTATGGTAAATGTATTTTTAGAAGCAGCCCTTTTCCTGGAAATGTTTTTTGGAAAAATAGGGTGCACTCAATAGTAGTTCTTTTCAAGGCTGATCTTCTTAGTTTTGTATCAACAGGTGATGGGAAACATTCAAATACTATACATTATCTTACTCTGTGTCGCAGATTCCATCCATTGTATTCTTTAAGACAGTCCTCTAATTATTCATAAAGAATTATTTTTTGCCATACAAAAGAACACTCTTTTATTGCAATAAAATCTGTTGAGTATCATCAACATTATTTTCTATTGGAGAGTATCATGTTCATCCCCCCAAAAAATAAAAAAATAAGTATGGTTGGTCGTTTCTTAACTATTTGGGATTGCTCAAAAGAAAAAATGTCTTCTTTTTGTATGTGTATGTGTGTTGATTACTTATCATGACATCTTTTTGATTAGTTGTCTTCAGTTTCCGAGACATCCCTTCCTGTTCACAGCTCCTCAAACCTAGTGATGTAATCTTAAAGTGTCTCCACTCCATCTTCAACTTGTAATAATTGAATACTTGCCAGTAGCATAGTAAGCGAAATAGAACATATAGGAAAAAAAACGATTACACGCAGATTAATGCTGTTCAAACAATGCTTTATCATTTTTGAACGGGCTATTGATTCTAAAATTTGGTAGTGTCATTTAGTCTCCAAGTTTGTAGTTAATTATGCCTGGTCCATCATTTGTGGGAAACCGTTTTTTAATAGAAATAATAGAACCGAAAGGAACAGTTAAAGGTAAAAAAAACTAATAAATCGAATCAAGAAAGCAAGTTAAACAATTCTTATGCTTATGCAAACAATGCTGAAGTCGGCTCTACCTGCTGTGAATTTGGTGATACTTGCTCCCCCACGTTGATCAGACGAGGACAGCACAGGAAACAAAATTCGGTGTGCACATCATACTCCAAAACAAACCGATGTTTGAAAAAAGTGTTGTGCTTTATTGCAAATAAAAATCAGTCCAACCAAACAGTGCAGACAAAGGAAAGGGTGGTCAGCAGACCCCACCTAACGCGTTTCGCATATTCCACGCCGATAACACCTATGATTAAGAGTGGAATACGCGAAACGCGTTAGGTGGGGTCTGCTGACCACCCTTTCCTTTGTCTGCACTGTTTGGTTGGACTGATTTTTATTTGCAATAAAGCACAACACTTTTTTCAAACATCGGTTTGTTTTGGAGTATGATGTGCACACCGAATTTTGTTTCCTATACAATTCTTATGAACTTTATTTGGTTGCTCTGAAAAAGATGGGTCTAACATGCAAAATTCAAGGCCATTTCTGAACTTGTTGTGGAAACAGACTGAGCATCTGTTAGAGGTCCCAACTCAATACTTAGAGGAAAGTGTTTCAGTATAACATCATGTTAATAAGCTTACTACGCAGTTGTTGATCATTCAGAAATCTGAAGATTGTTACTTTATTATTTTAATGGGGACAATAGACAGAGTCAGGGCTGCTATCAGGGGAAGGACTACGGCTCTCCTTGCAGGACCTGCAGCTGGAGGATGTCAATGAGCTGCGCACAGACATCCTTAAGGATGAAAATATATTTACTAGCAACACTTTTTTTTTCTATAAGGTTGCATTTATATTCAGGCCTTTTCCCTCTGGTAGATTAATATTTATTTTTATTTTTAATGTTTTTGGCATTTTTCATTATGTGCTACCGGTTAGATAACCTGCACCATTATCCCTTCCGGTGCCCTGGCGCCTAGTTGTAGCTAGGCAATGTCTCCTTGTCAGTGGAGTGTGGGGACAGCTGCATTGTTAAAGATAGCTGTCCTGCTCGGTGCTCATCCAGCATGTTGTGACAAGGGAGGATGGGTGAGCGGATTGGCTCTTATCCTTCCACACAGAGACCCAACTGGAAGGCGGCCTCCTACAAATTAGCAGTACACTAGACAGTAGGTAAGTTTTGGGAGTAGGGAGTATATTTACGGTAGGGACCCACACCATTTGTTCCTCAAGGGGCCCCAAAATTTCTTATAGCTGTCCTAGAAACAGTAGAGCCTTTTAAGAATGAACTAAATATGTATTGACAGAGGGGTACATGACTTTTAATAATAATTTATATTTCAAAGAAATGTTGTGTGTTTCCAGGAAACTTGACTAAGCAGCCACTTCCTGATGTTTTAATATGCCAAGATTAGGTGTAGACATTAGAATTAGGCATTAATCTTATTGATGGTGGGTGGGCATTAGGATAAAGCATTGTGATTATAGTTAGGGAGGTCTTAGGGTAAAAAATTAGGATTAAGGGGGCACCAGGCTTAGTCATTATTCTGACATGCTCTAATGTCTTGATGACACATGGCAATAATTACATGACCTTAGAATGTGCGATCATTACCATAGGGCCTTTCAATGGTAATTCTAGGGAAATCCAGTAAATTGCTATAGGGCGTAACTGGAAACCATGGAGTCCTAATGCTAAAATTGCCTTGGTCCCCCCAACTTCACCAAGTAACACTTCATCACCAGTGCCATACACCCTCACTTTCCAGATTCCCAGCTTTGCCCAAACATCACTTGTTGTCCCAGCTTTTCCCCACACATCATTTGTCATTTCCAGCTTTGCCCCCACATCACTTGTGAGTGCCAGAATTGCCCACAAACTAGGGTGAACACATTACCATTTATTCAAGGACACATGACAAATGCACACCAGGGCCGTCTTTAACGCGGGGCAAACGGGACAGCTGCCCTGGGCCCATTTACTCCTGGGGGGCCCCAAGGCAGCTGTCCCGTGGGCCCCCAGCCCTGCTTGCCGCGTTCACAGCGCATTGCGCTTGTGAATGCTTTCTTCCGGCAAGCCGCATCCGATGGATGCGACGGCCGGAAAAAACAAAACAAAAAACTGACGCCGGATGCAGTGGTGTATCTTGATTTTGTGCTGCCCTAGGCAGACAAAATCCGGGCACCCCCCTACCCAAGCTGCACACCCACGTTACACACCTAAAACATGGCCCATCATTCAGACTCACATCAAGCTCATACTCCCATCACACACACACTCCCATCACACTCAGTCACACACTCCTACTCCCATCACACTCAGTCACACACCCCTACTCCCATCACACACACTCTGACTCCCATCACCCTCAGTCACACACACTGTCTCCCATCACACACACTCTGACTCCCATCACACACACTCTGACTCCCATCACACTCAGTCACACACACTGTCTCCCATCACACACACTCTGACTCCCATCACACTCAGTCACACACACTGTCTCCCATCACACACACTCCTACTCCCATCACACTCAGTCACACACACTGTCTCCCATCACACTCACTCTGACACCCTTCACACTCACTCTGACTCCCATCACACTCAGTCACACACACTGTCTCCCATCACACACACTCTGACTCCCATCACACTCAGTCACACACATGTCTCTCATCACACACACTCTGACTCCCATCACACTCAGTCACACACATGTCTCCCATCACACACACTCCTACTCCCATCACACTCAGTCACACACACTGTCTCCCATCACACTCACTCTGACACCCTTCACACTCACTCTGACTCCCATCACACTCAGTCACACACACTGTCTCCCATCACACACACTCTGACTCCCATCACACTCAGTCACACACACTGTCTCCCATCACACTCATTCACACACACTGTCTCCCATCACACACACTCTGACTCCCATCACACTCAGTCACACACATGTCTCTCATCACACACACTCTGACTCCCATCACACTCAGTCACACACATGTCTCCCATCACACACACTCCTACTCCCATCACACTCAGTCACACACACTGTCTCCCATCACACTCTGACTCCCATCACACACACACACACACACACACATCCCATCAGCACTTACCTTTCCCTGGCAGGCAGGCAGCATGGTCCCTCCATGCTGCCTGTTCGGCTTCCCGGCGATTGTGCCGACAGGTCACGTGACCGGGCGCGCGTATGACGTCAGCGCGCCCGTCACGTGACTGTCGGCACTTCCGTGTCGGCACACTGCACGGGGAGCCGAACAGGCAGCATGGAGGTTTCTCTGTGCTGCCTGTTCGGTTCCCCGTGCAGCCTGGCAGGCAGAGCGGAGGTGAGAGGGGATCTTCCGATCCCTTCTCACCTCTGTCTCTGCCTGCAAGCGCGGTCTTTTTTTTTTTTTTTTTAAAGGGCCGTTTTTTTTTTTTTTTGTATTTTTTTTTTTTTTTTGTATTTTTTTTTTTTTCAGTGCTGGGGGGCGCTGCCGCCCCCCAAAATTTGCCGCCATAGGCATCCGCCTAGGATGCCTCGCGGTAAATACAGCACTGGCCGGATGTGACGTCGCGTCACATCCGGTGACTGTTTCCCTCCTCCGTGCAAGAGAGAAGACTGCACGGAGGAGACATCCGGCGGGGACACGGAGCAGGGTTATGTAAGTACTTGGGAACGGGGGGGGGGGGGGCGGGGGGCTAACTGGCACTATATTACTCGGCATCTGGCTGGCACAATATTACTGGGCATCTGGCTGGCACAATATTACTGGGCTCTGAGTGGCACTATATTCCTGGGCATCTGGCTGGCACAATATTACTGGGCATCTGGCTGTCACTATATTCCTGGGCATCTGGCTGGCACAATATTACTGGGCTCTGACTGGCACAATAATACTGGGCATCTGAATGGCAGAATATTACTGGGCTCTGGCTGGCACAATATTACTGGGCTCTGACTGGCACTATATTACTGGGCATCTGAATGGCAGAATATTACTGGGCTCTGGCTGGCACAATATTACTGGGCATCTGGCTGGCACAATATTACTGGGCTCTGGCTGGCACAATATTACTGGGCATCTGGCTGGCACAATATTACTGGGCTCTGGCTGGCACAATATTACTGGGCTCTCGCTGGCACAATATTACTGGTCTCTGACTGGCACAATAATACTGGGCATCTGGCTGGCACAATATTACTGGGCTCTGGCTGGCACAATATTACTGGGCATCTGGCTGGCACAATATTACTGGGCTCTGGCTGGCACAATATTACTGGGCTCTCGCTGGCACAATATTACTGGTCTCTGACTGGCACAATAATACTGGGCTCTGACTGGCACAATAATACTGGGCATCTGACTGGCACAATAATACTGGGCATTTGTCTGGCATAATATTACAGGCATCTGGCTGGTACTATATTACTGGGCATCTGGCTGGCACAATATTACTGGGCATCTGGCTGGCACAATATTACTGGGCTCTGACTGGCACAATTATACTGGGCATCTGACTGGCACAATATTACTGGGCATCTGGCTGGCACAATATTACTGGGCATCTGGCTGGCACAATATTACTGGGCTCTGACTGGCACACTATTACAGGCACCTGACTGGCATAATATTACAGGCATCTGACTGGCATACTATTACAGGCATCTGACTGGCACAATATTACAGGCACCTGACTGGCACAATATTACAGGCATCTGACTGGCACAATATGCCTGGCCTCTGACTGGCACACTATTACAGGCATCTGACTGGCATAATATTACAGGCATCTGACTGGCATAATATTACAGGCATCTGACAGGCACAATATTCCTGGCATCTGACAGGCACAATATTCCTGGTATCTGACAAGCACAATATTCCTGGTATCTGACAAGCACAATATTCCTGGTATCTGACTGGCACAATATTACAGGTATCTGACTGGCACAATATTACAGGTATCTGAATGGCACAATATTCCTGGGCTCTGACTTACACAATATTCCTTGTATCTGACTGGCACAATATTACAGGTATCTGACTGGCACAATATTACTGGGGTCTGAATTTCACAATATTCCTGGTATCTGACTGGCACAATATTCCTGGGCTCTGACTGGCACAATATTCCTGGGCTCTGACTGGCACAATATTCCTGGGCTCTGAATGGCACAATATTACTGGGCTCTGACTGGCACAATATTACTGGGCTCTGACTGGCACAATATTACTGGCATCTGAAAGGCACAATGTTACTGGCATCTGAATGGCACAACAATTATGGCATGTGTGTGTGTGGGGGGGGGGGGGGGTAACATTGCGATGGATGGCAGGATTGCATGCAGGGGAGGGGGCAGGGTCCAGGGGGCCCAAGCAAATGCTTGCCCAGGGTCCAATCACTATTAAAGACGGCCCTGATGCACACTCCAAGTAGTGAGTAAAATATAGACTTGTCTGCAATATTTATCCTATCCAATACAGCTTGGGAGTGTGCGTTTTTCATGTGTCCCTGAATATAATGACAATGTGGTCACCATGCCCCAAACAGCTGGTAAGTGCCAGCTTTGCCCAAATTCCACTTGCACCCATTAATTACCTGCAGGAGAGCAGATGTGCAGGAGAGGTATGTCTTTCTCCCATTGGCTATGTGAAGACTGATCCAGGCATGAAGTGGATGAGATGTCTCTTCCAATCCACTGGATCAGTCAGATACATTGTGCAATGAGAGAAGGGAAGACATGCAGGAGTTGCTCGGGCCCCCTACATGTGAATGTGCTGTGCACTTGGACTACCAAAGGATAGCAGGTACATAGCAAACTGTTTGAACTTTTGGAAACCTCCAAAAAGTCAGATGTATCTGTGTGGTCACCACATAGGAAGCTTAGCAAATAAACCCATACCCTTAGAATGCCCAGTAGAGTAAGTACAAACAAGATAGTACATTCTTTCTAACCTCTTCCTAACCTCTGAAGAACCATTCATATATCCATGCTGTCAACAGCATCATGGAATGTGGAGATGATTTATCAGGAGTCCTGTTATCACTAGATGTGTAGGACATTCCATGTGGCGATAGAACCTTCAAGGACAGCATTGTTAGGGCAGCACACACCATCATTGGTCCTTAAAGAGACTCTGTCCCCTCAACATTGCTTATATTGTGAATGTAAAGACTAAAAAAAATGTTAGAACATTATCTGCATTGTGTAGTCAGAGATGCAAGGAAATGCATAAATAAAAAGAAAAATATGTTTGGAATCTGTCTATGGTGCTTCCTGTCTATAGCATCCCTTGTGGCCCAATATGCAAATCACACCTATCACATTGAAAATGAGTTTATTTGCATATCAAGTCGCAGGTGATGTCATAAACAGGCGACACCACAGATACTTAAAATGTGTTTTTTTTTATTTATGCATTCACTGGCATTTCTGTTAATATAATGTATAGATCATTTTACAATGTTTGCATTCTATATTTAGGTGACAGAGTCCCTTTAAGCCATTAAATTAGTTTTTTTTGGGGGGGTAGGTTGCAACTTCACACATAATCCACCACTTTCTCACCTTGTACGACACATCTCATTTTTCTTCTCTAGCGAGAGGGAGAGACACTGCTGCTTTGTCTGTAATCACAGTCCTCCATGTTCACCCTCTTTAACTAAACACTAACTTAGCTGTGGAATGGAGGATGGTTTGGACAGTGCATTCTTTCTCTTTTCTGCTCAGCCAGGCAATGGTCAAGGCAGTCAGTTAGGATTTGACATGGTTAGATGGAAACAGAGGCCCTGAAGAAAAAAATAATAATATTAAAAAAAAAATACAATTAGCCCTTTCACTGCTGCGATTCATGTTATAAAGAAATCACACAGATAGTTTGACTTCCCTGAATCCTCACAGCCTCGTCTGGTTTACCTACATCTATCTATCTATCTATCTATCTATCTATCTATCTATCTATCTATCTATCTATCTATCTATCTGTCTGTCTATCTATCTATCATCTATCTATCTATCTATCTATCTATCTATCTATCTATCTATCTATCTATCTATCTATCTATCTGTCTGTCTGTCTGTCTGTCTGTCTGTCTGTCTGTCTATCTATCTATCAAGCTATCTATCTATCTATCTATCTATCTATCTATCTATCTATCTATCTATCTATCTGTCTGTCTGTCTGTCTGTCTGTCTATCTATCAAGCTATCTATCTATTTGTCTGTCTATCTATCTATTGTCTGTCTGTCTATCTACCTATATAAAAATACTCAATAAAGAGAGAACTGCAGGGAATTAAGATGGGAATGGGAGAATTTCTCCAACTCGGTTATGTTGGCCTGAATTTTGAAATGCTCCTCTCAATTCCCTGAATTTACCCTCTTTATTAAGCAGACCCTATAATATATCACCCTGTAGTAAGCTGTCTCTTCTGCTAGAAGGCTATCAGATGATGCTCCCATCCCAGCTTTTTGCCCCTTCTGCATAACTGTCTCTCCTAAACTGGGCACTGTGGGGGTCCCAAGCACGGGCTTCATTCGTATATATGGTAGTGCAACCAACCACTGGCCTCCAGATCTCTTTTCAATCTATACCGTCTGTAAAGTTACCCCTTTGCCATTTGTTGCACAGTGTTTGAATGAATGGCGCTTACATAGACTGATTTAACTTCTGCGCATTCCAGAAACACACTTACATGTGTTTTACTGATCCAGCCCACGAATCAAAGCCCAGGATACAAAGCTGCCGCTGAAAAGGATTACTGCTGAATAGCCTCTGATCCTGGTGCTTTTATTGCATCCATTACTGTACAGACCAGACAGGTGTTGGCTTCCTTTTACCTGGGTTTCAGGTATTGAAGAACTATTCTCTGCTAATTACCCTCTTAATTACAGGGTGCTGGGTGACCGAATAGGATTGAACATCATGAAAAGCGTATGAGATTAAAAAAAGAAAAAAGAAAGAAATAATTCATAGGGTGTGAGAGAGGGAGGCCGAGCTCCAGCTATTAAAGATATTCAGCAGTAAAGCCGACCTAATAGCCTTTTTTCTCCTTTTCTGATCCTCTAAGTAAAAGAATATAGTCGGCACTTTGTGTGGCTCACAGATGCCTCTCATCAAATATCAGATATTTAATTCCCCCCCCCCGCGCCCCCCACTTAATTATGCTCATCAAACTACTATTATTTCCCAGACTTGTAATTTATTTAAGTGAGAAGAAAACACACATAAATGATTAAAAACTGGAAACTTCTTCTCTTTTATTTCAATTAGTATTAATAGAATCTGTAATTATTAGTGTGTATGATGCAGTTCGTAAGTGGGGAATATAATTGAATCCTTGAGTTGTGCGCTGAAGCTTCATATATTTAAAGGGACTCGGTCTCTGCGTTAGTGCTTGCATTGTGATAGCTCAACATATAAAAGGAATTATCCATTGCTGCAGCCGAACTGCATGCAAACTCTGGATGACCCCAGCCCCAAAGTGAGATACTAGTGCTGTAAAGTCACTGGGGGAGTGGCACCCGAAAACACTATATTTCACAAAAATGGCTTCGCCCAGTCACACTTGTTTACTAAAATATTTCAAAAAATAAACTCACATAACAAAAACAAAATACATATCTGAAATTAACAATGCAAAATAAAAATAAATAAACCCTTTTTTTATTTTTTGGTGGAGAGGCCCTTTAAATGTGCCTGGGCTGTCATCAATTTCACACATCATCTTATCACACCCTGTGCAAATTAACCAGTACAATGGAAAATAATTGATTTACATATGTTGTCAGAAGGTGACAAGATGGCAGCACAGGCAAATAAATACTTTTCTCTTAATCTATAAATACTTTTCTCTTAATCTATGCATTTGCTCGCAGTTCTGCTCACAGAATAAACATGTGATGCTCCATAGTGCCACTGTGAAGGGTCTAGGACACTTCTTCGCCGCATTTTCATCGCTGACAGTTCAGCGCGGCAGTTAGAACGCTGAACTGTCAGCAATGAAGTATAACGCGGCCGTTTCACAGCGGCTGCAGCTATGTAAGAGCTGACAGTTCAGCGCTGAACTGTCAGCTCTTACAAATGTAAAAGTAAAACGAAAATAACCCCCGCTAATAAATGATCCCCCCCCAATAGTAACACTAAACACTAAACTCCAATACTAACACAAAAATTAACCCCAATACTAAAATGAACCCCCTAAACCCTAATACTTACCCTAATACTAACCCCCGACCCCTAATACTAAAGTTAACCCCTAAACCCCAATACTAACCCTAATACTAACCCCCGACCCCTAATACTAAAGTTAACCCCCTAAACCCTAATACTAAGCCTAATACTAACCCTAATACTAACCCCGACCCCTAATACTAAAATTAACCCCCTAAACCCTAATACTAACCCTAATACTAACCCACGATCCCTAATACTAAAGTTAACCCCCTAAACCCCAATACTAACCCTAATACTAACCCTAATACTAACCCCGACCCCTAATACTAAAATTAACCCCCTAAACCCTAATACTAACCCTAATACTAACCCCCGACCCCTAATAGTAAAATTAACCCCTAACACTAAACACTAAACCTAATTCTAAACCAACTAAAATCGGTAAAATACTTACCTTAAGCGATGAAATGTCCCGCGATGAAATCTCCAGCGACGATCTGTCTTGTGCTGTAGAGTCGGCGATGAAGGGGCTGCGCGGAAGCAGCCGCGATGAAGTGTCCCATCCCCACTGTGAATGCTACTAAGGTGATAGAGACTTTTATAATACATGTTTTACAAGGTTTATTGAAGCCACATAATCGGATGCAAAGCCCTGGGAAAAAAAAACTAAATTGTGGAATGTCAGCAGTATGCAAGCAATGTTACAAGTGAAGTAAACAAATGCTCAAATAAAGATATTTTCAAAGTGCAGTACTTGCGCTCTTTCCCTCCAATACAAAACAACACATGAATAAATCAAAGTGTGTCTGAGCATAAAAAAAATAAATAAAAAATAAGTGCCCACTGTGAGAAAGCCACTGACTGGCGAAACGCGTTGGGTGTTTTTCATCGGGAGGGGGGGATGCCTGTCTATAGAGCCAGATGCCAGTTGCAGAGTTCCAGGAAGTCTCTGGTTGAGGAGGAATTATTGATGGCTTTTGTTCCCCTATATATTTGTTACCCACCTGGTTTCACTAATCAGTGTCTTATTTCACTTATTTTTAATTTTATATTTTTTTTATGTGCAGACACTTTTTATTTATTCAAGCCATGTTACTTCCATTTGGAACAGAAGACGCAGAAGACAATATTTGAAGCGAAGTGTGGGGTGAGGTAAATATCGGGGTGGGCTGGGTCATGGTATATTTTGTGTATGTGTGGCTCCACTGGACAATATATACATATTAATTCTGGTTCATGTACTTATCTTTTTGTAAATGAACCCCTTCAGAAAAATGATAGGGTGTTCTTTTGATTCCCTTCATCCAGCTACTAGGAGTAAACCCCTTATCAATGGTATCTCCTGTTAGGGGAATATTTCCCAGTGAATGGTACCCCTCTCTCAAATCATATGCCCCCACCTGTTTACAGACTCTCTGTGAAGTGTAGTCAGGAGTAGGGAGATTCCTGCTAACTAGACTTGCCTGTTTTTAACCTGTGCAGTACAGTGATAGGGTAAGCGTCAATTCGGGATACCCGTGTCAAAGTGGCAAGGTCTGTGAAGTTCCATGGAACATCATCAAATTGTCCACCACAGACACCAGTAAGTGGTCCAGTATTTGGACTTTCGGTCCAGGAAGAAAATAAAGGCAGTTCAGGCTGTTGCATTGCTTTCTGGGAGAGGATGACGTGATTATTTTTTGTGCCGTCCAGTAAATTTTCTAATATTCTAATATATACTCAGAGCCAGTTGACCCCTCCATTGTTAATGCCCTTGGCTAAAGGTTGTCTCACCGAGGCCTGGTCCTGCAGTTGCCAGGATGAGCTCACCCCTGGGGATAAGATGGAGGCCCTTACTAACTCATTTCTGTAGCGACACACAACAGACACTTTTCCCAATTCCTCATGGTGGTGTATGTGACTGCACCTAGATCTAAGCATCATCCATGGTTGCTAACATTGCTGAATTTGCCAGAACGGTCACGTTTTTTGGGGGGGCTTCCCTGCTGCCAAGGCACAGTGCTTTATGACATAATTCAACATTGCCCATTTTTATCTCCACCCTCGGCCTATCCTGGGAACCCATCTGAAAATGCCAGCAAGTAAGCATTACTTATTGTTTTGCTTAATTTACTTTTTCATAATATAATAGACACATGATTTGATATCATTTGACTAATTTATGGATAGACCATTTTAAGTATTAATTTTTCTTACAGAGCGTGAAGGCAGTATAGTTTTGAGACTATTTTACGTGCATCTGTTCGCTGAGGAGCATCTATCAGTTTTAGTGAAATGATCAATTCATGTGTGTTTCCTGGCATGATCAGATTTCTACCTTCTGCCTTATCCCTTTAATCTGCAGTGCTTGTATACTTTGGGTCTCACATGCTATCCTCAGTAGGGAAACTTCAAACTGATAGAGCAGGTCACTCTGCCAAAGGAATGACTTGGAGATAGTATACTTGTTATCCTACTTCCATGGCCCATGGCAGGGGTCAAAGAACAGATGATCTCTCATTAGTTTTCTATGAACTAAAACTAAAAGGCAGATGGGATATGCCTGAGGGTCACTTTAGATTTGAATGCAGGATTTATGCTGGGCTGGTATTGTCTTCCAATGTGGTCTGTGATCGTATTTACTGTTTTATAATATGCAATTCAGGTCAAGCTAGTGCAAACAGTGGCAATATAAAAACAATGGGTCAGTCACAGAGCTCTACAAGACACACATTTTATACAACGGGGCTTGACAAATCCCAGGCGCCAGGGAAGTATTGCATCCTAATAATATTACTGCCGGCGCCTTGCTCTTCAGCAATTTAAATGTGGATAAGCCACTTCCCTGGCTCCTTAAAAAGGACGTGGGGGTCTAAAAGAGGTCTGCCTGGCTCTTGACTCTTATAAATAGTTACCAGTTGTACTCATCCCTGCTGTACAATGTAAATAATTTTATTTGGAAAGTTGGATAAAGACAGTGATGGGGTTGCCATTTGTTTATTTTTGTCAGTGCACTGCCCATGGTTTGAATTTACATTACAATATTTATTTATCGCATATTGCGCCAACAATTTACGAATAAATACATCGAATAGACTGGACTATATTCTAAGTTAGATGAACAAGAACAGACTGATACATAAATTAGAGAGCCCTGCTCACAAGCATACATTCTAGCTGTATCATAATGGGACCCAGGCGCTAAGAAGCTACTAAGGATATAGGGGGTTATATATAAAAACTCTTGCACGGCAAAGTGTGGGGAATTTTATAAAAGAAGAGCAATTGCTGTTTGTTATGTATAACGGCGATAGCGCTTTTTTTTATAACTCCCGACACTTGTGTGAGAGGGGCCTTCACTCATCAGGTGCTAATTTTTTTATATGTGGGTTGCACATTGATGCACACCGATTGCACCAATATTTGGCGCAATCTACATGCGCGCTATGTTTATGCATGCCCCACCATTGTATTCGATTCAAATCCATGGTAGGTACCAGCTTTGCTCCTGGTGGACATTTACTGATGTTCCATGGACCTTCACAGACCTTGCCGCAGACACATGTCTCTGTATGGACACTTTGCCCATCCCTGATTCAACTGTGCTATTATTTCTTTTGTTTATCTACCTATCACTCACTTTATCTAAAAATAGACGATTTCAGTATCTTTTGAGGGATTTATGTTTCTATTTATAGATATATAATTATAATAATAATACTAATAATAATTATTATAATACTAATTTGTGATTTTTATAGCACTTTTCTCCCTGTGCCACTCAAAACACGTTACAAATATATAAATACAAGTTACATAAACAGATGTAAAAGTTAATAGTTTGCGATGGTCAAATGAACTGAATGCCTGATAAAATGATAAGATGATCAGCAAGTATTTTCCCCTTGGACATGGTCATTTAACTGTCATCTCATACTACAATAGGGATATTTCAGTCAATGCAATAGACAGTTATTTCACTGCTGCACATGCATGTGTTGGGATGGGTTTTTTTTTTTGCATTTTGATATTTTGGAATTTGTGACGTTTCTCACATAATGGGTGACAAAATAAAGCTTTTTACTTGGAAAGACTGTGCTGTTACTTCTAGTGCCGAGCAACAGTGGAATCTGCCACGATGAGCTGTTAAAAGAAGGACTTCTTAGCATCTTTTGGCCACCCCCCCAAAAAAGTGCCACCCAGGCGTACCACCCCCCAGCTACGCTACTGCCAGGCAAGAACTTTAATTTCTATGCTGTTCAATTTATGGATTTCTTTTTTTAAAAATGAGTTCACTTTGCTCACAAGCATCCAAGATATGATTAGTCCTATTTATAAAACCAAGGATTATGCCATGGGAAAAAAAAAAATCCCAGATCTTGACTTTAGAGCAGAACTTGTATGGGGTCCCTAGCATTTCAGACAAACAATTTATGGGCAAGTCCGTTGTGTGCTGTGGACTCCTTTGGGGAAGTTTCCCTGTAAATCTGCATTACTGCAGAATCCTTTTGAGGCTATTAAAACACTGACATATATAAAGGGGATTGGCAGATAAGACTTCATTGATTCATCCACCCTGCCCTTCCGTTCTCATACCTGTAACTACATATATATCCAATGCATCCTGACGAAGCTGATTGCGAAACGTTTAGGTTGCTTAACACAGAGGTATGATTGGGGAGCTGGTCCTGGAAGCGCTGGTGACATCGGCTACCCTGCACCTAACAACCAGAAATCCATCTTATGTTCCACTCTACCGCCACGTGGGAGCAACTCTTACTGTAGTATACAGCAGTATAATTTCACTTTGCACAATTTCGAATTGCACCATTGCTTCTAGTCTTCCGTTCTCCACTTTCTTTTGTACCTGCCTTTGGGATATCTGTCTGTCAGTTATGGATGCCTGATTTACAGATAGACAAAGGAAAGGACCACCACAAAACCTATGATCCATTCCATGTATTTTTAAATACACAAAGGGAATTAACACGGTAAAGGAAGAGAGTGTATTTAAAAGCAGAAAAACTACCACAACTAGAGGACATAGTCCAAAATTAAATGGGGCAACGATTTAAAAGTAATATCAGGAAGTATTACTTTACTGAGAGGGTAGTGGATGTATGGAATAGCCTTCCAGCAGAAGTGGTAGAGGTAAACACAGTCAAGGAATTTAAGCATGCGTGGGATAGGCACAAGGTTATCCTAGATATAAGACCGGGAACAGGGGACTAATAAAAGTATTTAGAAAATTGGGCAGACTAGATGGGGCGACACATTCTATGTTTTCTGGAGTCTCAGTGAGCTGATACACCAGAGCAGGGACTGCTCATAAAATAGCAAGAATCTATCCTACAGTTTTATCATATACAGACTTTTATTATTTTAAATATTATAGTATGTGTTTTTTGAAGTGTCTTCTATTTTATTTGTTTACCAAAAATATCGCCTGCAGAATCTTCTTGCTGGGAAGTATATTTATTGCACCCCTATATAGATGTGTGCTTTATCCTATTTCTCTTCCTATTCACCTTCAATTTACTTTGTGTTAACAGTGGTGTGTTCCCTAGGGAGAGCTGCACTCATACAACAACTCTAGTGGGATATTCTTAACTCACACATATTTTGCACTTTATTAGCACCTTCGCCAGACTATTTATGTTCTTCACGCTATCATTATGCACACCCTAAGCCGTTGTGAATTCCTTTAATGTAATGTGCCATTACTACTGACTATTCCATACAATTATTCTAATGGTTCTCTCTTCTGATGAAAATTGCACTTTGGGTGCATCCCCGGACAAACAGAGTGCGTTGAGCTGTGACCAGATCTATATGGAGCTCTGTTGCCCACCACTGACAGCCGACTTCAGCTTGATTATCCTTTACTTGCCCTCAAGCAGAGCCAAGTTTAAGTGAGCAAGTTACCCAACTAAGAGGGGCATGGATTAAAAAAACGCAAATATATTTTATGTGCAAAACTATTTTTGCGCTTTGCTCCTATTGCAATGTACTAAACATTTAACACTCCAATAGTACATACGAAAAAATTGCGAATAAAAACAGGCAATTTTGCGAATATTTTTTCTACCTCTTTTGATAGCACTTGCTAAAAGCTGGTGTAATTTTCACACGCAAATGCAAATTATTTTTCACAAAATATTCGCAAAGCTCTTTATCGTGCGCAAATCGAATCACAATTTATTAACGCAACTTGAAAAATTCGTGCTAAACAGAAAAAAAAACAGAAGAGGCGCAAATCAGGGGAAAAAAGCTCAGAATGTTACAAATAGTCGCAAATTTCTCCTTACTCATGTTTCACCTACTTTTTTTCCCCACTGCACATGTTGAGTACATGACCCCCTATAACTCGATCCATAGCAAATAAAGTGTAGAAAACCGAGAGGCGCTTGGTGCAGTTTAGCTCATCAGCTTCACGGATTATAATAAAAAATCAGTTAACAGTGACTCACTGGAGAAAAATCCCTCTATGCTATCACATCATATTACATTGTCTTTAATGAGTGAGAGACATTATTTAAGTTGATCACATTGGACAAAGTAACATTTTCACACCAGTCTTGAGATATTCAAGACTTTTTGTGGAAGAAAGATGAGTATTATATTCTTGTGTGACATAAAATAGCTATTTTCTAGGAAATATTAAAAGAACATTGGTATATGAATATTAGGCATCCATTTCTCATTAAAATAGGCCTACAGTTTCATGGATTGTTTTTCCACGGTCCCTAAAGTCCCATAAAGCCTGGTAAAGGGAAAAAAAAAAAGTATTTTAGTATATCTTGCTCTGGGATTTTTACTATTACCTAATGTTTCCATACAGAGTTACTGTGAAAGCACTGTATAAATGCAACCTTTCATGATCCAGGAGTATAGTACTTTATTTTTGTAGCACGCTGGTTGAATCCATTTTTTTTTCCCTCACAAAAATATTTTTGTCTGTGAACTCTATAAAGGATTTTTATAACACAGCTCGATAACACACCATTTAAATCTATTCTTAGGTTGCAGGCATTTGGCTGGATTAAACTATCCATGAAAAATCGATATTATTATTGACAGATACATAACACAAATAAAATATAGTTATAGATGTACATTATTACAGTTATACACATTGATATTACTGTGTTGGAATTAAAATATGAAATATTATGAAAATTAAATATGATATATATTTGCTTCATTTTATACAGTGGTAAAATTATCACAAGAAATATGAGCTTTAAGTTGAATATGCATATACAAACATAAAGAAAAAGTAAAAAGTTTTTTTATTATATATTTACCTTATGTCATACTTTTTACTGTTTTGAGTTATTTTGAGATGAAATCAGTAATAAACTTATCACAAGAAATATAATATATACATTGAGCTTAGAGTATGATATGTATAGACACAAGGATAAATAGAACAAAATATAAAATGCAATGTTATGTAATATCTGGCAATAAATAATTGATGAAAAAAATACTATATATGTTTTTATGGTTCTTTAATAGGTGTATGAACACACACACATAAATAAAAAAAAATCTAAAATGGAATATTAGATAACAGGTTTATATCATCAGTATTCTGTTGACAAGAAATTAAGTAAGTGATACAATAAAAACGAGTTATATAATAAATGAGGAGCATTAAGAAGTGTATGAATAGACACACATAAATCAAGAAGTATACAATGGAATATTATATATTTGTTTTATTTCATTCTTTTTTTTTCTGTTGAGTTCTACAGATAAAATAAGTTATACAGTTGTCACAAGAAATAGTATAAATATGTTTAATACCTTTAAGTTTAAAGCGCTGGCACATACACATAAATAAAAACATACCATTTTGTATATTTTTGTTGTGCCGAGCTATTTCGAAGGTAATATAAGAATATGGTCGGTGAAGAAATGGAATCATACTGATTTATCTGCTCTCCCATCTACCTACCAAAACACAGACCCTAATCATTATTTTAAACATCCTCAGCTTAGCCCCAGGGCCTATACTACCCTGGCTTTGACAGAATTTTCTATTCAGCCATAGTATTCACAGAAGGGAATGTTCAGTAGTATGCAAGAATGCAGACTGTGTTTCTGGCCTTCTGAAGCAATACTTTTTTTTTGTGTGTGTGCAAATCCATGGGATGTGGCTCCATTTGATGTTCGTTAATAGTTTAATTAGCAAACTGTTCAAACAGGAAGAGAAAAGGAAGGTTTGTTTTGAAAAGGAATATCTGAGCACAGGCTATCTTTTGATAAGATGTCAGCTTACTCGTCCTTTAATGTGTAACGAGAGAATGAGAGAAGTTGGAAGAAAAAAAAAATTCCCAAACGCAATTTAATTTAGGTGGCCCTCATCCACGTGCTAGCATTTTACTCATTAAAGCTTAGGCTGATTAAAATTTAAAACAGGAATTTGTCCTGAAGCATTTGTGCACATTTGGGAGAAATAATTGATTTTTTTTCTCTAAATCTCAGAAATTCTTAAAATATTGGATTTCATTAAATGCCCCCTAATAACACCAGTATTTTTGTTCCATCGTTACATAGTAGTTTAAGTTGAAAAAAGACTTGCGTCCATCAAGTTCACCCCTTTCCCTATTTCCTATACCACTTTTGATCCAAAGAAGGCAAAACAAACCTTATCACAGCAATTTAAAATCTGCTTCAAAGGGGAAAAAAATCTTTCTTGTCTCCAAATGGCAACAAGATGTCTCCATTGATCAACAATCACTAAATATTAATGCCGATACTAACATACAATGTCTTCCATGTTCTGCTTCTTTAAAAATGTATCCAGGCTCCTCTTCAGGCAGTGTATTCCATATCTTTATTGTCCTTAATGTAAAGAATCCCTTTTGCAAAAGACTAAATCTCGTTTCTTCAAGTCTTGAGAGTGACCTCTTGTACTTTGTACTGTTCTGATAATGAACCGATCTTTAGAAAGTCCTTTGTATTGGCCCTGTACATATTGGTGCAAATAAGCTGGTTTTCAGTAGGATATGTGTAATTTGCATACCGTGCCACAGGTGATGTCATAAGCAGGAGACTCTACAGACACATTTAAAACACCTTTTTCTCCTAATTTAGGGCATTTGCTTGCAATTTTCCTAATACAATGTATAGATCATTTCCATATTTTTTTTATTCTCTACATGCACAGTGTCATCAATTTTTAGGTGATACAGTCCCTTTAAAAGACTATTGCAAACTCTGTTTGACAAACCACAACAGATTGATAAATGAGGTAGAGAAAGTCTTGCTTTTGGCCTGTATTTTGAAGCTCTTTTGTCAAGTCATACAGAATAAACCTCTATGTTTTGTACAAAAAAAACTATACCAGCGGTACCAACAGTGTTTAAACCAGTCATTGCTATACCCCAGATGAATAAAGCAGCTTGGTCAGTTACCATAAGAACATCTCAATATTGTGGCGATGGCTGAAACTTCCACTCATCCACTAGTGATGCCAAGATCTTACACGACTCATCTTATTTAACTTCTTTTTATCAGTGTTACTTAATGAACCACTTGTTTAGCTAATACATACGCTATTTATTCCCACACCAGTTTGATAACACTTGATTTGATGCTTGACGCCTCTTTAATGGTCATTTCATTTCTGGGAGTTATTTAAAAAAAAAAACACGCTGCAAAGTGTCAGGAGTTTTATAAAAAGGGCTCAATCGCCGTTTGTTACGTATAATGATAATTGCGCCTTTATTTTTATTACTCCCGACACTTTGCAGTGCGGGAGATAGACCCTCCTGGGGCAAAAATTGGATCAATAATATTGTCCAAAAATATAGGACAATAATCCGACAACCTGAAAGCACCTTTGTGGCATAGTGGGCGCAGACCCCCAATTTTTTTCCAGAGTCTACTATTTACATAGGCGCACAAGCTGATATTGGCGCTATCGGAGTGTGTGCTATCTTTATACATAAACCCCTATGTCCTAAAAAAACACTACATTTCCCATATTAAAATCTGTTTATGAACAGAATGTATATTCCTTACTATCATCTCACAGTGTATTGGCCATCTGGTTCAGGCAGATGGTCTAAGTAAAGTTGAGTTTTGCGTGAAGATCATTCAAGATGTTGTCGTCTCAAGTTCTATACAGTTACAGTCAGGCAATTAAGAACACTAGTTATTGAACTGTGTTGGTCCTTTAGCTTTCATCTTTTGAAATAGATGGTCACTGTGACCATCTACTTTGGTTCCATATCCATCAACCCTTTTTTTTACGCTACACACCAGTTTTATTCTACTAAACAGTTTCCTCCATTGTTTGGATGGACGTACCACCACGTAGATATTTAGGTTTGAGGTCCGAGCTTTAATGATTTAATGAGATGAAATAATAGGCAGGATAGAGGCCACATCTAGCCAGCCACCAGTTGGACATCAACAGCCATAAAGGTAATTTACAATTAATGAGGACCATAAATGGGTAACCTAATACCCTTTAGGATTTAATGTATTCATTTGGTGTTTGAATTTACACATTTTATAAGTTTATTGTATAGTGCAAACTATTTACCAAAAGCAATGCTTGGTAGAGATAAAAAAAATAAAAAGAAGAAAGATAGAGAAAGCTTTGCATGTAATGTTACAAAGTAAATGGAATGGGGGACAGAAGACACATTATAGGCTTTGTTCTAGAAAGAGATAATTGCAGGGAATTGAGAAGGGAATTTCCAAGTTAAGGTCAAAGTAGTCGAGTTGGAAAAATTCTCCCATTCAGCTGAAATTCCCTTCTGAATACCCTGCAATTCAAAAAGAAAGTCCATGAAGGAGAGAGGTGTCTATTCCATAGAAGCCAATTTCATCTCCGGAGAAATGTTGTGTATAGTATGGACAGATATAAGATAGAAAATCATTACCATTTACTTAAATTAAAATCCAAAATAACTGAGAACCATATCACGAAAGTCACTTGACATTTGTGGATAAAAGTGATCAGAAAACTGTAAAAAAAAAAAATTGAGGGATAATTGGCGACACGGTCCTTAACCCAAATGATGGATTTAATTCCACACCAACAAATGACGTCATTGTCATGACAAAATTGGGGGCTGCCTCCCTCCCCACTTTAACAAAGCCCATCCAATTATTATAATACATAGGGTGGGATTACACGAGCCTTGAAGGAAGTACAATTTTAATTAAAAAATAGACAAAGATATACATGATTTATACATATCTGCTCCTGAGACTTTTTTTTTTTGATAAGATAAAATTCTACTTGGTTGTATAATTTATTAACATTAACTTTAGAGTAAATAATAAGGTTTTCCCTAGGGGAGGATAGGCTGATTTCTTATGCAGATGAAATTGAAGTCATTTTTCTGTTTTTGTAACTCCGTTTATAGAGCTGTGTTTTGTAACTGAACTATTCAAATGTTAATGAGTTGATTTCATTAAAGATTGCACTATAAAAAGAAATCTGTGTTATGTGTGCATCGCTGACTTCTGCTTACTCCATTTATAGATGTCTTGCAAGAAGACGTGTCATATCCTGGAAAGATAATAATGTCTACCAGTTTCTAGAAAACTGAACAGATATTAGGGATAATAAAATCAGATGTCATTGTTGACAAGTGGCTGATTGTAAATTGTATTTTTATTTTATTAATGTAGTTGATAAGATTATATTTATCACCAATTGGCTTATAATGTGTACAATTTGCATGGTGTCTACACTGATAGAATTAGATGTCTGCAGTTATTAATCCATGTTGTTATCTTCTAACTGTTGTTGACATTCAACCCTGCAGAATTGTATCAACTCTTTTCCACAATCGCAAACTGTCTACTCTTCCCATAGGGGTCTTAAAGGGTCTGTCTGGTGCCCAAAATGCATCTTCCAAATGCTAATGCATATTAAAGAACATTCAAAGTGTTTTACAATGAATATTTTACATTTAGAATTGCTTGAAATATGAAAATCATACACTTAGATGAATGTGTGAATTTACAGGAGTTTGCAAGAAACCATGACTGTCCACACTAGCTGAGTAAAAGTCAATTTCCTCTTTTTTTGATGCAGAAACCAATGTGAATAATGCCATTAAAATGAATTTAAGATCTTGTTTCTCTAGTGATGTCATCAGACAATGTGTTGCACTGATCCTATGTCTCCAAGAGCATTTAGGTTCAACACAATGCATTTTATTCCACCACCAGAGCAGCCAAGGCAATGACTAAATGAAACAAAACTGATACATTCTCAGTGCCTACAAACAATCATTGTGGCAGTACCTGTATTGGGCAGCAAATTTAGTTGTTGTTCCATGCATATTGAACATTGATCGCTAAAACAGCTCATTCCACTTCAGGACATGGCAGGTTTGTCAACAATGGAGTTTCACGAATGGGTTAACACTTCTGCAGTGTTTATGTTAAGCTGCCCTTTTCCTTTTTCTCCTTTACCTAAACAAATGAAATATTTTTTTTTTGTGTAACGGCTGGTGCTCAGGAACATGGGTATGTAACCACAGAGCAATACACTGGTAGCCACCACACATGAATGGGAGGCAGAACAGTGTTATTCACCTGAATGGTATTGTACTCTACATGGTTGAGCATCAGGTAAATGACCACCCAGGACAGTCAGAGCTCTGACTGCTCTGAATAGTCAGGAAGATTAGGCCATACACGGACCAGCATGAGGTATAGTGGAGAATAGACAATACCGAAGTCATGAGGCAGGCAAAAACAACAGGGCAGGCAGAGATCAAGATAGTCAAAAGGCAAGCAGGGAGAATCCAAAAAACCTTCAGTCATGGTACACAACGCTAGATTAAGTCACAGGAGCTATTGCAGGCAAAGGTTTCTGGCAATTAAGAAAAATTAAGGCATGAAGGCTATACTAGATTATAGTCGGGATGGATTCTTAAAGTGAGCTCCGCTTCTCGCTGCTGTGCATCCCCTGGATGGCTGAGAAATGGCACTGGAGGAGCGGCCAATGTCCTTGACAGCCTGTGTGGATGACCGAAGCATTGGTGGGGAAAACCGCCATGTCAGCAGTGGAAGTGCCGGCGGGAACCCATGTGGAGTTGCAGAAGATTGTCGGAAGGGTGATCACATAGCACCCCTCGACATCATGTAATTTCTGCAACACCCACTGAGCCAAAAAAATTGATTGTTGATCACTTTCTAAGCTCATTTAAACACAGGATTTCCCTGTTTCGCCAAGGGAATGTAAACACAGGATGTACCTGATATGCCCTGTGTTACCAAGGAGTTAAAAGACAACGGTCAACAACAAAAAAGTTATGTTTAATTGAAAGATTGCAACAGTATCTAAAAAGTATCTTTTTGAGAACTATTCGGTGACATCTTGGTTTAGATGAAAGAAGATATGACCAAGATGTCCCAAGATTTTAAATAACATGTCTGCCCCCTGGTAGTAGCAAATAAGGCTTCATAAGATATTTTTGGATTAAAGTATGTCTAACTAAAATGTCTACACAATGCAATCTTTCAATTAAATTATCTTTTTGCCAGCTGTTGTCTGTTTAAAAAAAATAACATATTGGGTGAATAAAAATATCATTGTAGAATAGAGTATGGGTGGAAATGGTTATGGAAAGCTACAATTCCTTTGTTTCAAAGTTACATGTGATGTACTAGTTTGGGGTTGGTGTTGTCCTTCTCTGGCCTGGAACATGCCAGCCTGTCTCCTGGATTGTCAAAAGGCATTATTCTCTAAAAACAATAAGGTGTTTCCAGATCCACACTTCTTCATAAAGATGTTACACTTGTAGCAGCTTGCCAAGAAAAAATAGTTGAAAGAGCAGTGTAATGTGTCACTAAGACCATTAGATTGACTTTCAAATATTCATCTTGCGCTCCAAGTAATTATGAGATTATCATTGTTTATCTATATACTGACAATTCAGCAGAACCAACTGACAACTTTAAATGAATTTCCTACCCACTATTTACAAAATACAAGTGTCCTAAATATGTCTAGAGATCCAGTTTATCATTTTAATTAAAGAAAAGAAAGAAATACATTGACAAAGACAAACAAACCACAAAACCTATGAGCAATCAGGGACACAGAAGCACAGACCTGATCAGGCCTAAATCTTTTTTGTGTTGCAGTAAGGGTTGGGAATCACCAGGCATCTTAATGAGTCAGTAGGATGCACTACCTGTACGCAAGCCATGCACATCGTACATACACATGACATCATCACCATGCATGCTCGAGACTTAGCT
This sequence comes from Pelodytes ibericus, assembly GCA_036172795.1. NCBI lineage: Eukaryota > Metazoa > Chordata > Amphibia > Anura > Pelodytidae > Pelodytes > Pelodytes ibericus. The sequence continues at coordinate 191,960,350 of CM069861.1, forward strand.
AACCCATTATGGAGGAAGAGCGGAGTATGATTATATTTGTGAGAATTTGCAAAAGCTTGCAAAGACCTGCCTCCCTTTTAATTTGCAAATTCAAAACATCAGATTGCTACACAATGTTTATACAGTGAGTTTTCTGCATATATTTTTGCTTCTGACAGTGATAGAGGTTAGATCCCATAATAATAACAGTTTAACCAGTAAGCGTTTAACCAGGATAGATACTATAAGCTAGCATGGGATAGGCACAAGGCTATCCTAGATGTAAGATTGAGAGTCGAGGACAAATAAAATTGGGCAGACTAGATGGACCGAATGGTTCTTATCTACCCACACATTCTATGTGAAATGTTTTTGTTTTCCAGTACGTCCTGGGGGATGTTACTTTTGCACAGCATCCAGTTGATGTTACCATTACCCAATTTAATGGTCCTCATTTGAACTCCCTCGGAAGGATGAAAGGCTGAGTCAACCCCACTTGAGGCAGAAGATATCCTACAGATATTGCATAGCCTACTTAGCTATGCCACTAGCCATTTGTGCAATCCATTGTGGTGCCAATACAGTACAGATATAACTAAAAAAGAAAGAATGAAAAAGCTGCTGTCTCTACATTTGGACAGATCGTCTAAAATGAAGCTATTGAATTAACCCTCCTGCACACATTGAAAAGTACTTTTTAAAATCTTTGTTCTAGATTGTACACTTAGAACCAGGATTTGTCTCTATGGGTCTATGACTGTTTTCCGCTGTGCTTTCAGAGCTGCCGTTTCATAGTTTTATGTTACAGCGCTGCTAGTTCAACGCAGCCATTTTGCCACTGAACTGTCAGCGCTGATGCGTCACCCTAACCCAAATACCAACCCTAGAACTAACCCTTAAAGTAACCATTAACACCTACCTAAAAGTAACCCTTTACTCTTAAACTAACCTAAAAATGTATCCCTAACCCAAATACCAACCCTAGAACTAACCCTTAAAGTAACCATTAACACCTACCTAAAAGTAACCCTTTACTCTTAAACTAACCTAAAAATGTATCCCTAACCCAAATACTAACCCTAGAACTAACCCTAAAAGTAACCATTAACACCTACCTAAAAGTAACCCTTTACTCTTAAACTAACCTAAAAATGTATCCCTAACCCAAATACCAACCCTAGAACTAACCCTAAAAGTAACCATTAACACCTTCCTAAAAGTAACCCTTTACTCTTAAACTAACCTAAAAATGTATCCCTAACCCAAATACTAACCCTAGAACTAACCCTAAAAGTAACCATTAACACTTACCTAAAAGTAACCCTTTACTCTTAAACTAACCTAAAAATTAATCCCTAACCCAAATATTAATCCTAGAACTAACCCTAAAAGTAATCCTAAACCTAACCCCTAGACGTAAAACTAACCCCAGTCCCATCCTGGTCTCTGTTCTTCTAACATAGTCTGTAATTCTCTTTTATGCTCTGCACTAAGTGTAGATGAAAAGTGTTGATGAAAATACAGTTTTATATGGGGCAATTTATAGCACATATAACAATATGTAAAAATACAGAATACAAGGATAATGCTCCCTGGTATCTGTGTTTTCTTTGGACTTTTTTTGGGGGAAGTTAGATTTATTTCTTTGTTATATTTTGTCTATCAAGGTGAGGTTTCAGAGAATGTGTAGCTGAGATGGATGATCACTGCTTGCATGGATCCCATTGGACACTCATTTAACAAACACATTAGACAAATGGCAGATAAACATTAATGGCTAAATCCCAAATTCCAGTCCTGATAAACGCACATATAAAGTTGAGACAAGGGGCAGCAGATTAGAGATGTGAACACACAGCGAGATATATACAGTGAGATAAGGAGATTACAAATCCTAAATCACACTGGGTTAGTTATAAACTTTTCCTGAACACTTACACCAGAGCTCACCATGTCTGAAGAGGAAAGATAACCTTGTTTATCTGTTACAGAGATAAGTTATGGTGGCATGCAGAATTTACACCATTGTGTATAGTGGGTGGGCTGCCCCCAGCTGAAAGGTACAACCCAGCTATGCTGAGAATAAGGATGTGACCTAGATTAACCTGATCTGGAGAAAGACCATTGATTTTAAACAGAATTCACCACTGCCGTTTACCACCTAGTGAGGAAAGTAAAATATCTACGGAATGGTAGAGTGTCCTGTTTTTCTTTTATCATCAAATAGAGTGGGATCTATTCACTATACAGTGAACTGTGGTATACTGACAAACGAATTGCATAAATCAGGCAGAAAAGATGCTTATATTGATATAGGGGTGGTAAGCAAGACGATTAAGGATCCTTCTCTAATACAACACATGAATTTAACAAAATACAAAAAAAAAGAGCACAGTCTTGACTGAAAGATTACGTGAACTCTAATGAAAGAATAAAACCAATGAACGGTCGTGAGTTCTCTTTTGCTCCGGTTCGCTGTAAAACATCACAGACATGTTCAGGATTTTGGGTCAGAGTTTAGGTCAGATTATGGAAGATTTTGGGTCAGAGTTGGAAGATCTTGGGTCAGGTTTTAGGTCAGATTATGGAAGATCTGATCCAGGATTCTGAACAACATGTCTGCCCGCCGACAGAGCTTTAAGGAGAAAATTAGGTACTTTATCTGTTTTTCTCATTAAAACAATTCTATTTAAAATGTCTACACTTAAACATAAAGTCCATTTTTGGCTTACACTTGTCCTTTAACTGCTTATGGCAATGATCAACATTCCTTTGCAGGTAGACTACTCCGAAGTTAATAAGAAATAATTAGGTTCCAAGATGTTACCACCAGTAGCCATTCCTTGCATTGTGGAATGTGCTGTAAGTATGGCCAACAATCCTGCTTTAAATGAATGCAAATATAATGTTGCTTTTGTGCCAGTTTCTCTAAACTCCATTTGGACAGCCTCCAGTATTCTCCGTACCACACAGATGTAGCGCATTAACTAATTCACTGATCCGGGTGCCCTGGGCATTGCTCTCTATTTCGAAGGCATGACTAAAGCATATTTCAATTTCTACATCCATATGCAATATCATTTTCATAATCTGTCCTCACAATCTGGCCGTTTTCTGACATTCCGAAAGTATTAATAAGTTAGCAATAGTTTAAGTGTATGAGGTTGTCATATGTACTATGCTTGCATGATAAGTCTGTAGAAGCAGGGCCCTCCTCAATGCAGTCTAATGTGCTCTGCGTTACTTGTAGGCTTTCTTTAATCCATATCATAGTGCTCCAGAATATAATGCCACATTGAAAGAAAAACAGTGTTTAATAGGAGATAATTATATTCATTTGAACTAGACAATTTTTAAATGGTTATCAACAAGCTTAAGTTATGCTTAACTTAAAGATTGCATTTGTTTGAAAAGAACATGTTTTAAATACAAAGTACCTTATGGAGTCCTCTTTGCTGAGTGTAGCTCTATCAGGCAGCGGACATTTTTAGAATCTTCTCTAAGGACTGATGACCCAAGATTCTAAACAATATGTCCGCCTCCTGATAGTGCTATACCAAATAAAGTATATATAAAGAAGACTCAGTAAGGTACTTTATTTGTATTCTTTAATTAAGGTATTTCTAAAATGCTTACACTTGATACAATCTTTCAATTAAACATATTTTTTGCTGACAGTTGTCATTTAATACAGGACTTTTGACTCTACTTGTGACTTTTTTTATATGTTTTCATTTTCATTGTGCAGTGACAAACCTGGCGAATTTTTCCACGCTGAGCAAACTCATCAAGTTTGTCCCTGCCCAGTGTATAGCCAAATGGGTGAGAGGAAATGTTCATCTCACCCCAACTCCCCTTTTAGTGAATAGCTCCATAAAAAAATGAGGAGCAACTGTTTAAAAACCTCAGGCTTGCAGGTTCAGATTCTGGCAGGGTCAATTCAGCTCTCCATTCCTCTGCTGTTTTTTTTTTTTTAAATAAAATTTGTACCATTCAGTCCAGAACTGCGCCGTAAAATCCCTGACTATTTCTCTGAATTATCTGTTTAAATGTAATCTGTTGAGAAAATGCTAATCTCTGCCAAAAGACATAGCTACTCCTTGGATGTTTTTTTTTTTTTTAATGCTAAACTAATACTTTGACTTCCTACATAAAATATAAAAACAAAACGTCATCCCCAAGGTTATTTATTACATAGAATTTGGAATATAAAAAATGTGATGTTAAATGTGATTATTCTGCATGTCTGACTCATGTTCTGCTAGATTTGGTCTTCTCTGTAGGGAGATATTAAAAGGTGATGTTGCATTTAATAGAAGGTAAATATCTATAATCACTTAGCTTAAGGGCTCCCAGTACTCTAGGAAGCACTGGTGCATATATTCTGTAATGATACAAGGGGACTGATATCAGTTAACACCCATTCTCAAGAGGTACAGATGTTCCATTATCTTTCTAGCACCAGATACACTGTTAGAGAGTGCTTGTCATTTACCAGTACTGCAAATTACTTCCAACTCTTAATGATTGACGCTGTGCGTCATGTGACTGTAGCAGAGATTTTTTTTTCGGTTGTGTAATTTTTATGTATCACTGCAGCAAAATAAATGATTCATGTCTGTGTTCATATTTGTTTTTTTCATTTTTTTAAAAAAGTGTTTATGTTCTTTGTGTCTTGTTCTGAGAAAATGTGTCAGCAGAATTGCGAGCAAATGCCTTTAAATAGGAGAAGAAAAGAATGTGTTTTAACTGTGTCTGTGCTGTCTCCTGTTGATGACATCACCTGTGGCCTGATATGCAAATTACACATTTCCCATTGAAAAGAGGTTTGTTTGCATATGAAGCCAGGCGTAATGTGATAAACAAGAGATGCCACAAATGTCTAAAACCCATTTTCCCCTTTAAATAATAAACTTACTTCACATTTTATATTATATATTTAAAAAAAGTGCATATATATATATATATATATATATATATAAATACACACACACACATTTCTATATTTTGTTCCAGCTCTCTTGTAACTGTTGTTTACAGTGGCATAACATCCATTATTAGAAGCACTGATTTTAATGTACATAAATGACGTATCTTTAAGTGTAACACAGCAGTCACAATGTTCCAGACAAAGGATGCCTTTTATAATTCTGCTGCCATCTATAGGACAGATCTTATTACTGCTGTCCTAACACTGGTCTTGGGCAAGTCTCTGCTGGGCGGAGGGATATGGTAAGTGTGGCATTAGTTTGCCCTACTGATGGGTTTATGACACCCGCTCCCTAGAGGTGCAACAAGACAGCGTTGTCCCTGGTGCAGACATTTTTAAATAAGGTTCATTTCTAAATAGTGATTTAGGGGTACTTTTAAATGAAAAGAAAGGATTTGTAATGAATCCTCTCGGCCCAATACCCTCAGCACATTACCCACATCTCTACAACAAACAGACATGATTTCCGTGCTGAGAGTGCAGAAGGCTCTCCTGATTGGCTGAGGCCTTCTTTGACATGGCGGTTGGCCTCCCTGAGGCCAGCACCAGGTAAAGAACCCATACTGTGTGTGACTGCAAGTGTCTGTGTGTGTCTCTGTGAGTGTTTGCATGACTTTTTGTGTTTGTATCACTGTATGTGTCTGTGTGACTATATGTGTCTGTGTGAGTGACTGTGACTTTGTGAGCGTTTGAGTGACTCTATGTGGCTGTGTGACTATGCGTCTATGTGAGCATCCATGTGAGTGTTTGTGTGACTGTATGTGTCTGTGTTTGTGTGACTGTGCATCTGTGTGAGTTTTTGTGTGACTATTTGTGTTTGTGACTGTGTATGGGACTGTATGTGTGTGTCTGTGTGAGCAACTGTGTGAGTGTTTGTGCTTCATTGTTCGGAGGCAAACACATGCGAGTCTAAATATAAAACTTGGATAGCTATTTTTTTTTTATCAGAAGAAAGAAGGTGGGATAAATAGACCACATAGGCTTTAAAGGGATATGGCAGAGAAACCTTTCATTCCTTTAATAAACAATAAAAAGTTATGAGGCAAAAAATAATCCTTTGCTCTTTAATGTTCAAGATGACCACATGTCTGTATTATGATTTTAGATGCAGAGAGGAAACATAGGCTATTGATCAGCAAACTATCCCAGGATACATTAACATAAATATATTATTCTAAAATCCATATTTACTATGTCATGTTGACATTTGTTAGAAAATAAAACTCGCATGATAGAATACATGTGTTTGCCTCCGAACAATAAAATCATTGCTCCTTCTTTGACATGATTTTTCTGTATATATAATGATATACTGATTAAGATTACACAGAAAAAATTGCAAAAAATTAATAAATTTTTTTTAAAGTAACTATGGGGCTGGGAGATGGTCAAAAGGTCCATAATATGCAATGGGAGGCCAGAGAAAGTATAACTGAACCACCCTATCAAAAACAGGGTTGGGAGTCCAAATGGTGCCCAGCCCCCAATATAGTACCCTGAGGTCTGGAGGCTGCCAAAATCTCTTTGGAGCCCCCTCCCCCAATTAAATAAAATAAAAAAATCCACTGGGGGTTGAAAGCTGCCAAAATGCCACCGGACCATCCCCAATAAAATAAAAAAAAATCTCCCAGGATCTGGAGACTGCATTCCTCAGGACCCTCCAGCACATTAAAAAAACAGAACCACTCACTGGGTCCGGGGGCTGGCCAAAGGCCCCCAGACTCCTAATTAATAAAAAGTAACCTTCTCCCTGGACCTGGGGGCTGGCCAAAGACCCCCAGGCTCCTAATTAATAAAAAGTAACCTTCTCCCTGGACCTGGGGGCTGGCTAAAGGACCCCAGGGCTGATAAATAAAATTTGTGTTGTGTTTTTTATTGGGGGATTCAAACAAATAATTAAATCATTTTAATTGGGGCCAGGAGCAATCTGATGGCCCCCGCTTAGTCATTTTTTTATTTTTAAAGATTTTTATTTAAACCCTACAGTTCATAACTCCAATTCATCTTTCTACACCAATTTTGGGTTCTATTCAAGGGTTTTCGCCCACGTTGAGTAGGAAAAATCCATAGGATTTGTAGGGCGAAAATTCCTGAATCGAATATGGCCCCCCAAAAAATCAGGCCATATAGGTCCACCATGAACTATGCTCACTCGTATCTGCAAACCTGCACAAACCATGCACATGAGGGGACTAAACACTTTCACCTAAATAAGGTTTGTACAAGGTATGTAGGTAATGGGGGGGGGGGGGGGGGTGGGAAACAATGTTTCAAATGCAAATGCATGGATTAAGAGAACAATATGTTTTAAAAGTGTCTGTGGTGTCTCCTTTTTATGACATCATCAAGCCACAACGATGCCATAAGAGATAATACAGACACATTTCAAACATATTTTTCCTTTAATGTTGCCTTCTTGTGCAATTCTGCTAACACAATGTATATGTTATGTTTATTTTATTTTCTACACTCCCAGTATAAACAATGTCAAGCTGATAGTCTATTTCAATTTCATAATATTAATATTAATGGTGCAGCTCTAGGCCCATTACTTGGATATGGCATCTTATAAAACCTCCCCTTCACTGTGAGAGTTCACATCAATCCCATGTAAATTATACATGAGTCTATTTTCCTTTGTATATGTGATAATGTGTAATATTGCATTAGACAGGAAATACTTTATCCTTAAACAATACATTAAATAACACATTAATCCTGGTTGGATTTGGAAGGGAGGAGAAGAAAAGGGACAGATGAAGATAAGATGAGTAAAGCATGCACAAGGTAAGATGGACTGCTCAACCTGGGAATGTCACCTCCTGCTAGACAAACCTCTGGGATTTTACATCCTGGGGATACCTGAAAGACACAGCACAGAGACTACAGGAATTACCACTTAACCTTAACAATAAATTGTGTGTTCAAAGAATGTGGGCCCTGAGTGTTAGCTGTCCTACCCCCCCCCCCCCCCCCACCTCTGCCCCAAAACTCCTCCCCCACAGAATCCTCTGGTGAGGGCTAATGAATTCCTGCTATGCTGATGGGTATAGATGTTACAAATGTAGATTGTATAGGTTAGATGACCTACCTCGTAGCAAATTAAGGAGTTTTTCTTTTTTTAGAGGCTTTTGTGGGGTAGGAATGGGTGCAGTTTAGAGGTGGAGCCCCCCTAAAGCACACACTTTTTGTTCATGTTCTTCCTCTGTTAGGGCATTTTCTCAGACACATCTTACCCTAAATCAGACCTTCTTGTTAGAAGTGTCCCCTGCCTGGTGTTAAGTCTAGGGAGGTAGTGGCATGGCCGGTATTTTTCTGAAGAAAAGGTGGCAACCCTACTTTTTGTAAATTTGTATTTTCAAGGCAGCTGCAGCTAGATGTGTCTGGCACATAAAGACACCAGATTAAAGGGACAGTATCACCAACACATTGTTTTACTGTGAATGTAGAGAATGCAAAATAATTGACAATTATATATACATTGTGTTAGTACAATTGCCAGTAAATGCCTAAATTAGGATAAAAATGTGTTTTAAATGTGACTGTGGAGTCTCTTATTTATGACATCACACTACAGCCATGACATTATGACCACTGACAGGTGGCAAGCCGGCAGAAGCAGAGTGATGCTTTGGGCAATGTTCTGCTGGTAAACCTTGGGTCCTGCCATTCATGTGAATATTAGTTTGACATGTACCCAGGGCCGCTTTAACTAATGCGTTAAGTGGGCACTTGCTCAGGGCCCACCGGTTAAAGGGGCTTCCACTGGCCCAACATGCCCCCCCCCCCCCCCCTGCTGTGTGACTGTCTCACATGGAGTGTAGTCCAGCCGGCAGTCCGGCTTACTCGTAGTGCTGCTGGACATGACAGCAACTTATATCCAGCAGATGTTTGTCCCTCCTCCATACCAGCTACGCACGCAGGGTGCATGCGTGGAAAGAAGACTGTGGAAGAGCCAAGAGAGCAGCAGCAGCAGCAAGATAAGTACTGGGGAAGTGGGGATTATTTTATTGGGCATACTTGCTGTGGCATATTAATGGGCATACTTTCTGTGTTATATTAATGGTAAAATTGGCTGTGGCATATTAATGGGCAAATTAACAGTAGCATATTAATGGACATACTGGCTGTGGCATTTTACTGGGCATACTGGCTGTGGCATGTTAATGGGCAAATGGGCTGTGGCATATTAATGGGCAAAGGAACAGTGGCATATCTATGGGCATACTGGCTGTGGCATACTAGCTGTTGCATATTAATGGGAATACTAGCTGTGGCATATTAATGGGCAAATTAACAGTGGCATATGGACATACTGGCTGTGGCATACTTATGGGCATACTGGCTGTGGCATACTAGCTGTTGCAGATTAATAGGCAAATTGGCTGAGGCATATTAATGGGCAAAATGAACAGTGGCATATTAATGAGCATACTGCCTGTGGCATATTAATAGGCAAATTGGCTGTGTCAAATTAATGGGCATACTGGCTGTGGCATATTAATGGGCAAATTGGCTGGGGCATATTAATGGACATACTGGCTGTGGCATATTAGTGGGCAAATGAACAGTGGCATATTAATGGGAAAATCGATTGTGGCATATTAATGGGCAAATTAACAATAGCATATTAACTGGCAAACTACCAGTGGCATTTTATTGTACAAACAGTGCCACATTGTAATGGACAAACTGTGGCATATTTTAATGGAAAACTGTCTGTTGCATATGTTAATGGCAAACTGATTGTGGCATGTTAATAGGTTAATGACTGTGTTAAGTACTTTAGGTGCAATGTGGGTGCAGAAAAATGGAATAAAAGCAAGAAATCTAATTTGTATATAACATTTTTATTACATATACAAATAGTTGAATGTGATATGAAAATAGTTACATATAATGTTAAAAGGTTTACATCTACATATAGTTTCTTTACAATGCGACTTTAGAAAAAGTCTGTCGATGCGGGGGGGGGGGGGGGGGGTTTGGGGGGCACTGCTGAAGACTTTGCCCAGGGCCCACTAGGGTCTTAAAGCGGCCCTGCACGTACCACCTACCTAAGCATTGTTGCAGACCATGTACACCCTTTCATGGAAGCGGTATTCCCTGATGGCATTGGCCTCTTTCAGCAGGATAATGCTCCCTGCCACAAAGCAAAGATGGTTCTGGAATGGTTTGAGGAACACAACAACAAACTCCCCCAGATCTAAATCCAATTGAGCATCTGTGGGATGTGCTGGACATACAAGTCCAATCCATGGAGGTCCCACCTTTCAACTTAAAGGACTTATAAGATCTGCTGCTAACGTCTTGATGCCAGATAACACAGCACAGTTTCAGAGGTCTAGTGGAGCCATACCACTAGGGACCAGGGCTGTCTTGGCATCAAAAGGGACTTACACAAAATTAGGCAGATGGTCATAAAGTTATGGCTGATCGATGTATTGTCTTCATGTATTTCAAAATGTATACTGCATACCTGCCATTATAATTTTGTGCTAGCTCTGCAGCTTATTTGCTGTACATTCCCTGTATAATTGGTTAATGTATGTTTGAATGAGCTCCCAGTCTTCTAAATATCTTTTATGTTGGACCCCATTCATTAAACAGTTAACTGTGCTGAATTTACAAGGAAATTAAAAACAAATGAATCAGGCATTAATAGCTAGATTGGAAACGTTGTCTAGGTCATCTATTATTCCCACTCCGTTATTAATGAATGAAGTTTGCATCTCCCCTGTGAATACATCACAGATTACTTGTTGTTTACCACTTTTATTATAATCTCCCCTCTGAGTTAAATGTTTCTCACCTGTGTCCTTTCTCTGCACAACCCATCAAAGATTTAGGTTTAGTCGTCTATCCTGTTAGGCTTTGCAATATACACTATGCATGATTTATTAGCTTTTCTTTGAATTGTCCCTTATTTATTAATGGCCTTACAGGGATAGGGTTACCAGAAAAAAAAACCCACAATACTCTCACCGGTATTCTATAGATGGGCCACAATAAGCCCTTCTTCCTGTTGCAGATACAGCCTCCTGCATTGTACATATGAATATATGAATGTGTGACAGATAAGGTTTGCATGTAAGCATTAACACAAGGCCTCCGTGACAAGGCTTTCAATGACCAACCCTCATGGTGTGTGTTCTACTTTTCCTTGTCTCGTGTCTTTGGCACGTGAAGCACGGACCTGGGTGGGACACCTCAGACTCAAGGCAGGTCCAAGTTTACATAATGTATCTCCCACCCAGGCGAGATAGAATGAGTTCTGTGGATAGGATGCTGAACCAACGGAGGGATGCAGCTCTCATTTATGGAGCTCCAAGAGAAGATGGGGGAGATCCTCAGCACATAGCCTTTCCCGTCCACCTCTAAGAACTTGTCTCATTCAACACCTTCTACAGGTAGACCTGTCAAGTTTTCACCCTTCTTCCAAAATGGCCGGAGCATCTCTATTACCCCACCGATGAAAGGTGTTTCTAATAAGACCCAGAAGAGGTCCCGGTCTCCCTACCTTCAAATGGTAGACCTTCGTCTGAGCCTCTGAGAGTTTCCTTCCCCAGGAAGTCTGGTGCTGGCAGTTTCATCGTCTTTCCACCCTTCAGCTGCTACAACCAACACAGCAAATGTTTCCCCCGGTGTCTTTGGACTTTTCTTTGGCACATTCCTGGCCACGCTGCTCTCTCTCCCAATTATGTACGTGACCGAGCGTTCAGGGCTTCAGTACTGTTAACTAGCAGTGGAGTTCTCATTGTTTCGGAGCAAGTCACTTTGTACGGCCAGTGTGACATGGGTCTTCTGCAGAAATCTGCCCCCCCCCCGGGGTGCTGTTTGTGCTAAAGTTCATCCATCATGTAACTTTAATTAGCGCATGGCACATTTGCCAGAGTCTAGCAGGCCTATAGCTCACTTTTCCAGTACTTCAGTCTGCATTGGCTGGGCTTAGCGGGCAAACATATTTTCACATTTCTTGGGGACCCAACATTCTGGATGTTAGGAACATTTCCAGTGACTTTGGTCTGCCTCAACTTTGACCCTTGCTGTCCTATCCAATGGCTGTAATCGGTTTGGGTTACCTTATGGGAGCTGACAGGGCTCTTGCTTGATTCCTGGAGCCTTCTCTAATTTCCTACAGGCGTTTACAATTTTATCCAGCGTAATCAGTGGAAAGTCACCCGATCATTCATCTGAATTGTTCAAGGATGTCTGTGTGCCCCGACATTCATTGGCATCATATAGAGAAAGCGTTATCGCTTAACGTCGTGGCTTCGGGGCGACCAGCAGCACAGCCCTTTATTGTAATGGCCAGGGGGGCTGTCATTCTTCAGCCTCTCTCAAGGCGACCTGCGTCCAATTCAATAAGTCTGAGTGTAAGTGGGGACCCTCCTGTATGTTTAAACACAAATGTACCTCTTGTGGTAGCTCCCATCCACAATCTAAATGCGCTACCAGTAAGTCATCCATCATTGCTGGTTGTTCGCTTAGAGGTGATGGTTCTGTGGCTGAATTTAGGACAGGTTTTATAATTCCTTTTAAACATTAAAATCTACACTTACTTTTTCAACCATGGTATATGAAAAGCTTAAAGAATGGCAGGTCCTTTTGATTCTCCCCCTTTTTTCAAATTTAAGGGTCTCCACTTTGGAGTTAGACCTGAAAAAGGCAGGAAAATGTCATCTTTTATTCCCAAAAGGCAATTCAGTAAACAATGATGTTGACCTTTCATGTGTAAGTTGACATATATCTTCTGATAAGGCAGTTCAATGGACTCCGACTATAGGTCCAGGTACCCTTATTGCTAAAACAGACATATTCAAAATGCGACTTTGGAGGTTGACTTTCATTTAGCAGTTCATTTGCATATCGGGCCACAGGGCCATTCAGGTGTTTGCTTGCAGTTTTGCTAACACGCTTTATTTGCTAACACGCTGTAACGCTTTTTTTTTATTTTCTACATTCACAGTAAAAACAATGTTCAGGTGATACAGTCCCTTTAACGCTGCATAAAAGGTTTGCACCAAAATCTGCATGTAACTGCTTCCGTTTTATAAACCATTGATCTGTACTGTCCTCGGAAAACTCTATTTTGTTTCTTGAGCTACGGATCCATTTAAGAAATGAGTTTTCCAACGGAAGTCAATTTAACCACGTCGGACATGGGAAATACCTACAAAACTTTTTGATTGATCTATAAGTACTGTTAGCAAATCAGAATACATTCCAAATCACAGCGAGGATATTTATAGTTTAAGCTCATATTAAAATTAAAGCATTTCTAGTAATGTCTTCATCCATCCAGAGTCTTTGAGCGGCTAATTGACTTGGAAGTTTGTAGGGATTTGTGGGTAAATTCATTCTCTTTTATTATCTGGCTGGAAGTTTTTTTTTCAAATTCTGAACCAATCTTACCCATTAGCACTTGCAGTGTGCAACTGAAATTAAAGCCAGCTGTCTGAGCTTTTCTGATCACATGGCACAGATTGGCTTTATTGTAGGAACAACTTCATGGCTTGTTTGTAGCTAAAAGCAATTATACAATGAATGGCTTGCTTTACTTCTTCCTCTTACACATTATTTTTCTTTCTTTCTTGCAAGTAGAGGGGGTGTGAACAGAACAGCAAACGGGTGAGAGCTAACCTGTGATCAGAAACGGAAATACCTGCTCTTGGATTACCTGACTCGTAAAGGCATAAAACTTTCCACCAAGTTGAAGTCAGTCTATTCCAAAAGGTGTTTGTACGTAGGCCCAGTGCAAACAATACTCCCCCCTCATCCATTGCATTATTACTTGAACTGTGATTGCTCTCAGTTGCCGTATTTGCTTGAATATAAGACAAGGTTTTTTTCAGAGCAAATGCCCTTGCAAATGAGCAAATGAGTCTTATATTGGAGGTCGTCTTATAATCTGACCTCAAATCAAGGTCAGACTATAAGACTGGGATCCAGGTCCCCCGCAGAGCTGCAGGGAACCTGGATCCCCCTCGCTATCAGCCAGTGGATGTTTGCACGATACGCACAGACATCCTCCCCTGCAGTCCAGCACGACAGTCGGTACTTCTTTGATGTCTATGGGTCCTTCCGGCTTCATCATAAAAGTCCCGGCGGAAGTGCCGCTCAGCAGTGGAGGATGTCTGCGAATATCGTGCAGACATCCTCCGGCTGTCCCCGCTAGGCACCAGGGCAATTTGGACATCCTCCATGCTGCCTGACACTTCCGTCTATTATGACGGACCGGCTGTCCATCATAATAGACGGAAGTGTCGGGCAGCATGGAGGATGTCTGCACTATCGTGCAGACATCCCCCTGCTGCCCCCACTAGCCACCAGGGAGAGACAAGGTGAGGGGGAGGGAGGGAGGGAGGGAGGTGGGAAGAGGGAGACGGGGGCAGAGAGAGACAATGGCGGGGGGCAGAGAGAGACAAGGGGATCGGGGGAGAGAGAGACAAGGTGGGAGGGAGGGGTGGCAGAGAGAGACAAGGTGGGAGGGGGGCAGAGAGAGACAAGGTGAGAAGGAGAGGGAGAGAGAGAGAGAAAAGGAGGGAGGGAGGTGGATGGAGAAAGAAAAGTTTTGGGGGAGGGAGAGACAACGTGGGAGGGAGATAAATAATACTGGGAGGAGAGAGAGTGACAACGCTGGGGGGGAGAGAGAGACAAAGCTGGGGGGAGGGGGAGAGAGAGGCAGCATTGACACATATTTTTAATATAATTTTTATTAAATATGAAAAAACAATTTACATGTGAATATATACAAGTTAAACTTTTTTCCTATAGGGTAGTCTTAAATGAAGGCTTTTCGTTTTTTTTCCTAAAGGAATATCCAAAGTTTGGGGGGGGTCGTCTTATAATCAGGGTCGTCTTAAATTAGAGCAAATACGATACATTTTCTTACGTGTAATTTTTGCATTTAAAGGTTCACTTCAAGCAAAAATGTTTGTTTCCCCAGTTTTCTTACTGGTACTCTAAGAAGCCAACCATCTCAATCATACTTTCTGAAAACAATAGACATAGTAATTTAGGTTGAAAAAAGACACAAGTCCATCAAGTTCAACCCTTCTACCTATCATTTCAGCGTTTTGATCTAAAAGAAGGCAAAAAAAACCCTAAGGAAGCTTTTTCGAATGTTGCCTCCTTGGGGGAAAAAAATCAGATTTCTCCTTGGATCAAAAAGCTCTATTATTAATGCTCATTCTATTATTAATACCCCTGTATGTTCTGCTTTTCTAAAAAAAAAATCCAGACCATTTTTAAATGCATCTATTGTGGTTGATAGCACTACCTCTCTTGGCAGTGAGTTCCATAATTTTATTGTCCTTACCGTAAAGAATCCCTTCCTTTGCTGCCTATGAAATCTTTGCTCTTCCAGTCTCAGGGGGTGACCTCTTGTTCTTTGTACATTTCTATTAATGAACAGGTCCCTGGAGAGCTCCTTATATTGGCCCTGCACATATTTATATAATGTTATCATATCCCCTCTAAGACGCCTTTTTTATAAAGTAAATAAATGCAATTTTTTAAGTCTCTCTTCATAACTAAGATCCTCCAATCCCCTTATTAATTTTGTAGCTCCCTTTGCACTTTTTCTAGTTCCTTAATATCCTTTTTAAGGACTGGTGCCCAGAATTGTACTGCATATTCAAGGTGAGGTCTTACCATTGATTTGTAAAGCGGCAAGATGATGTCCTCCTCCCGTGAATCTATACCTCGTTTTATACATGCCAATATCTTATTGGCCCTTGCAGCTGCTGACTGGCATTGGGCACTGTTGCCAAGTTTGTTATCTACAATGATTCCTAAATCCTTTTCGTTAGTAGTTTTTCCCAGGGAAATACCATTTAACATATATGTTGCTTTGTTATTATTTTTTCCATAATGCATAACTTTACATTTGTCTATATTGAACCTATATATATTAGGTCTATATATTTTTCTGCACTTCTGTTTTTTGTCTACATTGTACAGCCAATCACACTGTATTTGCAGCATGCTCACACCTGTTTGGTGGGCTTCATTTTATACATGTATATTATTTGAGCTTAGCGCACTGACATTTTTCTTTTCCTGCTTGCACATAGCTGAGGTTGTTGGCTCCTCATTGTCTGGTTGCAGCTTGCTGTCCAGGGGTTGATGGGGATGGGATTTTATTTGCCCCTCTTTCAACACATTCTAAAGGTTTTGGTAGCAGTATAAACTGCTTTGTGTGCCCACTAGATAGGAGGTGAGAGTAGGTTCTCACCCTATTGAGACTGTGCCTTGACGTGGCGGGTGAGCTGAAGTATGCTTTGGTCAATTCATATAACCAAAACCTCTCATTTATATTAAGTTTATATATTTGTTGCCAACTTTATAAGGATGAGAAGCGCAGACGTTTTTTTTTTTTTTTTTAATACTTTCTGAATTTCTGCTTATTATCTTAGAAACATAGAAACATAGAACAGATCGTATATCCTCCTACTTCTGATTCCATGCATACGTATTTATGTTTAGCCATTTTTTTCAGGGACAAATATATCTTTTGCATGTTGCCTGGCTGATTGTAAAATTCATATGGGAATTCAGAGGTTGTTCCTTTGGGATACCCTTCAATCCTCTTTTCTAGTCCCCAAGATATAACCCTGCACAGTCTGGCAAAGGGGAAATGCACAAACACCGAGGGTACCATGAAATTCATGGTCTATAAAAATAGCAAACAGTATGTAAAGAGTCCCTTTATGGAGCTATTTAAAGGAATATATACATACTCAGGGTAATTAACTCAACCTATCTGATAACAATATACAATTGCCTCCCCCAAAAATTCAAGGACACAAATAACAATTACATGTTGCCCTGCCATAAGTAGAATGTATGAGTGTCCAGAGGGAACCAGTTATTAATCAAAAAGAGAATCACATAGGAAGTTCTTTGGTTTTTTTAATTTCCCTCTGAGTTTATATATGTTATGTGTCTAGAAAATAAATGTATTGGTCTTACATTGCAGTGTTTGTTTACAACACAGTTTTTTTTCTTTAACGGATTTAAAAACACTCAGACAATGTCTCTAAATATTTGCTGTTGTTTTTCCCCCACTATGTAATAATTGTAATTATTCTACAATCAACATGATGATTATTGGAATTGAGTGCCCTCTGCTTCTATTCTTATGGATTTTGATGACTCGTTTTTCCGAGGACATTGGATATTATTTTCACCATATAATCTTAATCTAGGCATTTTCTTGCAAATCTGCTAACATAATATACAGTACATACACAGCAGTGGAATCACCCCTCACGCAGAAAAGGAAATAAATAAATAATATTCCCCAGGTAGAAACGCAGCGTCCCAAAAAATACTCCTCAGGTACTCTCAACAACAATACAAAAAGACAAGGGAGCGCAGATACATGGAAGAGAAAAAAGTATAATAGTGCAATACAGTATGATAAAGTAAGTGATGTTGGTGGGGTTATGTATGCACTCACAAACAGTTCTTCACAGAAAAGCCCATCAACAGAAAAGAAGGTTCCTCACATCCATGACTTGGTTAATCTTCTTTAATATCACTACAAAACAATTAAGAAAGCCAATGGTGCAGCATCTGAGTAAAATGCAAATTAGGTTAGGATTAGGGTTAGACTTGCATTTAGGGTTACAGATGGGCTACAGTTAGAATTAGGGTAGGGTTATGGTTCTTATTCGGGTTGGGGTGAAAAGGTTGAAACGGCTAGTAAACAAAAACACTACTTTTGGTTATTGCCCTAAAACTTGCAAAAAAAAACAACAGAAAAACATGTGAACACGGGCTAATCCTAAACTCCGTAAAAATATTAACAGTTATTTTAGATGTGCAAAAGATTTTTTTTAATTTTTTTATTTTTTATTGTAAATCTTATGATGAAAAAAAAGCCATTGTCACGAAGGGTACAACATTTTTGAAAACAGTCCTGTGACTAAGTGGTTAAACTGCGACCAGTGTATCGAGGTGAGATGACAATGTTCGCAAAAGAAGAAGAGAAATAATACAGTGAAAATGGATCTTCATGCATATTCAAAGGAAAATTGTATTTTAGAAAGGGGGCCAAATAATTCAATCCTTGGATATTACGCTGATCCAAGCATCCAAGGCCTCTTATAAAGGGAAACTTTGAAGTAGATAACAGAAATATCTGATAGGGTAAAATATTACTTAAAATACTGTGTCAAGAGAGATTCCTCAGTCTGTGTATTTATACCGTGTGCTTTAATACTCATAGAGAATTGGTTCACTTACTTTAGAATAAATTACGGTCAGATTTATAAATCCTACCTCAGTAATCTTTCAGGATGCTGGAGAGAAGTTGTTAATGGACCCAACTGTCGGCAAAAACAGAGTTCCGTTTAATTTAAATATTACATCAAGTGGAGGCATTTTAAATAGAAATGATTTAATGACAGAATACAAATATAGTATGTTATTGAGCCCTCCTTGCTCTGTACGGCTCTATTAGGGGACGGGCATGTTTAGAATCTTGGGTTAGATGAAGGAAGATCTGACCCATATGACCCAAGATGTCCGCCCCTGATAGAGCTATACATGCACTTTACTTTACTGGTGTTCTTTCCTTAAACCATTTATATTTGAAATGTCCACATCTGGTGCAACCTTTCAATTAAACATAACTTATTTATAATTACCTGTTCTCACCTTACAGCTGCAGATTTGATTCCTGGCAGGGCCAACTCATTCTTTCATCCTTTTGGTTGATAGGAAAAAAAAAGGGACCACTAAGGTGTGTAATAATAACATATGTTGTCAGCTGCCAATTCACGGTATGGGCTAAAGTGCTTTGAGTCCCCTTGTGGAGAAAAAAAAACCTAAATAAAAACAAATTATTATTGATGCTAATCTCACTCTGCTAACAGTAAAGGGTCTAATCCTGTAGGTAGAATGGGAAGCTATGTCTGTTACACCTTTGTCAGTGAAAACTTCACTCACATCTAGCAAATACATTTAGACTAATCTATTAACAAGCAAGGTAAGTGATCTTTCACAGAATGTAAGACACATAGAGACCTTACCTAGCCATGAGAAAAATAATTATTCTCACTTGTGAAAATGTATTTGCATATGGTGCCAGCAAGTGATGTCATAAGCAGGGGACAACACAAACACATTGAAATTTTTTTTTGTATGCCATTGTACAACACTATGATATGTGGTGGTGCTTTTTAAATAAAACATAGTCATAGTGTGGCAAAGGCTATGGAAAACCCTTACACAATGAATACAGTGAGTAGCAAAGGCATTATTAAACTCTTATCTACAATCACTAGACATTCGACCTGTATTTCCCATAGAAATTCCCAATTTACAGTGCTTTCACCACCGCAAAGGATTCTGGGTAGGTTAACAATGATCATCTTTTGGAACTTCACATCCACATGTATAGTAAGTGTGAAAAGAGGCAGCTTTCTTTTGTGTTTTTACTTGTGGTTCCAAATGGTTTAAGAATTGTCTTCACTAGGGAATATTAAGAATTAAACAGCTTTAGAATTGCTTTGGTTACACAGTGTTGTTTGTACAGCAATAAAACTAACCATGGTTTAACAAAAACCCAAGAACTTATGCTTTAGTGTGAACTGCCCTTTATTTGGCTAAGGAGAGGGGACCATTTGGGTGTACAAAGTGCAGGAAATATAACAGGAGAGCAATGTTACACCACATCTATTTGTTTTCCTTGCAGTCAATTGCTTTTTTTTCTATATCCAGGCATCCACAGCAATCTGAGCCACAGCTAAAGTCATTACGCTAAGCACTAACAAGACTCTCTCACTCTCTCGTTTATTGATTTCTTTCTTTTTCTTTAATGTTAGCCTCTATCAATCATGGGGAATCCTGCTGGTTTGTCCGGTATGATTTAGATTTCGGCAGGCCTTTTTATCACTATATGTCTTTTCTTTTGTGTGTGGCAGAGTTGGTGTTTATTTTAGACATTTCATAGAAAATAGCATTCAAAAAAAATGACAACACATTAACATGTGTCCATTCAAGGTGCTTTATCCAAGAGGCAATGGCTTCTGTTGAGTGTAAAACACCGAAAATGATGGTGCTATTTACTAAAAGGTGAGCTGCTGATGTGATAAGCACTTCATCTCATCAATTTAGCTATACATTCTGCAGGTTCAAACCTGGTGAGTTCCCTCTGCTAAACTAACTCACCAAGATTGTCCCTGCACAGTGTACAGTTAAAATGGTGAGAGAAAATTTTCATCTCACCTCACCCCATAGAGTTAGAAAGTATTTAGATGGGGATTACAGTAGGAGAAGGGTTTAGGATAGGAACTAGACCAGAAAAGGGATAAAAAAAAAAAAAAAGAAAAAAGAAAGAAAGGTAAATGGCTTGAGATGGGAAAATGCCAGAGAAATAAGGGAAATAGAAAAAAATGTTTGTAAGAATACAGAAACGTATATGTAACTATGGATTATATTGGAAGAATAAATGTCAGTTACAATAATGAAATAAATTAACTAATGGAAATAACAGGAACTGAGTAAGATATAAATAATGACATTAAAAGCAGGATTGAAAATCATATAGTTACACGATGAAGACAGGATTTTTGAACATATCTTTATATTACAGATAGGTTAAGGAGCCCAGAATCTTCTGGTGTTGTAACACTGCACTCTAGAAAGGTCGGTGGGGAAGCCAGTGCTGGGGGCACTTCTTGGATGACTAGATCTTTTTCAGTAACTACTGGATCTGATAATGGAGGTGTTTCCTCTTGTAATGAGCAGTAAGATAACATGGAGGGAAGTATTGGAGAGAGTATTGGGAAAATTATTTTAGGAGGGACATAATGCTAGTATTCAAGGAAATTAGTGACAGGTGCAAAGAAAACAAAACTTAGGCAGCGGACATAAAGAAAAAAACTTGTTGAATATGGAAGGGAAGTGAGAATTTAGGTTCACATGTCTGGCATTGTGACCTTCACTGTAAAGGGGATTTATGTCCCATTATTCCCTATAAATATTAACGTTCCTTTCTCTTTATGTACCATGTAATTTCTTACAAGCATTTCCTGGGAAAGCAATTAATGAAAGGACATTTAATACCTGAGAGGGTCCGCCTCTCTCTCGAGTGGTCGCTCTTTCCCTTCACACAGTTGCTGCTCACACGCTCCTCTGACGGCTGGTCCCGGTTTCCTTTATCTTGAAGGATGTTGGAAAACTACACTCGTGGTGTTTGAAAGCTTGCGCTCTAATCCGGCCTTCCTTCCTATTAATTATCATGTTACCGCTTTTTACTCTTTATTTTTACATATTGATGCAGACACAGGGTCACTTGGTTAATTTGATGAGAAAGATAAAAACCTGTGGATTATTTGCACGCAGCCCCTAAGGGGATTTGTCTTTCAGTCCAACAAAACATGTCGGATACTGCACTAATCTTTCATTAAACATTCTGTGTAAAAGGTCATTGAGATATTCTTCTTATTGTCCTACGTGCAAGGTATGTTACCATTACTCAATTTAATAATACTAATAATAATGCACAACATTTCTAGCATTTCTTTAGCAGTCAACATACCATAATAACATAGGTGCTGGGATTTTCACCTGTAGGTGAGACAGGTGAGGTCTTTGCAACAATGTTTTAGTGATTTTATCCGTTCTACTTACGGTATGTTTATCACATCAAGCTTTAGTTTTCTATACACCTTTGCACTACATGTTTTTATTTCCAATTTTGATTCACACTGGTGAAAATGCATTGATGGACAGCAACAAATAGGTCATTGTTGGGGTCATTGTTAAGTCTATGGAGGTAATATCATGGCTGTTTTTTTTTTAAAGAAAGATGGAAACTCTTCTTCCGCCATGGAATGTTAAAAATAGTTATAAGAAGTTGAGGAAGTTTACACAATGGCAGCATAAGGGCCCTTGGTGCCTAAGGTACTCTGTGAGTTTGGTCTAGTTTCTAGGTGTCAAACTTCAGGCCTTCAGCTGCTGCCAAACTACACTAGCTTTCTAGAATGGGATACAATTGTGTTAGCTGTATTCTAGAAACAGCTGGAGGTCTACAGTTGAATGCCTAAGTGGTCTGCCCTTTGGTGTATAAAGTGCTATATTCATAGTCATCCAGGCCAGCAGATGGCAGAAACCTTGTATTTATATGTTCTGTTATGTACTCACTATCAGGTTCTAAATATCTCTTGGCCTATAGAGTCGAGTAAACAAGTTCCTTCTCCTGTGTATTACTCAATTTACACCCAATGTTCTATCACAAAAAGGTTATGAGGGGGCGACTTAATGGAGCACCTCTCATTGTTCATACCTCCCAGCATGCCCCAGCAGTAATGTGGGATGCTGGGAGTCTATAGCATTGGAGGCCGAGTGCTAGGTTAGCACTACTGTACATGCGCGGCCCTTTCACCCAACGTGACAACCTAACTGCGGTTGCTCAGATGTCATTATCCTCTGGTTCCCAGAGACTCGGGACACTGGCTTGTGAAGCCGGACCCTAATCAGGACTGTCAGGCATAAAGCGGAACAGTTGGGGTGAATGCATAGTTTAGGATTATAAGTGGTTGTCTTATCAACAAGTTCTCAGGCCTCCTTTCCCCCCTCACTCACACAGAGTGCTATGGACCCTTTGATGCTTTTACTAGAATGACCCTATTATCTCTATTACCCTCAGTACATATGTAGGGTTGCCACCTTTTATTAAAAAAAGAAATACCAGCCATGCTACTGCCTGCATTTACTTAACAATGGCCTCAAACCAAATTGGTAAAATATTGGCTGGGTGGCAATCCTATCACCCTTGTCTTTCTCCACATTATCAGTCTGACGTCTCACATACGTTTTGTGGCAGGTGAAAAGAATATGATGCCTGCTTATGATATGTCTCAGCTGATTGTTTAATATGCCGATATAGTTTGCAAACCCTTCTCAATTAGTGCTGGGAGCCTGGGACTCCCCTTGTACAGTGAAGGCAAACTGTTTTTTACAAACCACTCTTGCAAAGACAAGCACACAGCGGAGAGTCGGAGAGAGGAAAATAATTGTGACTGGGATTGCAAAGCAATAGGAGTCTAATTGCTCACACTAAGTCACTTAGAGAAGGAAGAGGACAGGCAAGATCTGTAGCAATGGACAGAAAACAGGACAATATGGAAGCAGAAAATCAACATGGAATGTTTAATACTGTGCAGAAAAGATCAGGATATATTTCTGTAAAGACACATTTTATGCATATTTCTTTGTAATAATGAAGATTAATTTGATGTTTTACTAACAAGGCTTGGCTGAACAGGTTATTGTTATTAAATATGTAACGTATGAATTAAATTTCAATTCTTCTATGGTGGGGTGCATCTTAAATTATAGATACTATAATAAGCCCATTATTCATCTGATTGGGTAATTTTATGATGCTGGTAGCTAAAAAATAGAAAAAGTTTAATATGTTTAAAGTTTATTTTGATGATCCTTATTGTTTATTTTTTCTTTTAAATATGTCCATTAGATGTATAATCCTTTATATGTGAATATGAAAATAATTGCACTTTTTTTTTAAACTTTCTGCTTATTGGCCTTTTACGTGCATCTTTGTGTGGTTATAAAGTCTGCTACTCTTACAGGCTAGTAAGGTGGAGTCAATGAGGACCTCCTCAGTGGATACAACATGAGTAACTAAATATGGGTACTCTTGTGTGTCTATTTCTGCGCCTCCCCTGCCATTTTACATATAATAATAATAATAACAAAGTATTTGACCAGAAAAGGTACATATATTCTTTGGTTTTTAGGTATGTCAATGAGATGTTGCTATTACCCAAATTAATGGTCCTCATTTTATCTATCTTGGAAGGATTAAGGGCTGGGTCAACTCTGCTAGGAATTGAACCTGTGACACCAAGGGTTGCACAGATTCTACAGCTGATGTATTATATATGTAATAATTGTGTTATTTCTGAAGACCTCCCATGAGTTTCCAGTAGTGGGAATAAAATGCCACCCTGCCTAGTCCGTATTGGTTGGTCCTCTGTTAATCAAATAGATAGTTCACAGTGGTTCAGTTAGCACAGCAGAGTCATTTCCTTGGGCAATTGAAAGTCATCCTTTAATAGGCACTATTACATTTGTGTTAGGTGATAACCTTGGCAAAGCTCTGAATGTATTGAAACCTAAAGCATCTTATAGTCATTAGGTCTTTGTGAGTAAAGTTTATTCCAAGTCACCTCCAGGGCCTTGGAGTTAAGTTGCTATTGATCTTTAAGGGAGTTCTTCTAGGGTCATATCTTCAAGGAGCAGCAGACAATAATTAGGTTGGTTGTTTTCACACTGCAGGTGGCTGAGCTAAAACAGCTTATGGTTATTCTATTTAAATACAAACCCCTCGATAAGGACAATTAGTCGTTTTACTTCAGGAATGATTCTTTGTCATTTTAAGACCTAGGCATTGAACTGCCGCACAGGATGCAAATAGGCCCAGTTCATTGGAAGTACAACTGTTGTAAGCTATTGTGGGGGGAATATAAGGACAATCGGAAAAGTTCCATTTCTGTGTTCTCTTCCAGTGTAATGGGTTCATTTAATATGTTTATTGCCACCTTGTTACTTTTTTCCTTCCTTTGACTGTCACCTATTGTCTCTGACAATATATGTCGTTACCAGTGAGGTCTACCTCAATTCTGAAGAGTATTCTTTTTCTATTAAAAAATGCTCAAGGCCTGTCATGATAGACTATTGGGTCTATTCACTTAAATTCGAATCGGGTGCCGAATTTGACTTAGACTCAAAAATAGCTTTCGTCGACCTCCAAAGTTGAATTTTAATGAATAGACCCATAAGTCAAAGTTTCCCCCCCAGTGAAACTAAGTCAAACTCGGGTCTCGAAATTTAACTTAGTCTCGAATATAGCTTTGATCATTTCACCTCCCGTTACTTTTAATGGAGAAGAGTCAAGCCTGTATTTTTTTTACAAAAACTCAGGTGTCTCAAAATGAAAGTCAACCTCAAAAGCCAAATATTAGTGAATAAACCCATTTGTCACATGATGAATACTGTAACTAAAGAACACTTAACTCACTCACGAGTGAGTTTACTCACAAGAGTAAAGGGTAATGCACAGATGAAAAAATAATCTCAACATTTAGTTCCGTAACATGAACACGTGAGGGCCACATCATTACGTCATTAGTGCTTTATACTGGAGCAGGGAGCAGGCTCCAGCTTTGTCCATGCTGAATATTTACTGGACTTTGTGGTGGACAATTGAATGCTGTTCCATGGACCTTCACATACATTGCATCCTTTGCATGCACTTTGCCTCTATATGTACTCGTTGTACTAGATGCAGCTCATAGAATACAAGCAAAATATTTGACTATTATTCTTTTTGTAAAAAAACAAACTATTATTGATGTTTTTAGTGGAAAGCTGTTTCTCTTCTCCTCATCGCCTGGACAAATGGACTTGTACAATGACGACTGTACTCAGTCATTAAAACTGAGATGCAGGTGAGTTGAGGTGAGACAAACTGTGCATTTTAAACCTGGTGAATGTCTTCTGCAAGAAGAACAGTGTTGACTCTAGTGAATGCATTGCTAAATCAAGGGTTGAGCGATCATGGGCTAATTGAGTTCTTGTAATAGAGCAAACTTCCCAGGGTTGGCCTTGGACAATGCATAGCTTAGTCAGTGAGATGTAATATTCTTCTTCGTCTATTAGTGAATAGCTCCCACTGTCTATTAAAATAGTTTAACAAATAATCAGCGTTTTGTTTTATGTCTTTAAGAGCAGCTTCTCTCCCCTGTAAAATACCCATTCATTGCTCGTGGAGGTTCCATGTAAATACCAGCTAGTTCATTCACAGAAGGACTTCTCTCCTCCAAACTAGGCATTTAAAGCACCCTCCTATTGTTTTTACTCACTGTGACCTAAGTTCACACACATCAGTGTATGCGTGAGGGTTGGGAAGATACGATTTATAAACTTCGTCATACGGATTCCCCCTCTAAACTTGCTATACTATGTAAAATGGAAATTACATGGAAAGATACACAATCTGACAAACAAAATATGCGGGACAATATGAAACATACCAATATAAAGCAGCTCAGGGATTCAAAACCAGAATAATACAAATGTGCACACTTGGTAGCTGCAACTTATATTAATATCCACACCACTAATGTTGAATCCACACCACTGCATCTGAAATATAAACAAGGTAATAAGAAACAATATCTAATCAACATCCTCAACAAAAGACAATTCTATAACCAGAAAAAGGTAAGATGCAAAACCACACTTTATTCTAGATGTTTGTGACCAGTTATGGCTTAATATGAACCATTTTATGGTGAATAGTGAATAAGTGAACACACACACTGTAACGAGTCACTAATAATCATGGATAGGCAAGGTGTTCATACAAGGACACTCAAATCCGTGGCGTTGTCTGTGAATGTCCATAGAACACCATTAAATTGTTCTTTACAAAGTCCAGTAAATTACGAACAGTGATCAGGGCTATGTTGTGAATGTTAATGGAACCCAGGGCAGGCATCTATTTGTTGGCCCCCGTCTTACCATCCTTACCGCATCACGCACATGTGAGATTTTCTTTAGACTCCAGCCCACTGGTTGGTTTGACATGAAACATCATAGCATTGCACTGGCACTATAAATGGGTTCAGTATTGTGGTGCATTGTTTATTTTTTAATGCTCTCTAAGCCTTAAGTGCTGCCCCCTAAATCTAGTCTTAATCAAACCCCATTATTTCTCACATAGAATGCCACCAATGGTCACTTCCTAAACAAAGTGCCACTGATAATCGCCTCACCCAACTGTGCCACACAAGCATGGCTCCATGCCCCATGTTCCACCAAAAGCTTCTCCCTAATTTACTGTTCTACATAACCAGTTGACCTCACCATAATGTATCATAATCTTACACGTTACTATGTGATGCACCCATATGGTTGCCACCTACATGAAGAAACAGAGGCAGAAACTACTCAATGGACCCTTTTGCTCTGTTCTAAAGATTGCCCTGGCAGACTTGGTGGCTAACCCTGGTAATAAGTAACATGTATGCTCTAAATCAATAGAATAACAATATAGACATAAATCTTAAACAATATTAAAATTGACAGATATATCTACAAGCGAAGTTAACCCCTTCATGATGGATGATATGTCTGTCCTTAAAGACAGAAACAACAAAAAAATCTAGTTTTTTAAATCTCGTGAGACTTTGCGGGGTCACTCATGACACTGCGGAGGTGCGATTTAGTCAAATGTAGCTCAATTTCAGTTATCCCAATCGTTTTGGAGGTGTTTCCCACCCGGGACACTAGTAATACACATTTGTTTCCATTTCTTGGACGCGAGTCTCTCTCCAAGTGAACATTTGTATTTGTAAACAGTGTAGCTTTTCAGTATAATTGGGTAGCCACTATATAGGATCCCACCTATTAGAAGTGCAGGATATTGGTATAATTTATTTTTTGCTTGGTACATTTACATTTTCATTTTATTTGCTTATTCTTTGTGAAAATATTTTCTTTTTTAGTATTAGTTTGTTATTTTTTGTATGAAAAATATTAATGAGATCTCTATAATATACTATATTTTTTGATTATGAAATTGTATTTTTGTCCACATTTTACTTATTGCTTCTTTATCACCAGATTTGTATACTTACGTAAGAGTTTGTACTCTCAAGGCTATTACTGAGCTCATTTACCCTACATATAGTCTGTGAGCCCTTGACGGAAAAGATGCTGCTTTATATTTATTTTTGTTTACATTCTACTTTTATAAGTTCGTCTTTTTTTTTTTTTTTTACATTTTTTTTTATTTGATTATACATTTTGTACACATTGGTGATTAATTAGCACTGTACACTGGTATTTTTTAAAGTAGATGTGTTTATTACAAAAGGTGACACATATTTGGTTTATGCATATAAAATGTAAAAGATAATACTATATAGTCAAAAAGAAAAGAAACACAGATCTGCTCAGTTTTGTACAATAATTTGCATACTATTGATAGTAAATAAAAACACAATACAGGTAACAAATAAACCTCAGTTCAGGGGATAGGGACTTTTCTGTAACGTATAAAACTTTGACCCGTAATTGATCTGTATCTATAACCCCACATGTATCTTATATTCATACAAATCTCCAAGCAAGTGGTATTACTCCTGTTTAAGATAAATACAGTGTATTTCTTTCGATGTAGTGTAGTAGGTTTTGGAAACAAAAGGAAAGCACATTACAGATTAACCTGCAACCCCTTAACCATCCTAGACAGGCAGGTAATTTTTGTTTTCCCCTTCGGTGCTGACATTATGCATCTATAACAATAACAAGCAAAACTCCTGCATGTAAATTCTGCTCACTAGAGCTTCAGGGCAGAACCCAGACAGAGGATCCAGCTCTTTTCTGATGCAACAGACAAAAGGATTGTGCAAATGAGCCTTTAAATCCGTAAATAGTAACCATACAATGCACGAAAGAATGCAGCGGGGGACAAAGGGCAATATTCACAGTTTATCTCAGGGTGATGGATTTGAATTGACGCATGGAGGTGGGTTTCTTATGGGATGGAGTGGGCCACAAACCCCCGCAGAGAGCCCAGTGGCCGTACTCTGTAATGCAAACAGTCAGCCTGAGTCCATAACAATTAGGGTAATTTGAACTCCCCATTGTCTGAACTTCAACTTGTTCTCATGATTGATATGGGAAATGAAAAGTATTATGTATGATAATAAAAGAAACATGTTTTCTTCTTTTTTAATATAGGATATTTTCCCCATTTATAATTCTGGCAGTCTGTAGGGTGCCTTACATAGGATATCAACTGTGCCCTTACATAGGGTGAAAAGTGCTATACATTTATTAATTGTGACGTATACACGTTATATTGTTAATCTTGAACTCAGATCCTAAAATATATATATTGTTTCCCTAGTATTTAATATATATTGGAAGTTTTCCCCCCAACATGTGACAGCTCCATTTTGTGTGTGTGATATTTTTTTACATAACCATAAGTCTTATTTATGGTTAAAAGTGAGGTCCTCCAGCTGCTCATGGCCTATTGTTTTCATAATACTATATTAGTTATGAGACTGGTAGGGGAGCATGGGTGAAGTGGTCCACCAACCGATGGAGGGCCACAGAATGATAATACTATGCAGCGCTGTATTTAACGCAAGGCAAACAAGGTATGCAGTATGACAGGGGAGTGCTGACAGGTCACAGGTTTTAATTGTTTAAGTGCCGGTTTCCACGTTGACAGTTCCCCATTTTGGTTGTTCCTATGCATACTTACAGGGCCACCATCAGGGATTTCAGGGCCCCTTACTGAACAAATTTTCTGGGCCCCCTACTGCCCCCCCGACAATATCTCCCACTCACCCCACCTACCCTCACAAGCATGTTATCCAGGTCCACTGTAATATGGAGGGTGGTTGGAAGCAGTTGGTCAATATGCCAGTATTTTTCCACTCAGCATGCCAGTATTTAGCCATTTAATATGCCAATATTTAGCCACTCAATAAGCCAGTATTTTGCCACTCAATATGCCAGCATTTTGCTACTCAATATGTCAGTATATTATTACTCAGAATGCCAATATTTTGCCACTCAATATGCCAGTAGTTTGCTCGTTACATGCCACCATCCCCCCCCCCCCCCCCCCCTTCCCAGTAGTTACCTCCTTGTTGCTCTGTGTCCCCGGTTGTCTCCTCCGCTCAGTCTTCCTTCTTGCACAGAGGAGGGAAAAACAGCCACAGGATGTGAAGTAAAGTAATATCTGGTCGCATTTTTTGGAGCCACGCGGCTGGAGGGGAGCGCAGAACACTTCCCTCACAGCATACGGCCTTGCTAAACAGAGTCTGCGGCCTGGGGAATTTTTTTTTTTTACAGAGTGACCTGGGCCCGGGCCATCAGTATCGCCCGTCACCCCCTGATGACGGGCTTGCATACTTACCTGTGTGTCCAGAGATTACCACAAGGGGAAAACCCCACCCTTCCTATTAATGGTACCAAGTTCCAAATTTCCCATAGGATCTATAGGATCTGGGACACAACATGATTACAATCCAAAAATAGAGCACAAAAATGCCTTATACCCGACACATTTCACTGTTCTTATTTCCCAAAAAGTGTGTGGAATCTGACATTCTCATATGAATGCATGCAGGACATAATGTAAAGTCACATTGTTGTTTAAAACAATAAACAATATAATTAGATTTAATAAACGGTCCCATCAGAATAAACCTATGACATAAATGATTAAAAAAATAAAACAGGTATACCATTGTCTTATTTTAATCCAAAGTTTTAAATTGACAGTTTTCATGATTCATTTTGATTAATTATTATTTCATTTTAAAAGCAGTATATATTTTCTTCACCGTTTACTAATTTTCTGATTGATGTGTGTTATTTTTATTTTTCAATATATACATAAAAAAAAATGAGTGGCGAAACGCGTGGAGTTTACTTCTGTCCTTTTCATGTTATAAAGTGCTTTTTCAAGTGTTTTCACATTTGTTGTATTAACAGTAAACATATACTAGCTAGAGTTACCCCTATATATTTAGCCGAGGGGTGCATTGGGATTTTTGTGGGGGGGGGGGAATAATAATTTTATGCATTTGTGCAGACGGTAATTATGTTGTAATTGTCTTATTTTACCCTGATTATATTACACTATATTAGATTTACATTTATTTTTATAGTGCCAACAATTTACGTAGCGTTTGGTACAAAGGGGAGTTACAGACTGAGTTATACAAACAGAGGCAGCCTGACAAGTGGGGTACAGGGAGATTTGCTTACAATCTAATTCCCATTATGTAGGTGCATTGAGAAGGTGCAGAGAAAGCATAGTTGCCTATATCATGTTTCCAGAGAAACATATTTGTTTCACATGCTGCAGAAAGACCATGCAAAATGCAGCCCAGCAGTATGTAGGATTTATATACACACAGACAGAATCCAATTAATTAATCAGGGTGGAGATCTCATAGGACTTACCATGATTAATGAATTGGATGCTGTCTGTGCGTATATACATCCTACATACTGCCAGGCTGCCCTTTGCATGCTCTTTCTGCAGCATGTGGAACAAATATGTGTCTCTGGAAACATGGCCGATGTTGGGAACTATCAGAGAGACTCCCGCTCCATACAGACCCCAATCAGGCAAGTCAGGTGAGTCTCTGCTCTGATTGGCTGTGCACGTGCTAACACTGTCAGCCCTCACCAGTTGTGAGGCAGAGCCGAGAGTAAACCCTGCATGTATATTTAAAATATCACTAGGGGATTACTTGAGAAAAGGCATCACTATTTTTTACCCCCTGCTTCTTTTAGAGAACACACACCGAGAAAAAAAGAACAGGAAGATGGATTTAAAAAAAAACAAAAAAGTTTTTAGAAATACTGTACCTAATTATTTTTTAAATACTGAATAAATTTAAAAATTGTCATCAGCAGGTAAAGCAGTTTTTAAAGTGCAAATAATATGTGGTACCAAAACCAATTCTATATATACAGTATACCAATTACTAATGATTAAAGAACTGTTTTGCCCAATGGCTCCGTCAGGATGGTGTTGTATAGGTGCTGCCTTAATATTTAGACAGTTCTGAAGTAGAAGGACCTGTTGGATCCATTTATTGGACTTTAAATACATAATTTATCTCCTAATCCTAGGATGATACCCTACCAGTTAATGGACCCCACCTATCACTACTCTATCCCACACCTATCTATCAACTACTGGGTTGTCAGAATTATTTAGATATTATCACCCCTCATATTTATATTGGTCATGATTTAGCATTTTGAAGTCATCTCTAGATGTTGTTCCATCTCCTCATAACCTCATTATATCATTAAATTCTAAATGTAATAATAATTTATTAATAAAGTATTTAAAAAAAACAAACAAATCTGTAATTTTTTTATTTGCACCTCATTGTCCTTGCTGAGTCTAATATGGCATTGCTTCCGAATGGCTTCGAATAAATATTTCAATATTTTAATGAGAAACACAATGAAATCACAATTAAAATAATAATGAGACAACCCAGATCAACCAATATAATAGTATGTTAACTCATTACTCCCCTCCTTCAAAATCTTTTGGGGATGCAGTACCCTACAATACACATAATAACACAACTGGGAGAAACAAACAGGTCACTATCAATGCACTTTCCACTCTGCTGTCCTAGCCCTATGCCTAGTTGGCCTAGGTAGAAATACAACAATGTCTGTATCTCGGCAAAAATTTTATAAATGAATCAATCGTTTCTGGCCAATGTTGGTTTTGGCTATGTCATACTTGAAATCGCGCATGCATTAGTCTGACCTGTGAATTACTTAATGGGAATGCATTATATTTCTTCGAGCCAGTTATGGTATTTAGTAAGACCACTGCCCAAAACGTGCCACCAACATAGCTAATGAAGTACATAGACTTCAAGAAACCTCTCTTCAAAGCGACATTATTTATTCAGAATACATTGCATTCAGGTTGGGTAAGATTTCTTCTTTGTCTCCGGTCATCAGAGGCAAGTGACATCTTGAACGCCTCAAAAAGATTAAATAGCAAAGCTCAGTCGGAAGCTTAAAAATAAAAAGGAAAACAAAAAAATAGAGGAGACAAAAAAAAAAAAAAAGAATGGGGGGGGGTTCACTTAGCCATAATAGAACTGTTCCTTTCATTCTCTCAAAAAGCTTTCAAGGAGAATCATGGAATAAGGAGGCCCAGATAAAGAGCACAATGCCATGCAGAAAGGGAAAACGGCGAATGGAAACAGAGGGTGTGGGTTGTACTGAATGCAGGATTAGTGCAGCTTCACAGCAAAGAAAAGGGGGAATCCTAGTCAAGATGAAAATGAGGAATTACTTTTTTTTTTTGGGGGAGTCTTCAGTTCACTGATCACTAACAATACAAGATGGGAGGTACTTGACATGACATTCTTCCAGGCCATGTTTGCTCTCCATGTGGGACCTTCGGAAAACAACAAATACATCAAAAGAAGACAAAACTATTTTTAACTTTTGTGAAAAGCCCTCTCTCTAACCATGACAAGGTAGAACTGTAGTTGTTAATGAGTAGGAATGCATGGCATCTTACCGGATCCTGTGCCAGGATTGTGCAGCAACTTGGCTCACCATCCTACCAACATCCCGTAATCGATGCCATGACAAATGGCCACCAGTCTCTAAACATTGACTTTTTTTTTCTTTCTTAATTTGCATTCCTCAGCCTTCTTTCAAACTCTAATAAGTTACATTGAATACAATCAATATTGGACAAATAGCCAATAAGACCATTATTTGTAATTAAAAGGACAACAGTTTCACAAAAAAATATAGTTTTTCTGTCAAAAGGTCAACATCTTGGGTCAGATGTAGGAAGATCTGACCAAACTGATTCCATGCAACATGTCCACACGTTGATAGTGTTATATGGAGAAAAGAAAGCTCAATCATGTATTTGTAGTCCATGATTAATTTATATTTAAAATGCCAGCACTTTACACATTCTTTCAATTAGACATACACAACCATTCAAAAGTTTTGGGTTACATAGAAATGTCCTCATTGACCATTAAAACATCCATCAAAGGAGCTGCAAAAGGAATAGGAAAAACAAGATGGCGACAAGGTTTGAAATAATGATTTAGATGTCAAGAAGGCCAGTTTTATTGGATTTTTAATCAGCACAACAGTTTTCCCATACATATACATATAGATATATATTTATACAAATAAAAATTAGCTGTTTCCAGCTGCAATAGTCCTTTATAACATTAACAGTGTCTACAGTTTATTTCTGATCCACTAATTGTTGTTTTAATGGACACAATTTGCTTCTCTTTCAAAAAACTTTTGAATGGTAGTGTAAATTTAGGGTATACAGCTGAAAACTGTTGTGCTGAATAAGGAACCCCCCCCCCCCCCCCAAAAAAAAAAATTGGCCTGCTTTAGAATCAATATCCTTATTTCTAACCTTGCCAACATCTGGACTGTCTTCATGGAAAAGAAGGACATTTCTAAATGTTAGAACGGTAGTGTATCTGGACATAAATACTGTGCCAGCCTATAGAAGTATATCCGAACGTAGGTAAGGATGAGATGGAGGTATATAAGGAGTCTTGATGAAGCGCAATGTTTAGGTGCAAAAAGCATAGGGATTTTTTTTTTCTGTCCACTGGGAAAGGGATTTGTACTGAATGTTTAATAACGATATTAAAATATTTTTTTATTGCTGAATTGGTCAGTAGCGTCATTTTGACATTGATTCGTCAGACACTTCAGTCTCAAACTTACTTACATTCGGATATACAGTTTTCGGCCAGCGGGAGCGCTGGGGAGACGGATTATAGTCAGATTTTTACAGCGGAAATAGTCCACTTTACCAAAGCGGTGCATGTACGTCTTTTGTTTGTTTACTAGCATCTAGAAGGCCATAGAAGGTCATCATAATCTAGAAAGTAGTCT
The DNA here is from genome assembly GCA_036172795.1 of Pelodytes ibericus. NCBI lineage: Eukaryota > Metazoa > Chordata > Amphibia > Anura > Pelodytidae > Pelodytes > Pelodytes ibericus. Next base: position 191,994,839 of record CM069861.1, read on the forward strand.
TTGTAGAACCAACAGAACTTCAGAATGTCTTTTGTGTTTCACAGTTTTGAATTCACCCCAGGGCTTTTCCTACAGATGACTTATTTTACATGAAAACTATCGAACACATATTTATCATCAAGAAATGTTAATGAGGAAAAACAAATGTTGCTGATCCACCGAGCAGACGGTGCTGTAAAGATGTCTATAAAATTCATCCATTATCACTGGAATGGAAAATGCTACTGTATTGACTTTGAGATTACCATAAGGATTTTTGCAATTAAAATGGGACTTTCACCTCAGACAAGTTTAATCAATAGAGTACATAAAACTTCCTGGTTTCAGCACTAACATTTTCTATGGTTGAGCTGTTTATTCAGATACTGTTGAGTAATGCATTTGTACTTAGATCACCTCTTTCTTCTGTTCAGAACCTAATATTTCACAGAATGCACCTGGTCTAACCGTCCCCTTAGCTTTCACATTTGGTTGCAGAAATCACCAACGAGGGAAGGGGAAGCTTTAGATATGTGCATTGGTTTATGTTTTTGCAAAGAAAAAAAAAAACTTTGACAGGTTGAAAGTAGAAATGTTTAAAGGACAACTGTCAATGAGTAACTTCATTCATTTTCTTTCATTCAAGTATTTCTATTTAAAATGCCTACACTTGATGCAATAGTTCAACGAAACATAACATATTCTTTGCTGACAATTGTCCTTTGAAAAACTCTGCTGAATGGGCAAAAAGGAGTTAAAATAGGGTTGCCACCTGGCTGGTATTTTACCGGCAGGCCGGTAAAAAAAATTGGCATCAGGCCAATGTGACGTCTATGGAGACAGTAACAAGGCCGGTATTTTTCTGAAGAAAAGGTGGCAACCCTAAGTTAAAAGGATTCTGTCAACCTACACATTGCTTATGATGTAGATGAAGAAAGTTCAAAATTATGAAAAAATGTATGTATATATATATATATATATATATATATATATATATATATATATATATATATAGTGTCAGCAAACTTGCATGCAATTATGTGTAACTCTCCCCCCCCCCCCCCCCCCCAATGTATTTTTTAAATGTCTCCTGCTAATGACATCACCCTGTCATGGCTTGATATGCAAATTACACATTTCCCATTTAAAACCAGTTAATTTCCATACCAAGCCACATTTGAAAATGTTTTTCTATTGTTTATTGTTTTTCAGGCATATACAGCACTAGAAGACTGGTGCTAAGTATCTTTGCATTCATATATATATATATATATTAGACATGTGCAAAACTAACATTTTTGTTTCGTTTTCGTCCATTCGGACGAAAATGTTATTTATTTAGTCTAAAACGAATTTCGTTCATTACTGCATTCGTTTCAGATGAAATTCGTTCATTATTTTCGTTTCGTTTTATTCGTTCATACGAATCAATTGACCTACACATTCCATAAACCGAAAGTCTATAAACCAAACTTCGTTCAGTTTATAGACTTTCGGCTTATAGAATACATAGAATTACATGTATTCTATAAACCGAAAGTCTATAAACGGAACGACCTTCGGTTTATAGACTTTCGGCTTATAGAATACATGTAATACTATTGGCTTTCTATAAACCGAACTAGAGTCCCCATTCATAAGAAATTCTCATGAATGGGGACTCTAGTTCAGTTTATAGAAAGCCAATAGCATTACATGTATTCCATAAGCCGAAAGTCTATAAACCGAAAGTCGTTCATTATGTCGGTTTATGGAATGTATATGTAATGCTATTGGTATTCTATAAACCGACTCTATTTCGGTTTGTAGAATGCCAATAGCACGAATGGACGAATGGACGAATGATTTTCGTTTATTAACCATTCGTTCATTCGTCTTTCGTTAGTTTAACATTTTCGTTATTCATTTTCCGGACAAATGGACGAAAATGCTCTTTTCGGACGAAAATGCATTAGTCCGAAAACGAATGCACATGTCTACTATATATGTGCATACCTTTATTATTTTTTAAGTGTGTTTTTGCACCTGTGTGAACTGCCCTTGCTGTGTTTTCAGTTCTCACAGATATGCACAGTGATACACTTCATGTGAATTTATTCCTACCCAGTCGTATGTTTTTGCGCTGTTGATGCATGTTATTGTGTTACAACATATAAGTGTCTATGAACACTTTTTTTGTATTTCTGTCACACAGTATTGAAGCTGTCTGTCGTTTTTTTGTTTTAGTTGCCGGTTCTCAGTGGACACCCGAATTATTACTACCTTTTGTGTTAAAATATATGCATTTTGTTTCTCTGGCACTACTGGTTTTGCTCGTCCTACTTTCACCCAGAATAAGCAATGTTTAGGTTGAGTTCTTTTAAAAAATGGTGGTTCACAAGATAGTAGATTTTATAATTTATGCCAACATATGCTAGTTTTGTTTGCTGATGATCTGATCTGGAGTTTTATTTTTTTTGCATAGTGGAAAAATCTATGAATTTGTCATGCAGTAGGACATCGTTTTTTTTCACAACCTTTTGCATGAAAACCCTACCTATCAACTACCCCCCCCCCCCCCCCCCAACAAGATGGGAAGCCAGTGTGTGCGACGTGTCAGCGCTACTTCTCATTTAAGGTAGAGCGGTCACTCATTGGGGTCTATGTCATTGAGTCCCATTGGCTGCAATAGAAAAAATGGAGTTAAAAAACGGTAATTAGTGATGTTTTGTGTCATTGAATCGGGCCCAGTATATGCAATCCTCTAAACCTTTATTCTCCAGTGTGCAGAATTGGAATTGTGCCTATCAAAGTGGGAAATATACTAGATCATCTGTAACCTGGCTTCCAGGCCATCACCATGGATGAGTGGCAGCAAGGAATGTGTTCACTATGACCTTGTCTATGGCTCATTTTGTTCATGCTAGGATAGGCAGGTTCTAAACAAATATCAGATTTGCAGACCACTTTGTTGTCATTTATGGCAACTGCATTAGTGGATTGATCTATGGCAAAAAATATAAAAATAAAGATATACACTGATCAGCCATAACATTATGACCACTGACAGGTGACAAGCCGGAGGAGGCAGTGTGGTGCTTTGGGCAATGTTCTGCTGGGAAAACTTGGGTCCTGCCATTCATGTTGATGTTACTTTGACAAGTACCACCTACCTAAATATTGTTACAGATCATGTACACCCTTTTGTGGAAACAGTATTGCCTGATGGCATTGGTCTCTTTCAGCAGGATAATGCACCCTGCCACAAAGAAAAAATGGTTCAGGAATGGTTTGAGGAACTCAACAACGAGTTCAAGGTATTGACTTGGCCTCCAAACTCTTAATTCAATCGCGCATCTATGGGATGTGCTGGACAAACAAGTCGGATCCATGGAGGCCCCACCTCGCAACTTACAGGACTTAAAGAATCTGCTGTGAATGTCTTGGTGCCAGATATCACAGGCCTATTGGGTCAGGCCTATTTTGGTGGCAAAAGGGGACCTACTCAATTTTAGGCAGGTGGTCATAATGTTATGGCTGATTGGTGTATATTTAAACATATGTATTGCTTGATAAATATTTACCTGTTCAATTCAGTATATTGCAACTTCCTTCCAGGGCAGGAACCACCCCCTCAGCTCTCAGATGGGATTACACACGTCCATTTGGAGGATTATGCACTGGTTAGAAGGTATGGGACACACAGAAGGGGCGGTGGCTTTTGTCAGTATGTAAAAGCAGCATTAAGACCTTGTTTGAGGGAAAGATATTTGAGGAGACGATAATAAAGCTCTGTAGATTGAAATTGTCAGTGGTGGTAAAACAACACAGAAAACATGAATGGGTATTTGCTACAAGTCACCAAACACACAGCTGTTAATGGGAATTATGGGGTATTTACATCATCCAGAAACTGACGGCTCAAAGGAACCCAATTTTTGTCTCAGCATTGCTTGACTTGAGGGTCTACTCAATAAAAAGAGAATTGCAGGGAACTGAGACAGGAACTTCAAACTTAAGACGAAAGTAGCTGAGCTGGAAACATTCTCCCATTTAGCTGCATTGGAGATTTTTTCCAAATCGGCTACTTTGGCCTAAATTTTGAAATTCCCATCTTATTTCCCTGCAATCTCTCTTTATTGAGTAGATCCTTGTGTGATCACAAACAGTGCAGACATTCTAACCTTGTAAGACAGTGGACCAGGCCTGAGCTGGATTGATTTGTGATTGGCTGGATTGTTGTTTAAAGGACAGAGACTGTCTCCTTGAGCCTTTCTCAAAGCAAAAAGCTATTTTTATTTTGTTTAATGGAGGCTTTGGCCAAACCACAATTCCTTTTTTGTAATTGTGGGCAGGAGAAATGAGACACAGGAGGGGAAAAGGCCTGTTTTGGTGATGTTGGTGATTGATGTCCCCAATCCCAGACTTTTTTAAACAATGTATTTGTTAGAAGCATTGCCACTGCAGTAGTAGTTACTATTTTTGTGTGACCTGATTTACTATGTAAGTTTGTAACAAGATAACACCTGAATTGAATGCCTTCCATCTATATGGAGATGTTCTATGTTTCACTCATTATTTTCAACGCTGTAGGATGCTATGAAGACTCTACAACGCTATACTCAAAGGCAACAATCCTCCCAACTGTGCGTAATAGGGGAGTGGTCTCAGAATGAAGGGGCATGATCACAGAAAGTGTGGTCACACATGGTGCATGTTTGAGCATGTTCCATTAGAAGCGCATGCATGAGCACAGTGTTGTGTTTCTGCCCAGGCTTAGATCATCAGATGGGAGGGGGCGGCACTGGGTGTCCGCAGATTTTTTTTTCAGGGGGTGGACATAATTTTAAGTTACCAATGCTTCACCCCATTAACCAATCTACCCCCACTCTTTTCAATGTACCTCTACTCTTGACAATGTATCACCACACTTGCCAATCCATCCCTCAGACTTGCCAGTTTGCCCCCATACTTGGCAATCTGCCCCCCACACACTTGCCAATCCATCCTCAGATTTTACAATTTGCCCCCAAATTTAGCAATGCATCTCCAGACTTGCCAATGCACCCCCGCACTTGCTAATGCATCCCCACACTTGCCAATCCCCCCACCCCACATTTGCTAATGCATCCCCACACTTGCCAATGCATCCCCACACTTGCCAATGCATCCCCACACTTGCCAATGCATCCCCACACTTGCCAATGCATCCCCACACTTGCCAATGCATCCCCACACTTGCCAATCCCCCCACCCCACACTTGCTAATGCATCCCCACACTTGCCAATCTTCCCCCAGACTTGACAATTTCCCCCTCACACTTCTCAATCTGCTTCCCCACACTTGCCAATCTGCCCCCCAACAGTCGACAGTGCATCTCCAAATTTTCAATCTGACCCAACAGTTTCCAGTGCATCCCCACATTTCTCTGGTATTTAGTGGGGGCAGCCAGAGTATCAGCGCATCAATGCACAATACACAGAAGTCCTCCAATGCTGCCCCGACACTACCACTGGGACTTCTGAGGGGAAACGTCTGGGTCACATGAGCTCCCAGTGGTTCACCTCGGAAGGTCTGGTGGACATGTCGGGCTGCATTGGAGGACTTCTGTGTGCACTGAGCAGCACACAGCAGTCCTATGGCTGCAAGGAGGATCCAGGTCCCCTGAAGTACTGAGGTGGACCTGTTTTCTGACATTTTTCCCCTGCAGCAGACATAAGGGGGCAACAGCAGAGTCACTGTTACAGCTTCTGTCACTGCCTTGCGCTGCCTGTACAGACATCTGGGTTGTCCTCACCAGATCCCCAGGGAGCAATATGGTGCAGTGGAAAGAGATGAGGAGGCAATCTGGCTCTGTGGACAGACTTGTTGGAGCAATCTTGCACTGCTGTAATGTACATGGCAGCAATTTAGTAGAGTGGAAAGGTTATGTGATGAAGGGGTACAACCCGGAGAGAAAAGGATATGACAAATGAGCGTTGGGGGTGCAAGCATTGCGTCAGGCCTCGGGCAACACAAAACCTAAATACTCCACTGCATACACCTTTTTATTTTATTGAGACGGTGATACGGGTGTCCAGGGATGGGGCGCTTCTTTGCGGCTGCTTTATTGCAGCCGCTTCACCGCAACCTTGCGGGCAATGGCCAGTTCATCGCGCAAGAGGTCATCACACAGTGTTCATCATGGGACAGTTCATCACAGGATCGTGTACAAGGTGAGTATTATTAGTATTAGGGCTTAGTGTTAGTGTTAGAATTAAGGCTTAAGGGTTAGTGTTAGTATTAGGGGTTAGTGTTAGTGTTAGTATTAGGTCTTACGGGTTAGTGTTAGTATTAGGTCTTAAGGCTTAGTGTTAGTATTAGGGGTTAGTGTTAGTATTAGGGGTTAGTGTTAGTATTAGGGGTTGGTATTAGTATTAGGTCTTAAGGGTAGGTGTTAGTATTAGGTCTTAAGGGTTAGTGTTAGTATTAGGACTTAGGCGTTAGTGTTAGTATTAGGGGTTAGTGTTAGTATTAGGGGTTAGTGTTAGTACTAGGGCTTAAGGGTTAGTGTTAGTACTAGGGCTTAAAGGGTAAGTGCTAGCATTAGGGGTTGGTGTTAGTATTAGGGCTAGTGTTAGTATTAGTGGTTAGTGTTAGTACTAGGGCTTAAGGGGTTAGTGTTAGTATTAGTGGTTAGTGTTAGTACTAGGGCTTAAGGGGTTAGTGTTAGTATTAGGGGTTAGTGTTAGTATTAGGGCTTATGGGTTAGTGTTAGTATTAGTGCTTAGTCTTAGTATTAGGGGTTAGTGTTAGTACTAGGGCTTAAGGGGTTAGTGTTAGTATTAGGGCTTAGGGGTTAGTGTTAGTATTAGGGCTTAGTGTTAGTACTAGGGGTTAAGGGGTTAGTGTTAGTATTAGGGTTTAGTGTTAGTACTAGGGCTTAAGGGGTTAGTGTTAGTATTAGTGGTTAGTGTTAGTATTAGGGTTTAGTCTTAGTATTAGGTATTAAGGGTTAGTGTTAGTATTAGGGGTTAGTGTTAGTATTAGGGCTTAGTGTTAGTATTAGGGGTTAGTGTTAGTATTAGGGCTTAGGGGTTAGTATTAGTATTAGGGGTTGGTGTTAGTATTAGGGGTTAGTACTAGGTGGTATTAGAATTAGGGTTCGGGGAGGGTTAGTATTAGGGTTCGGGGAGGGTTAGTATTAAGATTCGGGGAGGGATAACATTTAGGGGGGTTTCATTTATATGGGGGTTACTCTGATTGTAAGTGCTGACTGTTTAGCACTGAACTGTCAGCGCTTACATTGCCGCGGTGAAACAGCAGCGTTGTGTTTTACCTGCTGACAATTCAGCTCTCAAACTGCTGTGGTGAACTGCCCTAGACCCCAGGTGTCCTGCATCAGGACTGTGGGCATTGGTGCAGAATACAAAACAAATCCTGGAAGTCTGGAATACAAGTTGTATACTTTAATGTATACTTTTTGAATGTTACAAAATGATTGGGGTGTCTGTTCAAATCATCCCTCTTGTGGCTCTTTATTTCCCTCCTGGGTCCTTCTCTATCCATCACAAGTAGGCCTGTTACAATCATTACACAACTATGAGAAGCTGATAAATTCCTAAAAGCCTGAACTGGTGGGTGGTCCCAAAGATTAACTTCAGAACACATTAGCTATGTGATATATGCTGATACAACTCTGCCGCCCCAATATGCAATACATTTTAAACCACTTTATATTTTTGCTCTTTAACAATTTTTTTTTTGTATAAAAGAAAAGTAAAAAAATAAAAAGTAAACCCGAGGTCATTACTAATTAAAGCTGCAGTGTAACCTTTTTAAAAAAAAAAAAAATGGTGTATTCAGTCCTGCCAAAACCAAATCCAGTTTTCAACATGGGAACGTACCCCAACGCCAACTAAGAAAACCATCTTTTCTAATTGAATTCACGCTTGTGTAGTCATTTTACACGCGGCATTAATCGACAGGGAGATGGATTGACTGTTAACTTAAACTGTTAAACGCTTCTCTATGCAAAAGTGCAACTTTTGCATAATTAATAGGCCCCAGCATGTCTGAAGTCTGCCCTACATAAAGGAAAGGCTGAAAGAAAAAAAAAAAAAAAAAATACTTGGGGTCAACTCACCTGCTTGTCAAGTTAAAGGGCAAGCATTTCAAATACCGCAGGAGGTTAGAAACCGCCGAAAGAGTAAAGGCAGCATCCTTCCCGTTAAAAACATGCTGCTTAGTGACAATCAAGTTGGTCTGTTGGATTCTGGCAAGCCCACTAGAAACTCTACCCCATGACAGCTAGCAACTGATCCCTGTGTGTTCTTAGAGGAAAAAATCCACTTAGAGTCTAAGAAAGCTCCCCCCCTTTAAAAGCATTAGATAGTTTTAATTTTGTTTATACCCTTCCATATCATACAAGAACAACTTTTAATTAATTCTTAAGAGTTAAAAAAAAAAAGAAAGGAAAAGGAATTAAGATTTTTCTTTCGGAGGAATGCTAAGCTGTACAAAAGGCTGTGGGCTTTGTTTGCTGCCTGTCATTCTAAAATGAGGTGAGGATGGATTATAATTGCACTGTAGGTCTTGAACCAAGAACCCCTGTAGGTAGAGCAAGCTTTTCAATCGTCTGATCAACCAAGCTGAAACAAAAATTCAGGAGGTTTCTGTTTCCCACGTTCTTTGACAGTTTCCTGCCACAGATAGCGTCCTTTTAAAGACCCCTTATGCTCTCATTATCTTGGTGGAATAATGAATAATTCTGCACTCTTTTTCATATGCATGGTCAGATATTATTGGTTTAAAAAAAACAAAAAAAAAAACACACAAGTAGTTCTCTCCTCCCTAATAGAGTTCATATTAATAAAGTGATGTGTAGCCCTACCTTGGGAAGCAATTATTTATTTTTCTTCAAGACAATTATTAAAAAAGTTCATGATGGATAAAAGGCAAATGGGGACATCTCTGTAGTTCATGTAATTCATTAAAAATGTATACGTTCATTCCTAAAGAAAAAACAAACAATAAAAAAAACATTTTTACAGCTATTTAAAAAAATAAATAAATAAAGCCAAAACAATCGTAATCTTGTACATTAGTTATTTAAAAAAAAAAATGAAAAAAATGCATTGCACCACAATTGTTTTAAAAATTCAACAAAAAGTTATGATTTAAAATGGTAATTATCAAACTTATACACCAGTAGAAATGTTGGGGGCCATTATAGAACAAATGGTCCAAGCCCCTCCTCTCCCTCTCCATTTCTCCTACACTTCTTTCATTATTGACCCCACATTACTTGTCATAGCAACCCTTTTGCATCATCCACAGCACTTGAAACAGCACTCAGCTTGCACCCACAGGTCTTGCCAGAGCAGCAAGATTGCATTTACAGGTTGTGCCAGAGCACCTAGATTGCACCCATTTCACTTGACAGAGCACCTAGATTGCACCCATTTCACTTGACAGAGCACCAAAAGTGTGGAGATGCAGGGAGCATTGGCTCTGTGTGTTAAAGGGACTGTCTAGTGCCCAAAAAGCATCTTCCAAATATTAATGCATATTAATGTGCTTTCAAAGTATTTTAAAATGCATGTCTTATATTTTGCATTGCTTAAAATATTAAATACTTACAGCTAGAAGAAATTGTGAAATTACAGCAGTTTGCAAGAAACCAGGACTGCCCACACTAGATGAGTAAAAGTAATTTTTTTTTTGCTGCAGGAACCAATGAGAATAATGCCATTCAAATGAATGGACTATCCTGTCTCTCTAGGTATGTCATCAGACAATGTGTTGCACTCTTAAGAGATCCTACTGTGTACAAGAGCAAGGTCACTCATAGGCCACTCAATAGACTCAATTTGAAGAGGACAGGAAGTGACTATATGAAGCTAAACTTTATATCCTCAGTGTCTATAGAATCAGTGCTGCTGCACCTGCAGTAAATATGCAGAGTAATCACTGGGGGAGGGCTTGAGTCAAAAATTAAAATGTGATTTATCCAGAATGCCTGCATCATCACACATGGATAAAAGCCTGTGCATTACACAAGCAGTGATCTTCATCTTGCACCAAAGTGAGTTTGGGGACTAAATTGTCCCTTTAAAGACACTCAGGGCAACCAATGCTGCTTCGTGCTCCATGCGCATAGTGATGGTTCAGAGCATTGGAAATATGATGCTCTGCATCATCACCATGCGCAGGAAGTGCAAGGCAGCACTGATTGAGCTCTGAGTGTATTTAACACACAGAGCGTATGCTGCCTGTGTCTCCACAGGTAGTGATCCACACAGCACTGCTCTACAGGTAAAGAGAACACAGACGGGGGGAGAGAGTGATAGACATGGGAAGGAAGAAGAGAGACAGACATGGGAAGGGACGTGGGGGGAGAGGAAAAGACAGATGGACTTGTGAAGTGCCTCTCCCGAGATCAGACTCTGTATCCCTCCCTATGTGTCTGGTGTCTTCTGAGAGCTGGCAAGCTTTTTTTTTTAAGGGGCCCCTAGCAGGCCTCCTGGACCGCCAGGCCCCTTACAACTACCATAAAGGTTGTACGAACAAATGTCAGCCCTGCCAGCAGGTTACGTGACCCTCAGTGCTCAGAACATGGGCAGGGAGTGCGAGAGGGAGCATGGGAGAATTGTAGTGCACAGAAACCCAGCTGCCTGCAGAGAGAGTTTGTGACAGGAGATCTTTTGATCTCCCCAGCCAGTGTCTCTGCCAGCAAGCATTTTTGTAAGGGTTGTGCCCCCTGATGAACAACCAGTTCTATTTTAAAAGGTATTGAAAATAAATCAGAACATGATTATGTAAGGAAGCCTAATCCTGGTATGGCTATTATAGGAGGAAATTTACATATTTAAGATATGTGATGTTTATTTACTAGAAGTATATTACTAGTTAGTGGTGGTTGTAAGGAACCTGAGGTGTGCCGTCATCTTGTTGAAATCTCTGTTATATTTATCATTTGTTCTTTAAATGTCTTTTTAAATTATTAATTTATTATTTTTTATTGTCTAACACATCTCAGCACATCAGAGATGCCAGAATTTATTATCTCATCTTATGACATGTACATGCAATATAGTGCAACCTGTAAAAAGGTGACTGTGTATAAAACATTGCAAAGATCAGACATTAACAGCTCAGACAAATGTATAACTTGACTAACTTTAAAACTCAGATTGGCAAGTCTGGGGGCCGATTGGCAAGTTTGTGGATGCACTGGCAAGTCTGGGTGCAGTTTTTGGCAAGTCTGGGGATGGATTGACAAGTCTGAAGATGCACTGACAAGTCTAGGGATGGATTGGCAAGTCTGGGAATGTATTGACAAGTCTGGGGGTCGAATGGCAAGTCTATGGATGCATTGGCAAGTCTGGGGGCAGTTTTTGGCAAGTCTGGGAATGGATTGACAAGTCTGAAGATGCACTGACAAGTCTAGGGATGCATTGGCAAGTCTGGGAATGTATTGACAAGTCTGGGGGTCGAATGGCAAGTCTATGGATGCATTGGCAAGTCTGGGGGCAGTTTTTGGCAAGTCTGGGGATGGATTGACATGTCTGAAGATGCATGACAAGTCTAGGGATGCATTGGCAAGTCTGGGAATGTATTGACAAGTCTGGGGGTCGAATGGCAAGTCTATGGATGCATTGGCAAGTCTGGGGGCAGTTTTTGGCAAGTCTGGGAATGGATTGACAAGTATGAAATGCACTGACAAGTCTAGGGATGCATTGGCAAGTCTGGGAATGTATTGACAAGTCTGGGGGTCGAATGGCAAGTCTATGGATGCATTGGCAAGTCTGGGGGCAGTTTTTGGCAAGTCTGGGAATGGATTGACAAGTCTGAAGATGGATTGACAAGTCTGGTGGCCGATTGGCAAGTCTGGTGATGCATTGGCAAGTCTGGGGGGCAGTTTTTGCCAAGTCTGAAGATGCATTGACAAGTCTGGGGGAAGAATGGTAAGTCTGGAGAAGCACTGGAAAGTCTGATGGGCATTTTAACAAATCTGAGTGGCAGATTGGTAAATCTGGGGATGAATTGGCAAGTATGGAGGCACATTGGCAAGTCTGGCAATACATTGGCAAGTCTTGGGATGCAATGGCAATTCCCGGGGGTTAACTGGCAGGTCTGGGGACGCATTGGGAATACAAACAAGAAATGCATTTTTTCAATTATATATATATTTTATTAAACATGAAAAAAACATGTGAATCAATATTTACTTGTAAAAAATGTGTTTTCTATGGGGTCTTCATATTTTTCTTTGTATCCTAAATAAATATGCAAAGTTTGGGTGGGTCATCTTATAATTAAGGTCGTTTTATATTTGAGCAAATATGGGTAGTAATAATAATAATTTTTCAACCTGTTACTTTGCATATTGTGACTATCCTGCTCAAAGAGGCACGGTTGTGAGGCCTGCAATGTTTCTGTATCTGCTGGTCCTGCATAAGTAAACTAATAATAATAAGGACAATTATAATATGAATAAAAAATGTTTGGTAATTTTCAATTTAGAAATTCTCAGCTTGCTAAAAACACCATGAAAAGAATTTACTGAGCAGGTCTGATATTTAGCGTTCATTTTGCTTACCAGTGGAATTTAACAAGATTTTTTTTATTAAGCTAATGAGATGCTAGCAAACTAGATGTACGTTTAATTAAGCCATAACGACTTGTGCCTCAGATGCCCTGTGCAGAGGCCAATCATTAACATGTAGGGGAAAGAGCAATTGACGTTTACACGTTAATTACCAGTTAACCAAATGCTTCGTCCAATATCATTAACATGCACAGGCTAATATGCTAATTAAATGGCAAATAATTAGGTATCTCCAAGATTCAATTACAAATGTTAATCTGCTTTAATTGGTTAAATCTTATATGTGCAACACAACCATGTTTCCAGGTGAATATCAGTGTTTAATGTTATGTCAAAGCCCAATATGGGATGGACTCTATATAAAAAGTAGGCCTATTATATATCAATATACTGTATTTACTCGATTCTAAGACGCACTTTCCCCCCAATTTTAAGAGCTCTGGGAAAGGGGTGGGTCTTTGAATGAATGGCATAAATACAAACATTTAGCATCATATCATTAACATAATGACATGCCACGTAAAAACAAGAAACCTGAAACCGTGGGGGTGTTCCAATGCCCGCCCCTGCTTAAGCAGGGCCCATTTAAAAAATAAGAAAACCAAAACATAACATTTTGTTAAATCTGATAACTTTTTTCCCCAAAAACCTTTCATAACCAAACCTAACTAAATAATCCAAACCACCTAACAATAGCCATTCCCCCAGCAGACACACAGTCTCTTGCATAATCTTATTTTGGGCTACATACAGTGTATTTTATTTATTAACACTTATGAACACTTAAAGGCCCCCTGGACAAATAGAGGCGTTAGATAATCAACTAGTTGAGGAAAATAGCTAAAATGACAATGAAGGGAGAAGTGATCATCATGGGTGACTTTAATCTTCCTGATGTGAACTGGAAATCCAAAATAGCTACTTGCTCCAGGAGTACGCATATCCTAAACTCCCTATTGGCATTATCTCTAAAGCAAGTAGTTGAGGAGCCAACTCGAAAGCAGGCCATATTAGATTTAGTGTTCACAAATGGAGATTTGTTATCAGATATTACTGTAGGGGAAAGTTTAGGATCTAGTGATCACCTGTCACCAGTGTGGTTTAATATAAGAACAGTGACACAGTCACACCACACAAAAACAAACGTTTAAGATTTTAGAAAAAAAGACTTTTCTAAAATTAGATTATGTGTAAATGAGTCATTATCAGACTGGAGCAATTTAAATGGAGTCCAGGAGAAATGGGATTACCTAAAAGTTGCACTACTGAAGGCAACAGAAAATTACATTAGGCAAAAGATTGAAGAAACCACTGTGGTACTCTGCAGAGGTGGCCAAAATAGTAAAAAAAAAAAAAAAAAGCTAGCATTTAGTAATTATAAAAATAATCAGAGTGAGGAAGATAGAAAGATCTATAAAAGTAGGCAGAAAGAGGCAAAGCAAGCTATAAGAGCTTCCAACGCACAGACAGAAAAGAATATAGCCCAGTCACTGAAAAAGGGGGATAAAACTTTTTTTAGATACATAAATGAGAAAAGGAAAGTAAAACAAGGATTAGTTATTTTAAAAACAAAAGAAGGATGCTATGTAGAAAACGATAAAGGCCTAGCAGACTGCCTCAATGAATATTTGTGTTCAGTTTTTACAAATGAAAATAAGGGTAAGGGACATAATTTAGGGGAAAAAAAATAATGAGTCTTTTGATGCATGTAAGTTTACAGAGGAAGAGGTTTTACTTCAGCTGTCTAAAGTAAAAACAAATAAGTTGATGGGCCCTGATGGGATACACCCAAAGTTATTAAAATAACTTTATGGTGTACTAGCAAAACCATTAACAGATTTATTTAACCAATCATTGTTAACGTATAAGAGACATTAGCAGTAGAAAGAGGGAAGTGCTCATGCCATTGTTCAGAGCACTGGTGAGACCTCACTTGGTGTATTGTACGCAGTACTGGAGACCGGATCTCCAGAAGGATATTGATGCTTTGGAGAGAGTTCAGAGAATGGCTACTAAACTGGTTCATGGGTTGAAGGATAAAACTTACCAGGAAACATTAAAGCATCTTAACATGTATAGCTTGAAGGAAAGACGTAACAGGGGGGATATGATAGAAACATTTAAATACATAAAGGGAATCAAGTCTTCCCTCTTGCACGGAGGAGGGAAACAGTCACCGGATGTGACGCAGTTTTTTTTGTTTTTTTTCCGGTCTTCGCATCCATCGGATGCGGCTTGCCGGAAAAAAGCGTTCACAAGCGCATGCGCTGTGAACGCGGCAAGCAGGGCTGGGGGCCCACGGGACAGCTGCCTTGGGGCCCCCCAGGAGTAACTGGGCCCAGGGCAGCTGCCCCGTTTGCCCCGCGTTAAAGACGGCCCTGAATAAAGGTTACGCTTTAACTCCTTCATGATGCATGGTATTTGCGGCCCAGAAGCCACAAGTACCATTACACCTTCTTTTGTGTTCCTGGTGATTGGAAGCCAGGGACTCCGCTGCAGAGGGATTGGAGCACAGCTCTGCGTTGGAGCCCGTGACGAGCTGTTAGATTCAGGATATCCTAGTGTATTTTGGGCACTGAAAATTAGCACTGCATAGAATGTCCTAGCATCACGAAGGGGTTAATCGATTTTGTGTTTTATCTAATCTCAGTATCTAGTATTTTCTATTCCCTGGGTGATCCCCTATAGATATTACAGCCCGCTTACACTCATTTCTTTCTGGTACACTCTCATTAACCCCGTAGAGCACCATGGCTTAGTGCATACTGTTAACTTCCTGGTGTTCAAAGGTTTTTTTAACTCAGTGCCTTGCCCTCCAGTAGGAAAATAAAATAAATGTGGGCCAGGTGTTTTTATAAAGTCTTTATACCGGAGTGAGATTGTAGTTTATTAAAGTATAAACACATGCTGGAATTCCAGCCCTGGAAACAGTACAATATTGTGGAACTTTGCGATAAACTCAGTAGTGCCAGAGGGCTGCCATTCAAAGAGTTAACAATTCCGTATTAATAGATACCAAGCACTGTAAAGTTCCGTCTTGTTAAACATATCGTGTTCCATTCCTTTTTTCGTTTTTATCGAAAAGTTATTCATTAAAATTGAAAACATGCAGCCGAGTCTCCTGGTTAAATATGTTGCAAAAAAAAGAAGGTCTAAAGGGGGCAGAACCATGGGACAACCATAGTCATGTCTAGTCTATGGGAATCACATATAGGACCTTCTAAAGCTTTGCTCTATGATCTGTGATGCCATCACTAGATATGAGTTCATATAAATGGTGCATGACTACATTATCCTTACCAATCTGCTGGAACTGCAACAAAAATGTGTAAATATCCGCCGCGTATCCGAACAGACAGCAGACAAAGCCCGAAAATAAACAAAATACAGACGAGAGGCCGACGGCAAAAGCGAAATCGGCATCAGAGTCACTCACTCTGTCGCCAATTTGACCAGCACGAAAAGTATACAAAGTATTTTTAACTACAATGGACTGTTAAATAATGATTAAAAAAAAGGATACCATACTCTGTCTGATTCCCATAGGACATTTAAATGATTGGAATGGTAATTTCTGAAATGAGTCGGATTCCGGACATTAATACTTCAAAATAAAGGGAAATAAAGATCCTTTTCAAAACCCTTGAAAACCTTTCAGCGGAAGAGATGCTATCTGCATTCAGTAGGTTGTAAATGAAACAGCATTTTTACTAGAGCAATATTCCCGGCATTCTTGACAAATAATAGTCAGGCTGGACTTGAAAGGGTCCGTCTTGTGTTTGTTTCAAACACTCAGCGCATATAACGTTATCATAAAATGTATGCAAACAGATTATCTAGTTCAAAATCATGACTGGTGTTTGGTTGTTTTATGGCCAGTAGTGAGATAGACAAACGAATAAAGACTTTGTAAGGTCAAGTAGTGAATTAAGTGGGTAAGAGGGCACAGGTGGATGTGGGGTTAGATAGGACAGGATAAACATTGCAACTGTTTGAACTAGGATCAGCTGCAAAGGTCAGAGGGCCATAATTGCAGCACAGTAACGAGGGGGCACGGCTGTGGCTCCTGGGAAGTATAGTCATCAGTAGATTAAAATATTAACCCCTTTGTGACGCATGGTGCTTGAGTCACATGGTGACCAGTAGCCAGGAACACTATGGCAGAGATCCGATCAGGGTCTTAATAGAACCCTGTAGGTCCCTGCCAAAAAGATCGAGAGACCTCGGATGTCACATGTGACATCATGGAAGCATGTCCGAACCCAGATGTTCGGGCACAGCATGATTAGGTAAAATGTAGCTGGTGATCACTTTGAGCATCGGCTTCATTTTCCCTGTCAGACTGACTCAAAGTGGCCTCATCTGACAGGGGGGAGCCACGGAGAGCTGTTTAACGCTGGACGTACTATGCCGTCCTAGCGTCTTTTAGGACCACTAAAATCATGACGGCATAGAACGTCCTAGCGTCGGGAAGGGGTTAACTGTAAACTGCCTTTCCCATCATGCCCAGCCTACCAAAGGTCTCCCTTAATGCTTGGCTAACTATGTACTGCTTTCAAACGCTACTCTGCCGCCCTCTATTTCCTCTGATTAATCATTTCTTTCCTTGTTATTTATGTACTGATTTCAATTTTCTTGAAAAAATAGCTAATATGAAACTATATCATTTTTTTCTATTCTTGTCTCAGATGCAGAAAGTGACAGCTATGGCTCTGCAGAATAGTTGTGCTAATATGAGTGCGGCATAATGATGCGTGAAAAAGGAATATCCTTTCGTAGTCTTCAAATTTTAAAAATGAAATTAAACTTTAGATTGTCAGCTCTTCAGGGAACTAACCTTCTCTTGGTTGCCCTTGGTGCCACTTAATGAACCCAGCCGTTATCATCAGACTCATATCGACATGCAAGACAGATAACATACAGACATTTATAGGCCTGCATGGGATAGGCATCAGGCTATCCTAGATTTACGATAAGGCCAGTATTCAGTTTTTTAAAATTGTGTCTGTCAGAAATCAAGCAGATTAGATGCGCCAAATGGTTCTTATCTGCCAGCAAATTCTATGTATCTATGAGTTTCGGGGGCTTTTAAAAGTAAAAATTGCCCGGGGGGTAATTGCCCACCTGCAGGGCCGGCCTTAGGGGTGTGCGACCTGTGCGAGAGAACAGATATGGGGAGGCCTTGCCAGGCTTTCTATTAATTTTTGGTTTGTGGATTTAATAAAGAACAAGCTATTTTTGAGACAAAGTCAAACTCAGGTGCCAAATTTGACTTCGCCTCAAAAATAGCTTTGATAATTTCGCCTCCAATTAATTTAAATGGGGAAGATTCAAACCTGGGTTTTTTTCTAAGTCAAACTCGGTGACGAATTTGACTTAGTCTCAAAATGAAAGTCGACCTCCAAAGTTGACTTCCTTCTAGCTATTCTCGAGGTGGAGAGAGGAAAGGGAGGAAGAATAGAGGAGGGGGGAGAGAACAAAGGAATGGGGGAGAGAACAGAGGAAGGGGAAGAGAACAGAGGAGGAGGAGGAAGAGGAGAGAATGGAGGAGGAGGAGGAGGGGATAGCGAGAAAGAGTGAGAACAGCTATGGGGAGGAGGTAGAGAAAGAGAACAGCTATGGGGAGGAGGGGGAGAGAGAGAAAGGATATGGGGAGGAGGTGGAGAGAGAGAGAAGGGATATGGGGAGGAGGGGGTGAGAACAGATATGGAGGAGGAGGGGGAGAGATAACAGATATGGGGGAGGAGGGGGACAGAGAACAGATATGTGGAGGAGGGGGAGAAAGAGAACAGATATAGAGGAGGAGGGGGAGAGAGAGAACAGATATGGGAGAGTTGAAGAGAGACAGACATGGAAAGGAAGAGGAAAGGGACAAAAATGGAAAGGGAGAGACACAGACATGGAGGGAGAGGAAAGAGACAGGCATGAGGAGGGAGATAGACAGACAAGCTGGTAGGTGGGGGGCCCACGGAGGAGGACTGCACAGGGCGCCAGAACACTCAAGGCTGGCATTGCCCTCCTGCCCTGTCCACAATGAAGCTTTAATGTTATTTATTTTTAACAGCGATTGGCTTTCCGGCTTAAGGATAATGGGAATAGCATACCAACAAGTGTAGCACAGTCTCTGCTTGCTGCCAAGAGCTTCAATAACCTTATTTAAAGTGATCATCTCATCCCCTTGCACTGTGTTATGTTGTCAGTGTTAGTCATGCCACATAATGCATTATGTATTGTATTATATGCTCGCTGAGTTTCGATCATGTAAATCTCTGTGTTCTCCGTTGGACGATGTATGAGTCTGGAAAGCTAATCCAATATAAATACAGTTAGAGGGGGCTATGAGGCAGAAAGAGTGAGATATCATGAGCTACATCAAATCGTGTGCACCCGTGCGTAGCTGGCGATGGTTTTTGTGTTTTTTTCTCTTTCCTTTTTCATCTCAGTCCTCAAGGTCTCAGGTGGAATAAACTTCATACAATCGACAACCATCAAACACAGCTCAGTGTTTCAGACAATGGTCCGTACTTTCCGTGTCTCAATAGACTTAGCAGAGTTTACTGATAAGCAAGGTAAGAGATGAATGATACACACACTGCCCTGCGGGGAAGTTTATTTATTTATTTATTTATGAAATAAAGAAACTAGACAACTAAGATGGATACAGACTTAAAGGGACAGGACAGGGTGGTTTGGATCCGATGAGCTAAAATAAAAATGCTTTCTTTTCAGGCAGGGGTAAGCATGTACGTCCTTGCCAGGCTTTCTATGAATTTTTGGTTTGTGGATTTAATAAAGAAAAAACAATTTTTGAGACTAAGTCAAATTCAGGTGCCAAATTTGACTTCGCCTCAAAAATAGCTTTGATCATTTCGCCTCTCATTAATTTAAATGGGGAAGATTCAAACCTCGGGTGAAGAAATTTGACTTTAGTCTCAAAATGAAAGTCGACCTCCAAAGTCGACCTTCTTCGAGCTATTCTCACATTTTAGTGAATAGACCAAACTGTGGCTGATTTTCGTGCCCATTGGGATCTCTTCAGTCATCACTGAGTAGCCCAAGTTAAGCGCCCATTCGGAAGTGATTTGATTGGGGTCAGACTGTGGAGATCCGATTTTCCAATGCTGCCTGAGTAGACCCTTTTGTTTACACAATTGCCCCTCTTTAATAGTATGACTTGTTCAATAAACTAAGCACTTTCATTAATTCTAGTGCCATGTAGGCTGAAACCCCTTTCAATAAAATATTCACTCCTCTTTATGCTGATTTAACTTAAATTATCATTTTATTACTCTGTTATTTAGTATATATATATATGGTAATATTATTAGTGTTAACAGTGGCAAGACTGCTATACTAAACAATTAATTATTACTATATAGGTACCTATATTATAATATTCTTAATATACCTCCTAATATTCCCAATTATTTAATTAAAGATAACGCGAAGGTAGAGAGTAAAGACTGAACAAAAATAGCAGAATTGCCGGAAGCATTAGGAGAAAAAAGGTGTGATCCTAAGGAAGCGATCCTGCCTCTCCATCATCTGGGCATGGGACGGATCCTGTTCAGGGCTGGCCTTAGGGGTGTGCGACCTGTGCGAGCGCACAGGGCGCAACACCCCAGGGGGCGCCTGCCCGGCCGGTAGATAGGAAGAAAAAAGTTTTAAAAAAAAGCCGGTAGTGGCACTGGCTGGGGGAGATCAAAAGATCCCCCCTCACCAGCCCTCTGCTCGGCATTCTCTGCTTGGTCCGGGGAGGGGGCGGAGCTAACCGGCACAGCGGTGTAGCTCCGTCCCCACCCCGGGAAGCAGAGCAGAGTCTGCTTCACGGGGAGCCCCGGGCAGCATGAGATAGTGCTGCTCGGCTCCCCATGCTTGCATTAAGCATGGGGAACCCGAGCAGCACCTTCTCTTGCTGCCCATGGCTCCCCGTAATGCAGACTCTGCTCTGCTTCCCGGGGTGGGGGCGGAGCTACACCGCTGTGCCGGTTAGCTCCGCCCCCTCCCTGGATCCACCTTTTCAGGCAAAGGTAAGGGAGGGGGGAGAGAGAGAGGCAGAACAGGGGTTAGGGGGGAGACAGACAGACAGAACAGGGTCAGGGGGGAGAGACAGAACAGGGCTAGAGAGAGAGACAACAGGGGGAGGGGGGAGAGAGAGACAGAACAGTGGATGGGGGAGAGACAGAACAGGGGAGGGGGGAGAGAGAGACAGAACAGGGGTTAGGGGGGAGAGAGACAGAACAGGGGTTAGGGGGGAGAGACAGAACAGGGGTTAGAGGGGAGAGACAGAACAGGGGGAGGGGGGAGAGAGAGAACAGGGGGAGGGGGAGAGACAGAACAGGGGAGGGGTGGGAGAGAGAGATACAGAAAAGGGGCAGGGGGTAGAGAGAGACAGAACAGGGGACGGGGGAGAGAGACAGAACAGGGGGAGGGGGGAGAGAGACAGAACAGGGGGAGGGGGGAGAGAGACAGAACAGGGGGAGGGGGGAGAGAGACAGAACAGGGGACGGGGGGAGAGAGACAGAATAGGGGACGGGGGGAAAGAGACAGAACAGAGGGAGAGAGAGAGAGACAGACATGGCAAGGTAGAGGAAAGGGACAAACATGGGAAGGGAGAGAGACACAAACATAGGGGGGGGCGCCACAGGGGAAGCCCGCACAGGGCGCCGGAACACTTAAGGCCGGCCCTGATCCTGTTTAATCACTTCGTAGGGAGTTGCTGTTTCTTCCAGGCCATGTCCTGCTGGATCCAAGCAACCGCTCCATGTGCTTCAGCCTCCAGTGTCGTAAATGAAAGGTCGTAGGTCGCAGGAGGTCATAGATGAAATATTGTACATCTACATTCCACTAATACTAATACAATTCCTTTTTAATCTAACATTGTCTATTGTATTTATCATAGCTATTTCCTGAAAAAAATATCGGTTACATACAGTGGTGTATCTTGGGTTTGTGCTGCCCTAGGCAGACAAAATTCAGGCACTCTCCCACCCACGTTGCACCCCCACAACATGCCCCATCACCCCATTACATGCCACCATCACTCTCATTACATAGTCCCCAAACACGTCCATTACATGCCCCCATCACCCCGATTAATTGGAAGGAACTAAAGCTTGCTGAATGGTGGGGCAGAGAGCAAAAATTTACTGGTTACATAATATTAACATGGGCTACACTCTTTGCCAGCTAAACATGTGATTGAACCTATGAGGAGTTAAACATTCAAATCACTTTAGGGCACAAGTAGATAGATTTCCACATTTCTGCGTACATAGATGTACAGTAGTATGCATCTATTTGTTCTACTATTACATGGAATTGGCTACATTTGCATTTACATCTAAGCAGGTTAATGTGATGTAGATGTGTATCTATCTTGGGTGGTGGATCCCAGTTCCTGGACATCAGGAGCCTCAAGTTGGTGGAAATCATCAAGTCTGGGAGGTGGTGAAGATGGAGAAGAAGGCATTGTTAGTGTTGAGTGGATACAGTTGGGTGCAGAACATATCACACCAAAATTTGCATTGGGATTCCTTCATAAAAAGTGGAAATTGCATGAGATATGGATATTCCCATAGGATATAACAGGGATTTTAAGGCTACAACTTCTTTTTGAGACATTTTGGGCATTTTTTGGATGCATTCGGCTTCGGAAGAGAATGTTGTGGAATCCTCTATGGTTTCCTAATTGTGAACTTATTCGGAGGCACATCCATCCTCAATTCTGAAGCACCATTTATGGGCCAATTATCAACACACACTGACCCTCTAATGTAATGTAGCATAGGAACCTGTGCAACAGTCCCATGTTAGTAGATTCATACAACTCACACTATAATATAACTGGCTAATGCTAGACTCCAGGTTCTATACTCCAGGTTCTAGACTAGAATTCTTTGGAGCAGTTGCCCATGTACTTACCTAGACCTGCTCCAAACTCAGGTGTGGCTCCAGAATGAACAATTTGACATTGCAAAAAGAAAGCAGGGCCAGGGGATATCTCTTAGACACCCCTGATCTAAAATAAAAAATATACTTTATTCTGTGCAGTATTATACTATATGCTAAAACACATAAGGAAGTAAAATAAACCAATAAATAGTGTTACATTCGGTAATAATGAATGATTGAAAGGAAAAGCATGTCAAAGGTAGATATAATAAAATATTATAGTATTCTTTTATTTATTTTTCAAGCATTTTACATAGTGTAAATAAACCCACCATCATTACATGGGATTCCCATACTGACGCCTGTTACCTCAGACACTAAGAATCAATTCTCCAGAATGATCAGTGTTAGAATGCAGTCTGTGGCATGGTATGGGAAGAGACAGTCCATGAAGAAGGTGGCAGGGGTCAGGAGGCTAGCACTCAGGATGAAATACTTTCATCTATTGTGTGGGGGTCAACAGGCTCTCCTCGGGGTGCTCCGAGTCCAAGATTAATTACTTGCAGTTGGTGCACCATTGTTTTCATGGCAAACCCCCCCCCCCCCCCCATAACAAAACGGATGATGACTTAAGGCATATAATGGTTCACACAGTCTAAGAAAATGGGAAGTAAGCATACCCATGAAGATAAATGTCTCTGGACCATATTCATCCAGGAAATTAATGGTTCTTCATCACGTAGACAAGCCCTTGTATTGAGCCCTTGTAATTATTTCATTGAGATTTGACTTGAGCAGTACAAGGGGAGATTTATTGCTGGAGGAGTTTAAAATGACTTTACTTTTGCGTGTTCGAGATTGAGATCTTCTGATTAATTAGAATATATGTCAACGGAACTCCAGTCCGATTTCTTTATTGACGTCCCCATACAGCGGGCTAATGTATAAAAATCCCGCGTTGGGAAGAACTAAAAAAAAAAGGAGCAGTCACCAGTATCTTATGTTGGACATCGACTGCGCCAAACGCTAAGGATTTGTGGCCATGATAACGCCACTATTGCTGTGATACCGCCACTATTTTCACGTCCGATATAACTAGAATGGAATTCTAACGTGCATGGATATGTGGACTCCTCCAGCAATCATACGGAGAACAACAACTATTGGTTACGTTTTACACATATACCATGCTGTACCATGAGAAAAGTGACATCCAGAGAAGCACAACATCACATTTAACATGTGATAGGCATAATGTAAATGTATAGATAAGCATGCAACTACATATAGATTACTTAATAAATATGAATATCCTTACACGGAGAAAGGCAAACACATATACTTATCTACATAAATATTCTAATTTTAAGGGTAAATCAACTATAAAATGACCTTCAATATACTTTTGATTATTATTATTACTTTTCATTTTATTTTACATACAGCTATGTAAGATATGACGATACTGAAGAATATGGGGCTCAAACAAGTCTTATAGAGAAGCATTTTTGTCTTCCTTTTCAGACTGGGGAATTGGATATACCATTGGTCCCCAGAACTTTCACAGTGACTCCTGGGATGATAGAGTGTAACCAGCAGGTAGCTTTGTCATATTTAGAAAGCTCTCCAAGTAGAAGACAAGGATACATAAATACCCCATTACTGCAGCATTAAAAACAACTTTGTGCATCCTGTATGTGAAAAATAAATCCTGTGCTCCGAATAAAGATATTTATTGTACCTTCATTGCAATTCTGCAAACAACCACACAGAGGCCTCACTCTCATAAGAACAAGGGTAGACTGGTTTTATCAATGAAATTTAATTGGCTTCTTGGTTGTTTCAAGGGGGGGGGGGGGGGGTGTTATAACCAACTATTACATTTGTATTTGTCTGGTTGTTTAGTTTTCATATATACAATAAAAGTTAACTTTGAATAACTTTTTTTAAGATCATGCTTTTAAGATATCTTATAGACCCACCAAGTCTGGTCTGCTGTGTACCATGTTCCCGAGACAACATGACTGGGCATGACGAACCCCCCAACACAGGTGAACAGGGGAGGCATTTTATAAATAACTCCCATTGAATATCTAAATACACAGCTGCATTGGCATAGAAACATAGAATGTGTCATCGGCAGGTAAGAACCATTTGGTCCATCTAGTCTGCCCAATTTTCTAAATACTTTTATTAGTCCCCAGTTCCCTATCTTATATCTAGGATAGCCTTGTGCCTATCCCGCACATGCTTGGGTGTTTACCTCTTCTGCTGGAAGCCACTGCTCTCTCAGTAAAGTAATGTTGATATTACTATTAAATCTTTGCCCCTCTAATTTTACTCTATGTCCTCTAGTTGTGGTAGTTTTTCTTCTTTTGAATATACTCTCTTCGTTTACAGTGTTGATTTCCATTATCTATTTGAATGTTGCTATCATATCCCCCCTGTTACGTCTTTCCTCCAAGCTGTACACATATATAAGCCATAAACTGATCATCCCAAAATATGCACTAATCAATATGCCCCACCAAGAGCCATTTAAATAAGACGACAGAGCACACCAATGGAACTTATTGTGACACTGAATCATCAGCTCTTTCCATAGATTTGATGCATAGTGATGTGAATATGAAAATTAGAGAAGAACACGTGGGCAGACTGTTCTCAGAAAAGATTACCTCCTGCCACTGTATGATGTATAGTCATATAGAAATCTTTGTTCAAGATTGAGAATATTAAATTGCATTACCTTTTATTTAAATAACGCCATCAATTTACACAGAGCTTGGTACAGAGCATAAAAAGCAAGTTACATACAAAGTCAGAAATGAGGGCCCTGCTCGCAAGATTACAATCTAGAGGGGATGGGGAACATGAGAAACATAAGGTGAGTGAAGAGGCAGGAGGAAAGGTGGGGGAGGAGAAACAATAAATGAAAGGTGACAAGACATTGGAAGACTAGAAGACATTGGAAGAAGGTGGAAGACATTGGGTAACTGTGATAGCTGAGTGAGTCACACCAGAGGTTGAGATGAAGTGAGTTGAGGTGAACATTTCAGCTCACCAATTTAGCTAAACATTGCGCAGGGATAAGTCTGGTGAATTTCCCCTCCTTAGAAAACTCACCAGATTTGTCCCTGCACAACATATTGCCTTCACGCACTGATTCACCAACCCTACTGTTATGTCCATCTTAAACAATTGGACTTGGTGTCTCTATTGCATGTGTGTGCTGTCATCCTGTATCTGGATTCCCCTGCGCTGGTAAGAGATTACCCGGAATTACACTTTGATATGCAAAACCTGGTTTGCAATGGGAAATGTGTCATTTGCATATCAAGCCACAAGATGATGTCATAAACAGGAGACACCGCTGACACATTTGAAGCATATTTTTCTCTTAACATATGCATTGTTTGCAATTCTGTTAACACTATGCATAGGTCATTCTTCATCATTTTTCATTCTCAACATCAACTGGCTACAAGCGCTTAGCTATAAATGGCTTTGTAGCCTGTAATAAATGATAGTGAACTAACATCTTCAAAAGTGGAATCCAACGGCGACATTTTAGGAAAGTGTGCAGCACTACTGCTCCATGCGCGTTTCACCCAAAAGGCTTCATCAGAGACAATCTATGATATAGAATACAGATATTTGTATTATAATTTATGGGTCATTTGGGAAAATCAGTAACTACAATCCTTTGACTACTGTTTCAATAAAAAAAAATCCTTTTGCATTTCAGGGCTATTCATTTAATAAATAAGCAGTTTAAATGTTTTACTATTTATTTACTCTGTGCTTATTTTGAATCCTTATGCTATGTAAGTAAAAAAAAGAACTACAATTTACGAAATATAATTTATTAGTTTGAATTTATTATAATTCTTACTATTGTAACAATTTTTTTTTTTTACAATTCTTGACAATAAGTGAACATTCTAAAAATGTGGTACAAAAAAAAATGATAAATATAAAAAGGCATCACTAAAAGACTGCTTACTCACTACCCTTCTACCCACTCCATTTTGGCAATGGGTCCACACTCCTCTTGTGTCCGTCTTCTCACCATGCATCAATGCAACTGACAGATTACACAAGAATCCTGGCGCACACTGCCCCTCATATGGTGGCAGATAAGAGATAAGTGAATTAACGTCTGGCCTGCTGACAATGCCTAAATTTGCCAAAGAGCTGGATAATTTGATTTCTTTCTGTAGTCTGATTTGATGCCAGGCCTCAAGTTGGGAATTAAAAAGCTAAATTCTTCATGGAGGTTTCTTCTGAAGAAGTTTAAGTCGTGTTGTGTGAATAGAGTAGCTGGATGCCTTTTGGTATGATGCCAGGGTACACCAGCTTTTTTTAGGTACTTGAAGAGTGATTTGTTGAAAAAAAGGATTGCAAAAAATAAATAAAAAAAATAAAAGATACAAATCAAATAAATAAACATTAGGTTTAGTGCATTGTCTTAATTAGAATGTATATATCTAGAAAGATTTTTTAATAATAATGGTACAATTAAATATATCCTAAATGTTTTTGTTTTTTTTATAATTAAAGTTTTTATTGAGTCAATGTCAGAAATATTCCAAAAAAAGTGTTACAGTGTCACATAGTAGAAGTCACAGGAGCATATAATTACACAACTAGACTTAAGTATATTTTTCACCAAATTAGCCAGTGTAGTAACGTATAATATGGTAGATTGCCAAAACGAGGAACTCAGAAAATATGCGACTGTTCCTCATCATAGTTGGATATGCCCCCTCCCCTCCCCCCCCCCCCCCCCCAATTGTTTCTACATTTTCCAAAATGGATCAAAAATTGGGGGATTTTAATGGGAAAATAGATATATTTCATCTCATTCACTCTGAAAAACATACCTACATATAAAAATAAAATTAGTAGTTATTTTTTACTGGCTAAATAGACATAGGTCCATGGATTTTTTCTTGTGTTGTGGTGTATTGTAGTGATGAGCGAACCTTTTCATGCAAGTTTGCAATGTGTTTGTTTCATCAAACTCTTTGCTTTTGCTGTACTTTTGATGGAAAACGAATACGGTAATAGCAAAAAATAGAGAACAGCAAGGAGCTTAAATCCTTTCAGGGTTGATAAAATGAGCACCATTAAGTGAGGTAGTTATAACAACCAGCTGTTAATACTTATGTGAAAGAGCTTTGAGCTGTAGAGGGGAACATTGAGAGAAAAATGCTATATAAAAACAGTTATTACTACACCAGGGAGGTTTACTATATGTCTGTATGCTGGAGTGTGCAGAATGTACCATATTTGCTTCCATATAAAATGACCCTGATTATAAGACAACCCCATCAACTTTACATATTCCTTTAGGAAAAAAAATTAAAGCCTGAATATAAGACTACCCTATAGGAAAAAAGCTGTACTTGTATTTAGTCACATGTAAATTGTGTTTTTCTATTTAATAAAAATTATGATAAAAAAATTAATTTCTTGTTTTTATTTACTTTTATTTGCCCATCTGCCCCTAGACTTAGCCAATGCATCGCCCCATAGCCATCTGCCCCCAGACATAGCCAATGCTGCCCCTACCCCTCAGACTTAACCAGTACTGCCTCCCCCTCCCTACCCAGCCTTAGCCAATGCTGCCTCCCCCAGACTTACCCAATGCTGCCTCCCCCTTCCTCCCTCCCACCCTCCCTCGACTTTCCCAATGCTGCCTCTCCTCCTCCCCCAGACTTACCCAATGCTGCCTCTCCCCCTCCCCAGACTTACCCAATGCTGCCTCCCCCCTCCCTCCCCCAGACTTACCCAATGCTGCCTCTCCCCCTCCTAGGGGAAAAAAATTGCTGTATAAAAAAAAAAAGCTATTATTACATCAGGTTTCCTATAGCTCTCTACCCTAGAGTGTGTAACATGTCTATTCACAAGCATCAGAGTCCATGCTATATTCTGTAATTATTACTGAGCTGTCACCATTCAGCACTACTCAAATAACTCTGCACATATAAAACCTCCTTTATTTGCTTAGAATGACATTTGAAGTGTATTAAGCCAGTCTCCATCACAGACTATATTATTAAGGTTCTTAAAGGAACTCTAATGAGTGTTAATGAGTACGACTCATGTACACTATGCTTTCTGTTGACAGCTGAGTGCTTTAAAGTGTCAGTAAAGGATGTAGGCAGGACAGACATTAAATACATATTTACAACACTAAGAATACCTAATATGCTGAAGAAAAAGAAGAAATGGATACATTTTTCTCAGCCTGCTGATTATTGATGCAACTTGAGTAATCAGTTAGTACAGTGCTCCTCAACCTATTCTCACCCAGAGCACACCGAAGCTCTTCCCAGAATTCCGTGGCACACCACAAGCACAAATATATAACAATTACATTGTAAAGTCAAGTGCATACATTGAACATAAGAACGAGATGCCTTTATTTACCTTTAACATCAGACAAGTGTGCAAAATAAATAATGAATGCAAAAAAACCAAACCAGTGCATTACAAATCATAAACAGACAAACCAAACCAGTGCATTACCAATCATAAACAGACAAACCAAACCAGTGCATTACCAATCATAAACAGACAAACCAAACCAGTGCATTACCAATCATAAACAGACAAACCAAACCAGTGCATTACCAATGTTAGACAAACAAAACCAGTGCATTACCAATCATAAATAGACAAACCAAACCACTGCATTACAATTCATAAACAGACAAACCAAACCAGTGCATTACCAATCATAAACAGACAAACCAAACCAGTGCATTACAAATCATAAATAGACAAACCAAACCAGTGCATTACCAATGTTAAACAGACAAACAAAACCAGTGCATTACCAATCATAAATAGACAAACCAAACCACTGCATTACAAATCATAAATAGACAAACCAAACCACTGCATTACCAATCATAAACAGACAAACCAAACCAGTGCATTACCAATCATAAACAGACAAACCAAACCAGTGCATTACCAATGTTAGACAAACAAAACCAGTGCATTACCAATCATAAATAGACAAACCAAACCACTGCATTACAAATCATAAATAGACAAACCAAACCAGTGCATTACAAATGATAAACAGACAAACCAAACCAGTGCATTACCAATGATAAACAGACAAACCAACCAATGCATTACCAATGATAAATAGACAAACCAAACCAGTGCATTACCAATGATAAATAGACAAACCAAACCAGTGCATTACCAATGATAAATAGACAAACCAAACCAGTGCATTACCAATGATAAACAGACAAACCAAACCAGTGCATTACAAATCATAAATAGACAAACCAAACCAGTGCATTACAAATCATAAATAGACAAACCAAACCAGTGCATTACCAATGATAAACATACAAACCAAACCAGTGCATTACAAATCATAAATAGAAAAACCAAACCAGTGCATTACCAATGATAAACAGACAAACCAAACCAGTGCATTACCAATGATAAACAGACAAACCAAACCAGTGCATTACCAATCATAAATAGACAAACCAAACCAGTGCATTACCAATGATAAACAGACAAACCAAACCAGTGCATTACCAATCATAAATAGACAAACCAAACCAGTGCATTACCAATGATTATTATTTTTTATTATTATTTATTTAATTTTGCGATTAATAAAGCCACAGCCAATTTGCCCTATAATATGCCAGTATTATTTTGCCATTTAATATTCCCCAGCCAATTTGCCCAATAATATGTCTGTATTATTTTGCCATTTAATATGCTACCAGCCAATTTGCCCAATAATATGCCAGTATTATTTTGCCATTTAATACGCCCACGCCAATTTGCTCAATAATAAGCCCCAGCCAATTTGCCCAACATGCCAGTATTATTTTGCCATTTATAATTCCCCAGCCACTTTGCCCAATAATATACCAGTATTATTTTGCCATTAATATGCCCCAGCCAATTTGTCCAATAAGATGCCAGAATTATTTTTCCATTAATATGCCCCAGCCAATTTGCCCAATAATATGCCAGTATTATGTTGCCATTAATATGCCCCAGCCAATTTGCCCAATAATATGCCAGTATTATTTTGCCATTAATATGCCCCAGACAATTTGTCCAATAATATGCCAGTATTATGTTGCCATTAATATGCCCCAGCCAATTTGCCCAATAATATGCCAGTATTATTTTGCCATTAATATGCCCCAGCCAATTTGCCCAATAATATGCCACCCTCCTCCCCCCTTCCCCAGTACACAACTCCTTGTTGCTCCGTGTCCCTGTCATCTCCTGACGTACTTTCAATGTTTTTTTGTTTTTTTTTACTTTATTTTTTTTTTCGGCAGCCGCATCCATCAGTTGTCTAAGTCAACACTGGGCTCTCCTCTCAGGGCTTTGTGGCCAGCATCCGCTTGATGCGGCACACCTCCCGATATCCAGCGGCACACTGGTTTGCGGAGCGCTGAGTTAGGCAACCAGAAAAGTCTGCACAAGAGATAACTGAGATGGGATTTTGAAATGTTAGGCCAAAGTAGCCGAGTTGGAAAAAAATATCAATGCAGCTTAATGGGAGAATTTTCTAATCTTTGCTACTTTGGCCTTAAGTTTGAAATTCCTAGTGAAAATTATTTCATTTTCGACTCCGTTATAATTTATCCTTCAATTATGTATATCACATTTGAGATATGCGTATTAGAGTCAGGAGTTGATCACTATAGTATCAATACACAATAGTCACAGGGAGATGGGAATTTAAAATGTTAGGCCAAAGTAGCCGAGTTGGAAAAAGATTTCAGTTCAGCTGAATGGGAGAATTTTTCCAACTCAGCTACTTTTGCCTTAAGTTTGAAATTACTGTCTCAATTCCCTGTAATTATCTCTTTATTGAGTAGACCCTATGGTGTTCATAACTTGTGATCTGATAACATATATCAGAAAAATTAAAGATGTGCATAAAACACAGTGCAAATAATAACAAAATACTTGTTGGATGACACTGAAATGCATAGCTCTGTAGCACTCTCCAAAATGCTTACAATAGACAAACAAACAAAATCAAGAAAAGCGCAGAATTGTGGGAACCTTAAAAATATGTAAAAAAAAACACACAATAGTGCAATATTTACAGTGAAAATTTAAAAATATGCAGGATACACTCACAAACATATGTGAATAAAAGGTGTCTCAGATATTGCTTGTGTTCTCGGTAGAATAACTTTAATATATCTGTAAAAATAAAGTGAAAGGCACACATTGGCAGGACCACAAGGATAAAATGGTGGGGTCCTTCGCTAAGGTTAAACTTACAAGAAAAAGTACATAAAAAGCCAAAATTAAATCCCTTGAGTTACTGGTGGGTCGAGGAACTCACAGCTGGACCTATGTGGCTAACGATGGGTGGCACACAGTGAAAAACGGATGCAGGAGAAGGTGCCGGCATCTCTACGCGTTTCGCAGGTTCATGGGTCTCGACTTCATCAGGAGAAATTGTTCACCTACGTTTGTTTTTCATTGTGTGCCATCCACAGGGAAAATGTACCTCCCCTGA
Source organism: Pelodytes ibericus (assembly GCA_036172795.1). Lineage (NCBI taxonomy): Eukaryota > Metazoa > Chordata > Amphibia > Anura > Pelodytidae > Pelodytes > Pelodytes ibericus. The sequence continues at coordinate 192,026,831 of CM069861.1, forward strand.
TTAGGACTTATACAGTCTCTGCTAGGAGGTACTTCTACAAACCATTACCTAACAGGCAGAGGTAAATTAACATTTGGGTACAGGGGGCTCGTTGTATGGGCTATCAAACGGTTGAAAGTGCCAACTGGTGCGATAAGACTCTAGGTTAAGACCTCTTAGGTTAAGTGTGATGATAATACTTCCCCTGATCATGGTGTCTCTCTTTAGGAATGCAAGGGAACTCTAACAGTATGTTTAAGTGGGGCTACATTAATAGAAGATAGAGAGTTAAGAATTCTTTTGAATTGGGTTTCAGTTACCTTTAATCCCAGAAACAGTCCTGCGTCACCTTTTGATCTATGAATCTTGGATCCTTGTTATCTATTACTTTTGACTTTTAAAACAAATCTATTCATACAACATTCACCTCTCCATCTAGTTTATGTACATTCCCCTAATGCCTTACCTTGGTTCCCCTTCAATTTCAAATATTTGGAAAAGTCCCAGCATCGCCGAAAGTTTGTGATGGAGAAAACTGATAATCACCTTGTTCCAATTTAAAAAGAAACCGCTGATTTTCTACAGTGACTTTTACAACTATTCCTTCCAATTTGATTATACCTCTTTCAGCAAATCAATCGTCGATAAACTAGATAAAGTATGTTTTGTCTCTTAGCCTAATGCTGCTGGTAAACTGAAAACGGATAGTGTTGTTCTAGAACTTAGAACTGAAATTAGGTTACAGTAAAAAATAATAATAATAATTAAAAAAAAAAGGAAATAGTACAACAGAGTTAAACATAACATTAGTATTGCTATATATATGTCAAGTTGTTTGGACAAGGAATTGTGACTTAGGCCTTGGTTGATTTTAAAAAAAAGATAATGAAAACTACAGAAGCATGACAGTAAAGATGAACATTGTAATCAATTTTCACCTTCAACACAAGAGATAAGAGAGGTGCATGGCAAATAACTATAGTATAGTCATGGAACTCCAGTTATGTGACAGAGTAATGTTTGCTACATGGTAGTTAACTCAGTCATGCCATGCTACAAGGTAGGCCGTATATTAATAATCTGAGTTATGGATTGTTACGGTTACAGGTTTGGTTACATCTGTAGTGTCTTTGTTCTATTTGTAAATGAGTCACGGTGTGTTTAAAGAATTACAGTGATAGCAATACAACAAAGTGTATTTACTAACATTTTGATTCATTGTGTGAGAAGAATTGCAAACACATGTTAAGGAAGAAAAACTCTGTGTCTTATTTCATTTGATTCCATATGCATTTCATGATTTATTTAGGCCTAATTTTTAGAACCGGGGGCAGTTTCAGTAGTGCAGAGAGAGAGAGAGACTAGGGACTAGAAGTCATACTGAAGCCGTCAAGCTGAGGTTATGGGATTTGTATTTTTTGATCACTGACTATGGGGTCTATTCAAGTCTGAGTGTCAGGACTAGGGACCATCACTTACCTTGAAACGGGCACCCTCACAACCAAAGCTACCCTCTGTCCCTTTGTGCTGCTGTCGCACATTAGCGCGACCGTGAAGTAGGCCAAATCCCTGGCCATGAGTTGCTAGTCACCCACTCATGGTGAATGCAAATACTTCCAAGAGGTTTAAGGGGCGAGAAACATTGCACGATTGGTTGCTACTAAGGGGCAGGGGAAAGAGGGAAAAGAGTCTACACTTCGTCTCTCTATTCACAACATGGTCCAGGGGCAGTCCCCAGATGTAAAGGGGAGAGGTCCTCGATCAGCAGCCCTATAAAAACCCCACACTCACCTTATTCATTGCTTGCTTGTTGAGCTGTGGTGTCTGTTCTCAGTCCCATTCCTTTGGGATTTACCTACTATTCTATTGCTACCTTCTTGTGAACCGACCTTGGCTTCTTCCCCTGGACTATCCGAATCGTTGTAACCCTACCTGGACTTGTTGACCCGCTTTTTGAACATTTGCTGCCTGCCTAGACCTTTTGGATTGGACTGACTACTCTGTTGCCTTACCCTTTTGTTGTGCCACTATTGCATATACCTTTTTGGCCACCCCTTCTCCCTACCTGCCACCCTGCGCTTCGCTCCTCATCCTTGAACCTCACACTGAGTTTGGCGTTCGAGACGAGCGTTCATCTTGAGCACAAAACGCAGAAAGATTTGGCCATTCATGAAGCATTTTTTGCGAGTTGTGGTGAAGTCATGCAAGATGGAGGGGAGCTTGGTCAAATTCGTCTCCCATTTATTTCAATTAAGAAATTACACTCTGGTTTTTAGACTAGGTAAGCAATAAAGAAATGGAGCCTTGTATGTATTTGCATGTTTAGTTTAGGGTTTAATCATTTTGTGCTGCGAATACACAACTTTGATTGTCCAACTGTGTTGGACCTATTGGCATATTGATATCTTGTACCAGGGCAGGGCTGACAAGGAATGCAGCGGGGCAACTGACTCCTGGGCTGCTCTCTAACCTGACTCAATGGGCTGGTCACATCTAAATGCCCAAGTGCATCGCAGCTTCATTCTTCCTATCCAATTATCTTGTAAGTCTATCAATCTGTCAGCAAATAAGTTTTATTCCTGTGTGTTGTTTTTTGTGTGTAAATCTGATGATAATGAGTGGGCTGGTAAAATTGAACTATGGGCCACTAAATAGTTTAATACAGTCCTAACCTCAACATCTGAGGAAAGGGATTTTGGAGTAATTATTTAAAAGGACTTAAAGGTATATTTGGTTGCATAGGCAGGTATTAGCAGAATACTTGGTTGCATGGGGAGAGGTATTAGCAGAATACTGGGTTGCATAGGGAGAGGTATTAGCAGAATTCTGGGTTGCATAGGGAGAGGTATTAGCAGAATACTTGGTTGCATAGGGAGGGGTATTAGCAGTAGAAAGAGAGAAGTGCTCATGCCATTGTATAATTGTGCAGAGTACAACAGTGGTTTCTTAATTTTTGCTCTTACTGACAAGCCTAATGCAATTTTCTGTTGCCTCCAGCAGTGTAAATTTTAGATAATCCCATTTATCCTGGACTCCATTTAAACAGCTCCAGTCTGATAATGACTGCTTTACACATAATCTAATTTTTGAAAAATCGTTTTTTTCTAAAACTTGTTTATTTTGTTTCTGTTCTTATATTAAGCTACACTGACTAGTGATCACGAGATCCTAAACTTTCACCTACAGTAATATCTGATACCAAATCTCCATTTGTGAACACTAAATCTAATATGACCTGCTTTTGAGTTGGCTCCTCAACTACTTGCTTTAGAGATAATCCCAGTAGGGAGTTTAGGATATGCGTACTCCTGGAGCAAGTAGCTATTTTAGTTTTCCAGTTCACATCAGGAAGATTAAAGTCACTCATGATGATCACTTCCTCCTTCATTGTGATTTTAGCTATTTCCTCAACTAGTAGATTATCTAACTCCTCTATTTGTCCAGGGGGCCTATAAATCACACATACCTGAGTTACCGTATGATTTCCAAATTGTAACTTAACCCAAACTAACTCTATGTTTGCCTCACTAACTTGTATTACATTCTATTGTAAGCTATCCCTCACATACAGGGCCACCCCTCCCCCTTTTCTATATAAAGAGTGCCCTGGTACTGATATGTCCCAGTCATGTTTTTCATTATACCATGTCTCAGCCACTAAATCTACTTTCTCAGTAGACATAATTGCATAATTGATCTTATTCCATAAACTGCAAGTATTTGTAGACATGACCCTAAGCTTATCATTTTTGAACTCACTACAAGTACCTTCTGTCCTTGTTTTGGGGAGCAATTGTATTAATGATTTTTCACCCTTTTGCCCCCCTCCTACTTGAAATACCTCCTAGAAAAACCTCTTAACTGCTCACTGAGTACATTCATTCCCTTTTGAGAAAGATGCAAACCATCTTTTTTGTACAGTTAATTTCTATTCCAAATAAAGCTACCATGAGAAACAAAGCCAAATCGTTGCTCCCGACACCATTCCCCAAGCAGGGGCAGATCCAGAGTCTGATCTCAGGAGGGGCACTGCACATGTCCGTCTGTCTTTTCCTCTCCCTTCCATGTCTGTCGCTCTCCTCTCCATTTCCATGTCCATCTGTCTATCTTCCTTCCCATGTCCGTCTCTTTCCTATTCATTCTCATGTCTATTTATCTCCAATCGCTTCCCATGTCGGCCTCTATCCTATCGCATCCCATGTCTATCTCTCTCCTCTCCCTTCCCATGTCTGTCTCTCTCTCCTCTCTGGCTCAGGGTGGGGGAATTGCCTCGCTGTCCCCCTGGAGCCACCACTATCCCTAAGCCACAAGTTAAAGTCCCCAATACGTATCAATCTATCATGCTGAAAGTTATACACAGGCAGAACTGCAGAGAATGGACACAACCTGCCATGTATTATTGGCACAAACAAGAAAAACTTCACCTCTGAAGCCTCATTGCAAGCCAAATTATTAGTTAGTTAATAGATGGACAAGTACATTCCTGCTTTACTTGCATAACCAAAAATACGTCTTGTGTCTCTGCGAGCAGTAGCTCTAGGAAGACATCTCACAAAAGTTACAGTCACTCAACAACTGGTTTCTATCAGGCGTCACCTTGTCCTTTTTGTCATTGGCAGCCTTGCACACCTTGAGGATGGTGGCTCCTCAAACTCGACACTGTGCTAAGCCACACTGTGATGTCACTGAAAAGCGACACCACATGTCGCACTGTAGGTGACACATGTAAACCATGTTTTTCTCTAAATGTATGCCCTTGCTTGCATTTCTGCTAACACAATGTATAACTCTTTATATATTCTCAGCATTCAAGCAAAAAAAAAAAAACAGTTTCCTTGAAGCCTAGAGTTAATTCCTAGAAAATAACATTCATTTTCTTGACCACTTTTTTTTTGTTCAAAAACTCTTTTGAAAAAACGCTCTGCATGGCAGAATTGGCCACCTCTATTACTGGAACAGTGGACCTGTTATAAGAGAGGGATGGAAGGAAACCTAAACTGGACCCCACAGTTGTGTTTGCACAACTTCACATCAAACACACAGTGAAATATGTCACGGCTGTATATCAAGCCGGTCCGTGTTTTGATAAATATAACTGGGCTCGAAGTTCTCTAGGGACTGGTATTCATTCAATTTTCTCATTGTTTCTCTTTATGTCAGTCGAGTTTGCCCCCAATACTAACCTTTTGTGCTCTTGTGCCCCGTGAAATGTATTTAATCTTCTACAACACTGCGCACTTGTTCAGCATTTAGCTAAAATTAAAAACGTCTCCTGACAGTGGCCCAAGTTCCATCGATCTTATTTTCTGTATAGTCTATATGTTTTAATATATGTCAAATACACTTATTTTTACTTGAAAATAAATTGCAGTTCTCCAATAGTAATACATGGGGCCTCTAAATTCATTGCCATGATTAGAGGAAGTACACAGGAGGCAGGCCGCCTCCCTCTGCAGGAATATGGCTGCTGGAACATGCTAACCTTTAAGTCAATGTGTTAAAACCTGTTCTCATTGGTTGTAAAATTGTTACGATGTTGTGTACTCCATTGCAAGATCCATTGCAGTTCTTCTTATTTGGCTGTAGGGCAAGCTGTGTACAAGTTCTCTGTGTTTTCTTGTTTTTTTGTCTTTTAGTCACATCGGTAATTTCCGCCCTGTTGAGCTTGGGAAGCCATTTCTTGCTGGCGGTTGAAGATGTCATAAGGAAATTAGAGATCTCAGCTAATTGTTGGGTCAGCACTCTGCTGATGCTAGCTGGCGGGTCATTTAAATTATGGTAAAATTTGATGGTTGAGAATATGATAAAGCTGTGGCCTTACCCACTAACATGTTTATTTATTTGTGGGCTTGTTTGGGGTCTTCTGGTTGGGGGGGGGGGGGTGTGGGAGTCATGGGTCTAAGTTCTGTCAGTAGCTCTTACTCTCTGTTTCAAGTGGTGACAAGGGGAAGTGGCCTCAGATAACTTTTGCGTACTGTAATGGAAGACAAGAAACTGGGTTTGGGGACTCTATTACACTTAATACTTAACTACTGCTCAACTTACTGCAGAGACAGATCTGTTTCTGTTTTCTATACATTATACAGTGCAGTAGGGGTATTTGCAGCTTTAAGAAAGATGTCTTCAGAGAATTGATAGTAGAGCTCTTAATACAAAAAGTGCGTGGGTTTTTTTTTTGTATGTGATAATGTTATATTTTCTAAAACGAACACCAACTGCAATGCACTTAAACATGCAACTTGAAATATTTTTCAATAAGCTCAAGGACTGTAATTAGATCAGACGAATTACATTACCTCTACCACTGTATCATTTTGCTATCTTGATGTAGAAGATTTTAGAATGCATTAATCAATTCATTTTGGTAGCATGTATACCAAGGACTCCATGTTGAGGAAAATGGGGCATTGACTATTTGGTTCTCATTGCATTAGCTTAGATTGTTGGCAGGGAATTCAGGCACACACTGACTTATTTAGGATCAATTCTCTCTTAGTACATTGGCAGAGTATCAGGATAGGGAGGGGTAGGATGGAGGGCTCCGTATTGTTATGGGGGTCCTGGATGCAAGAGTGTGCTTTTTAAAAAAAAAATATTTAATGCATAGTTTGTATACTAAATAAAAAATAAGTGAAAATGTACAGTAAAACGTACAAAAAAAAATCACAAAAATATCTTGTTCTTAAGGGGTTAAATAAAAAGCAACATAATAGAGAAACCGTTTCTAATTACAGGAATCTAGGTGAGCATACTGGGTAATTCTTCAAAGGTAGTTCAGGATGTGGGATCCAATAAAAGAGCTTGTATTTCAAACAACTTACAACATGGGGTCTGACTGGCACTCAATTCTCCCCACATTCTCTGCAGTATTGATGGAAGTTCATTCTCCTTCCATGGAAGAGTGGAAATAATCTGATTCTTGTGATTACACAGCAAACAGGATAACACAGAACCAAAGAGAACACACAGATACATAGCAACCTAGTAGGGATCACACAAATACACATTAAATGTCAAGCCTGACATTTGCAACAGGGCTCATACTAATGCATCAGATAATTAACCATGTCTAATGAATAATTAGCTCCAAAATGCAGGGTACTAACTGAATATCATGGGTATCAATTAAACACATAGATGTAGCATCAAGAAATCTTGGCTTCCTCTACTATACTATTACATCGGTGTGTTTTGTCTGATTTAAGGAACAAATCAATCCCAAAATAAGTTGTAGGGATATAAGGCTAGTAGTAAATCTACCCCTTTCAAAGAGGCCCACAAATCATCCAACTGGTCCAGAAGAATCTGTTAGCTGTACCCAATGTACCCTTCAGTGCTGCCTGCTGCCTCCTTTCCTGCCTTATGTTTCTGACCCATACCAGAAAATCCTTTACATAATTCATACATCCAATAGAAAACCATGATCCGAGCAATGTAGTAGAGTTATATAACCATGCATGGGAAAAGGTGGGAGCATAACTATTTTTTTTTCTTTTTTAACTCAAACTAAAGTTTACCTTTTCAAACTACATTTTCTGAATTCCTTACTGCTCTCAACTCTTCCAGACTTACCAATTGGGTACAAGGTGGGGATGAGCAACGTTTTGGTAGTTTTGTGAAGGTCCAGACCTCAAAAAGTTGCGCTATATGCATTTTCACAAAGCACTGAGAAAGCAAAGTATACTCATGATTTCTTTCCTTTTTCCAAGTACCGTCTCCTGTTTAAGAAGAATTAAGTGTAACATTCCAAGTTTGTTTGATTTATGCATACAAAGACATTCATCAATATTTGCATCAGAAAGATCCTCAGCGACAATTGTATCTCATACATTATGAAGAAAAGAGAATGTTTATTTGAATTGACATGTGGGACCAGTGACAGATCCATACAAAATGTATGTATGTACTGTGTACATTGTGTGCTAAATATTAATTTAATATTTCATGATAAAACACATTGTATTTATATTTATCTGTAGACCGGGAACACTCTATGGGTCATGCACTGTATGAAACATTGCCAAAGGGTCCTTGCAATCTGTTTCATAAAGAAATGATGTTCAAGGCTTCGGTATCTGTTATCCTTTTTTTTTTTATTCCCAAGGATTCTTCAGTTGATTACATGCTTCGCTTTTCAACAGCAGAAGCTTTGTGTGGCTCACTCTGATTCCTGCTAAGGGATTGTTTCATGAACTATTTTCTCAGTGCCTTTCCGTCGGCCACAGTGTAAAGCAATGGAAGATTGATTTCAGAGCGAATAAGCGCTAAATAAGTTAGATGGAGCCTAAAAATACCCAACCCGTTATCCACTATGGACTGAAAATACAGTGCTGTATTGTATGTACGAGAATCTTTTCTTTCTTTCTTTTTTTCCCATTTATTATGCTCCCCTCCTTCCCTTTACATGAATTATCATCACTAAAAGGATTATTGCATCACTTTGCCTCCCATAGGAACAGCTTGTGGTTACCAGTAGCAGTTGTGCTGACATTTCCTTGTGCTATCTGTTGTAATATCTATAATTCAGAACCGTTTCGAGTACAGATTATCCACCGTCGATTACCTAGTACAAACCATGGCATTGGACTATAAAGATTATGCGAATAATTATAATTTGCACTGAATAATTTAGCTTTTGTATTGGAAAATATTAGTTACAGTAAGGGAAAAAAATATTTGACCCCCTGCTGATTTTGAACGTTTGCCCACTGACAAAGAAATGATCAGTCTATAATTTTAATGGTAGATGTATTATAACAGTGAGAGACAGAATAACAAAAAAATCCAGAAAACCGCATGTCAGAAAAGGTATAAATTAATTTGCATGTCAATGAGTGAAATAAGTATTTGACCCCTTCCGCGAAGTACTTGGTGGTAAAACCCTTATTGGCAATCACAGAGGTCAGACATTTCTTGTAGTTGGCCACCAGGTTTGCAGAAATCACTGTACGTAGTTACATAGTATTTTAGGATGAAAAAAGATTTACGTCCATCGCAGTTAATCCAAATGAAGGCAAATAAAAACCCCTTCAGCAATTTCGAAATCTGCATTCAGAGGGGAAAGAAATTCCTTCTTGACTCCAAATGATTTCTCCTTGGATCAACAAGCACTAAATAAATATTAAGTAAAGTTTTTTTTTTTTTTTAAAGAACATTATATATGGGTCTTTTAAATATTTTTTTGTACATATGTTTATGCTTTTTTATGTTTAATAGGGATTACCGTATTTGCTTGAATATAAGATGACCCTGATTATAAGACGACCCCCCCCAAAACGTTGGATGTTTGTTTAGGAAAAAAACTAAAAGCCTGAATATAAGACTACCCTGTAGGAATTTTTTTTAACTTGTATATATTCACATGTAAATTGCTTTTTAATATTTAATACAAATTATGATATTAAAAAAATGCATTTCTTGTTTTTATTTAATTTTATGTTCCAATGCTGCCTCTCTCTCTCCCCCAGCTTTGTCTCTCTCTCCCCCCCTTCCCCCCAGCATTGTCTCTGTCTCTCTCCCCAGTGTTATTTCTCTCCCCCTCCCTCCCACATTGTCTCTTCCTCCCCCTAAACTTTTCTCTCTCTCCCCCCTCCCTCTCACCTTGTCTCTCTCTGTCCCCCTCCCCTTGTCTCTCTCTGCCCCCCCTCCCCTTGTCTCTCTCTGCCCCCCTCCCCTTGTCTCTCTCTGACCCCCTCCCTCCCCTTGTTTCTCTCTGCCCCCCTCCCTCCCCTTGTCTCTCTCTGCCCCCTTCTCTCTCTCCCCCCCTCCATCCCCCTCACCTGTCTCTCGCTCCTTGGTGGCTAGTTGGGGCAGTCGGGGGATGTCTGCACTACGTGCAGACATCCTCAATGCTGCCCAACACTTCCCTCTATTATGACGGACAGCCGGTACGTCATAATAGACGGAAGTGTCGGGCAGCATGGAGGATGCCCAAATCTTCTGGTGGGTAGTGGAGGCAGCCGGAGGATGTCTGCACGATACGTGCAGACATCCTCCGCTGCTGCTGGCACTTATGCCGGGACTTTTATGATTAAGCCGGAAGGACCCAGCTTCATCAGAAGTCCTGGCCGTAGTGCCGGGCGGCAGCGGAGGATGTCTCCCCCCTAGCTCTGTGGGGGACCTGGATCCCAGTCTTATAATCTGACCTCGATTTAAGGTCAGATTATAAGACGACCTCCAATATAAGACGAGGGGGCTTTTTCAGAGCATTTTCTCTGAAAATACCTCGTCTTTTATTCAAGCAAATACGGTATTTGATTTTTGTGTGTAGATAAATATTGTTGTATTGTAATGTTTTTATCTAATCCAATCTCTTTTATTATGATTCTTCGGTTCATATGGCGCAGAATAAATGTTATGCCCATTATGAAACATAGAAACATAGAATGTGTCGGCAGATAAGAACCATTCGGTCCATCTAGTCTGCCCAATTTTCTAAATACTTTTATTAGTCCCCAGTTCCCGGTCTTATATCTAGTATAGCCTTGTGCCTATCCCACGCATGCTTAAAATCCTTCACTGTGTTTACCACTTCAACTGGAAGACTATTCCATACATCCACTACCCTCTCAGTAAATAATACTTCCTGATATTACTTTTAAATCGTTGCCCCTCTAATTTAAGACAATGTCCTCTAGTTGTGGTAGTTTTCTTCTTTAAATATACTTAATGTGTTGATTCCCTTTATGTATATAAATGTTACATGTTAAGATGCTTTAACCTTTCCTGGTAAGTTTTATCCTTCAACCCATGAACCAGTTTAGTAGCCCTTCTTTGAACTCTCTTCAAAGTATCAATATCCTTCTGGAGATATGGTCTCCAGTACTGCGTACAATACTCCAAGTGAGGTCTCACCAGTGCTCTGTACAATGGCATGAGCACTTCCCTCTTCCTACTGCTAATACCTCTCCCTATGCAACCAAGCATTCTGCTAGCATTACCTGCTGATATGTTGCATTGCCTACCTACCTTTAAGTCCTCTGAAATTAAAACATGACACAAATTTGCGTGTCATCCTTGCGCAGGGGCCATGCTAATCTTCTCTGTATCGTTCCAATTTTTAGTATATGTGCATTTATGGTAAACACCTATTAGATTGTAAGCTTCATGGGTCAATCCTCATGGATCAGTCGGTCCTTGTTCAACTAACTTAGCATGTAGTCCCCCTCGATACATTGAACCTAGCTCTAAATAAATTGTTGGCGCTATATAAATAAATATAAACATAATGTAATGCAATGAAGGAATCAGACCAGAGGGCACTTCAGTCATTAAGGAGTTAAACTTATCTCCACTTTCTTCAATTGTGGCGGAACGACACTATGTCATCGAGACTTTCGCCCTGCAGGTTATGAAGATTGAGGTCTTGCTACACCAGAAAAGGAGGAGCGCTTCTAGACGGACCTACAATGACCATAGTTGGATGATGTATCGGGCAAGCAAGGAAACAAGACCAGAGGATAACATCTCGCGAGAAGAAGCAATGGTGAGATTTTGACATGATAGGAACCAGATATGTATTTAAGCAGCACACTTTAACACAGGTCGGAGAGGAAGCCCTCTTTAGGCAAAACATGTTAAGTTTTCCTCACACAAAGCTCTCCAAGATATAAGAAAGGGCCAGGGACTAATTAAAGTATGGAAATACAATAACCAGACACACATCATTTCTATATATGCCTACAGTATAACATTTTATATCAGTGTCCAAGGATTGATTGTGTTCTATTTTTCGTAATCCATCTTCTCAGAGAGCTTACACCAACATTCTATAGCAGTGATTGGATATTTTTTCTATTACATCTAAAACCCATAAGTGTGCAGGATATTGTGAACAGTGTTTGGTGGATGTTTTTTGACTCTATTCCAGAGCTTTTCAGCTAGAGAATCTTTGTATATATATCATTAGTCTGGAGTTTGTGTGCTACATTGGCTCACGAGGCAATATCATAGCTGCTGTACTGTATAATTATGTAAGCCCCTTTTATACATCGCTCCATAAAAATACCTCTAATCTCAGTGAATGTTAAGGTTTAATTGTCAGGCTCAGGGACCTTCACTCACCTCGCTCAGGAGTTCCCCGCTTCCAGGGGCATATCCAGTTTCAGGGGTCCACCTCCAAATGGTGGCGTGGCCGCAAGCTAGGCCACATTCCGTCTTCAATTAACAGTCCAGCTGCACACGGCAAGAATGATGGAATCTGGGCGCCACCAGGGGCATGTCCTCACTACGGAAGGGGCCACGCTATTGCTAGCCAGTTAAAGGGAGGTCAGTTCAGGTCACACTTCCTTTACAATCACTGCCACTGGTAACTGTTTGATAGGAAGAGAGCACAAGGTAGCAGCGTATTCTTACAAACAGGGAATTATGCTGTTTAGTATGGTTAAGCTGAAAACCTCCACAACTGCGCTAGAATACAGCACAAAAAAGTCAAGGATATTTCCAGGATGGCATGTGTTGTGGTTAAGCAGGCATTCTAAGTCAATCACACACTATGCATAGTGACCAGGTAAATATCTCTTTGGTAATAATGTGCCTGGCGGCTGCTAAACCAATCAGATTACATTTGGAGCAAAACAATGCCAGGCTGAAATAATATCATTCATATGCACCATCCAGACTTACCTTACATTAACATTTATTTACATAGTGCCAACAATTCACTTAGCGCTAGGTACATAGCATAGGGGGAGACTACATACCAAGTTAGACAAGCAGGTACAGACTGATACATGAGGTAGAGAGCCCTTCCCCAGAGGGAAGGTGGTGGTAGTAACAGTATTAGGTTGGAGCTATGTGGGTTTGTCCAGAGATTAATTATATGTGTTCAAGCTAAATGGGTTGTAAACTTCCTATTTCTGACAGTGTTTGAGGACAGTGAGACCTGGGTGGGATTGGATAGACTTTTATTTATGGGTATTCTAGTGGGGTAAGTAGTAAGCTTCCTTCAAAATGTGAGTTTTAAATCACTTTGTTTCATAGAAGAGTCCAGACAGTACATATTCAGAGCTATCACCTGTGGTTTAACGCTAAGAAGGCCCTGAACGAGTTTATTAAAGAATTTACAAGAACAAAAACACTTTTAATTATAATATAGCATACATACAAATACATTTTGTTGAAAAGTGTTCCAATGTTACCCATTTAACCTTGATGTAGGCTCTGTGCTTACTTTAGATTCTTTCCTCTTGCGTGCGCCATAATACAGAATCTACTAAAGTATCTGGGCAACTGTGACATTTTGAGATTTACACTTTTGATGCTTCAGCCAAATGTATGTTGAGCTCAGATCCTGCATGCTGCTTACACAGCAAGCCCTTGCCTGAGAAGACCCACATATAAACAGTTGTTCTATAGAGTTCGTTCCAAGGACTTTTTCCCTTTCTGTGAAGATATCTCCATCAGCGGGAGACTCTTTTCTAACTTTTGTGTTGTTTTTCCTTTTTTAGCAGTGTGCACTTGTTGGTTGTATGTTTCAGTGATCAGACGTTTGAGTGATTCTTTCATCTCTTCCAATGGGGGCTCATAGAGACCCTCTGAACTTGGATGACAGGATTTGGAACCTGAGAGTAGACTCTTTTTGTTTTAGTGTAGCCTATCATCAGTCAAATCCAGTGGGCAGGTTAATAAGGCTTAAGCTGAAAGAAATGGTGAGCATCTGATTGACAAGCATGTGAACAAAAAAGGTTTGCAGGAAGCTCTGATTATACGAAGAAGCATCTATTAATTGGCTCGAACACAACACAAATAATGGTCCCATTGATTTGAGAACATGTTACATTCAGCTGCCATTTTTTGGAATCCATTGGAATATGTGCCTCTGCCCAGCAGTATTTAGTGGCTGCTTTATAGTTTCTTTATCCAGGGGTCACTACGGTACTTAGGGAGCCAGAGTATCTGGGTTTCTTGGCTATAACAGTACATGCCCCATTTTACACATGAGGGTCTATTCAACAAAGAGAGAATTGTAGGGAACTGAAATGGGACTGTCTAGCGCACAGCATGCATCTTCCAAATATTTACGCATATAAATGTGATTTCAAAGTACTTTAAAATAAATGTTTTACATTTTGCATTGCTTAAAATATAAAATACTTACAGCTAGATGGAATTGTACAAGTCATTTCTTTTTTTTGCTGCAGGAACCAATTACTTTAATTTCATTCAAATTAATGGAATTTCCTGTCTCTGTAGTGATGTCATCAGACAATGTGTTGCACTGTTAAGAGAACCTACTGTGTACAAGAGCAAGGTCACTCAGAGTCCCCAAAATTGATTAAATTGGAAGAGCACAGGAAGTGACTAAATGAAACAAAACTTTATATCCTCAGAGTCTAGATAATCAGTGCTGCCGCACCTGCAGTAAACATGCAGAGTAATCACTGGGGAGGGCTTGAGTCAAATATTAAAAATGTGATTTAAGCAGAATGCATGCATCAAATTACACAGGGAAAAAAGCCTGTGCACTATACAAGCAGTAATCTTCATTTTGCATCAAAGTGAGTTACAGTTCCCAGTAATTCTCTCTTTATTGAGACGACCTTAGAGACTCCATAGAACCATATATAAATAGGTTTAAAAGTTCCATCAAGTTCTATCTATTTAAAGTATACTCATTGGGATGGATTGAGAAGTGGGCTATGTAACTAATTATCCCATAGGAGCAAATGCTGCATTTTTAAGATGTACATCTATATCCGAGATACTGGTAGGTTACACCTGTTGCCATTGCTCGTTTTAGACAAGGTTTTGTATTTTTAGGATGATACATTTTTTTCAGGCAGGTGTAGTACTGCGCTGCGGCTACAAAACCACACATTAGACAAAGGTTATTACCCTCACTTCAACATTAACACCAATTTCCTCTTGATTAACATTATGCCATGTTCAATAAACCAAGCACCAATTAATGAAAGTATTCATGTAGACTTGAATGTGTTTTAGCACCAGTCTATTCACACCTGCTTTGCGAGAGTAATTCTTTGAAGTGCAAGAAACAATTACCATGCTCTGAGATGTCTTTCAGTGTAATACCCCTACTAAACTGGGATATTTGTACCACTCCACTTAATTCTAATTTTATCTGTAACCAATATCATATAGCTGAATAACTCTTAAATTACTATTTAATTACACTGTGTTTTTTTTATATAGAGGCAGATGGTAAATTATTATTAATGTTAATAATTTAATGTAGTATCCCTGCTACTGCTATATATTTTCATATAGGTACCTGTATTAAAATACTCTTAACCCCTTCCGCTTGTTAGAAGTGCTATGCCGTCCTGCTTTTTACTGCCTAGAGGCTAGTAGGAAGGCATAGAATGTCCTGCATTATACAGCGCATGTGCAGATCCCGCTGCAGGGACTTGCACCAGTGTCAGACGAGGCCACTTTTGAGAAAATGTAGCTGATGCTCAAAGTGAGCGTGGGTTACACTTTACTGCAAAAAGCTGCAGGAGGGCATAGACCATGGATCATGTGGCTCCCCGCGATGAGCTGTGCTGTGTATACCGCTACAGGGACTTGCAGCGGGATCCCCAGTGTCAGATGAGGCCACGTTGACTGGCCTCAGTCTGACATAGAAAATGTAGCGAATGCTCAAACCGAGGGTCCGCTACATTTCTGGCATCCCCGCATGCCCGAAATTCCAGGTCCGAGCAAGCCATGTCTCTGATGTCCCTGCGAAGGGGTTAAAGTGTAACTAAACTGTATTTTTCACTTGTGCTTCTAATATAGAAGCACAAGTGAAAGGTTAGTTGCCCCTCGTATGAGGATAAACTCGCGTGTACTTCACTGGCAGGAAGGCAGCACAGTCTGAGCGCTGACTGCCTCTCTCTGTTAGCCAATCAGAGTGGGGGCTTGCCTAATCAGGGTCTGTATTGTGTGGGGGTCTCATGCTGCTAGCACAGAGAGAGACCCTTGTTTTTCCATGGGATCATCAGAGGGGGGCTTCTTCTGATCCCATGCAAAAACAAGTGTCTCTTTCTGCACTAGCAGCATGAGACCCCCGCACAACACTGACCCTGATTAGGCAAGCCCCCGCTCGGATTGGCTGTGAGAGCTCCTTCATTCAGAATGGCTGTGTCAAAGCTGCAAGACACAGACGTGAGTAAACCCACATGTGTCTATTAAAATACAAGGATTCTGAAAAGAAAAGTTTAATTGCCCTTTAATACAGATTAATAAAAGGGACTCCATTATCTAAATACTGTTTATCCTATGAATGAAGGGAATAAATAAATGACAAAAACATGATGCATAAATTGTGATAGCAAATACAAAGAAATGTATAGATTGAAAGAGTATGCCTCCTGCTTATGACATCACCTTGCACTTGATGTGCAAATTATAGATTTCCCATTGAAAATGAGTTCATTTGCATATAAAGTCAAAAGTGATGTCATAGACTGGAGACTCCACAGACATGGTGAAAACATATTTAGCCCTTAATTCATGCATTTGCTTACAATTCTGCTAGCCCAAAGTATAGATTATTTTTGGCCGTGCACCATCATGGCATGCCATACAGTTGACCCAGACATGCTTTGTTCGGGGTCGGAGTGCACAACATACTGGGTAACAGCACAGCTGGCATGCTATCCACTTCCTTGTGTCCTATGCCACAGCAGGACCAGATCCAGAAAAATCACTGTTTAGTGAATAGACCCATAAACAGTTCCACATGACCCACTGGAAGTGACAGCGGATATATATATTATTGCTGAGGTCTCGTTTGCTTGGTGACCCTCCCCCTCCTTAGAATTAATGTGCCATCTAATGTCTTAATAAATAATAGGCTCGTTGCTGGGAAGCAGCAGGATTGAGAAAACTGATGGCTGTGAATTTGCAGAGTTTTCAGTCTTGCATCTGTCCATAAATCTGGCAAACCAGCTGGTCTAGATACAGACTTTTCACAGCACTAAGTGCGGCCACCAGCCCTATGTTTTACAAATATCTAATAAATGTCTGGGATCCTGCCGTAAAAATAATGTAATGGTGAGCTAATTATCTCAAATCCTGTTCATATGCAGATTATTCACGAATTAAAGGCATTCCAATACCTAAACAGTATGTATTCCGTGACTGTAGAGAATACAAAATGATTGAAATTATCTGTACATTCATTGTGTTAGCAGATTTGCAGGTGAACACATACAGTAAGGGACCTGGCTGTTCTGGGAAGCCCGAAGCTGGAGTATGTCTGTGCACAGACATCCACCCATGTTGCACAATGCTTCTGGCGGGTCTTTTAAGACAGAGCACAGGAGTTACATGACCTCATAAGATGTGCTGGAAGTTTCAGGCATCATTGGAGGATGTCTGTGCACACCGAGCAGCACATAGAGATCCTGCATCTCCCCCCACTAGATACCAGGGAGCAAGCCAAGTCTTCTGGGTACAGGACACAAGACTGTGTATAGGCAATGTCAAGACATGGGGTTCAAAAGGCAAGTCTTTGGGTGCAATGGCAAGTCTGGGGTGCAATGCAACGTCCTCTGGGTGCAATGCCATGTCTGTAAGTGCAATATCAAGGTTGGGTGAAATGGCAAGTCATGGGAGTGCAATGGCATGTCCTGGGGAGGAACTGCAAGTTCTGGGAGAGCAATCTCAAGCCTGTGGGAGCAATGAAAAGTCATCTAAGTGCAATGTCAAGTCTGGATGTGCAATGTCAAATCCTTTGGTTGCAATATAAAGTCTGTGAATGCAATGGCAAGTCCTGTGGTTGCAATGACAAAATTGTGGGCAGGCATTTGTCCAGAACAACAATTTATTTTCAAAACGTTTGTTCATGAGGTGTTTACATGGATAGAAGTGTTTTTGCACAGTCATATCCAGCATAGAAGGGGTTATGTGATATATCCTGGCCCTTTGTGTACTAAATTTCATGGTTCGTAAGGTTTCACGCTCTGTGATATGACATTTACTGTAGGTTTATAGGTCATGCTGTCAGGTCATGTGGCCATCTGTGCTCAGATCCCTTGGAAAGTACAGAAGGCCCCTTTAAAAAGCAACATTAAGACTATTAAGTTTCCTGGTCAGTTCTGTGAGCTATTAATGAGCCATATTTCTTATATAGTATTATTTTCAATATCCCATTTGAAAACCAGCTATGTTTTTTTGTTTTGTTTTCCGCGATGGTGATGTTTATGTATTCATAAAACAGCTCCAATAATTTTTCTTGCAACATTTAATCAATACACGACTGAGCCTTTTGGGCCCTTATGTTTGGTGTGTGTAACTGTAATTTCTCTGTTTCTCATTTCGTTTACTCAGACAAATGGTACTTATGGCTTTCTTTTGATGCCATATTTATTCCTACTAATCATAATTTGATATGTTTTTTTTTCTATTAGCCATGCCTCCTTTGTATATTCATGATGTGCCAAGATGCTGATGTGTCCTTAAGGGATTTATTTTATGCATTCACAATAAAGTACAATTTATTGTATCTAACCCCTCTCGTACCTGTGTAGGGTAAAAGTCTAGTGCGTATTGGTTTTTGATGGCTCGGTTTTGGGACATCCTGTTCTT
Organism: Pelodytes ibericus; assembly: GCA_036172795.1. Taxonomy (NCBI): domain Eukaryota; kingdom Metazoa; phylum Chordata; class Amphibia; order Anura; family Pelodytidae; genus Pelodytes; species Pelodytes ibericus. The sequence goes on from CM069861.1 coordinate 192,045,344, forward strand.
TAGCAGTGATATAAATCTCCTGCCAGGGACATACTGAAAAACAGCATACACTTTATTAAAAATTTAGCTTTACATAAGAATCAATCCCAACTTGATATAATCCTATCTCACTCTCATACCAGAGGTGTTAAACTGCGGCCCTCCAGTGGAGAACGACATCTTACATACTCCCCTGCCAGTCTCCCAGCTGACAGAGTATTATGTGAGATGTTTGAAACTGCTATCAAAGAACAAACATGATGTTTGGGGACAAAGATGAAACAGACAAACTGTTTGGGGACTGAGATTGTACATACATGCTCTTTGGGGCTAAAGATGGCACAGACACACTGTTTGGGGACAGAGATGGCATAGACACACTGTTTTGGGTCAGAGATGGCACAAATAATCTCTTATTTGATGAAGTCAGAAGAGGGGCTAAAATTGGAGTGGGAGTGTGTTCATGTGTATTGGCAAGTGTTATGTGTATGATATAAATGTGTTGTACAAATGGCATCTGAATGAAGGAATGTACAAATTAATTTTGTCTAGTCCTCATTTGTCCTTTCGTTCAGCTTCACATTCGGAATTCAGATGAAAGAAGCAATTTTTATCCAAAACACTTCATCCAAAAAGAATAAATTAAAAGCATTTCCCTTGCACCAGGAACCACTCTCCTGAGTCAGGTAGGAAACAGGGAGGAGTTAAGAAGCTATTGACGAGTGAGCGAAGCAAAAATCTGGGAGGACATTTTGCCCTCACTCCCACACCCCTGGAAATAATCCCATGGCCACGTCAATACTAAGTTATACATAGACCAGTTCTCCTGCTATCTTATAACCTCAGGCCACCTTTAGCACCTTCCTTATTATTCCACATGGCAAAAAGTAAATGCATTACTTACAGATCTGCTTAACAGTGGAATATACTTCCAGAAACCATGAAATATTCTAGCTTAAATGCTTGACAATATCTTTCTCACTGCTTCTATACAGAAATGCTTATATAATATTAATTATACAGTATGTTCATTAAAACTTCAATTTGCAAGATCTGGTGAAAGATGTTTAAAAAAAAATCCATACTGTATATAACAATCCCATCGATGCTGGACCATCCCAAGGACGGATTTGAAAATGAAAGACTTTAGCTAGGTACAATTTCTGGTTAAACACTTTCGTCTTATTATTATTTTTGTTACTATTATTATTATTATTATAGCAGTTAACATGCCTTAAATATTTACTTATCTTTGAAAAATCTAGGGATTCCAATATTACAGGTTTATATTAAATTGAATTAATGTCTCTTTTAATGGTCAACAACAGGTGGCCGGGAAGGGTTGTGTAATTGTCTGGACACAAGATCCGGGGCGAGATGGTGTCTGGTGGAATTTATCTCTTGATAGACAGCTGCACTGTGACCTCTTTCACCTTTGACTGTCCTCTGTAAGCCAAAAATAATTTGAATGTAAGCATTCAGGATTTATTAAAATAATACTTTCAGCAACCGTGTGTATTTTTGGACAGTATGTCTGTATCCTGAATTCAGTGAATAATTGTAAAAGGATCTGTAATTTCTCATAGTATGAAAAAAAAAACAACCCATGGGACTTGATGGTAGATAATGAGTTTTTTGGGGGATCATTTACTACCCTTTTAAAACTAGGACCCATGTTATGTTCTCTTAGACACATTCCTTCATTTATTAGTTTGTAATGGTTAGAAATCCAGCATCAATCTCTCTTTCTACAAGATAAAACTGTCTCCCCGCGATGAGCCGTGTTTCCTATCCCGCTATAGGAATCTTCCGCGGTATCCCACCTGTCAGATGAGGCTCAAGCTGACATGGAAAATGTAACTTGATGGTCAATTTTACATTTTACCAAGTCACGCCTTACCTGAATTTCCAGGTTTGTGCATGCCTCTGTGATGTCACAAGATTTTGGCTGGGACAAACAGGCTCTATTTTCATCCTGATCAGGTCTCAGCCACCACTCGAACACCAAAAAAACACGGTTCTGGTGCTTCTGTGCTTAAGGATGAGTACCATTCAGAGTGAACGGGTTAAAGCACAAAAAAGAGAATATATATATAGATAGATAGATAGATTTGTTTTTTTTTGTGTCCCATTAAATATAAAAGGTCTTTAATGAGCCATATTAATTTACATTTTGTCCATGGAGCTGCCATTTTACCAATGTTTTACTTTTCTTTCTGCATTTGTATCCATTTTTTGTATTACTCAGCCTTGTTACAATGCAGCCGCCCATCCCATGTGTTCCCTATTAAGGGTTAATAATGTATAGGGGTGTATATAAAAAATACCCCTTTCTGTCTCATTAGAGATTGTTGCCAGTGGCTCAAAGAAGCAAGGTGAATGGTTAGCGTTAGGACCCACCTAGGGGGGTCTGCCTTGACGTTGGCAAGTGGGCTCATCCTCTCATGGCCATTGGAGGTAACTAAAAAACCTCCATTTGTTTTAAAAATACATAGGGATAAAGGAGAGAGCGCAGGTAACTTGTTTTTCTTTGGTTTTTAATATTGGGGGTGATGTGAAGTATTTGGGCACGAGAGTTTAGGTAAAAATTTAGGAAAGTGAAACAAGGAAAGGAATTCATATAGCCCATTACATAGAGGGTAATAGAGGACGACTATTATGAGAAGTGTAGAATATATTGCTATTTCCAAGTTTTTATTTTATTGTTTATAACAGTCTATGTTGTATACTTATTGTCTACTGTGACAGTGTTTTTGGCATCTTAGAGATGTTTAAAACATGGTCACTTTACTTAATGGAGCTTTAAATAGTAAAAAGGTGCTGTACTGTAGGGATACTGTCTGCAAGAAAATATGCTGTGCTGGTGGATCAGTGGAATGATATTTGTTTAAACTGGGAACAAGTTCCTGCCGATATAGGGGATATTCGCACCCTAGTGGATCCCTCAGGTTCATCTCTATGGATTTAAGATTTGATTGTATTTTATACATGTGGTAATTTTGCCATTTTAGTTTTACTCTCCCAATTACTCTCCCAATTATATTACATGATTATCTGCTCGGGGAAGTGCGTTCTGGTTTCTTTCTTAAGTTCACCTATTTCTCAGTTTTGAAAAGAGGTACAAGGCACATAATTTTTAAGGCACATGGCAATGTAAGTGGCTATTTTTGCTTTGGTTAACGCATCAAAAATGTGATCATGCTAACATGTTTTCTTATATAATAAGAGTATTATATAATAAGAGTTGAGTATTCCAACTCAACCAAACTGATGGGATTTCCCCCTAGCAATAACATGAACAAATTGGGTAACAGATTGACCAAATTAAGGAGAAAACTAGAATAATACTTACATCTTCACCAACATCCCCAAAGCCATTTGAACAGCACACCTTGAAGGTGTGATCCAGATAATCAGAAATAAAAAAAAAATTGTTAAGAGCCCACTTAGAGACCTGCAATACATAAAGTCACCATAGGCTTTTACTAATTATATTTTGTAGACTTAAAAGGCAAAAAATAACTCATCTTTAATTAAAAGATTACATCAAGTATAGATGGTGTGTACAGAGATGCTTTTATGAAAGAATACAAATAAAGCACCTTACTGAGCACTCATTGCTTCATATAGCTCTAACAGGGGGCAGACATTCTCGTATAGAATCTTGGGTCAGATCTGTATTAACCTTCATGGCCCAAGATTCTAAACAACAAGATGTCTGCCCCCTGTTAGAGGTATATGAAGTAAAGAGGGCTCAATAAAGTACATTATTAATATTATTTTATTAAAATATTTCTATAACTAAGCACAAGTTAATGTGTTGGTACAGTTGTCCTTTAAAAGTCCCACCTACGGGCTGTTATTTTTTTAAGATCTCTTAATTACTTAGGTGTCTTGTGCTTATCTATTAATTGGCCATATTGCTTTAAAGAGAAAACAGTTTCCATTCAATCTACCAGGTAAATAATTTTAAATACCTGTTTAAATATTTACCTGCAGTCTTTCATTAAACTTCTTATACAGTTTTTAGGGAGTGTTTAAAAAAAAATTAGAAGTACATACAGATCTATTTCTTATTCTTCACGTTTAGCATGTATGCAATATTTTGATATCTGTAGGTGGATCAGCACCTTTAAAGTTATAGCTTATATATTTTTTTTTAGTCTGTCTAATATCAAAGCGGTACGCATTTACCGTATTTGCTCTGAAAAAAACCTTGTCTTATATTCAATGTCATCTTATAATCTGACCTCAAATCGAGAGCTGCAGGGGACCTGGATCCCCCTCTCTAGCGATGAGCGTAGACTCCCCCTGCTGCCGCCCGGCACGACCGCCAGGACTTTTATGATGAAGCCGCTTCCTTGGGGGATGTCTGCACGTATCGTGCAGACATTCCCCAGCTGCCCCCACTAGCCACCAGGGAGCAATAAAAAAGGTGAGGGGGGGCAGAGAGAGACAATGGGAGGGAGGGGGAAGATAAAGACAAGGGGAGGGAGGGGAGGAGATAAAGACAAGGGGAGGGAGGGAGGGAGGGGGGAGAGAAAGACAGAAGGGGGAGAGAAAGAAAGAAGGAGGGGGAGAGAAAGACAAGGGGAGGGGGGAGAGAAAAGGGGAGGGGGAGAGAGGGGAAGAGAAAGACAAGGGGGAGAGAGAAAAGTTTTGGGGAAAGGAGAGAGAGATAACACTGGGGGAGAGAGAGAGACAACGCGGGGGGGGGGGGGGGAGAGTCAGCATTGGCACATAAAAGGAAATAAAAAAAGAAATGCATTTGTTTAATATAATCATTTTTATTAAATATTAAAAAGCAATTTACATGTGAATATATACAAGTTAAACTTTTTTTCCTATAGGGTAGTCATATATTCAGGCTTTTAGTTTTTTTCCTAAAGGAATATCCAAAGTTTGGGGGGTCATCTTATAATCAGGGTCGTCTTATAATCGAGCAAATACGGTATTAGTTAGCCTTTATTGTACTGAGGGATTTTTCAACAGAGGCTTAATCCTGATAGTCTATGAAAGACTGTTAGGATTTCTTCAGTTAATATGCATTGTACAAGGTGGAGGAGAGTGTTGATACCCATGCTGTACACGTTTATCTCACATGTTTAACTGTGATGATTTGGAATATGGTGACATCTTAATCCATGTGATAACAACTGTGAGAGCACATGGAACAGCTATTTTAACAGCAACCCAAACAGACATCTATATTCTGTCAGCAGCATCAGCAGCAAAAGTAATTTTGGGGTTAGCATATGGCAATTATTTTCAAAGGACACTGTCACCTTACCATTATGTATATCGTGAATGTGCAGAATAAAAAAATGATCTATAGATTGTCTCAGCGGATTTGGAAGCCAGAGATTTAAAATAAAAATATGTTTTAAATTCCACTATGGATGCATACCTCCCAACTGCCCTTATTTGCACTGGATAGTCCCGAATTTAAGGTAGAGTTTGGCGGGACAGCGACATTCAGGACTCCAATCCTGCCATCCCGATCTTATTCTCCAGTGTCTAGGACATCAGAGAATGTGTACTGGTCATTGTGCACATGTGCAGTAGCGCTGTCTGTTTGCATGATAACGCTACTGCACATGCACGCTCGTGCTGCCTTAAACTACTCTAAACCCCGCCCCGGGCACATGCCCCTGGCATCCTGATTCGCTGGGAGCAGAAGTTGGGAGGTATGTAAATGCCTATAGTGCCTAGTAGTCTTCATTGCCATTTCCCACTAAAAGGACTTCATTTGCATAACACGCCTCAACGACAATGTCATTAATAGGAGACACCAAAGTCACGTTTCAAGACATTTTCTATACATGTGCCAGGAGTTTTGCTAACACATTGTAGAGATCCCTGTAATGACTTCTGAGACCTTAAACTGAAACACTATCAATGATTTCTCTTAATTCCCATAATTCCCTACTTCACATTAAAAGGCAATGCATATCCTTTCTGCTTTAACAATTCTACCATCCTCTTATCCCAGTAGATTACTTGCAATTTCTGCATTTGTGAAAGGTTTTCAGATATGCACAAAATCTTTGGGTGACGATAATATTAGTAATAAGAGTATTATATGAAAGCAATTTAGAATTTAGACTGTTTGGCGAACATCACTTACTCTAGATGCCTAATGGGACTTATTGAAATTGCAATCTAGGCGGTAGGGACAGTTGTATTTGTACTATCATAAAAAAAAATATATAGAATTTAGTTGTCTCTAAGTCCACACACACTTGTATCAAGCAAAGACCTTTAACAACAATGTAAAGCAACTAAGCAAGTGTATAGTGTTCACAAAACCATTCAACAGTATCATAAACTTCTAACGGATTCCATGTAAATATATACAGTAATAGAAAAGAAAGAGCTAATTCATAGGAGGTAATAGAGGTTATCTAGGGGTGTTACCACCGCTCCCAAAATAGCATCAACATACAATTCATGACATGTACCATGAAAACGCAAAGAAAGTTAGTAATAATTATTTGGTAATTGTCATTAATGCTGCTTTGAATTTATTATTCCGTTTGCAATTCATTGATACATTTATCATCATGCGCACACTTTTCTTTAAGACCGGGGCATTTAGCACAGTTTCAGCAAGCTTATTAACTACCTTCACGGAAAAGCAGCGAAATAACACCACCGTGAATTCCACTTTCTCTAAGGCGGAATAACACCACTGGGAATTCCACTTTCTCTAAGGCGCAATAACACCACCGAGAATTACACTTTCTCTAAGGCGGAATAATACCACTGGGAATTACACTTTCTCTAAGGCGGAATAACACCACCGAGAATTCCACTTTCTCTAAGGCGCAATAACACCACCGAGAATTACACTTTCTCTAAGGCGGAATAACACCACCGAGAATTCCACTTTCTCTAAGGCGGAATAATACCACCGAGAATTACACTTTCTCTAAGGCGGAATAATACCACCGAGAATTACACTTTCTCTAAGACGGAATAATACCACCGAGAATTCCACTTTCTCTAAGGAGGAATAACACCACCGAGAAGTCCACTTTCTCCAAGGCGGAATAACACCACTGGGAATTCCACTTTCTCTAAGGAGGAATAACACCACTGGGAATTCCACTTGCTCTAAGGAGGAATTACACCACCTAGAATTCCACGTTCACCAAGGAGGAATAACACCACCGAGAATTCCACTTTCTCCAAGGCGGAATAACACCACCGAGAATTCCACTTTCTCCAAGGCGGAATAACACCACCGAGAATTCCACTTTCTCCAAGGCGGAATAACACCACCGAGAATTCCACTTTCTCTAAGGCGGAATAACACCACCGAGAATTCCACTTTCTCTAAGGCGGAATAACACCACCGAGAATTCCACTTTCTCCAAGGCGGAATAACACCACCGAGAATTCCACTTTCTCTAAGGCGGAATAACACCACCGAGAATTCCAATTTCTCTAAGGAGGAATAACACCACCGAGAATTCCACTTTCTCTAAGGAGGAATAACACCACCGAGAATTCCACGTTCACTAAGGAGGAATAACACCACCGAGAATTCCACTTTCTCCAAGGCGGAATAACACCACCGAGAATTCCACTTTCTCCAAGGCGGAATAACACCACCGAGAATTCCACTTTCTCTAAGGAGGAATAACACCACCGAGAATTCCACTTTCTCTAAGGAGGAATAACACCACCGAGAATTCCACTTTCTCTAAGGCGGAATAACACCACCGAGAATTCCACTTTCTCCATGGCGGAATAACACCACCGAGAATTCCACTTTCTCTAAGACGGAATAATACCACCGAGAATTCCACTTTCTCCAAGGCGGAATAACACCACCGAGAATTCCACTTTCTTCAAGGCGGAATAACACCACCGAGAATTCCACTTTCTTCAAGGCGGAATAATACCACCGAGAATTCCACTTTCTCCAAGGCGGAATAACACCACCGAGAATTCCACTTTCTCCAAGGCGGAATAACACCACCGAGAATTCCAATTTCTCTAAGGAGGAATAACACCACCGAGAATTCCACTTTCTCTAAGACGGAATAACACCACCGAGAATTCCACTTTCTCTAAGGCGGTATAACACCACCGAGAATTCCACTTTCTCCAAGGCGGAATAACACCACCGAGAATTCCACTTTCTCCAAGGCGGAATAACACCACCGAGAATTCCACTTTCTCTAAGGCGGTATAACACCAGGACAATTCTATTGTGATGCTATTTTTTATATATTCATAAAACTAATAATAATACTAAAAAAAGAACAAAGGCTACATCTGCTATAAGAAGCATCATATGTAAAAGAGGCCTTCTTTGTTCTTATAATATTTAAATGTACCCATTTCCTTTTTACCCCACATTTCCTCGTCACCTTTGCACAGTCATCACAGTTTGAGAGGGGACAACATAGGAATCAGAAGTAAGTAGGTAGTTGTACCAGCATTTCAACATTTCAGTTCTGTGACAGAGGATAATCTTTAATTGTGCATTTTCTGTCCATTCTAATAACACAATCTATAGATAATTTTATAATATTTTATTCTCCACATTCACAGTATAATCAGTGTTTAGGTGATGGAATCCTATCAAGTATTTACCTTCCCTTAATTCAATTATTATATTAGGGGAAACCCTCCCCTAATATAATAAATGAATTAAGGGAAGGTAAATACTTGATACACACCAAATCTGTATGAACCAGTGGAATGCACAAATCAGTCATTAACAATTGAGTTCAAACACCTATCTTTAACCTGCCTGTTTCACAAACTCAGCCTTTATGTCTGTTTTTTGTTGTTTATTTGATGTTCACTTTTCAGTTCCGTTTTAAAGGCTAGCCCAGTTGTGCAAGGCTAGGATATTCAATAAAAGGTGGGCTGCAGTTGAGGTCATCTTACAAGTTTAGCTATACATTGTATACCTGGTGAGTTTCTCCCTCTCAACATACTCCCTTTTGTCCATACATAATTTCTAGCGAAATTGGTGAGATTTAATGTTCATCTCACCTCAACTCGCCTTTCAGTAAAGAGTCCCCTATGTGCAGAGTCATATCTGGTGAGTATGCCCAGCAGGAGAAACTCATCTCACTTTCAACTCACCTGCAGATCACTTTTAGTGAATAGCTTCTTCTATGTGGCACTCTAGCTGTTTCTGAACTACAAGTCCCATAAAGCCTATTACACTTCTCAAGACCATTTTGGCTCCTTCGGCGTTATGGCGGCTGATATGTACAGAAACGATGCAAAAGATATTTAGACCAAAACACACGTTGCTCCATTTTTCAAACCACTTCCTCTTTTACATGTCATTTATAACCCTGAACAAAAACAATAAAACAATATAAGAAATTATTCGAATTGAAATAAAGTTGCAATTTGCAGGTTTTTTTATTCATGCGTATAAGTCCGGGCGTTTGTATAATAGCAAGGGTACTGGTGTAACATTTTAGAAAGAAGTCCTTTATTTTGACATCTCTGCTGTTGTCTTTCGTTAGCGTCAATGCAGGAAGGGTTTATATTTTGGAAGTGAGGAGTGATTATTTTGGAACCAGCGATTTTCTTGTCTCACATCAACTTGACAAAAATAATTCAGCACTGCCCCCAATTGACAGGTTCCTTTTTTTTTTCTCCCTCTTTCGAACGCTTTTCGTCAACAACACTTTGGTTAAATAGGAAATGCAGAAACACTTTGGTTAAACAGGGAAGGCAGAAAGGTGAACAGGGAGAGGAGGGGTTAAGGGTGTCAGGGTGAACTTCGAAGTGTTCCACGCACAGAAAATAAAATGGGACACGTAGGAGCAAAGTCATTAAACTTCAAACTCACAAACTGGTTCAAGACAAAAATCTCTTTAATGCATTAGCACAGCAGGGCGGCTGAGAGCTCAGTGCAGAGGCCTACTGTGCTTCCTATGGCTTCATTACTAATGTATTGCTTCCAGAAGGAAAACAAAACAAAAAAAAAAAAACAGGACAGTCTCTTAAGACTGGTGTAAAACAGGCTTCCCCGCATCTCCAGTGGGTTTGGGTTTTTTTTTTTTTTTTTAAATAAACATAAGTATCAGGAAATGGAGTGTTAAATGCCATCTTAAATAATAGTTTTGTTATTCTAACAAAAAGAAAATAAATGATTGAATTACTTATAGTATATTGGCAAAACTCACATTCATAATGCAGGAGAAGGACACATTGGCAATTAGCTGTGTGTGGTTAATTGTGTTATGAAACAAAGGGAATTGTTAGTTGCGAACATATTCCTGTTGTAAAGCATAAGCAAAGAGAAACAACACTTAAAACAACAATTTTATTTAGTTATATGTTAAAAACGAAGGTGGAAACCACCAGCAGTATAGAAGACAAAAATGTGCCACAGGCGAAAAAAGTATGCATATATATAGAGATACGCAGGCACAGGTGTATTACACCCTAGTAAATGATCCACACATACATACACATCCACTAATGTAGATAATGAAAAAAGTAAAAAGGTAAGTAAGATATATTGGAATCATACATCATATCACTCTCAAAAAAGAAAAATAATGGTAAATAAACAAAAAGTAATATATGTAAAAAAAACCACACAAGTGAATAAATAAGAAAAACACTTAAATAGTGAAATTAATAAGTAAATAGAATTTTATTTATCTACTTTTTTCGCCTGTGGCACATTTTTGTCTTTGTTTTTGCATATCAATCCACAAAGTGATGTCATACACAGGAGACATTCAATACAAATTTAAAACATATTTTTCTCTTCATCTAAGCATTTGATTTCAATTATGTTTACACAATTGGGGTTATTTACATTACACTAAAAGTGGCGCTATTGTTGTGTGCACAGTTGTATAAAGCTAAAAGTATCCGCTCTTCATCCGTTCTGGCGTTTTTAGCGACAGTGCACCTCATCTGTAAAAAAAAAAAAGGGTCAAAAAATGTACTGAAGATAAAGGCTTGCTGGGGAACTATTACCCCACACTTTCATTTGCAGGTCTTTTAATCCATAATCCCCAATGTACAGATAATTGTTTTTTAATTGACTATATTCCCACTGTTTATAGTGTTTCAGTGAGTAGGGCCCTATGTTTGAATTCCACTGGAAATGGACTTCATTCTATGTTTAAATTGGAATTTCAGGCTTTGGTGATGGAGACTTAATCAGTTATGTGTTTGGCAATGTATAATTAGGATTATATGGATGGGTTAGCACCATGATTTCTCTTAAAATAAGAGCTACTCTCCCAAGCTTTGAGCTTTCCTTCATCAACACTCCCTTATAGTCACTATTATCAGCCAGGTTACACATCAGACGAACTTTCCATACTCCCCAAATTATTTATTTATATATTATGTGGCTTTTGACTTTCTTCAAAGAATCACTAAACTATTCATGGCCATGCGCTCACCTGCAATGATTACTGCAACATCCAAGATGAATATTCACAATTCAAATTAAAGGCCTCTGTGCTTCACTGCTAAGTCCAGATGCACTTGACCTTCCAAGGTCACACTTTGAAATGATGTACTCTATGTTTACTCAATTACTTGAATGTTTCCAGTTGCATCATTAATGATTCATAGAGGAATGTTTTAAAAGAGGAAGTCATTTCCTTGATAACTTTGTTTCGGCTTGTGCTTAATTGTCTGTCCTGTTTGGTAATCGATTTTCAGGATTTAAATTGTTCTGAAACCTCTTAGGGGAGCTGAATATTAATGTATTAATGTTAGTGATTTTTTTTTTTATTGTGGGATGGTATCGTTGGATTTGTAATTCACCCACAGCTGCGGGGCCACAATATTTCTTAGGTCTGTTCTAGAACCAGTAGTAAACATTTGTGGAAAAACAAAGTACAGTATGCGACACAAGTCCGTCCTAATGGCAGGTATTGAAAGAACAGAGAACCACGTTAAATAACTTTGTGTTACAATGCATAGGCAATGTGTACGTTCAACCACACCAGTGTCCATGGCTAGGTCTGTGAAGGTACACAGAACGTCCTGAAATTGTCTTTTACAAAGTCAAAAAATATTGGTGTTGGTGTTGACCGGACCATAAAGAAAATAATCAAGTTTGAATAGCCGGTTTATTGTACATTAGATATATGTGTTGCCGTTTACAATGCTTTCCAAATCAATCTCAATGGGAAGCGTAGAGAAAGCATTCCGACGGGTACCTTCAGGTCAACATTCAACTTAATGCATGGCTTCTTTTTACTCCAATCTATGAGTGTTTGGAAATTTGTTAGATCCTATAGTGAGGCCATGCATGTTGTTTGGCAGATTTAGTGAGAGGGCGGGGCGGGGATGAAGGGGGGGCGGCAAAATGATAGGTACAACCTTGGAAAATCAAATTTAGAATTTGCTTGAATAATAGATCTGTAATTTCTTATACTAATAAGGAATTTAATATATAATATTAATATACCAATAAAAAAAAAAACAGCCTCTTTCACAGAAGAAAAAGATTAATTTCCATGGCCTCCACTCCAGGGAGAAGCGGCATATAAGAGATAAACACTGCTTCTCTTACAGTTTAAAAGCTAGTCAACTGCAGAATGTTGTCGGTGCTCCACCCACAGCCAACCAGGTGGGTTGCAGTTGAGGTCATCTTACAGGTTTAGCTATACATTGTATACCTGGTGAGTTTCTCCCGCTAAACAGTGTACAGAGAGATCTTCGCTTTCAAAGGTCATTTACAAAGGGTAGCCCTCTGTTTATCTCCTTTGGAAACAAAGGTCGCTCTTTCTGCACTGGCAAAGAGAGACAGTCGCCGGCCACCAGACCAGACTGCCTGCTTCCCAAGGAAGTATGAATAGAATGTACTATCAACAGTACATGGAAGTTCATTCTCCACTTAGGGGCTCTACATTTTTCACTTGTGCTTCTATATTGGAAGCACAAGTTAAAAAATAAAATAAAAAAAATTCCTCTAATTGGACAGAAAATTAAACACTATCAGGAAGTATTAGTCCCACTTTAACATCAGACAAAGAGCAATCATAATGGATGTACAGGAATAAGAGTTTATTTGTTAAGTGAGCACAAATATATCTAATTTATATAAGACTATGTTATAGTCTTTTATTAGCTTCCTATCCATATTTACTTAGATTCCACAAGACAAAAAAATGTGCAGTATGTGTGGCACTGTGTTAATAATATTTGAATATTTAAGTATACAACCTGTTTATCTTTAGCTAGTGAAAAAAAGTTATCTTGATCAAACCTTCAACGTCTCTCTATTTCTGCTCACTCCCCAAAAAGGATAAACATTATCTCCCACGGAGAGGATTGTGGTTTAACACATATTGATAAACATTATTTATATCCTGTAAGGGTCCTTTTCCTCAGCTGACTAGACTTCAAGCTTACTGGTCTATAATTTCCCGACTAAGATCTAGTTTCTTTTTAAATAAAGACATCACATCTGCTCTCTGCCGATCTCTCAGCACTTTAACAGCCAAAAAGCAAAAAGTAATTGAGGACTCTAAGTATCGATCTGCTTCATACCGAAATAATCTCCCTGAGTACCTGTTGTGTATACCATCTGGTCTCTTTACTCAACGTAAAGTACATCTATTCATTTGTTGGATTTTGTTTGCTGTCTGTCAATAATATGTTTTGGTATTGGGTTTTGGTAATATTTAATAGCACACGTATGAGCTTTTATTTGTTAGGGTAGGTAAAATGTTACCTGAAGCGCAACTGAAGGAAAAAATAAACTTATGTTTAATTAAATTAGATTGCATCAAGTTTATATGTTTTATAAAGAAATGTTTTAAACTCTTGACATCAAAAGGCAAATTTGTGTTTTTGGCCCCGATCATTGTGATCACAGAGGGATCCAGAGCCAGAAACCCAATAGGGTTGCCACCATTTACAAAAAAAAATACTGGCCAGTGAGAGCGAAGCCAAAAAGGGGTGGGCCACAAAGGATGGAGTCATTCAATGTCCCTACCAGATTAAACTTCAGTATTCTTGGTACAGGTACCAGGTGAATGGACCTCAATGCTGGTAAATAATTGTGGATATCCTGAAGGACATCCCCTCATACCAAATAACCCCTGATATCTCCTTGTGATGTTTCTCTCCTCCTTCCTTATGCCTGGCTCTCTCCCCAATCTCCTTTTTGTCTGTTTCTCTCCCCCTTCTTTATGTCTGTCTCTCTTTTCCTATCTCCCCCATTTTTTCTGTTTCTTCCCTATCTACATTTATTTCTGCAGCACCTCCAAGCTTTTGCACAGAGGGTGCAAAAAAATGTATTTCTGCCATTCAGTGACACATTTTATATTATTTAAATTATTAGGTCTTGGGAACCATGTAGATAAAATATTTATAATATACATACAGTCATGGGCATCTTGCCCTGCCCCCCCCCCCCCTGGATTTATGCAATCCCCCTTTTAAAAAAAATCACACTCACCGCAATGTCATTTTAAACAATGGCACTTGCCCAGGGCCCACTGGTTTAGGGGGCACCCGCTGACCCAATGTGCCCCCCGCTGCATTTATGATTGCCTTGACAGTAAGTCCGCATCTGCTGGATGTGGCTGCCAAAAAAAAAAAAAAAAACCCACCAAAAAGATTTGGTTGAAGGGGGCCCACTGCTAAAGACCTTTCCCTGGGCCTACTAGGGTCCTAAAGCGGGCCTGAGAGCCGCAACGTCAGAGCAGCCACCACGCTGTGTAAGATAAGCGTGGCTGTCTCATTTGACATGCAGAGTGGAGCACTGCAGCTTCCATCACGTGCGTGCAGCCAAAGAGCAGAGCAACAGGTGGAGAACCTGGCCAGCTGCCTGCAGAATACAGGTAGGAAACGTGAATGACAGTAATGGTCACATGGGGCAGAAAAATTAATGAATGGTGAAATTACATGAATGATGGAACATGGACATGGAGGCAGATTGCAAAAAAAACCAAAAACAGGACAACATAGTGACAAGGGGATGGGGCAGAAAAGATATAATGGAGGAGGAAAAGAGGTCACTGACATTGAGGAATAAAACACATAAAATTATGGGGGAAGAGATGGCAAACATGGAGGGAAAAAAGCAAATAAAAAAGGGGAAAAGAGATAAAGAAATGTCATGGATTTAGGAATTTGGGTGTTATCTGTTGCTGTGTGCTTATATTGTGTGCAATAGTGTTGTATCTGGTGCTGTGGGGTTATATTGTGTGCTATAGTGTATCTGGTGCTGTGGGGTTATATTGTGTGCAATAGTGTTGTATCTGGTGCTGTGGGGTTATGTTGTGTGCTATAGTGTATCTGGGGCTGTGGGGTTATATTGTGTGCTATAGTGTATCTGGTGCTGTGGGGTTATATTGTGTGCTATAGTGTATCTGGTGCTGTGGGGTTATATTGTGTGCTATAGTGTATCTGGTGCTGTGGGGTTATATTGTGTGCTATAGTGTTGTATCTGGTGCTGTGGGGTTATATTGTGTGCTATAGTGTATCTGGGGCTGTGGGGTTATATTGTGTGCTATAGTGTATCTGGTGCTGTGGGGTTATATTGTGTGCAATAGTGTTGTATCTGGTGCTGTGGGGTTATATTGTGTGCTATAGTGTATCTGGTGCTGTGAGGTTATATTGTGTGCAATAGTGTTGTATCTGGTGCTGTGGGGTTATATTGTGTGCTATAGTGTATCTGGTGCTGTGGGGTTATATTGTGTGCTATAGTGTATCTGGTGCTGTGGGGTTATATTGTGTGCTATAGTGTATCTGGTGCTGTGAGGTTATATTGTGTGCTATAGTGTATCTGGTGCTGTGGGGTTATATTGTGTGCTATAGTGTATCTGGTGCTGTGAGGTTATATTGTGTGCAATAGTGTTGTATCTGGTGCTGTGGGGTTATATTGTGTGCTATAGTGTATCTGGTGCTGTGGGGTTATATTGTGTGCTATAGTGTTGTATCTGGTGCTGAGGGGTTATATTGTGTGCTATAGTGTATCTGGTGCTGTGAGGTTATATTGTGTGCTATAGTGTATCTGGTGCTGTGAGGTTATATTGTGTGCTATAGTGTATCTGGTGATGTGAGGTTATATTGTGTGCTATAATGTATCTGGTGCTGTGGGGTTATATTGTGTGCTATAGTGTATCTGGTGCTGTGGGGTTATATTGTGTGCTATAGTGTATCTGGTGCTGTGAGGTTATGTTGTGTGCTATAGTGTTGTGTCTGGTGCTGTGGGGTTATATTGTGTGCTATAGTGTTGTATCTGGTGCTGTGGGGTTATATTGTGTGCTATAGTGTATCTGGTGCTGTGGGGTTATATTGTGTGCTATAGTGTATCTGGTGCTGTGAGGTTATATTGTGTGCAATAGTGTTGTATCTGGTGCTGTGTGCTTATATTGTGTGCTATAGTGTTGTATCTGGTGCTGTGGGGTTATATCTTTGCTATGTTGTTGTATTTGTAGCTGTGGGGTTTCAGATAGAGCTCTGGATATTAATCTGGTGCTGTGGTTTATATTGTGTGTCATGGGTTTATAGCAGATGTCGTGGGTTAATATCTGGGGTTGTGGATCTTTATCTGGCGCAGTGGATCTATATTTTGTGCAGTGAGGCTATATCTAGTGTGGTCAGTTTATACCTGGTGCAGTGGTATTATATCAAGTGCCTTTGGGCTATATCTATAGCTGTGAGTGCAATCTGGTGCTGTAGCTAATGCTGTGCATGCAATCTAGTGGACACTAGATTGCATGCTGTGGCAAGTGCCTTGATCATGTGTGTATGAATAATGTGGGGGATAGTGTGAACATACAAACAGATTAGAAATTGCTAATCAGACAATGGCAGCTTGATCCTTCTATTAAGCTTTTGCATCCGGTGTATCAACCTTTTGCATGCCTGCACTGATATTCTCATAGAATGTCGTCCCTCTTATAGCCGAAAGGCAGTTTCAGAGACCTTGAAATTAACCCCTCTAATACAGATAGGCAGTTTCAGAGAATTTGAAATTACCCCCTCTATAACAGATAGGCAGTTTCAGAGAACTTGAAATTAACCCCTCTATTACAGATAGGCAGTTTCAGAGAACTTGAAATTAACCCCTCTAAAACAGATAGGCAGTTTCAGAGAACTTGAACTTTACCCCTCTGTTGCTAGATAGGTAGTTTCAGAGAACATAACCCTCCTGTTGCTAGCGATAGGCACTAAAATGCACCTTCGCCTGTGTAGAAAAAAATCCTTCCACCGGCCCTAGATATCAGCATATGTAAATCTGCTATCGCCTCAAGACAAGTGAATCCTGGCATGTTACAAATATCTTGTAATAATCTTAGTACAAAAAAATGAAAATATAATTTCGTAGATCAAATATTTCATGCAAAAAAAAACCCACTACATTTGAGCTATTGCTTTAACAATCTCTCTAATGGTGAAATTGGCCTTTTCTTTTAAAATTTCACTCTGTTAGAAACTGCTGTACAAGCTATTAAGTGTTTTAATGACTGAAAAGGGGTCTCTCTCTTCCTCAATCATTCCACTTAACTCTTACTGTGTAAGGAACGCCGTCTTTGATCTCAATGGCGTTTAATTGGATGGGAGAGAAGTGTGAGTCTGTTATGGTCTGGTCTCTTATTTAATAGCCTAACAGATACCATGGTACTAAAATTCTCACCATAGTAAAAGCAGACTAAAGAGCTGTGTGCTATTAGCTAGAATGGCTAATCAGGCCTTGTGGGTAAAAGCACTTTGGTGCCGCCCCACACATGTGTAATCAGTAGCTTTGGCAAAGTGTGAGCTAGAGCGTTTTATTATTAAGTGTTTCCCGGTTCTTCACTAGTGTATACAGAATATAATTCAGAATTTTAGATCAATTAGAAAGCCAAGCAAGACGTTTTTTTCCCATTTGGTACATGTATATTTTCGTCATTTATTTATTTTATTTAGAAAGTGTTTTACCCTGCAGGATACATTGAGATTTCTCTCGTTTTCATGCATGTCCTGGGGACCAAGTACAGGATGCAGAGATTCACATTTAACTGCAGATCAAAAAAAAAAATACATACATATATAATTATATAGGCAAGTCGGGGGGAAAAACATACATGGTAAATAACTATTGATACAGTTTGTAATAAGCATGTATGGTATAAATATATGCACAATGAACACAGCAACCACACACAACCATTTCAGCCAGTGGTACGTCTTGGTTTTGTGCTGCCCTGGGCAGACTTAATTTGTGCACCACTCCACCCACATTGCAGAACCAGGACATGCCCCATGACCCCATTACATGCACAATAACATGCCCCATCCTCCCATTAAGTGCCCCATCACCCTTCTACATGCTCCATTACATGCCCCATTACCCAGTACATGCCCCAACCCTGGGCAGCGCTGTTCATTCCCTGGTAAGTAGTGGCAGGCAACATGGTGTCTGTGCACTGTCCAGGTGCACAGACAACCTACTAAGTTGCCTGTTAGGCTCCCTGCGCGGTTTAATGGGTGAATTCCGACAGGTCACGTGATCCCAGAGCCTGTCGGCACTCACTTATCAAAAGAACGCTGGTGAGGGGAGATCTTCATTTTTTTTTTAACGGGAGGCATTTTTTTCCTGCCCTTCCCAGGCAGACAAGGCAAGTTCCACCCTAGGCACCTGCCTTGTCTGCCTCATGCTAAATACAGCACTGGTTTCAGCCTCTCATTGCCTCATCAATGTGATATGGCTGGTGTACCCGTAGGTGGAGAAAGCTAGGGGCCCATGTCTGTACTGGGCATACCCATCAATCACACTGCAAACAATGTGTAGGTCCTTTGAGTAATGACCCCAATCTGCTAAGCATTTTACTGCAGTGCCAGTGGAACCAGTGCTAAATTAAGCAGCCTGTATATCTAGCCAAATTTCTGTGATTAAGTGTACTTAAAAGCCATGGATAATTTAGTATGAATGACTGGAAGTGATAACAGTACTGCAGCTAAAACACACATTGAACATATTATCGGATCTAATTAGGAAAGCATATCTCTGATGTCATGTTAGCTCCACTTAACATGTGCGATAAGAAGACCCTACAGCAGAAGTAAGGGCAGTACTAGATATGAACCTGTTGTTTCACATTGCATGAGTAGTATTTTTTATTGTTTTCAGTATAATAAGTATGTACTTAGTATAATTTAACTTCAAGGACTGTGGGTATGCCACAGGGACCACATAATTATATTATATAGACCTGTGGTTAATAACCATGAAAATGGATAAAAAATTTGAGGGTGGTACATTTGAGTGTTAATACTGGACCGCCAGGATTCAACAATCTTTATTGTTCAATGCAATACATGCAGGTATTAGTACTATGTGGCAGAAACTTGAAAATGCCTAATGCTCAAAGAGTATCCCTTCCAATGATTAAACATTCTTTAAGTGTGAAACGCGTCGGTCATTTTCAAATTTCTGCCACATAGAAATTGGTTTGCATGTATTGAGTTGAACAATAAAGATTCCTGAATGCGGAAGCCCCAGTCTCTGACTGAACACCACTCAATTGTCCTCCGATTCTTTCTGTTTTTTCTTAGTTAGTTAGAGCCGGGGTCAGTCATCGTATGTGTCAGTACATAGGCCATGCAGGGGATAAGGCAAGAGAGTATGTCCAGCATTTACACAGTCCTTAGCTAGTAGAGGGGCAATTTTCATCATGCAAAATTAATTGTGTCATAAACTGTAGATAACATAAGATGAAATATCCTATTATCATAAAAAAAAAAAAATAACTAAGAATTTCTATGTCCAAATCAATAAGAAATGCATTGTCCTCAAAAGGGTTAACGCAAAAAAAAAAAAAAGCCTCATTTATATCTGTAGTCTCCATTGATGACTGATCAAAAGCGCCATGGCTGGGTGCTTGACAACAATACAGGCATTTATATTATGGTTTTAAAGGCAAGCAATCAACCTGTCTCTTTATCAGATTCTGTTACACGGTACAAATCATGTGATGGAATGAAAATGGTGGCGCGTTCAATTGATTGTCATATAATGAATATACACGGTAGCACCAGGAAGACACCAATCCATTTGCACAAATTTAATTACATATAATTTTGCTCTTTTTTCCCCATTTTCAAATGCTCTTTTTTGTTAAAAGTGACACATACATAAAGAGGCAGGCATGCTTCCGAGATCATTGTTAATTTTTTTTTTTTATCAATGCATGTTAAAAACCTTCAGAATCCTTGATGCATTTGGAAGTTCAGCGGACGATTTTACTTCTTCATAGAGTATCTGATTATTTAATTATTATTATTTTTTTTGCAAAGAAAGCAGTTTTGTAAAGGAAAGTATATTACAGGAGAGATGCTTAAAAGAATGTTGTTTACTAGAATATGTGATGCTAAAAACTAGTGATTAATCATGCCTATTGCATGTTTAGAAGTAATATCTTTACTGAGAGGGTAGTGGATGCATGGGATAGCCTTCAGTATAAGTGGTAGAGGTTAACACAATGAAGGAGTTTAATCAAGTATGGGGCAAGCAGTTGCTATCCAAGAACCAAATAAGGAGTGAGAGTTTGACAGCAGGTGAAAAATGGTCAAACTAGACTAGATGGTTCTTATCTCCTGACACTCCCAATGTTTTTTTTTTGTTTTTTTTTACTATATAGCATTTACTGTTTATATAAATAAGAAACGCGCCTCATGTTGACATGTTGATTGTGTGTACACAAGATGTTGCATAAATTATAATTAAGCTATAAATCATCATAAATTATGGACAGCGCTAAAAAATTAGATACGGCTTATAAATTAAATCTACACACCACTTAAAACATAAGAAAAAAATATTCAAAAATACACTCATAGATAGCCAATGGTGGTGTTCAGTAAAATCCAAAATAAGTGATTCAGTTATCTGGTGAATGATGGTAACACCGAGAGCCTTGCGCGTTTCACTTTTTCATATCATAGATTTCCCATTATCTCGCATATATTTCCCATTATGATATTTACCGTTGACGTTTCAGTTATCTTTTACTGAGACAGGTCTTGTTATCTATTAAAAAATATACATTTAAACATCCTTTTTTTTTTTAATGAGTCAGCCAGTTAAAATATATTTTTTCCTAATGCTTTAGAAACTTAGCTAGAGTGAAATCCATTATGTCATGGGCATACCGAACACAGCCACGTGCTGTTTCCTGTTTGCTGTATCAGTTCTGGGCCCGAGCAGCCAATCAGTAAAAAAAAGATGTCAGGTGCATTATGGGAAAACACTCTCAGCCTAAAAGCCAGGTAATGTAAGGGCAAATAAGTTTTGAAAACATTCTAAAAATGGCTGGACCATTGGGAAGAATGTTAAAACAACTTTTTATTGGGTTTATATTTTCCTTTTTTTTTTTTTTTTTTCAAGACGGGTTTGCTTTAACCATTTTTCTCATGGTTATAAAGTTCCGTCTGTCAACTTAAAGTTCTGTGATATATGAACTCTAACACGAGATTACATAATAAATATGAGAACATTAAGAGATTGAAGGCGGCATTGTTAATCCTAGAAGGATTTTTTTTCTCTCTCTCTCTCTCTTTTTTTTTTTTTTATTTGATCCCAGCCAAGACGTATAGCTACAAACCGTGTTATGCAAGTTTCACGTTTCATGATATGGGGATACTGGCACCAAACCTACTTATTTCATGCCTGACCTTAAAGAACAGGTGTCGGCACTGTGAAAAGAAACAATAAACAGCTGCTGAAAAAGTGGAGTCAAGTGGAGGCATTGTTATCGTGTCCTTACGGGGAGGAAAAAAAAAAAAAGATGTCACGGGGGTTTAGCTCTGCTCTTGTCGTCCCCAGGAACGTGGAAGTGGGACCAGTGAATTTTGCATTGGCTCAAAGCGCAGTTATGTCTCATCAAGTGCCATGGGGATCCTTGCCAAAAAATTTGGACACAGGCAGGCTTTTGTGCAGTTCTGCCAAGTCAAGCAAGACACTTTCTTACTCACCATAGCAACCGTCACTCGGAGAGTGATGACAGTAGGACTGAACCCGCTAGAAATGAAACTAAATCAGCTCTTCTGGAAGGAAAATGACATTCCTAGAATACCTGGCGAGCAGTTTTCTAGCTACCCAAGGGCTGTTTCCCTTGGCACAGCCAATATATATTAGTCAGACTTTGAAACATTTTTTTTTTTTATCACTGTTCTCTATTTTAGTTTTCATTGCTCTTTTGAGTTTGACCTTGGTAATGCTTTAGAAAAATAGACTCTTGTAACAATGGGGGTTATGTATATAAATTCCCATGGGAAGTTTTTTTTTTTTTTTTTTTAAAGTGCACTTTTTTTTATTACATTCTGACACTTTTGTGTGTTCAGATCTTGCCCCTCTGCCAAGCACTGTTTGACAGTCATCAACAAAAGCTGTCTGACATTTTTCAAACATCGGGATCAGCATACATGGGTTACACCGCCGTTCCACACTCTATAGTAAATTATAAGCACAAGACAAAAAACAGGAGTGGTAGGTGCGCTAAAAAGCCTTCCACCAACAAAAACATATGGTATTTAGTGTGGAGCGGACACCTGAATGTCGAACTTGACCCCGAACCCCATTGAAGTCAATGGGGACCCGACTTTCGGCTTATGGAATACATGTAATACTACTGGCTTTCTATAAACCGAAATAGAGTCCCCATTCATAATAATTTCTTATGAATGGGGACTCTATTTCGGTTTAGAGAAAGCCAATAGCATTACATGTATTCCATAAGCCGAAAGTCTATAAACCGAACAACGTTCGGTTTATAGACTTTCGGTTTATAGAATACATGTAATTCTATGCTATTCTATAAACCGAAAGTCTATAAACCAAATGTTGTTCGGTTTATAGACTTTCGGCTTATAGAATACATGTAATACTATTGGCTTTCTATAAACCGAACTAGAGTCCCCATTCATAAGAAATTCTGAAGGCACTCAGATTCCAGACAAAAAATGTAATAAATTAATGTATTTTGCATGCTTCTGCTTTGTCAAAAGCTGCCCCAGGCAGGGCATGGAATATCCAAGGAGACACTTCCCCTATTGGTCTATGGACATGTTAGTTTAACAGAAAAGACTTTACTAGTGCCGCTACTGGTCTCTCAGACTGCCTGACAGACCAATAAGAGAGCACCTCCCCAGACCATGTCCACAAGTATGTTTCTACTCTACCAGTGATATCTTCTGTACAAAACATTCTAGAAAGACAATTGAACAACTCATCAAAACAAGGCTAACTAATTGATGGTTTAAAATGTTGGCAGTACTAACTACAAAAGGCTTGGGGGCAAGAGAGAGTGATTTTTGTGTGTGAATGTATTATAATTACACAAGTAGAATATTATTATAATAATAATAATGTGTCTATCTTTAAAAATTAGTAATGCACAGTGAATGTTAAAAATTGAAATGTTCGTTTGAAAAGGCACCTAATTATTTACAGCTTGTAATAAAAGAACAGTTCTTTTTAGACTGTTTCATCAAGGTGGAATAGTTTTGAAAACCCTGGTATTGTTTAAAGAAACTATGGATTTTTTTTTACATGTGACCGAAGACTTCAGACGATTTTGATTAACTAAATATTGTTTATATATTATGAATGGAGAGAATACATCATTATTACCAAACATGATTTATATATTGTGGTTAAGGTTCTTGAAAAAGTAGGTGTCTATTCTCTTGATAAGGTAGGTGCCTATTCTCACATGGTGGCCACACACCATTTTTTTTGGGGGGGGGGGAGAATCAAAGAAAGGATCCAGCACTCAACCGATTAAAGTGAAGAGTTTTATTCAAAACACAGGCCTGTGTTTTGAATAAAACTCTTCACTTTAATCGGTTGAGTGCTGGATCCTTTCTTTGATTCCTCTACACAATTGGTTTGGGTGGCGCCCCAGGATCTCGGCACCACTACATATTTGAGTGCGGATTCGGATCTATTTAACACACCATTTTTTAACATTCTAGGTTTAAATAACGGTTCACCAATTAGCACCTGAATGGTAAATTGCATCTAAACAACGAGGGTCCGACACACTCCCCTAGAGTAAAAACAGTGCAAGGTGGGTAAAAATGTGTTTGTGCTCTGAGCTTATAACAGGCTTAAATACTATTTATATATATGAATATATATATATATATATGTATACATATATATAAATATGTGCGTGTGTGTATATATATAAATATGTATATACATATTAATATGATCTTTACAAGGGTGTTGCAAGTATACAGCCTAGACATGTGCAAAACTAAAATTTTCGTTTCGTTTTCGTCGGAGTCGGTTTATAGAATACCAATAGTATCACATTCATTCCGTAAACCGAAAGTCATTCATTATGTCGGTTTATGGGATGTATGTAATGCTATTGGTATTCTATAAACCGACTCTATTTCGGTTTATAGAATGCCAATAGCACGAATGGATGAATGGACGAATGGTTTTCGTTTATTAAGCATTCGTTCATTCGGCTTTCGTTAGTTTAGCATTTTCGTTATTCGTTTTTTTGACGAATGGCCGAAAATGCTATTTTCGGCCGAAAATGCATTCGTCCGAAAACGAATGCACGTGTCTAATACAGCCCACTAATGTCTAGTAAGCATTATGTTATATATGAATAGTATAAATTATATAGGACTAACATTTCTTATTTTCCCCATGATTATTCTAGAGAATTCTGTTTGGATTGGACGACGAATATGGCATTTGGTCCATGGCTAAATACAGTAGCAATGATGGAAAACGTTTAATAACATATAGAGAACTTTACTCACCATTTGCACAAGGAAGTGCATTAGTAAAGGAAAAAATAGACAAACCCTGTAACATTTACATAAACATTTTGAAGTGATCACTGCAGGGTTTTTTCATATAACAGCTGTTTATATTAAAGCAGAACTTACCCCTTCAGGATGATAGTTGTCTTTCTATAAGTCTTATTAGTAACCTGTAATTTCTAAAACTGTAAAGAGAATGTGTGTAAAAGAGAGTGCTCAGGTAGAGTTATGCAATATATAGGCTTTTGGGTTTGATACTATTTGAAAATGGCAAATTATTGGGACAGAATAGCATTCACCAGGTAGTTTATAAATAGATGCTGGTGGTCACAGCCAGATAGCTTAAGACCAGTCATTATATTGAAAATGGTATTTAAGGATCATTATTCGGAGATCTGTCCTGTGTGATGAAGGACAACCTCGACTGGTGTGTGATTATATCATTATGATTATTTCATTCTGTATAAGATTCATTAAAATGATAGTTTTCATACTCAAGAGAAGACAACAGTCTGTAGATAGTTTGAGATCATTCCATAAATTGGTCTTATATGGTCTTTGAAGGACATTTTAAAATATTTGTTGTGTGGAATGATGGGCATTATGTACTATAATGTATCAAAGGACTGGTGTGAGATTATGTATGTCTGTGCCAAACTCAAGAGAAGACAACAGCTAGTTTGAGATCAGACAATACATTGGTCTTAAATTATCTTTGAAGGTCATTTAATGACACGTCGTATGGGATGATAAACAATTTAGTACTATAATGCAACTAAGTGCAGGTGTGTTATTATAGAAGACTGTGCCAGACTCATGAGAATGCTAGTTTCCATGCCCAAGAAAAGATAACAGATAGCTTTTCATTACATCATTAGTGGTCTTGGAAGAGCATTTTAGTAGCTGTGTCCTGTGGAATAATGTTAGCAAATGCTTTAGTAATTATAGCAGGAGTATGCTAGTTCCCATGCTCAAGAGAGTATGCCTACCAAGAGTCAAAAATGGTCCTGAAAATGTGATTTAGAATCATGGGTAATACAGAACCAATATGGAACACTTTGACCTGGGTTTGATGAAGAAGGTTGAATCATCAGGTCCTTTTGTTTTAAGGAGAAATAAACAAACTGGAAATATCAAGTCTTCTTAGGAGTCCTTATTCATTGTTTGTACGGAAGAAGATTTGGACACAACATCTGATAACATACCCTGCCATGTTACGTCATTGTAAAGTGACTTCTTCAGCATTTATGTGACCAATAATCAAAAATTGTCCTCAACATGTCACTGAGAATCATGTGTGATCCAGCCGGGGTTGAAATATTGTACTAGCAAGTGAACATTTCCATTAACTACAATTTGAGAATCCTACTCGCTGTCCTACCACAAAGTCCCTGGAGGTACAAAAGTCAATGATAAAGGACAACTGTAGCAAAAACAAAAGTACTGTTTAATTGAAAGATCGCTTTGAGTGTAAAAATGTTGAGTAGATATGTGTTAATGAAAGAATATAAATAATGTACCTTACTGAGAGCACTTTGCTCTGTATAGCTCTAATAGGGAGCGGACATGTTGTTTAGAATCTTAGGGCAGTTGTTCATTCCCTTTGGATCAAATGAAGATAGATTCTAGACAATATGTCTGCCCCCTGTTAGAGTTAAACAGAGCAAAGAGGGCTTAATAAGTTACATTATTTATATTCTTTCATTAAATCATTTCTATGCAGACTATCCACACTTGATGCAATCTTTCAAGTAAACATTGTTGTCCTTTAAATACCAACATCATCCCAGAACAATGGGACGGGCCTTCTAGTAATGTGAAACCGTGCACAAGATGACTGATTCATATTATTTATACAATATTGTTGTGGATTACGCAGCCTCGGGGCCACCATGTTCTGTCAAAACACTGTTACTTTACTCGGGTGTGTTAAACTCATGTCAGAGGGTTGTGCACACCCTGTGTCTTTGGGATAATACTTATCATACTTTATGGTAATCATTTAATTATTATATGATCAGAGAAAACAATGGTCGAGATTACAGCTGTTTAAAGGCGGTCGGTCACCTACAAAGTATTTACAATGGGAAGGCGGAGCAGAAAACTAGTATTTATACATTATGTTAGCAAACTTGAAAAAAAATCTATAGCTTAAGTGAAACATGCATTTCGATTTATATATGCTGTCTCAGATTTATGACATCACCTTGGGGCATCATGAGCAGATGAACTACTGGGGATTTCGCTACTTCATTTACATATTGAGCCACAGGGGGACCTCACAAACAATATATATACATCACATTTTTATGCTATACAATCATACAGTTTTTTTAAATTCTAGTACCTATATGAATCATTTTTTTACAATTATTTTTTACATTGTTTTTTTTTTTCTCTCTGTACTTTTTTTTGCTTGTTTATCTCGTATTTTCGTTTTCACTTTGGAGCTGTTATGCTTTTAATACATATTAGTTTTAGTGCATGTTTTTTTGTGTGTGTGTGTGTTCTATGCTATTGTCTTATTTTTTTTATTCACATGGGAAAGAAAAGACATTTGACTTTGCATGTTGAGTATTTCTTTTGTGAAATCCAAAGCCATTTAAAAACCCTAAACGGTATACCTTCCCGGAATATTCACATCATAAAGCGTATCATGTTAGCATGTGTATGTTCCTTATTTAAACCCATGTCATCTTGTTCTCAAGAAAAAAATATAGGCTTACGAGGTATTTAACTGAATTACTCTTAAGAACTAAAGCAATTTAAATACATATTTTGGAATAGTAGCCAAGCAATATCTGTTTATTCTTGTTCAGGTCCTTGTGTTTTCTTTCAAAGACAAGAAAAAAAAGTCAGCTTTGGTAAAAGGAGAGAGAAAGGTATTTATGCTTACATTGTTTACAACTGTCAGTCTCCCTGCCATTTCTGTGGCTTTAATCATCTGGGGTTGTATATTTGAAACAATTTCGAAAAGGAATAAAAGCACCTTTGGTTCTTATCATCTGTCATTAAAGAATCCATTAGGACATTCAAGCCCTCCATTCAGTCTCCGGGGATTACGTTAAGTGGTTTTTCAGAAAAAAAAGCACAAATTCTCCACTCTTTTCTTTTTGTGAGGATTTTTATTATTTTAATATTATTATTATGGCGTGATTCTTTCTAAACTTTCATCTGTAGGAGGAGACGCTTCTATAATTGTAGGGTACTTATTCAGATATTTATTGTGTTTATTGGTGTCAGAATGGATTTATATTCATTTGCATGTATTTTTTTTTATTTTTTTTAGATGACGTATTTTAAATATTTAGGTGAATAAGATGCATCTTGAAACCTTTTAAAACAATAGATTTGTGGGTGGGTTTTAATTTTATTTTCCAAGTTTCTGGTTGAAAATATTCATTAAAAAAAAAAAGAGAAAAAGGTTTTTTTTCATAAAAAATAAGTAATTTATGCCAATCTGAGTACGGAATTTCAATGTAATACTTAAAATTATGATTTATTATTTCTTAGATTTCTCAGAACTGTACAAAGGGGAGAGCACTAGTGATCACCACTAGCTGAGCTGCACACAAAAAATATAAATGTACCATGGAAAGTTAGGGTTTCCAGGATTCTCAGCTTTGAGACATGTAATCCAGGTCAAGCAAGGTTAGGTCTGAACGTCTTATATATTGTACATCATCAACAAGTGGACAGATGGCTGGGATGTAAAGCACAGAAGTAATCGAGAAATCTCATAATACAGAGGCATCCAACATGTATCCTGTATACAGCAACTTACTTCATAAAATGCATGCCCCTGCCCTAATATTGCCCCCGCATCTACCAGGCACTGTCAGCTCTAAAAGAAGAATGACATTAAAATAAGTAATCTGCCTAGTGGAACTGTAAATTAAATTATAAGAAAATCTAAATAAATTAGAGTGGGATGTCTTCCTGTGTTACATATAGGATTTCCCCCCAGCAACCCAACTGGTAGCAAATGTAAAGTCTATGAAGGCAATAGGCTTGCTGGTATGTTTTGGAAGTAAAGATGGCAGTCATTGTAACATAGGTCCACCAAGGACAGAATGGTGTTTTATAACAAAGTCCGGGAACTGCGATCAATCAGCCTACGATCACTCAGCCTGCGATCACTCAGATATTACCACTGAGTGAACCATTTCTGGATTCTATTTCCCTGCAATTTACTGTGATTAACAAAAAAAAGAATCCTTTAATTGTCCACCTTTTTTTCTTCAATCTGTAAAAAAACTCAAGCCATGGAATAATTGTTTTGATAATTAAAAAAAAAAAATAACATGAATACCTGTGTCCACAAAGATTAAAATGTCCCATGAGGGGGTCTGTTCTGATGTTAGTCGAGGCCTGAAAAATGGACAAATGACAGGAAACCTTATCACAGTGGAGAGTTCCTTAGTACACTCCTCAATCAAAGTACGAAGAAATAGGATCTCACCCGTAGATCATAATGCAATAGCAGAAGTCATTGTAGTGCTGTAGTCATACACTGTTAGTCAATGTTGGTGTTTTCCTCATCACAGCCAAACATTTTTTCTCACTGTGTATGACTAAAGCACTACAGTATATTCTACTGTTGCATTATCTATGGGTGAGATGCTGGTTCTTTGTACTTGAAAATTACAGGAAAGTCTGCCTTTCAGCTCGGCAGAAACGAATGTTTGCCTGCCCATTCACATCATTCCGACAAGTCTTAGCCACACAATTCTTCTCTGTCGGATGAATTTACCAGGAAATAGTTACCTTGGATCTCCACTTGAAGATAATGTCGTGCAGACAGATGTTTCTTCCATCAATTTACAAAGAAATAAGGGGGAGAAGCGGAAGCAGAAATACGCATGACACACTCGGCTATTTTTCGGAAAACTTTATATCAGGAGTGATTGAACGAGCATTCAGCTAGGCGTACTTTAATCGAAAACCACCCAATGTATTTGAACTTTCCCTCGGTATTCAAGTGATTAGAAGTATTTGTATATTCAATGCTTCGGGTGTAAGGGAAATAAATTTAAACTAGAATATAATTAAC
Source organism: Pelodytes ibericus (assembly GCA_036172795.1). NCBI lineage: Eukaryota > Metazoa > Chordata > Amphibia > Anura > Pelodytidae > Pelodytes > Pelodytes ibericus. The sequence continues at coordinate 192,075,126 of CM069861.1, forward strand.
AAAAAAAGTACCAGACTCACAATAATGATGGGCACCATGCCCTCCCTTATAAAATGAGCCCATAGGAGTCCCACGGTGATACCAAAGAAGGCCAACAACTATTACAAAGCTTCTCCTAAGCTAGGGTGAATGGTTTGGGGGTAATGTGGACCCGGGAATGGTTCAATGTGAACATAGTTGGCAACTGTCCCAAATCTGCCAGGACAGACCCATTTTTGAGTCCTGTACCTTTAAATTTGGGTCTGTCTCAGCAATACTATTGCCTATGAATACTGAATTGCACTGTGGATTATGATCATTATGTTTTAGCTGTGAATGTCTAATAGACATGCACGGTCTACACATTAAAGAATTGAGCTCTAGACACCATTTATGTGGACCACAATCTCACAGTGATGTCTTGTGATGTCACAAAATGTCCCATAACTCCGCCACTTTTAGCTTCACACTGTCACATCCTGGAACCAATTATTAAAAGTTGGCAGGTCCGCATGAGATAAACTGAAATTATGTAATGGTGCATGCCTGTACTCATAGAATCAACAGATGCAAAAATTGATGCCAAACAAATTCACCTCCATATTAATGTTTTTATCCTCATAAAGTGGTTTATAAAGCGTTACACTGATTAATTAGTATGCACATCTGCAATATCTCTACCTCAATGAGCACCTTTTATAAGCCAAAGCTGTATATTCATTTCTTTGCCTTTTTTGTATTTACATTTTAAGTAACTAAGTATAAATGTTAATTACCAGATGTGTTAATTAGATAGAGTGCTGCAAATGTCATATTTTAATCTTGCACATTATGATAGGCAGTGTATAATAAACTCCCATCTGGTTACAGAAATACTATACCCCCAATTTATTTAATGAAATTTACTGTATAAATAGATTTCAGATACATTAATGTTTGTTTTGGTTTTATTGAAAATCCTTATTTTTTTCCTGTTCAAAAGCACTTTCTCTGTAAGCTGATTAAATGCACAAATAAATGACAGTAGAGATGACATCATACCCTGGTGATGAAACGCATAATAAGGATTAAAGCAGTTAACACCCGTTTATTCCGGGATAGGCAATTATTGGAACTCCAACAGGTTCAGACTAGAGGCCTATTGTGCTCAGCCAGCCAGAACACTTAGGGGGCCATGTGTCAAAACTCCCGCACTGTAACGTGTTGGTGAGATAAAAAAAAAATGGCGCAATCGCCGTTTGTTATGCATCGCTGACTGCGCCCTTTTATACATTTTCATTGTGAGAAAAGGACCTCCTCCAAGCAGTGTTTGACTGGGTTTCCCTGACACTATCCAGGTGCTTTTCAGCACCTGTTTATTTTATACATTGCCGGCGGCAGCGCAAAGAGCGCCAGCACCTGCCAAATGTACATTAGTACATAGATGCACACACCAATGGCACTAGCGTTAGGCGCTAATCGCGTGTGCACCGTGTCTATTCATGACCCCCCCTTAATGAGAATGACAGGACCAGAGCAGTATCTAGGGTGAGTCAAGATGAACACAACGAAGAAGGCATGGTGATAATGATAGCTACGAACAGGAAAAATAACTCAGCTGGAAGCTTATAGTGCTGAACCATTTATTTAACATACCGTGATATGTGGTCTATTCATTAAAAGGTTTCTTCTCACCTACCTCACTAACTATGCATTGGGCACGGACAAACCTGCCATGTTCTTTCTGCAAGTAGTACTCTAGAAAAGTGAGTTTTTGATAGTTAATTGCATGATCTATATCATCTGAGTTCACCTAACAGCAGAAACTTACTACGTTGGCCTTATGTTTGTTGGTTCCCATCTCAGTTCCCTGCAATTCTCTCCATATTGAATAGACCATCACATTGGCCACGGCACATCTCACCTCAACAAACAGTGTCTATTTTAATGAACAGATACTCTTAACTGCAATATAAACTGGGAGAAGTACCTGTGAGCACACAGGCTGCCTTATTAAGATCGTTATTCATTTATGCAAGCAAAAAAAAACATCTGTTAAAATCTAATCATGCAATACATGTTGCACGTCAGTTGCACCCAAGAGGTACATCTCTATGATTTCTGAGTTGCTGTATTATTATTATTATTATTGTGTGCGATGGCAGGCATAATAATGTTCTCTATGCTTCAGAGTATTTCACGTACACTGACAATAAAACAATTAGACACATCCAATTAAATATGTGACAGAAACAGCTTGATAAGCAACAAGTAGGGTGTAATGAGTTCTCAAAACAAACTTTTACAAATTGATTACCGAGGGAATATGTTTAAAGGAAGTTGTGACAGATAAATATTCCAAGATAATGGGAGACATATACAAAACATTTCTCCCCTAAAAGGTTTTTTTTTTTACAATGCTAAGGCCTAGTTAATTAGTCATCTTTTATTTTATTTTTCTCCATAGAAATTAGTCTCTAATACAAAATAAGTGAAAAGGTGTGCATACATTAGAAATAGATACATACATTTGCTGTCGCATCGTCATCACCATCATTACCATCGCTGGTAATATAATTTATTCCACATTATGCGAAATATCTTACAAAATGGCAGACAAACCAAAGAGAAAAAAAGGAGGAAGGTTTACACCCAAAAAAATGGCATCTCCTGATTTTTATTTTCAGGCACATTAAGACTTTAAATATTTATATGAATAGATGGAGTGGTATCAATAAAATTAAAATACAATATACTTTATTCCATCATTACGAAATAATACAAACACAAAGAAATATAAACTCTAGCCAGTCAAGTCAGAGTTTTTGTGCCCTTATTTCTTCCCAGTACGTCTGTCTTCTGCTACTCATATTTTTCTTGCTATATTTGAAGATATCCATATTTATGGAGTAGCGGAGAATCATACATATAAACATATAACACAGCTTGACGGAGGTAAAGCCACTTACAGTGTGTGGTGGCTCAATGGATGAATGGATAAACAGCGTATATAAAAACCAGGTATCTGTAGGTTGTAGCAGGTGGTGCACAGAAGTCCTGGCTACAAGGTGCAGGTGATAAAACAGGTCTCTAAGCATTTTGTTGGCCTGCAGTACCAACTTCCTCAGGAGAACAGAAGATATTATTTGAAGATATCACAGTGTATGTTACTGCATGACTTTGCATTCTTTATGGACTTGACTGGATAGAGAATAATATATTCCTTTGGTTTTTTTTTTAAATTATTTTGTATTGATGAAGTATATTGTGTATTTGTTTTATTGGTGTGCTGCTCTATTTGTTCACATGTATTTGTTGGGCAGTATTTGGGGAACTGCTTGGATTTCCAGTTATAAAAGACAACTCCAAAGGAAAGCTCTAAAATTGGAGTCATCACCGTGGAAACCTATGGAATGTTCCGGCTGCTCAAACCCCCATTAGAACTTTGCATACTTTTACTATGATATAATTTTTAGGAAGCCGAAATGTGGTGAAACGCGTTGTGTGTCACTGTTGTGGACTTTTATTTTATTTATGTTTTATTGGAGACATGGTATTTATTCCCAGCAGCTTTACACAATGACGGAGAAAGGACTACAAATGAATACCGTTTTATTATCCATGTAAGAATGTTATGCTTCTTTGTTTAATAAATATCTGCAATTTACTGATACGTGTTTCTCTTGTTTGTTTACCACATGTACGGAGGAGAATACAAACCTATTACAGACACTGAAAGCAAGTTAATAGAGTAGTGATCTGCTCCAAATAATGTTGATTACACATATGTTAAATACATTGTCTCTATTTGGTGATCTGATATTGTCCCATGTGATTTTTGTGTGTTTTTTATTTTTTTTTATTAAGTTGATTATAGACTGTACGAGTTAAGTCTTTATCGTTAGTATACATTTATAGCGCACCTGGTCTGTTCTTCGTCTTTGTTTTACTATTACATGGCTTACTGATGAATTCACCAGAAATTAAATGAAGGGGCAGAAAACCCAATTTATACCGACAGTACATCCAAGTCACTTGTGAATTGCTCCATATTCACATTACACTTTATTTTTCTGGTCTACCGGGAAATCAAGGTCTACCACACCTGGGTTCATCACTACCTATATTATCACCTACCACTACACTCTAAACACTTACTACAGATCCATGTGGTCACTGAATAAGTGGAATTATGACAAGGGATTCAGTAGAAGATATGTCACCCCCTAGTGACTTTACAGCAAAAATGTCTCACTTTGGGGCTGGGGACACAGAATGCAGTCTATAAGTTAGAAATCTGATCACAGACATTGAATGGGGGGGTAATGTAACTATTAAAGCTCAAGGGGGCGGAGTTATGATCCTGTTTGATCAGGTTAATCTCCTATCTTTGTGTTCGAAGGCGGGTAAAAAAGTTGCACACAGCCATCTGCCCACTATGATACACAGGAGCCAGTAAGAGAGCAAGGGGAGTATCTTATAACATCATCATGCAGGTTTTGGCCACAGCTGTAAAGTGATACTGGTTGAAAGAATTTGGACGATGTTGCATCATGGGAAATATCCACAAAATGGAGCCAGGAGATAAACACCTAATTTTATTTAAAAATAATAATTATATTGCTATGTTGGCAAAACTGCATGCAAATGTGTTTTAAATGTGTCCGTGGAGTCTCCTGTTTATCACATCACCTGTGCCATGATTTGCAAACAAACTGCTTTTCAATGGGAAATGTGTTATTCGCTTATTCATTAATCATAATTAAAGTAACAAAACACCAAGTACCGGTAGTATACCACTAACAGAGTACCAAAGGCAGTGTCCCCACGATGCCAATAGTAACTCAATCACCATAGATAAAATCATACCTTATTTTTAGTAAAATATAAAAAAGGCAGAGAACATTTCTGCTGTTAAAGCCTATCAATGGAACTCATAACTTGATTTTGCATATGCTTTCACTTATTTGGGCCGAGTTATAGAAACAACATGATGAGATGTGTTTGCAAGGGGAGAAATGGTATAAGCTGACAGAATTCTCAATAGCAATGGTGTCTAATATTCATCTCATTACAGGCCAAATGATAACATTAATATTATCAAAAGAGTTGGTAGTCCTTGGTATAGCAGAGAGGCAAAGTTCTACTCTGTAACATCAATTTCCGTGCATGCATCTGTATGCGAAAACATCCTGTACAATGTGCAGGGTGAACACTAGCAGATGCATCACATTTAGTTTGATTATCTTTAAGGTGAAAGTTACTGGGTGAATGCAGTTCTTAACAGTAAGCCTATGTCAAAATATGTAATAAGGTGCAACCTGTGCATGCCCAGTTATGCGCTTAACAACAAAATGCGAGGTTGGCCGTGATCCTTAAATTATTAGTACAGTTAGTCTACAGTTACAAAGTTTCTAACTCCACCTGGTTAGAATAAATATCATTATCACCTCCGTCAACTAACATTCACTTACAATATGTTTCCATTTCGACAAATATTATTTTTAGCAAAAACTGCTGTATGAAACCTATTTTAAAAATCAGAAAAAAATAAATTGCAATTTCTACCTTTACGACTAATTGTAAAACATGTTATTGGAAAAAGGGAAAGAAAAAAAAGCAGCACGTGTTAAGTTGACTAAGTACTCCAAAAAAAAAAAAAAAAAGGGTAAAGTTTTATTCAAATACCTCATACCAAAATTTATGGACCTAAACTAAAATGTTTAGGCCTGCAGGAAGCAAATTTAATATGAACCACTGAATAGCCGTGTGTTCGAAGAAATACAAACCGTATGTGAACTTTCTTTGAAGTTACAGAGAGCTATGACAACTAGCATTTTAAAAACAGCAAGTTGGAACAGAGTCAGCCAGGGAGAAAATGGATAACAATTTTTTTTTTACAATGCAGGTGACTTAAAAACTAAAATATGCTCTAGATGTTTCAAACTTCACAATTCTACGTAGATGCGTTAATTTTTGGGAGGGTGGGAGAAATAAGACTCCTATCCAAGAATAATAGCTTGCAGCATCATGCTCATCAAGAGATCAAATAATACATGTTTGCAGATTGACACTTGGGTTATGTTAGATCAACGGGAGCCCAAAGTATGACATCAGTCACTTAATAGCATCTGGCCCCCAACCTATGCTTCTGATTGGTAAGTGACATAGAAACATAGAATGTGTCGGCAGATAAGAACCATTCGGTCCATCTACTCTGCCCAATTTTCTAAATACTTTTATTAGTCCCCAGTTCCTGGTCTTATATCTAGGATAGCCTTGTGTCTATCCCACGCATGCTTAAAATCCTTGACTGTGTTTACCTCTACCACTTCTGCTGGAAGGCTATTCCATACATCCACTACCATCTCAGTAAAGTAATACTTACTGATATTACTTTTAAATCGTTGCCCCTTTGGATTAAAAAGTTGGACTACATTTACACGTCCTATAACCTTTTGGAAAGGGAATTTCCCTTTTATCCTGTTTTCCAAGCGGTAAGGAAACAATTCAGAAATCTATCCAAAATGTATTCAATTAATATTTTTGTTTGTATTTATATATTTGGCAGCTGCTAAGTCTCAACGGTTTAAAAGTGCCCGGTGTTACACGGGAGAATTACTTTGTACCATATCTTCTTTTTGTGTCATTATATGAAGCAAATACTTTGTCTGCCAATATGTAGAGGACTAGGAAACTTGCTCATTGGACTTCTATCGGACACTCTGGGCTAATGTCCAGGTGAAGTTCAGATGACTAGTGCACACCAACCCCTAATTTGATGGCCTTCCCATAATGAGAACCAGGATTATTCACCACTAGGTGGTGGCAATGAGTCTTATATCTCTGGGGCATAAACAAGCCAATAATTCCAAAGTAAGGGTTGTTCTCTACAATCCACAAAAATAACTCAAAATAGAATCCTGAGCAGTATTTCTCACAAAAGGAATTCTTTTTTGTACGGAAAAGGGAAATGTTTTGGCCTCTTCTACAAATGAACGCTGTGAGTTTGGCACTGAACAGGTACCTGCCCCTTTATTTCATCAATTGATCTGTTTATTAAAAAAAAAAAAAAAAACAAGGCAATTGGTACAATCTGCGGGGCTGAAACCTGTATTCCGATGGCAAATGTCCATTCATCACTGCAGGAGCTCAACCCTGTAAACTTACAATGACCTGCGGAATTCTGCACGAAGAAATGCAAAAGCCAGGGCCTGTCAACCTTACCCGGCTGAATCATTGTAGGTTATTCAAAGCTACAGGGAGAAGTATTATGAGACAATTGGCAGTCTGTCAGTGTTAATAGCTGCCCTGACATTGAAGCTGAAGGCCCACTAACCTCTCCATGGGCAGCTCCTCATTAGGAGTGACCAGAAAACACCAGTCTTTTCCAGAGATTATGACCCCGATGAATAGTCCCGAGCAATTAGTATGGCCTGGGTTATTTGTCTGAATGAAAATCACCCAGCTTGGCCTTAGAGGATTTGGCTTCCAATTAGGTAATTATAAATCACTAGGTGTAGACTGATAATCTGTTCAGTATATCTTCTTAGCTATGGTGCCAAGTAGGCCAGTTAAATCAGATGCCTCTTAGGCCTGCTGGAAAATCCGATTTTCCCTGTTTTGTTTTGTTTTTTTGCTGGCAACATCTGTCGTCCTGGTAATGTCATAATGAACAGTGACGTTTGTTTACGAGGGCATTTCCAAATCGTACTGTGATTCGTCGTATGCGTGAGGACGACGGCTTCTATCCACTACTACCTTTTGTTAAACACGTAAACTAACATTTTAAAATCTCCAGTCCCCCTCAGTGCCTGATAATTGCAACAGTGTTACGTATAATTATACCTATTTTGGTATTATTATGCAGGCTTTAACAGGCCGGCCAATAACTTAATTCTTTTTCTCAAAAGGCTTAGTCTCATTAGATCTCATTACTATTGTCATTGAACGTGCTTCTTCTTACTAAGAACATTTAAAATAAACGCCCAAAACCTCCTGATGCTACATGGTTGTGTCCTATAAAATGTACATGTATTGCATGTGACTCACTGACACTAATATATGTAGTAAGTAGATTGTTTAGAATGTGTCAAAATAAAAGTGGAATTTATAAGAGGGATGGAAGAGTTTATGAATCATACTAGAGATGATTATGTAGATGCTGCAAGAAATTCTGGCAACATGTATAGAATAAAAATATACTATTATTATTTTTTAATAGATGATTAATAACTCCAATTTATTTTAGTAGGCTCATCTATGCATATTATTTTTTTTTTTTTAGGTAAGATCATATAGCATTATACTATAGAATACACATTAGGTTTTTTATTAACTAAGCATATTTATTAAGACTACATAAAATGAACTATTTATCTCTTTCTATTTTGTAAGTTTATTTTTCTATAAATTTTTAACTAATAAAAGAAAAATTGGATTTCATTATTATATATGCTGCTTTTTAAAAAAAAAATGCAATATCATTCAAGATCAATATATCATAGAATTAGTCTATAGGAATGAAATTGCAGACGTATTGGGATCACATCAGTGGTACATCGGTACCTGAATTTTGAGCTACTCAGGTTTCCCCTACGTGACTCCGAATATGTCTGCAATTCAGATATCATAGCCGATTCCACAACGATATCTCCCGAAACTGAAATCAGCTGAAATGCCCCGAAACAAAGAGGTAGCATCGGTCCTACTCCCTAGACTTCCATGGGAAGTCCTTCTTTGCTTATTTCGGGCCATTTCAGAAGGATCTTGGCTATTAAAAATCTAGCCTAATTTCTCCTATAGAAGTCAGTTGGAGGGCTTTGGCTATAGCTGAAATAGCTGAAGTTCTCATGAAATGGTCTGGAGTGTAATAAAATAAAAATCATTAAAAAATATAATAATAATAATACATTAAAAACATAACAATAAAGTAAATTAACATAAAATAATATAAAATATTGTTTATATCAATGTAAATATACTACTATAATATAGAACAGTAATATATTATAATTGTATGTAAATATTTAAAAGTTTAAAATAAATGTGCTTTAATTCTTTTTTACACTTTTCTAGTTCAACCAACTAAAATCTGGAGAATTGAAATAGAGGAATTTTGTCTATGTTTCCCAAATTCGGAACATGTTTGGGGGTGTTTGGCACATACTGGGTAGCCAAAATTATGTGCTTCTTATAGAAAAATTGTCCTGATCTGAATGATTTTGATGCTATGGTTTCCGAATGGCTCTAAGAGCTGATTCAGACTTGAATTCAGGGAAATTGAGTAGCAGCGTTTAAAATTGTAAAAAGATCAAAAGCTCAGACAGTTTTTGAGAACTCACGTATATGTGAAATGCGTTTCCTCAGTGTACCTACTGTTTTTTCACTTTTTGTCTCTCTGATTCACTTGCTGAGGATGTCTTTATAGATCTTTATTTTCATGTAATTTGTTTTTAATGGTCTAAGGACTGAAAATAAAATGTTTATATTTTTTTACAATTTACTACTGGAATCTGAGTGCCTACCTTTCTTGCAATGCTGTGTGTCTGATCTTGGAGTGGTTCACAGGTGTGAGCACCAGTCAGAGGAATATATTAACACCAGTCCCCAAATGGAGCTCACAGCTACTCTCTACATATTTTTTAAGTATGGTTAAGTTGCCTGATCTGAATCCATTTCGTGCAAAAACAGTTTATATGGAGTTGCCCCTTCCATGTTTACAAACTTTGTCCCTCCTTCGCTCTTTATATACTATCTAATTAGCGTTACGGAGAGTGTTCCACAATAGATTAATTGCACAGAATTTGATTATTGTAATCCCATTGTGTTTTTTAAGAGGAATACAGTCCAAACTACCTTTTTTTATCTTTTATGTTCTTTTCCAGATCCACGTTTGTTGTGAATGAGAAAGGGTACTGAAGTCATAACATAATTTGCTCTTGATTTAGTTACATTAAACATGTGTTGTAAGGTTCACTCTGCCACCCTTTGTCACCCACCTCTGTGCTCTGATAACATGCGAGCCCCCCGATCAGGACTGACTACTTCCCGCAACCCCAACCATCAGGACCTCTGTTCGGTGCATTTGCAGCACTGGCCATTAGCGTGCACGCCGCAACTCTATTGCATTTCTCTCCTGGGAGTCGCTATGGAGATGGGCAGCAGGGAACGCGTCTCACACGTCACGGGGGAGGGGCTATGGCCCTTTAAAACAGCAGCGTGCCTTATTCAAAATTGCTTGAATATTGTTCTGATATTGTGTTGATCTTGTTTCAGCGTTTGCTTGTTACCTGACCTTGCTTGTATTTTGGACCTTCCCACCTTCTGGACTCCCGACCTGGCTTATTTTTTGGATTCTCCTTTGTGCCTGCTCCTGGACTTTTTGGCTTCCTCCCTTAGGATCCCGCTCCTTCCCACGCTCCCCCATCAGGACCACGTCTAGACCATCCTGGTGCAGATACCAATGTCCCTCCACTCACATCTAGACACTCGTACCTGTTATCACTACTGAGGCCTGCTATAGCCTTCCAGTATTTTGGTACCTGGCAAGGGTGGTCCTCTTCTGCTATTGGGGCTCACCTTCTGAACCAGGGTACGTCTACCTATTGTTATTACATGTGTATTGTATAATTCATCTATTACACTGTATCACTATGGATTTTCACTTATGTAGCTTGATTCTGTCCTGGGGTTAGTGTGTTCTTTCAAGAAAGGGAATATGTTGTTAACAGAATTGGTTAAACTGTGATTCTCTTTCTGTTGTTTCATTAGCGATTCCACTTGTAATTTATATTTCTTTTATAAAATTGAATTATTACTTCAATTAATCTCCTGTGCTAGTTAATTAGCTGAACACTATTAACATGCAACATGGGCATCCTACTTCTGTAATAGCTTCAAAAATATTCAATGCTAAATATGCATATTAACTTAGTGCTCTGCCCTTGTCTTGGCTAATTTATTATTACTCTTTTGAAGGGAATTATAGCCTCCTCTCTAGTATATTTGCAAACCAGTGATTATATTTATTGAATGTGGGGAGACAAGGTGCAATTGTTTCACTTGTATTATAAAGTATAAGCTGTTATTTTTGTGTCATTTAGCAATGCCTCTGGTTTCATTGGATTGTTTTATAGTGCTCTGGTGTCATTTTATAATCTTTTTTTTTTTTTTCATTACCAGAATGGAAGTAAGTTTCCAGAAATTCTTGCACTCTGGGGAATGGCTTAGTCTTTTCTTTTTCTTTTTTTTTTTAAAACAACACTCTATGCTACTGTTGCCAGCACAGGGAGAAAGAATTGACTACTACTTTTAAAACTCTCCAAAGACTTCCAGACTCTTTTGGAAGCTAACTCACAAACTTTAAGATCATCTCATAGATGGGCCCTCCTCACCTTTTGTTCTACTATGCTTGAACTGGTTACCTTTTTTTACCATTTGTATATTTTATATTCTTCTGTCCATAGTTTTGTTACCATTTATATTTTTTTATATTCTTTTGTCCATTGTGCTGTGGAAAAGGATGAAGCTTAAAAATAAATAATGATAGTCATTTTTTTATTTCTATGTCCTTAATCTTGGTCCTTGATGCTTTAGTGTGACACTTTCAGTAACATTGTACTTGCTGGATAACAAAGCTCCCTTTATTTTGTTGTTGTGCCATCAGTTCTTGCAGGTTACAAACACACTAAGTCCCATACCAGTAACAATTTTGAGATTGCAGTATTTGTTTGCTCAAAACTATTCAAGTTAAATGTAAAAGTGGTCAAGCACAAGTAAAAAGAAAAAAAAAAAACATTGTAAAGACTATGTAATGCTGATGCATGAGAATGGGGGTCCACAGTCAGTTAGTTTAATGCTTCAGTTAATTCTTTCATAATTACCTTATGTCCACTCTTTAAAAAAAAGGTGTGCCTTCCCACGAACTAACTAGCTCCTAAGGCTGAGATTCAGTATTTTAAATCCTATATAAAGCACAGTTACATTATTTGTTTACCTCTGCATAGAAAAACGTAAAATATGTGGTCTGATGATATTATCCTCTAATACCACATATTGTATAGTTCTAAAAACTGCCCTCATACCTTCAAAATATGTTTATCTAGAATAAAAAAATCTAGAATAACTTCTCTCTTTCTTCTCCAGTTCCAATCAAAATTTTCTTCAATGGTCATCCTGAGTTTAGAGACTATATTTATAGAATTATTTCTGAATCAATCGGACAACATCAGTGATCCGAGTAGCCCAATGGAGAAGACCGTGGCTTAATTTGGGGCCATTTCGCGAGCACCTCAGCTATTATGGAAATAGACGAAGTCCTCCCAATGGGAGTAAATGGGAGGACTTCGGCTATAGCCGAAAAAGATGAAGCCCTCCTGAAGTGGCTCGAAATTTAAAAAATAATCTGTAAAAAAAACTTGACAGCAATAAGTAATTAAATACAAAAAATTAACATAAAGTGAACATAAAATGAACATAAAATAATATTAAATACTTTTTATTAAAATTTTAAATTTTTGATCCGAAGTTCCGAAGATTTCAGGCCAACTTCAGATGGAAAGGGGGTTTCAGTCATTTAGGAGTATTTCGTTTTCCGATCACCCCGAACTATTGGGTAGCTGAACTTCGAACTTCTCCGCAGTTTGGATTTCTTCTCTGATCTGGCCTGATCGGGGGATATTGAGATGGCCTTTATATTTTTGGTGAGGTATTTCCCTTTGGACAACCAGTATATATCTCATGTCTCTGCTTATACCATGTTTAAAATACATTGGATCCTTGAGATTGACCTAGATGTCTATGCAGAAATCGTATATTGACGTAGATTTGGGTCTACAGTCGTCTTGGCCAACTCTGCAGCATGAGCAACAGATGTGACCCACATGATGTATATAGACAGGTGTGAATGGCCATTTGATCACAGATGTATCTCAGACAGAAAAGGTCAAAGCATCAAGCTATCCAACAGGTGTGCTTCATTCAGCAGTGTTGTCTGTCTACAGTTGACTTCAAGATGTTTGTTTTTGAATAACTCAGAAGTATGTTTTTGTGACTTGACTTTAGTTCATGACCTTGATTTAGCTGCTCTACATTCAGACGTTTAAAAAATAAAATTAACAAAAGCAACCAACAAATTTGAAACTGACCTTCAAGTTCTATCTAATGAAATAACAGGTGGTGAACGCTTGATCCCAAAAAATGATTTATAACATATAAGTGAGATATTCCAGTTCCTCAATACAATACATATAAATGCTATTTTTTCTGAATTTGTTCATATCTTGCTCAACATCTACTGCTGCTACAGAAAGGCCTGTCTAACCCAGTCGCTTATCCCCAGGATTCAAATGGTTGCAGGATGTCCTAAAGATTCCTGGGCTGCAGGCTTAGTCTGATGGATAAAGTGAATGTTGGAATGTCAGAATTTAGTGAGGTCAGGAGTAGTGAGAACAGATTCCAACCAAGAATACTACCTGTCTGAAGTGTGGTAAATTGCTGTTTCCCTGTGATTCGGCCGAAGGGGCATGGTTGCCACCTCAAGTTTTCAACCTTACAGGGACATATACACCGATCAGCCATAACATTATGTCCACCTGACTAATATTGTGCAGATCCCATTTGATGCCAAAACAGCAGTAACCTGTCGAGGCATGGACTCCACTAGACCTCTGAAGGTGTGCTGTGGTATCTGGCACCAAGACGTCCTTTAAGTCCTGTAAGTTGTGAGGTGAAGCCTCCATGGATTGGACTTGTTTGTACAGCACATCCCACAGATGCTCGATTGGATTAAGATCTGGGGAATTTGGAGGCCTTAAACTAGTTTGAGTGTTCCTCAAACCATTCCCTAACCATTTTTTCTTTGAGGCAGGACACATTATCCTGCTTAAAGAGGCCAATATCATCAGGGAATAACGTTTCCATGAAAGGATGCACATGGTCTGCAACAATGCTTAGGTAGCTGGTGCGTGTCAGAGTAACATCCACATGAATGTCAGGATCCAAGGTTTCCCAGCAGAACATTGCCCAAAGTATCACACTGCCTCTGCCGGCTTGCTACCTGTCAGTGGTCATAATGTTATGGCTGATCGATGTATAACAGGGGGTGTGTAAATGGAGAATTATTAACCCGTGGAAAAAACCCTGGGGAAAAGTAGTGAATTAAAAATTGTGAATCCTTCTCAAATACACAGTTGACATTGTGGGCAGTGTATAAACTCAGAAGATGTGTGATCATGACATCAGGTGAGTAAGCAGTAAAACATGGCTTCAGGACATTACATTTATTTATATAGTGCCAACAATGTATGTATATTATGGTGCAGAGCATAGAGGGGAACTACATACTATGTCAGATGAACAGATGCATACATGAGGTAGAGAGCCCTGATTGCAAGCTTATAATCTAGAGGTAGCAGTGGACAGGAGACCTATGAAGTAAATGAAGAGGTCAAAGGGGAAGATGGTGATAGTAGGAGTATTTGGGGACAGTAGGAGCTCGATGGGTGTTATAGTTCGATTAATAGTAAACTTCCTTATTACCAGCAGTATTATGGGAACAGTGAGAGGTAGGTGGGAATGGCTAGTGGCTCTAGCCTCTAGAGGATAATGAATGAGTGTTTTAGTGGTATCAATAGCAAGCTTCCTGAAAGAGGTTAGTTTTGGGGGTCTTTTTGAAGATTGAGAATGAGGAAGAGAGCTGGATGCTCTGCGGAAGTGAGTTCCAGAGAAAGGGGACAGCTGGGGTAGTTTTGCTGGCCTAGAGAAGATGGGAAGCCAGTGGGGAGTTTTGCAGAGGGGAGAAGTGGACATGGAGCAACACTTGGCTGCTGCATTTTGAATAGATTTCAGGAGAGAAAGATGAAAGGGAGGTATACCTGTCAGGAGAGTAGTACAGTAATTGACAAGCAAGTGCACTAGGATTTTTGCAGCGAAAATAAATTGTGACATAATAAATCACACAGTTTTTTTTAACTTAAATAAACATTACTGAACAATTTTCCTTTTTAAGGACCAACTAACATAACAAACACCATCAAGAAAAAGCAAGGGACATGGCCTTTAAAGATAAAGGAAAGATTCAAAAAGTAGAGCAGCGCTCTTCTCTTGGTGGCAGTTTCCAAATATAACAACATACACATATTGTTTGAAGTATATTTAATCCACCAACCGGTACAACCAAGAAAGATAAGATCACAGCTTCAGCTTTCATACATCATAAGCATGGCCTTTAAACTAAGATTGCAAAACTCTAGGTTTTACAATAAAAAAAACAGACACAACTGGCATTTGACCTTCATCTATCAGGTCAAGCTTGCAACCATCATTGTTAGTAAGTAGAACATGGACAGATCTTCCATTCATAGCGTAATATGCAACTTCCATTAACTATAGCCGGGTGCTACACGTTAATATCTCACTTATACAAAATGTTACACGAAAAGCAATATAGTGCAGCATGCAAATAAATCATGCATGTTAATTATCCCTACAGGATTCAAAAAGAGGCTGCACACTAGGGAAAGAAAGTATAAAATATAACTTTTAATCAGTCAGTAAAAACATTCAAAAAATAAATAAATACACAGTGATAGTGAAACAGTTATATGGCGTAATCCAAGCCATGCTTAGATGTGTACAAAAAATGCAAAAATCAGAAAAACAATAATAAGAGATAAACAAAGCAAAAAACGATAGCCAAGACCAGGAAATAGCGCCCCAACGTTTCGGCGCAATGCCTTCTACCGGAGATAGCTCCTCCGGTACACATCTAAGCATGGCTTGGATTATGCCATATAATTGTTTCGCTATCACTGTGTATTTATTTATTTATTGAATGTTTTTACTGACTGATTAAAAGTTATATTTTATACTTTCTTCCCCTAGTGTGCAGCCTCTTTTTGGATACTATTTGTTTTGGGCAGTTTGGGACTGCCTCTTGGCTTGCACCCAATTGCATCTCTCTTGGTTTTTATGTATACTGCTTTTTGCCTTATTTTCCAGTGGTCCTACCTGATTTTGTATTTTGACTTATCCCTACAGGACCAGGTTTAGGCACCAACATTATTCATGGTGGACATTAACTGGGGACAATTTAATGATGTTCTACGGATCATCACAGACCTTTTGACAGATACCGGTGTCCTTGTATTGACACTGTATTGGCCTATCCTTGTACAGGACTAATTTCTTAATAATAATAATAAGTATACAATATATATATAGTATATTAATAATAACAGACTTGATTTACTGCTTTCCTCCCTATGGCCCTAAATTAAGCAAATTAGCAGCTGATTTTTTTTTTATTATTATTATTATAATTACTAGCCAACTTAACCCTTTCATGACAATAGATGTACCAGGTATATCAGCAAGTCACTGAGTGACACTGGTCGTACCTGGTACGTTTTGCGGTGAATACCACATAGATAGTGATCAACAGTCGCTGCCTTTGTTTAGCTGGTGTTGCTATGATGTTTTGATATCAAGGCATCAAGCAACATCAAAATTTGCCTCCCCATCTCCATCCCTGTGTTGCTGTTGCTATAGAGTCAGCAACATTGCAGGCACAACAAAGGCCAAACGAACCATTGAATTAAATGAACCCTACATCTAGGGTTAGAGTTCCACTTAGGTGGGTTAGGGTTAAAATTGGGGTTAGTACTAGAGTTAGGGTTATAATTAAGTTTGGGGTCAAATGGTCACTGTATGAAAAAAATGGTAAGGAACCAAAAAAAACGCCTCTTTCACTTGTTGCCCTATAACTTCAAAATTTGCAAAGGCTTTTTTTATTTTTTCATCATATGTCATGATTTTTTTATATTAAATTATAAGATGAAAATAATGGTATTTAAAAACAGTATATAATATCTGTGGGTACATTAAATAAGATTTAACATTGTCACGAAGGGTACAAACATTTCGAAATACTCCTGTCACCAAGGGGTTAATGGTATTTATGTATCAACGACAGAATGAAGAGATGGGTGGCCACTGCTAGGAAGAATACCTGCAATGCTGAGATTATAAGAGGGACTGCAATCAGAGCCTTTGGCAACTGAGATATCTCTCAAACCCAAAAGGCCTACTATGAGGATAAACTGACATGTCGGTTTTCAGGTACATGCCAGTTTATTCTCTGACCGGGAGTCAGGGATCCAGCTGTCGCTGACAGTCTCTCATGTCTAGCACAGTTAGAGACTTCCATTTTCCCATGCCACCAACAAAATAAACCTTTACTAGGTCCTCTCTGTTGGTGACATGTTAAAACAAAGGTCACTCTTTGCACTAGCAAGAGACTGGCAGCCCCAACAGACCACAATTACTTAGACAGACAGAGCAAGCCCTGATAGGCTCTGATAGGCTGACCGCACACTGACAGTGTCAGCATGTGCCAGCATTGGAGGAGCTCTGCCTCAGCTGAGAGACAGAGCTCAGAATAATCCCGGTTGAGGCACACATTGGGTTCCAGAGCAGTGGCATAAAGCTTAGTGAGTTTATTGCCACTTTAACTGATATCCTGTATTGAATTCATGAACAAGAAAGAAATATAAAGAGAAAATGATATTATATATATATTATAACAATATATTTTTATTTCAGTCTTGTCATTTATTGTTGGGTGATTTATTTGCACATCCAATTATTTACAGCTTGCTCCCATTTCCCTTTTCACCTAGCATAAAAAAAGGGAACAAAACCAAATGCCTGTTGAAGCTATAAAACTTACACCACACAATAGAAGTGTTGCAAGTTGGAGTGCAAGTGGAGTTAAACAGCATGCTGGTACTTACAGATAAATTGTTTTACGATTTCCCTCTTCAAAGAGGCATCCCATCACCAGGAAAGGCAGAAATGTTGCAAGGTACAGGCCAGTCCTGGAAATAAATAATAAAAACTAGAAAGGGGAACTAATGATTCTCTGTAACATAAAGACTCTGACAGGTTTTACTGTCTCCCCTATTGATAGCTGTTGAACCTCCCAGGAATTGAGTGTAGTGTTTCTGATAAGCACTCACTGCTTCAACAAAACCATTGGCGTTCTTTGAGAAAGTGGATATCACAGGCTTGGAATTCCTGAGAATTTAGCTCAGTACATTAGATAAACCCAAGACAAAACATTGTTTCTAAGAAAAAGAAAGAAAAAGAACATGGACTGTGGAAATATTAACCAGCTTGCATTTCTTTCAAACTCTGATATTTGCATATCGGGCCAGCAGTGATGTCATACAGTGCTGTATTTACCGCGAGGCATCCTAGGCTGAAAAAAAAAAATGGAAAAAAAAAGAAATCTGGCCCTTTAAAAAAAAAAGACCGCGCTTGCAGGCAGAGACGGAGGTGAGGGGGGATCGGAAGATCCCCCCCTAGTATCTCTGCCTGCTGGCAGGCTGCACAGGGAGCCGTACAGGCAGCACAGAGAAACCTCCGTGCTGCCTGTTCGGCTTCCCATGCAGTGTGACATGGAAGTGCAGACAGTCACGTGACCGGCGCGCTGACGTCATACGCGCGCCGGGTCACGTGACCTGTCGGCACAACCGCCTGGGAGCAGAACAGGCAGCATGGAGGAGACCATGCTGCCTGCCACTAGCCACCAGGGAAAGGTAAGTGCTGGGGAAATGGGGGGATTTGGGGAAATTGGCTGGGGCTTATTAAATGGCAAATAACACTGGCATATTATTGGGCAAATTAGCAGGGGCATATTAAATAACAAATAACACTGGCATATTATTGGGCAAATTGGCATGGGCATATTAAATGGCAAATAACACTGGCATATTATTGGGCAAATTGGCTGGGGCATATTAAATGCCAAATAACACTGGCATATTATTGGGCAAATTAGCAGGGGCATATTAAATGGGAAATAACAATGGCATATATTATTGGGCAAATTAGCAGGGGCATATTAAATGGCAAATAACACTGGCATATTGGGCAAATTGGCAGGGGCATATTAAATGGCAAATAACACTGGCATATTATTGGGCAAATTGGCAGGGGCATATTAAATGGCAAATAACACTGGCATATTATTGGGCAAATTGGCTGGGGCATATTAAATGCCAAATAACACTGGCATATTATTGGGCAAATTAGCAGGGGCATATTAAATGGGAAATAACAATGGCATATATTATTGGGCAAATTAGCAGGGGCATATTAAATGGCAAATAACACTGGCATATTGGGCAAATTGGCAGGGGCATATTAAATGGCAAATAACACTGGCATATTATTGGGCAAATTGGCAGGGGCATATTAAATGGCAAATAACACTGGCATATTATTGGGCAAATTGTCAGGGGCATATTAAATGGCAAATAACACTGGCATATTATTGGGCAAATTAGCAGGGGCTTATTAATGGCAAATAACACTGTCATATTATTGGGCAAATTGGCAGGGGCATATTAAATGGCAAATAATACTGGCTTAATATTGGGCAAATTGGCTGGGGCATATTACCGGTAAATGGCAGAATAACCCTGGCATATTATTGGGCAAATTGGCTGGGGAATATTAATGGCAAATTATACTGGCATAATATTGGGCAAATTGGCAGGAGCTGATTAAATGGCAAATACTGGCATATTATTGGGGAAATTGGCTGTGACTTATGAATGGCAAATAATACTTGCATATTATTGGGCAAATTGTCTGGGGCATATTAATGGCAAATGATACTGGCATATTATTGGGCAAATTAGCTGGGGAATATTATGGGCAACTAATATTGTCAATGTGTATGTAATGGGGTGATAGAGGCATGTAAATGGGGTGAAGGGGCATGTCCTAGGTGTGCAACGTGGGTTATGGGTCATGTCGTGGGTGTGCATCGTGGGTAGGGGGGTGCCCAAAATTTGTCTGCCTAGGGCAGCACAAAACCACAAAACCAAGATACACCACTGATGTCATAAGCAGGAGACTCCACAGACACATTTAAAATCCATTTTTCTCCTAATTTAGGCATTTGCTTGGAATTTTGCTAACACAATGTATAGATCATTTTCAATCATGTTTTATTCTCTACATTCCCAGTAAAAAAAATGAAGGTGATACAGTCCTTTAATGCCTGATATTTACTGTTCAATTAGCAGTTCAATTGGTTTCATGTTAAGTAAATAGACCCCTTAGAAACAAGTATAGTAACTCAATATTCTTTCTGCTCGTAGATCAGACAGATCCTCAGCATCTGCCTAGTAATCAGAGGCTTAGCTCTGCCAATCTTCCATGGGTGTACTGCATGTACCAGTCTGTTTGTAGTCTGCCTCTATGCTCTGTTCCCTGGTGCTAGAGAAATTGTTGGGGCTATATAAATAATAATAATATTAATAACAGCTTTGCTATTCTTGCAACATATACAGAGCAGTAAATGGGTGTTGGGATTCTTCTGTTATTTTCACAAGTGGTTCTTTTTTTCCCCTACACTTGTTGATTTAAAGGGACACTAAATGTTATTTTTCACTTGTGCTTCTAATATAGAAACACAAGTGAAACTGTAGTTGTCCCTAGTATGAGGATGAACTAGAGTGTACTTTGGATAGTATACGCCAGTTTATCTTCTGACCAACAGCTGCCGTTGCTTGCGCAGAGAGAGACCCTCATTTTTGCGTGGGATCAGCAGGGTGGTACTTAACTAGGTTCCCCCTGCTAATCCGCCCTTGCTAATCCCATGCAAAAATGAGGGTCTCTGCCTGTGCTAGCAGCGAGAGACCCTCGTTTTGGATGTCAGAGCGGGGTGAGCTAGGAACTCCTGAGTCTCGAATGTGAAGCAAGGGTTAAACAATGTTTAATGTTCCTTTAAATGAGCAGCATTTTTATTTTTTTTCCAACCCATTAATTTTCCTGTTGATTTGTTTTTGATAGTTTCCCATACACAATATAATTCATGTCCTGTTACATGTTAGTCTGTACTTTTAGCTCCAGCTCTTATTCCTATGAGACCAGAACACTTGGGAAATCATACAAAAATGATATTCTAATTTGTATTGACAATTTTTACACTCAGTCTGTTTGTGTTTTTTTGCTTTTTGTTTTTTTTGGGGGGAGTGGCTTAAAAATAAATAGCTTGGCAAGAGCATTTTCTGCCTATGTATATTTCCTTCTCCCAGCTGTGTTCTTGTTGACACAAATTAAAATGTATGATTTATATTTTTTAATTAAGTATTCACAAGGATCAATAAGATCACTGTATTTTTTCTGCTGCTGCCTGTGTCTATATTTCACAATACATGCTCCTTCCCATTTTCTATGTTTCTACATATCTCTTTCTAAAAATACCCCCCATTCTCTGGTTGTTCTGCCCTCCTAAGGAACTACTAAATGTTCCTTTTTCACTTGTGCTCCTATTATGGAAAGAGTAGAAAATGTTAGGTACAGACACTAGTAACCATTCCCAGATGAACTGAGGGCCAACGCAGCTCATCCCTGAGAAGATCGGCCCACGTGTAGTGGACATCCAGTGGGCAGTTTCAGAATTCCACCATAAAGACATCATAACTTCTCTAAGAGGTCCAACTAAGAGGTCTTCAAAGCATATTAGTTCTGCGTTTAAACTAAGGAGAAGATGAGGGGTTTTGAGGATGAAAGATCAGCTGCGATTGTTGTCACTGTTGACTTATCCGCATGTCATATATGGCCCTTTGTTTTGAGAGCCCCTGGAAGATACCTTGGGAATGCAAGAAGGCACGAATAACAGGCAAGGAAGAGTGAGGTGCTCCAAAGGAAAGAAATTACTCTTTTCTATCTCGTTCTAGTTTTCTCTGCACCCTTTCTCCATGTATAGATAACAATAATCTATTGTTATCTAGAGAAGTTTCTCCGCAAATTGTAGTAATGCCTTTCCAAAAAATGGCATAATTCTCCTGTCCCCCAAGGGTTAAGTGCAAGCGATTTAGTGGTAAGGGGAAAAGGCTTGATCATTTTAGCAAGCTGTCTCTTTCGAACAAAGCTAAAATTACACTAGCTTAGCTCTCCATCAGGGCAGGTTACTGTTCGCAGAATGTCTGGCCAAGTTGCGGAATTTCAATTAGATAGATCCAGGAAAATAGTGACATAACCCAGCGGCCCCGCAGCCGTGTGTAATTCCCACATATTTGCTATGGTGTGAGAACGGGAGAGTCATAGGAGGCCCCCAAACTTCACAGCAGTGTGCCATTAAGCTGTTTCAATGTAAGCCGATCCCAAAAGCCATATTTCAGACTGAAAACCCATAAAGGACACTGTAGGCAAAAAAAAGTCACTATGTTTCATTGAAAGAGTGTAAACAACTTAATTAGGAATGTTTTAATGAAATAATACTTCATTAAGCTCTCCTTCCTGTGTATAGGTAGTGGACATGTTGTTCAGAATTTTGGGTCAGATTCTTGTCTCACCCAAGATTCTAAACATGTCTGCCTCCTAATAGTGCTAAACGGAGCAAAGAGGTACTTCCTTAGTAATATTTCATTAAATCATTGTCATTCAAAATGTTTACACTTAATGCAATATTTACCGACAGTTGTCATTTAAAATGTGTAGCATTTTTTTTTATATATATATATAATTGTTTTTAATCGTATAGCACCAACCAATGCTATTACAGAGGCAGAAGTTGGCACACAAAAAAATATTCCAAACAGACAATTTTTGTAGAAGCGACGGCTCACGTTTAACTCAGAAAAAAAATGTATTTTTATTGTGGAAAAGAAATCGCCAGATTGGTGTTATATGTCTTTTACGGTAATAAAAGCTTAAAGGACTTAGGACAGCAAGAAAATATCTGATACAGCCAAAGCCCTGAATTAACAGCGTAACTATAGCCTGGCGCTGGTCATATTTGATTCCTTTTACTACATGCATCTGTGGTTTGGTAGCATGGGAAAATAATTCAGACTGCTACTGAGAAATAACTAAAATTACATATATGTATATATATATATATATATATATATATATATATATATATATATATATATATACTAAAATAGTCATAGCAACATCCAATTGGGTCGTTTCTTTGGCCCCCATTATTTGTAAAAGTGGCATTAGCAGGATTTTACCAGACATTTTTGATTCAATGCCTGACTCTAACTCCATTAACTGATGTGGTAATATAATTAACGCACCCGTTAAGAAGATTACTGCACCCGCTACAATCTTCCATTCTTTTAGTGGAGGTTTACAGCATTGATACAGCCGAGCTCAGTGAATTGCAAGAAGTCTGTTTGTGAGATTTCCCTGCTCAATATTACACCATGAACTGTAAGTAACATAGCAATTTAGGTTGAAAAAAGACACAAGTCCATCAAGTTCAACCCTTCTACCTAACATTCCCACTTTTGATCCAAAAGAAGACAAAAAAAAAAACCCTATAGAAGCTATTTGAATATTGCCTCGTAGGGGAAAAAAATCCTTCTTGAGGGCAATCGGATTTTTCCTTGGATCAATAAGCTCTATTATTAATGCTTATTCTATTATTAATAGCCATGTATGTTCTGCTTTTCTAAAAAAAAAACATCCAGACCATTTTTAAATGCATCTATTGTGGTTGATAGCACCACCTCTCTTGGCAGTGAGTTCCATAACTTTATTGTCCTTACCGGAAAGAATCAGTTCCTTTGCTGTCTATTAAATCTTTGCTCTTCCAGTCTCAGGGGGTGACCTCTTGTTCTTTGTAAATTTCTGTACGAACAAGTCACTGGAGAACTCTTGATACTGGGCCTGAACATAGTTATATAATATTATCATATCCCCTCTGAGACACCTTTTTTCTAACTTATATAAATGACATTTTTTAAGTCTCTCTTCATAAATAAGATCCTTCAATCCCCTCATTAATTTTGTATCCCATTAATCTATACCTCGTTTTATACCTGCCAATATCTTATTGGCCCTTGCAGCTGCTGACTGGCATTGAGCACTGTTGCCAAGTCTGTTATCTACAACTATTCCTAAATCTTTTTCATCAGTAGTTTTTCCAAGGCAAATACCATTTAAAGTATATGTTGCTTTGTTACTTAATTGCCCAGTCCCCTCAGTCTGTCGTATTATTGGAAAGTGGAAGACTTTAGGAACAGCAGCAACTCAGACGCGAAGTGGAAGACAACGTTAAGTCTCAGAACAGGGGTCAGCGAGTTAGACGCCTTAGACGCATGGTGCGTAAAAGTCACCTATGCTCTGCTGATTCCATAGCTGAAGAGCTCCAAACTTCCACTGGCATTAATATCAGCACAAAAAAAAATGTACTGTGGGAGCACATTTTTGACTCTGCTCTGCTTCATTCCACATATTCAGTCTCTAGCCAAATCCTGTTGTGTGAGCGCATTTGCCTGTTCCTCAGCGAAGAGACCACAAAAATCATAGTGCACTCGCTTGTGATCTCTCTTGACTACTGTAACTTTCCATTTTGCCCGGGCTGCCCCCTCTCTCTGGAACTCAAGAGCTGCCAGCTCTCTCCCTCTTTCTTAAACTTCAAAAAGACCCCACTAGAATACCTGTTAATTAACCTCTAGCTAATCCCACCTAGCTTTTGCTGTGCTCAAACACTGTTAGTATCAGGTAGCTTACAAATCATCCAAATAGAACACACACAATTACTCTTTGGCCAAACCCACCTAGTGCCAACCATCCACATTACTGTTAGCACCACCACCTTCCCTCTGACTTCATCACTCCCTTATGTGTCTCAAGTACCCCATTCCCTCTAGATTATAAGCTTGCGAGCAGGACTCTTTACCTCATGTATCAGTCTGTTCTAGTTTGTCTAATTTAGCATGTAGTCCCCCTCTATGCTCTGCACCTAGCGCTATGTAAATTGTTGGCGCTATATAAATAAATGTAAATGCCCTCTAATGTCTGTGTATTTAGAATGCAATGTTGTAAAAGTCCCTGTTGGTGTAATGGTCAGGTGACCCAATACCATATAGTGTATATTCATCCAAGCACAGAAAAGTAGGCTAAAAATAAGCTCTGTTTAATTGAAGATTGCATCAAGTGTAGGCCTTTTAATTCTTTAATGAGCGAAAACAAATAAAGTATCTTATCTGATCCCTCTCTCAGGGTGCAGACATTTTGGGTTACATGATCCATCTTACCCAAGTTCCTAAACAACATGTCTGCCACCTGATAGAACTATACTAGCAAAGAGGGCTCAATAAGGTATTTATTTGTACAGAACTGTGGACAGCCAGCCATCCTCTAGGCCAAGGGTGGGCAATTAATTTTTACCGGGGGCCGCATTAGCAACCCGAGCACTGCTGGAGGGCCACATCGACAATATTACAATTAAATTTTGCTCAATATCTGTCTCTCCCCGTACCCTCATGTCTGTCTCTCTCTCTCCCCATTCCCTCATGTCTGTCTGTCTCTCCACTCATGCTCAATGTCTCTCTCCACTCATGCTCCATGTCTCTCTCTCTTTCCATTCATGCTCCATGTCTGTCTCTCTCTCGCCACTCATACCCCATGTCTGTCTCTCTCTCTCCCCATAGCCTCATGTCTGTCTGTCTCTCCCCATAGCCTCATGTCTGTCTGTCTCTCCCCGTACCCTCATGTCTGTCTCTCCCCGTACCCTCATGTCTGTCTCTCTCTATCTCCCCATTCCCTCATGTCTGTCTCTCTCTCCACTCATGCTCCATGTCTCTCTCCACTCATGCTCCATGTCTCTCTCTCTCTTTCCATTCATGCTCCATGTCTGTCTCTCTCTCGCCACTCATACCCCATGTCTGTCTCTCTCTCGCCACTCATACCCCGTGTCTGTCTCTCTCTCGCCACTCATACCCCATGTCTGTCTCTCTCTCGCCACTCATACCGCATGTCTGTCTCTCTCTCGCCACTCATACCCCATGTCTGTCTCTCTCTCGCCACTCATACCCCATGTCTGTCTCTCTCTCGCCACTCATACCCCATGTCTGTCTCTCTCTCGCCACTCATACCCCATGTCTGTCTCTCTCGCCACTCATACCGAATGTCTGTCTCTCTCTCGCCACTCATACCCCATGTCTGTCTCTCCCCTCATTCCTTATATCTTTTTCCATCTCTATCTTTCTGTTCCCCATGCTTGTCTCTTGTACACACAGTCATACATAAACACACACAGTCACACAAACACAGTTACACACTTAGTCACCCTCACAGACATACATTTACACAGACACCCTTATACACACTGTCACACATACATAAATACACACACAGCCACCTTTACACACAGGATACACTTGCACGGACACTCATGTACATACACTTACACAGACAGTAACACACACATAGTTATACACATTGACACACACATGCACACTTATACACATTCACACACACTTCCACAGACACTTCCTTTCTTTTTTTATTTTAACCCCCCCCCCCCCCAAACTGTTATTACCTAATCATCCTTGTTAATCCAAGCACAGCACAATGGGGAAAAGCTCCGCCCCCGTCGCGTTCTGTGATTGGCTGCAGGGAGGAGGACGTTCTCTATGGTGTCTTGGCAGATACCCTAGAGAACGTCCTCCTCCCTGAAGCAGCCAATCACAGAACGCGACGGGGCGGAGCTTACACCCGTCGCGCTGTGCTAGGATTAACAAGGAGGAGGATGGCAGGGAGAGAGCTCCCTGCTACAGCGCCTCTCCTCCCTTGCGCCTGCGTGCCTCACGCGGGCCGGACAGGGACGCACAAAGGGCCGGATGTGGCCCATGGGCCGTAAGATGCCCAGGTCTGCTCTAGGCAATAGGTCAGAGCTGGTCCGAACCAGAGGCCCGTCCATAAGATTCAATACACCCGGTATTTCATGCAAAAAGTGAAGTTTAATTCCTGGTCAAACAAAGAAGGTGTAAGACCACACATGCTTAACGCGTTTCACACTGAAAGTGGTGATAGTGCTAATTCATAAGCTCTGCTTTATTTGTACAGTATTCTTTTATTAAAGCATATATGTTTAAATGGCTATACCAATATTTCGTATATATTAAGACAAAAAAAGAATAAACCCTGCGCAAGTAGACCCAAAACCAGAAGGCACCAATAGTGCTAATAAAAAAATGTCACTTACTCTGAAAAATATATACAAAGAGGATGATCTGAAAATAAATAAATATGAGAGAAGATAGAGTAGTATGCACCAGTATTTAGAGTGGATAAACTAGGGTATAGGAACTACTCTCAAAGCTAGCTCCATGTGTAGTCAAATGGAGCAGTACGGTAGGAATGTAAACACATATAGAAGGTCCACAATGATGGAATCCTTGATAAAATATTTTAATCCAATAAAAATAGGAAGAGTGATTAAAATAGTGTATGCCTGGAGTCGCAGGGATGAAGATCTGAGGCTGAGGAGGTGATAGTGAAGGTTGATTTGAAAACAGAGTACGTTGTTTCGCAAACTCGTAGCCAGCAGTGAAATCCCATAATGGTGTAGATTAATTTCACAAAAAACTAAAACTGTCTGCGCTTCTCAACCTAATAAAGTTGGCAACAAATATATAAATATAAATTAGAGGTTTTGGTTATATAAATTGGCCAAAGCAGAATTAAGCTCACCCGCACACTCTCAATAGGCGAGAACCTACTCTCACCTCCTATCTAGTGGGCACACAAAGCAGTAATACTGCTACCAAAACCTATTTAAATGTGTTGGAAGAGGTGCAATTAAACCTCCTCCCAATTAACCCAATAACAGCAAGCTGCAACCAGACAATGAGGAGCTAGTCACAGGCTCAAATAATATAAATAAAAATGATGCTTTCAGTTTCACTTTTCCTCCACATGAGTGTCTACAGAAGCCTCCGAGGGACAAAACAGAACCTACGCATTTCGTCCCAATGGGTACTTCTTCAGGGCAATGCAATATCCTTATATATTAAAGAGTCGACCGCTAAACAAATGTTATTTAAAGTTACAGGGTACTGAAAATAGAGAACAGTATTTAAATACATACATATAAGTGTGCAATCGCATAACATGATATAGACAAGTAAAGCTTAGGTTGGGCTATAAACTGTAACTAAATAATGTAATATAATGTCTATATCTAAAACTTGTGGGGAAGATGGCCTAAATAGTATAGGAAATAGTGAGGCAATAAACAAATAGAATGTAAAGTGATGACGAGTGCTAAGGATTATATAAAGGCCCAGATAGAAATAGAAAAGGAAAAAAAAAAATCCTTAATGAATGGAATTTGATAAAAAATCTAATTCAAAAACCCTTTATCCACTTGGAATGAAAAAAAGTTTTCTCTTTAAAGGCTTTTTTATAGCGATTTTAGGATTTTTATCAATTGTGTCCTTATGTGTGAGCAAACACTTAATGAAATTGATTTGATGTAGAGTAGATTTGATCCACACATCACATTTACTGAAGAAGACTTTCCTTCTATTGTGGAAGGTTCCATTTATTAAAGAAGGAATGTGACAATATGCTCACACAAGTAATTTATAATAATGGTAACAGTGGGTATGTAATGTGCTTTAACGTAGCAGGGGTGGAACAATTATTGGTATATCACATCACAGATAGCTACAGCTATGAAAAGAGAAAATATGGACATTCTAAAGTACAGCATTAGCTGATTATCCAGACATACACTATACAGACAAAGGGTATAGGAAACCTGGCCATCACGCCAACAGGGACATTTATGACACTGCATTCTGTATACATAGACATTAGTATGTAGCTGTTTGCAGGAAGGCTTTCCACATCCAGTAGAGCATTTGTGAGCACTGATGTTGCAGGGGGAGCAAAAATTCCAAAAATGTTCGATGGGGTTGAGGCAAGTGCTCTGTCCAGGCCATGTCTTTAAGGACCTTGCTTTGTGCGGTGGGGCACAGTCAGGCTTGAATAGAAAATGGACTTTCCCAAACAGTTCCCACGAAGTTTGAAGCATAGCATTGCCCTTAATGTCTTGGTATGCTGAAACATTAAGAATTCCCTTCACTGGAAGCAAGGTGCCTAGCCCAACCCCTGAAAAAGCCTCATACCATTATCCCTCCTCCACCAAACTTTACAGTTGGCACAATGCTGTCAGGCAGGTAATGTTTTCCTGGGATCTGCCAAACCCAGACTCACCCATCAGACTGCCAAACAGTGACGACTCTTTAGTACACATTACCAATTCCATGGCTGCGTGCTTTACACCGCTCAACCCTACACTTGGCATTGCGCTTGATGAGGTGAGGCTTGCATTCAGCTGCTCGGCCATGGAAAACCATTACACGAAGCTCCTGCCAAACAATCTTTGTGCTAATATTAATGTCAGTGGAAGTTTGAAACCCTTATGCCATGGAATCAACAGAGCATTGGCGACTTTTACACACCATGCACCTCAGCACTCGGTGACCTGCTCTGTGACTTTACATGGAGTTGCTGCTTCCACTTTCCAAAAATTTCAGTTGACCATGGCCTATCTAGCAGGGATGACATTTTACAAACTGACTTATTGCAAAGATGGCATCCGATCGCAGTAAAATGCAGCCTGCATGGCTAGGTTCTTTACTTTATACACCTGTGGCAATGTCTGATTGAAACACCTGAATTCAGTAATAGAGAGGCGTATACCAATCCTTTTGTCCATATAGTTTATATATCTGCTGACCTTCAATTCAGATCCAATAAGGTGCCCCTAAAAAATGTTTCCACATATTTAGTGGGAGGCAACAGAAACTCCGAGCAATGTAAGTTTGTGAGATCCTGCATTATTATACATTTATTGGTGGTCCCTTGATTAGCTTGCGGGGACAGAGTTCATATTATTATTTTGGAGAATCAAGCGCAAGGGGGTAGTAGCGCACGTGAACCTCATGCTGGAAGGGCTGGTTGCAGGGCTCGTTGAGGAGGAGGGAGGTCTCCTTTTAAAGTAGCATGCATGCCTGCTGCGTGTAGCAGGTAAGGGGGAATGCCACTGGGTAGTAGCAGGCCTGACACATGTACTGTTTAATGTACATGCCATTTTATTCTCTGAAGGGCAGCTGCCCTTCTTCCCTGGGCAGATGTGGGCAGTTTCCACTGGCGACTGTTACTTGATGCCATTGTAGTATGATAGACCCTCCATATTACTTAGCATTAATACAGTAGATTTAGGATTTGCACCCAAGACACTTTTAAGCGCCAAAAACACTTAATATTTTTTAAAAAGGGCTTTATGAGAAGCACGTAAGACATGAGCATTAATATTTGAACATGGGTAAATATAGATAATGCTATGGGTTGTATAGAGTAGGGAAAATCATGGTAGGATATTCACTAAGTGGAGAATTTTTCACGTCCACGTATCTTTAATATACCTATTTTAGTGAATACGTCTTGCCCTCTCTAATCCTGCTGTTACCATTAAACGTGTGCCCAACTGTGTATATTTTCCATCCACCAGGTCTTTTCTTTCTTGAGTTTGACTATTTGTTTAAACCGATGCCAATAATTATTGGTAAATCTGCTAATGCTTTCAATTAGTTACACAAAGACGGTAGTTCCTAAAGGTCTTTTTTTGGAGCCAAGTTCAAAAGGGAGCAATCAGCTGGAACAGTCCATTGGTTTCCGTGGTGACTGCTCCATTTTTATTACTAAGTCACAAAATATAAATAACCCCCAATGTCTGATAACTGAGGAGGGGGGGGGGGGGGGACCTCCTGATATGCAGGTCAGCTATAGATCTGACCAGGGCGAAAGAATTCCACAGAAAATTTGGAGCGTGCAATACATAAAAATACGGGAAATGTTCTGGGCATAATCAGAAAATGTTTGCGGTTGTGATCATCTGGTGGCAAGTAACAGCAGATCCATATGACAGATACAAACGACTGCTGCTGTGGGAGTTTTATAAACGCCCCTTGACATCCTTTGGGAGACATAATAACAAGGCAGTGGGTCCTCATCCTTCACCAAACATTACACCTATGTCATTTAACCCTTTACTCACTGTTTACTCACCACACTTCCTTCGCTCATAACCCTCACTGTGAACCGTAACGCCTTATCTGCACGCATATGCAACCAAAAGGGTTAGGGTGAATACTATATCTTCGAAGACATCATGTGTAAATCTCAAAGGTGTCATGCGTGTCTTCTGGAGTGAAGTGACTAATCTACCCAAGGTATAGGTGGCAGATGTTTGTGTGTGTGTTTGTGTTTTTCCAGAGCTTATTTTAAGTTGTTACTTAGCAGAGGTTGGGTGTTAGTTGTCCCTCGTATTTAATTATTGTAGGGAGCCCTTTACCAACACCTTGCAAATCCGAATATTAAATAACTGTGGAATTGCCTCCTTCATGACATGTGTTCTCCGTAGTAACATATCACCATGCGTTAGCGGCTTAGTAAATTCCGGTAAAGGATAAATAAAGGCTCCGGAACATGTTGGGTAACCAAATCAAATTCTAGAATTCTAAGTTAAATGGTTAAAGTACATTCGTTGCACGCAGATGTTTTCTCCCTAAGTTTCAGGAGACTATATATCTACGACATTAAATAATCCCAATATTAGAGGTATCGCCTGCTCTTCCCAGGTTTATGTCCCTTTGGGCTCACGGGTGGTCACATAGCAGAGGCCAGAAAAGCAGAATGAGCGATAAGAATTATACATTTCGACATGAATAGGATTTAGGAAACATCCTCCTGACAGCTGATGGATTAGGAGATACTTGCATCACTTCCTATGGTCCTTATTGGCACTGGGGTAGGATTTGTCCAGAACCACACTGTAGTCATTATGTTGCCTTTTACAGCCGTGTCTCAACATAATCCATGTATCCCCCCCCCCCCCCCCCATTGTTGTTGATTCCTTCCCTGCTTTTATCTGCCCCCAAGAGCCCCCCAGAATCTCCTTAATCAGCATCTAGCCGGCTGCTGTCACAGCAAGAAAATTGATAGGATCTGCATTGCAGATGAATCACTAGAGCCAGATTAGCTGGTGATGCTGATGATGAGGCGGCTCCTTGCAACTCCGCTGCTCTCTGCAATTTTCTTTGTCTTCTGCTGTCTGCATTGTGTGTAGCTAGTCAGACACATTCAGCTGTTGGTGCCAGACAGACACATACCAGCTGACAGACAGCCTGGATTTTGATGCCCTACTGCCATCTAGAGGTCAGCAAAGAGTATTGATCTTTCACTGAATAAACACAAACGGTGTGAAGGACGTGTTTCGAATAAGACTAGTAGTTTTCGGGGTGCTTGGAATATACGAAAAATGATTCAATATTATATTTTTCAAAATATTAAAGAAGACGGGTCTTTATATTTTACACAAGTGGCAACATGTCTTTATGCCAACTGGGCTTTGCAAGAGTAGGAGGGGCGCCATTTGTGCATCCGACAAGGTCACGCACTGGTCACACGACAGTTTCCTGTGGAGAAACAGTTTTAATGAGGGAGACATGGTTATTTATAAACAATTATGAGACGGTTAAGCAAGGAGTTCTCATTGTGAGGCCTACACTGAAAAGTGACTTTATTTCAAAGTATTCTTTAGAATGTTACAGTGTTTAGCAATGAACAAGAATCAGTGTGGCGTTCAAGCCCTCCCTTGCAAGGTTAATTTGACTCTTTGCAGGGCAAACTGGGAATGCTAACATTAGGAAATCTGACAAAAATATTATTTAAACTGACTGGCAATAAAATACATTTTTGAATTTCTACTTTGGAATAAATATTTTACCCTGCACAACAGAGAAGGAAGACGGCAGTGTTAGCTCCAGAGGTAAAGATCAGACTGAACAACGAAAGTAAAAAAACAAAAACACAGGGATTAGGGCACTCTCAGATCTGATCAACTTTCTGAAAGCTAAGGGGGAGAAAGTCAGCAAAACTGGGTAAATTGACTAAATGGTCCAGTCCATAAAGAGAGAACTGCACTGAACTGAGATGTGAATTAAAGGCCAAAGTAACTGAGCTGGAAAAATTCTTCCGTTCAGCTGCATTAGAGAATTTTTCCAACTCGGCTACACTGGCCTAACTTTTGAAAGTTTTTACAACATCAAGTATTATCCTTCTCCCAGCCTTTCTATGAGAACTGCGTGCACCTTTGAGAACAGCAATCTATGAGAACTGCGTGCATCTTTGAGGACAGCAATTTCCTCATGTAGGACTCAAAGGTGTGGATATGACTTCATATCTACGCATTCCCCCTATAAGAGCAGCCCCCTGTGTCACTGGTAGATGTAACAAGTGGCTCCCGAGTGATACAGTCTGAGATAATGTATTACACCATCATCACTGCCCCTCCCTGATCAGTGAGCACTAGACTGGTGCACAATGTCACTAGCAGAGCACCAGCAAGCCACAAGGGGATCAGCAGTATGAACATATGACGGGTATGTCATACTATGGTAACTGGTGGTACAGCCCAATGGTAACCCAGAGGAATGTACTATATAGGCACCTGATATAAAGGGCTCTAGTTAAGTTAGCACAAGCAATACCTATTTATCATATGGTTGACATATATAGGCATGCCATGTCCGTTTATGCTAATACTTAGAAAATATGTTCTGAAAAATGTCTACACCATTGGTAACAAATTACAGAAATGCCAATCACTGATGGTTTCAATGTCACTGTGTTGTCTTTAAACACAGTTTATTCAGATGTAAACCTGACGCGTTTCACCCAGATAGGCTCCTTCCAATGTGGATGATAAGTTGATTTTTTTTACATTAATAAATTGTTCCACAGTGAATTAGCTCTGCTGTCGGCAGAGCTTCTCCCTTAGGGATATAGAAGTTTGTACTAAGTGTATATATAACATATATGCTTAGTGTATGTATAACATATGTATATGTACAAGTCAAAACCACTTACACGGTCCACAGTACAAGTAACTGACTAATCCTCTGTAGTTGACCTTCAACACCCCGAACCTTTAATATGCCACAATTATGAACAACAATTTTTGATTAATATCGAAAAACTATAATAATGATGGACTTCGTAATGTGTAAAGGATAAATAGATACTGCTCTTGGACTGAAGTGTGTGTGTAATGGCAGCACCCTCCTCATAAAGAAAATGCTGAGAAAAAGGAGGACAATACGAAACAATTTTAAATAATTACACTAATTGTCATAGAATACTCTATGCCCTAGGCTTCTGGAGAGGTCTTATAGCCTGCCTTTTACCAGTAGACCATGGACCCTGTCTGTGCGCGTACTAGGTTTGGGGGTACACACATTGGGGCAACAGCAACCTGTTTTCAGTACACCTGGACTTCTGACACAGGGTGCCCAGGACAAGCTCACTCAGGATGACAACCAAGCCATTGTCTATAGCTGAACGTGATACCTTTGTATCCTGAATGGTGTGAGGCAGGCTTTCCCCATTGTATGTCCTTCTGTTAAACTGATTATGTTGTGTTCATTATGTGTCTGTATGTTAATGTGTGCAGTGTAATTAGGCTTACTCTTTGTATGTTAATTCCTATATGGTTTGCAGCCTGGAAGTACATCTGGGGAGAGAGCCTAGACCCAGTTCATTAGAGGACCTGGTGGAGAACTATGCTTAATTCGACCCCTCCCCCTCCATTATATACTAATTTAAATACATAAAGGGAATCAACACAGTAAAGGAAGAGAGTATATTTAAAAGAAGAAAAACTACCACAACTAGAGGACATAGTCTTAAATTAGAGGGGCAACGATTTAAAAGTAATATCAGGAAGTATTACTTTACTGAGAGGGTAGTGGATGTATGGAATAGCCTGCCAGCAGAAGTGGTAGAGGTAGACACAGTCAAGGATTTTAAGCATGCGTGGGATAGACACAAGGCTATCCTAGCTATAAGACCGGGAACGGGGGACTAATAAAAATACTCAAAAAAAAATTGGGCAGACTAGATGGACCGAATGGTTCTTATCTGCCGACACATTCTATGTTTCTATGTTTAATGTCTGTGATGTCATTAGAAATGAAATCAATGTTTCACCAAATAGGTCTTTCTCATTGCCATTTGTTTCAGAATAAAAATCCTTTTCACTTTGACTTCTAATGAAGAAGCACAAGTGAAAGGTTAGTTGTCCCTAGTATGAGGATAAACTGGAGTGTACTTTTAATAGTACACGCCAATTTATCCTCTGACAGACAGCTGCCAGGCACCCGTCTGGTCGGCAACTGGCCCTCTCTGCTAGCGCAGAAAGAGCCCCTCGTTTTTGCATGAGATCAGCAGGGGTTACCTTAACTAGGTCCCCCCTGCTGATTCCATGCAAAAACAAGCGCTAGCAGCGAGAGACCCTGACTTTCGGCTGTCAGAGCGAGGTGATCCCCTGCTCTGATTGGCTGTGCGCGTGCACGAAATAACCAGGAACTGTTGTGACTCGCATGTGAGACACAGCAGATAGTAAACCCGTGTGTATCTATTAAGATACACGTTAGGTCTACTTAATTGACCTGGGAAATGTTTTGTTTAACCCTTGCTCCTTTAAAGTGTGAATGCAAAAGCTCTTCGACTCATTTGCTAGACTCTATATCGCATTAGTTGAAGGCAGTTAGAGATTATTGCAGAGAGACACAGAAGAAAATAAAAATAGTTGGGACATGATTCTCGGACTGACTTCATGATATTTTTTGAAATTTAAGTCTGATTTTTTCCTTGCATATATGGACTTCTTTCCGTGTTTTATTTCATATAGAAGCCATTTGTATTAAATAATTAATGCCCATTGATGAAAACAAAATGAAGTATTGTGCACATTTAAATTTTGTGTACATATTACATCCTCCAAACCCACGTGTGAGTACACTTTACGAGTACACTTTAACAGGCATTTCCGATCTTGCTAAAGAACATACCTTTGCATGCCAGTTAACGCACATTATTAAATGATTTCCCCTAACAAGACCCAAAGTATGTGAGTTTTAAAATGCGTACCTCCTAAAAACAAAAATGACATTCTGTTAGGTTTTGTGAAAAGGTTAGAGTAAACAAAAAATTCAAGTTTATTTGCTACAACAAAAAACTTTGGGTATTTTTTT
Organism: Pelodytes ibericus; assembly: GCA_036172795.1. Lineage (NCBI taxonomy): Eukaryota > Metazoa > Chordata > Amphibia > Anura > Pelodytidae > Pelodytes > Pelodytes ibericus. Next base: position 192,111,014 of record CM069861.1, read on the forward strand.
TTTAAACAAATAGTAAAAATGTAATATATGGTAAATATAATTTTGAATACTATTTACATTAATTCATCAGAAATGTTATACTTTAATATCTGGATAAAAATAAAATAATTTAATTTTCTACATATATTATATATGTATATTATCTTTGTCAAAATATATCGTGAAAAAGCATATATTAACTGGCTTTTTCTGCCATCCGATGCAAGGATAAGATGCATGTGTATGATTGTGTAAATAATATAAATATATATAAAGCTTTACATAATGCATTATAATACTTTGGGAATTACTTTTTGAAATATAATATATAACAGCAGATCAAAAAATATGGGGGAAAAAAAGGTTTAATAAAAAAAAAGATAAAACAACAACAAACATGTATGGTATATATAGGAGTTTGTAATAAACATGTATGGTATATATAGGAGTTTGTAATAAACATGTATGGTATATATAGGAGTTTGTAATAAACATGTATGGTATATATCCCTGTACACTACCTCTCTGGAAGAACTCATCGGCTCTTTTGGCTTCCAATACCACCTGTATGCGGATGATACTCAGATCTACCTCTCCTCCTCTGACCTGACTCCCTCTGTCGTGTCACATGTAGTTGAGTGTCTGTCGGCCATCTCCATTTGGATGTCTGATCGCGACCTGAAACTTAATCTTTCCAAAACAGAGCTGATCATCTTCCCTCCCTCAAACTCTGTCCATATACCTAGCTTCACAGTCACCATTGAAAATGCTACAATCGTACCAGCTGACCGTGTCCGATGTTTTGGTTTTTGTATGGAATAGCCTGCCAGCAGAAGTGGTAGAGGTAAACACAGTCAAGGATTTTAAGCATGCGTGGGATAGACACAAGGCTATCCTAGCTATAAGACCGGGAACGGGGGACTAACAAAAGTACTCAAAAAAGAAATTGGGCAGACTAGATGGACCGATTGGTTCTTATCTGCCGACACATTCTATGTTTCTATGTCTTGGGGTCACTTTTGACTCTGCTCTCTCCTTCGTTCCTCATATTCAGTCTCTAGCCAAATCCTGTCGGCTGCACCTAAGGAAAACATGCACGCATTTGCCCGTTCCTCAGCGTAGAGACCGCCAAAATACGAGTGCACTCGCTTGTGATCTCTCGCCTTGACTAGTGTAACAGCCTTCTGACTGGACTACCTCTGACTAATTTTTCTCCCCTGCAATCTATCCAAAACACAGCTGCCAGACTCATCTTTCCTGCTCGTCGGTCTGATTTGGCTGCTCCCCTCGGCAATCCCCTCCACTTTCTCCCCATCTGCTCAAGGATCAAATTTAAAATTCTGCCTTTAACCTACAAAACCCTCCACTGCTCAGCCTCTCTGTATATAGCCTCCCTCGTTAACCAATACTTCCCTGTATGACCTCTGTGCTCCTCAATGGGTTTACAGCTCTCCTCCTACCTCATTACCTCTTACAACTCGCGCCTCCAAGATTTTGCTCGAGCTGCCCGCTGCCTTTGGAACTCCCTTCCGCAGAGAATCCAGCTCTCATATTCCTTTAAAAACTTTAAAAAGTCCCTCAAAACTCATCTCTTTCTAGTATCCAACTAGCATACGGGTTGATTTACCTCTAGCTATTCGCACCTAGCTCTTGCTGTTCTCAATCACTGTTAGTATCAGGTAGCTTACAACTCATCCAGCTAGAATGCACACAATTACTCTTTGGCCAAACCCACCAAGCGCCAACCATCCACATTACTGTTACTATAACTACCTTCCCTCTGTCCTCTTCACTCCCTTATGTGTTTCATGTATCCCATTCTCTTTAGATTGTAAGTTGCTAGCAGGGCTCTCTACCTCATGTACCAGTATGTTCTAGTTTGTCTAACTTAGTATGTAGTTCCCTTCTGTGCTCGGTATCTAGCACTACGTAAATTGCTGGTGCTATTTAAATAAATGTTAATGTAATGTAATATAGGAACTTGTAATAAACATGTATGGTATATACAGGATCTTGTAATAAACATGTATGGCAAACATAGGAGTTTGTAATTAACATGTATGATATATACAGGAGTTTGTAATAAACATGTATGGTTTAGTTAGGAGCTTGTAATAAACATGTATGGCATACATAGGAGTTTGTAATTAACATGTATGATATATAGGAGTTTGTAATTAACGTGTATGATATATATAGAAGTTTGTAAGAAACATGTATGGTATATATGAGTTTGTAGTTAACATGTATGATATATAGGAGTTTGTAATTAACATGTATGATATATAGGAGTTTGTAATTAACATGTATGATATATAGTAGTTTATAATTAACATGCATGATATATATAGGAGTTTGTAATAAACATGTATGGTATTTATAGGAGCTTGTAATAAACATGTATCACACACATAGGAGTTTGTAATTAACATATATGATATATAGGAGTTTGTAATAAACATGTATGGTATATATAGGAGCTTGTAACAAACATGTATGGTGTATATATATACACCCTATAAATTGCAGGAGTGTCTCTGTATTATACAATAGGAAGGCCTTTTGGTCCCTGGTAAGTAATACATATAAAGAGATTAATACCCATAAGCAACAGTATCTAGTGTTAGGACCCACCAATATTGGAGTACTTTGACGTAGTGGTGGGCTTAGCATAATATGGCCATATATCTAACCAAATCTCAAATTTTGTTATCTTAGTAATACAGGTGTTTTTAAGTAGCTTTATGTAACCTATAGCTTTAAGAGTTTTTCTCCTACCTGCTTTGAGGTGAGTGCGCTGATCTTTAGATTTTGTATATATATATATATTTGTAAAACAGGTACATTCTGTTTTTAGACAGACACTCACTTACAAGGATTTTAGACTAGAGGATGATTTAGCGGAGTCTGGGAGGTTATACCACATGTGAGGAGCACTGAAAAGTAAAACAATCACAACCTGATGAATCAGTTCAGTTTGAGAATCCCAAAACCCTTCAAGTCCCTCGTGTTCTTTTTCTTTTGCTCTACAATTTGTTCCAGCTGCAAAAATACATTATAACAATTATACAGACAGTATCGGCCCTAAAAAAACAAAACATACAATGAAACTCTAAAGTCACCTAACGCACAATACTTGCAGCTTAGTTTTGCGGCTGTTCTGGAAAAAAAATTCTGCACAAATGAAATATTTAGGGAAATTATTATGCACTGTAGAAAAAAAAGTCATATTTATCAGATCAGAAACAACATGACCAGATAATCGAGTTAAAAATCTCAAAGTGATCTTGATGATTACGTTCTCGAAGGTGGCAAACTAGGAATTTTAAGAAAAAGAAAAAAATACATCAGACTAGAGAACTAATTTCAAGAAAACAGAGATTTCTGTTATCTTGTACCCCCACCGGATGCCTATTGAAGATTTGAAATTTCTAACAAAAAAAATATATATATATATATTGTTCTCTCAGTAAATTGACCAAATGTGAAATTTATGGTCGTTTTCGTGCGGAGGACACCTCCGATGCCCCGCTTAGTTCAAATGCTTCCCTCATAACATCAACAATAAACAATGTCAAAGACCATCGCTGATAAATGTAAATTTTATCACACAATCGTAGAACTTAGGAAATGTCTTTGGAAAACCATGTTTAAACTCATACTGATGATACATGGGGCACTCCATGAGAGCAGCTCATTAGATGCTGTCTGTCTAATTATTTACGTGCCCCAGCATTTTTAAATATGCATGGTGTAGGGAGTCCCTAAAATGTTCTCGCAATCACATAGCCAACAATGCTTGCACTCTAATGAAATTCAGTTAACCAACAATGCTTGCATTCTAATGAAATTCAGTTAACCAACAAAGCTTGTACTTTAATGAAATTCAGTTAACCAACAAAGCTTGCACTCTAATGAAATTCAGTTAACCAACAAAGCTTGCACTCTAATGAAATTCAGTTAACCAACAAAGACTGCACTTTGTTGAAAGTCAGTTTGCCAGTAAAACTTGCATTTTAATATTATTCAAGTTCTCTTGAGTGCAGAGACACAACTTTCCTTTTGGTAGTGTGTATATGTTTGTTGTAACACTGTAGCATACTTGTTGGTAGTTAAAGGGACTATCTAGTGCCCAAAATGCATCTACCAAATATTAATGCATTTTAATATGCTTTCAAAGTGCATGTCTTACATTTTACATTGCTTAAAATATAAAATACTTACAGCTAGACAAAAATGTTAAATTACAGAAGTTGGTAAGAAACGAGGACTGCCCACACTAGCAAAAGTCATTTATTTTTCTTCTTTTTTTTTTTTACTACAGGAACCAATGAGAATAATTTCATTCAAATGAATGGGATTTCCCATCTCTTTAGTGATGTCATCAGACAATGTGTTGCACTGTTAAGAGCTCATACTACGTACAAGAGAAAGATGACTTAGTGTCCACACAATGTATAGAATTCGAGGAGCACAGGAAGTGACTATATGAAACAAAATTTATATCCTCGTGTCTATATAACCAGTGCTGCCGCTCCACAGTAAACATGCAGATTAATCACTGGGGAGGGCTTGAGTCAAATATTAAAAATGTTATTACTATGTTACTAAATTACTATGTTATTTATGCACAATGCCTGCAAATCAAATCACATTGGAAAAAAAGACTAGGGAGGGAGGAGGGAGAGAGAGAGAAAAGTTTGGGGGGAGGGAGACAACGCAGGGGGGTGGAGAGAGGCAGCATTGGCACAATAAATACAAGAAATGCATTTGTTTAATATAATTTTTTATTGAATATTAAAAAGTAATTTACATGTGAATATATACAAGTTAAACTTTTTTCCTATAGGGTAGTCTTATATTCAGGCTTTTAGTTTTTTCCTAAAGGAATATCCAAAGTGTTAGTGGGGGGTCGTCTTATAATCAGGGTTGTCTTATATTCGAGCAAATACGGTATTGGCAGACCATGATTAACATATGTACCCTAACTGTTTGAGCATTTAAACTTAATGTACAATATTTGAGTCATGTTATAGGTCAGTGGTCACATATAATGTTTGGGGGAATTGAACAACCTATTTTCATAATAATGTTTGTTTTACCATTTCTTTTCACCTCATGCGTGAGCTCCTAGAACACATTTTTTTTATTTGTATATGCCCACTAAAGCACTTCTTATATACATAATAATATATTTTTTTCAAGGAGCTCACCCATAAGGTGAAAAGAGAGTAATGGTAAAACATTATTATGATAATAGGCTGTGCAATTCTCTAAAACATAATGTGACCAGTGACCTATAACAAAATCCAGATAGATATAGTCAGTGTCAGATGAGTTAACCCCTGGATGGCTAGACAGATGTAGGCAGTGTCAGAGGCATTAACCCCTTGGTGGCTAGACAGATATAGGAAGTATCAGAGGAGTTAACCCCTTGGGTGATTTGACTTTGTTTGGCAGTCGGGAAATACATCCCAGGAGAAGAGACTAATATGGTCATCGCTGTGTGCAGAACTTGTGAATTATTATGTTATGATAACTGTATTATGTGGTAGCTATTGCATGTTAGTTAATAGTTGATTTCATTATTATTGTATATAACCCTGTGCCGTGCTCAATAAAATGTTCCTTTTCTTCACCTTATCCTACGTGCTGACTAGTGGTTTGGGTGGCTGGTGATTTCCATTGCCTATTAAAAGCGGATTGGAGTGTGCTTTATGAGTTATGGGGGGAATTAGAAAGGGGACAGTGTAAAAAAAATACCAGGCCATGCCAGTGTCTTGAAAATATCCTACATTAAGGACGACCACTGTTATAGGGAACAGATGGGAGAGAGAATCAAAACAAGCTATAGAAGGTGTGGAATGTCTAGCCAAAGTTTGGTAAGGATCGCTTTAGTATTGGGCCCTAAGTATACATTTCACTAATGGGTCCTGCCCCCTCTCGAAGAAGAAGTTCACTCTATTATCCCTCTTCATATTCTTTCTCCTATTTTGCCATAACTGGAACTGTGGGAATCCTGATGCCTGGGTATAACATGGCGGGGGGGATGCAGTTCCTACTGCCTACTGTTAACTCTCTTTAATTTCCTTATAGGGTTTACACAATACATAATAGCCGAATGGAAAGGATCCCCGAAATTTGGTTACGCAATCTGCTGCATTTCAGGTCCCATATGGCTACTGTGGCCATTCGGAAACAGAAACATCGGAGGCATTCTGATTGGAACATTTTCGCCATAAAATGAATACAATTTCTGCTTTACAATATGTGGCAATAAACCTTGAATACAGTTTGGATTTGGGGATGATTGCCACATTTTGCCAATTTTAATTAGCATTTTTTAAGAAGGTGAATTGAAATTAAAAAGTTAGATAACAGATACCACCCGTATTAAAAGCAAATACTCCCCCGGGATCTGGGGATACCTGATGGCCCCAGATCCCAAAAAAATAAAGTTCACCCCCCCTGGGATCTAGGGCTGCCCGATATGACCCTGATTTAACCAAATCACTGATTTACAGTCTCTAATAAATGACGCAATGGAATTAACAGATCTTTGCCCGCAAGTGTAATCTCACTTACAGAAGGTATTAATGGTTCCGCTCAGGTTAACTGCACCATTGACAAAGGTGTTTCTGGTTGAAATTAGAGAAGAGGTGCTTACTTCTTAGAATTATGATAAAAAAATAAAAAATAAATACTTTTCATGTTATTATGCACTACATAGTTGTAGTCTACTGCTTTTTTTGCGAATTATTAAAAATAATAACAGTAATCTTATAATAATAATAATATTTGAACATATACAATGTTTTTTATTATTTGTAAAATAAATTGGTTATACACTGTCAAGAGGGATTCAATAGAAATTTTACTTTATGGTTATGTCTACTCACACCAAGAGTCTGTTCTATAAAAGCCAGAGAACATTCCATCAGATGATTCATTTCATATGATACCTGGTCAGCCTTAACACAGTTCGTTCACTTGAAGATAATACTACTTACGGACAACTAGCACGGGAAAAATAAAATAAAACAAGGAGACTGGGAAAGAAATCAAACTGGCCATTGTTCCAAATTCCTTTCCATGCTCCTGTTATGACATATCTTCGACTAGCTCCATATACCTGGAATTTAAAGATCTACCAACAGCTTATCTGTGGTTATTGTCAGGAAGTCAGGATGTTAAAACGGTTTCCTTTGCCATTCTCCACTAAATACAGTGAATTCTGGAACTTTGATGTAACTAGGAGATGATTCTGAATGTCTGTAAAAGCAGGCCGTTCCATGAATGGACTGTCTGTACTACACAGAAAACTCTTTGATCACAGAAAATCATTTGCTTGCATCTATACCTATTTTCTTTTTAAATAATAAAAAAAAAAAAACATTGAGAATATCAGTAGTCCTAGGAGCTAATTCAGCCAGACGAACTGATGTGAGCCATCTGTTCATAATGTAATTAAATAACTGGCCTGTAATCAGGGTGGCTCTGCTAATTTCTTTCATCATTCCCAATTTTGTGTCCATTAGCGCTGAAGGAGGGTTTTTTTTGTTCTTCCTTAGCAGTGCTGTGTTATAAAAGGACCTTTTTTTAAGAATTTTGGCCTAAGTTACTAATATTTAATATAATGTGGGATTGAGAAAAGAGATGGTTTTTCCTGTGAGCGGTGCCAAAAAATGGGGCTGAAAAACAACAACAGGTGTTTACAGAGCTGATGTACATGCGTGTGTTAAAAATAATACAGTACGTCAGACAACTTTTTATCTAATTTTTTTTTAATTTAGTTTTTTATTTCACTGAGTAGGGTTGCAACCTTGGCAATTTTTTACCGGCCACATATTACTTTTGCAGGCTGCCTTGCAGTATATAGAAGTCATATGACCAAAAGGAAATCAATTAACTAATCAACGTGGTTCTGGGGGATCCACTAAGATATAATATAGACTTCTTTTTCAGGAGTATTACAGCTTTCTATGCTGGCTTCCAGCTAGCGTTACAATTGAATTTTGAGTCACTAGACTAGGGTGACCACATTGCTGTTCTATTCAGTGACGCTTTTGAAAAATGTATTCTTCAGTGTTGTAGTCAGTAAAATGGAGACTGGACTTGGGTTTTTATTCTACTTAATGAGTAGACATTCCCTATCTAGAAACACCCTAGATGATATCCTGCAAATACTACACACATTTTCATTGTAATAGAGCAGGGATGGCACTCTGGAGCATCTGAGTGCATTGTCACCATCATTGAGATGGAGCAACAAAAAGAAAGGTAACAATAATAGAGAGAAGGGGAAACTAAAATAAGCAGAATATGCATTGGAAATTGGAAAGGGAAGCATAATCTCAAGGAACATGGAACTTTGTGATCTTTAACTTTGTATCCTACAGAACATAGAAACATAGAATGTGTCAGCAGATAAGAACCATTCGGTCCATCTAGTCTGCCCAATTTTCTAAATACTTTTATTAGTCCCCCGTTCCCGGTCTTATATCTAGGATAGCCTTGTGCCTATCCCACACATGCTTAAACTCCTTCACTGTGTTTACCTCTACCACTTCTGCTGGCAGGCTATTCCATGCATCCACTACCCTCTCAGTAAAGTAATACTTCCTGATATTACTTTTAGATCGTTGCCCCTCTAATTTAAGGCCTCTAGTTGTAGTAGTTTTTCTTCATTTAAATATACTTTCTTGCTTTAGTGTGGCACTCGGCTTAAAAACGTATCCCATCACCGGAATAGTGGATGCACACATGAAGAGTCCAACTTGGTAGTCACGTAAGACTACATGAACAACCCCCTCGGTGTATTTTATTTTTTGGGGGGTGAAAACATTTTATTTTGTGGATGAAAATGGCAATTTATTTACTTATATTCTACAGAAAGAAATTCATAACACTTTTAGCGTGTTCCCTGGAAAACCTTACGTGACAACATGTAAAACATATATAGATAAAGGAGCTGGCCTTCGATATCACAAAGGCTTAGTTTCTCTTTCAATCATATTGTCATGTTATTTTCCTAGATTACAAGACTATAACATGTATAGCTTGGAGGAAAGACATAACAGGGGGGATATGATAGAAACATTTAAATACATAAAGGGAATCAACACCGTAAAGGAAGAGAGTATATTTAACCCCTTAAGGACAGAGCCTTTGAAACATTTTTGTCCTTTCTGGACAATGGCTATTTTAACATTTCTGTGCTGTTTGTGTTTAGCAGTAATTTTCTTCTTTGTCATTTGCTGTACCCACACATATTATATATTGTTTTTATCGGGACAAGAAGGGCTTTCTATGGATGCCATCTTTTTGATCATATCTTATCATATTATTAAAAAAAAAAAAAAAATATGGTAAAAAAAAAAAATACACAAATTTCTTTGTTTTTATTTGAAACAACTTCTCCTCATCGACAATAGCGAACGAAAAAACATGCTAAATAGATTCTACTATTTCTCCTGAGTACAGGGATACCACCCATGCATAGGTTTGTTGGGTTGTTTGGGGGCTAAAATGCCAAATTTTTGAGGTGCAGTTTTTTGTTTTCCAACTTGAAATTTTTACATGCAGACAGCCTGCACCCATGTCCCATTTGGGACATATTTGAAGCCAGCTAGTGTATTTTACCCCATCAACCCATATATTTTTTAAAAGAAGACACCTTAGGCTATCTCAAATGGTGGTATTTTTACACTTTCCATGCACTAATTCTACCACCAGCCTTTGTCAAACTTTGTGGGAGTAATTTTTTTGTGTTTTTTTTTCACAAACCTTGTACTTCAGACATGAATTCACAGATTATGGTATGTGTCACTGCCAAATAACACCCTAATAAGTGTTCAGCAACATCTCTTGAGTACAGGGATACCACCCATGCATAGGTTTGTTGGGTTGTTTGGGGGGTAAAAGGCCAAATTTGGTAGGTGCAGTTTTTTGTTTTCCAAATTAAAATTTTGACATGCAGACCGCCTGCACCCATGTCCCATTTGGGACATATTTGAAACCAGCCAGTGTATTTTACCCCATCAACCCATATATTTTTTAAAAGTAGACACCTTAGGCTATCTCAAATGGTGGTATTTTTACACTTTCCATGCACTAATTCTACCACCAGCCTTTGTCAAAGTTTGTGGTAGTAATTTTTGTGTGTTTTTTTTTCACAAATATTGTATTTTAGACATAAATTCACAGATTTTGGTATGTGTCACTGCCAAACAATAACCCAATATGTGTTCAACAACATATCCTGAGTACAGGGATACCACCCATGCATAGGTTTGTTGGGTTGTTTGGGGGCTAAAGGGCCACATTGTGAAGGTGCGCATTTTCAACTTGGAATATTGACGTGTAGTCAGCCTGAGCCCATCTTTCATTTGGGACTTTTTTTTACAGTGTATTTTACCCCAAAAAGTATATATTTTGTAAAAGTAGACACCCTAGGCTATTTTAAATGGTGTTATTTTAACACTTTCCTTGCACCAATTCTACCACCAGCCTTTGTCAAAGTTTGTGGTAGTCATTTTATTGTGTATTTTTTCCCACATACATTGCACTTTAGACACAAATTCACATATTTCGGTATGTGTCACTGACAAACAATACCACAATATATGTTCAGCAACATCTCCCGAGCACAGGGATACCACCCATGCATAGCTTTGTCAGCTTTGTTAGGGGTTGAAAGGCTACATTTGAGAGGTGCGCTTTTTGATTTTCAAACTTGGAATTTGAACATGTAGAGCAAGGAAGGGGTTAATAGCTCTTATAAGAGCCTTTGTAGTACTGTACAAAAAAATTAACCCCTAAAAATGCACAGACAAGAAAAAATGTTCTGCTGTGCAGTGATCAGTGGCAGGGAAGGGGTTAATACATTACACTATACAAAAGGTATGGCTTTTATAAAAGCCCTTGGGACTCACAATTTATTAACATTTTATTTAATTTATTACAATTTAAAAATTATGTTATACAGATCTGTCTCTTTCCCTCACTAAAACTCAAGTGAGGAGAGGGAGGCAGATCCATATGGGTCAGAACAATATTTACGAACCAGACGAATGGGGATGCTCATCTGAGAAATCACCAAACCACCTTTGCCACTGATCGGCTGTTACTGATCGCTATACACGCGTTCAGACAGCTTCAAAAGGAATACACGTAATCCCCTAGTGGGTATAATTAACCCCTAGTGAGTCTGACAAAAAAAATGCTGATAGCAAAAAAAAATCCTTCGGCGACTAGATTGCTCCATATGCGCTGCTTAGGCAGTGACCATATGCACTGCTTAGGCAGTGACCATATGTGCTGCTTAGGAAGTGATATACGGCAAGGAAGGGGTTAATAGCTCTTAAAAGAGCCTTTGATATACTGTAATAAATCAAAGTAAAAAAAAATAACCCCTAAAAAAATGCACAGACAGCAAAAAATGTGCTGCTGTGTAAGATCACTGCGTACACAGCGATCAATTGCAGGGAAGGGGTTAAATACTGGAAACGGCTTTTATAAAAGCCTTTGGGTCTCAATTCTATTAAATATATTATAATTAAAAACTTACATTATACAGCTCTGTCTCCCTCCCTCACTAAAACTCAAGTGAGAGGGAGGCAGATCTACACGGGTCAGATCAAATATTTACACATATTGATCTAACCAGACGAATGGTGATGCTCATCTGAGCAAACGCCAACCCGCCATTGTCACTTATCAGCTGTTACTGATCGCTATACATGCGCTCAGACAGCTAAAAAATTTTTTTTACGTTAAACGTAGTCCCCTAGCGGGTATAATTAACACATGACGGGTGTAATAAAAAAGTTTAAAAAAAATTAAAAATGCTTCTGCAGCAAGATTGCTGCATTTGCGTCAGATCGCTGATTAGGCAGTGATCTACGGCAAGAAAGGGGTTAATCTCTCTTAAAAGAGGTTTTTTTATCCTGTAATGAATTACAGTAAAAAAAAATAACCCCTAAAAAATGCACAGACAGCAAAAAATGTGCTGCTGTGTATGATCACTGCGTACACAGCGATCAATGGCAGGGAAGGGGTTAAATGGCTTTTATAAAAGCCCTTGGTGTTTAAAATTTTATTAAATATTTTTTTTATTATTTTATTTTATTTTTTTACTTGATCTGATCCGTCTCTCTCCCTTACTATAACTAGTAAGGTGATGGAGGCAGATCAATACTTGTCAAAGGCAATATTTACTAATATTGCCTTTGACAGTATGGTAAGTGCTCATCAGAGCACTTACCATACATGCCTGCACACAGATCACATAGATCTGCTGTGCCGGCATCGACTGGCTCCCCCTAGAGCATCGGAAGTGAAATACTTTCACGTCCGATGCTCTTGCCATTAGAAGGGAAGCGCTGCCTGTACAGGCAGCGTTCCCTTCTACTGAGCCGATGGGGTCGCTCAGGAGAGCGACCACCATCGGCTCTGGGCAGCCTGGAGGTGTTGTTAAGTGCCTCGCTAGCGAGGCACTTTAACAACACCGCAGATGCTTAGAAAGCGAACGATCGTTCGCTTTCTAAGCACATGTGTGCAGTGGGCGCAGCCATTTTTAAATGGCTGCTACGATCACTCCGTGGAGTGATCGTAGCGCGCCCCTGCACATTTGGGGGGTGTTGCACAATGCCTCTACCTAGAGGCATTGTAGCAACACCGTTAGAGTAAAGAAAGCGACCGCTGGTCGCTTTCTTTACTCCATTTAGTGCATGACGTGCCAGGCACGTCAGCTGTCGGCAAGTCCACGATTTGCCGTGACGTGCCTGGCACGTCATCTGTCGTTAAGGGGTTAAAAGAAGAAAAACTACCACAACTAGAGGACATAGTCTTAAAATAGAGGGGCAACGGTTTAAAAGTAATATCAGGAAGTATTACTTTACTGAGAGGGTAGTGGATGTATGGAATAGTCTTCCAGCTGAAGTGGTAGAGGTAAACACAGTCAAGGATTTTAAGCATGCGTGGGATAGACACAAGGCTATCCTAGCTATAAGACCGGGAACGGGGGACTAAAAAAAAAAAAATGGGCAGACTAGATGGGCCGAATGGTTTTTATCTGCCGACACATTCTATGTTTCTATGTTTCTATAACTGAATGGAACCCTTTCAGGATCAGCTGGTAGAGAAAAGCAAAGTGGCAAACAACTGAAGCACTGAAAGGGTTAAAAAAGGATTAAGTGTGTTAGTAGAGCAATTATTTGCTCACCCATCTGTCACCCTCAGAAGGGTGAAGCGCTATTAATGCAGATGGGATGAGGTCACCAATAATTACAGTAAATAATTTTAATAATAAATTATAGCATCATACAATATTTGTGACTTAAAAAAAAATCGAATGGCTTTTAATTTAGGTCAAATTATAAAAATATTGTTTATAAAATGATTGTAGTGAATAAAATGTAAAAAATGGCAGGATTGCATCACCTTGTGGCTTGACAGGCAAATTACACGTTTTTGCCCCTGACAAGTAAAATCGTAACAAGAAATTTAGGTTGAATAAAGACCGAAGTCCATCAAGTTCAACCTGTCTATTTATCATTCCTGCTTTTAATCCAAAAGAAGGAGTGAAAAAAAAAGTGAGCTATTTTGATTTTGCCACTGAGGGGGAAAAATTCCTTCTCGACTCCAAAAAGTAATCAGATTTCTCCTTGGCTCAAGAACTTTTAAAATATAAATTTTTATTCTATTATTAATAGCCCTGTATGTCCTGCTTTTCTAAAAAATAAAAAAATATCTAGACTCTTTTTAAATGCATTTATTGTATTCGATAGCACCAGCTGTCTTGGCAGTGAGCGCCATATCTTTATTGTCCTTACTGTAAAGAATCCCTTCACATGTTGTCTATGAAATCTTTGTTCTTCCAGCCTCAGTGGATGGGTGACCTCTTGTTTCTGTTGATGAACAAGTCCCTGGAGAGCTCTTTATAGTGGTCCTGCACATATTTCTATAATCTTATCATAAGACACTGTTTTTCTAGCGTATACAAAGGGCAACTCTTTTAATTTCTCTTTATAATTAAGACCCCTAAATCCCCTTATTAATTTTGTAGCCCTCCATTGCACTTTTTCTAGTTCCATAATATCCTTTTTTTTAAGGACTAGTTCCCAGAATTGTACCGCGTGTTAAAAGTGAGTTCTTACCCCATTCTACACATGCCAATTTCCTACTGGCCCTTGCAGCTGCTGACTGGCATTAAACACTGTTGTCAAGTCTGCTATCTATATTTATTTCTAAATCCTTCTCATTAGTCGTTTTTCCCAGGGCGATGCCATTAAAAGCATTTGTCTATACTGAACCTCATTTGTCACTTGCTTGCCCAGTCCCCCATTCCAAATCTTCCTGTAAAGAAAAAAACATCAAGGTTACAATATATTGCCTTACCTAATTTTGTGTCATCAGCAAACTCTGAGACATGACTCTCAACACAATTGGGGATCATTAATAAAGAAATTAAAAAGAAGATGGCCCAAAGCAGACTTTTGAGGTACCCCACTTAATACCAATTCAAGGATTTTCCATTCACAACAATACTTTAGAGCCCATCTATCTTTTAGCTAATTTTCATTCCAAATACATACATTTGCCCCCCAGCCTATTTCTGTCAATTTGTGGAGTAACCTTTTGTGTGGCAACGTATCAAATGCTTTAGCAAAGTCTAAATAGTTTACATCAACTGCCACACCTAGATCTATATGTTATTGACTCTTTCATAGAATGCTATTAAGTTGGTTTGGCAAGACCTTTCACAAAAAACTTCTACTAATGATATTCTGATTCAAGATATATTCTTGAATGTATACCTTTGGTAACCCTTCAAATAATTTTCCCACTGCAGATGACAAGCTCACTGGCCTGTAACTGCCCGGCTAAGATTTTGATCCCCTTTTAAATATGGGCACCACATCCGCCTTGCGCCAGTCTATTAGCACTATACCTGAACTGAAAAAATCCCTAAACATCAAAAATAACGGTCTGGCCAGAATTTGTCTTAGCTCCGTAAGCACCATTGGGTGTATACCATATGGCCATGGGATGTTGTCAATCTTAACAGTGTTTAGCTTCTTAAGCACTTTTTCCTGTGTCAGCCAATTCCATGTTTTCTGTATTAGTTCTGTAAAATGAGCCAGCAGGGGCTCAGCCATCGGTTCTTCCTTGGTATAAACAAAATAAAAAATAAAAAGTATTTAAAATTCTCTCTCGCCTCCCTAACTAAATTTCCCAGAGGAAAATTGTCCGAAAATAATCCATTCCAGTTTATGTGTTCAATAGATGCCCTTCGCACATGAAAGTGGGTCCTTCAAAATTGTTTTGGTGGAGTAGTTAAAGATTTGCTTTTTTGAATTAACCCCTTAATGACGATAGGACATTCTATACAGTCCTATTTTACTGGTCCCAAAAGACGTCCTGCGTTTAACAGTTTATCCCGGCTCCCTGCGATGAGCTGTGCTCGGTCCCGCTGCAGGGACTTGTATTGCGACCTCACCTGTCAGATGAGGTCACTTTGAGTGTCCTCAGTCTGATAGGGAAAATGTAGCCAATGCTCAAAGCAAGCACCGGCTAAATTTTACCAAATCACGCTGTGCCCGAATTTCCTGGTTTGGGCATGCCTCCATGACGTCACACATGACAGAGGGAGGTCTCGCGATTTTTCTGGCATTGACCCACAGGGTCTCAGCCATTGTGTCCCTGGTCACCTTGTGACCAGCGGCCAGGAACAAAAAGGGGCGTTAATCAGTAGCTTGGTTGCATATCAAACCACAGATGATGCCGTAAACATCACAAACAAATGAAAAGAAAAAAATTATTTTCATTTATGCATGTGTTTGCAATTCAGGGAACACAACATTTAGATTATTTGTAAGGCAATTTTTATCTACATTCACAGTATAAAACAATTCTAAATCGTTTTAAACAAGTAATACACAGTATAAACAGAGCTCCTTTAATATATTACACTGGTTTATTGTCTTGCCCATGTTAGCCGTTGTTCCCGAGGCATGTCCTAAAGCGATATAAAGTAGAAATGTAGGACGTTGTTTTATGACCAAATCAGTATTGGCTTCCACAATGCATATGTTGTGAGTTAAAGGAAGGAATTGGAAGCAGACATATCTAGGTATTTATGAGAAGTGTATTTTTTTTTTTTTTTACATTGTGTCACATAACGAAATCACAATTAGTAACGAATTCTACCTCTCCATGAGGAACCCATGAAAGGTTACAGTAACCTAAGTATTGTCAAACTATGCTAACCTGTAAATTATAACTCTGAACATAAACTCAGTAGCGTGTGTTTTTGCAGGTCTGACCATAATTAAAACAGTTTGCAAGCCATAATATTGTGCTTGTTAACCCCTTCCCGACATTATGATGGGTTATCGAGATAGTCCATCACACATTAACGATAAAGATAGTCCATCACACATTAACGATAGAGGTGCGCACCTCTTTTTTCGATTCAGGAAGCTGCTTCATAACCATGGCCATATTCCTGAACCCAATTGGTGCTCCGAAGGTGAAGCGATCACTGTGCTGACCAATCACAGTGATTACAGGCAATCACATGACAAAGTAATGGTTTTCAAGCACTGAAAGTCTCCAAATCACTCTCACACGGACCATGAGGTACAGAGATTGACAGCTCAATGTTATTAAGCTGCTGTAACAGCAATTTCAGTAGAAATGAACCCTTTCAACCTTTCCAGCAGAGTTTATGACTGATCTATGTCCTTACTTTGTGGTCTTCATTTTGTTTTTCGAAAAAAAAATTAATTTTTTTTTGCAAATTACATTAAAAAAAATCATTTAATTAGCAACAGTTACACAAAAAGAAATCATGTTTAACAGAAAGATTGCATCATGTGTAGGCATTTTAAATAGAAAATATCTCAATGAAAGAGAGAGGCAGTACGATGGCCACCGCATCCTGTCACTAGTGTGCGCATGTCAACTGCACGCAACACAGCCAACGAGTGGGGAGATTATCATCACCTCCCCGGTTGAAGGGGTGTTCAGAGTCATAGATGCCACACACCGATCATTTGCCGAAAATCATTTCCGCAACATGGCAGTCATTGTCAGACTTCCAAAATAAGTCTAAATTGCTTGTGAACAGAGCTCCGTAGGAACATCATTCAGGAGATATTTTAAAACAAAAAGAAGTTGCCATAGAAGAATTTTTTTAAAATCTTTAAATAAAAGTAGGATTCACAAAGCTATACTAGTTATAGATTCTTAGAACTAACATGGTGTGAATCCTGGGAGAAATCATTTTGCCATTTAGTTGTAACCCCCCCCCCCCCCCCTCATTAAAGGGGCAGTCTTACAGATGTCCTCTAAATTCAGTGACATACAATACGGACAGCTTGGAGAGATAGCAATAGTCCTGCCTATACTTTATTTTTATTTCCTTTACATATATTTATCCACACAAAAAAAAAACGTTTTTTTAAAGTAGTCGTTGGCCCTTCTTTTGGATAAACAGCAACAGTGATGCGTGAAATGTTGAATTTAACGTAATGGAGTATTTTATTTTTCAATCTGTTACTATGTGACGATGCTGGACAGGTAGACTCTGTTATGACTTGCACAGTTGATTGTTCTTTAAAACCAGTGGGAAGTAATGAATTTCATTACCTGTAAAGCTTTTAGGCAATTGCAGTAGCCTATTATAAGAGATATCCTTTGCCGTTTCTATGAATGGGAAGGAAGTATGAAAAGGGCAAATGAAGTTTACTGGATTTCAAGCACTTGGAAGTCTAGAATTTCAAACACTACATAGACCTCAAAGGAGAATTTATTACATTAAAAGAGAAAAAATATATATATATAGTTTCCTCCCCCAAATCCTTCTAGTTTTACCTACATAGATTTGATTCTTTGCCACATTTGTGGCAACACATGTTTTATATGAATAGATATTAAGATGAATTTTTAGTCTACAAATAACTTGATACAACCTCGATGGGGGAGAGAATTCTTAAAACATGATGTCAAGTTTCTAAGTATTATAATTAAAAATAGCCTACAAAATTCTACTCTCCAGCCAGTTTGGCATTGAACCAATCATAACATTTGGGATATATTATCAAAATTTATCAAGGTAACATGCCTTATAAAGTCTGCTCCTGTTTCTCTATTTTTTTTTCTTCCTTTTTTAAAAAAAAATATTTTCCCATTTGTTACTTGTTTTTTTCCCCAAGACAGCAAGAATTACGAGAATTATTTTAGCTACTTCTATTTTTCTCTTCACATAAATTATGGTTATATTTTACTTCTGTGAGAGGGCTTTGGAGAATATTACAGAACATATAAAAACAGGGAAACACCCAAGTAATGTTGAATCATATTTAAAAATAGTTCATCACTTTTGAGACTTAAAGCATACAATACTTAACTTTTCTTCGATCCAGTAAAATTAATTCAGCACTTGTATAGATCTCAATAATATGAATATTACACTTATAATACAGATCAAAATATATTTCACAATCTAGATATCTTGGATTAGCATTCAGGGACTTGTCTTTTTAAGAACTAGAAGAATGTGGAGGTTAGTAGCAAATTACCCATAAAGCAAAGATTTGGTAACGGTTTATGGTGGGGGTGTCCCAAGTGGCAGTAAGGTGCCGCCCAGCTGACTAAACCATACATATTCTCATTAGCACTATAAAAGGTGTACTTTGGTTTGAATAAAGAGAATTTAAGTCACTTTCGGACTGCTTTTGTGTTAGTGCTAGATAACCACATATTTGTCTATGGCTAACAAGTTATTCTTCACTATTACCGTAAGTAAAGAAATGTAATGACACCAATACACACATGCATTTCTAAAAAATGCTGCTCATGTCAGAAAAAAAACATAGCCGCCCATGGTCTATGAGATTCTTATCCGAAAGGGCATTAAGGGATTGGTTGAGTTGAGGCAATATGTAAAGTTTGGAGGTAAAGATGTATTTCAAATCATTTATCAAGGGCACCATCAATGAGCTCCTACAGAACGAGATGAACACTAAAAACTATATATCTTTTAGAAACAAAATAATGAAGGATTGGCAAAATGTAGGAGTCATTCTCTATTGTAACGTTTTGAAAGGAATCGGAGATTTGTGAAGGAGGAAACAATTGCGTAAAAATATATTATATTTGAATACAAATTGACACTTAATGGGAAATGGATCAGGATCGCCAAGATTCCAGATTCAGAAGTAAAAAGATTTCTTTATTCCCTCAATAACCAGCAAATAAAACGTGAGTTACAGTATGAGGAAATGAAGAGGCTGGAGGGCCGCAACATGAACAGAGAGAAGGTGCAATTAGGGGCCTACAAAAACATGAACCACGTAAGGATTCTTAGCATACATCGATCCGATCTTCCGTTTTTCTTTTAAATTAATCTACTGAACAAGGTGAAAACAATTCACGAAAAGCAAGAATGTTGCAAAAAACAAAGGGCGAACAATAGTGATTTTACCTACATTCATAAATCATTGAGTATTTAGGTGACTGTTCCTTGAATCTTGGCGTTCATTTTACTACACTGTACTCCTACCGTTTTATTCGTGGCTCAATAAAGTTTTAAGTTTTTTATGTGTGCTGGAGCCTGTGGCCATTTTAGGTCCAGTCATACGTGCCACAAATTGTAAATAAAAGCACAATTAAAAGTGGTGTACCATTTTTTTTTTTCGTAAGTCACAAAAACCTTTATACAAAAAAAGAAAAATACAATGCAATGGCCCTAGCAAATAACATAGCAAAGCTTTAAAAGAATTTTTTTTTTACCTTTGAATTTCAGCTATTAAGATATGGGAACAATCCTTCCACATAATATATGCCTAATATAATATATCGTGTCAATTTTATCTTGAATACTGTGAAAGTATAATATTTGTATAATAAATGCACTAACCCTTCATTGGTCAGTGGTTTCACATTTTAAGCAACAGCTTAAGTCCATCAAAAATGCCCTTAAACAAGGTCTCAGGTTAACTGTTAAAAAAAAAAGAAATGGTAAATGTCCATAGAGAAAAAAATGTATATCAGGCACGATCTGTATAGCGATTTTCTTTTTAACAATCACTGTATTTAAAAAAGGTCTCTATACATACCTAGGGACCAAAAAATAAATAAAATCAAGCAATTAAATTAAAATTAAATTAAAGAGAAAAGTAATGCTTCAATTTATGTATGCAAATTTGAAATATGTGAAAAGTAAAAGTACCGGTCTTTTTTAAATACCATTTTTATTCTGATCAGAGCCTTCTCTGGTCAGTGACAACTTTCTGAATTTATCGACATTATAATCCAAATAAAAATGCAGCATTTTTATCAATTATCAGTTGTTGGGTTTTTTCCTTTCCTTTTGTCTCTCCTGCTACTATGACATATGTATGAAAGGTGCAGTGCATCCGTAAAACAAAAGCACATATAAACTTTTACTTATATATATATATTTAAGCTTTTGTTATAAGAGAACCAATGTAAATGGACTCCCACCAAAATATTGGGATACTGTGAATATAGAGGAAAAAAAAAAATATATATATAGAGAAAAAAATATATGTTACCAAACATGATTATGCAGGTCTATGGCTTTGCTTGCAATTCTGCGAGCAGAAAACTCTCTTAAATGTGCCTGTGGTCTCTTTTTTTTATGATGACATCACCTTGTGGTTTGGTATGCAAATTGAAAAAAGGTCAATTTGCATATGAAGCCACAAGCGGTCATAAACAGTTAGTACCATGGACACCGTTTTGATCCTGTGTGAATTAAACGGATTGTGCAAGGATAGGCTTATTTCTCCCATATCCATTGCAAAAACCTATTAGCAAATAAATAGTATAATTTTAACTCCACTTCCTTTTTTGTCAGCTAACATGATACTACCCATTTAACTAATGGGGAATAATGTCATTTGAATATCGAGCCAAAAAGTAACGTCAAACGAGAGACACCTCCGACATACAAAAGGTTTCTCGTCATTTATACATTTTTTTGCAATTCTGCCAACACAAATGTATAGATGATTTAATGTTTTATATTGTATACTTTCACAACACAGTGTTTAGGTGAACTCATGTTAAGGATTTATCATCGGGGTGGAGGAAGTTTAATGGACCTCGTATTATCTTCTTTAAGTACACAGACATGTTAACTTGTATTCAATGTGTGAATGAGATAGGAGAATAAATGAAACACAGAAGCAGTCCGGCTTTGGAGAATGCCCTCATTTTAAACTTTATTTGAAGTAATTCATACTGAAGATCATTGCTTTAGCAAACCAAAGACCCAACTTTCGCACAGAGAGGGACATTTACAGAAGCACTTTATCTGCACAAAATACAGTAACATAATTCCAGTATCGAATACTTTATAGGAATATCAGATTTGATGGACAATTCAATGTATGTTCCTGGGGCAAGAAAAAATAAGTCTGTGTGTTTTCCCCACCTGTACATGCCTCAGTTATGTAGAGCAGTCCATACCAAGCCACAATTTATTTTTACGAGTCACTGGGGTCAAATATAAAAAGGTCAGTTGCGTGGCAACATGTTCTAAACGTGGTCCAGTCTCCATGGAACCCATGGTCTGTTCCTGTGGATTTGATCCCTTGTAGAACTTTGTTCCATGAATTACCTTGATGACATACAGCCCATTGTGCTTTATTCTAATCATATAACTTATATTTACTCTGTATTTATGAATTTCTTATATAAAATAACATTTTTAAAAGAGCTGTGCTTTAAATCTGCATTTTGAGTGGTTTATGGCATCCTGCAAATTTTACATTGCTGTAAAAAGCAGTATGTGAGGTTATTTTCAACCCCCCCCCCCCCCCCCCCCCCCCCAATGAACAGCAAAATGTTAAATAATTCAAATGTCAGAATAGGTGAGCAAATTTCAAAGCAATTTGTTGCTTACCCTCTGGCATAAAGAAAAAACAAACAATTAACACCCCTCAGAAGAATTTGTTATTACCACAGATGATAATAAACACTATAAAGGAAATTAGTTTGGTTAATAGGATCGTATATGAGTGTATCTTTATTAAACTTACTATATTCGGAGAAGGCCTGGAAAGGAAGCCAAAGGCAGGGAAATACTTTGGCAGCTGTAGTAAAATGGGTGTTATGAATACTAATGGAACCATAGGATTCTGTGATAAACAGTTTTTTGGTCAAGGATGAAATATTGGGGACTTGTTTTTTTTAATAATACAAAGTTTCATACTGTTAAAATAACATCACGTCATCCTAGGTAATCTGCAGCAGTGTGACAGCAGGTAGGAGATAATGCACTATAACTGGTAGCAAGGGATGCTTGACAGGGAGGAAAGAGTATCTTACAGTTCAGCAGTTTTTGTTTTTTATTTATCTTTAGCAGCAGCAAGTCTAGGAAGTTCTAGTTCGAAGCAGACATCTCGAGAATGGGGCCACTGTCACAATTCCATTTGATAACGCCACGGGGTATAAATATATCTTTTATATGAACGGTAAAGCGCTTTACATCCGGAAAGGGTTAATGTATGCTTTGATACATACGACGTTGTGGGTCGATTCCGCGGCAAACGTTCTAAAAGTGGAGCAAACGTCCGAACATTTTGTTGGTTTCCGCAGCGAACTTTTAGAACTCTGACCCAGAACCGACCTTTATAAATAAACCCCTCCCCCCATTATTTCAAAAACAAGCAAACCTCTGTTAGCAGCATTGATCCACACATCAGCCAACTGGTCTACAAAGATACACTGGCCATTTGAGTATTAGTGGGGTAATATCCCTCTGCCTCTCAAAGGGTTAGGAAACCGGCCTTTTGAGGTTTGGGAGGAGCGATTAAAAAAACCAAAAAGGCTGGTGTTTAAATATAAAATATGAAAGCTGTAACATAATGCTGAAAAAAAAAAAAAAGCTTCAGAAAACCAATCAACTCCTGCTTCTATAAATTATCATCTGGAAGGTGTTTTAAAAATGGTGGCTTCAACAAACTGCTTAATACTATAAACGCCACTGACTTGTAACTGGAAATGTAACAAATAATAATAATAATAATAATAATAAAATAAAAAAAGTCAAAAAAAATAAAAATAAACCCCAACAAAAAACAGTGCCTAAACGTGGACAAACGGACAAGTAAAAATACAACAGCAGATACAAGCAATCAATTCACACTATTTTAAAGTATGGTTTAAGCACTTTGGTTTAAAAAAAAAAAAATTGTGTTCATTTTTGCAAATCAAATATAATGGTAGCAAGTCAATGCAGGTTGTGCTAAATCAGTCAGATTAAAGGATACAAGTCTATGTTTCAGTGACACAAAGGTAATGGCTATGTAAATACACATAAGTATTAACATCAAATCTGTATTAAATTATGTAAACATATACATCTTCTGAGGTCAGTATAGAATCCTCGGCACGCGTAGGATTTTACTGAAGCATAGCCCGAATCTGTTTTGACGTAGACTCATCGTTCAGGTGCTTTGTGGTAAACCTGCAATTTGAAACCAACAATGAGTGACATGTTGTCCAACGTGTATTTAATTGGCCTACTCTTCATACTCTATGGCTAATCATATCACAGAAATCTCTTTATGAGAATATATTTTTATTTACTATACCTGAGCGCATTTAAAAGCCCGTCCACAGATTCCGGGGGCTGTTCCTTTAAAACTTTAATGCAACCCTTCATCTAGGGGGGAAAAAACACAACAATCCTCAGTTACAAAAAATATACACATTACTAATGCAAAGGAGAAGAAAAAGACTGAATCCAATGTAGGCCACTGTGATTTGGTCTCCTTGGACGGTTAGAAGAAAGCCCTCTATACGGAACAGGCGGTGGAAATTTAAAAGGTAGTACCCAAGAGGTACAGTGTCAGTGTCTCCCATGGAAAGGGCAAGAAATTTTTCCATACAAAAAAAATTATATATATACAGAAATTAAAAATGCAGCTTTACTAATATAGTAGATATAGTTTTTTATTGCTGATGGTGCTTTTAGTACCTCACGGAAAAAAGGGTCAGTTAATGAAAACCAAAGAGGCAGTAATCAGCAGTCGCTGCCCAGGCTTAGCCGGTGTTGCTATGATGCCTCGATAGCGAGGTATCAAGCAACACCAAAAGGACCACCTGATCGCTCCACTGAGCAAGGTATTGGATGGCAGAAATTGGGCAAGAGCTCTGGAAGTGATCAGAGATCACCATTGCTGTTGCTAAACTGCCTCTGGAGGCAGTCAGCAACATTGCAGGTTAAAAAAAAAATAAAAAAAAATCTCAAAAATCCCTAGCTATAAATTAACATTTACATTTAAAAAAAAAAAAAATCATTTTCATGAAGGGTACATACAAAAACAGACCGTCACTAAGGTTAAACTATCTTGATGTGATTTATAAACCTTTGGATGGGGATTTATTTTCACCTAATAATTAAAAATGGTAGTTGTAGGGAAGCCGTGGAAATACAGGAAACAAATGAAAATGGTACCTTGTTACAAAGTGTTAATTTGTACCATAACTAATGTGGTATATCCCTTACGTCCAAAATAAAAAAAAAAAAAATCAGACTAACAGGCCAATCACTACATGAAAAGTTTATAAACAGTTTATATTGCAAAAGCAGAGGGGGCAAAAAGTAACATCTACACATGCTGCAAGCAAATTGGTATGCAAATGCATTAAGTAGAAGATTAAAATGTGTTAAATGTGTCTGGTGCAGTTGCAGGGGCAGACAGACCATACGGGCCTGGGCAAGTGGGGGGGCCCGCTGCCGAACTGAGCTACCGCTCACATCAGCCTGCATTTTCAAGCACTGTCACACGCGTCTGCTGGGAGCAGACACTTGTGACAGGGCTCGGTAATGCAGGCTGATGTGAGAGCAGCTCACACAGACCTGTGTGATCACGTGACATCGCGCAATGACGTCACGTGACCCCTGCAATGATGGTGACGGAGCACCTCAGCGCAAAAATAAGGTAAGTGGTCATCAATGCTGATTGGTGGGGGGGTCTGATTGGGATGTGGGGGCGTCACATTGGGTAGTGTGGGGCTCACACTGGTACGTTTTACTGGGAAGGTCAGATTGGCAAATATGGGGGTCATACTGGGAAGAAGGGGACAGAATGGCACGTTTGGGGGCAGATTGGCAAGTCTGGGGGTGAGAATCGGTAGTGTGGGGGTCACATTGGGTAATGTAGGGCAGATTGGCATGTTTGGAGAGCAGATTGGGAGAAGAGGGCAGATTTTGAAGTCTGAGAAGATGGGGTGTGATTGGGAAGCGTGGGGGTCAGATTGGGACGAGAAAGCAGATTGGCACATTTGGGGGGAAAATTGGGAAGTGGGGGTCAGATTGGCAAATCTGGAGGTCGGATTGGCAAATTCTGGGGCTCATACTGGGAAGAAAGGGTCAGACTGGCAAATATTGGGGCAGATTGGTAAATCTGGGGGTCACATTGGGTAGTGTGGGGCATATTTGGAAGAAGGTGGCAGGTTGGCACATTTGGGGTCTGATTGGGGTGAAGGGGGCTGATTTTGGAGTCTTATTGGGAAGATGGGATCATATTGGCAAGTCCGGGAGAAAGACTGGAAAGTTGCGGGGCAGATTGTCACATTTTGAGGGCAGGGATTGCACATGGGTGATACATGGGGTGGGCAAGCCACAAGGTGACGTCATAAGCAGGAGATCCATTTAAAACAGATATTTCCCTTATTTTATGCATTTGCATTGCTATTTTGGCAACAACGAAGAGAAAATTTTTAATATATAGTCTACAATTACAGTATAATGTTTAGGTTGACAATCCCTTTAAATGTATGCATTTTCATAAATAACGCAATGTATAGATCATTTTTTATTATGAAAATGCACAGTAGGTTTAGGTAC
Organism: Pelodytes ibericus; assembly: GCA_036172795.1. Classification (NCBI taxonomy): domain Eukaryota; kingdom Metazoa; phylum Chordata; class Amphibia; order Anura; family Pelodytidae; genus Pelodytes; species Pelodytes ibericus. The sequence goes on from CM069861.1 coordinate 192,136,887, forward strand.
AAGACAAACTATAAAACTGTAAAATAAAATCAGATTCAGTGGTGGAAGAACACGTCTGTCAAGAGGGTGACCGTATCAAACATGAAAATGAGTGTACCGATGGGAGCATCACCCTGTGCTAGAGAAAGATATAGAAGGTCAAGTTGATTGTAACAGAGAATCTCTCACCTATTACAGACCGCAGATTAAAAACAGTCTACAAGCTTTTTGAACATCCATTCTCACGGTCACTTCATGCCCCTGCTACCCAGGAGGGAAGAATGGTAAAATTACCCTTTTACTGACATTTCACTCTCTTTTAGAAATGTGTTGTCCTTGTGCTTTCAAAAGGCATTTATTTGTTTTGAAAGCTTACACTCAAATTCTCAGAAAATACTTGTTTTACCTTATTTTAAATACAGATTTGTAATACAGTAATGTGCATTTTTGACTGTGCATGACTAGCTTTATTGTCATAGGCCTTTACATCCCAGTAGTCAGCAGTCCTAAATTTAGCTCATTACAGGGCGTGTATTCTGTGATTTTAACACTGCCCCACCGCCAACATAAACAAACAAAAAAAAACATTTAGAAACAGGGAAACAACCTTTGTTTAAGGAATTATTCACAAAAAAATTGTGGTGAATAAACAAAAGTGCAACACACAGACCAAAGAAGACAAATAATAAAAAAGAAAAACCTTAGTTAGAGAATTAAATCAGTGTTTCCTCATGTTCCTCAGTATTTTACTGTAGACATGCCACTGAAGGAATCTATTTAATTTGAGTATCTGCACATATACAAAGAATAAAGTAAAAATGGCTTCTTACATCAATCTTGGAAGTCTTGCAGAAAGCACCGACTGGATGTACGTGGTCATAAAGAATTATAACACCAACCATTACTCTCATACAGAACATGAGCGTGTCTTCACTTGTAAACCGACTTCTGTATTCCCTGTACAACAACAAAAAACATGAGCAAAAATACAGATTAAAAAAAATTATGCATTGCTGGGGTGGGTTGTTGAAATGAAAGATTATTCGCGGTTAATCGAAAACACGGTTTTTACTTTGCATGTAAAGAATAAAACATGATTGAAAATGATCTATACATTAGGATAACAGAACTGCAAGGAAACGCCTGAATTAGGAGAAAAATGTTTTTTAAATGTGTCTGGGGAATCTCCTGCTTATGACATGGTATGCAAAGCACACATTTCCCATTGAAAAAAAGTTCATTAGCATATCAAGCCACAGGTGATGTCATAAGCAGGAGACTCCACAGACACATTTAAAACACAGTTTTCTCCTCATTTAGGTATTTGTTTGCAATTTCACCAATACAATGTATAGATCATTTGAAATATTTTTTTCTTCTCTATGTTCACAGTAAAAGCAATGTGTAGGTGATCCACCTATTAAAAAATAGTTATTTTACATGAGGGGGTCAATGAATGTCTGTTAAGACTGACATTTAGAAGATAACCTCTTATGTAGATAGACTCCTCAGTTCACACATTTACATGTATACGCAATGCATTATTGGTAATGCCGCCAATAATGCAGTTTGTTAACACAGCTTAGCGTGGCACTTTGGGAACACGTCTGCTTACTGAAGCAATCAGGAGAGGATACTGGATCCAGACGTGGCAAGTTCATCAAGTTCAACCCATCTACCTATCATTTCTGCTTTTGATATAAAAGAAGGCAAAAGCCCCATAGGAAGCCATTTTGAATTTTGCCTCCTAGGGGCCAATCAGATTTCGCCTTGGATCAAGCTCTATTAATAATGCTTATTCTATTATTAATAGTAGGTCGTAAGCTGTGCAAAATGCACCTATGATGATTTAAAGACATATTCCTTATTATTAGAGAGTGTGTTACACTTACGGAGTTTCAAGCATCACTTTACATACACTGGCCATTGTACTCAAGCAATCTGTTGTGTTTTCAATGGGTAACGTTTTATTCTAAATGAAAGGGAAGAAGACAAAGAAACAAACATAGATTTGTATTAAACATTATTTTGACTTAAAATGAAGTTTAGGGGATGTGCACAAAGCCTTGTCATGGAGAAACTCACATCGGAGACGAAATTCATTGTGGAGTTGCTAAGAGTCTTTAGCATTGGAGTCGCCTCTGCATAGAAAAGAGACATTCGATTTGCCATTTCATTGTTTACTTCATTCTCAATGTTTAACTATAAAACAAACAAAAAGAAAAAGTTAGGTAAAAAACAAACAAACAAGAAAATGCATTGAAAACGAGGAATAGGACTTCCGACAACAAAACAGATAACATGAAATATAAAGAATATTCACTACAATTTCAATTGAGCGTTGGCCAAAATGTGTTTTACATGTGATAATAGAAACCAACATATACTCAGTGCTGTGAATACTAAAAAAAACACAGGCATTAAAGGACAATAAAAAAAAAAAAAAAATAAGTTTAACACAAAGAATAGATTGTTTTTTATTTGGTGCAAAAAAAATGTTTAGGAGACCGGGTCCCTATAATAGCATTGGGGAGATGGGTAAATACTTAAGGAAGCCACATCAGCATTGTATTCAGGTGACATTAATGACAACTGAATACTGAAAGCTGCATTGTGTAGGCTGATTTACATGTAACTGATTACAGCCCTGGAACATATTTTTCATAAGCTTTTGAATAATACACTGTTGTGGAACAGTACTGTGAACAATCCCACGGATATAAAAAATCAGAAAAGATATACAGCGATGTTGCCACAGTACTGGGAACAGATCCCATGGATATAAAATTAGAAAAGATATAGAGCGATGTGGCCGCAGTACTGTGAACAGATGCCATGAGTATAAAATCAGAAAAGATATACACCGATGTGGCCACAGTACTGTGAACAGATGCCACAAGTATAAAATCAGAAAAGATATAGAGCGATGTGGCCACAGTACTGTGAACAGATGCCACAAGTATAAAATCAGAAAAGATATACAGCGATGTGGCCGCAGTACTGTGAACAGATGCCACAAGTATAAAATCAGAAAAGATATACAGCAATGTGGACACAGTACTGTGAACTGATGCCACGAATATAAAATCAGACCAGATATTTAACAGAAGTTGGCGGACACTTATACTCACATGCATGTTATTTATTCGGTTACGACTAATTGTCCGCCTGTAATAACTGAAGTCGTTTTGAATTGCTGGATTTCTCATCTAAAATACAATAAAAGCATTATTAAAAAACCTATAGTCATTTCACGCACGGAGAGAAACCTGTACGCATTTCTAAATTACCTTAAGCTCATCAAAGCGCAGTGTAAAATGCAGTATTTCGGCAAACTCTTTAGCAAGGGCCTGCTCTCGCTCTAGATGCTGTGTGGGAGTGTACGGCGGGCAGGTTAACGATTCCAATAAACTCTGCAATGCTTTCTCTAGAATAAGGTGAATATACAGAATAAAAATTCATCAGCGCACAGACTATTATAAAAAAGTCTTAAAAGAAGTCTTTATGGCAATAAAATCAAAACAAGTAATGTAATAATATTTTGCAACATGTCTTGTCTTCAAAGTTTAAAAAAAAAAAAAATGCTTAATGAAATAATTAAAAGGTAAATGACATCTCCATTATTTATATAATCTTATTAATCTTGTGCTTTAAAACAGAAATGTTTACCAGCATTGACTCGCTCATTTTGTGCTGGTCTTAAATAGGTTTCATAACACATATGGCATAAATATGAGTTACTCAACAGGTGAGCTTAGGGTGATCAATTTAGTTAACTCTAATCATGCACGTGGCTTCTAAATAATAATTTGTCATTTTATATCACTTTGGGACTCTAAACACTTTGCATTTATGGAAAAAATCAACCGAGAGATGCCTGATAAATGAGGCATTCGTATTTTTGTTAGAAGGTAGGTAATGATGGTGGATCACGAAACTGAGTAAAAGAGTTCCAGGATGTGGGAGCAGAACGATCTCCTCCTGGAAATCTAATTTAAAATCTTTATTCTGGACAATGACAGGAGCAACCCGACGGCTGCCCAAAACGGAGAAGGTAAAGGGTATTAGGAGTTCTTTCAGTTAGTGGATGCCCTGATTGTTTAGAGCTTTGAAGGCTAACAGGCCAATTTTTAAAATCGGTATTCCATTTAATAAAAAGACACTGCAGAGAATGGAGAACACATGTTCTATGGCCGCTGCATTTCGCATTGTCTGTGAGTGATGGAGTTTCTCACTGGAACCGTGGTGCCATAGGGCCGGATGAGCTAAATGGATTTCTGTGAGAAGTCCCTGCAGGTAATGTAAAATCTAGGACTTTACTTGTAGAACAAGTTTGTGTGACTTGGTTGCTGTATGTATAGTGTATGTATAACGCACAGCAAACCAGTGTCAGGGAGTAACTTACCAAGTCTTAAAGAAAACTCATAAAATCTCTTCAGTCTTACAACTAGAGGGCACACAGAATTCCAAGCCTTTTCTTGCAGGTGGATATCATTTGGATTTTGTATAGCCTGAAATAAGAGACACACAAACAAGAAATGTACCCTGAAGATGAGCTGTTTGAAAGGATCATTTGAATTCTGTGATTCACATAATAAAAGGGTAATTTGACATTGGCTAGACTGGATCCTGTATACATTTTTTTTTTTTCAAAGATATTCACTTTGTCTAACAAACTCACGCTAACTCTGTAATATATATAGAATTTGCAGTCTCTTCATATGACGAGGCCATTAATAGTCTGTATAATCCTGCTGTTAAGAATGCTGTATAGAAAGGTCCCCCTCTCCCCATGTCCTTGTTACTTGCCAGACAACAGTACATATTTTGGGCAATACAAACCATTGATCCAAGATGCTATAGAGCAGGGCAGTCCAAAATGCGACCAGCACGACACGGAGGTGCGGCTCGCAGGAGATTGGATGCGGTAACCGCACCACCATTTAGTGCCAACATCTGCTGAATTGGGGAGAGTGCAGCGCGAGGGCTGCATGCTCTGCCCCCATGCTCCCTGATACGGCAGGAGCGCCAGGGGTCTGGTGACATCCAGGCGCTCAGAAGATGATGACTTCCGGATTGGAGGTAGACTGTGTGCCTGACCCCTGCTATAGAGCATAACAGCATGAGGGGACTACTTCAATATCATAAGCCAACTACATCTAACAAAATAAACTGTCTGCCTTTATACACTACAAATTCCATATATATTACAGCGCAATTGGCGCAAGTTTCCTATAGCGCCATTTGTATATACCACTGCATTACATAGAAACATAGAATGTGTCGGCAGATAAGAACCATTCGGTCCATCTAGTCTGCCCAATTTTCTAAATACTTTTATTAGTCCCCCGTTCCCGGTCTTATATCTAGGATAGCCTTGTGTCTATCCCACGCATGCTTAAACACCTTCACTGTGTTTACCTCTACCACTTCTGCTGGCAGGCTATTCCATACATCCACTACCCTCTCAGTAAAGTAATACTTCCTGATATTAGTCTTAAATTAGAGGGGCAACGATTTAAAAGTATGTCCTCTAGTTGTGGTAGTTTTTCTTCCTTTAAATATACTCTCCTCCTTAACTGTGTTGATTCCCTTTATGTATTTAAATGTTTCTATTATATCCCCCCTGTAATTACAGCAACAAACACTAATTGATAAAAGCACATTTCTGCAGAATAATAATGTTCCTGGCTTTCTCTGTCTTTTCCTTTATCTAGGATAGCCTTATGCCTATCCCTTGTGTATGCTTAAACTGCCTCACTGTATTTACCTCTTTTGTGAGGGTAGTGGATGCAAGGAACAGCCTTCCAGCAGAAGTGGTAAAGTAATACTTCCTCTTGTTGTGGTTATTTTTCTTCTTTTGAAAAAATATACTCTCCTCCTCTGAAGGAGTTAAATATGTCTGTGGAGTCTCCTGTTTATGACATCCCCTTGTGGCTTGATATGCCAATTACACAATTCCCATTGAATCCAGTTCATTTGCATATCAAGCCGGAGGTCATGAACAGGAGACTACAAAGAAGCAGCTCAAATAGTTGGTCTTTTCTGGCAGATCAGCTAACACAATATACCAACCATTTTTATTTTTTAATATAAACAAATGTTAATGGTGACCCTTTAATCACAGTAATTCACAGACTTCAATGCGAGCTATTACTTGAAGCATACATCTCTTATTTCTTGTCCAGCTCCTTTGTAAGCCTGGAGGTCAGAGAGAATACTTTCAGAGTCCTGCAGAACTGCATTGACTTGGTTCCATACTTCCCTTTCACAGTCAGTAGGTTGCGCATCTTAAAGAAGGAAAAATAAAATCACATTTCACAAAACGACCTATAACTTAACAATGAAATGATGCCCCGCGCTTAGTCACATACATGGTCTGCTTTATTTTAGCAGACAGGAGTATTTTAATCTGGTATACCGAAGAAAGAAAGAAAAAAAAAAAAAATCTATAAAACACCATCATATTCCACAGAGCTGTACATTGGGGAGCGGCTA